>OU612060.1:174662239-175907341 GCA_914767635.1 Melanostoma mellinum
GGTTACTAACACTATTGGCGGAGGTGTTGCGCTGTACTGCAAAGCATCCCTCTCCTGTAAGGTATTGGCAAAGTCGGAAAACAGGGGTATAGAATTTCTTTTCGTTGAGGTAGCTGGTGGAAGTACTAAATGTCTTTTGTGTGTTGGTTACAATCCAAATAAAAGTTGTTCGCCTGAGCCCTTATTCGCTGTCCTGCGAGAATTCACACTCTTATATGAGCATATTATTATTTGTGGTGATTTTAACGCTGACCTACTGCAATATGACTCTCGATCTAACCAACTGAGAGATGAAATCGCCGCGGCGGGACTGTTTTTATCAAATTCTTATGCCACCCGGTTCGCCCCTAATACTCCTCCAAGTCTCCTTGACTTAATGATTGTCTCTGATTTGTCCTACGTTCTTCTGCAAGACCAACTGTCTATGGATGGTTTATCTGATCATGATCTGCTGTTTTGCACATATAACTTAGAATTTTCTCATACACCGTCACAAACAACATTTCAATTCAGAGATCTAAAATCGATAAACCATTTCGAACTCTTAAATGATGCTGCTGTCTACCGCTGGAATGAATGTCATGCCTTCTCAAATACCAATGACAAGGTACACCACTTTCAATCTCTTGTTCTGGAGCTATATGATAAACATGTTCCTATTAAATCTGTTGCGGTGCGTAGTAAAAACTGTCCCTGGTTTACTCATGAAGTACATATAGCAATTAAAAACCGAAGAAAATTGTATGCGAAATGGAAAAGTAATACTTCTAATACGAATTGGGAAAATTTTTGTCGTGCTCGGAATGTAGCTACATTTGTGACTCGTCGAGCCAAAAAAAGGTACTTTTTTTCTAAGCTGGATACGAACCAATCATCTCGAAAGCTGTGGAGCAACCTTCGGAGTATTGGAATAGGAAAAAAAGCAGGTTGTCCATAGTTTGCCTGATCCAAATGATTTAAATAAGGCCTTTTTATCATCTGAAGTAACTGAAAGAACCCAACAAGAATTTATACCATGCAACGATGCTCTTTACCATAATGCAACGGAACTCGAATTTGGAGTAGTTTCCGAGTATGAGGTGTTAGAAAGTGTTCGTATGATTAAGTCTGATGCAGTTGGAGAGGATGGGGTGCCTATTTCTTTTATCAAAATGATTTTGAATCATTTATTACCTACACTGACTCATATAATCAATTTTTGTATAACCTCTTCTTCCTTTCCTGATTGTTGGAAGTCCGCTAAAATAATCCCTGTCGCGAAGAAAGCGAATCCAAGTTCTTGCTCTGATTTCCGTCCCATCAGTATCTTACCTTGTCTGTCAAAGGTTTTGGAGAAAATTCTTGCTACATAGATAACTAGTCACCTTGATAGGTTCAACTTACTATCCAAATTTCAGTCTGGTTTCCGTGCTCATCATAGTTGTCAAACTGCGATGATAAAAGTTCTAGATGATGTTCGAAACCAATATGACCTCGGCAATGTGACTGTTCTTTGCTTATTGGATTTTTCAAAGGCCTTTGATAAGGTCAATCATCAAATACTTCTTTCAAAACTGAAACTCTACTTCGGTTTTCATGATAGAGCATTAAGTCTCATAAGAGACTATCTGTCTGATCGAAGCCAGAGGGTCAAGGTTGATGAAAAGATCTCAGATCCAATGAATGTGCGAATGGGGGTTCCACAGGGCTCAATATTAGGACCAATCCTCTTTTGTCTATTCATTAATGATTTGCCAACCGTTTGCTCGAATGTTTCAATTCATCTATATGCTGATGATGTCCAAATTTATTTGTCACGTCCAATTGGATTGCAAGAGGACCTTATTCACAGAATAAATGAAGATCTACAAGCAATTTTGAAATGGTCCCTTGCCAATCACATAACCCTCAACCCTGCTAAATCTCAGCTAATTGCGATATCTAAAAAGCAAACAAATGCCATGCTTTTACCACAGGTTTACCTTTCAGATGTCAAGCTTCACTTTGTGAATTGTGTTACCAGTCTTGGAATAAGGGTAAATACTTCTCTTTCAGCTGAGAATCAGGTTAACTATACCATTGGAAGAATTTATGGTGGCTTGCGTAAGCTTCGGTTGTACTCCGATATAACTCCAACTAACACCAAGTTACGACTAGTTAAGATTCTTTTAGTTCCTCTAATAGACTTTGCAAATGTTGTTTATTGTAAACTTGACTCGCATTCGCAACACAAGCTTCTTGTAGCTTTCAATGACACGATAAGATATATTTATGGACTTCGAAGACATGAACACATTTCACACTACCATAAAATTGTACTTGGATGTTCTTTCCAACAATTCCTGGATGCAAGATGTTGTATGTTTATGCACAAAATCATTCAACTGAGAAAACCAACATATATTTATGAAAAGCTTCAATTTGCACAATCTTTGAGAACTCATAATCTTATAATACCCGCGTACAACTACTTGAATTCATCACGCCTCTTTTTTGTACATGCAACTAAACTTTGGAATTCCTTACCAGCCACAATTAAAAGAATTATTGTAAGTTCAAATTTTGAGAAGGCTGTAAAACAACACTTTAGCTAGTGCTAGAATTATAATAATTTGAAAGATAATATTTGATAAAAATGCCTTCACTCTCATTTAACTAGAAAAGGAGAGGAAGGGAGAGGGAAAATAATGGTAATTCGCGAGAAGAAATAATAGAATTCAAAAAGTAATAATAATATTTGTAATATTATATTGGATAAAACAGGCTTTCTTTTCTGTTTCCTCTTTTTATTTTAAAATTGTATATTTCCATAAATTCTTTATCTAGTTATGTATAACTATCACTAACTCATACTATTGAATTTATTTATTTATTATTATTATAATTTTTTTTTTTGTATAAATTGATCATGTTAGGTACTATAAAAGACTAAGTCTTATTTGTACACCTTGTATAATAAAATACTGAATACTGAATACTGAATACTTTACGGAGTGAGAGTAAAATTCAACCAGAAACTCTCTGAAAAAGCGTAATTGTCTGAAAAGTAAAGAAACGTCTTGAACAAAACATTCAAAACACTTGTAAAAAGCTTCTGAAAGAAATGCTCTTGTGGGGTTCTTGTGGTAACTGTCAAGCAAGTGGTATGAAACTATTGTAATTAACTTCGAATATGTGTTTGTGGCCCTCGTGGTGTAATGGTTATACTTCACATCTGACTGATACGTGGTAGGATCGAGGTTCGGATCCCAACAGAAAACAAAATAGTTTTTCCGCGATTATCGGTTTTTGCAAGGAATTTGGAAAGTCCTCCGATACTAATTTCATTGCCATGAAAAGCTCTTTCCCCATAAGCCGTTCGGAATCAGCAAAAATTGTACGTCCCTTTCATTCGCTATGGTTGAGAGAAACGGTGTAGGTCCCGGGTCCCAGTTTTGCTTCGCCACCCTATTTATTTATATATTTTTTGGTTTTTAAAACATAGTTAAGACATCTTTCGAAATAACTACTTTTATTTTTATAACTTTCAGTACCTAGAACTAAGGTTTAACAAATCAATCCGTCAAATTGTAACAATTTCACATGTGGGAGCGGGGTATCTTTTGATGCCGGTTTTCATTTTCATTCCTGCAATGGCATTTTCACAAGGTAATGTCTGCTATGATTATCATGTTTTCATTTTATTCCTTTTTCTTTTTTGTTTAAGTTACGGGCGCCAACATTCATTTGATAAATGCAATCGTGTGTTCTATTTGCGTTTTCTACACAATGTTTGTAAGCTATGACAAAAAAATCACAAGTTTTTGTTCATAAATTCAAAATTCATGTATTTCTTTCAATAGGGTGGTATTAGGTTTGTTCGTTGAAGCCCTGGGGTTGCCCTATGGTCGCCACAAAGCGTTTTTTGAGAAACCTAAATTCGCCATGAATGTCAAATTGAGTGTTTTTTGAGCCATAGGTTTGCCATAGGTTTTCCCCAAACTCGCACTAGCTTTTTGCTGTGGCGATTTGAGGGCTGTCAAATGGCATGTATTTTTTTTTTAATGACAGGGATGTGTGGTGATTTGTGGTTTAGCGTTTTTTGAGAACTGGAAAACCCAGGTTTTTTTGACAACTCATAGGGTTGTCAAGAAAACCTGGGTCAACCCTGGGGAAAGTTCAACGAACAGACCTATTAAGGCGGTCGTCTGGACGGATGTTATACAAGCGGTTGTAATGGTTGTGTCAGTGACGGTTGTTGGTATCATGGGTATTGCTAAAGTTGGAGGTCTAGGACAGGTGATCGAAAACGCAAAGGATGGTAGACGACTGGAAGTTTTGTAAGCTTAGACATTCAATTGATTGAGATTATGTGAAAATATCTGTGTATCTAAAGTAATAGCTCCCATGTGACATTTTCAACTGCCGATTTTTAGTAAGATGAAATGATATTTTTGCTTTAATTTTAGCTGGGACTTCGACCATAAGACTAGAACAACAATTTGGAACGCGACAATCGGAGGAATTTTTATCTGGATAGGCCACATCGGGCTTAGTCAGGTTTGTGTTCAACGAATCGTAGCCCTGCCATCTCTTCATCATGCTAAGAAGTAAGTTTTTGGTCAGTGAAAAGAAGCTAATTATTAATACGGTTGGTGTCATTTTTTCTAAAGGTCACTTGTCATATTTGCCATTGGCTTTGCTCTTGTGATGTTCTTCAACTGTTTCACCGGAATAATCATGTATGCGATGTACCACGGCTGTGATCCACTAGCTTTGAAAGTAAACTTGTGATTCTCCATAGAGATTTAAATTTTTACATTTCCCTTTCAAAAGATTGTCGACAAAACAGACAAAATGATGCCATTCTTCGTGCAAGACGTTGTTGGGCACTGGAAAGGAATGCAAGGTCTTTTCATTTCATGTGTCTTCAGTGCAGCTTTGAGGTAAAAGAAGATTTAGAGAGTCTGGATTCTAATACTTATCAATTTCTTCATTTAGTGCAATGTCAGCCGGAATGAACGCAATCGCGGGAATATTTTATTTCGACTATGTAAAGCCGTTTATTCGGCATACGGAGAGGAAAGCTAACCTAATAATGAAAGCTTTTGTGTTTTTCACTGGAGTCTTTTGTGTCCTCGGAGGATTTTTAGTTGAGAAATCGGACTCACTTATTCAAACGATCATGACCATTGTTGGTATAGTTCAAGGAGCCATGGTAGGAGTGTTTTTGTTGGGATTCTTGGTGCCAAAAGCCAATGGAAAGGTTAGTAAAATCCATTCTAAGCTATTCATACATACTTACAAAGTATAGTAAATGTTTTATTTAGGCCGCTTTAGTTGGGCTTTTATCGAGCATGGCCGCCTTGTTGTGCATAATAATTGGCGCCCAACGAAGAATGGAGGCTGGTAAACTCGCTTACAGTCCTATACAAACCACCACCGATGAATGTAATCGATTTAACCATACTTTGAGCAGTTCACAGTAAATCTATTTCTGATTCCAAATCAATTCCCAATTTTAATTTGATTAAATTTTAAACAGATTAACGACGAGCCATAATGTGAAGCAAGACGTTGAAAACGACTATGGTTTTTCGATTTTCGACATTTCGTTTCAATGGTATATTATTGTTGGAATCGTTGTTGTTTGGATCATAGCAATTCCTTTGAGTTATGTAACAACTGATGGTAAAACATTGGACCCCAATTTGTTATCGCCAATTGTACGAAAGTTTACACAGTACGAAAGTGTCAAGGCCGAGGAACACCCACTGAAAAGTTGATATTTCGATTTGCACAATGGAGATCGTTGTAAAACTAAATATGTTTTTCAATTTAGAGTTTAATTATTCGAAATAAATGTGTTTTTAAATCTTCTTTTTGCTTTAGACAATAAGACGCTCGTAGTTTGAGTTATCGGGAAAGAAAATTGACTACAGAATATTTCTTTTTCGCAAAAGGGCTACTTGACAGCGTTTTCGATGTCTAGCGTCTGTTTGATTACTCCTAGTTCGTGTGATGAAGGGAAAGGAGTATTGTCAGTGCATATGATCCCCAAATTGAATGTGAGCAGGTGGAAAAACATGAATTTCGGGATGATTCTTACAATCTATTTGAGGATATTCCAAAAGAGGAGATTTAGTTTACTGGTGGAGATTTGAATGAACATATAACTTTGAAGGATTTCGCGGTTGTTTATCGACATTTCAAGATTTAATAAGGATAAGTCGCGTTACAACTTCCGTAGCAAAAAAAAAAAACACTTCAAGAGCAGTTTCCCGGTGACCATTGTAACTTTTAGCGAAACGTTATTGGTGAGCATTGCACTCACATTAACACGGCTAATCCTAATTAAATTTAAATTTTTTTTAATATTTACTCGCACTTCAAGGGGCTGTGACTACCCTTATAATGTTAAAGAACACAGTGCGGGTGTTAGGAAGTAAGGAAATTATAAGAAAGGAGATACCGATGTACATTGTTCTTAAATTTCTATACATTATTTTGATTGGAGAAAATTTAGTTGGGTAAAACATTCCATATCGGGGTTGAGCGGCTAAAATATGAATCTCTATACTTAACATACGGCCGAAGTCGGGCTAGAGGGAGAACTGATGAGCATTCCTTTCGAAGCTAAACTTGCAGCTAAATTGTTTCAGGGGAGGAATGCAACTGGATACTTTACTAGAGCGCTGTCTGTAATAGAAGCGATAAAAGAGAGTGAGACAAGTAACATTTCGTTCAAGAGAATCACTCGATTCTACAATTGAAATATCACATATCAACCTGTTTTGTACCCTATCGAGTAGGCGCAAATATGTTCTATAGCCACCTGACCATATATAGGACAGATGTAGACTTTATTAATTGTAACCAGATCAGAGTAAGTGAACAATTTCCTGCATCGTCTTGAGAAACCTAAGCACTTTGCAGCATTTTTGGCGACTTCAAATACGTGGTCGTTCCAACGAAGATCATCGTTTACACACATACCAAGTACTGACAGCTTTTCGGTTTCTTGGATGAAGGTACCATTCATGGATAATGGTAATGGGGGAATCTATAGCTTTAACGACAAGAGACACCATTGAGTTTTCGAAGCATTGAATTCTACACGGTTTCTTTTATCCCATGTAACAATGCTTCTTAAGGTTTGAATTTAATCTGCTTTTCGTACCCAACCTTTTCAGTTCTACACCTGAAAAGCAGGGACACGAGTTTGGAAACGAGTATGAGAAGCTGAGGGTTGAGTCGTCAGCAAAACAGTTAAGAGGATTAGAAGTTTCGGACAGGAGATCATTTATGAAAATAAGGAAGAGAGTCGGAGACAGAACGGAGCCCTGGAGCACACCAGCATTTCTAAAGTCGGTATCAGACTTGAAGCCATTCAATACAACTTGTATTGAACGGTCGGAAAGTTAATTTCTAATGCAACGAAGAAGAGACTCATCGATACCAAAATCAAAAATTTCAAGTGTAATAATCTAACTTTCTCCAAAACAATGTAAAGATTGGGTTGTAGTGTAATAACATTCATTCGAAAAGAGCCACAACCAAAATACTAGAGACAAACAAACAAGCACGTTTTCATTGATCCTTAATATCATAGTAAAACTATGTACACAATTTTGTTGTCCCCTTTGGCCAGCAAAGTTAAGTTCAAAGACATCGTTTTGACTACGTTGCTTTATGAGTGGCACAGAATGTATTTTGTTACACTACAGGGTTAAGGACAGCAAAGCGTCCAGGGGCATCCTCAAGCCGTTCCATTGGCGCAAAAAGATTGCTTCTAATGATTCTGAGAAATGACAGCCACTTCTCGATTTGAAGTGAGAATCCACTCAAGAAGCACTAACACATGTTACTCAAATGTCAAAAACAAAATTTTCTTCAAGGAATAGAAGTTATAGGTGTTTCACTCATACAAAGGCAATTACACAGCACAGCTCAAAGTATGTGGGTCTGCGGATTGCCCACAACAAGCTGCTTTCAAAAGACCCAAATTCTTGCTGGGGTTTCCAAAGGGAGATTACCAACTAGTCAAAGAAATATGGCAATGAAACAATGAGGCTAAAACAATAATAAGTAAAAAGAGAGTGGGTCTCAATTCTCAAAGCATGGTCAAAGTGAGCAAGCAATTCATCTTGAATAGTATTCTTCACAATAGCCGCGCAAAGAAGGATAAATGCTGTGGAATTTCATTGCACCGAATAACGATGTTCAAGGATAGCTTTTTGCGGTACCCTTGGCATAATGGTTTGTGTGTCTACCTATTGAGATGTGAATTCTAGAAACATCAGACAAAAGAGCGAGTTTTTCTACGGTTTCACCTTTCGCGAGAAATTAGCAATTTCTGCGATAGTAATTTCATGCCATGAAAAGTACCTCCTCGATTAACCGATCGGAATTGGCAAACAATTGTAGTTTCCGTTTATTCCCTTTCAAGGTATGGTTAAGAGAAATGGACTAGGCCCCGGGGCTCCCAACTCTATAGTGCCACTTTATTTAATTATTTATTGTTAGGAACAACTTCTTGCTAATAACGATAAGATCTTGCAAAAGTGGCCACAGTATTGTGATGGCCTATTCAACAAACGAAAAGTTTCCTAGAAAGCACTTGCCAGAAGCTGAGCCTAAATCAACGGAAATACCCGGCAAGAAAGTTGAAGAAGTTTGGGAGGCAGTTACGCCTCAATCACAATTAAAGTGAAACCGCAATAGGGCTTCAGTCGCGCGTTGTTCTAGCGCTTTGTGTTCGCCAAGTGTTCGCTTTGAATTGACAATATGATTTTGTTTTTGTTTTCTACTGTCAAAGCTAGCAGAAGTTCAACCAAAACTAAACTTTTTGCTTTCAGTAGAAGTCTCGGTTGAAGTCTCGTTGAACTCATAAGCATAAGCGAATTCGAAGCTAAATCAGCATTGCTTTTCAGGCATTAAGAACTTCAAAAAGGGAGAGGTGCTGGCCCAGACGAGGTAACATGGGGGGGGGGGGGGTTGTTATAGGTGTTGATAGCATGTCTTGTCAATTGAGGGACATTTAACTTCAAACAATCAGCGAAGGGAAGGAAGATACACGGAGATCTGTTACTTATCGATGAAACAAGCTGATGGACCGCACTTCGAAAGCCGTTGAACTGCTAATTGGAGTGCAAGTGCAGAAAATAAGAAGTCTATTTCTTGTTTAACTTCCCGATTCTGGCGGACATCAGTGATACCTAAAAAGTCACAACGTTCTAGTCAAGTTACAATTCTCCACTCAATACTCAAATTGTAATGCGGTTTTAAGCAGATCACAACGTTGCGACTGGGTCCGCTCCAATCCCTCCTCCTTCCCTGCGCTAAGCTCCTCGCTCTGTTGCGCCACCCTATTTATTCTTTTATTTATATCAGCATTTTTTTATGACAGCAGGAGTAACAAAGCTTGATCGAATTAGAAGTACTAAGATCCGTGGAAGCCTTCATGTCAAAAGTACCGGCTCAGTTGGTATTGTCATGTTCAAAGGAGAGATCCGCAGAACCCCGTCAAAAAGGCAATATCGTACAACGTTTCAACAAATTCGCGACGAAAAAGAAAAGGCAGGCCAAAACACTCCTGGTACAAGCAAATGCAAAAACAGCAGCATTTGGTTAACCTCAGACATGGAACAATCCAAAACCGGGAGGCTTGCCGACGATTTCTGAGGTCAACGCGGCGTACCCCACAGGCGGATCACTAGTGTGAAGCAGAAAAGTGGGAGAGTTGTGATCGCTTCAAGATCACTACTCGTAACGCCGAAAATGGAAAAGAAGAAGAAGAAGAATTTATATCAGCAACTAAACCGCAAATATTGTTTTTCAAGTCATCAATCGTCCCTATCTCAACAGAAAAATATTGTAATGTTGTTAAATCGCATGATCTTGGTTTTTGGCAGTAACTCACAGGTACAAAACCCGAAATTTTGTGAAAATCGATGTTGATTAAGTTTTATGGCAACTAACCAAATGTACCTCAAACTAAGAAAACATCTCATGTCAGATGATAAAATGGCTACCAATGAACGCAGTGCTGCCAAACTAAAGTTGCGTATCTCTTAAAAAGCCCATTTTTGAAATTGAGATGAAATAGGTCCGTATGACATCTGCAAATAAATTAACAAAACTTTATCTTTTTCGAAATTCCAAGATCAGTAGAAGCTTTCACGTCAAAAACACCATCTTGGGAAAAATAGAGTACGACCTGCATAAAACCTGAATTCTTGGCTACGCTTTCTGAGGTCAACGCGGGGTACCTACCCCACGGGCATATCACAATTCACGAGGGTGAAAAAGTTCGGTGAGAGAGCTATGATCCTTTCGAGATCACAGTGCTGTAGCGTCACAAAAGGAAGAAAAACAAAGAAGGTAAAATTGCCCAAAATGATAAAACACAAATAGTGTGAATAACTTTACCCTCGCCTGTTATCGACTGATATACATTGCTTTCAACTATGACTATTAAGAAATAATCACATTTTCTTATCCCAAGATTAAGTGCTGTGAAAAGATAAACCATACGCTCATGATCTTTTACAATTAATAATTAACTTTGTTCTAACGACTTAATGACCAAGCAAAATATTGGCCTCCCGTAACCAAAGCTTCTCACATTTAAAATTCTCCGTTCATAAGTGAATAACGTTAGATAGTGTCTTTCCTCATTCGCGTAGTGAAATAAAAATTTAAAAAAATGTCGGTTAACGTAACCGAGACATTGAAAGCATTTTCGGAAGTTATTTCGTTTGGTGTTGGGGACTATGCAATTTTCATTCTAATGCTGGTCGTTTCGGCGGGAATCGGAGTTTACTTTGGATTTTTTGCTGGTGGCGAAGATACAACTGATGAATATTTACTTGGAAGTAAGAACATGAAAGTATGGCCAATTGCCATCTCGTTGATTTCAAGGTGAGGTAACAACGCAAACGGTATCGCCTGGAATCTGAAACATTTAAGCCGATTTTCGTGCAATCGTCTGTGGTAGATTGCATCGTCAAAAGACTGTTTCATGTTCGCTTTCTGTGATTAAAGATAGCTAATTTACTATTGTCTTATAAATTTTTTTAAAAACATTCCTAGAATTTTGACGATAGTCGATTTAATTTTTACGGAATCCAAGGCCAGTACACTGACAAGGATATGCCAATATAATCAAAGTGTTTTTTGATTTCAGTCAGCTTTCGGCGGTGTCCATTATGACCATACCAGCGGAGGTGTATAGCTTTGGCATGAATGTTTCATTTACTGCACTTGCAATGTTTGCAGCGCTGCCCATCTTGTGTTATATTATAATTCCAGTGTTTTATAACAACAACATTTCAAATTGTTACGAGGTGAGTAAGAACCACTAACACCCTTTTTGAATTTATGTGTTCTCAATTCTAAAATTTAAATCTTGAAAAAATGGGTAGCAGTTGTTACCAAAAGAACTTTAATTGTAAAACAAAAATGTTTGTTCGTTCCTGTGAGACATTCCAATGAAGGCTTTCCCAAGGTCTCACACGAAAGCGAATTCGTAGTTGATATAGCGAAAATTTCAGCTGTCGAACTATGTTATCGTAGTGACAGATTAATGTACCACACTGACGCGATAAGAACGATGTTGCGTTAGCATTCATATTTGCAGTTGTTTTGAGTGTTGTCAAAAGAGTTACATACTGTCGCTTTCACAACCACAAAATTAGTTTGGTTTGGCAAAGCCCTTAAAGTTTAGTCTCTGGCAGAAGATTTATGAATGAATGAATGAAATTGGGGTTTTGTATTGTACCTCGACCTGTTTAGATCTATTGTACCCCCTACTTCTTAAGTGGTATTCCTTAATTAAAGTACTTCATCCAGATTAGTTCCTTTGATGAAACTTAGTATCTGGGTTACGCTTAGGAGTTTTAGCTCCCTCTCCTCTACATAGTAGGATCCTAGGTACTTCTTTCTTTGGTGTATTAGAGCTTCGCAGTCACCTAGGAGGTGATCAGGAGATTCTTCCTGTTCGTTGCAATATCTGCATTGGTCGTCGCTCTCTATGCCTAGTACTTTTAGATGTTTTCTTAGCCTGCAGTGTCCGGTTAAAAACCCGGCTAGCATTCTTACATTGTTTCTATTAAGTTTTATTACGTCTTTATAGCGTTTTTTGTTGAAAGTGCCAAGCAGAAGTTTGGCTTGGCGCATCTTGGGGAGGTCATTCCAGTGTTTAGCCCTGTTGTCTTCCTCCGACTTTTTGATTTCTTTCTTAATGTGGCTTTCTGTTATTCCACAGAAAGGTTCCGGTCCAATGAGTGGTGATCCGGCTCCTGTCTTTGCCAGTTTGTCTGCCTGTTCATTGCCTATGATTCCTACATGTCCTGGTACCCAGTAGATTGTAACCTTGTTGTTACTGCCCAGTTTGTTCAATTTGTCAATGCATTCGCTGACAAGGTTTGAGGTAATTGTGTAGGATCGTAGGGCCTTAATTGCAGCTTGACTGTCCGTCATTATTGCAATATGTTTGTTATTATATTTCCTGCCAATGTTTTCTTCCGCGCATTTGCCTATTGCATAGACTTCTGCTTGGAATATGCTTGACATTCTTCCCATAGGTACTGAAATTTTTGCTCTTGGCCCAAAAATTCCTGCTCCAGTTCCCTCAGTTGTTCTTGAGCCATCTGTATACCATTTTATTGCATGGGTCTTCATTGAGTAGGTCTCTTTCTCACCTTGCCATGCCTTTTTGTTACTTAGCTCAACGCTGAAGAGTTTATCGAATTTGAATTCCTTGGTCTTGCTATCCCGAGGAAAGTCAATGAGTGCTAACTCTTTCGATATTATGCTCTTTTCGCTAGATTTCAGGACACACTCAGTCTCTTTGGCAAATCTAGCTATCGTTGCATTTGAGATGCTTCTTATTACCAGGTGCAAAGGTGTCAGGTTTAGCAATACTTCCAAAGCCGCTGTTGGACAGCTTCTCATTGCTCCTGATATGCATATGCACGCAAGTCTTTGTACTTTTTCTAATGTTTTTCTAGTGGTCACCTGGTCCGTTCTCTTGTTCCAGACTACCGCTCCATAGGTAAGGATGGGTCTTACCATCATTAGGTACATCCACCGAATTATGCCCGGTTTACAACCCCATGATCTTCCTGCTATACTTTTGCATATCATTAAGGTTTTCTTAGCTTTTTCAGTAGCTGCTTCAACTTGTTTTTTCCACAGGAGTTTACTATCTAGAATCACGCCTAGATACTTGACCTCCGTTGTGGGTACTATGGTTGCTCCATCCAGTGTGATGTCTTTCATTAGTGGTAGGAGCCTTTTTCTGGTGAATGGTATAATTGTAGTTTTTGTAGGGTTGATGTTGAGTCCTACAGATGTACACCATTTTTTCGTGATTGCCAGACCCCTCTGTATTATATCGCATAGGGTTTCTTCATATTTCCCACAGGCTAATAATGTGATGTCATCAGCATAACCAATGCATCTTATGCCCTGCGTTTTTAGTTCCTCTAATAGTTCATCTACTACTAGACTCCAGAGTAGAGGTGACAGGACCCCTCCTTGTGGGCAGCCTCTCGTAGTGATGATTCTCTGAATCGTTTGGCTAGAGTGTGTTTCTGCCGTTCTTGTACTAAGCATTGCACTAACCCACTTTATTATTGTAATCGGAGTGTCCTTCCTCTGAAGTGCTTTGTTAACAGCCTCGTGTGAGGTATTATCAAAGGCACCCTCAATATCCAAGAAACAGCCGATCGCTGTTTCCTTTGAGTCGATTACTTTTTGGATAGTGGTTGAGAGATGGTATAGGGCAGTTTCTGTAGATCTACCTGCTCTGTATGCATGCTGTCTAGTGTTTAGTGGATTGCACACTAGAATTTCTGACCTTAAGTAGTTATCGATCACCTTCTCCATGGTTTTCAGTACAAAGGATGTTAAGCTTATTGGCCTGAAAGATTTAGGATGAGTTGTGTCTTTCTTACCAATTTTTGGTATAAAGATAATCTTTGCTCGTGTCCATGGACTAGGTATGTACCCTAGAGCCAGACTGCTTCTGATAATTTTGAGTAAGTGTAGTAGAATCACTTCTTTTCCCATTTGTAATAATGCAGGAAAGATTCCATCTACCCCTGGAGTTTTGAAGGGTTGAAAGGTACTTAGTGCCCATTCTAGCCTTTTCTTCGAGCAAACAATCGTTGCTGTCTTCCAGTCTTGCTTATCAGTACTGTGCACAGGTGTAGGTCTATCATATCCTGTTGTTAGTATGCTTCCAGAGAAGTGAGTGTTAAGCAGGAGAAGCGATCTTTGCTCTTCATTTTCTGTGAAACTGCCGTCAGCGTATTTCAAGGCCATGGTGGTTTGTGACTTTTCCCTTGAAAGGGCTTTATGAAGTCTGCCTGCTGCCGGGGTTGTTGTTATGCTTTCACAGAAGTCTACAAAGCTTCTTCTTTTTGCTTTCCTCACTTCCTTACTATAGGCTGTAAGTTCCGCATGATAAGCATGCCAGTTGCCGTTATTTTTCGCACTATTGAAGAGTTTTCTTACCCTCTTCCTTTGCGCTTCTAGGTTTTTGTTCCACCAGGGGCATCTGTTTTCTTGTTTGCGGAGCTTAGGGGGCAGCTTGATTCATATGCATCAATCATAGCTGTATTAAGCTCGCTTACCGCATTTTCAAGCTCCAGACGACTTTTAGGTTCCCTGTTAGTGGCTATATTTCCTATGTTGTATGTGAGATTGTCTCTATATAGATCCCAGTTGGTTCTTTTTGGATTCCTTCTAGGAGTATTCCCACAAAGGATTCCATCTAGAACAAATTCAATTATCCTGTGATCTGATAGAGAAGGCTCATTCGAGACCCTCCAGTTACTGATACAGTTTTTCAGGACTGTAGAACCGAAGGTAATATCTAGTACTTCTTTCCTATTTCTAGTAACAAAGGTAGGAGTATTCCCTATATTGTAAATTTCTAAGCATTTTTCTAAAAAGAATTCTAAAAGGTACTCACCCCTTTGATTCGTATCTGTACTTCCCCAGATGGTGTTGTGTGCGTTTGCGTCGCAACCTACCAGTATTGGTAACTTCTTCCTCCGGCAGTAATCTACCAGTTTCTTTACCTCAGCGGGAGGAATGTTCGCTTCATCTCCCGGAAAGTACCCTGATGCGATTACCACCCACCTGGTTTGGCCTCCGATGTTGATTGAGGCCTGGATTGCAACCAGGTCTCTTGTCATGAACTCTGAAAGGCAGAAATGATTAATATCGTTCCTTACTATGATAGCTGTTCTAGGAGAGATTGACTCTTTATCCCATATTACCTTCGTATTTCTAATGGATAGACCTTTAATTTGTCCCCCATAGGTCCAGGGTTCTTGGATCAGTGCTAGTCCAATGCCTTCTCTCGTAATTTTCCTCGCTATGATAGCTGAGGCTGCTATGGCATGATGAACGTTTACTTGGACTAGCTTGGTACTGATCCCGCGTACCTCCATTAGAAATCTTCTTCTTCGGGGGTTTCTGCCCCCGGACCTGTTAACAGGTCGTTTTCCTCCTCTGTTGTGAGGGGAACTTCTTCCTCTTCCTCTACTATGTCCATCATGACCTTTGCTGGTGATGATGGTTTGGGGGCTGGGATAGGGGTAGGTAGTGAACTGGGTGGTAGGATAGGGGATTGGAACAGGGTTGGAATGGGGTTAGGTAGTGGACTGGATGGTAGAATAAGGGATTGGGATAGAGTTGGGAAGGATTTTGCTGGGAGATGTTTCGGAGATGGCTCCTGTTTCTCCTGCAAAGGGATGTGGGTGGGTGTGCTGGGGATTTGGGGAGTTGGCAGAGTGCTAATCGGATTGGTATCAGTAGGCGGCTTGTCCTCTGTACCACTTCTTTTTTTCAGGCCATGCACCTGGACCTTACCGAATCTGTAGTGGATGCTGTGATTGTTTTTTACAATCGCCTCCACAGATTTCTCGTCTACGCCAATGTTTAGCAGTTGGCCGTTACCCTCCTCCTTGCAGGAAAGAACCTTCCAGACATGGGTATTCAACTCTCCGTTCTGCTGCTTTATAAGAGCAAGGATCATGCCGTGGTCTTGGCCACTGCTTCTTGGAACGAAGATTGTGATGTTGAAAGGCTTGGGTATGTCGTCCCCCAGTCTTGTGGTAAGCTCACAACCTTTCCACCCACTCAGCTTCGGGACTGTCTTCTTGATCCAGTCTGCTGTCTCTTGATTGGTACAATCCACTAAAATCATACCAGGTTTGAATGATATGCCTTCAAATTTCATTTCAGTTTCCCACCCTATTCTCATCTCGTCGACCATGGCGTCTTCGAGCTTAGAGAGCTCACTCTGCGAGAGAGTGATTCGGGGGTACTCCTTCGGTAAAATCGCAACCCGTATGGTTTTGGCAGCCGCCGCGTATGAGACTGCCCTACTTGTTGGTACCGAGCCCTTGCTGACCGAGGCATGTGTCTCGGTTTCGGTCACGGTTCTCCTTTTCTTCTGGGCTGCTTGCTGGGGGGGAGATATGTGTTTACTGTCTCTCTTACCTCCGCAGCTTTCTACCGGCCTGCCCTCTGCTTGTGCCAACTTTCTTTCGTCGACCTTCTTCCTCGATTCTATCCGCGAGAAACCCTGCTTGATGAATCTGAGGTACCATTTTACTCCCGCACCACTCAGACCCTGTCTGTGTGGATCGTCCAAACCACCTGGTTCACCCAGCGCCGGACGAGGGATGGTTTTCCTCTTCCATACTTTCTTCTTTGGAATACTAGTGCTGGACTTATGGGTTTCCCCAAGTGTCCTTTCAGAGATTGCTCTTTTAGCACTTTCTTCCTCAGATTTGTCAGTGGTAACACCCACTGGCTTCTTCCTTGCGTCTGGGATTGCCCTATACACTGGCTCGGAATACCTCCTCTTGCTGGTGTTAGGTTGCTCCCTACTATCGGCACGATCTCTGATGACAGGTTTGTCACCCCGGAAGTCTTTCTCCATACGATCCGCCATATCTCTTGCAGATGTTCCCTGCGGAAGATAAAAGTTTTTAAAATTTTTATTATTGTTCCTTTTCATAAGTTCCCACGAGTAGCTAGAGAAAATAGGTCAGCTGTGTCAGAGCTCCGCATAACACAGTAAGGTCTAAGTTACTTCGTGATTCGACCCGGTGTCACGAAGGTTCCGTTATACTACAGTCGGTATAACCCCTGACTGCAAACCAACCAATGGGCACGGATCGCATTACACCCTGGCTTAGGGGGTTGGCAGCTCTTAGTTCGTTTAACTCCTCAATTGCTCATCCTACCCAGCTTTTAACTAGATCGGTTGAGCAGGTGAGTCATTGAAAAACTTAAGCCTCCGCACCACGTCAAGGTGTCTGCCGCGCAAAGGTTCGCGGCCAAGATTTAAGATGATAAGATAAAAAATAAAATTTTTATCAATAGGTTCGTTCGTTGAACTTTATCTAGGGTTGATTCAGGTATCCTTGACAGCCCTGTGAGTTGTCTAAAAAAAGTCTTAAGTTCTCAAAAACGGTTAATCACATGTCTTTCAATAGTCCAGTTCATAACCTGAACTCGCCCTAGCAAAGTTGAGGGCAAACACATGGCTCAGCTTCACATTCATGGTGAGTTTAGTTTTTTTTAAAAAACGATTTGAAACACAGGGCAACCCCAGGGCTTCAACGAGCAAAAATTAAACTTCCCGCTAAGAAAGGTGATAACAGTCTTAAGGCTTACGGAACTCCTCAAAAACTATTCACTAAATTAGCTTGAACTGAAATGTAAGTTGAAGAACAAAGTTCAGAAATAGGTGCTGCCTTAGTTAATTTATAAGAAACCAATTTCTTATGGAATGCCCCCCACCACTGTAACGAAGGAAAAGAAAGAAAGCTTTGAATTCTAGAAATTGAACAGCTTGACATGGAGCCCATGTACTCGCAAAGTGTATTCAAAATGATACAGTGATTGGGAAATCTATAAAGGATTTTGTTAGAAGGGAGATAAACCCATTCTCTTAAAGGGGGAAGCTGGTCTAGAGCGTGAAAAAGTGGGCATAATTTATGAATTTTGTGAAAAAGGTTTTATAATCTAGGTTTTAATATACAAATACAAATTTTTTCGTGTCAATTAAATTCAAAATGGCGACTGTCCAGCATTTCTTCGGAGTCCCCTCATTTTTTAGACGAGTCCATGGCCGAAGAAGTAACCTCCTTAATTTTTGTCCTGGAACAAAATCCCGAAAATTTTTAGTTTTTATATAATAACAGCCGTACGTAGGATTTTTTCGATTTTCCCATCCGCTCAGTTTCAATTTCATTTTAATTGTGCCACTCAGTGCGTAGCTGTGCCCTTACACAGCATCTAGCTAATGAGTGTATCGTAGTATCTGAGTCAAACCCACTTTTTGGATGTGATGTCACTTGACTTCTTGGTGCTAATTTTTTGTGGCGTTTAAAGGTGGTGTTAAGAATTTTTAATCGAAGCAGAGCTGTCGTAACCACTACCAATATGTTTCTATCGGGAAAAATATATCGCAATTTAAGCGAATCTGTCATATAGTCGTGACAAGAACCGTTGTAGGCTCTGACCACGCTCTGATCTGCAAGCAGCAAAATTGCAAGACGGTAACGCGACAGAGCGACCGCTCATTGCACGGTCAGATCCGTAGTTTCAATCAATTTCTTGTACTGACAGCATATCTGTCGTAATCGCGACAAATATATCGTCATTGCACCAAATCTTTCGTTATCTGTCGTAATTGCAATGAAGCTATAACAATTGCAAAAAATCTCTCGTTACTACGACAAAACAGTAGTAATTGATTAATTTGTCTAAATCTCCACAAATCAGCTAAAATTTCAGTAACGCTGTCAAACTGCGACAACTCTCGTTATAGCTGTCGTGATTATGACAAATCTGTCGTAATACTAAAGCTACGTGCAGACGGCATATAAGAAACCGCACATATGTGCGGTTCTGACGTCACTTAAAAAGTTGTAAATTCAACGCAAATGCTATTCGTAAATCAGTGTACGCAAACTCGCATATAAGGGTGTTCAGACGATCGATGTGCGGAATCTGTTCCAAAAGCCGCACATTAGTTTGCGTTGATTTGCTCGCACATCAAATGTACGAAAATGAATACGCAAATTTTTCGGTCGATGTGCGACGTGTTCACACGATATACAGAAAAATCCGCACATCACCCATTTGCGTTCATATGCAAGTTTGCGTCAATTCAATAAATTGTTTGAATTTTGTGTTTTATTCATGGGTTGTAGTTGTTGACGAAGCTAATCCGTACATAAATTTAAAAGTGCTGAAATTATTTGAAAATGTCGAAAAGAAAAAGGGGGAACTACTGCTGTTTTGGCATTGGATGTGATTTATCTGCAATCAATTCTAATGTTTTCATAATTAATCAGTACAAAAAGATTAACTAAATAAATAAATAAAATACTCAAGTCAAAAAAAAAAAACATAATACTCAAGAGACCTAATAATTATTTCAGTATTGTATTCATGAAAATAAAAACAGCCTACTACCAACACACTTCGTTTCGCTCATTTAATAATTTTTTTAATTGAAAACCGATCACAACTATGCTGTACAACCACTACTGATTTGCGTAAAATATGCACATTTGCGTTGTCCTATATTTTCGTGTCATCGCACATGATTTTGAAGATCGCACATGCACGCACATGCACGCAAACTGTCACAAAAAATGTGCGAGGGTGATCAGACCCAAATTTATGTGCGGTTTTGCTGTAGCACATCGTCCGCAAACCATTTGCGTACATGTGCGGACTGTCCCAAAAGGTTGTTCAGACGATGTGCGTCAATATTCGCAAATGATGACGTAAAAATGACGTCAGAACCGCAAACATGCGCGGCTTTTATATGCCGTCTGCACGTAGCTTAACTGTCGTAGTAATAACACTTACTTTACTTTACGTTACTTTAGATGGTGCTTACAATCCAGGGTGAACCACGGCCTCAACCAACAAACCTCTCCAGCTAGCCCGGTCCCAAGCTAGCTGCCACCAGTTGCGTACATTAAGTTGGTTGAGGTCGTTCACCAATTGATCGCGCCACCTTAGATAAGGGGTTCCTCTGTCACGTTGTTCATGGGGGTTGGAATCGAAGATTCGTCGATGTCCATGCTCTCCACGTGGCCTAGCCATCTTACTCGCTGCATTTTCAGCTTTTTGACTAAGTCGACATTACTGTAGAGCCCGTAAAGTTCATGGTTAAATTTTCTCCTCCACTCTCCACCAATGCACACTGGGCCAAACATCACGCGAATAACCTTACTCTCAAAGCAACCCCAGCTGGTATTCATGCGATTTTGTCAGTGTCCATGCATCTGTCCCATACAGCAGGACTGGGATGATTAAGGTTTTATATAGGGTCTCTTTGGTTCTTTGAGAGAGGGCTTTAATACTTAAATACTTTCAGCACTAATGTTGTTGTTTGACTTAATAGTGGATCCCAGGTAAACAAAGTCTTTGACTACTTCGAAGTTATAATTGCCCATGGTGACGTTTTGTCCCAGTCGATGGTGTTGGGCTTCACTTCTCGATGACAGCATATACTTCGTTTTCGTCTCGTTAACAGTTAAACCCATCTTCAGCCCTTCCGCTTCAACACTTGCAACTGCTCCACTGACAGCTTGCGTTGTCCTGCCCATGATGTCAATGTTATCAGCATAAGCAAGGAGTTGAATGGACTTTTGATAAATTGTACCTCTGGTGTTGACTTGTGAGTTGCGTACAATTGCTTCAAGCACTAACATCGTGCTAAGAGTTTGCGCGCATCACCCTGTCTCAAACCATTCTCGACATCAAAGTCATCGGTGATGTTCTTAACGACTTTAACCAAGCAGCGGTCCAATTTCATCCTGCACAAGCGGACAAGCTTGGCAGGGATGTCGAGATGTGACATGGCCTTATATAGCTCGTCTCTATCAACGCTATCATAGATAGATTCTAGAGATGAGTTGGTGTACGCTCCTGACCAAGTCATCTCCAGCTGCCTCAAAAAGTTCGGCTGGCAGGCCATCTGAGCCAGCAGTCTTGTGCAACTTAAGTTTGGCTATCGCTGTTACTTCTTCTGGGTCAGGTAGACGGATAGTAATAACAGCGCTTTGGAGATCGCAACAATTTATAATCACATAAAATATATAAGTACAGTTTCAACAAATCCATCGTAACTGTGACAAATTTGTAGTAGTTGAGACAACTGCGGCAACGTTGTCGTAATCGCTACGAAACTGTCGTAGCTGCGGCATCGCTGTTGTAATGGTGGTAAAGTGGGGTAATGTAAGCATGACTGCCTGTGACTTGGGACCTTAAAAGTCGAATTCAAGAAACACCAAATTATTTTTCACTGTTATCGACTTTCACGTGGAATTGGCAAGTTCACCGAGAGCTATAACACTGCCGTGACAAGCGCTTTCTCACTTAGCTGTTTGGATTCGGTTGAATAAAATTGAAGGTTAACTAAGTGCGCTAGGCTCCGAAGTTCTTAGGACTTTGATGCGCCACCTAATTTATGTATTTTAATTGTTATTTAATGTGCTTTATTAATGGATTGCCGAATATTTTGCTTTTTTCCTATAAATTCTAGTACCTAGAGTTGAGGTTCAACAAAACAGTCCGCCAAATTGTTACGGTCTCGTATGTTGGAGCGCTTTATCTTCTGATGCCAGTTTTCATATTCATACCTGCACTAGCGTTTTCCCAAGGTAAAGTCCGATATATTTTATGGTCCACCTTTTCTAAATTTTATTCTCTGTTTTTTTTAGTGACGGGCGCTAATATTCATCTGATAAACGCCATCGTATGTTCAATTTGCGTTTTCTACACAATGTTTGTAAGCTATGACAGAAAACGTGACAAACGTAACAAAAAGTTAAAAATTCGTCTCATTTTGATAGGGCGGTATTAAGGCAGTCGTTTGGACGGATGTTATACAAGCCGTTGTAATGGTTGTTTCAGTTGCGGTAGTTGGTGTTGTCGGAGTGTTTGAAGTTGGCGGACTTGGAAAGGTGATCGGAAACGCCATAGATGGTGGACGGTTGGAAGTTTTGTAAGTTGAAACAAAGTACAAAATTGCACACTAGAAATTAATCTTGACCTTTTTCCTACCGGGCTTTTGAATAAAATCTATGATATTTTAGTTGGAACTTCGACTACAGGACTAGGACAACAATCTGGAACACAACTGCTGGTGGACTTTGTCTCTCGATAGGTCACATTGGGCTTAGTCAGGTTTGCGTCCAACGAATCGTCGCCCTGCCGTCTCTTCGACATGCCACGAAGTCAGTAAGATTTAGTTTTTGTTTTGAGAAACGTTACATTTTTTTATTTGATCAAAAGGTCACTTGTCATATTTGCCATTGGTTTTGTTCTTGTTATGGTCTTCAACTGTTTCACCGGAATAATCATGTATGCGATGTACCATGACTGTGACCCATTGGCGATCAAGGTAAACTCTCAATCTTCAAGAAATCATCAATTTTTACATTTCTCATTGAAAAGATTGTCGATAAACCAGACAAAATGATGCCATTCTTCGTACAAGATGTGGTTGGACACTGGAAGGGAATGCAAGGTCTATTCATCTCTTGTGTTTTCAGTGCAGCTTTAAGGTAAAACAAGATATATGAAGAGTTTCGATTAAAATATTTTTTCAAATCTTTTCTTAGTGCAATGTCAGCCAGTATGAATGCAATTGCGGGAATATTTTACTTCGACTATGTCAAGCCATGCATTCGACATACGGAGAGGAAGGCTAACCTAATAATGAAGGGATTTGTGCTTTTCACTGGAGTCTTTTGTATACTCGGAGGATTTTTTGTTGAGAAATCGGATTCACTCATTCAAACCATCATGACTGTAGGTGGGATTGTTCAAGGGGCCATGGTAGGAGTCTTTTTGTTGGGATTTTTGGTGCCAAAAGCCAATGGAAATGTCTGTATTCTGAGCTATTCATGCAAACTTACAATTTAAAGTAAATTTTTCATTTAGTCCGCCTTAGTTGGGCTTTTATCGAGCATGGTTGTCATATTGTGCATAATAATTGGCGCCCATCGAAGAATGGAGGCTGGAAAACTCAGTTACAACCCTCTACCGACCCGAGTTGATGGCTGTGATCGATTCAACCATACTAGTTCAATGTAACACTAATTTCATATCACCTCTAAATATTAATTTGATATTTATTTGTAAACAGATTGATGACGAGCCTGAATATGACACGAGATGCCAAAATCGACGATGAATTCTCTGTATTTGATATGTCATTTCAATGGTACACTATTGTTGGAGTACTTGTTGTTTGGATCATAGCAATACCTTTGAGTTATGTGATAAGTGATAGCAAAAAGTTGGACCCAAATTTGTTGTCACCAGTTATAAGAAAGTTTACACAGTACGAAAGTGTTAAGACTGAAGAGCATCCGTTGAAAAGTTGACAATCGAAGAAATAATTTATTTTAAAAATAGATTCTTGTTCGGTTCTTCTGAATAAATAAAAAATAATTTTTACACAAAAAATCGTGTTAAAAAATAACTTTATGGTTTGCAGTGATTTTCTTTGACGATACAATCGACGACAGACTGTTGGACGATAATTGTCTTAAAAATTATTGAATGGATATAGAAATTACAAGGATATCTTTGACGTGCTCAAAGTGGAAAAGAACAAGTCTT
Organism: Melanostoma mellinum; assembly: GCA_914767635.1. Taxonomy (NCBI): domain Eukaryota; kingdom Metazoa; phylum Arthropoda; class Insecta; order Diptera; family Syrphidae; genus Melanostoma; species Melanostoma mellinum. The sequence continues at coordinate 174,685,886 of OU612060.1, forward strand.
GGTTTGAAATAGGTACCGCTTTTACAATCTTTTTGGTAGAAAATAAATTTGATTGTAAATATATCGACCTGAGTTATAGTTTTAAGACCATCACTTAATTGCTTTCTTAAGAAAGCATTACAGTTGGAGGTGAACTTGAGCCTCAACCATATGTTGACGCCAACAATTTCGAGTTCGGAGCAGCCCAGTCCAGTTTTGCACTCTAAGTCGTTTGAGGTCTTCATCCACTTGATTGCGAAACCTAGGACGAGGTCTTCCCCTTCCACGATTTCCCTGCAATACGCTTTCAAAAACCTTTCAAGCCACAGCGATTGCCTACAACCGCTCTACATGGTCCCGCCATCACAGACTCCATATGCGTACTCTTCTGGCTATGCTCTTTCGGTACAGTTCATACAGCTCGTTGTTGTATCTTCTTCTCCACACATTGTCTTCGCATACGGGACCAAAGATCATTCGGAGAATTTTTCTTTCGAAACGACCAAGAGATTTCTCATCTGCTTTCGATAAGGTCCATGCTTCCGCGCCGTAGAGCAGGACTGGGATGACCATGGTCTTATACAAGGTTACCTTGGTTTTTCTGGAGAGGGTTTTGTTTCTCAATTGCCTTCTTAACCCAAAGAAGTAACGGTTGGCAAGAGTTATTCTCCGTTTGATCTCCGCACTGATGTTGTTTTCCGTGTCTATAGCGGATCTTAGGTAGACGAAGTCCTGTACTGCCTTGAAGTTATGTCTGTCTCTTGTGACGTTTTGTTCAATTCTTCAATGTTCTGTGTCCCTGTTTGGTGACAACGTATACTTCGTTTTGTCCTCATTAAGCATCAAACCCATTTTTGCCGCTTCTTTTTCAATTCTCGCAAAAGCACCTATGACATCACGCTTTTTCTTCCCATTATGTCAATATCGTCTGAGTAAGCGAGTAATTGTACGCAGACTTTTGAAAGATTATTCCATTGTCGCCTTGCCTAAAGCCTTTTTCGACATCAAAAGTCTCGGAAAGTTCTCTACCGACCTTGCCGTACTGGCAGCGTGAATTCTCCACGATTTTCAGGGATGCCGAAACTAGACATGGCTCCCAGTTCAGTTCTTCTCTGTAAATATTGTCATACGCAGCCTTGAAATCGATACAAAGATGGTGTATATCGATATTATATGTTTGGGTTTTTCGAAGATCTGCCGTAATGTGGAAATTTAGTCTATTGTGGACTTCTCTGGTCTAAAACTACATTGACATATCAAGTTGTTGATCTTATAAGCAACGTTAAAGAGACTTGTTCCTCTATAATTGGCGCAATTGAGAGCGTCTCCCTTTTTTAGAAAAAAAAAAAAAAAAAAAAAAAAAAAAACATTAGGAGACCCAAAAGTATTGATCAAGTACAAGTACCTTAGTCGCCAATTTTGCGGATCTCTTCGCCGATCAGTGCGACAAGAGTTTTTCTTGGATAGATGGTTATTCTGTGAAAGAAATGTTTCAAACAAATCGGCAATGCTGCAATCCATCCAGGACCGTATAAGTATAGGTTTTTTGGTTTTCAATTCACTCTGCACCCATCCAGAGGTGTCTTTCCTTTGGTTCTCTTGGAACAAGAATTCTTCCATCTACAACAGCGAAAGCTCAGATTTTGATTTATTGGAAAAGATAATATGTTCCCTTCCCCATGTCTTTAGTCCCATTTAGATACTGCTGAGCCCCGAGCAATCATTTTTCATTGTTTATTTTTCTGGTAGTCTCGGTCTCTTGATATTTTTTTATTTTCCATGACATATTTCAATTGAGCAAGATTTAATTTTCTTGAAGTTTTACCCTTTTTTAATTAAGGCGTCACAAATACAACATATTAGCTTTGCACTAGGAACTGACTTTCTGCACCTTTTTATTAATTTTAGTCTTTTCATTTCGGAGAGTTTCACCATACATCCCAAGCGCCATATAAACAACGTTTTGCTACCTTGGGCAAAGAAACCACAAAGGGACAAAGAAAAATAGAGCCACATTTTAAGACTCTGCGGGTAATAAATTAATACCCGACATATTTGCTTTAAAAGTCTTCCAGAGTCTTTCAATACCGGAACAGGGTATTAAAATAGAGATGGTGGGGAATAAACTCCTGGCGAGCCAGCGGCAGCTGTAAAACCGGATCGTCCAGCCGCTTATGTTTAACAGGATTCCAAGGCACCTGGCTCAGGACAAGGACCTCCGGTTCTACGTTCAGATTTAAGAGCCATCTAGGAATTGCGATGAAATGAGCCGAGCATGAAGAGAAACTGCGAGATCTAAAAGGTGTTTCTTTTTTAATGTTGTGCGATGGCCAAAAATTTAGCTTTGTTATAAAAATTGGGTGGGCTGCTATTTTTTGTAAAGTTATGTCGAGTAAAAGGCCGACGCGGATAGCTCGAATAAAATCCAAGCCAAGAGGCCTATTTTTCGATCAGTTTTTGCAGTAGGGGCTTATTTCAGAAATAACCCACCGCATTTTCTTGTCCGAAGCGTCAATCGTCTCGGACTTATCTGTTTATCGTAGACGAGCGCCTTCACATAACCTCACAAAAAATAGTTCAGGGGTATTAAATCGCCCAATCTTGGAGGTAACTCACCGGTTTTAAACTCACAGCTATGTAAAACTCTGTGTCAATAGTAGCCAGTGCTCGTGTAGCTCCAATTCTTTTATGGTGAAATGACAAATCAAGCTGAGCATAAATCAAGTGACAGCTTTTTATAAGAATGCGAAAGTACTGCCAGATCAAAAACCAGACATGTAAAAAACATTTAAAAAGGCAATGCTACATACATACAATAGAAAGAATGCCTGATAAATGCCCAAACCCAACACTCCTGGGTAGGCGCGGAAACAAGGACCCTTTTCTAAAGCAGATGAGGGAACCTTTGGTCGCTTCGAAAGAAAACTAATGTGGTCCCGTATGTGAAGATAGTGTTTCCAAAAGAAGATTCAACAACGAACTCTATGAGCTGTAACGTGACATGAAAATAGCTAAACTGAGACATGTAGAGCGGATAGACACCCCGCCCCGGCTTGCAGGCGCGGATCCAGGGGGGGGCACTAGGGGCAATTGCCCCCCCCCCCCTTCTCTGTCAATAAAAATGTTAAGTCTGAAGCAAACTGTACGTATTCGCTACAAAAATTCGGTTGGTCCCTAAATTGCTTTAAATAATTCATTCATTACCAAGAAAAAGCAAAACTCAGTCAGAAGGCATAAAAAAGTCAATGTCATAAAAAAGAAAATCTGGCGACCTAAACTAATGATCAGGACAATAAAACCATACACACACTTGTTTTCGTTCCAAGGCGCTTGTAAAAGCCCATTGAGTAAAATCATCGTTTCGCGTATCTTACCATCGAAGTTAAATAGTGTTGTGCTGGGAAAACCTATTGTGTGTTCTTCTTACATTTGCGATGTTTCGAGAGGGTTACTATTAATAGTTTTTACCTAATTTCACTAATTGCGTTTTTTGTTGTTTTTTTTTTTTTTTTTGTTGTCTATTGTTAAATGAAGTAGTAGGTGTTGCATTTGTGTACAGAGTGTCCTTACTCATTATTAGATACACTGTGATCTAATTTCATTAGTTCGTCGCGTGTCGACAGTGTCAGTCATCAGATAATTAATAGCGTTTTAAATCCCATTTGTGCATCCTTTACATCCTTTCACTTCACAATCTTTTGCTTTTTTGTTTGTTTTTTCCATAATTGGCTTGTTCTTGTTAACCATCAAGTAAATTTCATTAGTTTCTCTCGTGCTAACAGTGTAAGTTGTGAAGTATTCAATAGCTGCTTTTAAATCGCAGAAAGCCATGGTACGTTTAATAAATACTTTTTTAAATTTATTTCAAATTCATGATTGATTTTAAAAGAAAGTTATTCAAATATGATTATATTCTATATATTTTATATATACATTACATATATACACATATAAATATAAATATATAAATATAAATATTGATACATTTATAATACCTAAATATATGAAGTTTTAGTATTTATTTGCTAAATTGCAAAACTACTTTGTTAAAAGAGTGATCAACGGCCCGGACCGTCAAGAAAGCGAGACTCAAGCAACAGAAGTATTGACTCTTTTTTCCAACCGATTAACAAGAAACCAGTTTTAGCTCCTACTGAAGAAGAGGATAAAACTGATAATGTAGATCCTGTTGCCCAAGCATCTCATAGCTCAGCCAGTAAGAGCGATGCACATACCCCCTATGACATTGGAAATTTCTTAAACAGCCAATTGGATGACTTTACGAAACATCAAATTCTTTCGAATCCATGGCAGCCAAAAGAAGACTACAAATTTCCATTTTCATCTCATTTGGTGAAAGGTAAGGCTGTCAAACGCTATTTTGGCCATAAATACCTCACCAGATATCCTTGGCTTGTGTTTTTACCTTCAAAACAGGGTTTGTTTTGTAAATACTGCCCTTTGTTTGTGACTGGCAGCGTTGGAGGTGTGACTTTACAAAGTCTTGTAAAAAAACCTCTGATAAACTTTAAGGATATTTCTGGAGAAAAGGGAGATCTAGAAAACCATGCTAAAAACATCTACCACAAACGAGCTGTTCAGGATGGGACTGCATTTCTTCACTCTTATGATAACCCAAAAACAGAGATAGTAAACCGCGTTAATCAACAGCGTCTCAAAAAAGTGGAAGAAAACAGAGAACGGCTTCGTCCTATAGTGGAAACTATAATCTTCCTTGGAAGACAAAATTTGGCATTTCGTGGTCATAGAGATAGATGATGGTGCCAATCTGATGTAACCGTGAACGAAGGAAATTTTAGAAAACTTCTCAGGTTTCGGGTATTTGCTGGAGATAATAAATTAAAGCAGCATTTACAGTCAGCCCCATCCAATGCTACATATATAAGCAAGACAACACAAAACACGCTTATTTTATGCTGTGGGAAAGAAGTTTTTGATCAAATTTTGAGCAACGTTCGGGATTCACAATATTATTCAATACTTTTTGATGAAACAACTGATGCATCTCACCTCTCCCAACTGAGTATTATATTACGCTACGTTCACAATGGTAGCATTCGTGAGGATTTTGTCTCTTTCGTGGATGCATTTGAGGAACTAGCTTATTCCAGAACTGATGAAGAATACGAATCTGATGAGGAAAGCCTGAGGGAAACTAGAAAAAAAAAATAGCTGCCGAAGAGAAATTGGATGGAAATTCTAAACCTAAGGAGTTATCTCTAACTGGCAAAGCCATCGGCCAAATTGTATTGTTCCAACTGAAGAAAAAGCTCAAACTTCCTCTTGAATGCTGTGTGGGAATAGGGACAGACGGATGTGCTGTTATGCTTTCAGAAGTTCGAGGTGCTGTCATGGAAATTCAGAGAGAAGCGAAAAATGCTGTTAGGACTCCATGCTACAGTCATAAGCTAAATAACTCCATTTCTCAAAGTTCAAAAGTACCTGCCATCCGAGACGTTGTTGCAATAATGAAAGAGGTAATCTTCTTCTTCAAATCGCATCCAAAACGAAAAACTGTCCTCATGAACACCTTGGGGTGTGCCCTAACATCACTTTGCGAAACAAGGTGGGTAGAACGACATGAAGGTGTACTTCAATTTTCTTTGGACCTCAGCAAAATTGTGGAAGCGTTGGAAACGATATCGCAGTGGCGTGACCCAAGCACGGCTGGCAAGGCTTCCTTACTTATAACATCTGTATGCAATTCACAGTTTATTGTATCAGTTTTGTGTTTGAGTGATGTGTTGTCTTTAACACAGTCCTTGAGCAAGTTACTACAATCTAAATCTCTTGACCTGAATAGCAGCGCAATGCTGGTGAAGAACACGATTTCCGTACTTCAAGGTCGCCGGGAGAACATAGATACCAATTTCCACAACATCTGGCAGCATGCAAAGAATTTATCTGATCAGTTGAATGTTGAGTTGAGAATTCCTCGTATTCCACGTCATGGTGGACGCCAAATTCACCGAGCTAATTTTGACACCAATTCAGCTGAGGTATACTACAGAATCTCGTTATATGCACCTCTACTTGACTTTGTCCTGACCGATTTGCATGAAAGATTTCGACCGGAAACCTTAGATGTGTTTAAACTTACAATTTTCATTCCGGAAAATACAATTCGATATAATGTTGATGAGTTGGATACCACAGCTAAGTTGCTAATAAATCGCTTTGGTCAACTCTTAGAGTTAAATACAGACACAGCCTGTTTTTTGCTCAAAGATGAGCTGGTGTTGTGGCGGGAAAAATGGTTAACGGAAAAGGAGCAGAACAACCATTTTCCCGTTACTGCTCTTGAGTTGTTGGATAAATGCAATAAGGATGTGTTTGGCATTATACACAGTTTTCTTTTAATCCTTGCAACGCTTCCGGTTACAAATTCTTCGGCAGAGCGGTCTTTTTCTTCATTGCGGCGCCTTAAAACCTATTTGAGGTCCACAATGAGTGCAAATCGGCTTTGCGGTCTGGCACTTATGCACCAGAGAACTGCATGAGTGCAATCATTTGCGCTTTCGAATCATCCCCCGAAAAACAAGCCGTACACAGTTTCACGCTCCAAACGATGAAACAAGTGTGATGCTTGTGGAAAAAGTACACAACACTCTTGAATACATGCCTTTGCATTGCTTGTGCCCATGAACGATGAAAGAATGGACCATTCAAACTCAAACAGCTACATCATTCACTTCATTCGAAAAAAAAACCAAACATTCACGAATGATGAGGGATGACAACGAATATTTTTTCATGTTCTTGTTCATAGATGAAACTATTTTGTTTTTGCGAGATCGCACAGAAAGGCACACATTTTTTGACCTGACTTGGGCGTTATTTATATTGTTTGGGTTTTTTTTTTTTTTGTTAACTATAGAAGTGATGGTTGCGTAGTCTTTTTTTGCTTTGTTAGTGCACATAGGTTATTTATTGTGTTCTATAAAGGATTTAAAACGTTCAAGATATGTATTTTATTGCGGTAATGGATGGATTGTAAATGAAGGAAAACCCGTTAATTGTGGAAATTGATGTATGGGGTAAGCAACTACCTACTTATGTTTCAACTAAACATTTTGTAAGCATAGAAAAATTAAGAGAAAAATAAATTGAAATACTTTTAAAATAATGTGTGATTATTTTAAGCTATACTATATACTCTTGATCTTCCGAAGAATATTTTCGCCAGAAGATTTTTCATAGTCCATAGATTGTACTCCGAGCACCAGTTCGTGAATTTGGATCGATGCTCGACCATCTTGCACAATTTGATTAATTTCTCCAGAAATTCTTATTTTTCTTTCTTGTGCAGCTTTGTTGATTTTCCGTGAAATGGTTGTTGGGTTTGGAAGAAGATCTTCGACGTCAATATTCTCACCATACTTAGCTCCGGTTCCGATGATGGTTTTGACCAGCTTTCGAAAACCACTACCAGCAACTGAGGAGAACGGTTTGCAGTCTTCCGAAATCCATTGGGAGCACGCATCCAACATACTATCTTTTTCGTCAGATCCCAGTTGTTTTAAGGGAACGTCTTTATTTCTGTCACTATAACACTTATGACGCACTAAATTGGATGTTTGTTTTCCATTATATTTAAATATTTTCCGGCAAGAATGGCAGAAAACGATATCCTTAATTATAACACCTTAGTTATCTGAGACTTCTGAAAACGTGTCCCAAATCTTGCTCCTTCCTTTTCTTCTGGTAATCGTCGTAAAAACACCACTTGCAATTTTATTTATTGTATCGTCCATTTTAACTTGTTTTGTCTTCTTACAATTGAACTTCTTCACTGTTATACTTTCAAATAATGATAGGTAGTTTCAACCAGATCGCCTTTAAATACTTATTTCAAATCGTAAAAAACAAATTTGAATTCCTAATCCACTATAAAGGGAAAGTAGTGCAAAAACTTTAATAGCAGGTCGATTGCGAATGACATACCTGATTCTAAAAAGATGTGACGATTTTTACCTGCACCGGAAATGCATAAAAAAGTTGGAAGAAACACTTTAGTACCTGTTTTTAACATTATCAGTGGGTTTTTCTGGATTTAAAATTATATAGAGTGACCTCAACCCTACCCATAGATTAATTTATACCTCGGTTAAGAAAAACCAGATTAAGGGGTAAATAATAAACTATGTAAGTACCTACAAAATTTTCTTAGAACCACGTTCTATCCCTAATAAAAATAGAGTGATCTCAACCATATCCATTGATTAATTTATACTTCGGTTAAGGAAAACCAGATTAAGGGGTAAATAATAAACTATGTACGTAACGTACCTACTAAATTTTCTAAGAACCATGTTTTATCCCTAATAAAAATTTTATTTCAAAAAATCTAGATTTCAACAGCCGCACATCTAGCATCTAGGTACTCAATACATCCTCATTAGTGTTATTTACATATATTTCCCACACACTACGCCCTGCTAAAGGAAAAAAAAAATTATACTCTTCTTTCAGATATTTTAGTTTAACAGATGTATTCTTCATCACAGTATTGCACTGTCAAATATTCGTTGCCTTTTGAAATTATTCGTTGCCTTGTAGATTATTCGTTGCCATCGACACTATCCGCACAAGTTCATACGCATACACATATTGTCTTTGCCTGCCATTGCTGCAGTTAAGTGAATGAGAATGACAACATGTTTTGTTGACTAAAAAGAGAGTGCAGTGTGTGTATTGCTTTGGATTAAGATGAATGGTGTCTGGATGATGTGGAAGGCAATGAATAAGTGAATGCATTCACAAAATGAGACATTCACTGCAGGTCCCTGTTATGCACATCCACAGACAAATCCCGATCGATGTTGAAAAAGTAATAACAAGGTTTTCAAGAACCGGCTCCAACAAAAAGTTAGATTTTAGCATTTAATAAACTGTTTTAAACTAATTGAACTTATTTTTTTTTAAACAATTTTTCTAATTCTTTTAAATAAAAAATGTATTTTTATATTTGAAATCATTGAAAAGGAAGGCAAACTGCCCCCCCCCCCCCCCCTTATCAAAATCCTGGATCCGCGCCTGCCGGCTTGACGTGTTTTCGACAGCACATTGTGGAAGAAGAAAACCTAGTTTTTTGAACGACTTAGAGTGCAAGAGTGCAGAGATCTCTTCCAAAATTGAAATCGTTGGTGAAAGATTTTAATAGAGGTTCAGAATCAAACCGAACTCTAAGTTAGGGTGTTAGGGCCCACCTGACTAAGTAAATTTCATTATTTACCAAATATTCTTAATTGGAATTTATTCTGTGTAGGGATGTCAACTTAACACATCTACTTGTTTTTCTTCTAAGTATCTATACTTTTAAACTCAACCGGAAATGGAGATCCTTCCTAAATTCCTGATTATGTCCATTTCTTCCATTTCTTCCTCCTTTGATTTCTTTTTTCACATCCAAATTGTCTTCAACGAAGCTCAGTTACCGTTGAAAACCCTTATAGAATGTAGAAAGATCGTATGAATCGTGTTTGTTTGTTCCAAACGAAATCACTCAGTCATTTCAAATGAAAAAGGTTTCCTACTGATGGCCAATTCACGCGGGAATTTTATTTTTCTAACTGCAAACTGTGCTCATTTCTCAAATTTATTAAATTTAACCAATTCAAAAGTAAGTTTGTGCATCCGACCTTAGGCATCAGCTATATTTCAATAGAACTATTTGAAAATGCCTCCGAACGCTCCTTGACGTTTCTGTTCCTCCAACGAAAAGCGAAATTATTTTGAATTATTTAAACAAATTTTTCAAAATAAATACCTACTCCCAGGCGTACACAACGATTATTTGGATACACTTAATCCTAGCGGCAAAAATGCGAACTCTTTTTCTAATGGCTGCCAACAGTCAAATAATATTCACACACATATGTACTTGAATATTCTTGCGAATTTTAAGAGGTAAACAATGCCGATTCTTACATCAACAATACCAATCCTTTAATAAACAAAAATCACAATCACAAACTTCTGCATGTATAATGTCAAATGTGACATCAAAACCTCCGTAGAACTTCTGCGCAGTACACACAAAACCAACACAATCGATATTCGAACTTTGATTTGAGAGGTTAATGCATTGATTCCATTCGAAAGACGGTTCAGTTCATACTTTGATCTGCTGTCTGGAGTCTGGTTCTGTTGTCTATCGATAAAGCATGGCCAACAGGACGGAAAAACCCGAAAAACTTGAAACCACCTCCTTTAAAAACTGCCAACACAGCGACGGAATCTTACTCAGACTCAACGAACTACGTAAGGACACTCAGGTATTAAGAGTTAATTAAATTACATCACATATCTTTGTTGCTCTATAATCTAAAGGGTTTTGCTCGTGTTCTATTTATAGTTGTGCGATGTTGTTCTCATTGCGGGGGAGCAGAAGTTTAATGCACACAAGAATGTACTATCAGCCGCCAGCATGTATTTCCTGGCAATGTTCAGTGGTATGTGCGAAATGGCAATCTGGCAAGTGATTGTGTTTTGATGATAACAACTGAATTTTCTTTCTCTACAGGATACTTTCCGGAAATTGACAAGAAGGAGATTGTTTTGAATGACATCGATCCAGATTGTTTGAAAATAATACTCGAGTACATTTACACGGCCCAGTTGACAGTCAGTCATTCAAATGTACAAACACTTTTGGCAACGGCATCGTTTCTACAAATCGACTGGGTTGAGGAGAGGTGTTGTGATTTTATAGTCAGAGCATTGGACTCCAATAACTGCCTGGGTGTGAAAAAGTTTGGTGGTAAGTACATAAGTTTTACTGGTTTCGAGTTAGGCTAGATTCCATATTGAGGTTGTAAAAGTTTTATTGGCTTGGCAGCTTAAGGGCGCGAAAATTAAAATTGTGTGTTTTTAGGCGTGTTAGGTTGGGCGTTGCGACTTGCGAAGTACTGCCAAATAATTTTAGCGATGATTAACTACTTTTGCTTATATGTTAAAGGAGTTCATCGTTCTGTTTAACATTTGCTGGGCTGTGAATTACAAAGGAGCACTTCACAAGGCCCGTAGCTTCGTGGCTTCAACTCGAAATGTTCCATTTCCATTGAATAAATAATTCATGAAGCTGTGATGTAGGTAGGTAGGCACTTCATAATTTCCATTTACGAGACTGAATTGAGTTGTCAACAGGAGATGAAGTGAGAACAATTAAGCTCTTGCGTCTTAAAGACAATTTCACCCTGTTAGCGACATTATTAAAAATACCCAAGTGATTCATAATGAGGAATACCAATTAAGAGAAAGACAAAGGAAACTCCCTCTAATGAAGTAATTGACCACACACACGCTAATATGTGAAGGGTACATATTGATTTTGTTTAGGTAAAGTCGTAGAACATTGTAATAAAACCGCCCCTTTAGGCTCTTATATTATATTGAATCTCTTTCTTAGCAATTTAAAGGATCTCCTATACTAAACGGATTTTGTCCTAGTGGCATCAGCAAAAACGCACGATTTTTGTCGTCGCAACAACTGCGAATGTATGAAAGCGAGTTGTCTTCCTTGTTGAATCAATGTGCTTACTCGCATATATCGCTATTTTAACATAATCTGAGAGCTGAATTTGTCCCTTCCTAAACTTCAAGAACGCTTTTGATTATGAAGAGCCTTTTTAAACGATTTTCTATGAATCCTCAGCCTTAAATAGTGTAACGCTCGCTGAATTCGAAAAATTAAACATTACTTTCAACTCCTTATCTGACTTTAACTACCAATCTTTACACGATCTCTTTACAATGAAAAATACTCTCTGCTTGTGCCAGCGGCCTCTTTATATAGAGTGGCCTAACACATTATTACCTTTCAAGACAATACGAGAACCTTCCAGCAAATTTGTGTTGTAGGCACGGTTGCCACTTGCCAAAAAAATATGTGTCCAAAAATGAAAATAAAAATTACCAAACGTAGCTTGAAATGACCAAAACTATGATTGATTCCGATGAAGAAAGAAGGGAAGAAAACCAAGTTCTTAAACGGAAAAAGCATCATGAGGCGCTTGTTTAAGGAAATACAAAAATTTTTTGAAAGTATGAGCTTCAAAGCTTGCACCAAAAGTTAAAAATCATGCCAGGGTGGAAAACTAATAACCATAAGCCAGTAAAGACCACCAAGCAAACATAGCTGTAGAACCGCATTCACCGCTGAAGATATTGAAAAGCTAATTATGCAGACTCAACTTAAACGATTAGAACTACGCCATACTCTATAGATCAGAAGAATTAGGGTTGCAAACTCGTATGTAAGCTTAAATCAAATAAAACTGGATTTCCAGACGGTTTCGACGCCGAAATTTTCAAGGAAGCTAGTGATTATAGCTTGAAAGGAGAGTGCACATGCTGCATGGATTAGTCGGGAAAAAGCATGTTCAATGAATGGAAAATCTTTCAGTTGCACCAATTATAGAGGAATACTCCTGCGATGTCTTGTCTTTTTGACTGCCTGAAAACCCCCCACGTCAACGAATTCGTACAGCACACGGGAGATCTTGGAAAAAACATGCGTACGACAGTATTGACAGAAACAAGCTGTGCAACATCATGTCTAGTTGCCAAAAACCCTTGGTTTTCAGTTCGTAAGACAGATTGAATCACGAAGTTACCACACATGCCGGTCATTTGAGAAAAGCACGTGTCATTTGATATCAGTGTTTGCTTCCTGAATTCTCCCCGGCAAAATCCTAGTTCTAATTCAGGGCGAGCGCAGAACTCAAAAAATACCTAGCTTGGTATTAAAGGTAAGCTCAGGTTTTCAAAAGAACTCATTACTACCTCAGAGCAATCGTTGGGCTTGAAAGAACGAACTTATTGATGCACTTTTTACATAATTCGAAAAGAAAACTGCCTTACGTATACACTTCAATTTTAAGGACCTATAGGTAAACTGAAGGGTTTCTCTTATTTCATTTCGTTAAAAAAATGACCAAATGGAATAAAAAGTGACCATGTGACCAAGTGAAAAAATAATGACCAGATTTGGACATAAATGACCAAACTGGCAATCGTGGTTGTAGCCCCTCTCCAATTATTAAATTTCTGTATTTATTGGTCTGCACACTGCATTGAGACGAAAGCGAAGAAGATGGGTTTAGTGGTCAATGAAGGCAAGACCAAGTATACGCTATCATCAAGAAAGGACACCCAACACCGACGTCTTAGACAGAACGTCGCGATAGACAGCTATAACTTTGAGGTAGTTAAGAACTTTGTGTACTTAGGTGCCGCTATTAATTCAGACAATGACACCAGCGCTGAAATCAAACGAAAAATAACTCTTGACAATCGCTGTTTCTTCGGACTAAGAAGGCAATTGAGTAGTAAAGTCCTAAGGTGTCCCTGTATAAGACACTTATCATCCCTGTTCTTATATATGGCGCAGAGGCATGGATCTTGTCAAAGGTAGACGAGAACGCTCTAGGATGCTTCGAGAGAAAAATTCTTCGGGTGATTTTTGGTCCCGTCTGCATAGATGGAGAGTGGAGAAGAAGATTTAACCACGAACTGTACGGGCTGTACAGCGACACTGACCGGGTCCAACGAGTCAAGGTCCAGCGGCTTAGATGGCTGGGTCATGTAGAGCGAATGGACCCCAACGCTTCGGTCCAGAAAGTCTTCGAATCCAATCCCGAGGGACGGCGCAGTAGAGGAAGACCGCGACTCAGGTGGCGCACACAAGTAGGAAAGGACCTCAACCAACTTTGAGTGCAAAACTGGAGGCAGCTAGCTAGGGGCCGAGCTGGCTGAAGAAGCATGTTGGTTGAGGCCCTAGTCCGACCCGGACTGTAGCGCCACCTTAAGTAAGTAACTGTCTCCTTCTGGTAAACTCTTCATTTGTATTTCTATGCGCACATACACTGACTCACAAACAACCCCTTTAATTGGATGTATGTAGGTGCGTTTTATTGAGAATCTTATGGCTTAAGCAGTAATGAGTTTCAATAAAAATCTGTACTCACTATTGCAGCTTTATTTCATAAACATCATTTACCTGCCATCCCTGTTGTTCACTTTTGAACACTGGCTTATTTCTTTCTATTTACTAATCTTTGGCCAATCTCCCAAGTGCAATGTTTTGTGATTTTTTGAAACCTGCGTATAGATTCCCAATAAAGCACGGCTAGTATAAGACAAAGTCGCTTTCCGCTGTCTGTCTTATGCTTAGATCCTTTAAACTACGCAACGGATTTTGATGCTCTTTTTAGTAGAAAGAGTGATCCAAGATAAAGGTTTACAATAAATAATATATAATATTTCATTCCCATATTCCCACGGGAACGGGAATGGAAACATAATAGAAATTTTAAAGCTCCTTGACCGATCTACAATTACTATTCTGCCACACCTAGAATGCTAAAACGAGAACTTAGTTTATTTTTTTGAAAAGGCTCCAAAGCTACTGAGCCGATTTGAAAGAATTTTGAATCAAAAATGGTCTAGAACCAGAGAAAAGACACTTGTTTCATTTCCTTTCCATATTCCCTCGGGAACAGAATTAGAAATGGGAATATAACCTGGAACTTGGAAGATACTATTTTACACAATCCGGTTTTCGTAAGGCCTGATTGTCTTTAACTATGGTATTTATTTATTTTTAGCTTTTAATAGGCATTTTTTTGATACAATAGTTGAGTATCGTTCAATAATCGTATCCGGATATCCTTTTGTTGTTGTTTACGTGTTAAACGTTTAACAGAGTCACAAACCCATTTTGACCTAAAAGCTATCCAAAGGTAACCGAGTATTTTTGGTATACCTTCCTATTCAAGTGATAAGCTGATAGAAATTTTATTTTTATTTCTTTTCATATTGTTTTTTTTTTTTTTTTTTTGGTGTTAATTTCAGTATTGGAGTCTCTTAAATTGTATGGGAAGTCGAAAAAATAAATTCTAGTCGTTTAGCAACAATTTTTTGAAGGTCTTTTTGTTTTTAAAAGTGGAATTTCAATATTTCACAGCTGTTGTCTGCAGCAATCTCGAAAAAGATATCTGAATCGTTTAAAAAGGTATCTAAAATACGGGTATCCGAGATAGGCTATCCGATAGATTCTTGAACGTGCCCAATGACAATGAAGCACTCTAACGGTGAAAGAATTTTAAGCGTTGATACAGTATTCTCAAGCTTCCGGTTATGTTCCCCTTCTCGTTCTTGATCCCGATCCCGTGGAATTTTGGAGATGTTTCTCTTGCATCACTCTATCTGTAAAAAAAACTGAGCCTTGGAGTTTCAGTCACATAAACACGTTGAACTGAGCAAAACCAACAAAGAGTGTTTTATTTTTGTTTTAAATATGAGTGCTTTTCCGAGTGAAAGCAATGGACATTTGAGCCTCATACTGCTGTTCGCTTCGCTTGAAATTTGCAATTCACGTGAGCATTTTATTCTAATTTTCCCAATCTATTCACTTAAATCTTCTATCTTTCGAGTGCAAAGTTATAACGATACCTTACCTACTTATTTTTTAAATTCATAGTTTAGTATAATATGCTTATGTCGCTTTCCATTGCTTCCACGAGGGGAAGCACTTTTTAAACTATTACTATATACTATACTTTTAAAAACTATTGGAACACCTAAAATTTCTTCTGTTCAGTTTTCACAAATTACCTTTGAGTGAGTGGAACACAGTGTGTGATATAACTTTTTATCAAAGGGTTGAAGGAAATCAAACAAACAAGGGCTATGAATTTGGACAAAAGAAAAACGAACCTCCTTAAAGAGAGCGGAATCATTGCTACATTATGTAGCAAAAAACACTACCATCAAGCCAAAAAAAACATGTTGGTGAAATTATAAAAGTTAAGCAGTGAACAAATAGAAGAAAGTGGGTTTCAAAAAAAGAAAATGAAAAGGCTCGCCTCGAAAGGGATACAAAATCTGTATGAAAGAACGAAGAAGAAGAGCGCCCTACTCCAAACGAAGAAAACTGAGAGCATTATTCGAAAGCAGTAAGAATTTTCTGCATCTGCTCCTAATTTCAAGAAATACGACAAAACAACTTGAATCCTTTGAATAAGAAGCAACCATCTCCAAATTAGCCTCTGAAAGAAAAAAAAAACACTCAGGAAATATACGTTCGACGAAGTTTATTATTGATGTTCAAGGACAGCTTCTTTTACCAGCTGTGCAAAACTCTGCGTAGCCTGTCACATTAGGTTTGTTCGATGAAGCCCTAGGGTCAATCTGGGATCGCCACAAAGCGTTTTTTGAGAAACCTAAAGTCGAACTGAATGTCGAACTGAGTGTTTTTTGAGCCCCAGGGTTGACCTGGGTTTTCCTTAACTCGCCCTAGGTTTTCGCTGGGGCGATTTGAGGGCTGTCATATGGCATGTGTTTTTATTCAAATGACATGCATGTGTGGTGATTTTGTGGCTAAGCATTTTTGAGGACTGGAAAACCCAGATATGGGTCAAACCTGGGTAAAGTTCAATGAACGAACCTATTAGAAACGCTTAACCACAAAGTCGCAACACATCCCTGTTATTTGAAAATAAAATACATGTCTTTTGACTGTCCTGTAAGCTATACTCGCCCCAGCAAAAACCGAGGATGAGTTGAGGCGAAACCCAGAGCAACTTTAGGGGTCAAAAAACACTCAGTTTAACATTCAAAGCAAGTTTAGTTGTTTAAAAAATGTTTCGTTGCGACCACAGGGCTTCAAAGAATAAATCTATTAATGTGATGCCCGACTCAACGAACATTTTCCTCGAAAACACTTTTAGACCAGGGTCGATAATTTTTGAGACCAAAAAAAAATTATAGTGGGATGAATCAAATTGGAAGAGGTAGAAAATAAACCAACAAAAAAAGGAAAAATAAATTACGGGCGATCTGAGGTCGGGAAGGGGAAGGGGGAGGGGGAGAGTATTTAAGGGTAAAAAATAAGTTAAGGTTAAAAAATTATTATTATCATTATTTGCATTTTCTGAGAACATTTACCATAGTAATGTAAATTTTGTTTAACCATCTGAAAGTAGAGACTTCAACGAACAAGAAACACACCAACTTTTTTAAAAAAGCAGATATTTTGACGTGAGAATTTTCGATTCAAAATTAGGGTGATTTTTCGATATTTTGTCAAAATAAGGTGAAAAAATTAATATTTAAAATCAAAAAAGTTACTGTATGTTTGGAATATACAAAGGTAGGTTAGGTTAGGTGGAAGTTGCTGTCAGTCAATGAGTACATTGCCTAACACACTTAGGCCGCAAGGGCCCATTGTGATACCACAGAGATCAGCAAGTTAATCACCTACTGATCTCAGAAACCTGATGTAAGATTAACGAGTTGATCACTTATTAATCTTCCATTACGGGACTAGCCGGTTAATCACCTGCTAGTCGAACCACGTGGAACTTTTAATGTATTTCGAAAGACTTTTAGGGTCTATGTAAGCTAGGTCGCTAGTATCATCGAAGAAGAATTCACCGAGATGAGCCTTCCTCCTATGAAGCAGTGCAGGGCATGAGCAAAGAAGGTGTTGAACGGTCTCTTCCTCCTCCTTGTCCATGCAGCTTCTGCAGAAATCATTGGAAAACACACCAAGTCTTTTGGCGTGTCTCCCTATTAGACAGTGTCCCGTAAGAACACCTATGGTAGAACCAAGACACAGACGGTTCAGGGCCAACAAACTCTTTGATCGTTTTGAGTCTACACACGGCCAAACTTTTTTGGTTGCAAGGCATGTATTACTCTCAGTCCATCTAGTGTTTGTTATCCTTGAAGCGTCCTGTCTAAGCAGGAGTTTACATGTAGCGATAGGTACACCTATGGTGTTCCATTTCGAGCGTAGGGAAGTGGTCGTGCCCTTTTTGGCTAGTTCGTCTGTCATACAATTGCCTGGTATGTCCCTGTGCCCTGGCACCCATGAAAGGTGAATGTTAAACTGATTTGACATCTCCCTCAGAGACATCTGACAATTTTGGACCGTGATGGATTTTGTAGAGACAGAAGCAAGAGATTTAAGGGCAGCTTGGCTGTCTGAGAAGATCCGAATATCCGTGGAGGATATGACGTTTTCTTTGAGCCAAGACAGCACCTCCTTAATCGCCAGAATTTCCGCTTGGAACACACTACAATGATCGGGTAGGCGGAAGAAAAGACTGAGATTCAGCTTTTCTGAGTAGATTCCACTTCCCACACCTTCGCTGGTTTTTGAACCATCGGTGTAGAAGTGTATTGCTTCATTTTCCAAAAGAGCGCCATTTTTCCAAGCTTCTCTTGAAGGCATGGTTACTTGGAAATTATTGTCAAACACCAACTTGGGGGTGGTGTAGTCGGATCGATTCGGTAAGAATCTAAAGTTATCTAGAATGGTAGTGTGGCCGATTTGATTATTGGTCCACTGTGATGTAGATCTGAGTCGAGTAGCTGAGCTAGCTGCGGCTTGTTTGCTGAAGATATCTAGGGGTGTGAGATCTAGTAGTACATTGAGGGCGTCCGATGGGGTTGTCCTCAGTGTGCCACTAATACACAGACTAGCAGTTCTTTGAACTTTGGCCAGCTTGTTGTAGTTGATCATCTTGTCTAGTACTGTCCACCAGACTATCACCCCGTATGTGAGTATCGGTCTAATTACCGATGTAAACAGCCAATGGGTGATTTGGGGGGAGAAACCCCATTTCCCGCCAATGGCTTTTTTACAGGAGAAGAGTGCAACGTTGGCTTTATTTACTCTTTCCTCAATATTGGTTTTCCAGGTCAGTTTTTTGTCAAAAATGAGACCTAGATATTTAGCCTGATTTGACAGTGTGAGAGTTACCCCTTTAATAGTTGGGGGTATATACAAAGGTATGTTTTCACCAAATTTCGTGAAAAAATAAGTTTTTTTGCAAATGATAAAAATAAAAAACCAAAAACTCAGTTATTCGAATTTTTCTCATACATTTTGAGGTTATGTGAAAAAAGTGTCTTTACAAAAGTTGTAGATCTTTTTATTACCTACAACTTTGCCATTTAACTTTTTCTCCTAAGACTTGCAGTTTTACCGGAAATCGAGATTAACCGTTTTTTACCCTTAAATGCTCTCCCCCTCCCCCTTCCCGACCTCAGATCGCCCGTAATTTTGCTCTTCGAATTTGTTTCATCCTACTATAATTTTTTTCTCACTTTTTACCATTTTAAAAATTATCGACCCTGGTCTATTTCCACAAGCTGAGCCCAAGTTAACGGAAATACCCGTAGCTATAGTGAGGTAGTTCAGAACTCCAAAGTGTTGGGGACAGGCGAGCTAAATTATGAGTTTTTAAGAAAAGATGATAGACATTGGGCTTAGATGGCTAACGAATCTCATCTCAAAACTTGTTTCAGATGATGTTCTGCCTAAGGCCTCGGCCACGCAGTAAGCGGCAGAGCGGCTAAGCGGCTGAGCGGTGAGTGGCTGAGCGGCAACTCTAAGTGGCGTATGGCCAGGCACTAAGCGGCTGAGCGGCGAGCGGCTAAGCGGCAACTTTAAGCGACGTATGGCCAGGCACTGAGAGCGATTGCTTTTGAGCGATTAGTAGTTAAAATGCCGTTGTCAAGAACAGTTCGTCGTATTTTATTGTCGGAAAATCGTTTGTATGTGTACAAATTACTTAAACGTATACAAAAAAGAAGACGATTTGGTGTTCATCCGATTAACCAATTAAGATCGGAATTTGGTGAATTTTATCATTTATTTTTGAATTTACGAAGATTTCCAGATAGATTCTGGCAATACCTACGTATGTCTATCGAATCTTTTGATTTGCTGCTTGAAAAGTGCGTCAAATTCTTTTTGCAAATGTTCAATCATGGATTCCACTTGAGCCTTATCGTCTCCAGTCACAATTCCATCGTCTACATAGATTGCCATTATAATTGTTCTTCCATTACCTAAGATCTTTTTAAATTTGTTAACGGAAGCACTCATTCCACTCAATATATGGACCCTTCGTCACTGATATAAATATAAAATGCTGTTTGCCGCTCAGAAAATTAAAACATGTTTGATTGCTGAGCGGCGCCGCTTTGCCGCTCAGAATTTTGTTTTGCCGCCCGCTCATTGCGTGGCCACTCCTGTGTGATTTCATATGTTTTAATTTTTTTTTGCCGCTCTGCCGCTCTGCCGCTTACTGCGTGGCCGAGGCCTAAGGAATCTGCCCTAAAATGTACAGAGGAAAGGGTTATTATACACAAAGTTGGGATAGTTACCGTTCGTTCAAATTGTTGACCCAAATTTTGCGAAGTTTGCAATGGAGACTTGTCACGAGTAGGCCAACAGCAGACGCAATCACGCAATCCAAAGTATAAGAACCCCGTGATCCCTTCAAGAATTTGACACTTGAAAATCATTTGATCGGCAACAGAGAGAGTTGATTTGGTGTGTAGACGTCAGAAAAAGAGAAGTTTCAAATACTTAGTTACGGGTGATCAAGAAAGGATTTTTACGAATGATCAGTAGCGAGAGACATGTCCAGCTGAAGCCACTGAAGCATTCTAAGTCACAGTAGTTGGACACCAAGGAGCAGGCGTCTTGAGTCCATTGTTCTTTATTATAGTCCTTGACTACCTGATGAAGGATAAAGTCTGTATACCAAAATACATACTCTTTGGCAAGGGCAAAGATAGCAAGTAGTGATGACCTTTTAGTTCAAAAAAGACTGATTACTTGTGTTGGCCGTTTTCGGAACCAGAGATGACGATACCACACATTTGTTTACGAAAAGTAAAATTTCAATGGTTTTTTAATAGGCTTTTAAAATATTTCTTTATTTCGCGTGCGTCTTGGTACCAACCTAACCTACAGTCGATGAATTATGCTAGAAAAAATCGGAGCATCTGTCTGAGCTTCTGATGTAGGAGCCTTGAATATAATTTCTACAACTATCAGCTACTGGCATATCTTGCACTTATATCTGAATTTTATTATCTCGTTGAATAGGAAAGATTTACTTTGAGGTCGATAACCAGTTACTCCTTTAAATGAATCACATTTTCAAGTTTTTTTTAAAAATTGGTAGTGCTCGTGGAGTGGTGGTGAGCATGTCTGCCTATTATGGGAGAGTTTGTGGTTTGAATCCAATTGGTTTCGCCTTTTGCGAGGCATTGGTAAATCTCTGAGAGTAATGACCCTGCCATGAACAACGCTTTTTCATTTAGCCTTTCGGAATAGGCATAAAATTGTAGATCCCTAAATTTCGCTAGGCCCCAAGTCTACCAAGGTTTTTTCGCCATCTTGAACGGAAAGAGAGTTGATCTTTTCAGAAAAAAAAACCTAACCATTTTCGCCAATCAAAAACGCCATAAGAGATTTAAGCTTTGTTGGTTGCGAGAGTGGTCCAGTTTTCGTCCCATATAGAGTTCTTAGACATTAAGTAGAATCTTTATCCATTCCAGAGAACCACTCATTCCCCAGGCTAGTTGGGTTTGCTAGTGAATATGTATTCAAACATTTCCAGGACGTGGCCAGAGGCGAAGAATTCTTATCACTTCCATTTGATGAGGTAAATTAATTGAATCTAAATTCTAAGATTATACATAGTATATTCAGACAACGAATCCTTACAGTTCCGTAGAATTCTGGAAAACCCATCAGAGCTATATATTTACGACGAAGAGGCACTCCTTCGCAGCATAGTCCGATGGATTGAACATGACAATACTGAACGACGCCAACATCTCAGCCAACTGGTGACCAAACTCCATCCGGCTTGTGTTGGTAAAAAGCTAATCCAAACAATAAACATGCTCCATGATGACAAGGAATGCCAAGAATGGGTGGACAGTGTCGATCAATGTGTCGGAAAATGGCAGTGGAACTTATTCGTCTTGGACAAAATGGGTCGGAAGCCAGATTTTGGAAAATATGATATGGCAACCGGCAGTATGATATCATTGAGCCCTTTACCTTCCGAAGCTTTTGCTCTGAGTCTGGCTTCTCACAAACATTTTCTATTTGTCCAAGGGGGATGCGCAGGTAGGAGTCGTCGAACGTGCTACTACTACAATGTCTATAAAAATAAATGGCTCAGCTTGACATCAATGCGGGAACCACGATCGCACCACCGATCGTTGATTTTAGATGATTTTATTTATGCAATCGGTGGGAATGGATCGAAGGGTTCACTGAGGTCGGTGGAATGTATGGACTTGCAGACGGGGACTACAATGTACATTGAACCGATGTTGTCACAGAGGAGTTCAATGGGAGCTGTTGTTTGTGGTAAGTTTTTGTTTTCTCTTTCATGCAAAGCATCAGCCTAATGACGAATTGACTTTTTTTAGAGCAATGCCTTTATGTGATGGGTGGAGAGACCGATAACAAAAGTTTGAGTTCTATGGAACAATTTGATCCTAGAGTTGGGGCTTGGATGACTATGCCTAGGCTGAATGTTGTTAATAGTTACTGCACGAGTGCCGTGACCGATAACTACATATATTGCTGCGAAGGACTGGGGAGTTCGATGGAGCGGTTTGAATTGCGGTCGCGAAAATGGGAGATGATTGAATTTACATCTGATAGGTAAGTAGTCATTTGAATAGTTTGTTCCATGTTCTATCAATGATTTTTTCTCTCAACCATATGTTCTGAGGAGGAAGGAACCTGAAATTTTTCGTTGGTTGCGAACGGCTAATCGAGAAAGAGCTTTTCATGGCATGAAATTTCAATCTGAGAAATTGCAAATTCCTTGTGAAGAGCGATACAAATTCAAAAACTTTTTTTCCCTGATGTTTCTGGGATTCGAACATTGAACGTACCAAGTTACAGGCAGACAAGCTGACCATTACGCCTCTGACACGGTTACGGTTGAAGGACCATATTCCAGTCATGGTTTTCCGTCACCAATTCGCGTATTACATCTTTAAAATCTTGAATGTAATGTGGACCAATAGCATACACCATCTTTCACTAAACTCCAAAGAAATAAGTCTAAAGGTGTTACATCACAAGATTTTGGTGGCCAAATTTGATTGCTTCTTCCAAAAATCAAACATCAAGAAATCTGTCGTGAAAAAAAGAACGATGGTGTCGATATTTGTGTATACGGAGCGCCGTCGCCACATCGATTTAGGTCATACAAAATTATTGATCGTCGTTCGATAGCGGAATCTATTCACCATAACCGCTCCTTCAACCTGATTTTCGAAAAGGCAAGGTCCAATGAATAGAAAAACTTTTCCATAATACTTTTTGGGTTTTATGATCCTTAAATGCAACACATTTAGCTCAGATTTTTTTTTTTTTTGTTTTCTGTGTCAAAGTGCACTAAGCTGATTTATAGGATTGCTGAGTTGTGACAAGAACTCAAATAATGCTGCTTATTTACCAAGTCTTATCACTCAAGATGAGTTCCGAAATTAAATGGCTTTCGGGATCATTTTGATGCATTAGATGGACCATGGACCCAATCAACAAAGACACGACATTGTTGATGGTCGTTTGAACTGAGGTCTTGTGTTAACTGAAGACTAAAAACTTAAGTCTTCATGCAATGTTCGGTGCAATGTCGTTTGTTTAATGCTTCATTCTAAAGATCAGCCAGCAAAAGACCAACCTTGGTTTTCCTCAACACTATGGGCTAAACTGCAAAGAGCGACATACATTGTGCACGAGTTTGAATTTCCACTTCCCACAGAAGCTCGGATTTTCAGACCTAGGGCCCGTATTACAAACGATGCTCTCGAAAAATCCCTCGATATTCACCCTTATTACGAATTAAATAAATAAAAAATAAATAGGGTGGCGCAACAGAGCGAGGAGCCCCTGGGCCTAGCGCAGTTCTCACAACCATGCCTTGTGAGGGAATGGAGGGGACCTACAATTTTTCGCCGGTTCCGAACGGCTAATTGAGAATGCACTTTTCATGGCAATGAATTTACTAACGGAGGACTTGCCAATTCCTCGCGAAAGGCGATACCCGTGGAAAAACATTTTTGCATTTTGCCTCTGCTGGGATTCGAACCTCGAACCTCTGGGTTAGCAGGTGGACATGCTAGCCATTACACCACGGGTACCACGAATTGCGTTTTAATAAAATGCACATAAGATGACTTATCTCTAGGTGCCACAACAACAACTGCCGTATAAATAAAAAAATTTTTGAGGGAATGGAAAATGCGGCTATTTTCATTAACGGAATACATTTGCGAGGTCTTGTAATATTTCTCAAGATTTCTGTTAAATCAAGCAAAAAATAATATCAAAACAAATTACAAACAAGTTAAAAAATAAATAAACGGAATAAAAAAATCGTTTTCGGATCTGCCTTTCCGAAAATGGAAGATGCGAATTCGCTTTAGAAATAAAGAGTACAAAATATTCGTTTTCGGAAATTTTTGCTTCGAAACGAATTACAGAGTAGGGCTCCAGGACCTCGTAGGTAAAAAAAATTAACAAAAATATTATTTATTCAAAAGAGTAGGCAAAATCAAGCGACCTTTTGGTATTTTCAATGTTCTTTTGTATGTTGCTCTGAACATGAGTCAATAAGTAAATACCAGGTAGGTACTGCGTGTCTGCGTTTTTTACGATTTTTGCAAAATTTGCCGAAAATACTAACGAGGTCCTGGGGCCCTTCTCTAAAATTCGTTTCGAAAGCTACTCTTTACTTATAAAGCGGATTTAAATCTACTACACTCGGAAGAGCAAATTCGAAAACGGATTTCTTGCACCGTGCAAAGCGCTTTCGAATTTGACATTCGAAAATGAAAATTTTCTTTCAACAACAAAGTAGCTAACGAATTTCAATTCAGTAAAAACTATATGTAGTTGTGTTAAGGGGACAATGTATAAACCAGTTAATACATTGTGTATACTTAACAGTGTAGGTGTAGTGAACTATTGAGAGGTTCAAATTTATTTATTCCATAAACAAATAAAATGTAAAATTGTATCACAAGACTCACAATAATTAGCAAAAAATATTTGATACTTAAAACATAAAAGCAAAAAATAGTTAAAACGTGAAATAAATCTTTGATACCCATAAAATTCACATTCTGGCACAGATTTAAAGAATATTTGATTTATCGCTCGTAATTTTTCGTTCAACCCGTTGTTTTCTGTTTTTGCATGCATCCAAGGTGCCGGTGGTATTAAGTAATATAATGCTTTATTTAAAAATTAATTCCTGTTTGGTTTGCAACTTGTTGCGATGTCTTTTTTTTTTTTTTCTTTTTGGTTTGCCAGATCTCATGAGAAATATGAAAAATACTTCGAAAAAAATCTTCAAAATTAACTGTAAATTTTCGATTAAAGTTAAGTACTAACACGAAATCAAAATACTCAACAGGCAAACCTCTTTCATCTTTTGACTGCAATATACAAAAGAATGCATTCTTTTACAGCTTTGCTGCTGGTTACGTCCCAATTTGAATTCGAATATTATCGCCTTTCAAGAGGAATTCGATAGTTTTTCGAGAATATTTACACTGCCATGAAAAGCACTTTCGCACTTAGTCGTTCGGATTCGCCATAAAATTGTAGTTCTCTAAAATACGTTTGGCCTCGAGGCTTCCTTTGTTTTGTGTCGTCATTCTATTCATTTAATTATTTGTTTTTTTATTTGCCTCATTACGTTAGGCGTTTTAATAAAATAACAGAGCTCGAGGTGCCACAATTGGCATTTTAATAAAATTACTTTTGAAATGATGGTAAGAACAACGTTGAACAGAGAAAAGGCTAAACTTCAGTTTTTATTAAAACGCAAAACGTTGTGTCTGAAGCTTCGTCATTTCCCATGAGTTTAAGGTCCCTATTATGAGTAGCGAATCGAACGTTCGATTGGAAGCAAATGTTTTTGCGAGCTTCTTTTATAGCGGTATTATAGGCTGTAGAAACAAAAACTTTGTAGAAAACTTTTTTTTCGACGCTTAAGGTATGTCAGATAAGAAAATGGACGAAGTTTAATGACAATAATCCAATAAATGAGTTTCTCTAAGACATTCGCTTCCAGTCGAACGTTCGATTCGCTACTCATAATAGGGATCTACTATACGCTGACTACCCTGCCTGTAATGTACAAACAACTTTTTTTTATATGCACAATCTTATCCCTTTCAGAGAATTCTTTGAACTCTTCTCCATTGGCAACGATCTGTACAGCATTTCCAGCGAGGAGATAACACGTTACTATCCCAGTCGGAATAGCTGGGAAAACGTCTACTACTATCCATTTGCCCGTGAATGGGACACAGCAGTTCCAATGGAACTTGTCAATGACACATCCCTGATGTTCTAAAAACAGCAGCTAAACAAAAAAGAGTGATTGTGAACCAATCCGAAGAAGAGAAAACAAACAACTAAAATCTCAATTCAATAACAGTTTTATTTGTTAAGTAAAATAAAAAAAAAGAAAGAAAGAAAACTAGAAATTTGTTATGTAAATAAGATGTTGATATAAATGTATGTGAATGTGTTTGTATGAATAAAATTTAAAATAACTGAATAATTTATCTGTTCACTTTGTTTCTCATCTACTCGTTTTAATCGTTCCATTCATATTTAGTTCATATATATTAAATCAATTCAAAAATATTCTTTTTTGTTTGTTTAAGTATATAATTATGTATTTGTATGTATGTATAATATAATTTTATAATATAAATAACAGCTAAAACTATAATAACAATTATTTAAATGGAAGAAAAATACAATTGTTTGAAGAGAATTTGGACACAATAATTTACAGCTGCCACACAAATTGCCACATAAAAATGATCAGAGAGTTGAACGTTGAACCCCTTGGTGTTGGTCAGGTCATCTCGATTTTGTTTTGAAATTAGTTTCGTCAATTCAATGTTGAAACTTATGTCTTTTTTGATTAAATTTTATTGAATTTACAATCTTTTCGCTTGGTTTTTATCGTGTTTTAAAAACTATTCTTTTATAATCTTCTTATGCATAAAATATGTATATATATAAATAGACTAACACACACAAGATATTTTTTTTTAATGAAAGAGTTTAACTTTATACACAACTGAATTTGATTCCATCGTCGCTGGAATAACAGTTCTGGCAATGAAGCTTGTGATTCCGAACGCGAACATCGGTGCCATTACGTCCATCACTGAGTTGCAGATGACACACACAACATTTGAAACAATTTATGTGATAGAAAAGTCCCAGAGATTCGATAATCATTGCTGCTCCGCGTCCTGTCGAGGAAGAATGAGAAAAAAGTTGGTTTAATAAAAAAGCATTGAGTGAATGAAACAGGATATTGAAAGTGTTTACGTTTACTTTTAAACCCAAACGATGTATTTGATAGTACTATGGGTTTTCTGACAAGTAGCATCGGCATTTTCTGTGCAGCATGCATAGTTAAAGAGTATTAAGTATATTCTTTTATTTCTGTATTTATATAAAGAGTGTTTGCACATGGGCAGATGGTGTTTTAGCGTCACCACAGCTTATAATGGGAGCTCTTAATTGGGTGATGTAGAAATTAGCACGGAACAGGTGTCCCTTAGATAAATATGTAGCTTGCTGTTAAGTTGAATGAGTAAGCGTCAAGTGTGCTGACTATACAATTCCTGAGATACGACAAAATCTAAACTAAGTTTAAGTAGTTCATTTGAACCTTATTCGATGTCGGAAGGTGGAGTAAAATAAACGAAACTAAGAAATGGTCAATGAAAAGGATGGAAGATCACCAAAAGAACATTTATTGACAAGGTGGTAAGCGTTAGTGCGACAATCCGACAGTAGGTTTTTCAACTGCAGAAGTGGGCCAGATTAGGGACATAAAAATCACACCTTTTCAAGTGCGTGTAGATATCAGATCTGAAGGTACCCTAACCGATTACTCCTGCATCTCTCTCCATGCAGAACTTCGTGGTTTGAGCTGAAAAGATGAAGAATGAAGCTCGGATGTTCGACCTGCTAAACTCTCATTCCGGCTAGGCTGTTGATCAGAGTGGTGCAACCACAAGAATAAGTCAAACTAAAATATTTGATCCTACTTCAGCGGTGGCCTCTTCTGGAGCACAGCTTTCCAAGCGTCAGCAGATGTTGGAGAGAAGGCAAGCAGCAACGATTCAGGGCAAGGAGGACAGCAGTGTGGCCGAATGTACTGATCCTAATTGCAAACCTTTGGCGATGCCGGCGAAAAGGGGCATGTCGGAAAAGGTCTCACCCACCACTTCGTGACAGTCTATCGCAACCAAAGTAAGAGTAACCCCATCCGAAAACGCGAACAGGATCAAACGTAATAAGGATTCCTAAAGGCGCAACTGGGAAGCTGGTGAATGAAACTGAATACACAAGCCCCAAGGCCACAAGTGGAAGAGACAAAGCCATCACGATTAAAACTCCTGGATGTCCAACCAAAACGTCGGTGAATTAAACCGTGGCTGGTCAGTCCGTGGGATAACGCCGCGAAAGGGAGAAAATCCACCGTACACCGTAAGAAAAGACAATTGCCTTATAATAGAGCAACAAAAACATCACCATTAAAGAGCTCAAGCATTGTGAAAATAATCTGTGGGAGTTAACTATGGCAGAGAGCACTCACATCCAGTCAGAGAAATATAGTTTTGAGGCGGGAACCTTCTTTGCGAAGGGCTTTTATTTTACTTTGATATTTTTTTTTATGCTTTTATGTTACTGCGCCTAAATTTGAAGGAACAATATGTCTCGGCTAAACTGAGGCCTTCTACAGCACGCCAAGGACTGCTCTCGGCGCACTGCTGAATCTTCCTTCCCTGGATATCTACGAAAACAGTGTCATAAGTACTTAGCCTCTCCGCCAAATAGCGCCAATATCGCAAGAGAAACTTACTGTAGTGTAGTACATTTTTGTAGAAGGCTACTGTCGAAATTTCAGCCAAATTGGACTCGTAGTTTTGTTTTAACCGCGTGTGGAAGCAAAAGTGTCATCGGATTTCAGAGAAATGGAAAAAGAGCAATATCAGTCAGTGACTCGATTCTTGTTTTTAGAAGGGAAATCACGCAGCGAAATCAAAGAGCGGTTGGATTCTATGTACGGTGACTCTTCTCCTTCGATGGCGACCGTCAAAATTAGTTCAACGAGTTTCAACGTGGTCGCACGTCGGTTTCTGAAGAGCCACGCCCGAGTGCCCTGAAAACGGCTACCACGGAGGACAATGTGATCTCGTATTGGCAGATCGCCGATTGAAGATGCGCGAGATAGCTGAGATAGTAGGCATCTCGAAAGACCGCGTGGGTCATATCCGGCATGAAATTTTGGGCATGAGAAAGCTGTCGGCGCGATGGCTGCCGCGTTTGTTCACTCCGGACAACAAAAGCAACCGTGTGACCACTTCAGAGCTGTGTTTGACGCCGTTTAAGCGCAATCCGACTGAGTTTCTGCGTCGTTTCGTGACCGTCGATGAAACATGGATTCACTGGTATACACCAGAGACCAAGGAACAGTCGAAACAGTGGACTTTACTCGGCGAACGTGCTCCGAAGAAGGCGTAAACTGTCTGGAAACTGGAAAGGTGATGGCCACTGTTTTCTTGGATTCACAAGGTGTGATCTACATCGACTACCTGGAGAAGGGTTAAACGATCACAGGACACTATGCCGAATTATTGGGCCGATTGGACGCCGAATTGCAGAAAAAACGGCCCCATTTAGCGAAGAAAAAAGTGATCTTCCACCACGACAACGCACCGGTTCACACCTTCGCCATCGCCGCGGCTAAATTGGTCGAGTTGGGCTATGAACTATTGCCCCATCCACCGTATTCTCCAGATTTGGCCCCGTGCTACTTTTTTTTTATTTCCAAACTTGATAAAATCACTAGCCGGGCAGAAATTTGTGTCGAATGAAGAGGTCATCACCGCCACCGAGACCTACTTTGCGAAACTCGAGAAAACGTATTTTTCTGATGGGTTAAAGAAGTTGGAGCATGGCTGGGTCAAGTCAATCGAACTAAAAGGAGATTATCTTGAAAAATAAACCAACACTTTTCCAAAATGTTTGTTTTTCTTTTGTAGGCTAAGTACTTATCGGACTGCCCTCGTACATCATGGGTTATATTCTCCAGACCATTTCCCGTTTAAAGAAATGTTTTCTCCGACAAAGTTCGCACTTAAACTTAAACTAAGTAAAACAAAACGGCTAACTTTCCGTTGGACCACTCTAGAATCTAAACCAGGAAAGAATTGGTATCGGATGTTCACGGATGGTTTCGAAACTGATCGTGGGGCTGGTGCCTTTCTGGAGATTTCTGGAGAATGATGACATGCAACTGCACGACTTACTAAGCACATACCTGTCCGTCTTCCAAGCAGAGGCGTATGCTATCCAAATGGATATCATCAAGGTTGCAAAGAATAGCTGGATGGAAAGATGTACTTGTGTCTGCACCGACAGCGAACCTGTGCTTAAGATTTTACTCAACCCTTTAACTATTTCAAAAGTGATCCAAGAATTCGAAACCTCCCTGAATGCAGTCAGAAGACTGAATTCCTAAGTTTCGTTTAGGTCCCAGACCATCACGGCATAACTGGAAACGGATTGTCGATGAAATTGCAAAGAAGACAGCTTTCTCAGGACCTGAATCGGCGCTTGGTCCGCCGGGGTCCTCATTCAGGACTTCAATCAACGATTGGGTCTCTCTAGAGAACAACCATAGGTGGTAAGGACAGACGAAATGTATGCCTTCAACGATGGTAAGAAAACACTTTTGCTATCGCGTAGCAGAAGACTGTGGAAACGGAGGACTTTGGCTTTGCCAAGCATTTAAACAGATTAGGCTTTAATTCTTTACCCACTTTGTGAATAATGCGGAGAGCACGACGACACCGCGAAGCACTTCCTCGGTGAATGTCATGCATTTTCTAAAATAAGGTTACGGATACTCGGCGCAGACATACGAGAGCTGGTTACCTAGGCACTTTATAATGGCAGTGTCTTATGTCTTTTCTACGAACATCTGGAAAGTTAAAGGCAAAAGAAGGCTGTTTAAGAACGTCAGACGGAAAATAGCGGAAAGATTTGCCATCTTAATGTTGTTGCTTTATGAATATGGGTATGCAAGGTACGGCGTAGGTCATCAGTGTATCGCTAAAGCGAACCAGACAAGTGAAAGAGCTTTTAATATCTTCCAAATCAACATACTCAGCCCTGTTAAAAAATATAAGACAGATTCAAATCATCTCACACTAACTAAACTGCCATGTGCAAACCTCCTTTTTTAAATATGATCGTTCTTATGTTTAATTGTTTTTGTAAAGATTCCTTACCTAGCTCATCGCCACAGTGAGAGCACTTCTTTTTGCCACTCACACTTAGTATTTTATCTTGTTGTTGATGTTGGTGATTATGCTGGTGCTGGTGTTGAGACACACTCTTTTCTAGTAACCGAGTTGGTGACGAGTTGTGTAGGATACTTTGTGATCCAATTTGATGATTTTGCACACTAGCAGCTTGAGAATCCTCGAACCTATTGAACAATATATGATTACAAGTTAAAAAAAAAAAAAAACAACTTTCAACTCACCTCTTTCGTTCTCCAATTCCCTTGCTTTGGACTCTTTGTGTTAGGGTCTGGATGACAGCGTCTGGCAGAGGCTTATTATCCTTACCGCCGTTGATTTTTGTATTTGGTGGTACACCGATATTTACACTGCTTACATTTCTGGTCCAGCCATTGTTGTTCCTTAGACCACGCTGTTGTTCAATACGACGCTGTTCGGCCTCCTGAACCAGCCAGTGATTATTGTAGCTAAAAGTCTCTGGAACGGACTTTCTCTTCTGCTGATACGACAACCATCCGTTTTCGACACTACTGTTGTTATTGTTGTTGTTGTTCTCAGCGAATTCTTTCTTTGTATGCACCCAGGCGTCATTGTATTTTGGTTTTGGTGTTGCACTCAGAGCATGCAAAGCATTCCTCGTCATATTACCATGTGATACCACAGGTGGTGGCACATGAACATTTGGCGTCGACATTCTCATTTGAATTTGCTCTTCGGGTAGCATTTGCGAACGACTCGGTTTCGACGGAGCAGGCATCTGACTCAATTTTGAACCTCGGAAATCGGCTAAGTCCGACATTGATCGACAGTAGTCGGTTTCGATTTGATAAACTTGTTGATTTTGAATGTTTGCGTAGATGTTGTTGCTGCTACTGTTGTTATTGTTGTTGTTGATGGTAGCATTTATATCTTGTAATGATCGACGATTCGCTGACATTAACATCTTAGCGCCATGCTGAAGCTCACGTCGAGCAATATTCTCACGAAGAATCAAATTATCACGTTGTCGCTTGAGTTCTTCTTGTTCAACTTGAAGCAACTCCCTTTCTACGCGAAGAACTTCTTCTTGTTCACGAATTTGATCTTCGATACATTGCATTTTTGCATTGGCTTCTTCAATGCCTGGTATCATTTTATTGATTGGATTTTGAGGCATCATCATTCTTTGTTGTTCAGCGTTGTGATTCATTCGGGCGTGAATGGCTAGAAGTTCCTCATGATGCTCTGGTTCGTCTGAGGAGTTTGTAAATGGTTCACTACTCTGCCGAGAGTGGTTCTCAGAGACTCCCGAGTCACGACTTTCACCTGGAATGAAAAAATAAATTAATTAATATTTAACATTCATCGAGAATCGAATTTTCAGTAAAGTTGTGAGAGAATTTATCACTTCACAGCTTCAGAGATCGGGAATCGACTCCCAGTTCTTGAACATTTACAACAGCTGCCAACTGAAGGAATTTTTCCAAAGTGTTAAAAAAAGCAACAACCTATACGCAACATCAAAAATAAGGAAAGATTAGGCTCTCCGTCCGTATAAAAGCCACAGTACATGCGTGACATAACAGAAAAGTTTCTAGAAAAGCTATTGCAACCACGACTTACAGGCTACAGCTGCGATACAAAAAGTGGGAGTCTTGTCTGATAGACAACACGGCTTCAGGAAGGGTTGCTATGCTATATAAGAAGTAGTGAGCGCTGTCGAAAACGCTTAGCAAGGAAGACAATCCACCAAGAAAATTGTACTGCTGGTAACGCTGGATGTCTGAAACGCCTTTAATCCAGCCCAATGGTAAAATATGATTGATGCGATTGAAAGACGATTCCATATTCCGAGTATATCTTGGAGATCATAAAGCATTATCTCAAAGAACGAGAACTTTTCAATCAAAGCAAACAAGGAATGAGACGAAAGGAAATCACAGCTAGAGTAGCACAAGGATCTATTTTATTAGACTAGCTCTGGAATATCTCCTACGTCGGCATTCTCTGTATGGAGATGGCCGAAAGTTTCTTTCTAGGATATTCTAAAGACGTTCCTGCGATGATCCCCAATCTACTGCAAGGGATACCGGAAGCACATAGAGAAAACTATAACAAGTGATGCGAAGGACAAAGTTCTGGATGGAATAACATGAACTCACTCTGACTCCTAAGATGACTAAAGAAGTGCACAAAAAAAACGAATTCCCACTGTTATTGACTTCCACATCGGAACAAGTTATAAAGTACCTATGAATAATGCTGAGCTTTGGGACTAGATACGGAAGCCCGCAGAACGCGCATACATACAAAGTCACAAGCTTCAATCCAGACTGATGATGAGCTTTGGGACTAAATAAAAACGGGCGCAGAACGAGCATCCAAACCACAAGCTATCTATGCAGGTTGATGGCAAATGTTGCAAAGCGCAAACGGAGACTTCTTCTGGCAACAACACACTTAATTCTACTG
The DNA here is from genome assembly GCA_914767635.1 of Melanostoma mellinum. Taxonomy (NCBI): domain Eukaryota; kingdom Metazoa; phylum Arthropoda; class Insecta; order Diptera; family Syrphidae; genus Melanostoma; species Melanostoma mellinum. The sequence goes on from OU612060.1 coordinate 174,719,543, forward strand.
TAGGGAGACGAGATTTGGGCTGAAGCACTAAAACAAGAAAAGTACCGGAAACAGCTGGCATCGATACAGAGGCGCGGTGCCATGCGAACGAACGCCGTACCGTACAGTGTCTAAGCCAGCAGATGTTGTATCGGGAGTTTTTTTAGAGATTGGTTTTTCGAATAGGGATACACTGACACTTTGTGGTCAAATCGGCCGACTCTAATGTTCATCATAAACAGGTTGATAAAAGAACGACGCTTGCAAATCGTTCAAATTTATTTCGAAAATAATGGTTCAGTTCGCGAAGTTTACCACAAGCTCCGTCTATTTTATGGTCGACATACTCGTCCATCAGAGCAATTAATTCGGTTAACCATGGATCGTTTTCGCACTACGTTTACTTTATGTTACAATACGCATTCAGAGACGTCGAACAGTGCGCACCGAAGAAACAATTACCACTGAAAAGCAAAGTGTTGAAGAGGACCCGAATGAATCGATTCGCCACCGTCCACCGTGCAATTGGAGCTTTGTCCATCAACTTTATGGAAGATTTTCCACAAAGATCTTGGCATACGACCTTACAAGATCCAGCTTGTGAAAGAATTAAATCCGCGAAACAATGCAACGCGTCGGGATTTTGATGTATGGGCCGAAAATGAGATTGATCTCGATGCTGATATTCATCGCAGAATTTTGTCCAGTGACGAGGCTCATTTTTGGTTGGATGGTTAGGGTTGCGTCAACAAGCAAAGTTGCCGCATTTATAATGAATGAAAATGAAATGAACTCACATGAGTAAATTGAGACGCCATTGCATCCAAAAGCTGACTGTTTGGTGTGCTCATTGGGCCATATTTCTTCCGGAATGATGTTGGCGAGCCAGTTACCGTTAATAGAGAGCGGTATAGAGCCATGATAACCGACTATATTGTTCCCAAATTGGATTGCATGAATGTGGATGAGATGTGGTTCCAAGAAGACGGCGCTACATGCCACACAGCACACGTCACAATCGAATCGAATCGGAAACATTCGATGAGCGCATAATTTCGCGGAATGGAACTGTCAATTGGCCACGAAGATCGTGTGATTGGACACCGTTGGATTATTTTCTCTGAGGATATGTGAAATCGCTCGCCTACTTCATTAAACCAGAAAACGTTATGGGACTTCGAAGTAAACATTCGTGGCTTTATAGCCGAAGTACGACCTCAAATGCTCGAAAAAGTGGTTGAGAATTGGGCTTCTAGACTTGGCTTTATTCGAAATAATATTTAAACATTAATGGCATAAAGTTATCCTTACAATTAAGCCAAATTGATGCACATTAAAACGATTTTTTGGTGTTTTATTTCCATTCGAAGCTCTATACCTCTAAAAAACCACCCTTAAGATGCAGGTGTTATTCCAATTGAACTTCTTGCACCACAAGGAAAATACATTCACAGAAATCGGCGTTGAAGCTACGAAAGCACGTACACAGCAGAAATGGCAGGAATGATGGGAGTCAGAAAGCAGAGGGCGCTGGACTGCTAAGCTGATCGGAAACACTGTGAAGTGAACTACTACGTCACACAGTTTTTCATCGGACACGCGGTCTTTTCAACGCCTTTCTGCTCAAGATTGAAAAAAGAAGAAGCCCTTTGTGTCAACACGGAGATTCGTTGACAAACAAAGCTTACCGCACAGTGTTTGAATGCAGTAGATGGGAATCTCTCCAACAGGATATAAACAGAAGTAGCGGAGAAATCAACCAAAATAACATCATCCAGAAGTTTTTTTTTTTAATTTTGTTAGGGTGAAGGCAAAACACCTTAACTAGCACGTCGACCTGAAAGATGTTTAGTGTTGTTCTCTTAGGTTTAAACACGTAAAGTGTAGGTCCCTATTATGAATAGCGAATCGAACGTTCGATTGGAAGCGAATGTTTTTGCGAGCTTCTTTTATAGCGATATTATAGGTTGTAGAAATAAAAACTTTGTAGAAAACTTTTTTTTTTCGACGTTTAAGGTATGTCAGATAAGAGAATGGACGAAGTTTAATGATAACAATCCCATAAATGAGTTTCTCTAAAACATTCGCTTCCAGTCGAACGTTCGATTCGCTACTCATAATACGGACCGTAAAGTTATTCAATCGAAGTTGAAGTCATGGAAGAACCTAAGAATATTCGAAGAAGGGGTGTTTTTTATATGAAGGGGACTAGTGCATCATTGGGCGAATTCCTAAACGCAGGCCTTGCTGAGCAAGTCAAATGCTAAGCAAAAATAATCACAAATAAAATTTGCAATGCAATTAAAAGTATGCAAGTGTTTTTTGATAGCTGCACAAATTCACTTGCAATTGCGGGAAAAAAAGCAAGCTGCTACGTTTTGGGACATACTGCTTCGAAGGGATTTTTTTGTCGGCATTTAAGAACTGTTTGCTTAGCATATTTTGCGCAAGACTTGCGTTTAAGAATTCGGCCATTTATTGAATATTTTTAGCCTGAATCTGGCTATGGCAGGGCACTTTATGTGAATAAAATGTGTTCAGCCGTTTCTGTGTCTTCGAGACAGAGAGGGAAGGTGGCATCCTGGCTGATGCCCATGTTTTTATAGTGATATCTGAGAGAGTAGTGTCCAGTGAGGAAGTCCGTAATTAAATTTTGCTTTGTAACACGTTTGTTGATGTCAAGTGAATTTCTTTCATACGTCTTTGAGATAAGTCGATGAATAGTTTTGACTGGCGGTGGCAATTAGAGTTGTTCCAAGTGTGGATCATGTTCTGCCGTTCCCAAGTAACCAGTTCGCGTTTAATGCTACTGACACGAAGACCGCAGTAGGGTTCCGGGCCTTTGAATTGGGGTCAGCTTCTTCGTTACTCTGTTCACCTTCATGTTCGGGCACCCAGGAAAGAGTTATTTTATTGTGGGTGGCTCATTGAGATAGATATGTCAGGCAGTTCCAGTGGTTGAGGACATTGTCTTCAGGGCTGCCTGACTGTCAGAACAAATAAGGATTGCGTGATCTTCGGAGGTTTCTTCTAATCCATTCCCTTACACAGAATTCTATAGCTATTACCTCTTCTTGGAATATAGTTGTTGTGCTAACAAGGAATATAGACCACGTGGAGTTGGGACCGTTGTTGTTGTTGTTGTTGTTGTTGCTGTTGTTGTTGTTGTTGTTGTTGTTGTTGTTGTTGTTGTTGTTGTTGTTGTTGTTGTTGTTGTTGTTGTTGTTGTTGTTGTTGTTGTTGTTGTTGTTGTTGTTGTTGTTGTTGTTGTTGTTGTTGTTGTTGTTGTTGTTGTTGTTGTTGTTGTTGTTGTTGTTGTTGTTGTTGTTGTTGTTGTTGTTGTTGTTGTTGTTGTTGTTGTTGTTGTTGTTGTTGTTGTTGTTGTTGTTGTTGTTGTTGTTGTTGTTGTTGTTGTTGTTGTTGTTGTTGTTGTTGTTGTTGTTGTTAGACACCGAAACCATCTCGCAGATGTGTTCAAGCGGTCCAGAGGAGAGAGATCAGCGAGAAAGTTTCAGTCAGTATGCCTAGTAGAGTCTGGCACACGGGTAAGTACGTATACTTCTTTATAGCGCGTAAAGCACTTCTCCAAAAGTAAGAAAAAAATCCGTAGAAGTGTGTTTTGAAAAGTAAAACCACTAACCCAACAATCTACTAATTAATTCATTGCCATCTGAATTCAGATTACAGAGGACAAGGCATTCGGACAAAGAAAAATTCAACGAACCCGGCCATGAAGCAGAGTGTTCTATTCCATCGAAAATGTTTCCCTTAGAAATAAGCTTTAAATTCCTATTCAATTCAAGTCTGGAGCTATAATATGCACTCAAATGTAAAGGAATTCCTAAAACACAATCACATTTGAAGTACCGCCGCCGTGTAAACAAGGCATTCTTCAACGAAAGCACATTGCAAAACCAAAGTGGTAGTAGATAAGAAAATGAAAATAAAAGATTGCAGTATAATCGATTGAATGAATTCATAATCGATCTCCACTCGCAATCACCTTCAAATCTAGAAAATGCCTTTGTCAGTTTGATAAAAACAAAAAAACAAAAGAAATATTCAAACTTCAAGCACCGTTGGCCTATCCAAGGCAAAGTTCTTTCGTGTATTGAAATCTGCACTTTAAAATTCCATAAACGTTTACATTTATCGCTTAAAATGAAACCCCATAATGGTTTCATCAAATCACCTCTCACTTGTCACCTAGAAGTCAAATCAGTGCAGTCCCCACACCACAAGTCGTATGCCTGTTGCCTTCGATTAGTTTTACTACACAACCAGCGATTCCGCATATTTTATCGATTTCATTTTGTCGGACAAGAGAAATTCAAAAAAAAGAGAGAAAACACTAAGTAAAGGCTAAAGGTCGTTCCCAGCCCTAAGTGGATTATTTGACATTCCGTTTGCCACCCCCCGAACAGAAAAACTGTGTCAACTTACCAGCATCAGAATTGTCATAGAGACCAGCTTTTATGCACAATTGCTTGTCCAATCTTCGTTCCTCTTGCAAAAGTTGCACCATATCTGGTGGTGGTACAACAGTCAGCTCCAGGAAACTATCATCAGATCCTTCGATTCCCAAGAAGCTTGACCGTTTGTTGCGAATTTCATTCTTGATTCGCTTTGTCGAATTCATACGCATTATTGGCGGCACCGAACCTCCAGTATCTGTCACACCTCGTGGAATAGTTTCGTAGGTGTTCGTGCTACTGCCGCCCGCACTAGCGGTATCCGCTTCATCTTCATCGGCATCCTCATCGCTATCCGCACCATCCATAATTGGTGGCGGTGGAGGTTTCTCTTTGGGCGGTTGTAAATGCAATGGAATACTAGCCGCAGAATAGTCCTCTCCCCTGGCTGTACAGAACATCTCGATATTTTCATACAATGGGATTGGTTTTTGTAGCTTTGGAACTTGGTAGAGAGGTTCACAGGACTTCGGGACCTGGTAGTAGGGTTCTTCTTCTTCGATAATTTTTGGTGGAGAGCTATGGGTGATGCTCATGCTGCTGCTGCTGTTGCTGCTGCTGGTGCTGCTATAGACTTCCCTTTCAACCATCATTGAACTGGACGAGACTTTTTGAATGGTCTCGACTATAATTGCATCCGACGACGAAGTCGATGGCAATGGTGGAGGAGGTGGCAACTTGTATATTCTATCATCTCGCTGCTCCTCTCCTCTCGCCAACAAAGCAATATTCTCGTAGATGGGTTCAACGCTTCCAGCACCGGAAACGGACACGGACAAGGACATGCTACCTCGTTCTACTTCACTTTGTGCTTCTAAATGATTTGGACTCGATTTAACGGCAATGTTCTTCTGCATATCATCGATAACAATGTCCTCCTCTTCTAGATCAATAGCTTGCAGCGCCAATTCGAGTGCTTCGTTTATCTAAAAAAAAAAAAAAAGTGGGCGAAAAATCGATTAGTATATCTCAAAGTATCTCTGTCATCAAATAATTTTGAGTAGGGTGAGATATTAAAGTGCACATGCAATTAGAACAAGAACTCATTGCACCAAGCAGCAAATGAAAAAAAAAAAATATACAATGCAATAAAAACAATGTCACACACACAAATTGAACAAATAAAAACAAATAAGAATTTACTTTTACGTTCAAACCAAAACAAGAACAGCAAATAACGCGGTGTGTTCTGTTTTATGCACACTAAACGAGTGCAAAACATCAACTAAACGGGAAGAGTAAAATTTCTACCTGACGGAGGTAGACTTTAGTTTTCCGCTAATTTGACCAGTAATCCCTTAGAACGGTGTGCGACGTATACAGTGTGTTCCATTAGATTGACAAGCTCTCGGCGCTGATGGTTTTTTTCTGTAGTTTGAAGAACTTCCACAGCTCGATGTGTATTAAAGGTAAAAAGGAACTGACTTTCAACTGTCAGTTTTGATAGCTTAACGGTGTTTATATGATTTCAGGGTGTCATTTTTTGAACGATAAAATGGAAAATGATGAGATATCGATTCTTTCAATGTTATCAACTAACTCTTTAACGTTGCCATGTTGGCTTGGAGCTTAAAATGCTGTTTGGAAAAAACTTTAGTCAATCTGAATCCTTATTTTGAGTCAATGCAAAATGGTTCGAATGGAGCCGTGCCAATGAGTGAAAAATTGTCGTCAAAAAACTCAGTTGAATTTAGTTTACGTCTTATGTGCGTATGTTAAACGATAGTCTTCCAAACGCTTAACTTTTTAACGTTTCATGTTGACATCAGTGTCTTAAATTCTTTGGAATGTTTTAAATCAGAAAAATTTAGTGAAAGCTGTGCCCCTGTTTTGTAACTTTCGCATTGACAACATCGATCGGGAAACAGTGAGAACCGGAACGAAATTCTACTAAATTCATAGAATTTCGTTCCATTTTCCACCATTTATCGCCGGTTTTTATCAAGGCAATAGTTACAGAACAGGGACACTAGGCCCGTATTACGAATAACGAAACCCGAACCAAAAAAAGGAAACCCAAAACGACGTAGCCACGTCATAGATCGAATATGAGTAACGAGAATGGACCCATGAAAATTTCACAACGATAACAAAACGACCTCCAAAAGCATTCACAAATGGCAGCGTGTATCGTCAAATATAACCGCAAAATAACGATAACAACTGTTTTTGCAAGTACTTGGTTATTTGTAATACCGGCCCTGGTGAACTAATCGAACCATTTGGGAATAAAAATTGAAAATGAAATATGAGTTTATTCCAACAAGAGCTCTAGAGCTTCGGGGCACGGTTGCCGTTTTGGTAGGGTCCTACCAAAATTGGTAGGTTTTTTCAGCTTAGGTAGGTTGGTAGTTTTCAATACAATTTGGTAGGTTTTTTTTACTAAAACATCCTCAACAACTCTTTTACAAAAAATAAAATAATCGTTAGTTAATTTCTCAAAAGAAGTACACAAATGTAACCAGTGGCCAATTATGTAACGACCCTGAAAAAACTGCCAAAATTTGTAAGACGACAGTAAAGTAGCTTTCTACCAACCACTGAAAGCAAGATTATATGAAACAATCGTTTGACGCAGCAATCTACGATGAACGATAATTGTCTGAACTGTGATTCACCTTTCGATTCTACATAGTAGTAAAAGTAAACAGATTTTCCCAGTTTGAAATTCAGGAATTCGATTTCCAAAGTATTTTTGTAAAGTAGTATTCACATTAAATTCGTTTTACTCAATTTTGATGAAAAAAAATTAAATCATATGCCCTCAAAAATATATTTTTGCTGCTGATAAATTCACTTTCAATGTTAAACACATCAATAATAATCAATTTTAATTCAACAATTAAGCGAAAACTAGTAAAACAAAAAACTAACCCAAGAATACCGAGTAAAGTTCGATTGTGATATAGGTTATTTTCCTTGTTTTGACAACTAAATTTTATCTTAAGAATTTTCAGACTGTTTTTTCCGTCTGAAAATCTATGTTCAAAAAACTGAAAACTGTGAAACTTCTGACACTTTTGACCAATCAGAGTGACGAAAACTGACAGCAGTTTTCGAGCTCCCGGTGCACAGTGGTTTTTCCCATAAGCCAAAAGTCAAAATTTCAAAATTAAACAAACTTGTTTTTTTCGACGCAATAATTATCTCAGATAACGGGACATTAAAAAAAGAAAAGAGTTTCTTCTTTAAGGCATGTAAATAGTAAAATAATGTATAACGATTAGTGTTCAGGGATTTTTGTGGAAAAAAATGCTATTTTCTTTATTTTGACCTCTATTGAAAAAGGTCCACAGTTTGTTATTTTTTAATATTTCGTGTTTTTCAGAAGAACCAAAACATCAAATTCCCATAAATGCCCACGATAATTTAAGCACCATGGTTTAGGGATTTTTTTCCCCTTTCAGAATACATAAGACTTTTTTGCGCAAATTTAAGAAAATTGTAATATTTTAGCTTGGAGTTAGACACTATTTTCCATTTTTTTATATATTCTAGCAAGTTTTTGAGTTTTGGCCGCCTTCCCCATACAAGTGAAACCACTGTGCGGTTCTTTGAATGCGAGCATTCGGTTGTCGAAGCTTAAGGTTATTTGTTGGCACTTCGAAACATAAAGATTTAACAAATTTCGTTTTAATTTGCTGGCCCTAGCTTCCACAGCAACAGAAAGGAAATTTTTTGATATGTCCCTAATACAAACCAAACTAAGAAACAAATTGGGATTTAATGTAATAAACAGTATAATGTTAGCAAAAGACTTAGCCGCTGATAACAGAGTGCCTATGCCTTAAACTTAAACTAGTGTGCGTTATGAAAAATAATTATGAATTACTGTGAAAACAAGTTTTTTATGTTGTTTAAATATTTTTTTCGAAAAATAAACTCAAATGAAGCTTTGGTAGGTTTTTCAATGAGTTGGTAGGTTTTTCTTAAAAGTTTGGTAGGTTTTTTTTCTTGACAACGGCAACCGTGCTTCGGGGATGCCCTTGCCCAGTTTTCGTTAAGTTTCGTTAAACGTACAGGGCGCGCCATCTAGACAGGACCTATTGAAATGTTGAATAACTCCTACCTTACTCTTTAAGTAGCCCCACAGAAAATAGTCCTGCGCCGTCAAATCCAGCGAACGAGGAGACCAATTCAAATCACCCTTTATTGACACAACGTGCCCCAGAAACTTGTTCTGCAAAAACAGTAGCTACTGCGGTGTGCCAAGGTGCGCCGTCTTGTTGAAAAAAGAAGTTCGTCAGACTGTGTTTACGTATTTCCGGACAAACAAAGGGCGCCAACATCCAAGGATAGCGTGCACCGTCGAAAAAACAGTCCAATAATCGTTTTCGAGCACACTCCGGCCAAAAGAGTAAGTTTTACGTCGTGCAATGGTGTTTCTTGAATGATGTATGGGTTTTCTGTTCCCCAAATTCGACAGTTTTGTTTATTGACCCCGCCAGAGAGTGAAAAATGATAGGCAAGATAAGTTTTCACAATTGAACGATTGCTTTCGATGTACTGTGCTACAATTTCGGCCCGATTTTTTGCTGTGAGTCGATCATTGTCTAAAATGGCATAGGCTGACGTTTCAGAATCTGGCTGACTTGTCTAAATCGGCTGAAAGGTGGCGGAGTTATTCAACATGTCAATAGGTTCTGTCTAGATGGCGCACCCTGTATGTATATGAGTGGTAGCGATTTTCGTTAAGTTTCGTTAACTGTATAAAAGTAGCTGCGATCTAGTCAATTGTCTATGACAATTCTTCCACAGTTGTGAAAATTTGTGATCAGAGTTGGTACTTTCCCAAAGATGATGAGATACTTCATTTGACATGAGAAAATATATTTGCTCATCCCTGGAATGAAGGAATACTCCACTTTCGAATCATTCGAAATTTATTTTTGATACAACTTTTAAATCTCAAAGAGAATGAAAGTAGAAGCGGACTTGAATCCTTCCAACTGCTTTCGACAAAAACTTCCTAGTTTCGTTAAAGCTTCCCATTTACTCTTAGATCCTTAAGAATTAAGCCCCTGCGCAAACCAGCGCGGTTGGGCGTGCGATGCAACTTCTGTCAAAGTGAAAAACATGTAACCTTATGGAGGTTCCACTTGAAGCAATCGCATCGGAGGCACCAACCGCGCTGGTTTGCGCAGGGCTTTAAGGAAAAAGAATATGTGTAGAATCGAGTTGAAAAGTAGGCCCCCTTATTTGCTTTTGGAACCTCCTTTCCGATAAATAGCAGCCCAACACGCCATCAAATCAAAATACAACAGAAAAAAGTTTCATAGATCGTACAAAAACTGAACCACCCTATACAACGGAAGGTGGTCGGGCGACTAGGTCTCTAGAGCTAAGGTTTTTGGAAATAGAGTATGTGGAGTGGAGCGTATTATTTAAAACAATACACCTCTTATCGGCAATCTGATTATGTTGTTTTTTTAAAGCGCACACCTGATGTGATGTGAGTTTAAAATTTGTTTTAGTATATAACTGAGATTAACTATGGTTATCACATGTGAATTTTTGCAAAACAAAAAAAATTGATTGTTTTTTGTGTTAAAGAGAAAGCAGGGCATTTTTTGATTAGCGATTTTTAGGTATAAAATTAGGTTTACTGTCGTAGTTAATTACTTAATTGGCGACATAAATATTTTGAATGATTTTTTTACAACATCAGGTTCATTTTTTCAATAAATTATTTCTCAGGAAATGCAAGCTAACTAGGAACTATAAATATTTTGTTATCGTTGATAAGGAATTTAGCAATATCATTGACAATAGAAGACTATCGGGCTTTTTTTATCTACAGGGGAATTTTTGTACTTATTTCGTGTGGAATTTGATGTCTGATGATAAAATACAGCTAATAGAATGGTTCGGTGATGGTCGCTGCTGATTTGATAAGTAAACTAACTGATTTTGCGTGTCTGAAGTCCATAGAACAGAAATTACATTTTTCATTCATCAAGACGAGAGTTTCAAAACTAAATGAAATAAATTTGTGATGTTAAAAAAAACACACGGGCTATGTATAGATTTACTAAAAGACACCAGAGACAAGAAAAGAAAAACAGTCGAGACAGTGGAATACTTCAGAAGAATCGAAATCGGAAATTACCAAGATGGTGACAGTTTTTAAGGGATGCGTGTGGAATATTGAATGCCAATTCAGAAGGCAAAATTGTTTAATGTATTTTATGTCCCAAAAATAATTGTCCAGCGGTGTAAATGCGCTTCTTCACGAAGGTAAGTCGGAGCTCGGAGGTTTAATACCCCTATTGCGATTGGCGAGTCGAACGAAAAAACGTGTGAGTGTGAGAAATCGGTATCACGGTTAACGAACTCACACCCTGTGATTCGACTAAAAAGTCAAATGATTTTCGAAGTGTGGTCTCACCCTATTGTGGTTATCGAACGTTCGTAAAATTGAATGCCATTCGTGTTATTTTTTGTCGAACAATAACCATAACGTGAAAAGAAGTCGAACGATAAGGAGTTAACTACTTTTTGGACTAGCAGAACTCTGTAGTGCCACCGCATTTAATTTTATTTATTATAATGGAGAAAGGACTTTACTAATCAAGATAGTTTTGCGAGAAAAATCATAGAAGCCTTATGGAGTTTTCCGTCGTTTCCGAACGGAAAGTTTCTTTTTTCATACAAATTGTATAATTTTTCTTTTAAGAAATTCTTTCAAACACAAGATCGGCTTATTCGCTCTTATTGCAATAGAATTTTTTTTTTAGAATGCCAGTAAAATCAGTTAGCTTTAGGTGCCACAATTGATATTTTAATAAAATAACTTTCGAAATAAGAACAAAGTAAAGGCTAGATTTGAATTTGTATTTAACACAAATCGTCGCGTCTGGAGTTCTATCATTTTCCAGGCGTTGAGTGAAACGCCTTTTGCAATAATACACTGATCTAGGTAGATCAGGTAGGTCATAGCTTGTCTTCAATTGCAGACACCACCTCCTTCAGCACTATGGAAACAGAGGGTTGTGACAAACCTAAATCAAAATCATTTCCAACGCTGCTTTGATAACTCCCACTCGCAAAAAATCGAAGCATTCTTATTTTTCTGTGAGATTCACTATCATTAAAAAATAAATCTATACTACTAATCATTTCTTATTATTACTTTATTTCTCACTTATTAAATAAACAAAACACTTTCTATTTGTGGAAATTTTGTTATTTGCAAATTATCTTCAATGATTTGACGTTTGATATTTTTTTTTTTACTGTACTTCTGAATTTCGAACTCGAACCTTGAAGTTCGCCAACCATAGTATGTCGAATGCTTTAGTTCGCCAATGAAAAAAACTCACATCGAACGTTTGATTCGCCAATCGTAATAGGGGTATAAAACTCGAAACTATGTAAAAATCGGCGTCAAGAGCGTGTTTGTTTGGAGACAATTTACTGAAAGTACAAAGTGCCCAGTGGTTGACGGCTTCAATTCTTCCACGATGAAATTGCAAACCAAACTGAGTACAAGTCAAGTGAGAGTTGTCAAAAAGACTAACTACTAACTCCGAAGAAAATATTGCCAAATTCAAAAGCACACGTCTAAAAAAAATACCCTTGGTTTACTGTCAGATAGCAAATTTGTTTGTTAAAGCTTTGCAGATGTTCAGAGAAAAACCAGCAGATTGTCTGAAACCTGGGGCCAAATTACAGCATCAGTGATCGAGTGAGTGAACACTTTTTTCAAAACTCGTTCTATATTACACAACAACAGCTTGCTGTTCATTTATGGACGTCAACTCGCTCAAACACTAATGAAAGAATATTGAATTGTGGTAGGTACTTAAATGCTTGATAACGTGAGAAGAAATGCCGAAAACACATAATTCAGTCACGTGTTACTCGATCACGAGTGCGGTAATTCGGCCCCTGATTAAAAGAAATGCAGTTCAGGTCAATTCGTGGTGTCGTCATCTTTTCAACAATATTCACATAGTGTGTTATAAATTTTTTCACCAATTGAATTTCAATTGCAGGATTTCTGCCTCTTTAATTTGTATATGACCCCTTTCGGTACATCAATATCTGTTTCTATGACCACAGTTAAGGAACGTAGCCAACCTTTTCAGCGTAAGATAAGAGACCGCTTGTGGTACTGTGTTATCACTTAACCCTTCGATCCAAAACGCGATAAATCAAAACTACATCGGTACACATAAGCTTCATTAGAATCGAAAGGGTTTAGTGTTCCACATTTAAATGATAGGCAAAAGAGAATATATCTACAGTCATTTTCTGGGTTCAGTAGAGCTTTAAATAAAGCTTGACAGTCACTGCAGACACAAGTACTTCTCCTCATCCAGCTATTCTGCACAACGTAGCCTATAGCCATTTGGCTAAAGTAGATCTACGCTTGAAAGATAGACAAATAGACGATAGATAATGAGACATGCATTCGTATATCATCAAAGGCACCAGCGTCAGATTCATCATCGATTTTGGAGCCATCTGTGAAGATCCAATAACAATTTTTTCATGGTTCAGATTCAAGTCAACAACTCCTGAACTGATGGTAAGTTGACACAGTTTGACGATTGGGATCATCATTTCAAAGACGTGAGTCAAAAAAAATGCTGTTTGCGAGTTCCTCAAAGCTCCAATACGAGTTGCACCAGAGAATACATCTCCTTACAGGGGAAACTGTCTTAATGTTAGTACCAAAGAGAGGGAGATTCAGCATTGCGTCGAGAAGTGCTGTGGAAGGCCCCAATATAGCCGAGACATACTGTTCTTTGAAATTTGACGAGCGAGGCAATAACGTATTTACTTAAGAGCTTCTTCTTCCAAACGACTGACGCATACTGCATAGGAGATGGATTGCCACATCGTAGCCGAATAGATTCAAAGGACCCTTTTCAATGACAGAAACCATGTCTTGCCAAAAAATTCCTTACATTGCCAGAAATTTGAATGACTGAGTGCCTCAGCAACTTTTAACTCGAAGGGAATGTTGACACATTTAAGTGTAAATTAGGTCAGACCAGTAAATTTTCAGCGTCTCGTGGCGAGAACAACCTCGGTTTAAAGAAAATGGCTGGAGAAATGGTTTCCAATACACCAGGTGTTAATCAAGTATAAAGCAGTCTTTGCTCTGGAACAGACAACTCGGAGGCTTGATCCAACCGAGAGCACGGTGACTTCATCGGCATATGATTGCGCGTGTACGTTAGATCCATTTAGCATATCTAGCAGAAAGTCCATCAGCGTTACAGATGCCATCAAAGCTAGCACCCTCTATCGTTGAAAATGCCTACCGCAAAATCTTTCTTGCGCATTCAATCAAACTGACAAGATTTTGAAGTGCGGTCTGAAAAGATTTTCTGCGTTAAGGAAGGGTATTCGTATGAAAACTTAAACAATTCTTTTCAATGCTTTAAGCAGGAAGGAGGTAAGACTGATAGGTCTAAAGCTGTTGTCGAGTAAGTAGTGGTTCTTAACAATTGGCAAGTGGTTGGGATGTACGATAGAGCTAAACTGCCAGTGTTAACATTTTTCAAAGTAGGGAGCAAAAGGTTTATACCGGGTGTTTTTTTAGAGGTTGGTTTTTTGAATAGGTATAAAACTGACATCTTAGTATAAAACTTTTATCTCATATGTTCAGTTTTGTTTGCCATTTCATCACGAACAGGTTGACAAAAGAACAACGCTTGTAAATCGTGCAAATTTATTTCGAAAATAATGGTTCAGTTCGCGAATTTTACCGCAAACTACGTCCATTTCATGGTCGACATAATCGCCCATCAGAGCAATTAATTCGGTTAACCATGCCATTGGAGTTTTGTCCATCAACTTTATGGAAGATTAAAATCTCCTCTTACGACCTTACAAGATCCAGCTTGGGCAAAAATTAAAGCCGCGTCGTGATTTTGGTGTATGGGCCATTAATGGAGAGCGGTATAGAGCCATGATAACCGACTTTCTAATTGTTTCCCAATTGGACGGCATGAATGTTGATGGTGGTTCCAACAAGACGACGCTACATGCCACACAGCGCACGTCACAGTCGATTTATTGAAGGAAACACTCGATGGGCACATAATTTCGCGGAATGGACCTGTCAATTGGCCACCAAGATCGTGTGATTTGAGCCTATCGGATTTTTTTCTTTGGGGATATGTGAAGTCGCTCGTCTACGTCAACAAACGAGAAACGTTAGGGGGCTTGGAAGCCAACATTCGTGGCGTTATTGCCGAGATGCGGCCTCAAATGCTTGAAAAAGTGGTTGAAAATTGACTTGGATTTATTCGAGCCAGCCGCGACAGCCACATGCCCGAAATCATATTTAAACATTAATGGCATAAAATTGTCCTTCCAATTAAGCCAAATTGAAGGACATTAAAATGATTTGCTTGTGTTTTATTTCAATTCGAAGTTCTATACTTCTAAAAAAACACCCTTTACTTCCCTGCAACAAACACGGTCAGTGCCAGGTGACTTGAAGCTGTAAAAAGATGTGAACGTGAATTATGGCTTCGTCAGTAGCAACTTATTACTGATATTACGAACTACGAAACGCGATCAAAAAAAAAAACCAAACCCAAAGTAACGATATCCACGACAAAGACCGATTACGAGATAGGAGAAGGGATCCATGAAAATGTTATAACAGTAACAAAACGACCGCCAAAAGGAGTCGTAAATCACGGCGAATATCCTAAAACGTAATCGCAACGTAACAATAACGAGGGGGTGTTTTGCGAGCATCTTAATTTGCGACACGGGCCTGAGTTTTTTTAGTTAGTAAGTAAGTAAGTAAGTAAGTAAGTAAGTAAGTAAGTAAGTAAGTAAGTAAAGCCTGTTTGTCTAATGCCACTAAAATACGGGTATATTTCTTGATGTTATTCGGACCTATCGTGATAACCGTCGTCGGAGCAGAATTCTCTCCGACTTCCTACGATTCGGAGACATTTTGCTTCTCTCCGACATAAAAATGGCGTTTGCCGTTTATATGCTTTGCGAATAAGTAGTTTTGTTGGCTTTGTTTTTGACAGATAAAAACAAACATTTCTCCGACGTCTTCCGATAAGTTTTTGCTGCGGAAAGTGTTTAGTTTTGGGAATGCAATGCGTTGTCGCATTTATTGGAGAATTGCTTACGATGACAACTACTTTGAAGCAAAATTGAATCTGGGAAAAAGGATGCTGTGCGGAGAAAACTCCGCTCTGAAGTTACCAAGATAGGGCCGATTATAACTTGAATAGCGTGAGTTGAGCGTTAACAATTTCAGATAAGTTTATGGTGATACCCCAAGGACTCGTCCAACCTAAATACAAAAATATATTTGCACCAATAAACATGTGTGTTGTGTACAATAAATGTTAAAATAAAGATATACATTTAATTTTAAGGCCATAGAAATAAACGTCATGCAATTAAAAACTATATAACTTGAAAAATACATTCACTTATCTATACACATAGTCGTATATTAAAAATAAAATATTCTATCAGAGGGCAAAACAAATTCAGGAGGAATCTTACACACCAAACAACTCTGAATCCTTACCTTTCATTTCATCAATTTATGCCTAAATAGTTTTTTATTAAATGCGTATGCGTAAGGACCACGGTAAATGATATTTTTTGAAATAAATTCAATTTTAGTTTTTCAGCTTAGTAGAGAGTAAATATCAACAGTTATTGCCGCCTTTCAAAGGCGTCGTTTTATATATACTTTCATTTTATTGTAAAGCGGCTTCTTTATGTTCAATATATGTATAGATAGATTTAATTTGTATATTATGTCGTTGTAAATAAATTGAAATCTTTTGTTTATTTGTTATTGCATTAGAAAACATTGATAAATTCTTTTAAAATCGTGTTTTGTAACTTCGTTTTGTTTTGTTTTTTGATATTTCTGTTATCTCAGAATATTTATGTAAATTTCTAATTTTGATTGAACACATCGTTTAAAGAACAGCAAAGTAGACACATAAAATACGAGATTGAACAAGTAGGTACATCCAGATCGTATAATTGAAACATGAATAAAGCGATATCCTTTTTGTGGATTATTTTTGTATTGTTTGAACGTTGAGACGACTACATTAATTGTTGCTGTGTAATAAAAGTTTGAAAAAAAAGAAGAAGAAGAAGTAACGAGGTTAGCTTTGATTTAATGAGAAATGCGTTAGGTTTTTGTGAATACGTAATGAAAATATATATCTGTGTGGGTCAATGTATTGAAACCAATACTACTCGAAAAGGAACTTAAAAAATTAAAATATTGATTGCCAGTAGAGAACTTAGTAACAGAAACCATAAGTTTGTGACACTCTCATTTAATGCATATTATTTTGTCCTGGATTCCGTAACCTTTTAGATTTTAGAAGATTATCTTCCATCTTTTTAGACGATTATCGTTCAACCGTCTATCGTCGATTGTATCATCAAAAGATTGTTTTATGTAACTTCACTTTCAGCAACTAAAGGATAACTATTTTGCTATCGTCTTACAAATTTAGATAACTTATTCAGGTTTTTAAATAGGTTTTTTAGTATCTAGAAACTGGGCGATAGTCATCTAAAAAGTTACGGAATCGAGGCTTTGTCAATTGACATCTTGAGCTCCATTATAAGTTCAAATATGACTTAAACTTAATTAGAGGAAAGAAGTTTAAATAACGGTAAAAATAGGATAAAGGACTCAATATTCCTATCAATATTCCTGCCAATATTTGTATGAATAATGTTCATGCACAGTGGTAAATTTAACTGGAATTGCATAATGGATATTGCTTAGTGGCTCTTTTCTTTGTTTTAAAACATATAAGTTGTTTCTGCGGGCGGTTTGATTGCGTTAGCTTCGGATACAAAAGTTTCAAAAACCTTACTATAAATATAATTGCATAAGATAGCAACGACAAATAACAAAGACGAGAAGCTGCAAGAAAGAAGCAAAGACGAAGTGCGCCCACCTCCAAGCAAAGAGAACGGTGAGAATGTATCGAGAGCTGGAAGAAGTTTTTGCCCTGGCTGCTGATGCGACACAAGGAATTCAAGAAATTCGAGAAAACAGCTTGGATAAGGGAGCAAACATCTTCAAAATAGCCGCTTAGAAAAGAAGAAATGTTAAGAGAAATTTGTTTGACGAAGTTCAGTAATGATGCTCAAGGACAGCTTCTTGTGGATGACAACAAAAATCTGCACAGGTGGCGACAGTATTGTTAATGACTATTGGATGAATATTTTCCTCGAGAGCACTTTCTAGAAGCTGAACCTAACTTAACGGAAATACTCGGAATCACAATCGAAGAAGTTAGTGGGGAAGTTCAGAACTCCAGACACCATTTTGGAAAAATATGGGAGACCATCGGGTTTAAATGGCTTACGGTTCTCAACCGAGCTAATAGGAGGTGATAGTCTGCCTTGAGAAAAGATATCTTATACCCGATCGATAGCTATTTTTCGATCAAGTGAATGTCGCAGACTTTGAGGGCCGTTGAACATTGGGTAGCCAACTACAAAAAAAAATCAAGCTGTCTGATAACGAATTTGTTTTTATCGCATGTGGTGTAAGTCATCCAAAGTAGAAGGATCCCAATGGGAAAACAACGCGATTCCTCAGAGGATTTGCATGTTGTGCTAATTGACTTCGATAAATCATTCGATCGACAACTACGAGATCTAATATATGTATATGTGGCCATCAGACAATAAGGAGAAACATAGGTATAAGTGCAGATGATTGAGGATATGTAAGAAGGAACAGTGACGAAGGTAAGATGTTCAGCTGAAGTTTCCGAAGCATTCCAAGTCACAGTAAGTGAATAGCAAGGAATCGCTTTAAGTCATTTGCTCTTTATTAAAGTCCTTGACTACCTGCTGGAAGATAAACTACGTAACAGCAAATTATATCAATTATTCTTCGCTGGCGTAGGAACTATCCAACATCCCTGCAAGAGTCTCTTAATGTATGGGTAACAGTTAGTAGGTATCGTATTAGCCTAAAAAAAACTGTGACTATTTGTCCATTTTTGGATCCAGACATGTCTATTCCGCACATTTATTTGAACGAAAACTTGCTGCACAACTGCGAAATGTTTAAATACCTGGTATCTTTGATAAAAAAGAGCAAGCTCTTACCACAACATCAGTCATTAGCGTAGGTTGGATAAAGTGACGAGGAAATTTTCTGTGATAAAAGAAAGCCCCATAAATTGAAGGCGAGACTTTAAACCGTCGTTGTGAGTTCAGCACTCACATTCGGTTCACAATGTTGGACAATGTACAAAAAGTATGAGAGCAAGTTGTAACATTTGAAATGAATATGCTTCGTATCACAGCAGGAGTGACAAAGCTTAGTCGTATTGGAAGCACCAAGATCTGTGGAAGCCTCCACGTGAAAAATAACATCTTGGAAAAAAATAAAGGAAGACCAGCTGAGATCCAGAGAAAAGCCCAAAAAGGCCAAATCATATAATGTTCAGGCACTATCACAGAGGCAAAAAAAGAAAGCCAGATTAAAACACTCCTGGTGCTGACAAATGCAACGGTATTTGCATTTGTCTTGCACGTACAAACTCAACGAACAAAAACGTAATCAACATTCTAATTTTTAAAAACCAATCAGTAGTACCTTATTCCAATACTGCCAAATACCTTATAATGATATTTAATGCAAGGCTTAATAGAAGGAGCTAATCAAAAAGAAAAGAGCTGAGCTAAACTCGAAATACAAAAATGTACTGGCTAATACGAAAAAGCTCCGAACGATCTATCCAGAACTTATAACTAATGTTATGTGAGCAAGTACTGAAACTGGTTTGGACAATAGACATTCGGTATCGAATTATGAGGCTATACAAAGAAAACAAATGCTGAACCCACCCAAAAGCTCCAAAAGAAATTCCAACATGCAATAATCCTTGAAATATAAGAAATAGCAATCACCATCGTGACCTTCAACTTAAAATGATTACAGCAGTGGTTAAAAACACATATTAGACAAGAGACAGAGACTAAAAAGTCATACCAACTCCGAAATGGAGACCACTTTAAATATAGAAACAATGTTAGGAGATTAAGAAGAACCAAGAGTCATGAGCTGATGGTCTAAAAGCTATGGAAAAGTATTGTAACCATAAACTTCCCCTCAACTTCAACCCCGCATCAAACATTGGCTTTACATCTCGGTCATCAGGCCTATCCTTACTTAAGAGGTTACATTTAGGTTGACTACACTAGATAAAGCAATTTATCGTGACAGTCAAATCATAGTCCAACGTGCACCATGCATATGTATGAGCGGTACCTTACCACTCCTTCAGCAGCACTGGACATCCTATTTCACCTAGTCCCATTTGACATCTACAGTAAACAAACAGCTGCGAGTTCGGCTATTCAATTGCAAGAAGTCTTACAATGGACCAACAACACTATTGGTCATGCTGACATTCTGAACAAATTCGGAGTCCCCAAACTTAAAACAGACTACACCACACCCAAACTCGAATTTGAAACAAATTTCCGGGTGACCATTCCATCCAGAACAGACTGAGAAGACCAATCATTTTTGGAAAACGAATACGTCTATTTTTATACGGACAATTCAAAAATAAATGAAGGAGTAGGTTGTGGTGTCTATTCAGACGAAATTAGAAACTAAACATCTCGCTTCGTCTTCCAGATCATTGTAGCGTGTTACAAGGCTCAGACAAAACATGATATCCAAAAAGGATAAATGAATCTTCTCAGATAGTCAGGCGGCCATCAAATCCCTAACATCAAATTCCTTCAATTCTTTTCTAGCCATTAACTGCCGATCATTTTCAGGGAGATTCAAGAGCAATTTAATATTCACCTGTGATGGGTGCCGGGACATAGTGACATACCAGAAAACTGCAAAGCAGATGAACTCGCTAAAAACGGAACACTTCATCCCTACTCACAGAAAATGGAGAGTATCGGTAACCAATCGCTACATACAAACTCTTTCTCAAGCAGGACGCATACAAGAAATCTAATCTGAGATGGTATAGCAGTTTAACGTGTAACGCAACGAAACAGATCTGGCCAAAGCTAGATCTCAAGGGGTCGAACGGCTCGATCTCTCTCAAAAGAAAACACATTAGTGCAACGATAGGTGTCAACACAGGACACTGTCATATTGGAAAATATGCCGCAATGCTAGGAGTCGTCAGAAACAATTTTTGAAGAAGCTGCATGGATGAGGAGGAGGAGGAAACTGTTTCCAACCTTTCTCTCATGCCCAGCTTGAGCTTACAAACGTAGGATACATCTAGGTTCGTATTTCTTTGATGACCTAAGTGATCTTTCTCACATCGACGCCCTGCGTCTCTTCCGCTTCATTGCAAGCTCGAAATGGTTCCACTAGGATAAGTATACATTAGATCCAGTGTAATATAACAATTGACCCAAAGGGCCTAAGTGTGTTAGCCGAGCTAACAGCCACTTTAACCTAACCTAATCTAAGAATCCCACACTACTCGGTACTGATTATTACCAATCGAATAACTAAAAAACATGCTCGCGAATGCTCCTGGGCACTTCTCTTCGTCCACCGAAAAGTGACAATACAAGGTGTAATTTTAAATACGAATTGGAAATAGCTTTTGAACAGACAAAAGAGTATAGATGACATAGAACAACCTAGGCGGAATCGGCGCAACTCAAGATGAGCTAAAGCTTCTCTATGAGACAACGTCGAAATAGAAATCAATGAAAAAAATCTGTGGTGTTTCTGCAATTAACACGAAAAACTTCTTAAGGCCAACTTTCCATACGATTAGAACAGAAAACAGAACTTAGAAGGTTATTCCTATTTTTTTTTTTTGGAAGAAATGCTTCTCAATTGAAAATACATGATGAACGGAACGATACACGTATAACTGGCTACAAAAAATACATTGAATTTGATTTCAAATAAAATATCGAAACATTTAAGTAAGTGAACATAATGAACACTAACATTAGTATTACAAAATAACATTTAATGCTCTCGGGCATGACTTGGCACGGTTTGGTCGAATCGTTAACACATAAACCTTAAACAATGAATGGGAGGATTTTCTTTGAGACTTTTTGAAGCACCGAGCTGCACTGAACATAAAATGGTGCTGAACAAAATATGAACTTGTGATGAACAAAACCTTACATACTTTAACTTTACAAAACAATGAACTCATTACAATTCGATGAATCAAAAAGCACTTCACATCAATTTAAGAGTAAGTCTAAAAATATTTACATCTCGGCAACCTACCTAAGCTAGTGTTTTTCTTTAATAAGTTCTCAATCTCAATCTCTAAGGTTTCAACACATCGACCACATGATAAAATGACATTGACAATGGACACAAATGTATGATAATGATAAATAACTTTAACTCTTACACAATTTCGAATAAAATTTCAATTTCATTTTATTGCAAAAATCCAAAAATAAAATTTTAAGAAAATTAAAATAAATAAACGACACAAAAAAGTTTACAAGTAAAAACAAGTAACAAACATAATAAATATTTAGCTCTACATTTGTAAATAATTTCAATGTTTAAACATTCAATCGACTTTTATATAAAAATTTAAATTAAAAAATTTCCAAAAATAAAAAAAAAATTCAGAACACAAAAGACTTCTACATATTTTCTCATAGCTTAACTTAAAACATAAAAAAAAAAGAACAAATAAAAGTAAATCAACTGTCCCTTTCTAGCTTTTCCTAATTTAATATTGCACCAGGTATCTCTCCTAAAGATTAGCATCTTCTACAACAAGCTTTGAAATTTCCTCGTCGAGTATTTCATTGATTTCATCAGTGAAAGTCAACTCCGAATCGGTTTGTTCAACAATAGCATCACTTGTGATGGTTTTTGTTATTTCAATATTAACCCCATGGTTATTCGAAGCGGAAGGTTTTTCTTCTTTACTCAAATTACTATCACCACCGCCACTGACGATCACATCAGATGGGACATAAAACATTGAATTATCTACAGAAATTGGTTTGAATTCGTCGGCTGCAGGGATAGACTCTGCTTTGGATTGAAAGTTCTTTTTTAAAAATTCGAAAATATTTTTCGGTTTGGAATTCTGTGTCGATTTGGGTTTTGATTTAGGCGATGTAGGCGGCATCGGTGGAGGTGCAGTTGTAGGCATCGCTGGTGGAACATCTTTGTCAGTTGTCGTTGTGACTTTGATTTTAGTCTCAACCACTTCTACGCGGGCGATCATAAAATTAGGCTTCTCCGCATTGCGACCCCCTAACACCGGGCTAAGGGGTGGAGAAGTCGAAATAGCTTCGCAAGTTTGCCTCAAAATGTCTGCGTTTGTTTTGTGAAGTGCATCTCCTGGTGTGGACGGAGTCAAAGGAGAACAAGAACCGCAGGCCCTTTTATCAACTTCAATGCACTCAGTTCGAATGAAATTTGGATCGGGTAGGTCCTTGACATCAAGCTTAAGACATGGTTTTTCGCTAACAGGCTTTTGTCGTGACAATGGATCACGTCTAGCTGCAATTGGGGAACTAGCTCTGTTAGCTATGTCCATCAATGCTGATTTATTGGGTGTCGGTGTCGGAGACTCTGGGGTGGACCTAAATATAACGGTTATGTCTGAAGACGGTGAACTGTCTCCAGTACTTGAGATACTATCACGTATGAGTGTTTGAGGAGGTTTTATAGAATTTCTTGAGACTTTTTCATCGCTATCAACGTCAATGCAAGGGGTGCGGATGAAATTGGGATCGGGAAGGTCTTTCACATCCAACTTTGAACATGGGACTTCCACAACTGATTCTTGTTGCAGAAAACTGCGAGAATTTTCAGCGTCATTTGAACTCTTGACCACTGGAGATGAGGGTTTATTTGGAGAGACGGTAGAAGACCGTTCAGCTGCCAAAAATGATTGTAAAATGTCTACACAACTGTCAAAGGGAAGGGGACTTGTTGGATGAGTCAATGTTTCTTTTGAATTTGAAGATTTCTCAGATATATTTTGTGACACAGCCTGGACAGTGTCGCCTAATTTCACCTCTTCGACGGGTTTTGCCTTCGAAACACTCACTTCTCCACTTGGCTGAGTTATTCGTTGATTTGACACAACCTTGCCTGTCTCATCTTTTTTTACTTCCTCAACGGGTTTTGTCTTCGCGACACTCGGCTCTACACTTTTTTTCGACTCTACCGACATTTCTGTTTCGTAAGCTTCAAGATCTTTAATGAAATCACTTAAGGCTGCCTGTTGGTTGAAATCTTTCGATTGGGAAACTATTGGAGGACTTTTGGTGGATCTTGGAAGGACTTCCGGTGACTTAGGCTTCGCGGGCATACTTTTCGAGTTGAAAATTTCCACACGACCATTGTTTTGTGAGGAAACTTTTCTCAAACCCACACATGGGCTTTGAGGGGAGTAATCAATGTTTTCATAAATTGGAGACTTTTGGGAACTGTCCAATGGTGAAGAAACAGTTCTTGGAGAAGAACTCTTCCATTGAGAGTTTTCACATGACAAGGAAGGGTTTGAGACTTGAATGGTCAAAGGAGCAAAACTTTCGACTGTAGGAGACTTTGAAGACATGTCATGGGTTTGAGTTTTATGAGATACTGGCGAAGCAGTGGACTTGGGGGACTTCTGACAAATGTGCAAGGACGGAGAAGCAGCATTCGATGAATTTATCTGTTGAATCTTAGACGAGACAGAATTTGGAGACTTTTGGGAATTGTCAAATACTGGTGAGAGAGATTTGGGAGAAACTGGACTGGGTGTCAGTACTCTGTTATTTTCTATGTTCAAAATGAGATTCGAGCCTGGTTCAGGAGACTTGGCTCCAAATCGACTATTCTGATTGATTCTTTTGAATATGTTCTGAACTTCAACCTCTTCTTTTGGTAGTTCTTGTGGCTTGACAGATTCAACAGCCTTAGCTCCTTTTTTTCCACCAAAGACAGTCGGTTTATCGTTTAGAATCTCCTCAGTAGATGAAACTTTTTCCGAAGGTAACTTTGTAACAGTTTCTGTCAAGAGTATGACAGGAGTTACCGGACGTGTACAGATTTCCTTGTCGTTCATTCTTTTTGTTTCATGATTCGGGTCTACTTGTAACGCCCCTGCAGCCGACTTATCTTCAACCAAAGCTCCCCCTGACTTGATTTTATCATTTTGCTCTAGCCCTACTTCTACTTCTATCACATCACTTTCACTGTCAAATGCCATCTTAAACATTTTTAATAAATTCTGTGCATGATTCACTTCACCATCACTACTTTTATCTTTTGGGACGACAGCTTTACTGCTGTTGGACAAAGTTTCACCACCTCCACCACCACCGACATGATCATCATCATGAACAACAACAACTGGCTTATCCACCAAACTAACTACGGTTGGAGTGTTTGAATTTTTTAACTGTAAAAGACTTACACTAGAATCAAATTCTCCTTGTATTTCATTATTGCTAGTAGCAGCAGGTGCTTGTGGTACCTTTCCTTCTGGTTGTTGATTTGTCACCGCCACCACCACCACATCATCGTCGTCATCTTCATCTTCGGTCACAATTGGTTCATCATGATCGATTTTCTCATCGGTTGTATTGATTCCACTATCATCGGATGGAGCTTTCTCAACGACAATACACTCCACATCTTTGCTAGTTTCTAGTTGCCTTCGAGCGGCCAGATCCTCGTTCTTGAGCATCTCCAGTTGATACTCGTCGACCAGAACGACAGGTTTCTTGATAATGTCCTCTTTGGTAACAGCATTTTGCAAGCTTGATAGTCGATCTTTGAGTGGTGGCACTGCTACCACTTCCGCAACGACTTTGTTGATATTTGGCTTTGGATTGACGGAATTGTGTTGCTCCAGACACTGGAGACGTTCTTTGATGCTGTATATCTCACCAGATATAATTCCTGTTGTTTTTTCTGCTGATTCTTCTGTGACAGATTCGGCAGGTTTCTTTTCTAAGCTGCAAAGGCGATCTTTAATCGATCGCACATTTGCGAATTCCGAGGGAATTCGCTTCTTTTCGTTTTGGTCATGGTTCTGCAAGGACGATGGTGCCACTTCTGGCTTCTCAAAAAGTTCTCTCTTCTTGGATATGTCGATTTTAGGGAGATCTTCTTTTTTCACTGTGGCTACAGAGACAGACAATGATTCTGTATTGTCATCATCGTCGTCGCAATCGATTGAATTCGATAGTTTCATTTCAAACGCCGTTGGTTTCTTATAGCTGCTGGCTGAAGAAGCTTTTGACACTCTACTCTTGTAGTCTTCAATTGCTCCCTCGTATGTGTATTCGTATGGATCTGGCGATGCGACTGGAGCCGTTGACGATGTCTCATAGCCGCCTGGTGATGAAATTCGATCAAGATTATGGTTATCATGGCATGGCTGACAAGAGTTGTTCTCAATATCAAACGAGGAAAGATGCTCCACTTCAGCAGGTTCACTCTAAAGATAAGAAACAAACACGAAAATGTACTTTACACGATGACATTGATAAGATTTCTCTACTCACAACAATACTATGCACTTCACAGTCCTCGGAGATGCTACTCTTTCCACTGGCACTACTGGTGCCAATGCCTAGGTCGCTTAAATCGTTTGCCTCATCCTCTATGTATGATACCAGAGATTGAAGCTTTGGACGTCCTCGACCGCGTTCACCTCTACAATACAAAACAATCAAAATAAAATAATTTGCAAATGATCGAAACCGTCCGTATATGGTGTGGTTCTTACCGTTCTTCCATCATTTCTGAAAATGTTTTCGATTTTCGTCTCGTTCGGTCGTGTTCTTCTAGTTCGAGCTTTTTCACTTCGACCACTCGTTCGATAATATGTTCGACGCGTTTTCGTCTTGATGATTTCCAATTGTCCAAGTTCTATAAATAAAAAAAAACAGAATGAGACCATTATAATTTTTGTCTTAAATCGCAAAAGAAACATGTATTTAAATTTAAAACTACGGGGGCGTTAGCTGAGCATCGCCGAATGACGAATACGCTCGATTGGTCTAATTTTATCGTCTTTGTTTACTAAACAAAAGTCATGGCGCGATGTAAATAAACATTGTAGGAGCTCTTTACAGCTGATTTCAAAACTATACCGACACGAAGTTTTGATGACCACCACACAAGATACAAGGTTCTTGAACTTGACATGCTTTTGAAAGAATTTCAAATACGCATTTAATCGAGGGGAGCGCTTTACAGCTATTTTAGCACACGCAAGGTCATTAAAAACCACTCTGAGGCGTTTAGTCATTTACTATTTTAAATTTAGTATGCCAGTGGCGTAATTGTTAGATTTGGTTCTGCTATGCAAATGAAAGCGTAAGCAGTGATCGTTCTTACTGAATCATCTTGGAAGCCGGGGGAAGAGACGGTTAGTCACATAATTTGTTTTATTCTTCTCTGGGGAAGTTGAGTCAAATTGGGCGAAAATCATTGGTTCCACGATGTGGAACTCATTGCTGAAGAAATGAATTTAATAGAATAAATGAGGGAAAATGTTGTCAGGTAGACAAAGTCACCGTCGATTGATTTCTTGGACAAAACACCGAAACAAGAAAAGATATGTCACCCAATGACGTCCTAAAATCAATGGGCTTGTTGCCAGTCGAGATTCGAGTAGCCGCTGACCTCAGCCGTTGATTTTGATGTGAACTCAAAGTTCACCACACTCGTTGACAGCCGGTGAGTATTTAACAGCAACTAGTAAAGTTGAAAATCTAGCCACAGGCGGTAATTTGTAAATTTTTCTCACTCAATTTGTATTCAAGATTTCAATAAACTCAGAAACTAAAAAGTGCAGTGCTGTCATTGCAAATAAAGTACGAAAACCAAAGTCTGTGTGGTTTTTTGTAGCTGTTTGCAGGAAACTGGTGTTTCGGAGTTAATAGTGCAAGCGGTTGCTCGCGACTACTTGCTGCTGCTGCTGGAGCCTTATATGAGCCATTCATAGGAATCTCAAGTTGAGCTCAAGAGATACGAACAGCAAAATAAATGTGAGAGCTGAGAGGTAAAAGTGACAGTTATTGTCATGAAACTAGCGCTAGACATTTCACTCATATTCAATTTGCAGACAGAGTGGTGGCGGTCGTTGCTAAACTGATTGTGCTAGTTCAGCCTCACCATGGATTTTGTGGTATTCTTAAATGAATTTTAGAAGAAGGTAATGGAGTAAATGTTAACAAAGATGATGAAAACATTAAGTTTGATTAGATTTACGAGCCCTTGTCTACTTTGAATCTAAAAAAAAGTATTTGACAATCTTGGTCGTTAGAAACATTTTCTTGATGAAACTGTTAACAATGTTACTCTTAGATCATTGTGTTGCCTTTGGGTGTATGACTCCTACATTTTCAGGCCATTCAGAGATGTTTATAAAACTCAAGTTCCAGGGACGGCGGATGTGTTGGGTTAGGTTAAGTTAAAATGGTTGTCAGGAATACAACTGACACACTTAGACCAATATTAGGTCCATTGTGATACATAAAAAATGAGCGAGGGAGTACCTCATTTGACAAAACCATTTTGAGCTTTTAATAAAGCGAAGGAGATGCAGGAGGTTAAGGAGTGTATGTAGAGCAGCTGAAAGTGTTGATCTCAGTGCTCCGCTCATACACAAACCAGCTGTTCGTTGGACCTTGCTTAAATTATCGCAGTAGGTCCTTTTATCAAGAGCAGTCCACCATACCACTACTCCGTATGTGAGTATTGGTCTGATGACCGCGGTGTAGAGCCAGTGGGTGATTTGGGGGGAGAAACCCCATTTATTACCAATGGCTTTTTTACAGGAAAATAAAGCTACGGTGGATTTCCTGATTCTTTCCTGTATATTGGCTTTCCAGTTCAGCTGGAAGGCGGATGTGTTAATGAATCCTGTTTTCCAGATGATAGAGTGTTGCGCAATGGCAAAGAAAGTTTGGTGCTTCCTCGTGCATTTCTTCATCACATCCTGATCGACTCTATCTGTTTGTTGTTTGCATATTCGTTGCAACAGATTCCAGGGCATGGATTCCGTTACTTTTAAGATAACTGTTGACGTTATGAGCATTTTGGTCTTGGAAGCATCAAAGCTCTCCCACTCATGATTCATCTACTCTACAATAGTGGTCCGTTCGAGGACAACGCCATGATAGACTTCAGAATGCAGGCCGGTTTTGGATTGTTCCATGTCTGAGGACAACCTAATGCGAATTTCGTTGCATTTGTCTGTACCAGGACTTTTTATCTTTCGAAATGTTTTATGATATTGTCTCTTTTGACGGAGTTCATGCCTTGACACAAACGAATTCCAACTGTAGTTGGTCTCCGGCCATTTCCTTGACGAATTTTTGTTTAGAGAGGAGAGATTTCTTTTATTCTCGCTTGGCGTATCCCACTGGCTGATCACCAATGTGGAGCAGAGAAGAGATCACGATGCTCGTAATATCGAAAAGGAAGAAGCAAAAGTCGCTTGGTTTTCAATGAAAAAGGTGAAATCAGAGGTGAACACCGCAACCTAGGACTGCCAGGATCTTTGCTACAGTCAGTCGAACCGATACTGAGCAGAATTCCTTGCCAACACTGTAATCCATTTCAAAAGCTGTCTGTTCCAGAGCACAGGCTGCGATATGTATGATTGAAATCTGGTAAAGGGACCTTTGTTTGGTTTGGTGGAATAAGCTCTCGTGTAAATACGTTATTTGCTGGTTAACCAAACTTCAAAGAACGATTTGTCTTGGCTGTACCTGGGCTTTCCCCAGCACTCCGGGTGCTGCTCTCGATGCATTGTTGAATCTTCCTCCCCTTAATACCTACATCATGGGGTGTACTCGCAAGACCATTTCTCGTTTAAAGAGATGTGGTCTCTGGCACAATTTGCACTGGAGTTTTGGGAAACACCATATCTTTTGACTCACGTCTAATGAATATGCCGTCCGACCCAAGGCTCAAACTGTGTCAAAAATTCTCAGTGAATTCGTTTCAAGACTGGTCCACTTCAGAATGTGAACCAAAAAAGAACTGTTCTGGAATCTTCACAGATGGTTCCAAAACCGATGAGGGATCTGGTGCTGGTGGAGAACGACGACATACGAATGCACACCTTTTTAGCCTCATACGCTACGTCTTCCAAGTGTAGGCGTATGCTATCCAAATGGCTATAAGCTACGTTACGATCAATGGCTGGAAGAAGTATCTGTGATTGAAACGACAGCCAAGCTGTGCTTAAGGCCCTTCTCAACACTCTAACTACTTCGAAAGTGATCCAAGAAGGCAAGAGTTATCTGAATGCGGTCGGAAAGCTAATCCTTGAGTCTCATTTGGGTTCCAGGCCATCACGTCATAACTGATAATGAGATCGCCGATGAACTTAGGCAAAGATCTCACAGCTTTCTCAGGACCTGAACCGTCGCTAGGTCTGCCAGCGTCCAAACGTATGCTCCCCAACATAAATATAAAGACTGCTACATTTTTGCTATCTCGTAGCAGAAAAGACTGTAGAAAGCTTATTGGCGTTGCCAGCGGGCACTTCTCTTTTGCCAAGCGTTTAAACGTGTTCTAGGCTTAAGTTGAAATCTGGCTCTGTGAATCTTGTGGAGAAGATGAGGACACCGCAGAGCACTTCCTGTGAATGTCCTGCCTTTTTCTCGGAAAAAATGGGTGCTCCAACACACGACCCAACTAAATAAGAGCAATAATATCTTTTGCTTATTTCTGAAGTGAATAATTTCAAAGGAGAAACAAAAATCATACTCGACCGAACACAACCATCATCTTGAAAATACACCTACTGTGTATCCTTAAGCACAGATTGTTCTAAGCAATAGGAAATCATTAATCAGAAGTCACGCAAGGCTTTCTTACTATTATGAGCCTTACTTAATTTGTATCCAACCACCGGATGTTTGAGTTTTGTCGTTACAAACTTGTAAACACGAAGTTATATTCAAATTTATTCTCTTAGCGTTTTAATTCATTTTTTTTAATTTGTCCTTTTTTAATTCAACATTTTTAGCATATGCACGTCATACAAAAATGTTGCATACACTTCACGTTCATTATAATCGCCAATTCAAGGCTTCAATCCATCGCAAGATTAATAATGTCCAAAAAAGGAATGAGAAGCATCATCGGTGACACATAAATTACTTGATGGATTTGTGAACGACTTGGTGTGAGTTAATTTTATCATTTTGTTATGAGAATTGCAATGCGACCTTGAGAGCTCTTGCACTTCCCTCTATTCGGTGACATGGCTTTTGAAACACATCTTTTAGCTAAATTTATCTTAGTAAATTAAATATCCCCGGCTTACTGAATAAGAAAAGCAATCAATTAATACCATCGACTCATGACATGTCCAAAAACACAAAAAATTAAATGAACACAAAATTTAATGCGACAATTTGTTTTGAAAATTAATGACACTGTTCTACTGTGGGTGGTGTTGTGATGATGCACAATGAAATGCAACTCGCAATGTAGGAGTTTAACGAATATGATTCCTTTTAAATGAGCACTGAAGCCCTGACCTACATTTCGGAGAAATAAAAAGTCAAACTAAATAATGCTTTTCGCATGTTCTACACAACACACACTACACATAGCAATTTCAATTTAAAAAACTATAATTCAACTGAGCAGGAATAATGATGACAATATTTTTGGAAAGACTTTAAAAGAACGATGTGAGAGATGTTGTTCTATGTTTTGGATAATTATACAGGCTGTTGCACTACTTCTTTCAGTTTGCTTCACCTACAAATACCAATGTAATGTTCCCTTGCATGAAGAACTTGAAATATGTAACACCTGCATGAAAGGCACATGCCAAACATAAATACTGACACGTTAATAGTTTTTAGGAGGAAAATATGCAGGAAATAATTATCGGCATTTTATCAGAAGTCAAACGAATGGTCTTACGTCTTACCATAGAGGTATGTAGAGTAGTTTCTTGGTGGGAAAAAGTCGTCATTAGCATGTTTGTTTGTTCACTGTACAAATCGGTTCTTAGGCTGAAACGATTATCTTGTTTTACAACAATTGGCGATGGTTTGAAAACGCAGGTATTCACTAGAATTTTTAAAGTCCAGTTGACTGACGCGACGTGGTGCTTTAGTCGTAATTAGCATTACTACCTGTTACGTGCGAGGTTCGAGGTTTGAATCTCAGAAACATCAAGGGATACAAAAGTTTTTCCACGAGTTTTCCTTCCCGTTTGAGAAAATTTGACAATTTTCCCCGAAAGTAATTTCATTAGCCTTTTGGAATCGGTAAAAAACTGTAGGCCCCTTCCATTGCCTGACAAGATATGGGCCAGAAAAATGCGCAGACCCCGGGGCTCTCGAGAAAAAAAGATAACAAATAGCACAACCATCATCTGTCTTTAATAAATGACCAAAACCTTTAAAGCAGTAACGAAATTCAAGACAGCAACAACACAACATATTGCTGCATGGCAAAAGACCAAAAGAATTTTCCGTCCAGGTTTCATTGTGTCGCTACAACTCACGTCAAGTTCTTCCCAGAGGCGTTACAAGGCGTCCGAAACAATGGGTGAAAATTCAGTCAAACCACCTTCCCGAGGACACCATTAACTACTCTGGACTTCTTCCTAGTGACGTCCTTCCCGAGGACAACATCAACTTCTTTCGACTTCTTCCTAGCAACGTCAAAACTAGAGCATATGTACTACCAGAGTTTATAAATAAACTTTGTTTACACAGCAATACCCAGTGACTCCGACCATAAAGTAGTAAAAATGTCCATAAAGAATCCATTTTCATTGCAGCACCGCCACCGGAGTATACTTTATTAACAACTCGAAAATGGATGTAGAGAAGCATATGTCGGGGAATGCATAACCCTCACACTAACCAACAGAAACTTGCAAAAAAAACGGAAATTGATTCTGCAGTAGAGGACCTCAGAAATGCATTAATGACCCAAAAGAAGCCAAAAATATCCAAGGGCAGATGTGAGCACCCCACCAACTTATTCAGAATTTGAATGACCACCGACAACGACTGAGGAAAAGATTGCAGAGGATACCTCAACGTGACCTGAATACGAGAGATCCCAATTACTAGTTCTGCCTGAGTGAACTGAACTAACAATACAATGTTCAGGAACGCAGTGCGTCCAACCTCATAACAACATGTAGATACAGAAGAGACTGAAAAACATCAAACCCGGTCCAGATGCCTTCAAAATCATCAACAGGAACATTGGTTAAAAGGCGAAATATGCCAGAAAGGTTCACCACCAACAGATTAGGAGTTTCGTAACCCGAGAATAAGGCATCAGATGATTTTGTCGAATTTTTCAAAGACTTCGTGCCAAGACCGCGTTCTGACTCCGTAGTCCTAAATGAAGCGAACACAACTGACTGAAGAAACCGTTTCCGACGATGAAAACTCTACATGCGATCCAAATAGAGGCACCATTTTCACAAATCTAGAAGATATTCTTAATTGATTTAAAGTGGGCGCCACAAAAGGTCAGCTGGACCGGAATAGCTATCCAAATTTGTCGCAGACGTTGATGATCTTTCTGGCTATTTTATGAACAATTGCTTCAGAACTGCCACTTTCCTGATGCTGGAAGAAGGCAAAGAATGTGGCTACTGGCTATAGTAAAAAAAAGGGAAACCGAAACACTGCTTCTGGTTACAGGCCAATATCTCTACTCAGTAACATCAGCACAATTCTGGAGGAATTTATCGTTCGTTCGCCGAAGGCATTCCGAGCGACAACAGCATCATGCCTAATATTCAGTTTGGGTTAAAGAAGAAGCAACCCAGTTTTCTACATCCAGCCAGGAAGCTCCAAGCGAACGCTATAAGAAGCTTAATAACCACCGATGACAGTTGGATGTTTTTTTTACGTTGTGGAGGCATTCCATAGTGTCAGGATCGATGGACCTATACATAAACTTGCCATCTTACGCTTTCCATCGTATTCAATTTTCTTCACATCAGATCCCTCTATGTGCAAGTAGACAACAGCATATCAACATCGAAGCAGGGACCAATCCTGCAGAGCATCTTCACTTCGGACCATCCATAACCAGAAAACGTGACCAACCTTCTCTTTGCAGATGACTCCCTAACGTAATATTACTCGCGTTTGCAGCTCGTAGAGTCGAGCTCGTGGAGTTGAAGACCACATAGGAAAACTCTTCGAAATGCGAGTTACTAACATTGCGGGAAATCAAAATGAAATCTAAAAAAAAGGACGAAGATTTTCAAGATCAGCCACAAACTGCTACAGCATACACAATTAACCTCCCCGACGGAACACGGATCAGCCCAAAAAAGGAGGTTAAGTATCTAGGATTCTACTTCCACGAACTGAGGCGTTTCCATCAGCACGCCACGCGCCACTGCAATCGTTAGGAAAGCTAATTATGGTTTCCATCGCGTCCAACCCAGCGGTTGAAGAGAATTTAACTTTAAAAATGAAATTAATGGAAGACATGCAGCTAATACGTCCTCATTTTCACCATATCCAAGACCGTAATGCAAAAGCTGGCTGTATTCGAGAGAAAAGATTTGCACATCTGCACAGGACTAAGTTACAATACGATACGCATGAAAAACGTCAGCTATGAAGAAGAAGGATTATTCCTTTGACGAAGAACAGCAATCTGGAAGACCCTTATTGGAAAAACTGGCAAGCCATCCAATCCCTTTCGTAAGAAAGATAGCAGAAAAGACAGACACTTGGACCCGAGAAGCATCGAATACGATAACCCTAACAGACGATGACATAAAAACCAACGATGAAACAATGACCTTCAGCGCTGAGGCGGTTAACCCAGCGATGTTAGTTGCCCCAACTCAAGCTATCTCACTGTGGAAATGGGTGTCCATTGCAACCCACCTGTTGAATTTAGTTTTCATTTTCAGTGCTCATATAAGAATCGGTAACAACCGCACTGACAATTTAAGTGGTTCTTGTTACCGCAGAGTCCACTTAGAGTCATTCCAAAAATCATCATACCAAAGCTAAGCTGTGATATCGAAAAGCAACATCCGCAGTTCTAGTCCCAAAAAAAGTTTACGTCCGGACTTGGCATCAACTCAGTTTAAATGCACCGACCAAACCGCTGAGTCGGAATACAGTTCAAGTCCTAAAACTAAGACCTGAGGTCAGATAAGGATTGCTCGTATACAATGGCATGTATTTTCGACAACCACCACCGAAACACTTCAAAACAAAAACGTGTGCTTTCTTATTTCGTGAAACAAAAAAAACTCGTTTTCCTTTGTTCAGCCTTAGACATTGTCTGAAAATTTGGGAAGGACTATTTATCTTTGAGACAACTTTATAATCAGAAGCTTGGACATTAAGAAGCTCGGAAAAAAGAAGCAAATGTCTGCTTTTGTGACATCAAGTGAAACTGGCTGTTTAGTCAGCTGGGCTGGAGAAAACATCCAAATTTGCCCTGAAGGCACTTCCACAGACGGTGATGATCTTTCTGGCTATTTTTATCAACAACTGCCTCAAAACTGACACTTTTCAGAGTGCTAAAAGTGGTTGTGGCTACTCACTAAGAGGGTAACCGAAACGTTGTTCTTGACAACATCAGCAAAATTCTGGAGGATCTTGTTACGCGTAGGCCTAAGTTGTTCTTTGTCCAAACAGCATCATTCCCAATATGCAGTTTGGATTCTGGGAAAATCCACTACACTACACTCTCCATTGACTCCTGAAGCTCCAGGACGACGTCACAAAGAAGTTTATTCATGTTTTTTGGACGTGGGATTTCTGCGATCCCAAACCTGGGACAAAGAACTTCTGCGCTGCGTCCAGGTTCGACATTGAACTTATCAGTTAGATGTTGCTGTCGCCCTCTAAGACGCAAGTTTGTTCCAATTGTAGCAAGACTTATAAAACTCACGGGATATACCCAACTGAGCGTGAATCTCTTGATCAAAAAGTAAAGACGTGGAGGTCTTTTGATACTTTTTTTGATGAATTCAATCAACTCCAAGTTTAAACAATAACAAATTCTTTGTTATTTTTGTTCTCTTTTCACAAAGAACTTTTGCTGTGAGCAAGTCACGCTGTTGCGAAAAAATCGGTCTTCATCACCCGGACACGTGGCTTGAACAAAGGATCCTAGTACAACACGTCTTTGTTATTTTTCCATTACAACAAAGCTGCATGACCCCTTTTAATTGTAATAACTTGCCCATTATCTCCTGGGTGACAAGCACATGGCTCTGTTGTTTTCCTGATGACAAAAGGCAGTTGTTATGTAAAAGCTTAATTGTTGTGTGATTACCCAGAGGAATTATTGTACTGCTTTCCAGCTTAGTTTTTCTACAAATGTCCTTTGCAGAGTCAGCTCAGTGTGTTTGTACGATGGTCACAGCTCGTAATTATTCAAAACAATTTGGCTTAAAAACAAGGAAACACAAAAAAGAAACCATCACTACAAACTGACTTGGCACTAAGTTTGTCTTAAACATTCCAAGTTCATTTTTCAGTTTTTTGGTATTCCATCTGGTGTCGCTGCGTTATGTATATGCCCTCATTATTCATCCCAACACTTGCACTCTCTGTAGAGGCACCTAAAGTGAGGCATGTGAACACCGCCTGACTTAACTATAAATTCTTCGCTTTTGTGTGCTGTTACTTAACTGAAAGTGGTGTATTTCCATTTTTATCCCAGATTCAGTCCGGAACCCCATAAATACAAACACGCACACAATGCAACCACCACAAGGTGTTTTTGTCTCGAGTCTCGAGTTGTCATCTCTCTACGCAAATAATTTTCGTCGTTGTTTTAACAAAAAAATGAAAATAAATAAAAAGAAGAGGCAATAAATTTTAAAGTGGAGGCGCCACCACCTGCATAAGCAATGTATACGCGTACACAGTTGTACAAGACTGTCTATCGGATACCCGCCCTGTTGGGAAACCTTTAAACGCTGATGGTGATGTGTTGTTTCTGCCAACATAACCATCACTTTGGTTAGATAATTGTTTGCTATTTCTCTTAACATTCTTGTGTATCGATTGTTTGCAAATCAATCAGTATACCAATGGGAGTGGGCGGTAATGGTACAGTAGCAAGATATTTTTAACAAATAATGGAAATGCGCTAAGTAATTCTTCTGGAAGTTTAGTCCACACAATGTAAGACTTTTATGATCTCATGTCTCAATTGAGTAGGAATTCCAATAGAAGATCATTTTCATTTTGAAGCGGTACGAATTCAGTAAAATGACAAAAATTATGTGAGTCTGATTTTATTGCTACCGTTTGCTATTAGGAGTTTTTTTTCCTGCGAGAGTCGGCCGGAATGTTTTTCTTTTGCTAATTTGGACCTTAATTCATTTCTTAATTTGAATGTGTAGTGTTAAATAAATCAGCTGAATTAAGTTATCATTTTTCTTGCCCTTGGCAAGATGTCTGGGGTTCCTCAAGGTAGCCGTTTAGGGCCAATGGTGTTTATATTGACAAATCTTTTGATGGAAGCAAAAAACAAGTGGGTAAGATTTGTTGCATGGCACTAAATGAACCACAATTTTTATTTTCTATTCCGAAACATCTAAATTAAAGATCTAAACCAAGACGGAGAGATATGGCAACTTTTATTGTGGTGCCAATAGCATAGTAGTTAGCATGTATGCCTGATACGTGAGAGTTTCGATGTTCGAATTCGAATCCCTGGAGTGTTTTAAATTTTAGTGGAAATGTGTTTTAAAAGCCGGTCCATTGTACTGCCTATGTCCGGAGAATGGACATGTTTAACCACCTGTCACCATGTCTGCAACGAGTATCTGCAATTTAATTTGTTGGAGGATGAATTCGTAGTCACGTTATTATTTCCTACGGATTCACAGAGGGTTGAAGAGTAGTTAAACTAAATACTTTCAAATGTTTGGCAAAGAAGAACTGTCCCGTTGAAAATGCTATCAAATCTTTAACAGTAATTTTTCCTTAGACCGTTAATACAAATACACAGTACAATTAATTGAACAGACTTCGTTTGATGGTCGTTGAATGGTCGGATGTAGTTTACGTTTAGACTTATCAGACTTCCAATATTATGACATATAGCCCTCTGCTCCGTCCAAATTCAAAATTTTCAAAAATATTTGAAACCCATCCAACAAGTTGGACAAGTGGTCGTCTGAGGGTTATTCAACATTGGTCGTTCAAACCAGAGAACTGCATGAGTGCAATCACTTGCGCTTTCGAATCATCCCCCGAAAAACAAGCCGTACACAGTCTAACGCTCACAATGATGAAACAAGTGTGATGCATGTAGAAAAAATGCACAACACTCGTGAATATGAGCCTTTGCATTGATTGTGCCCATGAATGATGAATGATTGGACCATTCAATCTCAAACAGGTACACCATTCGCTTGCATTCAAAAAAGGCGAATGTTCACGAATGATGAGGGATGACTTTTTCATGTTAATAGATGAAACTATTTCGTTTTCGCGAGATCCCGCAGAAAGGTTTGAATACAAATTTTGTGACCTGATTTGGGCGTTATTTATATTTTTTGGGTTTTTCAGTATTCGCACAAGTTCATACGCATACAGATCTTGTCATTGCCTGCCATTGTTTCAGTAAAGTCATTGAGAGTCAGAACCTGTCCTGTTGACTAAAAGAGAGTGCAGTGTGTGTATTGCTTTGGATTAAGATGAATGGTGCCTGAATAGTGGGTAAGGCAATGAATAAGTGAATGCATTCATAAAACGAGACATTCACTGCAGCTCCCTGGTTCAAATGAAAGTCTGTCCAACTAATTTTACAGGGTGAATTCCGCTAAAAGAAGCTCAAAATGACGATCATGCTCGTCGAACTTGTTTGTGGTCGCTATGTTCATCTCTTGTAGGTATATGAATCACCCCGCTTTCACAAAGGATTGAATCACACAACAAATCGATTTACTGTCAGTGTATATCGAAATTGGATTTTCCGATCCGATTCGGCTATGCAAGTGGGATCGAACCGAAACGATACAGGAAGTTTATGTACCGATCACTCGATTAGTTGAAGAAGGAACGTGAATCGAAAACTCATTCTGATTCGGTTCAATTGCCCGATCTGTAAGTATAAACGGAGTAATTTCTCCCAAGTTCATATTCTGGCGCGAACGAATCATTAGCTAAGGGAAAGTTGACGAATTTTGAAGCAGTTTTTGCTTTTAATAATTTACGCTAGGGCTTAGAGTCTAGAAAAGCTGGACAGATTTCAAAAAGAGATAAAAGTGAACATTGGTTTTGACTGGTTGTAAAGTGAAGTGGGTGGGAAAACTTGAAACGGGTAGACCATAGGTTTTTATATTCTCAATAAAATGCCAAATCGTGGAACATTTGCTGTCAAAAGTGACAATGTATGACATTTTACATTCCATACTAGTGTTTTGATGTAAATGTCAATCATAGATGGTGACAAAAGACGACTTTGGAGACAGGAGTCGGCTTTATGTTTTGGAAGCATTAAATTCGAGAATATATCAATAAGCAACCAGTACGCGCCTTCACCAGTCATTTGAGCGGTAAGGAAAGTCGTGTAGTTTTCTTGTCCGTTCGTTTGAAACGAACTAAGAAATAATAATAACAAGTTTAGATTTTTAAATTTATCAACGCAATCAAATTTTTATCAAAAAATACTGAGAGGCTTCGTTTAAAACGAACCAACACGAATCACACGGCTTGTTTTTTTTTTCTAGTTACTTAATTGGTGCGAGAAAAAAACAAGTCGTGATGAAAAAGCTAATTACGTTCCCTATTGATAAATCTATAAATCTAAAACGAACTTATTGCTGTCATTCGAGTTGGAAGCCATATGGTTCAGGTCGAGCTGATTCTTATAAAACGAGATTCAGTACCCGCAGTCGTTTTTGAATGGAAAAGGTGGTGGTATTTTCTATTCGAGCTTTCGGTGTTGCCAGAGTTCGTTTCAACTTTAAGCTTCAACTAGTTTTGGCATTGAAAAGCAAAAATAAAATAGTTTAATTTTTCAGTCACAGGTTTCGTAATTCGAATAATTCATTAACTCTGGGTAAAGCTGACAAAAACTTGTTATGCGCTGTCGTTGCAGTTTTCCATCTGAATAGGGTTGTGAACATGAAAACAAATATTACAAAGGTTAGTGCTCTGCTCCATGTTTAAGTAAACGTTTTCCGAAGGCCGACAGTGCCCCTAAGTCTACATTATCAAAGGTACAAGATTCTTAAGGGTGATTTAACATGATTTTCCGCGTTGGGAAGCACATTACTTCTGAGATAGAAGACATACTTTGAGATGAGAATGCAAACCTCGTTTTATGCACAAATAAGGTAGGATTCATTGGCCGGTACCCGTGGCGTGATGGTTGGCATGTCCACCTGCTAACCCAGAGGTTCGAATCCCAGCAGAAAAATGTTTTTCCACGGGTATCGCCTTTTGCGAGGAATTGGCAAGTCCTCCGTGAGTAAATTCATTGACATGAAAAGCGCTTTCTCAATTAGCCGTTCGGAACCGGCAGAAAATTGTAGGTCCCCTCCATTCCCTCACCATTCTCTCACAAGGCATGGTTGTGAGAAATGCGCTAGGCCCAGGGGCACCTCAACCTGTTGCGCCACCTTATTTTTTTTTATTGGCTTAAAGATTGAGTTCTTGTCAGAGTGAGAAGTTTTGCAGACCGATTTTCGATATGAAAATAATTCGAGTAGCTTGCCAGTTGGGTAGAAAGTAGGTTAAAGCTAGACTGCCAACCAACATATTTTTATAGCAGGCAATCCTTACACAGTGGCGCCCGTTGCGTAATGGTAAGCATATTACGCGGGGGATTTGTGGTTCAAATACTTACAGAAAACAAAAAATGCACCAAGGGCTATCAAACTTCGCGAGGAATTGTGAAATCCTAAAAAAGTACTTTAATTCCAATGAAAAGCGATTTTTCGATTTTTTTTTTTCTTTTTTAGGGTGGCGCAACAGAGTGAGGAGCCCCAGGGCCTAGCACATTTTTCACAACCATTCCTCTTTGGAATGGAGGGGGCCTAAAATTTTCTGCCGGTTCCGAATGACTAATCGAGAAAGCGCTTTTTATGGAAATGAATTTACTAACGGAGGACTTGCCAATTCTTCGCCAAAGGCGATTCCCGTGGAAAAACATTTTTAGGATTCACCTACATTCCTCTACAAGGTATGTTTGAGAGAAATGCTCTAAGCCTCGAGGTTGATTTATGTACTTGTACATTGACATTTGGGCAATACGTCACAATAGACAGACATAACTTCGAGGTAGTACAGGACTTCGTCTATCTAGGATCCGCTGTAGACACGGACAACAACATCAGTGCGGAGATCAAACGGAGAATAACTCTTGCCAACCGTTGCTTCTTTGGGTTAAGAAGGCAATTGAGAAACAAAACCCTCTCCAGAAAAACCAAGGTAACCTTATATAAGACCTTGATCATCCCAGTCCTGCTTTACGGCGCGGAAGCATGGACCTTATCGAAAGCGGATGAGGAAACCCTTGGTCGTTTCGAAAGAAAAATTCTCTTTCTTTCTTTGGTCCCGTATGCGAGGGCAATGTGTGGAGAAGAATATACAACAACGAGCTGTATGAGCTATACCGCGACATGGGCATAGCCAGAAGAGTACGCATCGCGAGGCTACGATGGTTAAGCCATGTTGAGCGGATGGACCCAAACGCTCCGGCTCGTCGGGTGTTCGAAAGCACATTGCAGGGAAATCGCGGAAGGGGAAGACCTCGTCTTAGGTGGCGCAATCAAATGGATGAAGACCTCAACCGACTTGGAGTGCGAAACTGGAGACAGCTCGCCCGAAATCGAAGTCGTTATAGAAGGATGTTGGTTGAGGCCCAGGTTCACCCCGAACTGTAATACCCACCTAAGTAAGTAAGTAAGAACATTGACATTTCCCTTCCACTTTAAATGACTTTGAAAAGCAATCTCAGTTTTATCACTAAAATAAAAACGTTCTTTATTGGGGTGCACAATAAAACAACCAGCTGTTTCAAATCACATTTGATTTTTTTCAACACCATCTCATCAAATGCGTGTGACACACTGAAGCCAAGGAGGAATTGTATTTAAGACACAGGCTACTGATAAGAGAAAGCCTATGAAGGACCTACACACTGTGTGCGGCATTTCCCCTCAAAGTTTTTGGGAACTCACAACTCACAGGTATACAACGGGATTTTGCTTGCACTCAAACTTCGAACTACTACGCAACAGATAGATATACTCTTCCTCACAGGTATGACAGTGGGCTCATCAGTTATAGATACTGTCGTACCTTTCTAACTCTGGTACCTGAGCGAAATGCAATTTTGGAGTTGAGGTCACTGGATCTTAACATTGCTTTTGAATTAAAACAATTCATCTGTTTCAACATCGATCAAAAAACCATTGAACTTCACTCGCAGGGCTTTGATTGCTATAGTTTCATCAAATAAACAATATCGGGCTAAGCAATCCAATCATCTCCGATTCCACAGCGTAAGCTAACTTTAAAAATTGTATAAAGCAGAGTCCGTATTACGAATTACAAAACACGAGGAAAAACACCAAACCCAAAACAACTATAGCAACGACATAGACCGATTATGAATTGCGAGAATGACACAATCAAAATATCAAAACGATAACAAAACGACCCCCAAAAGCAATCGTAAATGACAGCGAGTATCGTGAAATGTTATCGCATCGTAACGATATCGAGAGTATCGTAACTTGTAATACGGGCCCTGACGACTGATGAGAGCAAAGCGAATCGTTGGTATGGTAAAACACTTTAATTTGGTCCTTCGAACTTCAACATTTCAACAGTTTCTCCGGTGACTTTGTTGCAATACATTTTTTTTATTTGGATGCTTTCCACGACCAATACCGCTACCGAAACATCGATTTCGAAACTTTAAATATCCATTTCACTTCCTGGGTGCTGCAAAAAGTGTCTTTCCGAGAAAAAACCTGACATCTTTACTTGTTTCAAAATATTATCTTAAGTTCTAATCTAAACTCACGTAATCGGTTTTTCTTTTTACGTTACGAACACAACAATTAGTCAAATATTTTATTCCTTCCTCACTCAAGATTTTAGTTCGAAAAACACTTTGCAGTCTCAACCTAAACACTAACTACGACTGTCATATTTTCAATTTTATAGACTTGCCTTTGCCTGTCACTTAGAAAAGAGACGTCATCATCAAAATATAGAATTTGTTAGAAACGTCTCTCAACTTGTCTAAGTCTATCGATCAACCTCACTGTGTTTTTTGTATGCTTCGTTGAACTTATGTCATTCGAATAATTCTGAATCATGTCTTCAGCTCATTTGAGAGATGAGAAAATAAAAAATCTCGCAAAAACAAAAAACAAGAAGAAGAAGAAGAATTGAATAGAAAAATAAATCCCAAAGACGCAACAACAATGATCGGAAAGCAAAGATTGCTTGCATCCTCCTCCCAATATAGTAAAGTGGTGCTGGAAATACACTCATCTAGTTAATTAGTTTTCATTGAATCTGACATAACCAGTTGTTGCTCCTCTCTGATGTGAGTTTCTGCCCGTACGCCAAACCCAAACCCAAACCTCCCTCCCGCTTCCTCTTACATTTTTGTTGTAAGTTTTCTTCATCGCAGTGACTTGATCGCCACTCATGCATGTCTCAATTGTATGGCATTTCAGTGAGAAATAAATTTGTAGATACATTCACATCCCGGTCTCAAGGTCATCGATCCCGCACGAAACATCTGATTAACAACTCCGAACCCAGCAATCAAAAGTATAAACAAAATGTCAAGCCTCTTCATTGTAAAAATATACCGTAGACTCTCGTTTAATGTGCCTGATGATTGAACGGTATTCGAATGGTGATGTTGATGCTACGCGTGCT
The DNA here is from genome assembly GCA_914767635.1 of Melanostoma mellinum. NCBI lineage: Eukaryota > Metazoa > Arthropoda > Insecta > Diptera > Syrphidae > Melanostoma > Melanostoma mellinum. The sequence goes on from OU612060.1 coordinate 174,762,853, forward strand.
TTCGATATCGAATAATGCGTCGCGTCGTTTAACTCAACGACTCCGAGGGGGCGTTAGACTGTGAAAAGCTGTACAACGCAAAAGTTGCAATTAGATCGGAGATACAAATTTAAACGAGTGTAACTTTCACTTTTTCTATTCACTCTGTTCCTTTTGAGACGACGACGACGGACGATGACGACAATGACGACGAAACCAAGTCTGTAGTCTGTGGTGTAGCATTCGAATCTGTTGTGCCCGAGTGCACTGGAAAAACTTATAAATAAAATGTCACGACAGGTTAAGTGGGAGGGGGCACGTTAAAATGTGTATGCATGAAGTGCGCAACGGTAGCATGGGAAACGCCACTAGGACATCGCCAAGCACACAACAAAAGCCCTGACCAAGTTGCTTTTCATTATATACCCACAGTAAATTAAGCGGGAACTCATTTGCACAAAATATGCGATTGTTGTTGGAGGGAGGGGATGGACGTCCATACGGACGACGACGACGGGCGTGTATAGATACCCAGAAAGTGTTTATTATTCCATTACGAGTCTAAGACGAAGCACATCAACGGGAGGAAGTCTCTTGAGGAATGTATACCTACTTCGTCGGAGTTATGAGCGGAATAGATGCCGCACGATTTATGTTTTGTTTGGTTCTTTGATTGCCAGTTGCATATGACAGGTGCTGTCATTTGGCGTACAACGTTCACCAGATGGTGGCCGAAAGAAGGTGCAGTCGCATGATTTGGTTTTAAAATAGTTTCGCAAAAGAAAAAAAAGCTTCGCGAGTACTTTAAGTCATACAACTTTACAACTTTGCTTTACTATTCTCTCACAGCACAGCAAACAGGTTCAATCGAAAGTGATTAAAGGTTGTGTTGTATCTAATACCACAAATGCAGCAGAAGGAATTTTTCTGCAGAGCTGTTTTTTATGTGATTTCAACAAGTATTGCTTTGCCAATAGAAAATGCCATCATAGTATTTGGTTCAAATAGCTGAGGTGCATTGGAGTACTGAGATGCCAAAGTATATTTCATTTTTAGTACGGACTAGCTTCGGAATTATGACGATTTGAGAGGAAAAACACTCCGAGTATAGCTCTCAGGACACTGTCAAAAACAAACTCTCAAGTGGATACAGCCTTGAGATTAAGAGTTTACTTTAAACTCTCAGCATTTGAATTTTTCGCAAGTAGGCCCACTTTATTTTATTACTTTCGGAGATCAGGATCCGTACAAATAACGATACTCGCAAGCAACCTCTCGTTATCGTTACGTTACCTTTACGTTTCACGATACTCACTGTCACATTTACGACTGTTTTTGGCGTTTTTTTTTTTTTTTTGTGAAATTTTTATGGATCCCTTCTCGTAATTCACTATCGCTCTTTTGACTATCGTTATTTTGGTTCTTTTTTAGTCTTGCCTTTAGTTTGTATTATGTTGTCGTTACGTTGCCGCATCCAAAAGTTCGTTCAGAGCTCCAAATGGTTCAGCAAGAGTTTCCAGCTAAAGTAACCCAGTCACCAACTATATCCTCCGCTATTCACCGTCTCCTACTCTATTCCCCCACAACAGGTGCTTGAGGTCACATAGAGGTGTGGCCGCTTGCGTCTATATCTCTACACCAATCTTTCCTATGCTTTTTACTTTTGGAGGATTTGCCAAATCTTTGAGAGATACGAAAAGCTTTAGGGGAGACCGGGGCTAGTAGACTAATCATTTTCCTATCTTTTTTTTTTTTTGAAACTAAGAGAGATATCAAAACGGAAAAAAAACCTTCGTATAAGACATTATTTTTGCTTTATGAAAAAAATATGTCTTCTAAACATTGTTAATACTTATAAAGATTTTTCCTAATTCTACAAAACGACCTCAAGTTAGTAAAAAAAAAAAACCGATTCTAGTTCTCTGGGATTCAAACCTCGAACTCCCACGTAATAAGCAGACCGGATAACTATTTCAACACTGATATTGAACTATCAAGCGTTACGCCCGTCGTCAGAATACAAGTTGTGATCAAATTGTTAAAATCAGCTGGGGTCTGTAAAACAAAGTTACAATCTTACAAGTCAGGAACAACTTGCAGGATTATGTTCATTTCACTTGTAGAGTAACAAGGAAACTTGTAGCTGTGTGCTACATACATTTTTTAAACTGGTGATTATTCGCTTCCATTAAAAAAAACTTATAGTTTTGTGTTACAGGCCTCTGATGTAACTCGCTCGTGTTCGCCCAAAAGATAGACACCTTGGCCCTATAACACAAAACTACAAGTACTTGTAATACAAGTGAATAATGTCAAGAGTAATAAATTTCTGTAACACAAAGGTCCAAGTTTGCTTGATCTTCTACAAGTTAGATGGACATAATTCTACAAGTGCCTTTTGACTTGTAGCTTTGTGTTACAGGTTCAGCAAATTCATGTAATGTCTTGCAAGCTCCTCATGTTCCACCTCTCTTTTGTAATACTCTCGTATGTTCAGAGATAAAAACAACATTTGTAGGGTTTAATATGCCTAAAGATTCTATAAATCATTAGAATAGGAAAATTAATTTTCTTTTTCCAGTGCAAAATTTTTTTCATTAAGACGCACACTGATAAAAGACGAAAACCAAATTTGCAATGTGAGTCAGTTGTAATTTGAACTGAAAAAATCTGAGTACAACCGTCAAAGAGCAGAGACTCCTGAATGAACTACTCTGACATATTTGATTTATAGATCTTTCAGGTTCTTTCTATGCTAGGGCTGTTATTGAAACAGAGATGGCGGTCGATGAGCTCCTAAGCGAGCCAAAAATAGTTCCGAGCTCCTGCTGCAGTTTTTTTTTTTTTAATTGAGGAGGCTGAGATCTGGAGCATTCATATTCTATCGCCGATCCATTGTACTTTCAAGGGAGCACCCTTCCCCTTTTTTTTTGGTGGTGCTGTAGATGGAAATGAGTTTTTTTGTAATTTGGGCAGCGGCTGGCGTGGCGTCCAGATGAAACTGAGAGGCTGAAAGAAAAGTACGGGCTACGATCAACGATACTTATCCGTAGAGGATACAACGTTTTCTCTAAGCCAGGAAAAGACTTCTTTTATCGCCAGAATTTTCGCTTGGAACACACTACAGTGGTTAGGTAGGCGGAGGAAAAGGCTTAAATTTAGCACTTTCGAAAAAATTCCACTTCCTTCGTCATCACAGGTCTTAGATCCGTCAGTGTAAAGGTGTAAGACTTCATTATCCAAGAGAGTTCCGTTCTCCCAAGCTTCTTAAGGGTATGGCTATTTGGAAATTGTTATCAAACACCAACTTAGAGGAGTGGTATAGTCTAATCGATCCGGTATGAGTCTTAAGTTGCTTAAAATATTTGTGTGACCAATTTCATTGTTGGCCCACTGTGAGTTTGCTTTTAGTCGAGCAGCTGAGTCCGCTGCTGACTGATTGCCGAAAATGTCTAGGGGTGTAAGGTTTAGTAGAATGTCTAGGGCATCCGAAGGAGTTTGGCCTTAGCGCGCCGCTGATGCACATACTTTCCGTCCGCTGGACTTTGATAAGCTTGCTTTAATTTACCTGTTTGTCAAGTGCGGTCCACCATATCACTACACCATAGGTTAGTGTAGGTCTTATGACCGATATACATAGCCATCGGGCAATATTGAGGGAGAACCCCATTTGGGGTCAAGAGCCTTCTTACATGAGTAAATTGCAATATTCAGCCCTATCACAGATTCCATCGTAATCGAAAAAAGTCTAAGTTTCCGGATGCAACTATCACATAATCCATTCCACCAAATCCGAGTGGAATGTAAATTCATCGTCTTAATATACGAAAGAAAAATGTGAATGATCTTGCACATTTGGCGTAAAGCAGATGAATTCGAAAGGCGGCTTGGCGCTATTTAGTGTTGCAACTGGAATTGCATTCTTCGATTACATTCGGATTTGTGAACACAAATTTTCGTAGTTTTTAACTAAGCTATTCGTGTGGAAGTTTTCTACGATGAAGTCTGTGATAGCTGATAGTGCTGATTGGTTTTCCAGGTTAGTTTTTTATCAAAAACTACGCTTAGATATTTAGCCTGATTCAATAGAGTCAGAGTTACAGCTTTAATGGCAGGAGGTCTGAAACAACGATACTCTCAAAAAAGCCCTCATTATCGTTATGTTCGATTACGTTTCACAATATTCACAGTGATTAAGGATCCGCTTTAGACGGAAAAACCATCAGTGCGGACACCAAACGGAGAATTACTCTTGCCAATCGCTGCTTCTTTGAATTAAGAAGATAATTGAGAAATAAAACCTTCTCTAGAAAGAGGTAACCCTTGATCATTGGCCTAACTCCGGTTTTTGTTTTGTATGTGAAGACAATAGGGTTTTTCTTTTTTAGTTCCGAACAGAAAAGTGAAACGTCAAAAACGTAAGAGTATTTTTTTCAGAGCACTACGCGAGCGCACTCTACGTGTTCGAAATAAAATGACGTGGCATCTAGAGCAAGAGTCTGAGCGCAGCCAACTTCACATAGAATTGAACACGCTCAGTTTAGAACACGTTCACGCTGTTCGTTCTCAGTTCAGTTCACTATTTCGAACCAAAAAAGAAAAACCCTAAAAACCTAATATGTGATGAAGAAGATTCAAAAACGTACTGTATGAGCTGTACCGCGACAGACATAGCGAGAAGAGTACGTATCACGAGATTACAACGGCTGGGATATGTAGAGACGATTGACATCAACGCTCTGACTCAAAAACCGCAATCAAGTGGAAGAAGACCTCCTCTGACTTGAGAGTGCAAATTTTAAAGGTTAGATGGAGTTAGGTACGGTTAGGTGGCTGTCAGAAAACCAACTATCACACCACCAACGTTATGATACCAATTACCTAAACCATTTTGAGCTTTTAATAAACCGGTAGCGATGAAGGGTATCTGTTTTTATCTGCTCGCTTGAATTATTGAAGAAGAAACCTTCCAGTTGTAGTTTTCTTTTAAGAGAGTGCAGGACATGTAAAGAGGAGGTGTGGGATTGTTTCTTTTTCCTCATCGTCCAAGCAACTTCTGTAGAAGTCGTTTGATGGAACGCAGAGTCTTGCAACGTGTCAACCTTAAAGCAATGTCCGGTAATGACAACGATTACGGATCCGATGTGCAATCTGATTACGTATAGGAAGTGACTTGCACGATTTAGATCTAGATCTGTAGTGTTGCTAGAAAGTAGTTGTATTTCTCCACCTGCTGTTTGTTTGATCCACGCCATCTTTCTTTAGCAAGCAGAGATTGGTATACCAATGTTCAGCTAGGTGATTCAGAATGGTTTCCCGGTTCCATATCTGGCGAGTTTATCTACTAGGATATCTAGATTACCAGTATCTCTGTGCCACGGCACTCAAAAAAGGTTAATATTGAACTGTCCAGCCATTTTCATGATAGATAGTCGACACTTGACGGTGGTTACTGAGTTCGTGGAAACAACACCGGGTGATTTGAGGGCTGCTTGGCTGTCCGATAAGATACGGATATTCACTGAGGATATCACGTCTTATTTTGGTCACGATAGGACCTCTTTTATAGCCAGACCTTACGTTTGGAACACACTACAGTGGTTTGGAAGACGGAATAAGAGACTTACGTTTAGTCATAATGGGTACACCCCGTAACCCACCACTGACTCGGTCTTTCAACCATCTGCATAAGATTGAATGAAATCATTTCTAAAAAATTCTTTGTCTTATACCTCATTGATCTCGGTAGAATGGAGACTTGGAATTTGAGGGAAGGTGTAGTCGAAGTGACTTGGAACTGATCCGAACAGGTTGAGGTTGTTGAGTGACCAATAGTGTTATTGGTCCATTGGGAGATGGCTCTGATACAAGTGGCTGCGCTGGCGGCCAATTGTCTGCTGAAGATATTAAAGGATTATGGAACATGTTTAGGGCGGCTGAAGGAGTTGATCGGGGAGAACCGTTTACACTGATTAATAAATGAACTTTGTTTAGACTATCACGTTAATTCACTTTATCTAGGTTAGGTTAGGTTGGATGGGGGGAGGAGCCAAAAGTGGCAGCACCTCACTTGGATCTCAAGGATCCATTGTGCTCCCCGGGAAATAGAGGATAAGGAAGTAGGAAGATTGGAGAGGTAGAGGGTTGGGCTGGTGGCTGAGTTATTAGGGTAGGAAACCCCACTGAACGATTTGGAGCCCAGATTAAATGTCAGGATGCAGTTCAATGGGAGGTTAGAGATGTCGCCAAGTTCGTCGAAGAAGTATTCCCCGAGGGCTTTTTCCTAGTGTGGCTTAGCTAGGACACTCACAGAGGAAGTGGAATGATCCTTCCTCTGCCTCTTCGTCTTGACATCCTGTACATATTATGTCGGGTGTGCTTAGTACCCATTCTCATCATGTGGTGACACAACGAGTTGTGGTACGTGAGAATGCCAATCAACAGACAGGGCCGAGGTCTGAAGAAGAAATTTTTTTTTTTTTTTTTTGGAAATATCTGGCTGAAGGTTTCTGGAGACTCGGCATGTTCAATTTACTTTATTCAAGCGCTCAACCATACTACCACTGCTAAAGTAAGTATCGGTCTATTGATCGCAGTAATAAGCCAGTGGAAAACATGAGGAAAAAGTCCCCAAGAAAAGAGGGCTACGATTGCTTTCCAGACTTTTTCGTGTATTTTGGACTTCCACCATAGTTTTTTGTCAAGGATAATTGATTCATAAATATTTTGCTTCATTTGAAGTTGAGGCTCTCCCAAACCAAAGGGTTTTTGTAGTTGCGGCAGCGATAAATTCAGCTGTAAAAATATGTTGTCATAGCGATATACTGACGTGACAGGAACAACAAGGCGTTTTCAACATTGAATGTTGTCCACAGCATTTCTGCCGCTGCCACGACTGTAAAATCGCTTTAGTTTGGAAGATCCTTTGAGGGGGATGCCATTGATTGATGGAGTTACTCTTAGCGTTGTGTTTTCTATTTCCTAATAAAGAGAACGAGACCATTTTTCTGGGGCTCAAAGCCGAGACCCCATTTTCCCGCCAATTTTAATACTGTTTGCATCAGCTATGCAAGGACATGAGCATGTTTCCCTGATACCGCAATAGAGACGTTGCAGGCGTTTGCAATCACTTTGAATCACTCAACATCAAAGCTAAATAGAAGTTCGTTTACGACTATGCTCCACAGAAGAGGTGATAGTACTCCGCCTTGCGGTGTTCCTCCGCTCACAAATCTCTTCATAGAAAAGCCCCCTAGAGTTGAGTTGAGTATCATTGTTTTTAACATAAGATTTATCAGCTGAACCAGTGAGCTATTCCCTTTAAGGTTCATCAGTACCGTACTAATTGGAAGGTTCTGACGTTATTAAAGGCGCCCTCTAGGTCAAGGAATGCAGCCAGAGTGTATTCTTTGTGATGGAAAAAATGTTCCATAGCACGTACCAAGGTGTGTAGGGCCATTTCTACCAATTTTCCGTTGCAATAGGCTTGTTGTGCTGTAGAGATAAGAACTGGATGTACAGTGGATATCAATCAGTCTTTCTAACCTTTTAAGAAGGAATGATGATAGACTGATCAGTCTGAGATCTTTTGGTTTCCGTCCTTAAATATAAATACAACTCTGACTTCCTTCCATTGTAAGAGAATGTAGTTCAAGGTTGTGCAGCCGTTTAATATTCCATCAAGATCAAGGGCAGGGATGATATCCGCGATCATTTGGAGTTCGACTGGTACTATGCATATGTTTTGAGAGCTCCCTGTATAGTGAGTGTCCAGTTGCAAATTGAGCAGATCTTTGCAGGAATTTGTCGAAGAGAGCCGTTAGTTGTTTTCAAGGTGTAATTTGTCTTAACTTTTATTGATTTCGGAAAGTAAGAACTTAGTTGAAATCATGATGAAACGGTCTTCATAAATTACCTTTGACTAGACCAATTTACCAGTCGCGTTAATAATTTCTAAACAGATATCTATCGATATCCGGCGTCAGGGCTGAAAATGATTATCAAGATTAGATCGAGTGCCATAAAGGCAACACCTTTTACTTAGTAAATTCGCACTTATTTATCTTTAACAGCCGTCATTGTCAAAACCAAAGATATACAGTTTTATGGACAAAGAGGTGCATTCTTTAGTTGATTGCTAATAAAAAGTACTTGAAGCTCAAAAGTATTACCACTTTGCAAGCAAAAATAAATTGAAAACAAATATTGAAAGCCCACAATAAATTCCACAAGAGGTATGCAATCTTATCTCGTAAACACAATTTTTAGCAAAGGCAAATGCGAACTTCATTATTTTAAACTTCAAAAACTAAAGCCCCACACCTTGAAATAATTCTTATCAACTGATTGCTGTTTTTAAGTACACAACAACTAATGTTTTTGCACATTTTTCAAAAAGTTCAAAAAGGCATTACACTAAATGTTTTCGCCCCTTCGTCACCCACTTGATTCAACAAGAAAGGAACTTAGTTCATAATTAGGATTCTCAAAGAATATATTGTTCTTGAGACCTGACATACTGAGGAGAGGTAATCAACCAAAAGTCACATTAGGGTATAATGTCCCCTAACGTTTCCATCACTGCACACAAAATTAAGTCCTACATTTAAAAACCCTTTAGGCAAATAATGTCGTTGGGGTTCTTTCAGGGAAATGAAATAATTGGAGCAAAGTGGCTAGACAGGTTGAACAAGTAGTGCCATTGCTTAGTTGGTTATTTCATGCGTTTATGAATGATAATCTTAAGATTTAATGAAACGAGAGAAGATTTCTCAAGTACAATTCATAAGCTTCAATTATACTCCACGCATAGTTGCATAATGATGCGAAAAAAGCAACCGACTAACGAATGTGATAGAAAAAGAGTAGCATAAAAGTAATTATGTGTAGTTATGTTGCGTGATTTAATTGTGATGAGAAATAAGTGAGCTGGTAGCAAAAAATAAGTTGCTGATAGTTATGCAAGTCACTGAATTTTTCTGGTATTTGTTTCTTTTTCCCATTGATTACTGCGATAAAGTCTATTTGGAGTCCGTCAAAGAACTTTGTTTTGTACCCTATCAAGAAGGCACAACTGTGTTTGAGGAGCACCAGATCAGAACTGGGATAAGTTATAAATTGCAGACAGATAAGAAGGGGTTAAAAACTTCTTAAGCATTCAGCAGCACTTTTGGAGACTTCAAATATTTAAGCATCCCAACGAAGATCATCGTTCACATACAAACCAAGTAATGAAAGCTTATCGGTGTCTTGGATGTAAGGGACGTAAATTTGGAAACTAAATTGAGCTGAGAAAAAACAAGGTTGAGTGCAGGTCAGCAAAGCAATTGAGAGGATTTAAAGTTTCAGACAAGAGATCGTTTATGACAATAAGGAAAGAATTCGGAGTCAAAAAGGAGCCCTGAGGCACACCAGCGTTTATGAAATGGCTATCAGACTCAAAGCTATCCAATAGATGTTCAACTTGTATTGAATGGTCGGAAGATAGTTTCTCATCCAACGAAGAAGAGGTTCATCGATACCAAAAGCATGCATTTTCGATAAGAAAGTTTGATGCTAAAATGTTTGCCGAAATGGCCTAGAAATATCAAGCGCAATAATCTTACTTTTATCAAAACAGTGTAAAGATTAGTTTCACCATGTCATCAATTCACTATAGTGCAGCTTTTGTCACAAAATTCATAATTTAGGTCATTGAGAAGCTAACGTTAATCAAGATATTTAACGAGTTGACGTTTATTCAACAATTCCATGATCTTGGAAAGAAGGGACGATGGTGCAATTGGACGGGGCGGGCTGGATAGACGCAGTTTTTCATCAGGAAGAGTCTAGAAGAATAGGATAGATAGAAAAGCTTACAGAGTGGTTGAGCATCGTGGAAAAACACATCTTCAGAATTACGGTAGGGACATAATCTGGGACAAAATCTGAACCAGATTCATGTATAATGAGAGGACTCTCACAACCGAGTGAAAAAATATCTGCTTCATCACAGAACTTACAGACTGAAGAAGCCAATGCTATCAGCAAGTGTCGAGTAAGCAGCAAATTGAGCTACCAACAAATTCGCTTTAAGATTTAGTTGACAATCGGAGAGTCATTGTGAACGAGCTTTGGGGCCGATGCACAGTGAGAGAGACGTAGTGGTCTTGTGCGATAATTTATTTTGATAAGTTTAAAATAATTCTTTGTGTTTTAAAGCCTTGTAAAGGGGTCCGCCATCCGATATTTCTTTTTTTTCAACTAGTGCTTATTTCGTGAATGGTAACACTTAGCTCATGTCTGATTTGACAGATAATAATTAGTGTTATACTTCCGCTGAACGAATATGGTTGTATACGCTTGAACAACGCTGGGAAATATTGCGACATTTTGGCCATCACACAATTTTTCGAAAGGTTGAAAATTGGTGTTTCATTTACTTGCAAGTTCAACTGATTATCAGCCGCAGAGCTGATGTCGTTTGGCCACCTCGGAGCTGCGATTGGACACCGTTGGACTATTATTTGTGGGGTGCCGTAAAAGATAAGTGTTACGCCGACAAGCCAGAGACAATTGACTCTTTAAAGGACAATATTCGTGAAGCCATTGGTGAAACACAGCTGCACACAATCGATAATGTGCTTAAAAATTGGACCGATCGTGTAGGCTACTGCATGGCCAGCCGAGGCAGCCATTTGAATGAAATTATTTTTCATTACTAACCAGAAGGATTGTACTTTCAAATAAAAAAAGAAATTTGAGAAAATATTCAGTAGTTTTTTTATAACATTTTCAAAAAAAAAAAAAAAAAAGTTATTTGGCGGACCCTTCATAAGAGTAAAAGAGTTCAAATTTTATTTTATTTAAGAACAGACGAATTCGGAGGGTTGTTTACAGTGAATTTACGTACTTTCGTTGATATTTGTTTTTGTATAAAGGCGATAGTATCCTTCAATCGCTAAAAGCGAACTTACGCGAAGCAATCTTTTGGCGACACAATCGCCGATAGATGACTGAACACTGAACGATTAAAATAAATAAATAAATACGGTGGCGCAATAGACCCAGGACCTAGCGCATTTCTCAAACCCATTGTCTTGTGAGGGAATGGAGGATACCTACAATTTTTCTTCCGATTCCGAAGGGCTTATAGAGAAAGCGCTTTTCATGGCAATGAATTTACTAAAGAAGGATTTTACAATTCCTCGCGAAAGACGATTCCAATGGAAAAACATGTTTGCCTCTGTTAGGATTCGAACCACGAACCTCGGGGTTAATAGGCGGACTTGCTAACCATCACGCCGCGGTTACCACGTGCGATTATCGTCTAAGAAGGTACGGAATCAGGACGCAGTATTTTTCGGGATGAGAAACGAGTAATAGATCAAGAGTGTGGGCCTTATGGCCTTCAATATCAGGAACCCGAGTGATCTGATCAGTCATCAATAAGCTGGGTCAAGTGATTTATCTCAGGGAAAATCACAGCATACGTATAAGTATCGGGTCTTGTCTGGCCAGAATTGTGTAGATTGTAATCAACCGCAATTGGGGTTTCAGTGCGAGGACAATGGGAAACAATTCTCAATCAGAAAGCGCATTAAACTCGTTAAAAGTGAAAGTGCTAACTAATTTGAGGTTTCTATAAATAAAAAGATTAATATAATTTAACAGTTAAAAACACTTATTTTATTTCCTCAGATGCACATTTCAGAAGCAATGCTTCCATCGTCAGTGAGATTTATAAATCTCGGAATCAGACGATGGTAGCATTGCTTCTGAAATGTGCGTCTGAGGAAATAAAATAAGTGTTCTTAACTGTTGAAAATTATATTAATCTTTTTATTTATTAGATTAAAAAACACGTGGAATATCTCTACTACAAAACTCATCAGTTTCTATAAATTAAGCAATAATGACTGAGATGTTTACGGTACAGAGTTCGAACCAAATGAAGTTTAAGTTCGTAGACGAAAATGAACCGTGCTGTAGTTGAGGATTGCGTCATGTTACTTCGTTTAACAACGCATTGAGTTATTTGAATGGAAAAAAAAGGTGTAAGCTAGTGTTGGTTCATTTAACACCGTCTTTTTGAGTGGCTTGAGGAGAAAAAAAGCGCGTGTGAATCGTGTTGGTTCGTGTTAAACGAAACCACTCAGTCATTTCTCGTAAGAAAAGTTTTCCTACTGGTCAATCTAAGACAAGCTGATTGCAGTCGTTTCTGTTGAAAATCTACTAGTGCTGCAGAGTTAGCTCGAATTTGAAGTGTGACTGAACAATGAAATTATTTTAACTTTTCATTTCAATGACAAATTTTCACATTACGGCAGATCTTGGAAAAAACCCGAGAACATAATATCGATATTCACCATCTCTTTATCGATTTCAAGGCCGCGTATGAGGTATGACAGCATTTACAGAGACGAGCTGTACAGACATTTGTCTAGTTTCGGCATCCCTGCAAAACTCGTACGACTATGCAGGATGACTTTGGAGAATTCACGCTGCTCCGTCAAGGTCGGTAAAGAACTCACCGAGACCTTTGATGTCGAAAAAGGTTTGAGGCGAGGCGACAAGCTGTCATGCGATTTCTTCAACATCATACTTGAACAGATTGTAAGAAACTCAAACGTCAAAATTAGAGGAACAATCTTTCAAAAGTCTGTACAGTTACTCGCTTACGCAGACGATATTGACGTAATGGGAAGAAAAAAGCGTGATGTCATAGTTGCTTTTGCGAGTATTGAGACAGAAGCGGCAAAAAAGGGCTTGATGGTTAATGAGAGCAAAACGAAGTATACGTTTTCACCAAACAGGGACACAGAACATTGACGAATTGGACAAAACGTCACAATAGACAGACATAACTACGAGGTAGGACAGGACTTCGTCAACCTTCTTTGTTGCTTCTTTGGGTTAAGAAGGCGATTGAGAAGCAAAACCCTCTCCAGAAAAACCAAGGTAACCTTGTATAAGATCTCAATCATCCCAGTCCTGCTTTACGGCGCGGAAGCATGGACCTTATCGAAAGCGTTGTCGTTTCGCAAGAAAAATTCTCTGAATGATCTTTGGTCCCGTATGCGAGGGCAATGTGTGGAGAAGAAGATACAAAAACGAGCTGTATGTACAGCGACATGGGCATAGCCAGAAAAGTACGCATCGCGAGGCTACGATGGTTGGGTCATGTAGAGCGGATGGACCCAAACGCTCCGGCTCGACGGGTGTTCGAAAGCACATTGCAGGGAAATCGCGGAAGGGGAAGACCTCGTCTTAGGTGGCGCAATCAAGTGGATGAAGACCTCAAACGACTAAGAGTGCGAAACTGGAGAGAGCTCGACGGAATCGAAATCGTTATAGAAGGATGTTGGTTGAGGCCCAAGTTCACCCCCAACTGTAATGCCCGCCTAAGTAAGTAAGTATTCCAAAGGAAGCCTTACAAGCCCACCGAGAAAGGTGGACAGCTCCAGTCCTGGTGTTTCACCTAAGGAGACTGCTCAGCTGGCCACTATAGTGGAAGGGTTGCAGCGACGCAATGGGACACTTTCACTTTCACTGCCCGTACAAATGCAAAGGACCCGGAGACGAATGCTCTGCCTAGTGGCAAGGTCGAAGTCGGAAGAAGTGCTGTGAAAAACAGCCCGACATCTTTCGTGGAGAAGGAAACACCCCAAATCCAATTAAGCCCATCACATGTTAGAGTTGACCACTCTGACCGACCCGGTTGCCGAGATGTTCGGTTCCGTTGTTGAACAGGGAGGACTAAATAGTTATCTCCAAACGCTCCAAATTCCCTCCCTCCCCTCCACCACCACCTTAGTTTAAAGTGAAGCGGTGAAATACAATGAAACGGACATCAGGAGAGATGCTAGTTTCCCTACCCTCCCAGATTTTAGAGAGAGGTGGAACACGATAAGACTTGCGAAAGTAAGGTACTAGGTTACTGACCTTCAATCTAATAAACTCGAGTAGGCTTTGAAAATCGTAGCCATTAACAAAAAAAAAGCGATGGCTTAACGTTAAAGCGCCAACGATTGTTCGATGAATTCATTCCGAATGCCAAAAGGCCACCAAAGACGCATAAAACCATCAGACAACTGCCGCTGTCATCGACAGGAGCAATGCGGATAGTGCAGATCTCTTTCAATTAATGGGCAACGATCCTCAATAAACTCCAAGTTTCTTATTGGACTCTAATGATGGAAAGCCTAGGGAAACCTGCAATCTTTAATGACGCAGAGTTTAACCAGTTAACTCAACTTGTTGATGAGCCCACTCGGGTTCCAGATATTGAAGGCCATGCGGCCAACACTCTTGACTTATTTCTCACTTCTCATCCCGAAAAATACAGGGTTGTAGTATCATCTCCTTTAGGCAAATCGGACCATTGTGTCATATCGGTAGATTTTTCGATTTCCGTCACTGTAAAAAAAGATAAAGTCCCTAAAAGAACTGTGTGGCAATACGAGAAAGCCAATTGGGACGGCCTGAATAATTTCTTTCGAAATTTTAACTGGTCATTGTGCTTTCTTGACGGAAATGTTGATGCATCAGCTGATATGATATCTAACGTAATTCTTAACGGCATGAGAAATTTTGTTCCTCACAGAACAAAAAGTATCACCCCTAAAGAGAATTCGTGGTTTGATTCAAGCTGTAAAGAGGCGATTAGGGATCGAGAAAGTAGTTTTCGAAAATTTAAAGACAACCCGACTGTAGAAAACCGAAATTTGTTCAAACGGGCCAGAAATATCTGTAATGCTCAGATACAAAGGACTAAGTTTTTACATGACCAAAAAGTAAGGCAAAAAATACTATTGTGTCCAAAAGGAAGTAAAAACTTTTGGTCTTTTGTCAAGAACATTAAGAACTCGACCACGTCATCGGTCCCAACGCTCGTCTTCAATGACTCTCCGTATGTCAGTTCCATCGACAAAGCCAATTTGCTGGCAGCTCAATTTGCTGCCAACTCGACACTTCCTCATAGCATAGTGGCTCCACCTGAGCTCGAGGCTGCAAATTCTTTGATGAAGCAGATATTCTTTCGAACTCGCTCGGTTGCGAGAGTCCTCAAAGATCTCAACATACATAAATCCGCTGGTCCAGATGGTATCCCCGCCGTTATTCTGAAGAGGTGTTCTTCTACGCTGGCAAAACCACTGCGTAAACTTTTCCATCTTTCCTATTCTGCTGGGATTTTTCCGAGCAGATGGAAAACTGCATTTGTCCAGCCGGTCCCTAAAAAAGGCGAATCTTCCTCCCCTTCCAATTACCGTCCAATTGCACTAACGTCCCTTCTTTCCAAGGTCATGGAAACGTTGATAAACCGTCAACTTATGAAATATCTTGAAGAACGAAAGCTTCTTAATGACCGTCAGTACGGCTTTCGTAGCAAACGGTCCACTGGTGATTTGATGGCTTATCTCACTGAAAAGTGGAACCAATCTTTACATTGTTTTGGAGAAAGTAAGATTATTGCGCTTGATATTTCTAAAGCATTTGATAGAGTTTGGCATCAGGCTCTTTTATCGAAAATGCGTGCTTTTGGTATCGATGAGTCTCTTCTTCGTTGGATTAGAAACTACCTTTCCGACCGTTCAATACAAGTTGTGTTGGATGGTTTCAAGTCTGATACCCACTTCATAAATGCTGGTGTGCCCCAGGGCTCCGTTTTGTCTCCGACTCTCTTCCTCATTTTCATTAATGATCTCTTGTCTGAAACTTCTAATCCAATTAACTGTTTTGCTGACGACTCGACCCTCAGCTTTTCATATTCGTTTCCAAATTCACGTCCCTGCTCTTCGGATGTGGAACTGGAACGGTTGCGTATGATAAGCTCATTGAATTCTGACCTTGACAGCATTGTTGCATGGGGTATTATGAACCGAGTAGAATTCAATGCTTCGAAAACTCAATGCTGTCTCTTGTCGTTGAAGCTTAACATTCCCCCATTGCCATTATCCATGAATGGTACCTGCATCGAAGAAACCGAAAAGCTGTCAGTACTTGGTATGTGTGTAAACGATGATCTTCGTTGGAATGACCACATATTTGAAGTCGCCAAAAATGCTGCAAAATGCTTAGGCTTCTTGAGACGATGTAGGAAGTTCTTCACCCCTTCTGATCTGGCTACAATTTATAAGGCCTTCATCCGCCCAAAACTGGAGTATAACTCCCATATCTGGTCAGGTGCTTCTCAAACATCTTTGCACCTCCTTGATAGGGTACAAAATAGAGCGTTAAAACTGATAGGTGATAGTTCAATCGTAGAATCAATTGATTCTCTTGAACATCGTCGAAATGTTGCCTGTCTCACTCTCTTTTATCGCTTTTTTCACAAGCAGTGCTCTAGTGAAGTAGCCAGTTGCATTCCTCCCCTGAAACAATTTAGCCGCAACACCCGCCTCGCTAGGAATGTTCATCAGTTTTACCTTGAGCCCAACTTCGGGCGTACAGTCAAGTATAGAGATTCGTATTTCAGTCGCACCACCCGAATGTGGAATGCTTTACCTGGCTCAGTATTTCCCCTTCATTACGATTCACAAAAATTCAAAAGCAACGTGCATCGGTGTCTCCTTTCAAATCCTCTCCTATTTTCCTAAATGCTCGCACTGTGTTTAACAACATTATAAGGGTATTCATAACCCCTTGATGTGCGCGTTAATTATAAAAAAAAAAAAAAAAAAAAAAAAAGAATGGTAAAAAGACGGCGTCAAGCTTGTCCAATTTGATGGAAAGAGATCGTTCGACCTGTACCCGCTTGTGGTCAGCAGACTAGAACGACACCTCTCATAAAAAACCGCCTAATAGAAGACTCGCGATGAACAATTGGTTATTTCAAATTTACTAAATTTCAGCAACTGAAAAGAAAGTTTATGCTCCTCAACTTTAACCTATCTTTTTGTTTGGATTCTTGATGTAGATTCTAGGTTCAAAACGACCCTCTCGTTGGTCGTGCTCCTGTGAATAATCCTTTAAAAAGCCTTTTGGTGCCATGAGGTTCGTGTCTCTGCTAAATGTTTGTCAGGTAAACAACAATAAAAATCCGGATACGACTATTGAACGCTCCCCCACCAAATGCAGTTCTACGAAAAGCGTCAAATCCTTAAGCTGTCACCCAAAACAACCTTCGTTCAGTTATCTTATCTGTCTTCCGAGAATAAAAGTTGAAAATCGAAACAGAAAGTAAGCACAAAATATGCGATTTTATGTCGAGAATACTTCAAAGAAACAAAAAGAACAAAAAAAACTCAATACTCACATTCTGCCAATCCTCGGGTTCTTCTTTTAAAACTTCTTTGACTTTTTTGATTTCTTCCACCTTCTTTATTTGATGTTGTGCACTTTGATATAAATTGCACGGTTTTATCTGTACAAATTGCATCGGATTGCATGAGGGTTTGGGCGGTGCTGGACGTGTAACACGAGCTCGCGCAACATACGGTGTGGGATCATGTGACATAGTGGACTGTAATTGAAAAACGAATATAAGAATTATGAACAGCAAGAACAGTTTCAAAGATAATGCTAAATGTTTAGTATTTGTAAAGTAAAGTGGCGTTTGGTTGCCACTATTCGCAAAATGTGAATCTCTTTCATTGAAAAGATAGACCGACTTCAAAACCAAAGACAGGAGCAATTAATCAAAATCATAGACGATGGGACAAAAATCAAATGAATTTAATCAGCCTTGGGATATTTTCCCTATTTGTAGGCTGAGGCTACAAAAAGTAGGACTATAAGCAGCTTCTTCAATAACTTTTCATCAAAACAAAGTGAAAGAATAAAACTATAAACAAAACTACTCCTGTTTCGATTCTCGAACTTCAGGATAGACAAAAAAAATCGAAGTGTCAACTCAGCAACTTGGCAACCACGACCGCCAACAAAAGCTACATCCCCAGATCAGCAATTTCCAATTTCCAATACAATATGCGCATTATGGTTTTTTGAGAGAAATAAAACTGTACCTACGTACGATAGGTTGGTTGTCCAGGGAATTAAGTGGTTGCACTTAAACACAAGATAAGCCAATTGTATTAAATCAACGGGTGCAATGTGACATTGTGGGTGGGTGATCTTCGGTTGCTGCCATACACAAAAAGCCATTGCCGCTGTGCCACCACTGCCATCCATCGTTGTTCCCGTGCGTCGCGTATAGTCGCAGTTGTAGTCGTTGGCGGCTTCGGCAACGGCTGCTTCTGAGGCGGCGATCATCGTCGATCGGTGATGAACTTTGGGAGCGGCACGTTCAGTTTGTGGTTTTGTTTTTTATGCTTGTGCGGGGACTTCTACAATTTCTGTTTCAGATTCTTGATGAGAAAATGACTCATGGAAAATGAGACGAACAACGCAAAGAAACAACCAGTACAACATTGAATCTAACCTCGCCTCAGAGTAGAAGAACAAGGCAAACGTAAAACAAGAACAAGACGACGGACAGCTTTTATTGTTTGTGGAAATCAATTTTATGATACCGTGGGTTTTACTCATGTAATTTAGTTATAAGTTAGTAAATTGAACATTTCATTTGTGCCATCGGCCATCAGCGAAATAAAACGGCAAGTGGTTGTTCTTTTGACATTCCGTCAGTATGTTCTTTACTTTTAGGTGAATGTTGATTGGTGAGAGTCTATGGTGTGTTCTTATGCTAACATAATGGAACATAGAGCAATGACTTCTAATAAAACCCAAATTAGGAGTCGTTCTGCGAACTTTTGAGTTATCTTTTCAGGTAATACTGCTATCGTTTACCACGGTCCTTTATTAGAATAAAAGAAGAACCTTTGGTGGGAGTCTATTTTTATGTCGCTCAGACTGAATATTACTGCCCAAAGAATTCAGCGGTTCGTAAGAAAAGTCTTGAGAGAGCTATATTTTACCTTTCCATACTTTTAGTTGCACAAAATGTGGAATAGCATCATTCACGCTAAAGTGAGTTTGGCTACAAGTTAAACTTAACCAACGCCATTTCGCACCGGGGCATATACAATTTTAGGACCAACAAAGCCAACGAAAACAAAATCTAAGCATGAAAAGCCACAAAAATAATTCACTTTAGAACCCTATAAGTTCTTATCCAAAAAAGTTTCGAGAATAACAACAAGAGGTGAAATGTCAGAACAGGTCAACATTCACTTTTCATGGGTGCCGAGTAACAGAGACATACCAGGAAACTGCATGGCAGACGAACTCGCCAAAAAAGGAACGACTACTTCTCTTCGACGTGAAAGGCATACTTTTTGCTAAAACAAGACGCTTCTAAGAATCTAAGAAGATGAGCACCAGACGGACAAACAAATTTGGCCATGTATTGACTTGAAATTATCAAAGAGCTTATTGCAACATTATCGTCTGCATATTAGCACCTGCCTAAGGTGTCCTAAAAGGACAGATGACACTGCCTATTAAGTAAAGTAGACACACCAAAACTCTTTCAGTCGTATTTATAAAATCTGCTTAGAAAATCCTTAGACAAATGTCCAACTAGACGGTGTCTAAAGAGTTGGACAAACTTTAGCCAGTTTCGTATTTATAAACACATTCCAACAGTTGTCTAATAACCCCTCAAGCTGTCAAATTTGAACGAAAAACTAAATGGTGGCGTTCATGATGTATCCATGCAGTACCATTGTTTGTGTTTTGATTACGACTACAACAACTAAAAGGCTCTGAAAGAGTGTGGCGTAGGACTTGAGCTAGACTAAAAAAACAGCTGATTTGAATTTGTGCTACAGCTTCTCCAAGTATCATAAAATAATGAAATTTGTGCAATTTATAAATGAAATTGTTGAAAGTAGTAGTTTTGCACATCAAACTACTAAATTGTATCGATCTTAACACTCTCAACAGTGTGTTATAACATGTTCAACAGAATTGTTTTTTGTTGTATCAAATGCCACAGTTAAGACAACCATTTTCGGTGTCTAAAGATAGACATTCCTTAGACAGCGATGAAAGTGTTTATAAATACGATTTGGAGCTGGACACTGTTCTAAGAGCTGTCCAAAGTTAGACATGCTTTGGAATGGGATTATAAATACGACTGTTTGTGTCTTATCCAAAGACCTTTGTCGAAGCTACATTGAAGAGGAGGAGGAGGAGACAGTCCATCATCTCCTTTGTTCATGTCGGGCGCTCGCTTATATACGGAAAACTCACCGAGGTGATTACTTGTTCGACGACACTAACGATTTAGCTAACAAAGACCCTTAAAGTCTCTACCTTTTTCATACGAAGTTCTGAATGGTTTGACTAACAAGTGATTAGCTTGTTAGTCCAGGTTCGATTATTATAGGGTGATCAACTTTCTAATCCCCTAGATAGGTACCAGATAGTGAACAACCTTATGTTCTATATCTGTGGTATCACAATGGACTTTCTGTAGTATAAATGGGTCGGTCTCCGTATCCTGGCAGCGACATCTAACCTAACCTAACAAAAGAGCCTCTCATATTTTATCCTTTTCTCAAACTATGATATTTTTACGAAATGGTCATTGAAGTAAGCTTTTCATTTGAATTCCATGAAAGAGCTTCACTAAGGCAACTCATGCCTCTTCACTTTATGCCTCAGATCACATTAGCTCCATCTCTGAGAGATAGATCACTATTAATTATTTGCTTAATACAAGCTTAAAATAACTTAAGCATACTAAACTAAACTAATTAAAACTAATTAAAACTATTAACCTACAAGGATGAGAAATGGTTTAAAAGGAGGACTTTCAGACAAGGACTTGTAAGATTGAGGTCGAAAAGAAAAGGAACAGAATTAATCTTACTCATCATGCGGGTAAAGGGTTCGTCGAGACCATAGGATGTACGATGAGCAGGAAGAAAAAAAAATCGGGATGGATCTTACGTTTCGGAATCTGCAAAATATAATTCTCTTTTATTTCAATTTCGTTTGAATATTATAAATTTACCTTAGTTTACAATTTTTGGGAATCTCTCAGAGAGATCCCGAAGGTCAAACAGCAGAAAACGACGTTGAACACTTTCAATCCTTGAGATATGAACCGCTTGATATGGAGCCCACACTTGCGAAGCATACTCTAGGAGAGGGCGAACATAGGCAATATAGAGGGATTTCGTTACAAGGGGGTTGTGGAACTCTTTGGACCATCTCTTGATAAAACCTCGCTGTTACAGAGAACTCCTAAATCTCGGATAAGCTACACACGATTTATAGAAATGTTCTGAAGATGATAGGATCTGGGGGAGGTTTATTACTTTTACGAGAAAAAGTTATTGCTTCGCATTTGGCAATGTTTAACTCAAGGAAGTTCTTAGAACACCAAAAGACGAATGAATCGAGGTCATTTTGAAGCTGGAGAGAGTCTCGATCGGAGATAGAAGAATATTGGATGATCTGTTCGACATCATTAATGGCAAGGATGAAAAAGAGGGGTCCAAGATGGCTGCCTTGGGGCACACCGAAGGTTGCCACAAAAGGAACTGAAAGAGTGGAATGAAAACGAACTCTATATTAGCGGTTATCCAAATATAAAGATATCCATTTGAGTAGGATAGGGCTGAATCCGAGGAAGAAAAGTTTAAAGAGGATTAAAGTGTAAGATATTTTGTCGAAAGCTTTGCTGAAATCTGTGGTAATGACGTGTACTTCGTTTCCTTTTTCCATTGCAGAAAGAGAGAAGGAAACAAACTCAACTTGATTAGTGGTTGTAGACCTTCCCTTACAGAAACCATGGTGCTTGGAGGATATCATTGATTTGCATTGGAAAGAAAGTATTTCATACAGAATGCTTTCGAAAAACTTAGGGATATGAGAGAGTTTGGCTATATGGGTCTATAGTTAAAAATTAGGATTTTGGGGCCTTTTTTATGGATAGGTGAAATAACGGATATTTTCCATAAGTCCGGAAAAACTCCACTTGAAAGGGATATTTTGAAAAGGTTAGTGATGGGAAGGGCTAAACTGGAATAATATTTTTTTAGTAAAATGGCAGGAATGCCATCTGGACCTGGATTATACTCGTCTTTGAGTTTGAGGAGACCATTAAGAACAGTTGACTGATTAAAGCTTAGATTAGAAGACCCTGTAGAGAAATGGCAAAGAAAGGAAAAGTAAGTCTGGTCTAGATCTGGGGTTTTTTGAGCAAAAGACAGTTTGAAGTAACTTGCAAAAAAATTTGCGATTGTTGTTGGTTCGTTGGAAGATTGGCTATCGTAGTGAAGAGAAGGAGGGAAACCATCATTTTTCTTTTCATAGTTCATAAACTTATAAAACAATTTTGGCTCCGAAATCAGATTAGCTTGGGTGGTAGATGTAAAGTCATTGTAAAGACTTTACATCGTCTTATCGTAAAGACTTTAGACCGTCTACGAAGACACATTCTTTGATGGAAACGGGTGAGGGAGTGAAAGCAATTTGATCTTCTGAAGTTTTCCATTGTAGATAGGGAAGATTGAAGTCACCGAAAATAATTGTCTCATCTTGTTCTTCTGAGATGTCAATAGCAGATACAACCAATTTGTACAAGTCTGATGGTTCGCCGGGAAGGATGTAGAAACACATCAAGAAGATGAACTGATTAGAGAATGTTAGTTTAATAGAGATGTAGTCTAGTAGCTTGGAAGAGGAGGATGAACCGAAGCAAGATTCGTATTTGTTATGGACAGCGATAAGGACGCCTCTATTTGGGGGTTCGCTATGAGGCTGTTCGTCATCATGAAAGACATTGAAAAACGAAACAGCTCTTGGCTTTTGATGTCCTGAGAAAAGTTTGTTTCATTAAATGCAAATACGTCAAAGGGAAGATTGTGAGACTGCAAGTATACTGATACTAAGTCTCACCATGCCCATGCCCGTGGCGTAATGGTCTGCGTTTCTGCCTGTTACGTCAGATTTTTAAAGTTCTAATACAAGAAACATTTGCACGGGTACCGGCGAGGAACTTGCCATTTCTCCGATAGTAATTTGCCACGAAAAGAGCTTTCCGGACGAGCCGTTCAGAATCCGCAAAAAAACTGCAGGTCCCTTCCATATCCTCGCAAAGTGTGGTTGAGAAAAATGCACTAGACCACGGGGCTCTCTACTCTGTTGCGTCCCCCTATCTGTTTCAAAGACGTTCAAAGTTTGGCATCTTACGATCAACCAACCTTTGAAGTTCGACGTGATGCATTTACGAGGGGAAAAACCATTTGTCATAATCGCGCTCCTATTTTCTTATTTAGCACTAGCAAGGTAGCCACGCAATCGTACAGAGTTACAGAGTCAGTCAGTGAGCCGAATGTACTCAAATTATTACCATCAGAATATCAACATTTCTAGAAAAACATACTTTTAAAGAATTTCCGATTTCCTACTGAGGATACGAGGAAATTTTGCAAAAAGATACAAATTTCAGTAGCGTTACAGACTCCGAGACAGTGAGTTAGTGATAATGAGCTGACCAAATTGTGCTTCGCACCCTTACCTTAACTAAAACCATGATGTTGACAAAATAAAGTGCAAAGGACATCAAACTTTTGCCATGCCACCAGCAGCAACCATAAGAAAAATTTACTCTTTCTTTGATGAACTCTGTGGCTTGAGGTCATCTTTGTACCGATCTGGTACTTATTAAATGCCGTTAAATCAAAAGAAAAGATTACCCCATTCAAACGTTAAACTGTTGTGCTCATCCTTGTCTTGATTTTGATTAAAAACCCCAAAACTAATGAGCTTTTAATGGTTGTATCCGCCCATTTTTTGGTCCATACACTCAATGTTTTGATGTGATCTTGAAGTGACTCAATTTACATTCCCCAGAATTCCCTTGCCTGTAATCTCTCTCTCCATCTACGACAAATGCAATTGAAAATAAAGTTTAATTACGACAAACAGAGCTGGGGTCAGTTGAGATCAATCAGCACTTCTTTGCCTCGTTTCGTCTTCACTCGCGTCAAAATTATTTACGCTCTTCTTGTTCACCCCTTCTCGGTCCCCCGGTCGGTTATAATTTGGTTCACCCAATATTGTTCCTGGTCGTTTATTCTCCGATAGCGGCTTGCACTCTGTTGGCTATCTACACCATCAAGATGCCCCTTCCTTATCGCTGCGACTTAATTCAAAATAAATATACCGCAGTTTGTTGCATAAACGCGTGTGTTTGCACATCCAGTCGCATTGTCTTCGATTATACGAGTAAGTAAACAAAATAATAAACAAAATGAAATCAATTTCCAAAGTTCGTAATTGATTAAATGCACGTTGTTGTAGTTTGTGATGGGCTCTGAGCGCGCACCCAGCTTTGTAAACTAAATCCCTAATTAAAAACTGTAAGTTGTTCGCTTAATCCGTTTTCAGAAAGTTTTGGTCGCTTGCAAGACGCGTTTTTATGTAATAATCCCCGTTTGTGTGATGTGTGATGACTTGATTATTTGCTTTGCTTGGCAGTAAACGATCAATCGTTTCACGCGTACTTCACTGGACTATGGTTGGATATGCGCTGTCGCGTTGCCTAATTCTTCCGTTCGGGGACACCCAGTTTGAGTGACATTTCAGACAACGATCACGTCTTAAAAGCAAAGCACAACATAACAGCTTGGGTTTTAGCGCATTTTTCACACGATCTGCGTGTGCCCTGCTTACATTATTCTTCCTCCTTTATTTTTCTGTTTCTTTTTTTTTTTTGAATTTGCAACAACTTATTTAAATTTCGTTGTTTATCATTTATGTTATGGGAAATGACAGACGGTAATTCCGAAGAGGGAGAGGCAGCTATAGTTGTCTGCAAGTTATTTACGAAACTCCATCTAGTGTGTCTAATAAAAACTAAAGATGTTATCGAATGAATACATAAAGAGTTTTGCTTCATCATTTTTGTGTTATTATTTTATTGGAGGGGAAAAAACTGGTCATCTACAACTGGGATAGCGCTTTATGAACCTCTCATTTATCAAACGCCTAATGTCATTTGAACGAGTTGACATTTAACTCAGTATCGTGGTTTAGTGATTAAATGACCGTTAAGCATACGAAGCGTTGCGTTGGGTGGTTCGCTACAAGCGCGATTAACATGTTTTCTGAAAGGTTGCGCCAATGTTTTGACGTATTACCAGAAGTTGTGTGAAAAAAAGAATAAAACTGCGATCGTTTCGTAATGTTTCGCTTGCATGGAGGTCTTATCTTTGAAATGATGAGTGTTAAAGTTGAAATGATCCACGTGTTCATATCAAACACAAGATAAGTTGAATTGTCAATTAAAAAAAATCAACTTTTTATATTTTCCTCAACTGATCATTTGATTTATACTCACTTTAACAACAACAATAAACTAAGCACACAGCCAATATTTTCTTCTGTAGGATCCAATTAAGCCCATAATTTTGGTAGCGCAGCCCCAAAAAGGTGCGTCTACACTATGCCGTGCGGCAATTATATCCATTTCATTCGGTTCAAATTTGGGTCTTCGGTAAGTAGGTATAGACCGATCAGGACGTTCACATTAATGAGGTATTATCGATAAGCGTGTAGCGATTGATGCCGTCCGGCATAGTGTAGACGTACCTTAATACGGAATCATAACTACATTTTTGTATCCAATAAGAAAAAAGGTAAGTATAACTTATAACCTTCACGATCACAATGCTCGTAACCGAAGAAAACATAACAAAATATTTAGAATTACTTAAAACTCATTTTTAAACAGCCCTTGTACCACAATCTTGTCACAAGCTTTTGGCACATTTCAAAAGGCCGACAGCGACATTTTCTTCCCAAAGGATAAAGTAAGGTTTTTAGTGGCTTTCGTAAAATGGATAAAGCGAAACCCAGAAAATACAGACGAAAAGAGCGCTTTAAATGAAATAAAGAAGTTGCAACAGTCAAGAAGGAAAGGAAAATGGCATTCCTGCCATTTTGCTTAAGAAATGTTGTTCCAGTTAGCCCTTCCCATCACTTACCTTTTCAAACTATCCCTTTCAAGTGGAGTTTTTCCAGACTTATGGAAAATATCCGTTATTTCACCTATCCATAAAAAAGGCCCCAAAAACCTAATTTCTAGTTATAGACCCATAGCTAAACTCTCTCATATCCCTAAGCTTTTCGAAAGCATTCTGTATGAAATACTTTCTTTCCAATGCAAATCAATGATATCCTCCAAGCAGCATGGTTTCTGTAAAGGAAGGTCTACAACCACTAATCTAGTTGAGTTTGCTTCCTTCTCTCTTTCTGCGATGGAAAAAGGAAACGAGGTAGACGTCATTACCACAGATTTCAGCAAAGTTTTCGACAAAATCTCTCACACTTTAATCCTCTTTCAACTTTCCTTCTTCGGATTCAGCCCTATCCTACTCAAATGGATATCTTCATATTTGGATAACCGCCAATATAGAGTTCGTTTCAGTTCCTTTTGTGGCAACCTCCGGTGTGCCCCAAGGCAGCCATCTTGGACCCCTCTTTTTCATTCTTGGCATTAATGATGTCGAACATATCATCCAATATTCTTCTATCTCACTTTTACGCGGATGACGCTAAAATTTTCAAAGTCATCACCTCCGATCGGGACTCTCTCCAGCTTCAAAATGACTTCGATTCATTCGTCTTTTGGTGTTCTAAAAACTTCCTTGAGTTAAGCATTGCCAAATGCGAAGCAATAACTTTTTCTCGTAAAAGTAATAAAACTCCCCCATATCCTATCATGATCAGAACATTTCTATAAACCGTGTGCAGCTTATCCGAGATTTAGGAGTTCTCTGCGACGGCGAATTAAAATTTCGTTCTCATGTTGACGAAGTAATATCAAGAGCTAATTCCGCCCTTGGTTTTATCAAGAGATGGTCCAAAGAGTTCCACAACCCCCTTGTTACAAAATCCCTCTATATTGCCTATGTTCGCCCTCTCGTAGAGTATGCTTCGCAAGTGTGGGCTCCATATCAAGCGGTTCATATCTCAAGGATCGAAAGTGTTCAACGTCGTTTTCTGCTTTTTGCCCTTCGGGGTCTCTACGATGTTAGAAACTTTCTCACCCTGCCTCCTTGCCGCGAACGTCTCGCAATCCTTAATCTCCACTCCCTAGAAAACAGAAGAATGTCTTTGACATCATATTCATTCACCGACTTCTTACTGGTAATACTGACTGCTACCCCCTTTTAGACCTTATCTCCTTCAACACTAATCCCCGAAACGTAAGATCATCCCGATTTTTTTGTTCCTTCCTGCTCATCGTACATCTTATGGTCTCAACGAACCCTTAACCCGCATGATTAGTAAGATTAGTTCTGTTCCTTTTCTTTTCGAACTCAATCTTCCAACTATTTGAGAAAAAATAACAACTTCGATAAGTGAGTCTTGAAACAAAGTAATACTATAGATTCGGTAACCATCCGTTCATTGAAATGTTCACTACCATAAAAGCTGTTCATTATTTGTGCAATTAAAAAAAAAATTACTTAAAACCAACCTATTACTTAAGAATTTGAAGAAGTTCTGCAGGGAAAAGAACATCATCCCAGACATGCAGTTTCATGCAGTTGCTTTTTGGACGTCGAAAAAGCATTCGACAGCGTATGGATTCATGCTCTCGTCCATAAACTCCTATACTAAATTTTCCAGCTCTGCTAGTAAAAATAATTTTATCTTTTCTCTCCCACAGGAACTTCTTCGTTCAAATCGGAAGCGCAAAATCAGCCACTAAAAGCATCAGAGCAGGAGTTGCTCAAGGATCGAATCTAGGGCCATTCCACTTGAACATAATGACCTCGGACCAGCCTACTCCAAGGGACTACGAAGACTTGATTTAAGCTGACGACCCTTTAATATACATACTGCACATCGACAACCTCAGCTCCTCGGAGAGTGGAAACTCATATCCACAAACTATGCCTTTAATAGTTAGTGGGGTATACCGTATACGGGTAAACTCGGCTAAATCAGAGCTCGTCTGATTCAGAAGGCCTGGAGTCAATAGAGGCTGCCGTACTGCTGGGAGATGCAGAGCAACATCACTATCGCTACCGGATGGAACCAGACTGACTGCCCAACTGAGCACGAAGTATCTAGGTATCAACTTTAACGAGGTGCTTAGATTCAACTCGCACTCACGCGCTGTACTGAATAAGGTCAACTTCGCTTTCCACAGACTTTATGAGAAGAAAAATAGGACTAAGTTAGTCAACGAACTTCTGATCTGATGTACAAGCAACTGCTGAGACACGTCCATCAACTACAGCAGCCCAGTCTGGTTTACCATCTCCAAGACAGCGATGAAGGAGCTCCTACTTTTCGAAAAGAAAATTCTGAGACTCTGCACCGGCTTGACTTTCGACCACCAGCGCCAAAGACTCTACAGCAACCAGCTTGTGAACGAGAAAGTCAAAATGAGGCCCCTGGATCAACACGTGTTGTTGATGACAGTTAACAAAACGAGTGCAGATATCAAAAACCACCCGAATCATTTGGTGAGAAGGATAGCCAACCACCCTCAACAATCTCCCCATGTAGAGGCATGCCAGCGACAACCGGGACGGAACATCCCGATATAAATCAAGTCAACAGACTTATAATTAAGAATTTTATTTTCTTTTCAGGTACATATATACCGTTTTCATACCGAAAGCCGGCAAACCCAGCCATATAGAAGCAAAAGACTTCAGACCTATAAGTCTGACCTCCTTTATACCGAAAACGTTTGAAAGGTTACTTGATTTACACATCCGTAGCTTTATGAAAACGGAAGTAATATCCACCTTTCAACATGCTTACACAAAAGGAAGAAGCGTGGAAACAGCACTTCACTGTGTAGTAAGAACCATAGAAAAAACGCTGCAAGATAAGGAATACACACTGGCAGCTTTCCTGGACATTGAAGGAGCTTTCAACAATGTACAAAACAGTGCAATTAAGAAGACCCTAAATGATCTAGAAGTAGAAGAAACAATCACTAATTGGATCATGTGTATGCTAACAAAACGTCAGATCCACAGCGAACTGGGAGGTGCAAGCTTGAAAAAGTGTGTGTCACGAGGAACCCCACAAGGAGGTATTCTCTCACCCCTGCTCTGGATCCTGGTTATGAATGAGATCCTCGTAGCTCTCAAACATGACGTCGTGAAAGTGGTTGCCTATGCCGATGATTTAGCTCTTCTGGCGACGGGGAAATTCCCTTCCACTATTAGCGCACAACTGAATTATACACTAACCAAGGTAAGCGCTTGGACAAAAAGATGCGGCCTTGCAGTTTACCCCCTCAAAACAGAGCTGGTACTCTTTACAAATAGAAGAAAAATACCTACTTTAGAGTTACCAAGACTAAATGGGACCCCTCTTAAGATCTCTGATCAAGCCAGATACCTGGGTGTGATCTTAGACAAAAAACTAAATTGGAGTCCCAATATACAAGAAAGATACAAAAAATCTATGATAGCACTGTATTCGTGTAACAGGATTTTTGGCAAAAACTGGGGACCAAATCCCAAAATCATCCTGTGGATGTATACTGCCATTGTTAGACCTATCCTATCTTATGGCAATTTGGTCTGGTGGAAGGCCCTGGAAAAATCCACGCATTTAAAAATCCTAACCAAAGTACAAAGATCAGCCTGTATTTGCGTAACTGGTGCAATGAGAACTACACCAACCGCGAGCTTGGAAGTAATCCTCAATCTCACACCTCTTGATCTCTATGTTCAAGAAGCGGCAGTAAACAGTGAACTTAGACTTAACCAGTGTCTTTAAAAAATGGATTTTAAAATGGAATTTAAAAAATCCTTCACAACCAGCTTCCCCAATAGACAGGATTAGGAGAATGAAACACCTTACCTGAACGAGACGTCTATATCAATCTATACCGACGGTTCAAAAATGGAAGTTGGAACACGGGCAGGGTTCTTCTCAGAAAGCCTAAAACTTGCCAGTTCATTCAGACTTCCAAATCGCAGCAGCGTCTTCCAAGCCGAGATCTTGGGAGTTACAAATGCTGCAAAACAGGTGTCCATGATGGCGCTATCACATGCTGATATCACTTTTTTCATTGATAGCCAAGCAGCAACAAAAGCGATTTCTGCCACTCTTGTCAAATCAAAGCTTGTTTCTTGCTATCGCGAAGAGCTTAGGGTTCTTGGCACGCAGCATAACGTTTCTGCTGGGTTCCTGTTCATAGTGGTATACCGGGAAACGAAAAAGCGGACGAACTAGCGAGAAAAGGATCAACACTTGACCCTTCTCTCATTGATAAATCAATCCGGATTCCACCCTGTGAAATGAAACAGATCATTGGTAACAAAATAATGCGAAAATCCAATGAAAGATGGGACTGCCTAGACTCCTGTGTTACTTCCAGGAAACTATGGCCGAAATATGATAAGAAAGAATCTGGAAAGCTGCTATCATTGAATAGACCTTCATTGCGAATGCTTATCAGTATCATAACTGGACATAGCCTACTAGGTTATCACAAAAAGAAAATGGGTCTTTGCACCGATGACCTATGCAGAGGATGCAATGGCGAAGATGAACATGAAGACACAAGTCACTTCCTTTGTCAATGCCCAGCACTCTGCCATACCAGGAAAAAATTTCCAGGAAATTACTTTTTAAATGAACTAGAAGAATTATCAGACGCTCCAAAAAGCAGCCTGTTAAACTTCACCAAGGCCACAAAATGGTTAAATACTGAACAGACATAAAATCATAGGTTTCTAGGACGTTACAATACGCCAGGGTATCACAATGAATCTACATTGATCTAAGTGTGACGGAAATAAGATCAACCGTCAGTCCATTTTACCTAACCTAACTTAACCAGGTATATAATATTAAGTTATTATTTTAATTCTTGACAATTTATTTGGTTAGGCCTCCTATGTGCCAACATTCTTAAATCATCATTTTAAAAAATTTAATTATCTATAGTATAAGTATCAATTGTATATATACAACGTTCAATAAACTAAATTAATTAAGTAAATTTAAAATACTTCGAAACTTTTTTTTTAACAATAAAACAGAATGAAGATTTTTTCTCTATGTTAGTTATTTTGGGTTTACAAATAAAGTTACCGTAACTATAAATGACTATCTAGCAGCGTTCCCCACAGGCTGATCACTTTTTTGAAGCATCCACGTGGGAGAGCTTTAATACCTTCGAGATTAAACTATTCTTATTCTTCTACTTCTTCAAGAAGGTAGGCCAAAACAAATCACTTGATTTAAAATCGGTCAAGTAGTTTTGAGGTACCCGTTTATGTTCCCGTATAGGAATATAGGCATGAAATATAATCCAAGTTTCTGGGGATAATGTAGCATCCTAATGCTGAATGAATTTTCATTTAAAAAAAATTAAGGAGCCAAACAAAATTGGATGCTTTCTTTTGGGCCGCCTGTTAATCTAGAGGTTCGAGTTCGAATCCCAACAGAGGCAACAATGTTTTTCCATGAGTATCGCCTTTCGCGAGGAATTGGCAAGTCTTCCGTTAGTATTCATTGCCATTAAAAGCGCTTTCTCGATTAGCCGTTCGGAACGGCAGAAAATTGTAGGTCCCTTCCATTCCCTCACAAGGCATGGTTGTGAGAAATGCGCTAGGCCCAGGGGCTCCTCGCTCTGTTGCGCCACCTTATTTATTTATTTATTTATTCTTTTGGTCCACCTTGTATTTTGGCATTACGAGCATTGTGATCTCGAAGAGCTTACAGCTAAACACTTGTCTGCTTCACACAAGTGATCCGCCGTTGAAGTGTGGCCGTGGCGTAATGGTTAGCGTGTCTTCCTGTTTCGTAGGAAATTCAAGATTCAAATACATTAAAGCAAAAGAAAAATCAACTTTCGCCATTATAATTCCTATGGTTAAGGAAATTTTAAGATTCATTTAATAGATAGTCACTTAGACTTTCGAATAGTCAATATGATGCGAAGTAGCCCTTCCGCAAGGATGATACCGGTTCCGTTTTCACCCTGATCAGTTTCATGGGCTGTACAGTACATCCTACAACCTGATTTTGTTTCCATTCGGTCATTTCGTTTCTTGAACACACTAGATCTCTAGTCGCCTTCTTCTTGTCATTTTTTCCAGTTTGAAACTTCGATAAGTCATACTTCTAAAGTTCCGACTTGCGGCTCTTAAGCCTCGTCCAATCAATCGCATTGTTTTCTCGGTTCCTGGAATCCGAGTAGGATCAGTGCCATGCATGAAGTGGTAGTACCGGAGGGTAGTGCCAGGGAGTAGAGCCGGGGGTAGTGCCGGAGGGGTAGCTTTTTTTCATTTTCCACCACTTGAATGCTTCATGTTATGAGTTTGACCTCTCTCTTACTACACCAGTGATCTACAGCAGTCTAAATCTTTCACTATACCGGTCATCTCCAGTCAAATAAATAAAAAAATAAATAGGATGGCGCAACAGAGCGAGGATCCCCTTGGCCTAGCGCATTTCTCACAACTATTACTTGGGAGAGATTAGAGGGGACCTACAATTTCCTGCTGGTTCTAATCGGCTAGTCGAGAAAGCGCTTTTCATGGCAACGAATTTGATAATGGATAACTTTCCAATTCCGCTCGAAAGTCGATACCCGTGGAAAAACTCGAACCATGAACCTCTGGGTTGACAGGCATACATGCTAACCATCACACCACGGGTAATCTCCAGTCGTTCAAATCTTTTACTAGACTAATTATTTCCAGTTGCATAAGTTTTCTACTAAACGTGATCTTTAGTCATCTAAATCTTTTACTACAAAGGTGATCTCCAGTTGTCCAAAGCTTTTACTACATCGGTGATCTCCAGTCGTCTAAGTTTTTTACAACACCAATGATCTCCAATCGTAGAAATCTTTTACTACGCTGGTGATCTTGAATAGAATAAATCGCTAAGTACACCGATGATCACCAGTCGTGTAAATCTCTGCTAGTGATCTCCAGTCGTGTAAACTTTAGATCCTACAGGCACACTTTTGGAAAACTTTTAAGGTGTTCCGGGTATCGCTAGACTTCTAACTGTCTAGATGTGATTATTCTTTTAGTCGTTTCTTTAGACATACGAGGAGACGCTGCAGTGGTAAACTAATGCACAATTACTAAAGATTTTAGCTGAGAACAAAATCAAACAGATCTGCAACATTATGCAATGGAACTATTTCCCACATTTCACCAAGCTTTACTCCCTTTTAAATAAGTCCTCTGTTTTTTCTCTATAAATAAATAAATAAATAAATAGGGCGGCATTCGGGAAACTTCGGGGCCTGAAGATGAGTCCACACTATGCCATGCCGCAATCGGATCCATTTCATTCGGTTCGATTTCGGGCCGGCTTTCAGTAAGGGGAAAGGCTCCCAGGACTTGCCTATTCCTTGCGAAAGGCGAAAAAGAATTCAATCTTTGTTTATATGTTTTTAACCTCGAAAACAGGCAAGGCAGACATGCTAACCACAAATCCAAGGCCACCACTGTCATTTCTCTGTCATACTTTGTTTCTAGATGCTTCAATTCAACAGACAGGCCTGACTCATCTTCAACAACACTACTACCCTAGTAGTTCCATTGTATATACAAACTATATTAAGTCAAAAAGGCGATTTAACAATCTTATGGACCGAAGGACACCGGTGGCGCAGCAATCGCTTTTGTATTTACAATCGTAAAACCAATAGCTTGGAACGGAGACTGCTAGGTTGGACTGGAGACAACAGATTCGCCACCAGTCTAAAAGTCTACACAATCCTGCAATAGTAGTATTTATAGTTGAAATACTGTCTTCAGTTAAAGAAAATCAGTCCCATAGAATGGAAATTTGTCTTCCCAAAAAAAATTCTTATCTTCAAAAGTTAAAGACTTGGCCTACTTACTTCTTGGCATATTCGCAAAAACAATTTCACCGCGGCATTTTTTTTTTCTAAATTGCTTAAATACACTAAGTGCCTTGTCTAGACATGAAATTTTTTTCTCTTCCAAAAAAGAAATCCATTGCTCCTCGTAGCCTACTTAAACCGCGACCACACTTTGAACTTTATCTAATTAAAAATTCACAGAGCAGCGCACACAAGTTCAACATGCTTTTGCTGATGCCCCGACGACTTTAAAGACTTTATAATTAAACACGTATACGCAATAACCCCTGCAAATGGTCATTAAAAATAGAAGCAGGAAGCATCGCGGCACTTGTTGCAATTATATGTAAATACCAACCCTCCCAACAGATAAGTCTTAGACTTACCGATACTAAAAATGTCTATCTTAGTGGTGTCGTCTCTAAGTACTTACCTTCAAGTCGTACTTAAAAATGATTTACTTTCTCTCAGGTGTAGTCAATTTAGCAATGAAAGCTTCCCCCCATTATCCGACTCTTGATAATGTTAATTAAAAAACAATTTAAAGTGCTCTTTGGCTTCACCTTGAAATTCCTCTATTTGGCCTGTTGCTTTGAGCTCATAACCAACCAACCAACCAACCAACCACCCAACCGCCTATAAATGGTTAAATGAATAAACCTACCTACCCGATTTGACCACAAATAATTTCCTCATGACATTTGCTTCATTGAAACGTAGTCAAATAAACCCACGTACCATAAACTTTTGCAGAATTCATTAGACTCTAGAACAGTCTCGAACGGACGAACTACTCTGCCCTATAGAGCTCCCCTCTCTGCACCCTTCACTGACTTTTTTGCTTCTTAATTATAAAGTATATAAAATCCATTTGAGTGCAGCTTTGAATTTTAATTGGTTTGGTGATCTTTCATCCGAACAGAGAACATTAAAACGGTAAAAAGAATGAAAGATTAGGCATTAGGGCCTTTTACGGTAACACTAGTGGATATAAATTAATTTGTTTAACATATGCGATGAGTGTTTATTGTTATAATAGCTATGGCGTAGTATCTTTTCCGTCGAAGCATGCTACTCACTCGTATGTACGCATAAACAGCAACAGCACATCAGCTGACAGTTTTTGTTGTGAAATTCATAGCGAAGTTAGTATAATAGATTGGCTTTAATGATGTTTTACCGTTTAATCATCACAGAATGTTAAACGACTTGGAATTATTGTTTGCGCAGTGGAAGGTACCATTTGCCATAGAACCGCCTCGTTATGTCAATACTCAATAGTCAATTAAAGTTGACGTTTTTGTTTGGCCATTACTCAGAGTAATGTGCCCATATGAGTCATGCCTAATGCCTCATGCATGACATACTACAGTCTATAGAGGGTCTTTGTTCTGGAGTAAGTAAATTTATTCTTCCCAACACCCGAGCGGAGTTGAGATTTGAATAAGCTCTTAACTCAGCTGGAGCAACTATGCAAATGAAACTTTATATTTTGCACCAAAGTAACGTAATAGAAACTGTGTTTCTTTTTTTTTTTCATTTTTCTGGTCATGTTTCGTTGAAAGCGAAGCTAGGTGTGTTTGTTTTTTTCTTTTTCGAAAGATTGATTACCGGACAAGTGCGTAGAATTGGCATTTAACAAAGTTGTCGTTGAGATAAAGAGATAGAATCTTGGTTTCAGTTTCAATTAGGTTAGGTGCTTGTACCTCTGGGGATGTTGAGAATAGCGAAGGTTGTCTGAGACTGGTTTGGACGTGTTAAAAAAAGTGTCATTCTTCTGGTACTACAATTGAACGATTGTAGATTTCTCAGAACAACAAATTCCAACCATGTCGAAAGTAAAGCTTATTTTCAACAATCGTTTTTCTACTTTTTTGGTAGAACTTTTTTGTTACGACTTCAGTACATTTATGTGCCTTGATTGGCCTTATATTCAAATGTAAAAGAACATTCTCCCTCTTTTCATAAAACTTCCAATTAAATGAACCGGAAACAAATAAATAAATAGGGCGGCTCAACAGAGCGGAGAGCCTCTCAGAATCATGGCCTGTATAGGTACACAAAACACAAACTTACAAGTACTTGTAGTATATGATCGAATTATGGCAAGTGTAAGAAAAATCTGTTACCTAAAGCTACAAGTTTGCTGGTTCTTCTACAAGTGTATTGGACATAATCCTACAAGTGACTCTTAACTTGTAGACTGGTTGATTTTTACTACGAGCCGCATTTCTTGTGAGAAATAGAGGGGACACACTATTTTCTGCCGATTCCGAACGTCTAATCGAGAAAGCGATTTTCATATCAACGAAATTACCATCGGAGGACTTGCCAATTCCACGCAAAAGCCGGTATCTGTGAAAAAAACATTTTTTGCTTTCTATTGGAAATCGAACTGCACGAATCTCAGTGGTCTACAAGAACTTTCGCGTAAATGTCCCAGCGGATGAACTTGAATGACAGAATCAACGGTGGACTTCAGCAGTCAAAAAAGCAGAACCCCTTGAAGGAGCTACTCCAACATGTATGGTTTAAAGGTCTTTAAGGGTCTTTCAATACTAAGACAGGGTATTAAAGTAGAGATGGTGGCTGATGAGCTCCTAATGAGCCAACGGCAGCACTCACATGCCTGCAGCAGGGTACTGCCACTAGATATTCCAGCCATTTATGTCCGAAGGGATCCAAAAGGACCTGGCCCTCCAGGTTGGGGGTTGTTCATAGGGTTAACTACCCAACCACGTAAAAAAAACATCTTCTGGCTATGCCCATGTCGCGGTACAGCTCATACAGCTCGTTGTTGTATCTTCTTCTCCACACATTGTCTTCGCATAGGGGACCAAAGATCATTCGGAGAATTTTTCTTTCGAAACGACCAAGAGTTTCCTCATCCGCTTTCGATAAGGTCCATGCTTCCGCGCCGTAAAGCAGGACTGGGATGATCAAGGTCACCTTGGTTTTTCTAGAGAGGGTTTTGTTTCTCAATTGCCTTCTCAACCCAAAGAAGCAACGATTGGCAAGAGTTATTCTCCGTTTGATCTCCGCACTGATGTTGTTGTCGGTGTCTACAGCGGATCCTAAGTAGACGAAGTCCTGTACTACCTCGAAGTTATGTCTGTCTATTGTGACGTTTTGTCCAATTTGTCGAATGTTCTGTGTCCCTGTTTGATGACAACATATTGTACTTCGTTTTGCCCTCATTAGACATCAAACCCATTTTTGCCGCTTCTGTTTCAATACTTGTAAAATCACCTATGACATCCATTCCGGTCCAAAATTGTCAGATGTCTCTGAGGGAGATGTCAAATCAGTTCAACATTCACCTTTCATGGGTGCCAGGGCACAGAGACATACCAGGCAACTGTATGGCAGACGAACTAGCCAAAAAGGGCACGGCCACTTTCCCACGCTCAGAATGGAACAACATAGGTGTACCTATCGCTGCAAGTAAGCTCCTACTTAGATAAAACGCTTCGAGGATAACAAACACTAGATGGACTGAGAGTAACAACTGTCTGCAACCAAAAAAGTTTGGCCGTGTGTGGACTCAAAACGCTCAAAGAGTTTGTTAGCCCTGAACCGTCTGTATCTAGGTTCTACCATTTGTGTTCTTACGGGACACTGTCTAATAGAAAGACACGCCAAAAGACGTGCTGCATGGACGAGGAGGAGGAAGAAACCGTTCAACACCTTCTTTGCTCATGCCCTGCACTACTTCATAGGAGGAAAACTAATCTCGGTGAATTCTTCTTCGATGATACTAGCGACTTACCTTACATAGACCCTAAAAGTCTTTCGAAATACATTAAAAGTTCCGCGTAGTTCGACTAGCAGGTCATTAACCGGCTAGTCCCGTAATGGAAGATTAATAAGTGATCAACTCGTTAATCTTACATCGGGTTTCTGAGAGCAGTAGGTGATTAACTTGCTGACCTCTGTGGTATCACAATGGGCCCTTGCGGCCTAAGTGTGTCAGGCAATGTACTCATTGGCCTAACCTAACCTAGCCTATGACATCTCGCTTTCTTCTTCCCATTCATTCCCGTCAATATCGCCTGCGGAGTCTTTGTACAGACTTTTGAAATATTGACCCTCTGTCGCCTTGCCTTAAGCTTTTTTCGACATAAAAGGTCTCGAACCGACCTTGACTGAGCAGCGTGAATTCTCCAAAGTCATCCTGCATAGTCGTACGAGTTTTGCAGGGATGCCGAAACTAGACATGGCTCTGTACAGCTCGTCTCTGTAAATGCTGTCATACGCGGCCTTGAAATCGATAAAGAGATGGTGAATATCGATATTATGTTCTCGGGTTTTTTCTTAGATCTGCCGTAATGTGAAAATTTGGTCTATTGTGGACTTCTCTGGTCTAAAACCACATTGATAAGGACCTATCAGGTTGTTGACGTGCAGACAAGATCTTATACGCGATGTTAAGGAGGCTTATATTTCTATAATTGACGCAATTGTGAGGATCTCCCTTTTTTAGGATCGGGCATACGATACTGAGGTTCCACTCA
The DNA here is from genome assembly GCA_914767635.1 of Melanostoma mellinum. Lineage (NCBI taxonomy): Eukaryota > Metazoa > Arthropoda > Insecta > Diptera > Syrphidae > Melanostoma > Melanostoma mellinum. Next base: position 174,801,085 of record OU612060.1, read on the forward strand.
TCGGACATGGTTTCTTCCGATCATATCATGCAGATAAGCTGGTGCTGGTTCCTTTCCAACCAAACTCACATCAAGGTTATCAGACGCTTTGGTAGATATCGCAGTTTTTCATCTTCCTTATGCCCAACTCAAAAGTCTGCCTTGCAGTATAGCTTAAGGCTTCTGCTAATTCTCAAGTTGCACGTAGTCTGATAAGGCGACTTACCTTATACATGGAAATCTGAAGTGCTTTGTCCTTGTCGTCAACGTTAAAATCATTATGGCTATCCGAAGCTGTTGGTCAATCGGAAGCATGCAATTTTTCTATGGTTATGGGTAGTTAACCCCGCTTACAGCTCCTAGCCTAAAATACGAGCTCCTTTCACAGTCCCTTTGAACATATAGGGCCAGATTATCCGGTGTCAGTAAGCCTACTGCAGGGTTTTGAGAGCTGCCATTGGCTCGCCAGGACCTCATCCGCTAACATCTCTATTTCAATACTCTTGTCTAGTATAGAAAGACCCTAAAAGAGCTTTAAACCAAATAAATGTTGGAGTATCTCATTCAGGGGTATGTGTTTTTTGACCGTTGAAGTCCACCGTTGGTTCTGTAGGTCGGAATTAATCATCAGTGCGACATTCCCCATTAGCATTGGCAGACTTTTGTGATTCGGGCAATCAGTTTAATTACTCGCAGAGCATTGTGACGAAGCGTCACAATTTCGGTTCCTATCCCACCTCCAAAACACCGCATCAAAACACTGTACGTTTTTTTTTTTTTTTTACTAAAATGCCCACACGCAATTAAATTACACAATAAAAATCTACTCCAAGGCCAAATATTGTTTACTTCTTAGTGCCTTATCACTTTGTGTGCATCTCCTTATGGGGAAATGCATTGGCAATGGCCAGCCGATTTTTATATGCGAAATTGTCACTGACTTACAATTCACATTGTGTTTTTGGTGGAAGATTCAATAAGTAGAGAAGGTTTTTGCACCATAATTCAGAAAAAAGATTTACGGGTTTTTATACCTAAACGTATTCATTGATTTTTCTCCTCCCCGGGAAAGATATTCTTTCTTTCTTTCAAGTCTCCTTATAGGAAATTACATAGTTACGGTGTTTGGTGCGCCGAGTGTGTATATTCTCCTTGCATTTCAGTCTTCGTAGAGGAGATCTATTCGTTACGGTGTTTGGTGCGCCGAGCGGTTGGATTTTCTTTTTCGGTAGACAGTGCCCGATTGTAAAGGGAATTACATTGTTGCGGTGTTTGGTGCGCCCAGCGTGTATATTCCCCATGCCATTTAGTCTTCAAAAAGAAGATCTATTCGTTACGGTGTTTGATGCGCCGAGCGGGTGGATTTCTCTTTTTAGTTAGATGTTGTCCGTCTGTGAAAGGAAGCTCGCATCACCGTACGCAACCGCAGGCTTTTTTTACGAGGTCCGCTGCCGCCGACAGAGTGTTTTGCCTCTATTAAACGCATGCACTTTCTACGAAGTCCGCTAACGCCGATAAATTGCTCTGCCGTTAGACGTCCACCGCTGCCGAACAGAGGAAACAGAAGCCGGAAGATACAGCCGTGTATAACCCGAAGGAAACATCACCGCGACCCCAGAAGAAGACCAGCCGTTCCGAGGACCAGTACCAGAAGCAACAATCATTAAAAACTTACTTTTTGTGAATGTAGAATCAGGCTAAATTTGTAAACCAATCCTGAGAGTAGATCATATAATAAAATTAGAATTAATTAAAAATAACCCGACCGTCTCCTGGTATTCATTTCTTGAGAAGTTGGACCGCCGAAACCCAAGTCTTACGAAGCTTCCTTGGGGAGACCCTGAACACCCTGAGTCATACCCCAGCCTTGCAAAAGAAGCATCACAGCATTATAGTGTTGCTAAAATGTCCCTTTGTCAACACTCGCACTTACTAGTCACATCGGGTTGGAGGAGACTCGTGCACAGTGTTTACCGCAAGAATGTTTAGTAATCACAATTGACGTGTACTAAAGGTTGTATCGGGGGCGCCCTCAAAAAAGTTCACACCAATCAGAGCCTTACCAAACAGTACACGCCCAACACAATTTTTTGGGATTCACTACTTCAAATCAGGTCGGACCCGTAGCGTGATGGTTACCATGTCTGGCTGTTAACACAGAGGTTCGTGCTTCGAAACCCAACAGAGGCAAAAATGTTTTTCCACAGGTACCGCCTTTCGCGAGGAATTGGCAAGTCCTCAGTTAGTAAATTCATTGACATGTAAAGCGCTTTCTCGATTAGCCGTTCGGAACCGGCAGACGATATTAGGTCCCTTCCATTCAATCACAAGACAATTGTGTCAAGCAAGTAGAAATGACAACTAAGGCAAGATTCGTAACTTTTGTACGAAGACCCAAAACATTTTGGTAGAAGGAGGTAGTTTTACTTAGTTCTTTTGCGCAAATTGTGTTCATTTTACTTTGCCACAGTTCAGTTCAGTTAAGTTCAGTTCAGTTCAGTTTGACCCATTCAGTTCGGTTCGTTCAGTTCTGATCGTTTTATTCTTCTTGTGCAATGAAAATCTTGTAATGAGAGTACTATAGGGATAGAATCACAATTAAATTTAAAATCAGAGAAGAGAGAGAGAAAGAGAGAGGGAGAGAGAGGGAGGTAACTAGGTAGGCATGAAAAAAATTCTTTATTTTAATGCATTTGATAGACATAATAGAAGGGATACTCAGCCCTTTTTAACAACCGAAAACTGTAAAAAAGCTTATGAAATTGTTTCGAGTTAAAGCCATAAGTTGAAAAGAGATTTAGATTCGGAAATTGCTTTCATAAACACACTTATTTATAGAGAACGAATTTCCGACTACTCAAGCAGTAAACTCAATCATTGCATCCTAAGTGTTAATAGAGGACTTTTGACCACTGCCGCAGTCGACTCATGAAGAACTAGTAAACTACTTGATTGAATTTGATTCGAATTCCTCCTCAGTGTTTTACGTTTTCGAGAACGACTAGAGACTTGATTGGGTACTGAAAAATCGCGATTACTCTTTGACTTTTTATGTTGGAATTAAACTAAACTAAATTGTGCTTTAAGATCTTCTAGTACTTGGGATATATCAGTGATCATAGACTCCACGACATCAATGGAGTTTGAAACTTCGGCAGAACTAAATGGAGACGAAAATGAATCAAGATTGAAAACACTTCGAAACACAAAGAAAACCACATCTATCTGTTGAGGGTGTAAAAACAACGCAGTTATTTCTCGCCAAATTGGCATCAACTAATTAACAGAAATGCAAACTATTTTGAGGTACTAATTAACAGTTTATGATAATTGACAATTTTTATTCGTTATTTACTTACAGCTTTTAATGTGCAATCCTTTGCGTGGCCATTTTTAGCAGATTCGTTATTATTGTTATTTCCATTTGTATTTGGTTCCGGTGATGTTGCTGTCGACGATGATGCCGACAACGACGATCCGGATGATGATGACACCTTAACGGATGACGATGATGAATTGTTCTCCCATTCACTCGGCATTTTGCGTTGATTTCTGTCTCATATTTAGTAGATCATAACTTTCTTTTACACCGCCACCACCAACACCACGTTTATGGCTTTGCTTAAGGTTGTAGGTACACGCGAGCGAGTATGTCTATATACAATGCCGCCTCACTGTCCCTGAGAGATAAGGTTCGTATATCTTTACAATGAACTCAACTGACGATGATGATGATGATGATGACAAGTCTCGTCACTTTACTTTCATCTCACACAGGAAAACAAACACCAAAAATAAAAGTACAAGACCAGAAACCTGCAAATAGAAATAGAAAACAGAACAAATATTAAAAAAGTGTTTTTATTTTTTTTAAACAAACAGTGTAATCATTGTTTTAATATTTAAAGCTCTTTTTGTGTAGGGTAGGAGCTTGTTTGTCACGGTGTTGGAAACAAAGAGGGAATGAATACATTTAATAATGAGATGTAAGCTGATGAGTGGAAGGGAAGATGTAGTTTCTTATCAACTCAACTGGCACACGTTTTAAAATTGTAACCTAAGTCAAAGGTCACCGAGACCGTTTTTCGTAAAAATCTTAAAAGCTATAAGTGCTTACAACCTTAAACGTCAAACACAACTGATGCACAAAAGAAAATCCCAAACAATTTCCCCCACAAAATCGACCCCAAGTAAAAAGCCAGCAATCATCAACAGCGATATGGATAGAGATTTAATAATATCAATTATGCAGGAAACTCTTCTTGAGTTTAGAGCAGATCTAAATGAAATAAAGCAAATAATGAAAGAAGTAGTGAAGTGCGCAGATTTAGAAAAATTACACAATGAAGTAAGATCTCTTCAAAACAGTAACCACATGCTGACAGGTAACAAGAAAAACATAAAATCCAACAAAAAAAAATACAAAAAACCCAAAAAAAATAAAAAACTTTGTTAGCAAGTAAGTAGATATAAGATTAAATTAATAAAAAATGAATTGAAAATGAATTAAGGACATAAAAATCGAATTCGTAAAATCATTGGACTACAACTTCTTTAATATACAAGATAAGATTTCTCCATTAATAAAGTTCTGTATTATTCCGGTATATTTAAATGGATCTCAATTTACTCAATGGGAATACGATCTGCAAATTCTAAAAGATGCAATCAATAACATGAAGGAACAAAACAATATTCTTATCATTGGGGATTTAACGCAAGAACTGCATCTAGACAATCTTATTCAGATAATCAGGAAGTTTTCCCAGAATCTCGGAGCTCCAAGGATACATTTTTGGATAGAAAAGGTCATGAACTGCTTGACTTATGCAGCGAGTATGGTTTAAGGATTTTGATTGGATGCTCTAAGTCAGAGTTTAAAGGAGAACTTAATTTTGTCGGCAAATAGCGTGCTCAGTAATCGACTTGAGCTTGAGCGGGGGAGGAATAAATTAATCCAAGACTTTGAAGTGCAAACACAAAATTACTCCGATCATCTACCAATTGTAACTACCTTTGAGTTTAATATTCAAAATATCAGCAGCTTCGAAACTATATTAAAAACGATCCCTAAATTGAAATGGAACCATATTCAAAAGGAAGCTTATCAAACACAATTTAATAGAGAGATAGAAATGATGCACTCCGAAAAGCTTGAAGATATTGAACGACCAATAAAGGATTCAGAAAAATTACTGCCACAAAAACGAGTCAAAACTCAGAAACAACTATGGTTCGATGAAAAATGTGAGAGAAAACGAAGGAGATCTTTAGCTTTATTATGTTGTTTTAGAAAATACGACGAGCCCATCTACAAATCTTTGTATCTGCAAGCTAAACGTGACTTCAAGCGGAGCTGCCAGGAGAAGAAATCAAAGTTCCAGAACTCATTGGCTGTTCAAATATCGGAATGTAGAAATTCGGCTACTCTTTGGAAACGTCTTAACAGAAAAAACGGAAAAAGCTTAAAATCGGTATAAACCTTGATATCAAAGAGTTAGGAAACCATTTTTAGTTTATTCTAAACCCATCTGACTCTATAATCCAAGAAAAGTTCCAGTATGCGGTTCCAGATGTAAAGAGCGAGCAAACTGTATAACAAAGGACTCTCTAGAAAGTTTGGAAATCTTTTAGAAAAGCTGTATGAACAAACATCCTCAGCATTTTGGGACGGTAAGCAGTTAGGTGATTTCTTTGAAACGTTGACGGGTGTTAAGCAAGGGTCAATTTCAGCCTTCAAGCTTTCATCATGTTCATAGATGATATATCGGAATTACTATCGGGAGGAATAAAGATCGATAGGATCCACTTAAAGGTTTTGTTATATGCAGATGATCTAGTCCTGTTTGCTGACTCCCCGGAAAATTTACAAAGAATGATCAATCAACTGCAAAGGTACTGCCAAGAGTATGGGCCACAAGTTTGGGGGGGTATAAGCAATACGAAGTGGTGGAAAAATTTCTTCGATTCTTCCTAAAAAGGATATTTAAGCTTCCACAATGTACGTCAAAACAACATTCTACTTGTGGAAACTGGTCTTTCGCCATTATTTGTTGAAACACTCAAACTTCACCTCGATTATATTTTAAAAACCAACTCTATGCAAAGCGAAAGATTACCGAATCGATCGTTAAAGTACGTAATAAGAACCAAAACGCTTTTTTTTCGACGAATGGAAAAATCTTGCTGATTTCTGTGGATACAATATTAACTTGGATGTATTAAACACCTTGCACTGGAAAGAAGAATTCTAAAATTTAATTTCGGCAGTTGATGAGAAGAAGCACGCAAATTGTATTGAAAAGGTGGAAAGTTCTGTTCATCGAGAAATTTACGCTAACTTGAATCACAAGCTCTGTGAGAATAATTATTTTAACGAAATATACTCAACCGAAATAATTTCAACGATTTTCAAAACTAGAGCTGAAATATTGAACTTGAACTTCATCCCGCACCGGGAAGATTTACCAATTTTTGCTCTCTGTGTAATCTACGAGAAAGAGAGAACATATATCATTTTCTGGGTAGGTGTCCTATTTTGATTGAGCTCAGAATCCAACTGAATGGGAAAAGAATCTTAGAGGAAGCAGAAATGAGAACTATTTTGAATGGTTCCGATTGGAAAAAAATGTACTGCTATTGTCAAAAAGCTTTAAAATACAGAAAATCTATCATAGAAGAAACTTTTTAATAACAACGTTATTGTAACTTTGTCAAATTTGGGCAGACGGCATTATAAAGCCATGTCTTAGACTTTAACGTATTAAACATAAAATTGTTATTATAGACAAATTCAAGGAAATAAATAAACTTTATCTATCTAAAATCTAAAAAAATCTACATCTATAAGAGCTACATAAAAAGAGTTAAGGTCAATATTGTAGACCAACAAATTTACTACAAAAAACTATCCAAAATTATCTTTCTACGAATGATATTTTAGTCTATTGATTATGTCATTTCTTAAGGAACTCGACATTGAATGGACTTTTTTTGCATGAATCGATTAATGGGTTAATTTTATAGAAAAAACCGAAAGTGCTATTAAATTAGAGGGTGGGATTCGGAGATATGGGTTCTAAACCATCTTCATTCGTTTTTCCAAAATATCTCGAAAACGAAGCAAAATTTTGATGCAATTCCAAGAATGTTTTTTGTAGAGAGCAAATTTTCCCATCGAAATGCATCTTTTTAAAAATTATAAATAAAAATTTTTTATACAAAATAGTAAAATTCCCGACAGAAAAAAAGGCAATTTTTTCCAATTTCTGAGTTTTGTCAGTTTTTTTAATGGCATTTCTTTCTGGTTGCAGATAGGTATAGGTAATGCTTCATAAAATAAGAAGAAAATAAAATTTTCTTTAAAATGCTATATCAGAGAACTTTCTATGTTTCAAATTCACTGAAATATTGCCACTTGAACATAGACATTTATCATAGATTTTCATCCTTTTTATACTGTCAAACAGCATTTATCCTTATTTTGTTAAAAAAAATTAAAATTTTACTCAATGCAAAAGCATTTTAGGTTGATAATAAGTAAAATAAATGACCTAAATATTTCCTTTCTTGAATATAAAATATGATAGTATTTTCAAAATGATTTGTGGAACATTTTTGAAACAGCTATCTACAGACTACAACTGACCACTTAGGTCCCAATTTTGTCGGAACATTATCAAAATGTGTATCTATTAAAAACAAGTCTAGAAAAAATAACCGCAAATTGAACTATCGAAAGATTTCACTGGTCTACAAAATTTCACTTTTTTGAATGCACACAAAAGCGAACTATATTTCTTAAAGATTTTCGGCTCGCTGAACTCAAATCTGGCCTCAGAATTGCTCTGTCACATCACATTTTCAAAATATTAAGCGTTCAAGATCGGAAAAATCCAGTTTTTGCTATTTTTGAGCCTATGTTTTAACATAAAAAAATTTAAACCCAAAAACAAACCATTGCTTTTCCGATGATTTGCTATCCGCTGAATCCAAATCTGGTCTCAAAATGGCTCTATTACATCAGGCTACTGAGATATCTAGCTTCAAAAGTCGTAATACACGCTCATGCATTATTTTGAAGATTACGTATAGTCTCGAAAGGAAATTAGATTCAGAAACTATATTTTTTAAAGATTTTTTGGTGCTGAATTCAAATTCAGTCAGAAATTTACGCTGCAACATCAGTTTTCCAAAAAATAAAGCGTTGATGTCTTGACCTTACTCTGGCTATAGTCTCAAGACTGAATTTGAATTCAGCACATCCAAAACCATCAAAAATATGCTTTCTGACTCTAATTTCCTTTTGCGACTGCAACAGTCCTCAAAATAATGCATGACCGTTTATTGCAACTTTTGAAGCTAGATATCTCAGTAACATGATGTAATAGAGCCATTTTGAGACCAGATTTTGATTCAGCGGAATATGCAAATCAAAAACTGGATATTTCCGATCTTGAATGCTTAATATTTTGAAAATGTGATGTGACAGAACAATTCTGAGGCCAGATTTGAGTTCAGCGAGCCGAAAACCTTTAAAAATATAGTTCCCTTTTGGCTGCAAAATTACTGTCGAAATTAGATTCAGTCGTGTTTTTAATTTTCTTCATCTCCAAAAATATCTTGGCTTTATTCATACATTTAGTGGATGCAATACTACGTCTGCGTTTTATAATAATTGTAGAAAACTACAAATTGCTTGCTCAATATGTATGGGAGTCAATTGCGATCATGAGCAAGTAGCCGATATTGCAAAAGAGGACATTTTTGAAGATGTAGATGTCGATATAGACCTTCACAATGTTAGTGAAGAATTATTATAGTAAAAATAAGTAGGTACATACATTTTTTTTTTTTTTTTTTTTGTAACAAATACCTTTTCATTGAGTAAAAAATGTTTTTTTTATTTCACAGAGTAAAAATAAATGCAGTCAGTATAAAAAGGATGAAAATCTATGATAAATGTCTATGTTCAAGTGGCAATATTTCGGTGAATTTGAAACATAGAAAGTTCTCTGATATAGCATTTTAAAGAAAATTTTATTTTCTTCTTATTTTATGGAGCATTACTTATACCTATCTGCAACCAGAAAGAAATGCCATTAAAAAAACTGACAAAACTCAGAAATTGGAAAAAATTGCCTTTTTTTCTGTCGGGAATTTTACTATTTTGTATAAAAAATTTTTATTTATAATTTTTAGAAAGATGCATTTCGATGGGAAAATTTGCTCTCTACAAAAAACATTCTTGGAATTGCATCAAAATTTTGCTTCGTTTTCGAGATATTTTGAAAAAACGAATGAAGATGGTTTAGAACCCATATCTCCGAATCCCACCCTCTAATTTAATAGCACTTTCGGTTTTTTCTATAAAATTAACCCATTAATCGATTCATGCAATAAAAGTCCATTCAATGTCGAGTTCCTTTATATGCCCTTTTTTACGACATAATCAATAGACTATTCAGACGATATACTCAATAACCCAAAACACTGACAACTGAAAATGAGTGTCACTGATTTACTCAACTAATTTGTCATCTCGCCACGAGGTCATGTTATCCGAACTCTTCTTTTGAAGAACACATGAAGTCAATAGTCTTGTTGGACAACAATTTCAGAGCCAATATTCATCACCTCAAAAGTATTTCCGGAGAGCGCCCAAGGTGGTCGTAAACAGGACGTCCAAGCAGCGATAGATATTAAGCCAGTCCCGGTGTTCTTCAACCGAAAATAATTTAAAAAAAAAGCAATACTCCGCTCCTTCTTTCAAAACCTTGAAGGCCTTGAATAAGTTCATCACGTTGGCAAATGTGTACCAATTGTTTACAGCCACTATTTAGTTTGTCATGAGTGCTTTATTCCACAGATAGTCAGATATATGACTTGATTCTTCCTCCTTTTTTTTTGTACAAATAACACCTTGAGGGATACGATATATTGTGAGTGACTGTGGCTGCTACAAACAACAACACCCTTGTAGATTAGTGGTAACGTTTGTCGGGTGATTAATGTTTGCATAGAACTCTAGTAGTATAGTAGTTTTCTTCTCGGTTTATTTTTTTCTCATTCCAAGAAGTACCGTCTAGAAGAAGGCTATTAGTGTGGTGAATTGGTATCGATGTGCTTTTACACTCGTTGAGAGTGTTTTTCTTTTCTTTTTTTTCATATGGAATGGTGGTAGAGATGGCAACAGGAAGCAAGGGTGGATGGTGGTAGTGCCGTGTGTGGTAATGTGAGACGAAAACAATAGGGTCTGCCAATAGGGTGAACAAATTTTCAATTGGGTTCAGTCAAGCAGTTGAAGTTTCCTGTATTGGCCAAGTGCATGGGGGTAATGGCCCTAGGAATGGAAAAAAAAACACACACACAATTGGCATTGGATGAACGAAAGTTGACTGAAGGTTCCGTTTTGCGAGTGAGTTACGATGGATTTTAGTGAATGTCCTTGGCGAGTTGCCATCACATGGAATGGGTTGAGGAAGATCAGTAAAAGTGAAATTTTGTAGATAGTTTGGTGGGTTTAAAGACGAACCCTTACGAGCGAGTAATAAAGGTTCAAAACCAAACCAGTGCCAATCTTCAACTTCAATTAGATGAAAGGATCTCAGAAAAAGGATTTGAAAATGAATAAATAAATTGGTGCCCGTGGCGTGAGTTTGTGCATTGATAAAAACTGAAGACGATCTTAGAAATTTTTAGTTTTTATACATTTTTAGAAGTTCAAAGCGATACTGAGCGACTCTCATCCCGCAGCACCATCCGCTGCTGGCAGAACTTTTTAATGATGCTTCAAAAGAAATCCAGACCCACTCAGTGAATCAAGTGGTATTATTTAAACAGAAAAAAATAGACGAGTAGTTTATTTCAAATTTCTGTGGCAATACCCGATATTCTATGGGTATTGTCTTTCAAGAAGAATTGGCAGTTTCTCCGGTAGCAGTTTCATGTCAAGAATAGGAGGAATAGTACTAAACGGGAAATTAGAATACTATACTAGGTTCAGCTCAAGTACAAACTTGGAAAAATATTAAGGCATTAGGGACCTCCAATAGAAATACTAATAATGGAGACGTCTGCGAGACGAGCCCCGATGATTTAAAAAGAGATTTTGCTTCCAATTCGAATGCCTCACATGAAGGCGACCATTTTCACGAAACATTATATCCTGTAGAGGAATCGCTCATTCCAACAATTTCTAGGAGTTTTAGCTTCCAAAGAGTTTCTGAGTTTGAAGTTCTTAATGCAGTCACTTTAATTAAGTCAAATGCTGTCGGACTAGATAGAATGCAGCCAAAGTTTTTGAAAATTATTATTCATGCGGTGCTCTCCGAAACTACATATAACATTTTAGTCTACTCCACATATCCGTCTTTCTGGAAGATCTCCAAAATTATCCTTGTCCTTAAAAATACTGCCTCTAGCAATACATCCTATCGACCTATATCGATTCTGCCTTTTCTCTCGAAGGTTTTTGAGAAACTTTTGAGCAAGCAGGTACACTCTTTTCTCAATGAGTTTAACCTTTTATCACCTGAGCAATCCGGTTTTTGACCAAACCACAGTTGTACTACGGCACTCTTAAACTTGGTAGATGACATTCGAATGAAACTGACTGAAGGTCATATAACTTTTCTTGTATTGCTTGATTTCTCAAAAGCTTTTGATACAGTTCCTCACAACATTCTCATTCTTAAATTGAAAAACTACTTCGCTTACGAGTTCACAGCATTAAAACTTATGGAAAGTTACTTGACAGGTCGCACACAAGCTGTCTACTGCAAACAAAAATGTAAAGTTTTCTTCAAACGAAAGCTGGTGTCCCACAAGGATCCATCTTAGGTCCACTATTGTTTACCTTATTCAACAATGCCATTCCCTCAGTTTTGAAATGCTGTGAGGTCCAAATGGTTGCTGATAATGAATAGCAGATGCATTTTAGCTATCCGATAGGTTAAGTTAAGGATGCCACTGAGCGAATTAATGAAGACCTTAGCTCGATAGCCTCTTGGTCGAGAAAGAATAGGCTTATGCTGAACTCCAGTAAAAGTCAAGCTATATTAATTAGTCCCTTAAGCATTGACACCCAAAACTTACCAAAACTCTGCTTAGAAGGAGGAAGTGTTACCCTACGTCACCAATGTAAAAAATCTCGCTGTTACATTTAACCAAAATCTCACCTGGGGAAATCATATTATTAAAATAGTATCCAAGATATATGGACCCTTCCGGATTCTATATTAAATTGGAAACTGTTTTCCTTTCAGGACTAAGGCAATGTTAAGTCACTTTTATTCCCAATAATTTTTTATGCCTACCCAGTTTTCTGTGACTTAGATAGCATCTCCTTACGTAAGTTGAAAGTAGCTATAAATAGTACAGTAACGTTCGCCTATAACATTGGTCGAAGAGAACATATCTCTGGTTATGTTAAGGCTTTGCTTGCAATGGAGTTACAACAGTATCTCGAGTTTAAAACACTAACTTTTCTTTTCAGTCTTAAAGAAAATAAAGTGCCCGAATATCTTTTATTTTCTTCCGGAAGAAGCAGAAGTTTCGTGCCACTCTATAACTCAAAAACAGTTTTTTGTCAGCGCCATAAGACTTTGGAATCGCCTCCCGCTCAACGTCAGGCGGTCTTCAGGTATGAGGGATTTTCAAGAAAAGCTTAAGCAACATTACTGCTCATAAGCATATTCACAAAAAAGAAAAAAATTAAAAAAGTTCATGTCAATAATGTAATTAATATTTTAAATAATAATTTGAATCAAAATTTAACTATAATTCAATGTTTTAAATAATTAGTGTTATAGTTAATCATGTATTACTATTTAAACCTTGTTTCACAACTAAAAGATAGTATTGTATCTTCGTCCAAACATCATTTATGTACCAATAAATACAAATACAAATACAGAATAATATGACTTTTTCGATTATTTGTTCGAAATCGGCATAAAAGTGTAGGTCCTTTCCATTCCCCAACAAGGTATGGTTGACATAAATGCGCAAGGTCTCGGGATTACCCGCCACCCTTCTTTTCCTTCTCTTTCTGGCGTTTCGTTATCTCGATGGAATCACAGTTCTCCCACTTATCAGCTTCATACAAGTAATCCGCTAGTGTGGTACGTCGCGTTGACCTCAGAATGCGTCGGCAACCATCTCCTGTTTTGGATAAGCCGCGTTATAAATATAAAATGAGATCAGTAGAACGAAACTAGTCTCCTTTTATATTTAAAACGCGGCTTATTCGAAAACTTAAAACAGATTCGTTACGATTGTCTATATGAGGAATGTTTTGGTCTACCATTCTTTTTTTACTTCGCGATCGTGTTTCGGCTTGGTATTTTTGACGGCGTTCTCTGGATCTATAAATTTGATCAGGACAAAAACAACTGAGCTGGTCGTGATCTATTTATAAAGATGTTGTTTTTAACATGAAGTGCGTAAGTAAGTAAGTAATATGAGTTATTTGAGGCTAAAAACGTACATCGTGTATTTCGTGTCGGTTCGTTTGAGACGTAACCACTCAGCCATTTCTGATGAAGAAGGTAATTGAGTTTCCTATTGGTCAATCTGAAACTGACTTTTTACAGTATTTTGAGTTGATTACTAAATGGTGTTGCTCGTGTTGGCACTTTTTACATAGTGAGGCAGTTAAGAACTTCAAAAATGACAAAGGTGCTGAGCCAGATGAGATACCATCTGAGTTTGGGAAAAGATGGGAGAAATCGAATATAAATGGCTTTCGATTTTCATCTCTAAGCTTTAAGGAGGTTCTAGAAGCAAAAGTTAGAAGTTACCTTCTATCAACGTACAAAGGAAAAGAAGATACACGAATTTGTGATAGTTAGTGACAGATGAAATCCAAAGAACAATGATTACTCATGGAATAACATCAGTAATCCATAAAGGTTTTGCATGTTGTGCTGGTTGGCTTCGAAGCATAGATCTGACATGGTTGGCTCTCAGACAACGAGGAGCTTCCGAAATGCATGATGATATGCACGAAGGTAAGGTAAGGTAACTTAAGAATAAGTTACGGGATTCCTAGTCACATTAGTTCTACACCAAGGAAGCGTCTTGAGTCTTTTGCTCTTTATTACAGTCCTCGGATACAAGCTCAAAGCTAGTTTTAAAGTACTGAACATCAAAGTACGAAATATTCATCCTGCTGACAACCTCTCAATATCCACAAAGGGACATGGAAATCCCAACAAATCTGAACTGCTGGGTTTCACAAGGCCACCAAAACTAAACCCCTAGTTTGACGACGAATGCCGGCAAGGTAAAAACAACATCCTTGGGCTATAAGCCCCGAGCCGAAGCCTACAAAGACGATCAAGGGAACATCGTGGTGGAACCGCAGTCAATGCTGAGGATATGGAAAGACCACTAACGGCAATGATGAACCCAATTCCGCTGTTAGAGAGATAGAACTATTCGATTTAGACGACGTAGGCCAACAATTCCGCCAAACCGATCTGAACGAAGTGAAGACAGCAGTATCCAAGCTAAAGTCCAACAAAGCTGCTGGAGCTAATGGCCTCACTGCTGAATTATAAAGCAGCAGGCGAGGACCTGGTCAGGAATATGCACCAGCTCGCAAAAGGCAATACTCGTGAAAACATTTTCGTTTTCTTAGATATTTCTGGGATTCGAACCTCAAACCTCCAACATAACAGGCAGACACGCTAACCAATATGCCAAGGGCACCACACATTAGGTTACATCGTATTTTTCAGGGAAATGGAAAAGCTTTGATATCAAAGAACATCGTAACCCACAGCGCCGTTATTGTAAAAGAAGAACAAAAAGTGTTTTACCATTTCTTAAGCATCTAGAGGTGTCGAATATTTTGTAAGAATCGCTTCTTATTTTAATGGAGTAACGAGCATTCTCCAACGTCAAATCGATAAGTTATCCACAGCAAATTTGTTGCAAGTTGGGAAGGAAACACGCACGGCAGGAGTCGTTTCTGATACTAGTCTTGTAATTGCTCCACCTAAGGTGATTATCGTTAACACACGTTCTTCCTTTTCTGTCGGCTTTAAATTCGTATGACAACTATAGCAAGAATATTGTTATAAGTCTCTTTTTATGCGTTTTCTTTTAGATCTGGAGCAATCTAAAGTACTGTCGGTAATAGACCTTCCACATCAAAGCCGCATCGGAAAGAACTAAGTAAACGGCGTTCTTTTGTTGATCGGCGGAAAACTTTTTATGCCTGAAAAGGACGGGGCTTAAAAATGTCTGTAAAAAAATCTTTTCGAGGAAAATCATTGAATAAGAACAAACTTTGTCCGGCTACCTGTTCAATAAACTCTGATTTGAAAGCTGCATCGATGATATTGTATTGTCAATATTCATAGTCCGTCTATAACGCAGTGCAAATATTTTATTCGAACTGTCAACGTTCCTTGCTTTAAAGGAGGAAAAACAGAAAAGAAGACGAATAACAAGAGAAAAGATAAGATATGCTTATGTCTTCGACTTGTTTCCAAAAAAAATAAGACTTTCTTTTCAGAAAAAAAACGAAAAGCCCGCCAAAAGCAGTTGTAAATGACAGCGAGTATCGTCAAACGTAATCGCAACGTAACGATAACGAGAGTTTTTGTTAGTATCCTATAATTCGTAGAATGAGCCCGACATTGCCGATCGTTGCAAATAGTTAAAAGAAATTGTTATCAGTTTACAGAACCTAGTTTTACATTTCAGTAGTTTTGATATTGTTTCAGACTTTTATTTCTCCAATTGGCCTCAATACTTTGAAAGTAGACGTCACCACCTAAACCAAACTAATTGGATAACACTTTTCAAAGGAATAACCAAAACCACGTTCCTCGCCATTTGTAACAAACCAAAGCTATCGAAATTTATTTTCAATCATAAATACTTCTGTTCTGCGATACAAAAAAAAAAAACTTGATCCAAATACCATTTGCAGTGACCGGAAACAAATCTCTAGTGTGCAGCCAGCCATCTTTGCAATTTCAGCTGCATCCGATTGACATTCATTCCAATAGGTTTTCTTTCTAGCATCTCACTTAGCAAAAGCAAATCAGCCAATCGTCTCAATTAACACACATGGATCCATTTGCAAACCGCGCACCATAAGTTGAACTTAAAATCAACCAAGTGCAAACTATTCGCCAACAACACCGTTAGATTTGCATTCGCACCATGTTCCGATTGTGAACACACATCGTACTCCTTTACACAACCCTATGGATAGTTGCGGAGCTATTTATTTCAGCTTTCTTCTTCTGGTGGGTTTTTGTTATTTGAAAATCAATATCGTAGTGAAATGGTTAAGGCTATCATTCGATATGAGATGGTAACACTATCTGGGCGAGAAAATCCATCAATCAATCCCAAGATGGCACGGGAAAAAGGCATGAGGATGCGCGTTATAAGAGATATGGGATGTGATGATGTTTGACGATGGTGACGATGACGATGGCGTTGTGATGATGACGATGATGATGATGATGATGGCAGTGGCAGGAGGAAGGCAATGGTATTGGTGGTAATGAAAGCTGGCGGTATGTTATATGTTAGGTTTGTGTGTTGTCGTTTGAAATTTGATATCAATTCCTTAACGAGTGACTAGATTTGTGCGCATGTTTGCCTGCCGGATGAATCTTTTGAAACTTTCAAACTCATAGACTTAAGAATGTGCCTACATATGTGCGCCGCATAATGACGACAAAGACAAGGATACAGGGTCGCATTTGTGGTTCAAGTCGAGCAACAGAAACAATTAAGGAAACACCTGGAGCCGTCAAAGTCTGTTTAGAAGTTGTTTAAGTTGACGAAAGATGCACTATCGCATGTATAAATGCTTGGCGGAGTTGTTGATTTGCTGAAGTACGCTGAAGAAACAATCCCGTAATCCGCTTTGTTTCCTTAAACGTCAATGAGCCTATAAAAATATGTTTGCACTAAGAATTTTTAAGGAACAAAATTTGCAATCTTGTTCCATCCAGGAATTCTCTGTCCTTTATTTCGTCAAATCGTAATGAGATAGCAAGTCAGTTTATACGGGGACTTTTCGAGCACCAAGCTGCAAAAAAGTTAATGTTGTGAAAAGATCCGAAGCCGTATTCATAATTCACTGGTATCACTGAAAACTAATTAAGGCAATACTTTTCTTTCCTTGAGCGGTCATGAGGTATTTACACGAAGACTTTTTGGAGTACACAAAACTGCATGAGCAATGTCCTATTTATTGTTGACTAATGACAGACAAAAGGCTTGGATCAATGTATTTTCTCTTTAAATCTCGATTAGGCTATAATAGGTTGTTTACACTGAGGCTTTTTTGAGTACCAAATTAAACAAATATGTACTTTAAACCACTAAAGAACACTGAGCCGCATTTTAGGTTCAGAGAGAATCTACCCACGAATAACTTCGGTTTCCTTAAACGGAGTTGGTGTTATACAAGTCTGTTTACACGGACACTTTTTGGAAGACCAAGCTGTACTAATTATTATTAAAATTGTAAGAAAAGAAGGCGTAATCATTTTAGGAAACAATTAAGTGGTTACTAATAAACTGTTTACAATGAGGTTTGGAGTTTGGTGAAGTTTGGTGCTTCAAAAAGACTTCGTGTAAACAGACTTGAATGAAAAAATCATTGTGGTCGTGATTCAAAAGGATTCCAGGTCTTTAGCGAGTGCATTACTAAGCTCAAATCACTAGAACATTTAAGAGAATCAATTTAGGAAACATTGCTGTTGTCATTTGAGTCTGTTTACACGAAGTCTTTTTGAAGCACTAAACTTCAAATTAAAACTCTAATTTTTGGGGCGACTGACAAAAGTTCGAAGGTTTTATCAAGTGCAGTATAGAGCTCAGATCACAAGAACATTTGAAAGAATCAATTGAAGAAACAATGATTTGGTCATTAAAATCTGTTTACACGAAGTCCTTTTCAAGCACCAGACTTCAAATTTAAACTCTGAATTTTGGGGCGACTGACGAAAGTTCGAATGGTTTATCAAGTGCAGTATACAGCTCAGATGACAACAATATTCGACGGAATGAATTTAGAAAACAATGTTAGGTCATTAAAATCTGTTTACACGAAGGCTTTTTGAAGCACCAAACTTGAAATTCAAATTCTGATTTTTGGAAGATTCATAGGATTTTATCGAATGCATTTTAAAGCTCAGATCACAAGAACATTTGACAGAACCAATTTAGGAAGCAATGATGTGTTTATTAAAATCTGTTCACACCAAGGATTTTTAAAGCACCAAAATTCAAATTCAAATTCAAATTCTGCTTTTTGGGGGACTCATAATCACTCGAGGTTTTTATCAAATGCATTATAAAGGTCAGATCACAAGAACATTTGGCGGTATGAGTAGAGACAATGATGTGGTCATTAAAACCTGTTTATACGAACTCTTTTAAAAGCACCAAACTTCAAATTCAAATTCTATTTTTTGGAGGATTCATAGGTTTTCATCGAATGCTTTATAAAACTCCAGAACATTTGACAGAACCAATTTAGGCAACAATGATGTAGTCATTCAAATCTGTTTACACGAAGTCTTTTTGAAGCACCAAACTTCAAATTCTGATTTTTGGGAATTCATAACAACCTTAAGGTCTTTAGTGAGAGCTGATTATAAAGCTCAAATTACAAAACCACCAAGCACCAAGGTACAAATGACACAGAGACACCACCAAATATGTCTTCTAGCATCGCGGCCCTTTTATTTCGCAGGGCCCCAACTCTTGTCTAGAGTAGCTCCCAATCAAATACGACCTCGCAAGGATTATGGTGTTAATGAACCGCCCAGTGCCGCCATCTAGCAACACCATCGCTCTATTGGTTGTCGTCAGCCGTCATCTAGGAGAGAAGATATTCTGTTTCTTCGTCGTTAGAGAATTGTAAAAAATCTGCGGTTTCCTCCACACACACATAAAGACACTTCATTATAGACACACACAAAATAATAAAAAAACAAGTAATGAAAGACAATTTAACTCTCTGCTTACCTCTTCACTGTGCTGATGTGCATAGTTTGGTTCTACATGTGAAGCCACGCTAATCGATATGCTTCAAATATTATCGTACTTCCGGTTAATTATTACCTCCGTCGACGTTGTTGGCGGTAGATTGTCTATAGTATGGTAAGGTAACCAACAACAGAACAAGAGCCGCAACAAAACATAGAGAATAGAATCAAGAATAACACACGGTTCAGTGAATGCGCTTGGGTATGTGACCAAACAAGCGTGCGGATTGCGGCTCCCGGTACATACATGGCTGCGTATAAAAAATGCGGTAATTTTCTATCGGGAGGCGCGGTGAGTTGCTGAGATGGCGAATGTGTGTTTGACGATGATCGTTAGAAGGGGAAGAACCTGAGGTGCATCTATATCTTTATAAATAGTCTTTTTGGCTTTATTTGCTTCGTATGTCTACTTTTCTACGATTTGTTTATATAATCAGGTCTAATTTGTAGTTGGTGTATCTTGCAAATTAGTCGGGGAACATTAATCTTGGAAGCACCTCTTTGAGTTTTTTGCATTTGGTATGTGTGTGTGTATGTATATTCAAATGACCTTGGCTCTTGTGGTTTTGATTCCTAGAATTTTGAATACAAACAAAATTTGTCTAACAAAGGTGGGCCATATAGTGGTTTCATTCAAAGTCATAGATTATTTTGACACTGACAGCTGTTTTTCGCCCGGAATCTTGAAATAAAGTCAGTATATCATACTTCTGCGGAACGAAATGAGTCGTTTTACGCTTGAACAAAGTTGAGAAATATTAAAAACATATTATTTCTAAAGTGCGTTTTTTGAAAAAAAGTTTTAACCAAGCACAATCTATACAACGCCTTCCCCCACCCAGGATAAGGTGCCTTACAACTCATATTCACATTTCACACCCAGTTGAGAAAGTATACCTCGATCAACGATTAGGTGCCATAATAAGACCTACACGATACACAACATCCAACACCAACACAATGACATTCTGAGTCAACAATCACAGAAGTGCCCCTATTTTGGAAGTAAAACCATTCAGCTTGAGGTCCAGGTGCAGTTGGAAGATGAAGAGCTCAACCAAACTTTCTAAAGGATTATTGAGAACATTAACCTTATTTAAGCCATCTATAACGATGATGGCGCCCCAATGGAAGACACGAAATTTGCACCCGAAGATGGATAGAGACCGAAACGCGTCGCCATTATACTTATAAGATTAATTGTGAAATTTAGCAAAAATAGCTAAAACAAAAAACTTAAAAATTTTATTTTTTAATATAACACCAGGGTCGATAATTTTTAAAATGGTAAAAAGTAGAAAAAAAATTAGTAGCATGAAACCCATTGCAAGAGGTAGAGAATATAACAAAAACGAAAGGAAAAACAAATTATGGGCGATCTGAGGTCGGAAAGGGGGAGGGGGAGAGTTTTTATACCTATTATGGATATGGTAGAAATTTCAACGAACAAAAAAAACAAAGTTTATTAAAAAAGCAGATATTTTGATATTTTTGATATTTAAAAATAAAAAACTAAAAACTCGGTTATTCGAATTTTTCACATAAATTTTGAGGTTATGAGAAAAAAAAGTAAATACAAAAGTTGTAGATCTTTTTATTACCTACAACTTTGCCATTTAACTTTTTTATGAGACTTGCGGGTTTACCGGTAATCGAGATTAACCCTCCCCCCCCCCTCCCCCTTCCCCTTCCCGACCTCAGATCGCCGGTAATTTATTTTTTCTTTCGTTTTTGTTATATTCTCTACCTCTTCTAATGGGTTTCATGCTACTATTATTTTTTTGGTCTCAAAAATAATCGACCCTGGTCTATATGGAATAGGTTCGAGTTGAAAGTGTTCGGCCAGTTTCCGTTCCCAACTCCAGATTCTCAAAGAATTTTCCGAAATGTAGGAAAAATTTGAGATCGATGAACGAGAACTTCTTCAATGGCAATACCAAGAAATTATCCGCCAAAAGAAAGCCAACAACGAACGTTCCTTCAGCATGTTCATCTTAGACCCCAAATAAAAAGTCTTCTATGTCATCGTGAACTAAAAAAAGGACGAGATCCCAACTCTTTTGAAAAAGATCAAAGAAAGATTTCAAAGTCCTCTTTATATGGCTGAAAATGAACACTATGATTTTACAGAAGCCCGTACATCAGTTGCTCCGAATCACGCGGCGATCTTTGTATCGATCATTCGAAAACTTCTTCTAATGAGGTACTTGCAATGATTCTGCAGGAGTCAAAAACAAATTCACAAGCAGCCTGCGTTTCAATCGCTATGTAGCTTCAATATGTCGCTGACGTATAGCCAAAATCGCTCTCATAAATGGGTACAACAGTTCTGTGTGAGAGTGGTGGAGTGATGAAAAAGTTCTATCAGTACTAGTATCGAGTGTTTCTTTTAGAGGTTGTTTTTCGAATAAAGTTTGGTTTGCCATTTCATCATGAACAGTTTGACAAAAGAACAATGCTTGGAAATCGTGCAAATTTATTTCCAAAATAATGGTTCAGTTCGCGAAGTTTACCGCAAGCTCCGTCCATTTTATGGTCGACATAATCGTCCATCAGAGCAACTAATTCGGTTAACCATGTATAGTTTTCGCACTACGTTTACTTTATACGATAATACGCATCCGCAGAGACTTCCAACAGTGCGCACCGAAGAATCAATTGCCGCTGTGGATCAAAGTGTTGAAGAGGACCCGAATGAATCGATTCGCCACCGTGCACAGCAATTGGAGCTTTGTCCATCAACTTTATGGAAGATTTTGCGCAAATATCTTGGCTTACCTTGCAAGATCCAACTTGTGCAAGAATTAAAGCCACGAGGCTATGCAGTGCGTCGTGATTTTGGTGTATGGGCCGAAAGTGAGATTGATCTCGATGTTGATTTTCATCGCAACAGTTTGCTCAGTGGTGAGGCTCATTTTTGGTTGAATGGTTACGTCAGCAATCGAAATTGCCCTATTTAGAGTGAAGAGAACCTTGAGACGCCATTACATCCACAAAAACTGACTGTTTGGTGTGCTCTATGAGCTGGTGGAGTCATTGGGCAATACTTTTTCCGAAATGATGATGGCGAGCCAATTACAGTTGATGAGGACCGGCATAGAGCCATGATAACCGACTATTTTGTTCCCGAATTGGATGGCATGAATGTTGATAAGATGTGGTTCTTACAAGATTGCTATATGCCACACGGGACACAGTGCACGTCACGATTTATTGAAGGAAACATTCGATGAGCGCATAATTTCGCGGAATGTAGGTACCTGTCAATTAGCCACCAAGATCGTGTAAAATGACATCATTGGATTATTTTCTTTGGGGATATGTGAAGTCACTCGTCTACGTCAACAAGCCAAAAACGTAACGGGGCTTGGAAGCCAACATTGATAGCGTTATTGCCAACATACTGCCTCAAATGCTCGAAAAAATTGCTGAAAATTGTACCTCTAGCCTTGACTTTATTCGAGCCAGCCACGCCGCTACCGTTCGCCCCCTTCCTGTAATCATATTTAAACATTAATGACAGAAAATTATCATCAAAACGATTTTCTTGTGTTTTGTTTCAATTCGAAGTTCTTACTTACTTACGCGATTTCCCTGCAATGTGCTTTCGAGCACCCGACGAGCCGGAGCGTTTGTGTCCATCCGCTTTAAAACCATCGTAGCCTCGCGATGCATACTCTTCTGGCTATGCCCATGTCGCGGTACAGCTCATACAGCTCGTTGTTGTATCTTGTTCTCCACACATTGTCTTCGCATACGGGACCAAAGATCATTCGGAGAATTTTTCTTTCGAAACGACCAAGGGTTTCCTCATCCGCTTTCGATAAAGTCCATGCTTCCGCGCCGTAAAGCAGGACTGGGATGATTAAGGTCTTATATAAGGTTACCTTGGTTTTTCTGGAGAGGGTTTTGTTTCTCAATTGCCTTCTTAACCCAAAGAAACAACGGTTGGCAAGAGTTATTATTCTCCGTTTGATCTCCGCACTGATGTTGTTGTCCGTGTCCACAGTGGATCCTAGGTAGACGAAGTCCTCTACTACCTCGAAGTTATGTCTGTTTATTGTGACGTATTGTCCAATTCGTCGATGTTCTGTGTCCTTGTTTGATGACAGCATATACTTCGTTTTGCCCTCATTAACCATCAAACCCATTTTTGCCGCTTCTGTTTCAATACTCGCAAAAGCACCTATGACATCACGCTTTTTTCTTCCCATTACGTCAATATCGTCTGCATAGGCGAGTAATTGTACAGACTTTTGAAAGATTGTTCCTCTGCTGTTGACGTTTGAGTTTCTTACAATCTGTTCAAGTATGATGTTGAAGAAATCGCATGACAGTTTGTCGCCTTGCCTAAAACCTTTTTCGACATCAAAGGTCTCGGTGAGTCCTTTACCGACATTGACGAAGCAGCGTGAATTCTCCAAAGTCATCCTGCATAGTCGTACGAGTTTTGCAGGGATGCCGAAACTAGACATGGCTCTGTACAGCTCGTCTCTGTAAATACTGTCATACGCGGCCTTGAAATCGATAAAGAGATGGTGAATATCGATATTATGTTCTCGGGTTTTTTCCAAGATCTGCCGTAATTTGAAAATTTGGTCTATTGTGGACTTCTCTGGTCTAAAACCACATTGATAAGGACCTATCAAGTTGTTAACGTGGGGTTTCAGACGTTAGGATCGGCCACACGATACTGAGGTTCCATTTATCGGGCATGCTTTCTTCCGACTCGTACAAACAGTCTGTGGAACTCGAAGTTAAGTACAAAAAAACACTCTTTAGAAAATGCCCATTTACTTAAACATGGAATTTAATTCACATCATAAATGGAATCCAACTGTAGGTGCGTTATCCAAATGAAACTCCCACTTGGCAATAAAAAACCAGCACTGGTAGTTCAAATCAAATGTCAGAACTCTCACTCATTGTTGACTGAATTTATTGAGCTTCTTCTAGCTAAATATCATGCAAACTTGAACACTCTTACTCATTCAAAATAGCCTTTGTTGTGTCATTTCATATTAATCACAATGAGAGTGGTGTCAATAAACGTTTATGTCCAATTTTAAACGAATACACATGTTCTATGAACAGACAGACAATTCAAGTCCGACAAATACCATAATCAGTTAGTTGACGTTATAATTTCCGTATATGAAAGCTGTTACGTCGCGTCGCGTCACATCGTATCGGTCGCTAGCGTCGTATGTCGCCGTCGACGAACGGTAGCTTCTTTTTCTATTCCAAACAAAAGATGAGTGTGTTCGTTTTCTATCTCTTCCTGCATTCCGTACACGCACAATTCACAAAGAATATTCTCGCCGCACTTGTAAGCTATCTTCTTCTTCATCATATTATAAGTATAAGAGTATCAATTAAACTTTAATTGGACTAATACCCTTCAAAGGCATTGAGACACTTAATTATGAAGTCATGTCATCTCGAAACCAAGAGCGTTGTTAGAAGAGCAGAGATCATGTGTGTCAAGAAAGGCATCAGAAAGATCACAGCATCTTCTTCAAATTGATTGAATGTAAATAAAAAAGAAGGAACAAGTATCACGCACTCACTCTCATAGCCCCCGATTATGAGTTAATATAAAACAAAACATAAACATTTAGTTCTATTAATATTCAAAAGAATTTAATTCAAATGAATTGATTATGATGCTGTTGATGCTGTGTGTCTCTCGCTCTGTGTGATTCATTTCGATTCGATTAACATAAATAATTATAGATCGACGTCGGCATTAATTAGCTGTTCGCAGCTTGAGATAGTAAAATCGAAGAGACACATTTAGCGCGCTGGGAAGCTAAAAGCCATAACACATAAGCGCGTCGCGCCGCGTCGACCTCACGTAGGCTTCACGTTACATGAGAAATCCTCAAAACGCCCTACTGTCATTCATTCGTCTAAGCTTGTGCAAAATTAAGAATATATATCGATTGAAGTATCGAACGACCATCGTCGTTATCAGTAACTATCGATAACAAAAATCGATTTTTTCTTTTGTATTAAATACATGGAAAACTAAATCGATTGATAATTTGTTAATTACTTCTGACAAAGAAATGAAAGCTAAGTAAAATGTGTAGTGTAATCAATTGAGCTAAGTATAATGTGCGTAGTTGCATTTCTATACTGTGTTATCACATGTTTGTGATAACATTTGCTGTTTAAAATGAAAAACTTGTCGATTTTTTCAACATAATCGATATATTTATACAGATATCAAAAATGTTATTGCAATATACGGTATGAAATTATCGCTTAAGTAATTGGTCGAGCACCTTTACAAAAATAAAATAATTTAAATCCTTCAATATTGCCCATATTGATTGACTTTATATTAACCCATGCGGCCATGTATCGAAAATCAATCGAAATCTCGATTTTTAAGAACATCTTTTCAGAATTATAGTAGTTTGAGTGATTAAACATCACCTTCGTCTGGCAAAAGTCGAGTTTAATACAGGTTTAACAACGATAGCTGAAATATCTATATACTAGTTACATCGACAAAGTTCTGCTAAAACACTCTAAAATTCAGCTTAAGTACAATTCACGCAAAAATATGAAGTACAATTTGATTGATTTGTTTGCCACAAAAATCTATAATCGACTAAATACTTACTCATTATATCGAAAATTCATCGAAATCCTCGATATGAAAAATATTACATAAAATATAAGTCAATTTTTCAAAACATTATTGCAAATTCAAAGTAGTTTAAATGCTTCAACAACACTTACATTGAATAATCCAACAAAAATTAAATTTAGTACAGCTGTAATGACGAGAACTTAAATATTTGTCTAGTTTTAACATCGATAAATTTCAGCTGAAACACACTTCGACATCGATACCGACATATCGATAATTTGTTTCGTAAATCGATGTTTTACTTACATCGATTTTTTTACTCTTCCCTATTGCAAAACTGAAATGGAGGGATATGTCAGAAAGCGAGCAAAAGTTCAACATAGCTGAACTTTTGGTCGCCTCGTTACGTTTGCTTACGTCTGTCAAACGACGCGTTTGAGGACAAAGCGTGATTGTGTGCGACTCTACAGATTTCGTATAGTTGAACTTTTGATTGTTCTGTCAAATGAGGTCGACGCGAGGCAAACGCGCTATTGTGTTATGGCTTTAAGAAGCGTTGGTAGTTTTTTTTTGTTTATTTATTTATTTCCTACTCTTCTTTTTTCAATATGAATAATTAAAAATAGCTTTGAGAAACATTTCTCAGGTTTCAAATTAAGTTCAGTGCGTAATCCCAATACAATCAATGACCCATTGTTTGCTTTTTTGTTTTTAGGTTAGAGAGGCTTATACAACTCGAGAGGTTATTGCATTTTCGTATACATCACAAGAGATTGAGTTTTGTTAACGGTCTGCAGAAGTTAGGTTCAATTTTTCAGCGACTCAATCATTCATTTTGGTAGACGCAACCGCTTAAATGAGGCTAATCCATTTTTGGATGGGGGTTCTTGAGAAAGATGGTGCATCGTCATATTGTTTGATCAGAGTGACTCAATATGAGTCTCTGGAGCGGAAAATTCTTTATGTGCAAATTGGTGATGGTACTACATCTCTGCAACGAATAGTTGACCTATATGGACTAAGGGATATGGAAGTTTCTGGTAACAAAAAGACTGAGGACTTTTGTTGCTTGTTATACTTATTCCACACAATTGAATGGAAATGTGCTTCTCAAGTGGGAAAAGTTTAAATTTCTGAGACGTAAGATCCTTGACGGAATCAACTATCGATTGAGCGTAGAGTTGATGAGGTGGCGAGAAAATTCTGTCATTTTCTGTGATAGAAAAATGCCATCAAGGTGAAGGGAAGACACTTCACTTAGGTTGGTTCACAATGTTGGACATTGTCCAAAAAGTATGAGAGTTAGTTGACGGCAAAGATGAATATGCTCCGTAGGTCAGAATTAGTAATGAAATTTTTAAATTATTGGAAGTTCCAAGATCCTTCGAACCCCTTACGTCGAATATGCCCATCTTGGGAAAACAGAACATAACCGACTCAATTCGTATTGTCTTGTTCACAAGAAAGATCTAGAAAGCCTAGTCTAGCAAGCAATATAATACAACGTTCAAAAACAATCGCGAGGAAACGAAAACAAAGACAGACCAAAACACTCTGAGGGCAAAGACAAATGCATAGATATCTGCAATTTGTTGGCCTCAGACATGGAGCAATCCAAAACCGAGAGGCTTGCCGACGGCGACGATTTCTGAGATAAATGCGGGGTACCCCGCGGGTCGATCACTTATTTGAAGCAGATAAGTGGGGTAGCTATGAGCTATGAGAAGGAAGGAGAAAAAGCAGTAAATTCCTATTCCTATTCCTATTCCTGAAGCAAAACGCAATGATGATTGGCAAACCTACTCCTCTACTCCCCCAAATACGGTAAAAAAAAATAAAAAGGGCCGAAAAAGCTTCCTTTAAACAATTCTTATAGAAGATATCTCTGATGTCCCCACTAGTCATAGACGTCACAAAGTTCTTGCGTCTGACAAGCCAGCTTACCTAGGTACCTTAACAAAGGAAAACAGCTCTCAGAGTAAGTACGGAAAAGGCACTCTTCAACTCCTCATAAATACCCACTTTCCACAATCAATCATTTAAGACCCGCTAGCTATCATAAGCTCACCATCTCAAAGGGAACAGCCGATGCTTCCATCTACGGAAGAATGGTGAACGGCCAGAAAAATCTCCAACATCAATGTCACGAAATGGGCAATAGCTTTACTTAAGTCCTTCAAAAACCCTGGGGTAGACGGCATTTTCCAGTGGAGCTGTCATAACCGTTCCCATACTATCCAAACTGTTCACTTGCAACCCGCAACTTTTGGTCACATACCCGAAACCTGGAGAATATTAACAGTAATTTAATAACCAAAAGCTGGAAGAAATCTGGACATAAGCCAGAACAGGGCTGCCATAATTGCTCACATACTATCCAAACTGTTCACTAGCTTTTGGTCACATACCTGAAAGCTTCAGAAGAGTAACAGTAATTTGCTTGCCCAAAGTAGGAAGAAGTCTGGACACAAGTCTTAGATTCCCGTGGCCAATCACTGATGTCTTTTATCCTGAAATGCACGAAGAAGGATTAACACATTCGGGATAAGCCATTAGCTGCCCATCCATTATCCACATCAAAACATGCGTATCAACAAAGAAAATAAACGGAAACAGCGTTGAATGATTTGGTTACAAGAATTGAACCCTATCGATTAAAGGAAATATCAATTTCCTCAACATAAAAGGAGCCTTCAACGACACTTCCTGCGAGGCTACAGACCGTGTGCTGAAACAATACAACGTTCCACAAGTAATTCGCAATTGACTGATGTCCATGCTAAAAAACAGAATTATTCACAGAAGAACTGGAGATTTTAGCATTAAACACCAGAGACTTTCCACAAGGTTTCCTCTCACTAGTTATCTGGTCAATCGTCGTAGAGAGCCTTCTTTAGATTACTTGCAGCCCAAGTCATTCATGCAGTGGGCTTTACAGATGGTCTAGCAATCGTCATACCAGGCTCATCAGAAAAACTAATATTAAGAAGGCTTCAGCCTTTCAGCTTTGAACACAGTACAAAACTGGTGCTTAGATGAAGGCCTCTGCGTCAATCTCATAAAACAGTGATTGTCCTATTCACAAAAACAAGAGAACTAGGTCTTATAATACGAACTCTCTCTCAATGGAGTAACAATTCTACTCTCCATATACCTTGAGCTTATTCCAGACAGCAAATTATCATGAACCCCACAACTAGAACGTATCTCGAACAGAGCAACCAAGTCCCTACGGACTGCCACAGCATATGCGGGAAAAGCTGTTGTCTTAAGCCCAAAATGATGTACGACCTCTGTATGTTGAGGAAAACTCAATAATTTTGGTATGTGCTTGAATGATACTACTCGCATATTCCCGTGTACAAGATATGATATTGTATACTTGTATTGGCACAGGTTTCGGCATTTTCAGCGACTTTCCTAGAACTATCTTTTCAGTAAGTCCTTGCCATTCACCCATGTTCGCGAATAATAAGCTCATCGAACACCAAAAACAGACAGCTAAGTTGCCCTAAAAGAACATTACATACTTCTTTTATGGCAACTTAAGATATGACTTATGGTCATAAGATCCAAACTATTCCAAGAAACAATTCTCTCCGAAGTAGCAAGAAAAAATTATGTCATAATCCACTAGATCCCGGGGCGGCACATAAAGGCAATGATGGTAACGAGAAGGCAGACATCCTAGGTAAGGACGGCGCATCTAAACCATTCGTCCGTCCTTCCCGAAACTTCTGCAGAATCCAATCCTACTAAAAGAATCCAAGAAAGCTTGGCGTAACAGGACTAGATATTAACCGGCCAATGGTCTTTAAAGAAACATCTAAGAGGTTGATAGCAGACCCCCTATGCAGACTATGCCTCGAAAATGAAGAAACATATCTGCACATTATTACAGAATGTCTAGCACTTTTCCGCCTTAGGCCTCGGCCACGCAGTAAGCGGCAGAGCGGCTAAGCGGCTGAGCGGTGAGCGGCTGAGCGGCAACTCTAAGCGGCGTATGGCCAGGCACTAAGCGGCTGAGCGGTGAGCGGCTGAGCGGCAACTATAAGCGACGTATGGCCAGACACTGAGAGCGATTGCTTTTGAGCGATTAGTATTTAAAATGCCGTTGTCAAGAACAGTTTGCCGTATTTTATTTTCGGAAAATCGTTTGTATGTGTACAAATTACTTAAACGTATACAAAAAAGAAGACGATTTGGTGTTCATCCGATTAACCAATTAAGATCGGAATTTGGTGAATTTAATCATTTATTTTTGAATTTGCCATTATAATTGTTTTTCCATTACCTAAGATCTTTTTAAATTCGTTAACGGAAGCACTCATTCCACTCAATATATGGACGCTTCGTCACTGATATAAATATAAAATGCTATTTGCCGCTCAGAAAATTAAAACATGTTTGATTGCTGAGCGGCGCCGCTTTGCCGCTCAGAATTTTGTTTTGCCGCCCGCTCATTGCGTGGCCACTCCTGTGTGATTTCATATGTTTTAATTTTTTTTTGCCGCTCTGCCGCTCTGCCGCTTACTGCGTGGCCGAGGCCTTAGAAAGCAGATACTTAATACTTAAGTTATTAACTTCTGGTTCAGTTCAGGAACTGGAGAAACGCTCTTGAAATTCTCATGGGATTCGTTCAGACACTGCAGTACCCAGAGCTGGGCAAGCACAACCTAAATTTAATCTAATTCCTGTTCCTATTTTATTTCTGTTCCTAATCCTATTCCCATTTCAATTCGTATTTGCATTCGTATTCGTATTCCTATTCCTATTCCTCTTCCTCTTCTTCTTTTCAGCCTCTGTCTCTGCCTCTTTCTGCCTCTGCCTCTGCCTCTGCCTCTTTCTGCCTCTGCCTGTGCCTCTTTCTGCCTATGCCTCTACCTCTTCCTCTTCTCATTCCTCTTCCTCTTCTCATTCCTTTTCCTGGTCTATTCTTTTTTTTAAACTCCATTTCCTTTTCTTCAATTCATTTTCTAATTTTTACTTTCTTTTCTTTTAAATATTTTGTTTCTTTTTCCATTTAACTCTTTCTTTTACCTTTGCTTTTTCAAGTTGTCTTTTCTAGCTCCTATTCCTACTCCTTTTCCTAGTCTTTTCCTTTTTTTCCTTTTTTCTGTTCTTTTTCCTTTTCTTTTCCTTTTCATTTTTCAATGTTTCCTATTCTTTTCCTTTTTAATATTCTTTATCTTTTTCCCTTCTTTAAATTTTCTTTTACCTCTGCTTTTTCATGTTGTCTTTTCTAGGTCCAATTCAATCAAAAAAGACTCTCTACAACTCCGTTGGTCAGAGCATTAACCCAACTATCGAAATAAGAAAAAAAACATTTGATTGCCATCTAAGCAACTAAACCAAAATGGCGACAACAGGCTGTCACACGCATGGGAAACGACAACGGTTTTAATTGATTTATTTATTTAATGTTTTAGGGAGCAATCTGTCAATGTTATTAGTAGCTACACCCTCTCGAAACCGGACAAGTCAACAAAATGGACAAGTCAACAAAAAAAAAAAATAGAACACACCATCACCGTTCTTGGTAGATTTAATTTTTCAAAAAAGGCAATTATTTGACGCAATCTCCGAAACCGCTAAAAGCTGCGTGAATAAATTAGACATAGAAGGTAAGTTTGCATTTATTCATGTTTCATTACAACAATCACGTCTAAGCAAATAAAAAAATCACTGAGGTTAATCACCCTCCGCCGCCATTGGAACACCAATAAAGAGAAACGTCACTTTTATTCATCGAGAGAGATACAAGAAGGTAAAGGCAACGCAAAATCAAAAGCGTAAGCCAAAAAGATCCGTCAAGATAATAACTACAACAACAACAGCGAAAATATCATTTTAATAATAATCTATTACAATGTTACTGTAAATTTACACTGTGCCTATAATACCCACCGCACACACAAGCAAACAGCTAATGAAACAACCGTTTATGACCTCGACAAGTTATGCATTTATATATACCTACTCCAACATAGAAGAGAAGTGAAAAAGAATTTAAAAAAAAAAACAAAATAATGTGCCAGCGAAATGAAAACAATTAAGGAGTAGGTATGAGCAGAGACTACAGGCAGAAAAGCATAGAGTGCAAAACCGTAACAAGTTGGCCACTGTATTCCAAGCACGAACCATCACACGCCCGAAGGCCATTCATATACTTACCACGGGGTGGCGCGGCGGACGGATAAAAGCATTAGACACTTTAGTGCGGGGTTCAGCCCAATCCGCCCGCACCATCATGGCTGACGCTGATCCCGTCGTCGCAAAGGTGATCTCATGAGCTAGAGAGAGGCAGACAAGTTGGTTGGTTGTATCACATACCGCACATAAAAGCAACCAGTGTTGCAACAATGCGAAACCAAAAATGCAATTTTCATTTTCCGATGGCGGATATTAGACGAATTTGATTGCAACGACGCGACGATTTGATGGTGCACCTTGCGTCTTTTGTTTCAACTACAGGGGTTTTGCTTTTGCTTTTGTGTTTTTCTAAAAAAAATTTGTTCTCACACAAGGAAGGCATTAATTAAGCAAGCAAAATTCAAATAATAAATTTTAGCTTAGCGGCGCCGCGGCCGTTGCTTGTTTCACAAGACGGACATATTTAAACGAAGCGAAGAGCTCTAGCGTTGATTTATACGATTTATTCGCTTTGCCACAAAGTAACACCTGTCAGTGGAACAAATTCGAAAATTGTGGTGTTTTTATGTTTTGTTTCGAAGGATCGCTGTCAAGGGGTTTTGTGTTATTTACGACCACAGTGGCATTGAAGTGGCGATACTAGAAAACTTGATGGGGATTAACGGTGTGGTTGAATATTGCTTTTTTGACCTACTTGATTTGGGGTATCCATAAATATTCGCTGGCTATCTAAGTTCAACATCCGATTCGTGGTGAGTCAAAGAAGATTCAAAATTATCATTTGGAATTATTCAAAAACGGGAATGCGCAATTTATGTGATGCTTAAGTTGACGTCTAACAAGTTGGAACGCACATGGCACGTCTTGAAGACTTTTAATTGACAAATGAAACGTTAAAAACTATGGAATTGGGTTAATTACTTTCAGATAATCTTACGTTCATTGCATCCCTTCCTTGAATGGAATAACCAAAACGAGATAACTGTTTTTGCAAGACAGCTCGAGGAAAACCAAGGCTTGATGTTTTCAACTTTTAAGTAATTGGGGCTTGTCGAGTACAAGCTCGGTGGATACTGAGAGGTCATTTCTTTACACGAGAAACGAAACTTCAAAGAATTTCTTTGACAGACGCTCGTTGTGTAATGATTACGTTACGTAGGAGGTTCGAGGATCGAATACCAAAAACATCGAGGAGAAAATGGTTTTCCGCAGGCATCGTCTTTTGCTAGAAATTTGCAATTTCCCCGAATTCATGACATGAAAAGCGCTTCTCTTCGGAATTGGCAAACCATTGCAAGCTCCTTCCATTCAATCATTAGTTTTATGGTTGAGAGAAATGCGCTAGGCCCAGGGCTCCCAAAATATAGAAAAAGTATTCGAAGATTGTGTTTAAAAAATAAAAGTAAAGAGTGTGACGCAACAGAGCGGAGAGCCTCGGGCTCTAGCGCATTTCTAAGAACCATAGACTTGTAACTCAAACCTAATAAATGCTGGTAGTACAGGTGAATTTTGACGAATGTAGATAAAAAAGATTTGTTACACAAAGCTACAACTTTGTTCGTTCTCCTACAAGTGTAATGGACATAGTCCTACAAGTGGCTCTTGACTTGTAGCTTTGTGTTACAGGCTCTATATGTTGAAAGGAATGGAGATGATTTACAATTTTTTGCCGATTCCGAACGGCTAATCGAGAAAGCGCTTTTCATGGCAACGAAGTTACTATTGCAGGCTTGGCAATTCTTATTCGCTAAAGGCCATACCTGTGGAAAAACATTTTTTGTTTTCTGTTGGGATTGGAACCTCGATCATAACACGTAACAGGCAGACATGCTACCCATTACACCACGAATATGTTTACAGAAACGACGTATTTTACAATAAAAAGTTACCAGGACTGCAACACTTACTGACCTACATGACTTGGAAACAGGAAGACCGCATTCATAAACCCAAAACATTAAGCAGCTTTTGAACGAAATTTACAGATAATGATCTGAAATTTCCTTTGGTCAGTTTTTCCCTCATCATTCCTTGAGTTATTGCAAAAAGTTCGTGAGATTGACATACAAAAATCATGATCCCCGTCTTCGTATGGTGCCCACAGACGAGAATGTGGTTGCTGCAGTTGAGAGTGTGAGACTCAGTCCACGAACATCCACTCTCCATCGATCTCAACATCTCAAGATTTTAGAAAACTTTCTTGGATTATTGGCTGACAACGTCAAATTGACTCAGCGATTGAAGGAACACAACGATCCACTTCGTTATAGCTTTTAAGTGTCAGCCTTACAGCAGCTTGAAATGTACAACGATTTTGGGTGAAAAATCGTCTTTTCTGACGAGGAACTTTTACATTTAGAGAGCTAGAAAAACACACATCATGTTATTGTCGAGAGTAACATAATTCAGTTTTATTATAATCGGAGGACTTGCCAATTCCTAGCAAAGGATGATACCAATGGGAAACAATTGAATGTTACTTCTATTCAAACTTCGAAATCCTTTGTCATAAGCAGGCATTTTTACCATCACGCCACAGGCGCTAATCTATTGCTGACCAAAAAAAAAGGATGATGATTGATTGTAGAATTGATACAAGATATGGAAACTTACATCAGCTTCTCGAAAAGATATTTAATAGTCAGGGGTACGTATATTTCGTTTTTACGAAATAGATGCGATAAAAGCGAAATCTGCATTTTAATTGCGATAAAAGCGAAATTTGAAAATTAAACACTTTCGCACTTGTTACGTTACGCGCTTTCAAATGTTGATCAGAAGCACTAACAGTTTTTATTTATAAAAACCCTGTTCAAAACAGACAGAGATGGCACGAGTTGTTGCGTAGTTGAAGAGTTGTTGGTGCACATGGGGCTTAGAGGAATAAAGAACAAGAGAGAAAACCATTACCTCTCTTGCCAAAAAATTAGTGCTACAAGCACATTGGCGGATCATTTTGTCCATCGGAAGCAGCAAATATGCCCTCCTCTTCAAATTCCATAGTGGAAAGCTTCGCAAAATTCCGTTTTTCAAAAGTGTACCACAAGAAAATCTAATTGACGGGTACTTTCATTTTCACAGACAATTACTTCGATTGGTCGGCCAAGAAGTTCCTGTGGATGTAATGCAAGTTTTAGTGGCATCAAAATCTTGCTACTCTGGGTTTGCAAAAGCAGCTATTCAATGTCTCAATTGTTCTGTCAATAGTGTTGATGGCGAGAGGTACTTTGTCTACAACATTGTCGTTACTGATCGCAGGCAAACAATGAAAGATGAAAATGTAGAAATTGCAACAATGCTAGCCTTCAATTGAGTGAGTTTTTAACACTATATTCTTTTTTGCGAAATAAATGCGAGATTTTCTATTTTGAGTTTTTTTAAATGCGAAATCACGATTTTTGATTTGCTAAATTTACGTAACCCTAGTAATGGTCCATAAAGAAGCAGAGGCGGGTTTTTTTAAAACGCCGCCCAAAATGTAAACAGACATTAATAACATAAATATAAATAATTACCGTTAAGAACTGAAGTATTTCCCTAACTTCTTTCCATTTTCAGCAAGTAGGGGCTTATGAAGTAGGACATTTTACAAAAGATACTAACCTGAAAAAAAAGAAAAAATGTATGTTATAAACGTAATTTATAGAAGTTGCTAAAAATATTGTAAAAATTGTATCGCTACAAATTAAATAAATATAAAGGCGGCCAAAAAAAAACAATAGGAGGATCGGGGTTAAGCGCATGTCTTGCAACCATTACTTACTTACTTGGCATTACAGTTCGGGGTGAACCTGGGCCTCAACCAACATCTTTCTATAACTACTTCGATTCCGGGCGAGCTCTCTCCAGTTTTGCACTCTAAGTCGGTTGAGGTATTCTTCCATTTGATTGCGCCACTTAAGACGAGATCTTCCCTTTCCGCGATTTCCCAACAATGTACTTTCGAAAACCCGACGAGCCGGAGCGTTTGGGTCCATCCGCTCAACATGGCCCAACCATCGTAGCCTCGCGATGCGTACTCTTCTGGCTATGCCCATGTCGCGGTACAGCTCATACAGCTCGTTGTTGTATCTTCTTCTCCACACATTGCCTTCGCATACGGGACCAAAGATCATTCGGAGAATTTTTCTTTCGAAACGACCAAGGGTTTCCTCATCCGATTTCGATAAGGTCCATGCTTCCGCGCCGTAAAGCAGGACTGGGATGATCAAGGTCTTATACAAGGTCACCATGGTTTTTCTGGAGAGGGTTTTGTTTCTCAATTGCCTTCTTAACCCAAAGAAGCAACTGTTGGCAAGAGTTATTCTCCGTTTGATCTCAGCACTGATGTTGTTGTCCGTGTCTACAGCGGATCCTAGGTAGACGAAGTCCTGTACTACCTCGAAGTTATGTCTATCTATTGTGACGTAATGTCCAATTCGTCGATGTTCTGTGTCCTTGTTTGATGACAACATATACTTCGTTTTGCCCTCATTAACCATCAAACCCATTTTTGCGCTTCTGTTTCAATACTCTCAAAAGCACCTATGACATCACGCTGTTTTCTTCCCATAACTTCAATATCGTCTGCGCAAGCGAGTAATTGTGCAATCTTTTGAAAGATTGTTCCTCTGGTGTTTGAGTTTCTTAAAATCTTTTCAAGTATGATGTTGAAGAAATCGCATGACAGTTTGTCGCCTTGCCTAAAGCCTTTTTCGACATCAAAGGCCTCTGTGAGTTCTCTACCGACCTTAACGGAGCAGTGTGAATTCTTCAAAGTCATCCTGCATAGTCGTACGAGTTTTGCAGGGATGCCGAAACTACACATGGCTCTGTACAGCTCGTCTCTGTAAATACTGTCAAGTCATGCGCGGTCTTGAAATCGATAAAAAGATGGTGAATATCGATATTAAGTTCTCGGGTTTTTTCCAAGATCTGCCGTAATGTGAAAATTTGGTCTATTGTGGACTTCTCTGGTCTAAAACCACATTGATAAGGACCTATCAAGTTGTTGACGTGGGGTTTCAGACGTTCACATATTACAGCAGACAAGATCTTATAAGCGACGTTAAGGAGGCTTATCCTATTAACAATACTGTTATAGGTAAATCTTTCATCAACAACAGAATAACTCAGATATACTTTCATGACGTAAGAATAAGTTGTAACTTTGGCTTTTAATGAAATTATGCTCAACTTAACCTCAAAGGCTTCTTAAAACAAACTGTTCAAAATTAGACATCCAGAACGAGTCACAAAGGAAAAGGAAAACGAAAATGCTTGATCAACAGCAATATAAGCATTTCCAGGATTTATAACTTTCAAGCTAAATCCGAACGGTTAAGTAAGGAAGCGGCGGAGGACTTGCCAATTCCTCGCGAAAGGCTATACCCGTAAGAAACTTTTATGTTTCTGAGATTCGACCCTCATACCTCCCACGTAGAATATGTATTCTCAGAGGGCTTTTTCCCAGTGTGAGCAAAGCTTTGGCACAGAAGAAACGAAACGATCATTTCCCCACTTTTTCGTCTTGACATCCTCTTCATAGGTCGGTTCAAAGTTCAAATGCCCATTCTCATCATGTGGGTACCCAATGAGTTGTAACCCGTGAGATTGCAAATCAACAGAGAGATTCGAGACCTGCTAAGTTGGAATATAAGCTAGCTCTCTTTTTGTCTTTGAAATATCCGACTAATGGATTCTAAAGATGACCATCTGTCATTGGCGGTTCTTAGAAAGTTTCGTTGGAGTCTGAGTTTTGCTTGCATGGTGTCTATCCTGGAACTCGAATTAAAGCTACGGTGTTCATTAATGATTTGCTTTAATGTCCCTGTTTCCCTCCAAACATTCCCTTGTCGGTTTGTCTGTTTGGGTCACTGGCGTGTATTCTGTTTTAATTTATATATCAGTTTGATTCATTATAGCTCTGTGGCCTGTTTTCCAAATTACTGCATCGTTTGAGCAGCAGTCCGCTTTTGGACGCCATCTTTCCAGTGAAAGAGTGTAGGGGAGCTGGTGATAAGAAAGTTTCCACATCTGTTTCCTTCCAAGTAACATGCAAACAAGCCAACCATTACGAGACTGGCCCCACTGCACTGATCTGGCACCAGTAGTGATCTAAGGGCCAGTTGCTCAATCGAATTATAAATTTAAGTTCTACATAAAGTTTTCATTTTTGTATGAGACGTTCCGGAATTCTTAAGTTCTACATAAAATCCCCATACTAAAGTAGAACTTTATGTAGAACTTAAATTTATGATTCGATTGAGCAACTGGCCCTAAATCACCAATGACCAGCTACTGAGAGCTTTTAAAAAAACTTATCGATGATTACATTTTCTATCCAATTTTCCACATATCATTCACTCTCTAGCGGCCAAACACACACATTTCAAACATTCCATTGAAGAAAAAAAAGTCTTCAAAATGGCATACCGGAAGACTGCTCATTTAGACCTCTACTTTTCCTTTCATCCGCAATTGAAGAGAAAACTTCAACATCGTTCAACAACAATTTGTATTCATTGAATAAGCAAATGAATAACACTTTAAAATAAACATCAAATTGGGACATTAACGCCATTAACAATTTGACTGACAAATTTTCCTCTCCAAGGCACATACAAATTAACAGTAGACATTCCTCATGACCAAAAACTAACATGGGAGTGACAAATGCTACCGATACTCAATTAAGTATGGGGCCTTTTTGTAAAGAAACCCTTGTCCCCCTTTGCGTTGTATTTCCTTACAAATTTTGGTATGTTCACATTTATTAAAAACCCCTTTTTAGAAACTCAAATTAATGAAAACAAAATTAAACATAATCATGAGAGAATGTTTCGCGACGAGAACGACGACGACGCGACCGACGGGAAATTTATTCAAAAAAAGCTTTACAAACTGTTTGAAACGGCAGCAGTTTACAGCCCGCTCCAGCCGGAGAGGCAGCCATGCCCATGCCCAGTGCCATGCCATTCAGAACACGTAATTGTTACACCCTGATTACGCGGCATTGTTAATGAACAAAGTTACACAGCGCTCTTGCGAGCTCAAAATGGGAAATACATGGTACACGAGTATAGACTTTGACTGGCTTATAATATGGGCAAATAATAATGAAACAAACAAAACAACAACAACAACGCCAAGAAAAAGAAAAACTATTTTATTCTTTACTCATTTTAACAATCGAAAATTTCTTTTTCGAGGTTGCCCACCACAGAGATAGGCACAAAAACACACGAAATATAAGCCTGAAAGGGGGAGTTGGGAAGTTGGTCTAAGTCGACTCAATGCCAAATCTGGAGAAAGTGCATTCGCGTTGCTTTACATTTTTCGTGAAAATTATTCGGTTTCGCTTTTTTTTTTTTTGTTCGTTAGTTTGTTAGACAGTTCTTATCAGATTTTGGCCAACTCTTTGCAATGTGGTTTGAAAAACCACTCGCTAATGCGTGCCATAAATAAAATCGATTTGTATAAATAACAGCTTTAATTGTATTAATTATGTTTATTAAACTAAATCCACGAAATGGACTCTCGTGTGGTTAAAAATATCATTTAAAATTAATAACTAAATAGACGAGGGGTGTTCCAGAGGTTGGTTTTCAGATTTTACCAAGCAAATCGATCGATATCTATGAAAGCCAAGAAAGAAAGTAAATTTTACATTGCTCAAGTTTTTAGGATCTTTTCCGAAGTTTAAAACTTACCTTTACTATCGATATTAATGTTTATTTGATCTTTTTTACTTGACTAAATTTTATAAGAAGTTGATACTTGTTCAGGGAAAAGTATGACTCTTTATTATATAGGCATATTAACAGTACAGGGTAAACTAGAGATTTTCAGCAAAAATTCGGCAATGCTTATACCCAATTTCTTTTGAAAACGGTCCCTAAAGAGGCAGGTTTTAAGTTATTTTGATATTTTCGAAGGCTGAAGCATCTATACGTTGTCAACATGGCACTAAAATTGTCATACACCATGTGACTTTTGTGGATCGCATTGCAAGAAAAATTAACTGGAAGGATTGTACTTTTTAAGAACTTTGAATTTTTTTAAACTCGAGTAGAGAGCAATCAACCAAAAAATCATGGCGCGTAGAAGACACATCAGGAGTAAGAAGACTGAGGTTTTCTACACCCGAACTAAATACTCATCCTCTCAACCTCTAATCTTCTGTCTAATCTTTCTTGTTTCAGTCTATGGAGCTCCAATAAAGCCATCTGCATCGATATAAGTAACTTTATTTATCCTTTCCTAAGCAATAACGCAATAAAAAAACCTGTGTGAACTTGGCACCCGAGTTTCAAAAAACTTACTTTTTTTTTTTGTTTCTGGTAGGTTTTGGATTGTAGTAGATTGTAGTAAAAAAATTTTTGTTTGTAGTAAAGTAGAAGTCAGAAAAAATTTCGGTCAAAAAAAACGTCAGCACCCCAAATGCGAAACTTCAAAATTTTTTAATTGAATTTGAAAGAAAAGGGTTTGTAGAGGTTTGTAGTGAATTTTTTTTTTTTTTTTGTAGTAGAAGAAATATTTTTTTTTTTTTGGTCAAAAAAATTTTTTTTTCCCAGAACAAATTTTTTTTGTTGCTGGCTATTGGACTACTACAAACAATGAAAACCACTTAAAATCACTTAAATATGTTCCTAGAGGTTTGTAGTACAAACATTTTCGTTTGTAGTAGAACCAAAAAATAGTTACAGCTCATTAATTAGACCATATCATTCATATGCAACTTTTTTCAAAATTTTCACTCTTTCGCTGGCTATTCGACTACTACAAACGATTAAACCACTTAAAATCACTTAAATATGTTCCTAGAGGTTTGTAGTACAAACATTTTCGTTTGTAGTAGAACCAAAAAATAGTTACAGCTCATTAATTAGACCATATCATTCATATGCAACTTTTTTCAAAATTTTCACTCTTTCGCTGGCTATTCGACTACTACAAACGATTAAACCACTTAAAATCACTTAAATATGTTCCTAGAGGTTTGTAGTACAAACATTTTCGTTTGTAGTAGAACCAAAAAATAGTTACAGCTCATTAATTAGACCATATCATTCATATGCAACTTTTTTCAAAATTTTCACTCTTTCGCTGGCTATTCGACTACTACAAACGATTAAACCACTTAAAATCACTTAAATATGTTCCTAGAGGTTTGTAGTACAAACATTTTCGTTTGTAGTAGAACCAAAAAATAGTTACAGCTCATTAATTAGACCATATCATTCATATGCAACTTTTTTCAAAATTTTCACTCTTTCGCTGGCTATTCGACTACTACAAACGATTAAACCACTTAAAATCACTTAAATATGTTCCTAGAGGTTTGTAGTACAAACATTTTCGTTTGTAGTAGAACCAAAAAATAGTTACAGCTCATTAATTAGACCATATCATTCATATGCAACTTTTTTCAAAATTTTCACTCTTTCGCTGGCTATTCGACTACTACAAACGATTAAACCACTTAAAATCACTTAAATATGTTCCTAGAGGTTTGTAGTACAAACATTTTCGTTTGTAGTAGAACCAAAAAATAGTTACAGCTCATTAATTAGACCATATCATTCATATGCAACTTTTTTCAAAATTTTCACTCTTTCGCTGGCTATTCGACTACTACAAACGATTAAACCACTTAAAATCACTTAAATATGTTCCTAGAGGTTTGTAGTACAAACATTTTCGTTTGTAGTAGAACCAAAAAATAGTTACAGCTCATTAATTAGACCATATCATTCATATGCAACTTTTTTCAAAATTTTCACTCTTTCGCTGGCTATTCGACTACTACAAACGATTAAACCACTTAAAATCACTTAAATATGTTCCTAGAGGTTTGTAGTACAAACATTTTCGTTTGTAGTAGAACCAAAAAATAGTTACAGCTCATTAATTAGACCATATCATTCATATGCAACTTTTTTCAAAATTTTCACTCTTTCGCTGGCTATTCGACTACTACAAACGATTAAACCACTTAAAATCACTTAAATATGTTCCTAGAGGTTTGTAGTACAAACATTTTCGTTTGTAGTAGAACCAAAAAATAGTTACAGCTCATTAATTAGACCATATCATTC
Source organism: Melanostoma mellinum (assembly GCA_914767635.1). Taxonomy (NCBI): domain Eukaryota; kingdom Metazoa; phylum Arthropoda; class Insecta; order Diptera; family Syrphidae; genus Melanostoma; species Melanostoma mellinum. Next base: position 174,842,934 of record OU612060.1, read on the forward strand.
ATATGCAACTTTTTTCAAAATTTTCACTCTTTCGCTGGCTATTCGACTACTACAAACGATTAAACCACTTAAAATCACTTAAATATGTTCCTAGAGGTTTGTAGTACAAACATTTTCGTTTGTAGTAGAACCAAAAAATAGTTACAGCTCATTAATTAGACCATATCATTCATATGCAACTTTTTTCAAAATTTTCACTCTTTCGCTGGCTATTCGACTACTACAAACGATTAAACCACTTAAAATCACTTAAATATGTTCCTAGAGGTTTGTAGTACAAACATTTTCGTTTGTAGTAGAACCAAAAAATAGTTACAGCTCATTAATTAGACCATATCATTCATATGCAACTTTTTTCAAAATTTTCACTCTTTCGCTGGCTATTCGACTACTACAAACGATTAAACCACTTAAAATCACTTAAATATGTTCCTAGAGGTTTGTAGTACAAACATTTTCGTTTGTAGTAGAACCAAAAAATAGTTACAGCTCATTAATTAGACCATATCATTCATATGCAACTTTTTTCAAAATTTTCACTCTTTCGCTGGCTATTCGACTACTACAAACGATTAAACCACTTAAAATCACTTAAATATGTTCCTAGAGGTTTGTAGTACAAACATTTTCGTTTGTAGTAGAACCAAAAAATAGTTACAGCTCATTAATTAGACCATATCATTCATATGCAACTTTTTTCAAAATTTTCACTCTTTCGCTGGCTATTCGACTACTACAAACGATTAAACCACTTAAAATCACTTAAATATTTTCCTAGAGGTTTGTAGTACAAACATTTTCGTTTGTAGTAGAACCAAAAAATAGTTACAGCTCATTAATTAGACCATATCATTCATATGCAACTTTTTTCAAAATTTTCACTCTTTCGCTGGCTATTCGACTACTACAAACGATTAAACCACTTAAAATCACTTAAATATGTTCCTAGAGGTTTGTAGTACAAACATTTTCGTTTGTAGTAGAACCAAAAAATAGTTACAGCTCATTAATTAGACCATATCATTCATATGCAACTTTTTTCAAAATTTTCACTCTTTCGCTGGCTATTCGACTACTACAAACGATTAAACCACTTAAAATCACTTAAATATGTTCCTAGAGGTTTGTAGTACAAACATTTTCGTTTGTAGTAGAACCAAAAAATAGTTACAGCTCATTAATTAGACCATATCATTCATATGCAACTTTTTTCAAAATTTTCACTCTTTCGCTGGCTATTCGACTACTACAAACGATTAAACCACTTAAAATCACTTAAATATGTTCCTAGAGGTTTGTAGTACAAACATTTTCGTTTGTAGTAGAACCAAAAAATAGTTACAGCTCATTAATTAGACCATATCATTCATATGGTCTAATTAATGAGCTGTAACTATTTTTTGGTTCTACTACAAACGAAAATGTTTGTACTACAAACCTCTAGGAACATATTTAAGTGATTTTAAGTGGTTTAATCGTTTGTAGTAGTCGAATAGCCAGCGAAAGAGTGAAAATTTTGAAAAAAGTTGCATATGAATGATATGGTCTAATTAATGAGCTGTAACTATTTTTTGGTTCTACTACAAACGAAAATGTTTGTACTACAAACCTCTAGGAACATATTTAAGTGATTTTAAGTGGTTTAATCGTTTGTAGTAGTCGAATAGCCAGCGAAAGAGTGAAAATTTTGAAAAAAGTTGCATATGAATGATATGGTCTAATTAATGAGCTGTAACTATTTTTTGGTTCTACTACAAACGAAAATGTTTGTACTACAAACCTCTAGGAACATATTTAAGTGATTTTAAGTGGTTTAATCGTTTGTAGTAGTCGAATAGCCAGCGAAAGAGTGAAAATTTTGAAAAAAGTTGCATATGAATGATATGGTCTAATTAATGAGCTGTAACTATTTTTTGGTTCTACTACAAACGAAAATGTTTGTACTACAAACCTCTAGGAACATATTTAAGTGATTTTAAGTGGTTTAATCGTTTGTAGTAGTCGAATAGCCAGCGAAAGAGTGAAAATTTTGAAAAAAGTTGCATATGAATGATATGGTCTAATTAATGAGCTGTAACTATTTTTTGGTTCTACTACAAACGAAAATGTTTGTACTACAAACCTCTAGGAACATATTTAAGTGATTTTAAGTGGTTTAATCGTTTGTAGTAGTCGAATAGCCAGCGAAAGAGTGAAAATTTTGAAAAAAGTTGCATATGAATGATATGGTCTAATTAATGAGCTGTAACTATTTTTTGGTTCTACTACAAACGAAAATGTTTGTACTACAAACCTCTAGGAACATATTTAAGTGATTTTAAGTGGTTTAATCGTTTGTAGTAGTCGAATAGCCAGCGAAAGAGTGAAAATTTTGAAAAAAGTTGCATATGAATGATATGGTCTAATTAATGAGCTGTAACTATTTTTTGGTTCTACTACAAACGAAAATGTTTGTACTACAAACCTCTAGGAACATATTTAAGTGATTTTAAGTGGTTTTCATTGTTTGTAGTAGTCCAATAGCCAGCAACAAAAAAAATTTGTTCTGGGAAAAAAAAATTTTTTTGACCAAAAAAAAAAAATATTTCTTCTACTACAAAAAAAAAAAAAAAATTCACTACAAACCTCTACAAACCCTTTTCTTTCAAATTCAATTAAAAAATTTTGAATTTTCGCATTTGGGGTGCTGACGTTTTTTTTGACCGAAATTTTTTCTGACTTCTACTTTACTACAAACAAAAATTTTTTTACTACAATCTACTACAATCCAAAACCTACCAGAAACAAAAAAAAAAAGTAAGTTTTTCGAAACTCGGGTGCCAAGTTCACACAGGTAATAAAAAAGGCTGCAATTAGCTTGTGTAGGTTGCATTACGCCTACTGTGAGGGAAAATTTGTAGAAACGGCCCTACACACCTTGGTTCGTACTATAGAATATTCCCTCCATCACAAAGAATTCATTCTGGCCGCTTTCCTCGACATTGAGGGTGCCTTCAATAACGTCAGCAACTCTGCAATTACAAAGGCACTGACGAAGCTCAAAGTAGATGGTTCCATAGTGGAGTTGATAAATCTAATGCTAAAAAGCAGGAGAATCAACTCTACTCTAGGAAACTTCTCTGCAAAGAGATCTGTCAGTAGAGGAACACCGCAAGGCGGAGTCCTATCCCCTCTTCTATGGAATCTAGTCGTCAATGAACTTCTAGTTGTCTTAGAAGCTGACGGATTCAAAGTGATTGCATATGCAGATGACGTCTCCATTGCGGTATCTGGCAAACTTGCTCACGTCCTTACGGATCTTATGCAAACGGCTCTAAATAAACTTGTAAAATGGGCGGGAAAGTGTGATCTAGGGGTCAACCCTAAGAAAACTGAACTCGTTCTCTTCACCAGGAAATACAAAATTCCTCACCTAATAATTCCACCAATTAATGGAATCCCACTTGAACTTTTCAACGAAGCTAAATATCTAGGTATAATCCTAGACAAAAAGTTGAGCTGGAAAGCCAATTTACAGGAAAGAATAAGGAAATCCACCGTAGCATTATTTTCCTGTAAAAAAGCAAGGTCCAACGAACAGACTGTCTGTGAATAAGCGGAGCACTGAAATCAACACCTTCAGCTGCCCTAAATACACTCCTTAACCTTACACCACTAGATATCTTCAGCAAACAAATGGCCGGCAGTACAGCCATTCGAATGAGAGCTATCTCCCAATGGACCGTTTATAACATCGGTCACGCTACAATCCTGAATTTATTCGGATCAATCCCTTGCCACTCCGACTAAACCGTCCCCCAATTGATTTTTGATGATAAGTTCCAAGTCTCAATCCCACCGAGAACGACGGGAAGACGAAGAATTTTTGAGAGATGATTCAATTCATTTCTATACAGATGTTTCAAAAACCGAAGAAGTGGTATGCTCTGGGGTTTACTCAAACCGACTTAACGTAAGTCTCTCTTTCCGCCTTCCAAACCACTGCACTGTAGCGTGTTCCAAGCAGAAATTCTGGCAATCAAAGAGGTCCTATCACGGCTAAAAGAAAACGTGATATCCTCAACGAATATCCGGATTTTCTCAGATAGTCCATCAACCCTCAAATCACTCGGCGCTGGTTCTACGAACTCAGTTACCGCCCTTAATTGTCGTTTATCTCTTAAGGAGATGGCTGAACAGTTCAATATTCACCTTATTTGGGTGCCGGGGCACAGAGCTATCGTGGGTAACTGCAAGGCCGATGAACTCGCCAGAAAAGGAACTGTTCTTGCTAAAGCAAGAGGCTATGGATGGAATAAATTATAGGTGGAACAATATCACTATATCACCACGTGCGTGGCAACAACACGAATATGGCCAGGACTAGATCCAAAACGCACAAGGCATTTGTTATCCATTACCAGATTGCAAGTTAGCTCCGTAATAAATGTCATCACCGGACATTGTCTGATAGGAGGACACATCATAAGACTCGGCGCTTCTTCTAATGACTTCTGCAGAAGTTGCTTAGATGAGGAGGAGGAGGAGACAATCCCACACCTTCTGTGCTCATGTCCTGCACTGTCTTTTAAAAGAAAACGGCATCCAGGCAGATATTTTCTTGATGATCCAAGCGATCTGGCGAACAGAGATCCCCTGCATCTCCTTCGCTTTATTAAAAGCTCCAAATGGTTTTGTCCCTCGCATGATTTCTATGGTATCAAAATGGACCTAGTATTGGTCTAAGTGTGTCAGTTTGTTTTCCTGACAGCCATCTAAACCTAACCTTACCTAGCTTGTGTTCTCCCAATTTTAGTTTCTGCTCAGCAACATTTTTATCGAGTGTATTACCAGGCTTAAGTGTGGCTTAGCAATGCACTAAATTCAAGAGGGTAGGAATTTAAGTGATATTCCACTCCCACCTGCACCGGAGAAGCTCCTTTACGCTCTTTTTACAATTAGAAGAAGGTGTGTACTTCATAAGCAGCTGCAAAAAGTGGGTTTATTTTGTTCAGCAAAATATTCAAGGCCCTTCGTGTTCGAAAGTTTTACTTTCAACAGAAAAAGATAGCAACAACAACAAAAACAGATGAATGCAATGATACTACAACAATTTACATCGATTCAAGAATATGTCGAGGAAAAGGTAGAAGAAGAAGTGGTAGATCACAGTTAATGAAAAAGAAGACGAAGAAGAAGAAAAAGAAGAACGCAAAGAAGAACAACAACAAGAAAAAGAAGAAAAAAAAAGAAGACCAAGAAGGAGAAAAAAAAAATGAATATGAAGAAGAAGAAGAAGTAAAAAAACAAGAAGGAGCAAAAGGAGAAAAAGAGGAGAAGGATAGGAAGAAGAAGAACAAAAAGAAGTAGAAAAAAATAAGAAGAAGAAGAAGAAAAATAAGAATAAGAACAAGAAGAAAAAAAGAGGAGGACGAAGAAGAAGAAGAAGAAGAAGAAGTAGAAAAATAAGAAGCGAGAGAAGAAGGAGAAGACGAATAAGAAAAAGAACAAGTAGAAGAAAAAGGAAAAGAAGAAGAAAAGAGAGAGAAGTAGAAGAAGAAGAAACTGGTCGCAGCAAGCGTTTTTACATATTTCTTGTTCCAATAAACTGAGATGTCACAAAATGCTTGAGGTTTTATGGGAAAAACCGCTACTAGAACTTAAAAAAAAGAAAACTGTTCGAAAGTGTAAAATCAAAGATGAAGCCACAAGTTGAGTACAGAGCCGAAGGACAGTGCCCACCTTCGTCATAGGAAAACAGGACCGAAAAAGGATAAAGACTTCTTTAGATTATTCTTATTATCTATTGTTAAGAATGTATATGTCCTTTCGAAACAACACCATCCAACATTCACAGTGTGAAAGTGCATGGTTATCAAGTGAGAGGCTTCTTTGGCTGATATCATTGGACGAAAACGGTATCAATGTTATTTTGGCCAAAGAAATAAGTTTGAGAAAACTCTGCAAACAATTCCGTTCATATGATATCTCAAACATTTAAGAAATCAGGCATAGCCACATTTTGTGATTGTATCCAAATACGCTTCCCAACTGGATTCTAAAATTCAAGAAATGGAGCCCATCTCCTCCTGTATGAAGCCTATGGTATCTATCTTCAGCGATTAACAAGCACGTAGCACGATGATCCCGGCTCATTGGGACATCCTTTTGACTTCACCTAAAATGTGAATAAGTGAGACATCCACTTTGAAAAAATCAAATGCTGTTACACAGTTATCGATGAAGCACATCGCATCAAGTCCAAAACTTCGAAAACTCTTCGTCTACTTGAATCAACGAATTTAAGTTCAATAACTGGTAAGGAAATGACTGTCAGGAAACAAACTGACACACTTAGACCAGTTCTAAGTCCAATGTGATCCTTCCATCACTGTGCAATAGTTTGCACGAGCAGTGAACGTTTTTGAACTTCTTGCTATCAGATGTCTGAACAGCTCTGATGATTTCGATAAATGTTTCAATAGGTATTAATACTCCTGGCGACAACACTGTGGCTTAGTGTCTACACGCAGCGCTGTACCTTGTTTACTCCGTTCTTTTTAGTCTGAAGTAGAAAAAGGTTTCCTACCTGAAAAGGAAGCTGTCCTGAAACCTTGCTTGCTCTATCGCCTTAAGTTTGAGGTAAAAAAAGGTCTGCTGCCTAAAAATGAGATCCAATAATTTTCGTTGGTTTGTAAAAATTGCATCACGAGGCCGAAGATTACCGAGAAAGGACCAAATCAATGCACCTGGTATATCAATTGAGTCACCCAAACATGATCGCAAAGTCATCTCTCCGTTGAGCTCTATGTGCTCCTTTGGAATCTAAGGCACCAAAGGCGCCGCAGTTTTCAAAACAACTTTCAATTCTACAAAACCCCGAAGCTCATTAAGAGCAAGGAACTTGCTAACATCGTAGAAACGTCCTTACTACCAAGTTCCGGGTCTCGATTCAGACATTTGAGCCACGACCAGAACAGCACCACAAATTCAATGAAACAGTGCCATTGGAAGATAAAAAATAACAGCATAAAAGAGGATCTTATGAAACAAAGATTCATGTTGTGAAGCAAGAGTGACTTTATATAAATGCAAATGAAAAGTACGGCCATCGAAAGTATTTCAAATGACGTCAAAGGCAAAATACACATGGAGTACAGAAAGGCTACTAAAACAAATCGAAGGGACTGCAAGATATCTACAAAATAATGTCTCGAAATACAGAAAGGTTATGCAAAGGTCCAGCGTAAGAAGGATATGAAGAAATCACTCGATAAGAAAATAGCTCGACACCGGGCATTTTGTTACACAGCACATTTAATACGACAACAACAATGGCAAGAATTACGTTGACAATCAGGGTTGATTTTTTATTGGCATGTTGCATAGGCTGGGTTTTAATATGGAATCGAGGAACTTTGTACGTCCAGACGCTCATTACAACAATTTCGTTTTGATTGGTTCATGATTTCGAGAACGACTTTGGAACTACAGAGGCGTTGCAACTCACCTCAATCAGTTTCATCAAGCGTGAACTTCAAGAGTTAGAAGAAAAGAAAAGTCAGGATACCTACCAAACTACAGCGGACTACAACAACAAATTTCTCCTGGACCGAAGGCAAATCAAAAGCGCGAGGAAAAGTCTACCGAGAAAGCGTCAAATAGAAAGAGCAAAGAGAGACAGCAATATTTTAATGTGTTTTCTTTTGTTGACAAGTAAGTTTTGTTGACACTTAAAAAAACACCACGAGCGGATCACTAGTGTGAAGCAGTTAAGTGGGAGAGCTGTGATCCTTTTGAGATCAAGATGCTGAAGAAGAAGACAATTAAAAAAAAAAAAAAACGCGATGAGAAAATGGCCAATAACTGGTCCAGATTTTCGCAGCTTGGACGAAAGTTGAGACAATTATTTAATAAAAAACTCAAAATTATTTCAAGAAAACTCCGCCTCAAGCTCAGCATGCTCAAGTTGAAGGTATCTCGTCTTCTCACGAGCACTCCCGATTCTCTAATTGTGATAACAGGAGTCCTTCAAAATTCACCTCAAATATTTACAAGCCCCCATCCCAGGAAACCAGAGTTGAAATTTCAAAAGAATGGATGGAAAAAGTTATCAAAGCTACTTCAAAAATTAAGTATGTATGAGGTGAATCCGCTCATCCAATTCATTCATTTCACTCAGTTTGTTTGCTTATTGACCTCATTCTTCATTTATGAATGAAGCAAATTTCTTTAACAATTCATTTCTGAATTTAAGTTTCAGTTCAATTTTCATGTGAGTGAAGTGAACGAATGAGGTGGATGAATGAGGTAGATGAATGAGTGACGTTGATGAATGAATGAGGTGAATGAATGAGGAGGATGAATGAGGTGGAGTGACATGGATGAATAAATGAGGTGGATGAGAAATGAGTTGGATGAATGAGGTTAGTAAATGAGCTGATGCGGTGAAGTGGTAAAGTAGGTTAATGATATGAATGAGCGAATGCTTCATTTCTTCATTCAACATTTTCATCCGTTTGCCTCAGAAATATATGAGTGAGGGGGAAGAATGAGGTGAATTCACTCATTTAATTCATTCATCTCATTTTATATCTTTTTTTTTCATTAATAAGTGAATTAAGTACATTTCTTTATTATTTTACTATCTCATTTCTCAACTTCAAATTAATTTCAGTTTTCTTGCTTCATGTTTTCATTGAACATTTTCTTGCGTTTTCCTGGGAAATATATGAGTGAATTGCAAGAATCAGGTCAATGACTGAGCTAATGTAATGAGTTGAATGAATGAGTTAAATGATATGAACAATTAAGTGAACATTAAGTGAACTATTGAGGCAAGGCGAGCGCTCATCTAATGCGGTGAGGAAATATCTCTCTTCAGTGCTTCCGATGAGAAGGGAGATTGAGTAGTACTTTGAAGACACGACATCCAATCGTGATCATATCTCATAAAACAAGGAATTTCACCCGAGGACGCACAGTGAAAAGTTCTATCAAAGAAACTACATGTGTTTTACAAATTACGACACAAGTATCATGCTAATTATTAACGTTACACCAACAGTCCTACAATGCCTGTTAAGGTTAAAATACTATCATGACAATGTAGTTCAATTGAAGCTTGTACTGCTGCTTGTGGCAGACACAAACAAAATTCCAGACATACCTACTTATTTATTTAAATTGATTTTCCATTGATTGTTATTAAACTTTACAGCTCATTGTATGTACAAATTACAATGGAATTGTTTATAGCAAACAAAAAAACATTTTAAAGTATTAACGACCCTTACAAGACCAGAAAAGTCTAAGTATACACTGGCAGGGAGCTTAATATGGAAGCGCAATATGTAATTGCTGTCGATGGCGCCGCGCCGCGCCGTCATACCAGCCTATTATTCTTTTTTCTTTTTTCTTTTTTTTTTTTGTTACGAAAATAAAAATTCTTTCAAACAAAAGATAATAACGTTGTTATTGAATTTCAAAAAGAAAAATCGCACAAAACTACCCTTGAAAAATAGCAGCACTGCTGCTGTTGTTGCATCGACGACTATACGATAAACGACGACGACGGCAAAGGCGGCATTCCTCGAAAAGCGTTCGTGGCCCGTGAAAGTATTTTCTTTCGAGCTATGAGGTGGGCCGTGTGGGCGGTGGATGGTGCAAATGTTAAAAGTGTGTTTGGGTTGCTTTTATCCCAGCAAAATGCAATCGCATGTACCACCTACCTACTGTAGGTACTTTTTGTTTTGTTTATATTTTCTTTTTATTGCCGTTTTTGACGGTCAGAGCAAATGTAGGGGGCGGCGGCGGCGCGGCGGCGAGAATTAATATCATGACGCAAAAGTTAATTATCCACAAAATAGCAAAAAAGTGGAAATGAAAACTTTAATGGATTTATTTTTCAACAAAATTCAATTTCTTTCGACAGCAGCGGCAAGACAATGACGACGGCTAGGACTTGACAAATGGGAAAAAATGTTTGGAAGTTTTTCAATTTGTCGGAGGATAAGTTTTACAAAACTTTTCAGGGATTCTAAGAAAAAAAGGCAGCTGTCAGGAAATCTGTGTAAGCTGTGATTTTATTTGAAAGAAATTTGAAAGAAACGCTTTTTGTTTTACTTTCAATATTGAAACCACTTCTTTAAAGACGTTTTGGTGGATGAGTTTAGAAGTAAATAGTGGCATGAAAGTCTTTAAACTCTTGATGGTATAGCTTCTCTAGAAGCTTCGCAAAATCCACATTAGTTGTTTGTTACTATCCGATTGGCGATAAATGTACGATTCAATAAAACATCTGGTTAGCATGTATCAATTTAAGAGTAGGGTGTCAGTTATTTTTCTACCCCCAAGTACTTCTTGTTTTTTTTATCTTTGACGGTAACATGATTACATGAAATCGAAAGGATCGCAGCTCTCTCTTTTAGCTGCTTCTCGGTAGTGACCATGGTGTATGCCAAGCACAAAAATGAATGAGAATTATAATTAAATTCGGTTTGATTGGAGTTCATTCGATCCATTCGATTCCTATTAATTCAATTCAATTCAATTATTTTCAATTCATTTCAATTCCTTTCAATTTTATTTGGTTATATATCAGTTGCTATGTAAACACGTACAAATCACATTTTAAAGGGTATAGTATAGAATTTCGAATTGAAATAAGGCACAAGAAATCGTTTTAATGTCCATCAATTTGTCTTTATTGGAAGGATAACATTATGCCATTAATGTTTAAATATGATTTCAGGCAACCCAAGAGCTTAGACAAAGCAACTTGAATAAGGGAGCAATCATTTTCAAAATAGCCGCTCTGAGAAGGAAAAATGCGCAGTCGAAGAAGTTAGGGAGGCAGTTAAGAACTCCAAAAAAGGCCAGACGAGGTACCATATGAGTTTTGGAAAAATATGGGAGACATCGGGTTGAGATGGCTCACGATTCTCATCTCCAAACTTATAAGAGGTGACAGTTTGCCTAATCAATGGAGGGAAAGTTTTCTTCTTCCAATGTACAAGGGAAAGGGTGATACCAGAAGCTGTGACAACTATCGTTCGATCAAGTTGATGTCCCACACTATGAAGATCGTTGAGCGGGTTTTAGATAGCCGACTGCGGAAAATAATAAGGCTGTCTGATGACCAATGCGGATTTGTCGCGGGTAAGTCAACTACAGACGCAATCCAAAGTATAAGGATCATTATGGAAAAACACCGAGATGCCTTAGAGGATTTGCATATTGTGTTGGTTGACTTCGAAAAAGCATTCGATCGACAACCACGAGATCTGATATGGGTGGCCCTCAGACACCGAGGAGTTCCTGAAGCCTATGTGCGAATAATTATGGACATGTACGAGGGAGCAGTTACAAAAGTGAGATGCCCAGCTGGAGTCACCGAAGAATTCCAAATAACAGTAGGTGTACATCAGGGAAGTGTCTTGAGTCCACTGCTCTTTATTGCTGTTCTGGATTATTTGCTCGAAGGAAAAGTAACGGACAATAACGTACAACAATTATTCTTTGCTGACGATGGAGCCATGATAAGCGAGGATCCTACATCCCTGCAACGAGCACTTGACGTTTGGATTGATGTTCTGGAAGGAAATGGGTACCGTATTAGCGCTAAAAAGACTGAATACCTGTGCTGCCCTTTTTCTGATCCAGACAAGCCTATTCCAGACATTTATTTGAATGGAAATGTGCTTCCCAAGTGTGAAAAGTTTAAATATCTGGGATCTATGATCAATAGTGAAGCAACTTGTGATGACGACATCAATCATCGAGTAAGCGTAGGGTGGATGAAGTGGCGAGAAAACTCCGCTATCTTCTGTGATCGAAAAATGCCCCCTAAGCTGAAGGGAAGACTCTACACAGCAGTTGTCCGTCCAGCTCTGACATACGGTTCACAATGTTGGACAATGTACAAAAGTATGAGAGTAAATTGACGGCAGCCGAAATGAAGATGCTTCGGATGACAGCAGGAGTAACAAAGCTTGATCGAATTAGAAGTACTAAGATCCGTGGAAGCCTTCATGTCAAAAGTACCATCTTGGACAAAATTCAGCACGACCGGCTCAGTTGGTATTGTCATGTTCAAAGGAGAGATCCGCAGAACCCCGTCAAAAAGGCAATATCGTACAACGTTTCAACAAATTCGCGACGAAAAAGAAAAGGCAGGCCAAAACCCACCTGGTACAAGCAAATGCAAAAACAGCAGCATTTGGTTGGCCTCAGACATGGAACAATCCAAAACCGGGAGGCTTGCCGACGCTTTGTGAGGTCAACGCGGCAAACCCCACAGGCGGATCACTAGTGTGAAGCAGAAAAGTGGGAGAGTTGTGATCGCTTCAAGATCACTACTCGTAACGCCGGAGATGAAATGGAAAAGAAGAATGTTTTAATATGATTTCGGGTGGCCACCGCAACTGGCTCGAATAAAGCCAAGTCTAGAAGTTCAATTTTCAACCACTTTTTCGATCATTTGAGGCCGTATGTCGGCAATAACACTACGAATGTTGGCTTCCAAAACCCTCTTACGTCTCTTGTTAGTTTACGCAGACGAGGGACTTCACATATCCCCAAAGAAAATTATCCATTGGTGTCAAATCACACTATTTTCGGAAGAAGTATGGCCCAATGACTCCACCATCCCATAAGCACACCAAACAGTCAGTTTTTGCGTCTCAATGTACTCATGTGGATTCTCTTCACTCCAAATACGGCAATTTTGTTTGTTGACGTAACCAGTTAACTAAAAATGAGCCTCATAACTGAACAAAATTTTGTGATGAAAATCAGCATCGAGATCAATATCATATTCGGCCCATACCCCAAAATTACAACGCTTTGCCTTTTCTCGCGGCTTCGATTCTGGCACAAGCTGAATCTTGTAAGGTCGTTAGCAAAGATATTTGTGCAAAATCTTAAATAATGTTGAAGGAGAAAGTTCCGATTGCTGTGCACGGTGGCGATTCGATTCATTCGGGTCCTCTTCAACAGTGCGCACTGCAATTGTTTTGCCGTTGCGCACTGTTCGACGTCTCTGTGGATGCAAATTATCACATAAAGTAAACGTAGTGCGAAAACGATCCATGGTTAACCGAATTAATTTCTCTGATGGACGATTATGCCGGTCATTAAATGGACGAAGCTTGCGGTAAACTTCGCGAACTGAACCATTAATGAACCAAATGAATTTGCACGATTTGCAAGCGTTGTTCTTAAGTCAACCTGTTCATGATAAAATGGCAAAACAACCTGAACATAAATGACATCAGAGTTGGCCGACCGCAAGATGTCAGTTTTATCCCTATTAGAAAAACCAACCTCTAAAAAAAGCACCCGATATATCGTTAAGCAAAATAGTGGTCCTAAAAAGAACATCATTAGTTAATAATAGCGAAAAAATCCTATTTGAATTCATACAATTAAGTTCAATTTTATTCAATTCTATTCAATTTTATTCAATTCTATTCAATTTTATTCAATTTTATTCAATTCTATTCAATTATTCAATTATTCAATTATTCAATTATTCAATTATTCAATTATTCAATTACATTAAATCTTTTTGCGTCTTATTAAATTTTTTTCCATTCTATTTGAATCCATTGTGATGTGCTTTTTTCTTTAGAGCTGGGGTATGCTCGTCGGGTCGGGTTATGAAGAAGGTCCAATACTTTTATTTGTCTTAAATCTAATCTAATATAATGGTTATTAATTCTTATCACTACTTCTGGTGATCGGTGGTTCCAACGCTGGTAGATCCTTAGTCCTATGCTGGCAAAACGGTCCTTAAGTATGGGTTTCTTTAATCGCTGGTATCGACAGGAAAAATCCTTTCCTCAACAGGAAAATCCTGGCATCAACAGTCAAGATACTGGCATCAACAGTCAAACGCTGGCATCAACAGGAAAAATCCTGGCATCAACAGGAATAATCCTGGCATCAACAGTAAAACTACTGGCATCAACGGCTTATAGCCAGCAAAATAAAACCCAAAAGTCTTTTAAGAGGTTAGTGGGGAATTTGTGCTAGGAACTCCAAGGAGACCTTGCGTAAAATTGGGAATCTCTGGGCACACTACGTACCCCTGGTTTTCCTCTAGTGGAAGTAGCCTGTACTAGGGATTGGTACTTTTCAACACGGGCTGGCTTCGGTCTTCTCGTATTTTTCAGGGTGCCTTATAAAGTTATCTACAACTAGTGAGTGTGAGCTCTATGGCGTGAGTGAAAAATATCCTATGAAAATAATGGTATGTATATTGGCTGGTGGTAGGGTGTGTATTTGTAACTTCGTTACACCATTCAATTCTTTTCCATTTAATTCAATTAAATTCAATAGTTTTTTCGCTCTCTTCAATTAAATTCAATTCTTTTCTGGTCTACTGAATACTGTTCCAGTATCTTAAAGTATTCTTAATTCTATTCAACGATATTTAAATCCATTGCATTTTAGGTGAATTTAGCTGCCTTCAACTCAATTGAACGCAATTTAGCTCGTTGTTCAATTCATCTCATCAGTGTTCAATAAATCTCACCAAAGCACAATTTGTTTCTTTTTTCTGGTTGAAAAGACGAATACAAGTTACCTAGTCTTTAACTACCCCGGTAGCGCTGAAGAAATTATGAAGAACTCTTTCCTTACACCTTCGTTTCAACGGCTCCCGCCGTTGAATCTCTTCCACTCGTCAGTTCCATCTGTTTCGTCAAATGTGGGCTATGATCAGAAGAACGCTAATTTCATTCGTTAGCTAATTTTACTAAGCTTTTTGCGGATATGACGCTGGCGCCTAACCAATTTCAATTCAATATTTTTTTCTTTATGAGACACAGTTACAATTTTATTTATTTCCTTTGTTATTTCATTCGTTCATTACGGCGCCACTTCAAACGCCTCCGTTTTTCTTCACGAAACTCGCACAACGTCCACCCATACTAAACTGCGGTTCTAATTAATTTACATAATCTAATGGGATTGGCTGACATTGACTTTTATAGCATGCGCTTTCTTGCTCCAAAGTGACTCACGCACAGATCGTTTCTTAGTATCCTTATCCGGATATAACTGAACGAATCACAGATTGTTCTGATCATTCCACAGATTAACAGGTTATCACCGATATCATCGGCTTTTATTAAGATAAGAATCTGTGATTTGCATGCGAATGCAGCTCTGCGTTCTGCGGCCAGCTATGGCGGTAGAGTCCTTTTTGAGTCATCAACGTTGAAAACTAATAAAAAATATAGAAGTTTTATGGGCGTATGTGCCTGCGTGTGTGTGTATTACCACTTGGAGTCAAGATTCTTTTATGCAAAATATCATTGACCTACTCTTCGAATTAAACTTCAAGAACAATTTAACAAGGGCGCGGCTCCTTAGGCATAACCACAGAGATTTCTCTGGATCGGTTTTGATTCTGTGGGTTTGTTTTTATTATTGCAACATAAATGAAATGACGGAAACGACTTAAAACTTTACTGCCACTGAATAGCTTTCAATTAAACGACAGAACAGAACTACCCAACCTGGTAAAAGTAATCGTAAATACTAAGGATTTTCTTTTTATTTCGAAGAAGACAGGAGAATAAATAAAATATGTTAACTATTTGTGAACTTTTTGAACGATCGCTAGGTCAAAATTCTATTTGAAGATTTAAATATCTTTGGTTTCATTGCTTCTGTCAAGACTTTAGATAAGCTGGCCCACTCGAACATATACCGGTTCATTTTATAAACAAAATAGAACTTTGTTATTTTCATTACAGAATTTTGTTATTAATAATTCCTGGTAATGGGTATGAACCTCTTTTAGAAGTCCATGTTCGGGCGCCAATTTGTGTTCAAAGTGTTGTGATTGTGGTGTATGCTCGTCGGGCCCAGGGTTGTCTAAGTAAAACACGAAAGAACTATTTTTCAACACTGCAATAAAATACAATATTTATCGGGTAAAATCAGTGGCTCAATCACTGCCAAATCAACAGTCAAGCACTCAAGCACCGGTCGGCATCAACAGCTCAAATGCTGACAAATCAACAGTCAAATACTCAATCGCTTGGAAATCGATCTACCTTATAACGATAGGCGTTTCGTGCGAGGCTTTTCACTTAAACGCCTTAAAGCTCAGAGAGTTTCAGAGCCGACGATTTGGGTTTGAATATAGGTTTAATATCAGCCTCCTCTGTTCTTCATTGCTCTTCCCATTTGTTAAAAGTTGTTTTACCTACGCGATCTAAGGTCAAAGCGGTGAATTCCGGATCACTAGTGTGAAGAGCTATGATCCCTTCCTGATCGCGAACCCGGAAAAAGGAAGACAAATAAAGATGAACTCAATCAGCTTCATCAAAATCTCCAAAATTTTTGAAGTAGCCGGCAGTATACTATAATTGGTCTGAAGTCAGATGGTACTTGTGGGTTAGATTTCTTGGCAACAGGTATGACTTTAGCATATTTCCAAGCTTTTAGTGGTTAGATTATTTCAGGTGCGAGGATGATTTACTTTAGGCACCGTCTTAGATCGAAAATATACAAATTTATTGAGGGGGCCGAAAAACGAACGACAGGTTCTATAATCGATAAAGCCAATTCGCTGGCAGCTCAATTTGCTGCTAACTCGACTCTTCCTGATAGCACATTGGCCCCACCTGAGCTTGAGACAGTAAATTCTGCTATAAGCAGATATTTTTTCGAACTCACTCGGTAGCGAGAGACCTCAAAGATCTCAATATATACATAAATCCGCTGGTCCAGATGGTATCCCCCCCCCCCCCCCTCCGAGGTATTCTTCTACGCTGGCAAAACCGCTGCGTAAACTTTTCCATCTTTCCTATTCTGCTGGGATTTTTCCGAGCAGATAGAAAACGGCTTTTATCCAGCCAGTTCCTAAAAAAGGCGAATCTTCCTCCCCTTCCAATTATCGTCAATTGCACTTACGTTCCTTCTTTCCAAGGTCATGGAAACGTTGATAAACCGTCAACTTATGAAATATCTTGAAGAACGAAAGCCTCTCAATGACCGACAGTACGGCTTTCGTAGCAAATGGTGATTTGATGGCATATCTCACCGAAAAGTGGAACCAATCTTTACATTATTTTGGAGAAAGTAAGATTATTGCGCTTGATATTTCTAAAGCATCAGGCTCTTTTATCGAAAATGCGTGCTTTTGGTATCGATGAGTCTCTTCTTCGTTGGATTAGAAACTACATTTCCGACCGTTCAATACAAGTTGTGTTGGATGGCTTCAAGTCTGATACCCACTTCATAAATGCTGGTGTGCCCCAGGGCTCCGTTTTGACTCTCTTCTACATTTTCACAAATCATCTTTTGTCTGAAGCTTCTAATCCTCTCAACTGTTTTGCTGACGACTCGACCCTCAGATTTTCATATTCGTTCCCAAATTCACGTCCCTGCTCTTCGGATGTGGAACTGGAACGGTTGCGTATGATAAACTCATTGAATTCTGACCTTGACAGCATTGTTACATGGGGTCATAAAAACCATTCAATGCTTCGAAAACTCAATGCTGTCTCTTGTCGTTGAAGCTTAACATTTCCCCATTGCCATTATCCATGAATGGTACTGCATCCAAGAAACCGGAAAACTGTCAGTACTTGA
Organism: Melanostoma mellinum; assembly: GCA_914767635.1. Classification (NCBI taxonomy): domain Eukaryota; kingdom Metazoa; phylum Arthropoda; class Insecta; order Diptera; family Syrphidae; genus Melanostoma; species Melanostoma mellinum. Next base: position 174,860,526 of record OU612060.1, read on the forward strand.
TATGTGTGTAAACGATGATCTTCGTCGGAATGACCACATATTTGAAGTCGCCAAAAACGCTGCTAAATGCTTAGGCTTCTTCAGTTCGTCACCCCTTCTGATCTGGCTACAATTTATAAGGCCTTCATCCGCCCAAAACTGGAGTATAACTACCATATCTGGTCAGGTGCTCCTCAAACTTCTTTGCGCCTACTTGATAGGGTACAAAATAGAGCGATAAAATTGATAGGTGATAGTTCAATCGTAGAATCGATTGATTCTCTTGAACATCGTCGAAACGTCACCTGTCTCAGTCTCTTTTATCGCTTTTTTCACAAACAGTGCTTAGTCAAATAGCCAGTTGCATTCCTCCTCTGAAACAATTTATCCGCAACACCCGCCTTGCTAGGAATGCTCATCAGTTTTACCTTGAGCATAACTTCGGACGTACAGTCAAGTATAGAGATTCATTTTTAAGGCGCATCACCCGCATGTGGAATGCTCTACCCGACCCTGTTTTTCTACTCCATTACGATTTACAAAGATTCAAAAGCAACGTGCATCGATGTCTCCTTTCAAATCCTCTCCTATTTTCCTAAATGCTCGCACTGTGTTCTATGACATTATAAGGGTAGTCATAATCCCTTGACAGTATCCTCCACGCACCCAACGTTATCTCTGTATCTCTCTATTTCTATCTCTATCTCTATCTCTATCTCTATCTCTATCTCTATCTCTATCTCTATCTCTATCTCTATCTCTATCTCTATCTCTATCTCTATCTCTATCTCTATCTCTATCTCTATCTCTATCTCTATCTCTATCTCTATCTCTATCTCTATCTCTATCTCTATCTCTATCTCTATCTCTATCTCTATCTCTATCTCTATCTCTATCTCTACCTCTATCTCTATCTCTATCTCTGTCTATATAGCGCTGTTCACACTGTACAATTAGTTGGACAGACTTGGGCTAGAATTTGGATGGAGTGGAAAGGTATGTGACATAAAGTTAGACGGCGAGCTTGATAAGTGTGAACGCAAACTACATCAGACCATTCAACTTCCATCAAACGAAGTCTGTCCAGCTAATTGTACAGTGTGAACAGGGCTTATGTTGCAAAAAAAATACGTAGGGCCGTCAAACGGCCTAAAAGTAGATTAAGTTTTATTGAGATCTCATTCAAACTTTAACCGAACTTCAGGCTCCAAAAGGATAATCGCTTGGGTCACTATCATGTCAATTTTACAATCAAAGGGCTTGCCAGTTCCTCCTTAAAGGCCACGATAGCTCAAATAGTCCTACATTACTTGTACAATCTACGTGACCTTATGGTTTGTTGTGTGATAGAAGTTATTTATGACTATTGAAAAGCAGAAAGATCGTAACTTTGGGCTTTTTAAACCGCCTTTCGCAATCTTAACTACTATACCATGGGATAAGGCTCATTTGGCGGTAGTTTCACCAACTACAAAACATCCCCAAGTCATCATATCCATAAATAGACCGTCAAATTAAAGTATACGGGTGGGACTAGCTTATATCAAATACGTGCTCTTACTCTCCATTTGACCGACCCCGAAACTGTCAATGACATTGCTGAGTGCTGACGTTCCCAAATCCATTAAAGTCTATTTTTGCTTTCGTTTTGTTTAAAAGCGACTCGCTTGTCATACGATCCAACAAAATGAAATAAAAAAAAAGAAACAAAATTATCAAAACCAATTACAAGACTTTCCAATTTTTCCAATTGCGATGACGACAAACTCTCTAGAGAGATGGAGAGAGAGTGAGAGAGTGAGTGAGAACTATCGCTCTCCAAATTAAATAAATTGGCCAAAAGAAAATCCCAAACAAAACAACAAAAACGATGACACAAAAACCTACTAGGTACACAAAATGGTACGTGAATATTCTCAATCTAGGTACACACGACTAAAAAGTACATAAACTATGCGTGCCTGCAGCACTTTACATCAAATGGATATCATCACAAGCAACGTCGCTATTTCTGCAAAATAAAAACGAACTAATGTTTATATTTTTAGCTCATTAAATTGGTGAGGAATTTGCATTGAAATACACCAACCACATAGGAACTAACAAAAAAGAATGAACATAAATAAAATACGAGACAGTCGTCGTTTTTCCATCCAAATTATATCGTAAGTCAACATTTGGAGGAGCATTAAGAAATAACAAAATAAATTTAATGAATCTTAATTTGATTTATAACACAAAGACCATTCCAACCAAAAATAGAAACAAAATGGTTATTCCAAACGTGATGTAGCGCAGTGTTGCATTTGATTTAACAAAAAACTGTTTTTAGACCAAAGCTGCCTGCTTCTTCTTCTTCGTCGTCTACAAATATGCATGTGGCAATGAGTGGAATGTCTTGAGCTGCTTCTATAGCCTGGCGCTGGCACTGGCACTGGCATCTAATGGTCGTCGTGACGTTATTCAAAAACATTTGATTTCCACTGTTTGTGTCAACAGTGAACACAAAACTATTCCAACAATCGGTCTAAATCATCTTTTGTGGTTTGATAGATTGATAGATTTTCTTCTCTTGTTTTAGTTCTTAAAAGCACGGATCGTGTCGTTGTTGTCATTGGCGAGGTCTTCTTCTCTAAAGCTACGAGCTCACTTGATTTGTTTATAACAAAACAAAAAAAAAGAAGCTTTTTGTTCTTTGATGTTTCACAATATTCTATTTTTTCAAACTTAATTGATGCTATGGATCTGAATGACAGAGGGCAACATCAATCGGTGTTGGTTTTAATTTTAGACATTTCATTTCGCGTTGTGGTTCGTGTATAGCCCTAATCGAACGGCACATAAATAACTTTAGGAGTATATTAGTCACTCTGTTGCACCTTGCACTCAAAGATTTATGTAAACAAAAAATGAGTTCAAAATAATTTATTGTTATGGTTTTTTGGGCATTGTAAGCTGGACCGTGTAATAAGAGCTACATATGCATGTGCGAGAGGAAAACTCAAGTTTCCTTGATTGATTTGATAAGGAGTAGGTATAGATGTGACGCAAGAAGGGATTATATTGTTGCTTTGACGTTGAACAAAAATTTAGAGAAGAATTGATCCATCTAATGAACTTCGATTAACTTCAAGAGGTGTGCTCGAATTCATTCTTCCGAAAGGCGATGATAATAAGTAACACGCACTGGATTGAGCTGCATTAAGTATGGACACGAACACTCCAAGTTTCGCATTTTCCGTTTGAAGCAGAAGAACTTGCAATGTTTCCATGCAAAAAACTCAATAATTTCTGTTATTTTAGGTGAAAACATGGAATTAGAGAAGAAAAAGGATCCTCACGCGGATCCAACGTTACATGGTCAGTGAGTCAGTGATTAGCGTAACATAAGGAGCCACATCTATTGTAAGGTTGACGTCGAAGGCGCTTAGACGTTAACTCACAAAGGCCGATAGGTTCCTATAAAAGACGTTATCTTGTGCACACCCACCGTTACAAAGTCAGTGAGTCAGTAATTAGCGCTAACTTAACCAATAATGAATAGACATTGGACAACCCACAGCTAATAAAATACTTTTGATGGTGGCGAAGTCGTTTATAAATAATGGCCGACAGGTTTCTATAAGCGACCGCCGTATCTCCTCCGTATTCTCAAAGAGTCAGTAGTTAGCGTAAACATAAGAAGCTATTGTTTCCGGCAAAGGCGTTTAGGCGTTAACATACAATGGCTGTCTTGATTTTTCAGCGACAATAAGGGCAGTATGCTTCGTTTACCAAACGTTACATGATCAGTGAGTCAACGATTAGGGTGAACATAAGAACCCACACCTATTGTAAGGATGAAGGCGTAGGCGCTTGGGAGTTAACTCACAAAGGTCGAAAAGGGCTGTAAGCGATATTAGGGACAGTATCCTCTGGGCACCCAGCGTTACAGTCAGTGAGTCAGTAATTAGCACAAACATAAGATACTTCGGTTTATGGCGAAGTCTTTACGCATAACGGCCGACAGGGTTCTATGAGCGATCCATTCACCAAAGTTAATGAGTCAGTGATTAGCGTAGACATAACAAGCGACATCTAATGTTAGTTTGATGGTGAAGGCGTTAAGGCGCCAACACCCAATGGCTGACTTGTTTCTTTAAGCGACATTAAGGACAGTATCCTTCGCTCACCAAACGTTACATAATCAGTGAATCAGTGATTAGTGTGAACATATAAGATGCAACAACAAGCAACTGTTGAAATACGCCGGTTGATGGTGAAGTCTTTACGCATAACGGCCGACAGTCAGCTATTTGCGTGGCGTAAGCATAAGAGGCCACACCTAATGTAAGGTTGACGGTGCTTAGATGTTTGCTCACAAAGACTGACATGTTTCTATAAGCGACATTGAAAACCCAGCGTTACATAGTCAGTGAGTCAGTAATCAGCGTAAACATTGTTAGGTTGACATCAAAGGTGTTTTAGCGTTCAAACACAATGAACGCAAGGATTCAAGAAACGACTTTAAGAACAGGATCGGTCACGCACCAGTCAGTGAGTCAGTAATTAGGGTGAATAAAAGCCGCAAGAGTCAGGCTTGACACGACGAAAAAGTCGAGTTTTGTTTTCTAGTTCCGGTGTGATGGCCATGGAACTCAAACAAGAAACATAGAATTGAGTCTTCCGAACGCATTCAGAGAGGTTTTTGCATTCCTAGATAACTAATCACGGAGTAATAACAGGGTAAATTTTTAATTAACGCAGAAATGTTGGCTATGGCCGCAGTAAATGCTTCTTCCCATTCAAGCACCTTTTGAAATATAGCCTTTAGCCATTTGGAGAGCATGCATCTCTGCCTGAAAGACGGACGCGCGCCTCTTTAGGCACACAGTCGTATGTCTTCACTTTCAACAAAAGCAGGCACAAGCGAAACGTGCTTCATCGATTCTGAAACCAAGTATGAAGATTCTGATTCAGACTCTTTATTAAACAAGTTTTAAACCGAAGGACTTCATACACATTAGACGTGAGTCAAAAGATATGCTAGTGCAAATTGTGCCAGATACCATTATTTTTTAAGTGTAAATGAAGAAGGGAAGGAACGTCCCAGTATAGCCAAGACATACCGTTAATTTGGCGAACGAGGCTATAACACATTTACGTGAGAGGTGTTCTACCAAACAAATGAAGCATAGGAGATGATTGGTCTTATCATAGCCCCTTCGGTGACAGAACCCATGTCTTGTCATAAGTTCCCCTACTGGCAATGTAGCGCATGTTTGGACCAAAGAACCTTGTTATCCAGAATTACTCCAAGATGATTGACTGACAAGTTAATCAGTCAATTTTCTGTGTTTCGTGACGAATACAACCTCTGTCTTAAGAGGATTGACGGAGAAATCCTTTCTGGCACACCAGCTATCAATCAACTTTTGATCTGAAGGTTGAATCCAATTACTGAGAAGTGCGGTCCTTACAAGTCTATAATTTGCTGCAACATAGCTGGATATATACTTTACCATCAGTACCAAGGAGCTGTCAAAGGACACAGCTTATTAGACGACCTCATCGGTAGCAAATAACGATGAGAAGTATCAGCTTCCTGGGAAATGAATTTTCAGCATACGACTTAGAGATTCTGTTTTTGGCTTGATATAGGAACCGTTTGATTCTTGAGTTTTTCCAGTCGTTTTGTCTTGCTCCTTTTAAATACTTTAGAAGGTCTACTAATGTCTTTCTAATAAAGGATGTCGTTATGTGTTTCTAATTCTTTGCAAGAGGTATTCTTTGATCTTCGAATTAAGCTTTTAAATTACTTCTGTTTTGATTTTCAAGTGGGCCTTTAATTAGGTTGAGTGAACAATTCAGAAGACTTCTGGCTCCCCTGTGAAGTTTCTTTAGTTCAGCGTTCCACTAGTAAACAGCAGACCTACTACGCATTGGTCTAGCAGGAAAGGCCAGCTCAGAACTTCTGTAATGGCACAATTAGAGAGAGCTTAGATAGAGATTTAACGTGATTGAAAAGCTCATCATTCCAAAATGTGGTTCTTTTTTAACTTTCTTATTTACTAAAGGATAAAGGAATAACGACCACATTTTTTAAGTATCTTTTGTTCGATACTGAGACGTCCGGCAGAATTTTCCAGTTAGTCTCTTTGGTAAATCTGTTAAAAAATGTCAAGTCAATCACTTCTTGTCTTCTAGTCGTACAAAGATTGGCCTGTTGCCAACATTGTTAATCAGAATACGAGATGAAGTTTAGAAGACGGCTGCTTCGCTTGTTGCTTTTGATACTACCACAAATCAAGTTTTCAGCGTTACCATCGCTCATGATAAGCCCCAGTTTTCAGCTCTCAAAAACCCCCACCAGTTTTGCAGCATCCTTCTTAGCTAAAGCAACGACGAAAGTTTGGCACTGACCATTTTTTCGTAACTACCAAATCTTATTCACAAAACTGAAAACTGAGAACTGAATTTTAGTTGCAGCAATGCAGATCGATATGACAGAACAGGATCAAGGTAAGGCAGATGGCTGAGCATAAAGTATGCTCATCCCACGAAGATATACAATACTGAGAACTCAACGTTTCCAGGCTTATTGCTCCTGAATGGCTACGTGGTGTGATTTAGTATTCAGCATTGAAAATTCAAAGCGTGCATGGTGGTACCCTTTGTGTGATGGTTAGCATGTCTGCCTGTTAACCCAGAGTTTTGTGGTTCGAATCCCAACAGAGGAAAAGTATTTCTACACAGGTATCACCTTTCGCCAAGAATTGGCAAGTCCTCCGTTAGTTAATTCATTGCCATGAAAAGAGCTTTCTCAATAAGGCTTTCGGAACCGGCAGAAAATTGTAGGTCCCTTCCATAATATCAAAAGACATGGTTGTGAGAAATGCGCTAGTCCCTGGGGCTCCTCGCTCTGTTGCGCCACCCTATTTATTTTATTTATTTTATTGAAAGGCTGCACGTCGTAATAGCTAGCTTGTCTGCCTGTTACGTGGTAGGTTGTAAGTTTTAATCTCAGAAATATCAAAGAAAAAATGATTTTCCACGGCTATTGACTTTTGCGACGCCTTTTGGCGTCGATTAGCTGTTCAGAATCGACAAAAAATTGTAGGTTCCCACCATTCTCTCACAAGGTATCTAGTAAGATCAACTTTTTCAGCTTAACTCAATCCTGTGGCAGTGCCACTCGGATGAAGAGCTTAATTATATGCCATGAAAAGAGCTTTCTCGATAAGCCATTCGCAATCGTCAGAAAATTTTAGGTTCCTTCCATTCCCTGACAAGGTAAGTATGTTTGACAGAAATGCACTAGGCCTCCGTGCTTCCCTTTCTGTTGTTCCACACTAAGTAAGTTGACTGCATTTGCAGATGATGTGGGATTTGCCTTTGGATCTGATAGTGTTGTGGATCTCACCTCTGATATTAATTATGATGTGAAAAAATTTTTTAATAATAAAAGAAATTTATTATTAGTTGGAGTATTGTGATTTAAAGATCAAAAAAGAAAGTTTTTGTGACCTTCACTCCATTATGCGTTTCGCCCAGGTGCAACAATGGGCTCATCAGTTAGATGTTGTTGCACCCTTCTAATACGCAATGTTTTGGTCGATGGTTACCGACACCTATATAAAGTTTACAGTGCAAAGACAATGTAAACTTTTGTTGCACCTGGGCGAAACGCATAATGGAGTGAAGGTCACAAAAACTTTCTTCATTAATTATGATGTTTACTTATTAAGAATCTGGTTCGCTAAAAATAAACTACTGATTAGTTCAAAAACTAAGTTGATGTTTTTCAACTTGACAGGTCAAAACAGTTTTGCCAGTGAGGTGTTTTTTCATGCTACTGACTGCCCAAGGGTCGAATTATTTCACTGCAGTTGCAGTGCTAGTATTTACAATTGTTCTTACCGTAATTATCTCAATTGCACCGAAAAATGTTTCCAAATTGAAATAGTTGATAATTTTAAATACTTAGGGCTTACGCTTGATTCTAACATGAGTTTTCTTATTCATACGGGAAATTTGAGAAAATATTTTCGTAGTACATTGCGTAACTTCTATTTTCTGCGTACTACTTGCTCTTCTAAGCTGTTGTTAAAAATTTACTATGGCATTTTTCATTCTAGGCTACAATACGGTATAACTTGTTGGGGTGGAGCCTATTTTAACAGAATTCAGTCTCTTTTAACTCTTCAAAAGCGTATATTAAAATTGATTTGTAGAAAACCCATTCTATACCCCAGTTTTCCATTGTTTAAAGACTTGAAAATTCTTCCAGTCCGTCATTTATACTGCTATAAAGTGCTTAAAATTTTTTTTAGAAGGTCAGGGAATCTTAATTTCAGACTCATCAACAATTATGGTTTACGCGCTAATTCTCTAAATACAGTATCTATTCCCAGGTTTCGTACAACTGCTTTCCGCAACTTCTTTAGTATTACGTCGTGTCGATTGTTTAACTTACTTCCATATGACTTGAGATCACTAACAAATTTTAATTCGTTTAGCAAAAGCATTAAAAATTGGCTCTTTAGTCATGATCTAAAAAGTATTGAGTCGCTTCTCAACATTCTTCAATGATATTTTGGTATTTATATTTTAAAAAAGTAAATTTTTTTTTTTTTCTTATAACTCTAACGAACTTGAATTAATTAATACAAAACTCTTATTTGCAACTTTTTCAAATTCAATAGTTAAATTTTAAGGGTCACCCCACCCATTTCATTCCATTTATATGTATATAATTTTACTATTTATTGATGTGGCATTACCTCTATTTCTTTAAAGAATTACTTATGTCACTATTATTTCTCTATTCTTTTCAATGAACAAACATTGTAATTAACTTGAATTGTCATGTAGAAATAATTAAAAATAAACTAAACTAACTAACTAAAAATTTATTTACTACTATAATTATAATCCCTCATCTAAATCAACATTCAAAGGGTCTCGAAGTTTTCATAGCTTTATTGCGCCACCCTATTTATTCATTTTTAAATCAGCATTGACATTGTTATAGTAGCCATCAATAAGTTGAAAGCTTTTCTACATCCAAACATTAATAGACACTGTAATTGTTTCCGAAAGTCTTAGATTTACCCGGTTGCAGGTGGTCGTAATCTGTTAAGGTAACCAAAGGCACACGTGCAGATCTAAATCACGTTGTTTTTAATTCGAGTGCGTGGGTCTTCAACCAGAAGCCTGTTGTTTCTGTGACTTGTGCTAGTCTCCTCTCATTAGAAGACTTCAACTCGAAACGCACTACAAACCCGTCAGCAACTTTGAATATTGAGAATTGTGCTAAGTGCACATCGATGCACTTTGGCCACTCACATAAATTTTCAAAAATAATAAATAAAAAAAACAACAACCCTGATTAACTTTTTAAATACCATGTTGAATGAACTCAACAAAAGCTAACCCGCTAATCTAAATAAATCAATCATATTAACAAACTCATTTTATGCACACAGCTAACAAAATCATGGCCATGCAAGACATTAAAGAATATAAATAAATAAAGAAACCTCCATCCTCCATGTTTAAACATCTATAACACGCTTTCGCTTTTTATTATTTCTGCGCCTGTTTAATTTATACACACAATTTTCTCAAGGTTATAGTTTAGGTTAATTTATGCAAACAATTTATGGTAATTTAGCAAACTGGTATAAAGTCAGACTTTGGGCGTTCTTAATCACTTTGCAGATGTAGGAGAAGTTTTTAATCATATTAAGCAACAAGACAACTTGTTTGTGATGGTTTGATTTTCTTTTTAAACATTTATTTGCAAAACAGACCGGTACAACAAAATAAATCAAATAATGTGTAGTTGACATTTACAAGTCTAACTTACTTCTGTTTATGATGCATAGCCATAAAATGTCAGTTGTTTGTCGAGTGGGAGTTTGTCAGACTTTAGTTTCTTGTCAATGTAAACGATCGATCGTTGATAACGGTTTTTCAATTGGGCTTTCTATGACTATAGGTAACAACAAACGGCAAAGAAGTAAAATCAAACTTCTACGTGGCCTTCATCAAGCCAACGATTGTCATGACCGTTTACGTTGACGTCTTGGCGATGCCAATTGGCCTCCTTAGAGCTGCGATCTGTTCCCTTAGATTTTTTTTTGTAAGGAACCATGAAGAACCGATGTTGCGCCAGCCTAACGAAGGATGCAAGGACTTCAGGGGTCTATAACACAAAATTACAAGAACCTGTAATACAAGTGAATTATGAGACAAGTGTAAGAAGTTTGTGTAACACAAAGCTGCAGGTTTGATGGCTCGTCTACAAGTGAAGTGGACGTAATCCTACAAGTAACTCTTGACTTGTAGACTTGTAGTTTTGTGTTACAGGCCCCTGGCCAATATCATTCAATTGTCTGAGTGACACAGAATGCAGAATGCCTTTTAAGAATGTTCGTATGTTTATTCACTGTAATAAAAAGGTAATGCCATTATCAGGCAAATGGCCGCCATGTGTAAGTGTGCGCAGGGCCGTATTGTTTTCATGACATTTTCTGTCACCAATTCGCATGTTTTCGGCTGGATTCCCTTCCAAAATAACTGCGCAAAGTTCATCTTCGAGGCCCGGTATCGGTTGTATGGGATCAGCATGTACCAGCATGTAGTTGCAAAGAAAAAAGTCTTAAGGTGTAAAATCTTGAAATCTCGATGGCCAATTGTAATCGGCTCTTCGAAAGATCTTACGATTAGGAAATTGTTCACGCAAAAGAGCGATGGTATACTGTAGCTTGCGTGGCATGTATCGGCGTCTTGAAAAGAAACGTCGCGTCATCGACATCAATACCTTCCAATTCTGATCGCACAAAATCATTAAACATCGTTTAATAGCACCGTAAAAAGTGGCTCCAATCTCATTTTGAGAAAAGTATGTTCCAAAGAACCCGCCGGACCAAAACCGCACCAAACAGGGTATGTAGTACGAATCACAAAACGCGAGGCAATGCAAGGAAATCCCAAACAACGATAGCCACGGCATATACAAAATGGCCGACAAAAGCAGTGACAGCGGGTATCGTAAGACGCAATCGAAGCGTAATGATAAATAAGAGGCTCTTTGCGAGTCACACATTGTGGATTGAGAAGCTTTTCAACAATAATTTTTGGGTTTTCCGAGCCCCAACTCCAGTTTTTAATGCAGCCTCCGATGTTGAAATAGGCTTTACCATGGGTTTAAATGACAGCAAGTGTCGTAAGACGCATTCGCAACGCAATGATAAAGTGGATGCTATTTGCGAGTCATAAATTGAGGATGGAGAGGCTCTTCAACAATAATTCTTTGGGTTTCCAAGCCCTTACTCTACTTTTTGATACAGCCTTCGATGTTGGAATGGGCTTCACAGCGAAAATCATGAACGTAATCGCAACGTTAGGTTAAAGTGGGAGCTTTTTGCGAGTTACACCTTGAAGATGGAGAGACCTTTCGACAAACCGAGCCACGAATTCGGCAATTCTATTTTTTTGATGCATCCTCCGGTGTTGAACCCGGCTTTGTCATGGGCCTAAATGACAGCGAATATCGTAGAACGTAGTCGCAACGTAATGATAAAACAAGTGTGGGTTTTTTCTGATTCACTCCTTGAAGATGGAGAGGCTTTTCAACAATAAGTCTTTGGCTTTTCGAGCCCTAAATCTACTTTTTAATATAACCTCCGATGTTGAAACCGGCTTCACCATGGGCCTAAATGACAGCGAATATCGTAAAACGTAACCGCAACGTAATGATAAAACACAGTGTGGGCTTTTGTGAGTTGCACCTTGAGGATAGAAAGACTTTTCGACAAACCGAGCCCCGAATTCGGCAATTCTGTTTGTTAATGTATCCTCCGACGTTGCGGTACAGGCTTTAACCATTAACGTAAATGACAGCGAATATCGTAAAACGTAATCGCAACGTTGTTTGTGGAATGCTGAGCTGGAAAGATCAACGAGAAATTCACAAATCTGGGTTTTCTCCAACACTAATGGCTACAATATTTGCTTTTGAGCGGTATTCGACTCCTTACATCTAGAGTTTTAAGGACAAGTTAGGTCACAACTGTTGGCTAGAGGAGGTGCTTCGCGACAACAACAGACATAGGAGGTATTGAGACGGTATTTCAATTTTGCAAACTGTGCCCGAGTAATTCATCTCACAATTTGTAGTGAATTTTAATAATTTCAACTTGTTGAAGCCCATATCGTTCCAGAGTAGTTTTCTACTTGTCATCTATCAAGTGACAACAGTTTTAGTCGTGAAAATTGTTAAAATAACGGGCTATATTCAAGATGAACCTCTTAGAAGTTAGAACTCCAAGAAAACTGGATACGACGCTTAGGTGTCAAACCTTCTTCTTTAGATGATGGGGTCGTCTTTGGTGTCACACCGTCAATGCCTCTTCAATGACATACCTACTTGATGACAAAAACAAAGAAAAAAAAATCATCAAATCAGAAGCTCTCAATGCTATAATCAAATGCATAAATTATGTGTCAATGGTACAAATCTAAATCTTTTAAGTCGGTTTAAGTCACGTAAACATGTAGCTATAAGCATTCAGAACAACCAACAAAAAAAAAGAAGACTGTTCACATTCGCGCAGAATACATTCGCATATCAAAACAAAAACAATGTCAACGTTCATACCTACCTCCAAGTTCTTTAAACGAAAGAGCGGTTATTATCAAACGTGATTAAAAGATTTACTGGAACGAAGTTGTCACCTACTTTTGAATGGCAATAAAAAACTGTGTAATGAAATTACAAACAAATGTGAAAAAAAAACAAAGAAAAAAAACCTACGGGTGGCCTAAGCCGGATAACACCGACAAAAAGGTCAAAAGTACCTACATACTTCAACGGAATTCCGTGAATTGTTATAAAAGGAAAACCAAAGTATGATTGTTGTTCTAACAAGTAACAAGCCCACAGGTAGAATCAACATCAGACGAAAAGGGTGGGAAATTTATGAATTAAAAGAGAGTTTGTTATGTTTTTTGACAGCAGCTGGGCAGCAGATCATTTTGATGGGAAAATATGTTTTTATTTTCTAATTGCTAATTTCTATTCTTTGTGGGATATTCCCATTTCCTCTTTCTTGATTTGGATTGCAATCCATGTTTTTGTAGCTTGTTGCAGTGACTTAGGAGAGAGTCTCATGTTGTCTTGTTAAATATTGACATTCCAAGAATGAATTACTTAACACCTAAGCAACTGGACAATCGGGTAGTAGCTTAATGATCCGAAATAACTGGTCTTAAACACTTATAGTGCCCGGCATTGACAACTTTTACGCAGAACACAGATTAAAATGACCTCGTTTCGAGTTTTTTTTTTTTGGAAGTGAAGGTATAACAGTGTACTTCTAATTGTTTGAATTATCTTTTTCGATTAGGGGTTTTTTTTAACCTGTATTAAAAGCTTGCAATTCACCTGCAGAAAAAACTAGTTAAGTCGATTGACCTGTTTTCGACATGGCTTGATGGATACTGCCCTATCCGCGAGACTTAATTATGGTGCTGCAGAACGAACTGATCAGTTTTTTGAGTTGATGATATTACAGAAAAACTTCTTTATCCACATTGCAATTAAAACAAAATGAGTGTTTACTTAGCCAGTGGGCCTTGGGCTTTGTCAACAATCGAATTAAGAGATCGATTAAACTAAAAAAAAAAACAATCAAAATCCTTTATGTCCATCCGCTCGTACTCTTTTTACTGCCCAGTGACCATGTTCCTGTTGCGGTACAGCTCATACAGTTTGTTATCGAGTCTTCTTCTCCACACACATCGTCGTCAGAAACGAGACCAAAGATCACATAGAATATTTTTCTTTTGAAACGACCACGGATTTATCCCAGCTCCCTGCCCCCAGCTTAAGTCCGTTTTCGGAGGTTTTGTCATGCAAGCTCAGCTTATCTATTTTGTCACCAGTGATGGTCTTCTTCGCTGGGTATGCGGTAAAATCGCTAAGGAAGACTTTCACGTAATGTCGAGTACATTGCTCATATATGTTTCTTCGAGAAGCTTCGAGAAGCAGTTTTTGAGAATTATAGTCTTCTCTTCTGAAAAGGCGTGGGCGCTTTTAAAGTTAATCTTGGCGAATTATTCTTGATGCGGATTATCATTAAACGCCCATAAGCCTGATTTTTTGCTAGAACCCTGAGTGTGTACCTCTAGCGACAAAACGCACCTAAATAAGCGTTGTTTCTGTTGTCTGTGGCCGTCGCTTCTTTATGTCCGGCCCATTCTATCGCAATTCATTGATGGCGGTAATGTCTGCATTTGCAGCAGACTAGAGCATTCGCTAGTTCTGCAAATGAACATAATCCTTTAAGAGTACTTTGTCAATTTTTCGTTTTGCTAAACGGGTTTGTCAACGGTAAATTCATACAATGCTGTTGGTCATTTCGGAACCGTAAGTTTTTTACGCGGCTAGGTAGTTAGCTCTAAGCACAATCCCCAAAATGGAGGCCTTGATACTCCCCGAAGCACTGGTAGATTACTGAGATTCGGGCAATCAGTCATTACTCGCAGAGCATTATAATGTTGCTCTTTGTCCAACACTCGCACTCGCACTTGAGTAACTTACGTTTTAACAAGACCAGGGGCCTAATATGTGACTAGATTCAACAAAAAAAGTGTTCGATGCCCAAAATTCTTGCTTCGCAGTTTACAAGGACGTTAGGAGTTAATGGGAAGCTCAAATTTTACACCATAAATATGTAAATATGATTTTGGGCATGTGGCCGCCGCGACTGGCTCGAATAGAGCCAAGTCTTGGGGTCCAATTTTCCATCACTGTATGTCAGCAATAACGATACGAATGTTCGCTTTCAAGCCCTCTAACGTTTCTGGTTTTTTGATGTAGACGAACGATTCACATAACCCAAAAGAAAATAATCCAATGGTGTCGAACCACACGATCTTGGTGGCCAATTGACAGGTCCATTCGGTGAAATTATGCGCTAATCGAATGTTTCTTCAATAAATCGATTGTGACGTGCGTTGTGTGGCATGTAGGAACCACATCTCATCCACATTCATGCCATCCAATTCGGACACAAATTAATCGGTTATCATGGCTCTATGCCGGTCTTCATCAACTGTAATTGGCTCGCCAGCATCATTTTGGAAGAGGTATGGCCCAATGACTCCACCGGCCCAAAGAGCACACCAGTTTTTGTGGATGTAATGGCGTCTCAAGGTACTCATGTGGACTCTCTTCACTCCCAATGCGGCAATTTTGCTTGTTGACGTAACCATTCAACCAAAAATGACCCTCAACACTGAACAAAATGTTGCGATGAAAATCAGCATCGACCATCAATCTCATTTTCGGCCCATACACCAAAATCGCGACGCATTGCATGGTCTAGCGGATTTAATTCTTGCACAACCTGGATCTTGTAAGGTCGTAAGCTCAAAGTCTTCCATAAAGTTGATGGACAAAGCTTTAATTGCTGCTGTGCACGCTGGCGAATTGATTCATTCGGGTCCTCTTCGACACTTTGCTCTACAGGAGATTGTTTCTTCGTTGCGCACTGTTCGACGCCTCTGCGTTTTATCACATAAAGCAAACGTAGTGCGAAGACGATCCAGGGTCAACCAAATTAAATGCTCTGATGAACGATTATGTCGACCATAAAATGGACGGAGGTTGCGGTAAACTTCGCGAACTGAACCATTATTTTCGAGATAAATTTGCAGGATTTGCAAGCTTTGTTCTTTTACCAACCTGTTCATGATGAAATGGCAAACCAAACTGAACATAAATGACATTAGAGTTGACCGTTTTGACTCCAAGATGTCAGTTTTATATTTATTCGAAAAACCAACTTCTAAAAAAAAACACACGATATATATAAACTACTGTAGTATTGTGTAGGCTTTTAGACTTCTGGAACTGTCTCTGGTTCAACTTAGTTGTCTCCGTTCCGAGCTATTGGTTCCACCATTGAATATATAAAATTGATTGCTGCGTCACCAGTGTCTATAAGTTTGTTAATTCGCCTTTTTTCGCCAGTTCTTTTTCGTATCCCAAGAAGCTCGAGCCAACGATGTTAAATTTTAAAAAGTTAAATTTCAGCTTTTAGTCTTCACAATATTGCTCTTATCGAAATCCCAAAAAAAAAGGATTCTGATGACTTCGATCTTTGGAGCTGTTCTGCACACAAGTCATGAGCGTACGTCAACTTCCAATAGAAAAGAATTAGCCTGTGTTAAGGAAACAGATGATCTTCTTTTAATTTTTCTTGAAAACTTCGCTTAGAGTATCGTGATTTCGAAGGGATCACAACTCTACCATTTTTCTCTCTCACACCATCAATCCGCCCTTAGACTACGCTGAAACGGATGATGGTATACAATGGGATTCAGGTGGCACATTTGCAAATCAAATAATTGAATTGAATAATTGGCTCTTTGATTCATTTTAGAAAACTGCGAGATGGGTTCGATTTTATTGTGTCAATGAGGGCAAATGTTGAAAAAATTTACAATTTATTTCCATGTTTGTTTTCCTAAC
The DNA here is from genome assembly GCA_914767635.1 of Melanostoma mellinum. Taxonomy (NCBI): domain Eukaryota; kingdom Metazoa; phylum Arthropoda; class Insecta; order Diptera; family Syrphidae; genus Melanostoma; species Melanostoma mellinum. The sequence goes on from OU612060.1 coordinate 174,877,030, forward strand.
CTTTATTAACCGAACTTAATCACATTTCAAAGCAACAATTTCGAAAATACACAAAAGGCAGGTATACGAACTGTCTTTGCATAGAAATCCCATGAGATTACAATGCAAAACAAAAACATGCATGCCAACACGTTTTTTACTCACAAAGAGACTGTTAATTAACAAACACAAAATTATATTTTAGTACCTACTACGCATAAAATAATAATAACGACGACTATGGCCTCTGCGTCAACTTTAAAAATGAGTTTACTTAATAAATTTAAAAAAAGCAAAACACCTGAGAGCAGATTTTATTTTGGAAAACAATACCAGAGAGCCAGAGACCCCAGGCCAGCGACAGAGACTACCCCCATACACTCCTCTATCTCCAATCTCTTCCTCCCTCTTTCGGTTTAGCTTATTCTCTATTTGTAGTGAATGTCTGTTGTCCGTTAACGTTGCGATCTGTGATACGATTATATCGTAAATCCCCAAGTGTCCTTCGCAATTTGGCAGAAGCACTAAAAATCAAAAGTAATTTGTGAAGTTATTTTCGGGAATGACCAATAAGGATGACTCAAACCAATTCGAGAGACACAATGTTTGCTTGTCCTTCTGCCACCACATCTCGGTTAGTGATTGCGAAAGCTTTTTTCACTTTTTTTGTTTTTTTTTTCTCTGCTGGTTTGTTAAGTGGTTTATTTCTCTATCAACAGGTTGATCGAATATTTTGCTTCAATTTTAACAGGGTTTTTCCACTCTACGACTTTGAATGAATCTTTAATCAAAGAGATTTGTTTGTTCATGTGTGACAAAATATTTGTTCGTTTGTTGTTTCTTCAAAATTTAGATTCCACCAACAAAAGAGCCGACTTCCAATTAAAGAAACATTTCGCTGTTTTATGAGTTTTACAAACATTTCCGTGAAATTCATATTCTCAACTCGAAAGTTTATTTTTTTCTCGATTTTATGGACTAAAGACGACACAGCAACGAAGTGTGTGCGGAAGGAGGAAAAAAAGCATTTTCTTTTATTTAAACAGTAAAATGGGTGAGACATCTACATTCTGCCAACGCAGAAGGAAAACATACAGAGAAGCTATTAATCAACAAAGAATTTAAAAATAAATAGACGGTGTCAGTTGTTGCTGCTGCTCTCATAAAACGTTTTTATTTGTACTGACTTAGAGAGACATGTTTTGTGTTTGAAGTTCTATTTAAACGAAACTGTGTCACAATATGGTGGGATCCACGAAAGGAAATATTGTTTTATATTTTCATTCTGTTTAATTTTCTTTTAAAATTTAATAAATCTTTTGACAGCAATAGCAACTTGGCGCCATCCCCGTATTTTAACCAGGAACTCTTTTACTGCCTGAACAGAATGGTGTAGCTGTAGCTGTAGTACGCCGCGCTGTCAAATCAAAAGTCAGAATGCAGCTGACGAATGTAGCAAAGCTCGTCCACAATGGTGTAGCGCAAGATGTCAATTTTGCTGAGCCATTTTGCTTTGTTTTTTTTTCTGTATGAAACGTCAAAATGTAGCGCTGCAGCGCGCTCAAAAGTTGAAGTTGAGTCAACTTGTACTACAGCTACAGCTACCGCTACAGCTACTACTACACATTGTGTTCACTCTTACTGCGTGAACACAATGGCTGCAGAGACACAGCCGCAAGAGATGTCAAAACAAGCGAATACAACAACAACGCAAGACGGAGCTAGACAAGTTAACTTGATTTTAACTCTTGCGGCTCCGGCTCCGTATGCGTATGCGTATGCATTGTGTTCAGCCAGTTATGGCATTTGCCTACTTTCGACTTTGACAGTGCGGCGTACTACAGCTACAGCTACACCATTCTTTTCGGGCAGTTAGATCGTTGCAAGCTTGTCTTCTGCTCCATCAACAACAAATTCAAACATTCCTATGAGTGTCCTGGGGCAGAACCACCGCACACGTCATCGAGTAATCGAGCATCGAGCAATAGTTCTCATGCTATCGAGTACTTTAGTATTGCAATTTGACATTCTTTCATCTGTATTTGAATGATGAGCAGACTGATGTTGTGTAATATAGAGCGAATTTTGAAAGAAAAATAGTACTCACTCATTCGATCACTGACGCGGTAACTCGACTCCCCGTTTATGTCTAATGATAAAACAGAAACATTTTCACCGTCACATAAGCTTGGGTTGTTGCACAGCAACGCAGCGTAACGATGTCGAAGTTCGAATCCCAGAAACATTAAGGAAAAAAACGTTATTCGTAATTTCATGCCATAAAAGGCGCTTTCCCCATAAGATGTTGGAAATCGGCAAACAATTGTAGGTCCCTTCCATGGTCCATAAAGAATACAGACAAGCAAATGCAACCAAAAAAAAGTCAAGATAAAGGTGCGAATGAAAAAGAAAACAAGAGCTTTATTTACCCAGTACAATGAAATGTACATGGAGAAAAGGGGAGGGAAGGACATCGTATTCTTAAAAAAGAAAAAGAAGCAGTGAGAAGCGCTCGTTGAGAATTGAGAAACGCCATAATAGGAATGAGATCCAAAGGTTTTACGAAAAGGTAAAAAGACATGACGGGGTGGCAAATTACGAACTCAAGTTCACAAAAACCAGGAAGGTTTATCAAAGTGATATATTCGTAGTAACTACTGAGGATCTGGAATGACCACTTCTGCAGACTTCTTAGCGACAATGAAGAATGCTCGATTCAACATGAACGAATATCGAGAATTCCTCCCGATTTAGAGAAGTTAAGATTGGCACCGAGCACCAGCACCAGAGAAGAAGTGGGCGTAATGTCAAAGGTGCTGTTGCGAACATTGAAACTGAATCGGTAAAATTCAGTGGTTAATGGGGGCAAAACAAATTGTATGCTTTCATCAAACAAAATCAAAGAATAAGAATAAGAAAATCAGAAGAAGAATTAGACACAACTTCAAAATAGACAGACATTATTTCGAGGTAGTACAGGACTTCGTCTACCTAAGACATGGAAAATGTCCTTTGGGTCAAGAAGCCAGTTGAGAAATAAAACCATCTCTAGAAAAACGAAGGTAAAACCTTGATCATCCCAGTCCTGGGGTCGAAGTACCGCACACGTGATTGATTAATACGTGACTGAATTATAAGTTTGGCATAACTTGTCACGTTATCAAGTAGGATGTTTGAGGAGAACCTAACCAAATGTGAACGATTTACTCAAGTTTTGGGAGGATGTAGTATTTATGAATTGTAGCCAATGGGTGAAGAATTTTCTGGAGAAAAATCAGAAAACTGATGGGAGTTTCATCAGTTTTCAGTTCAGTTATCAATTCATTTTTAAACGTTTAGACATCAGTTTAACTGAAAGCTTAACTGAAGGCACAAATAAAATGATCATCTAAAAGGACCTTTTAGACGGTCAGTTCTGAGTTCAATTTTTAGTGAAGACAATGTGTGTAGAAGATGATTAAACAACAAGTTAAATGAGCTGTTCCGCGGCATGGACATGGACAGTAAGGAGAGTACACATCGCGAGTCTAGGATGACTGGGAGTCTACTAGCGGATAGCCATTAACGCTCTGGCTCGACGTGCTTTCCAAAACATATTGCAGGAAAATGGCAGATGGGGAAGACCTTGTTTTAGGTGGCACAATCAAATGAAAGAAGACGTCGTCAACCGACTTTGAAAGCAAAACTGGAGAGAGTTCGCCTGAAATCGAATACCCACCTAAGTATACAAGTTGGAGACTGGTATTAGCCCTGTTCACATTGTATATTTAGTTGGACAAACTTTGTTTGATGGAAGTTGGATGGTCTGATGTAGTTTTCGTTCACACTTATCAAGCTTGTCGTCCAACTTTATGTCACATACCCTTCCTTTCCGTCCAACTTCAAGATTTTCAAAAAAATTTGAAAACTATCCAACAAGTTGGACAAGCGGTCGTCTGAAGGACTTACGGCTGTACTAAAGCTGATGTTCGCCGTTCATCAAAAAAAATTTAATCTAGTTCCTCTTCTTCTTCCTTTAGAAAACAAACACAAGACTCAATTAGAATTTCAAACTAACAGCTAATCGATTACACGACTCCCGATTTTTTTTTATAATTTATGCGCACTACCCTTATAATGTTATAAAACACAGTGCGGGTATTAGGAAATAAGGAAAGGATAAGAAAGGACATGCCAATGCACATTACTGTTGAATTTCTGTACATTATATTGCGTGGGGAAAACTGAGTTGGGTAAAGCATTCCATATCTGAGCTGAGCGACTAAAATAATCCGAAAACATGTTTCCCTTTCCCTAATCATCACTTTACAGCTCGAATCGAACAACAAATTTTCTTTGGGAATGATGCTCTTTGATTTATGCGGGACAAACTAACATAGGCCATAATCCAACTGGAAACGTTAACAAGAACTTAGAGTTTGTATTGAATAGGCTTTAAAACAACTGAGCAGAATTGATTAATATTTGGAACAAAGATTGTCTACATTCTTAGTAATGGAATATGCAACGAATTTCAACCCGTATTCCAACGGAAACAGGAACGTAGAAGGGATCTTGAAAACTGTTGCACTAATTCCAAAATTCTTTCAACATAAGAATGCTTCATTATTCTTCAGTAATAGCCCTTCTAGATAGTCAATTCTCAGTTCAGTTACCAGTTCATGAATGAATAAAAGGGGTTTAATAGTCTTTCTGGATGGTCAGTTCTTAGTTCAATTTTTAATTCAGTGCGTAAATAGACGTCAGTTCGATGGTCAGTTGAGCTTTTTTTTATTTGAGAAAAATCAAAATCAGAAATAAAACTGACAACTGAACAAAAAATGTATGGGAATGGAAATTATCAGTTCATTTTTTAACGCTTGGACATCAATTGAACTGAAAGCTTAGGTCCCTTTTATGAGTAGCGAATCGAAGGTTCGATTGGAAGCGAATGTTTTTGCGAGCTTCTTTTATAGCGGTATTATAGGTTGTAGAAACAAAAAATTTGTAGAAAACTTTTTTTCGACGTTTAAGGTATGTGAGATAAGAGAATGGACGATGAGTTTCTCTAAAACATTCGCTTCCAGTCGAACGTTCGATTCGCTACTCATAATACTGACCTTAACTGAAAGCTCAACTGAGATAATCGTCTAAAAGAGACATCAGTTTAACTGAAAGCTCAACTGAAAACTCAATTGAAACCAATACTGAAATGACCGTCTAAAAAGTATGAGAGCAAATTGACGGCAGCCGAAATGAAGATGCTTCGGATGACAGCAGGAGTAACAAAGCTTGATCGAATTAGAAGTACTAAGATCCGTGGAAGCCTTCATGTCAAAAGTACCATCTTGGACAAAATTCAGCACGACCGGCTCAGTTGGTATTGTCATGTTCAAAGGAGAGATCCGCAGAACCCCGTCCAAAAGGCAATATCGTACAACGTTTCAACAAATTCGAGACGAAAAAGAAAAGGCAGGCCAAAACACACCTGGTACAAGCAAATGCAAAAACAGCAGCATTTGGTTGGCCTCAGACATGGAACAATCCAAAACCGGGAGGCTTGCCGACGATTTCTGAGGTCAACGCGGCGTACCCCACAGGCGGATCACTAGTGTGAAGCAGAAAAGTGGGAGAGTTGTGATCGCTTCAAGATCACTACTCGTAACGCCAAAAATGGAAAAGAAGAAGAAGAAGAAGACTGAAATGACCGTCTAAAAAGGCTATTAACCTAGATTTAATTTCATCTACTTAAATTTTGCAAGCTGAGTTGCTGCTACACTAGATCACCGTAGGACCCGAGCTTCACCGGGCGGGTCAGTTAATACTCAATAAAAGTGAAATGATTTCCAGGATGGATTCTTTTTCTTTATTTTTCAACTGTGAGGATCTCCCTTCTTTAGGGTCGGATATACTATACTGAGGTTCCATTCATCGAACATGCTTTCTCCCGACCATTAGCTGGTGTAAGCTCTTGTCCACCATCAAGTGAAAAGTTCGGCGTTTTTTTTTATAATTAACGCGCACATCAAGGGGTTATGACTACCCTTATAATGTTATAAAAACACAGTGCGAGCATCTAGGAAAATAGGAGAGGATTTGAAAGGAGACACCGATGCACTTTGCTTTTGAATCTTTGTAAATCGTAATGTAGTGGAAAAACAGGGTCGGGTAGAGCATTCCACATGCGGGTGGTGCGCCTTAAAAATGAATCTCTATACTTGACTGTACGTCCGAAGTTGGGCTCAAGGTAAAACTGATGAGCATTCCTAGCAAGGCGGGTGTTGCGGCTAAATTGTTTCAGGGGAGGAATGCAGCTGCCTATTTCACTAGAGCACTGTTTGTAAAATAAGCGATAAAAGAGAGTGAGACAGGTAACACTTTGACGATGTTCAAGAGAATCAATCGATTCTGCTATTCAACTATCACCTATCAATCTGAACTCTGTTTTGTACCCTATTAAGTAGGCGCAAAAATGTTAGTGGAACACCTGACCAGATATGGTAGTTATACTCCAGTTTTGGGCGGATGAAAGCCTTATAAATTGTAGCCAGATCAGAAAGGGTGAAGAACTGAAGAAGCCTAAGCATTTAACAGCGTTTTTGGCGACTTCAAATATGTGGTCATTCCAACGAAGATCATCGTTTACACACATACCAAGTACTGACAGCTTTTCGGTTTCTTGGATGCAGGTACCCTTCATGGATAATGGCAATGGAGGAATGTTGAGCTTCAACGACAAGAGACAGCATTGAGTTTTGGAAGCATTGAATTCTACTCGGTTTTTATGACCCCATGTAAGAATGCTGTCAAGGTCAAAATGCAATGAGTTTATCATACGCAACCGTTCCAGTTCTACATCCTAAGAGCAGGGATTTGAATTTGGAAACGAATATGAAAAGCTGAGGGTCGAGTCGTCAGCAAAACAGTTGAGAGGATTAGAAGTTTCAGACAAGAGATCATTTATGAAAATGAGAAAGAGAGTCGGAGACAAAACGGACCCCTGGGACACACTAGTATTTATGAGGTGGTATCAGACTTGAAGCCATCCAATACAACTTGTAATGAATGGTCGGAAAGGTAGTTTCTAATCCAACGAAGAAGAGACTCATCGATACCAAATGCACGCATTTTCGATAAAAGGTGCCAAACTCTATCAAATGCTTTAGAAACATCAAGCGCAATAATCTTACTTTCTCCAAAACAATGTAAAGATTCGTTCCACTTTTCGGTGAGATAAGCCATCAAATCACCAGTGGACCGTTTGCTACGAAAGCCGTACTGAGTACTGACGGTCATTAAGAAACTTTCGTTCTTCAAGACATTTCATAAGTTGACGGTTTATCAACGTTTCCATGACCTTGAAAAGAAGGGACGTTAGTGCAATTGGACAGTAATAAACGAAGGGGAGGAAGATTCGCCTTTTTTAGGGACCGGCTGGACAAAAGCAGTTTTCCATCTGATCGGAAAAATCCCTGCCGAATAGGAAAACTGAACTTATGGGAATTTCATCAGTTTCAGTTAAGTTTCAGTCAAACGCTTCAGTTTTGGAAGACATAAGTTAAACTGAAATAATCGTTTAAAGGGGGCTTAAAAGCATTTCTAGATGGTCAGTTCTCAGTTCAGTGTGTAAATAGACGTCAGTTCGATGTACAGTTGACCTTTTTTTTTGGAGAAAGATCAGAAATAAAACTGAGAACTAAACAGAAAACTGATGGGAGTTTTGAGAATCTTATCAGTTCAGTTCACTTTTAAGCGTTTAGATATAAGTTTAACTGAAAGCTTAGCTGAAGGATCAAATGAAATGATGGTATAAAATTACCTTTAAGGTACTTATAAACGGTCAGTTCTCAGTTTACTTTTCAGTTCAGTGTATAAATAGACGTCAGTTTGATGCGTGCCTAGATCACCGTAGGAACCGAGCTCCGCCGGGCGGGTCAGCTAGTACTCAATAAAAATGCCGTGATTTCCAGAAGGAATTCATCTTTATTTTTCTAGTGAAAGCTCCTGTCCACCATATATCAACAAATTAAAAGTTCGGCGTTGAGGCCATTTTCACATATTGTGAGTAGCTTAACTTCTTCTAGGTCGGGAGGGCTGTATTCTTGAATGAATCATAATGTTTCCCTGTTGGTCTTTACAGGCTTAAATACCTTGGCATGTTCTATTTGCCTTTTGGTAAAACTTTCGAGTCTCATTTCTATTTCTTCTCATGTTGTTTATTTTTCTTTCGAGAGTTGGGTGTTCTGTTCTTTTTTTTTCTCTCGTTGTAAAATTTATTTTTGCAAGGAATCGGCAAATCTTTCGATAGTATATTCATTGCCATTGAAAATGCTTTCTCGATTAGCTGTTCGAAATGGCAGAAAACTGTAGGTCCCTCCATTCCCATACAAGGTATGGTTATGAGAAAAGCTTCCGCTCTGTTGCACCACCCTATTTATTTATTTGAATCTTATTGTGCTGGTCAAATTCGGCGGACACCAGCCTTTAACTGTGTTTAAGTATCGGGAATGGAATTCAATTAGACCAAACCCACTTTAACGAACATCTACTTTAACTAACGCCACTATTCATAGAAACCTGCATTACAATTCCTCTTGAAAAGCTCGATTCTATCTTTAAAACGAACATACAGTTCGTCGGACATGCCTATCAGAGGCAAACAAAACCTTTCCGGGCCAGTAAATTTATCGAAATGGAAGACCCCAGACAACCATACCGACTTTCCTCAAAGATTAATTACCAGAATCTCAAAGAAAACACTGGAATTTCAACCCAAAACTGGAGCTCAATGGACAACAGATTTAACAACAAAAAACCCAAATGACAAAATGCCATTCACCGTTTCGGCAAAGCCTCCTCAACAACATTCTCGTTTTTCTTGACTCGAAAATCCTACCGACCGACACCATATGGCATGGTAAACATTTTTGGAAGTTAATCCATGCAGAAGATTACAATCATATACCCACTTAGAGAGAAAGACTCTCTTGATTAAGCTTAACTTGTCACACTTTCACAAGAATATTAGAGGAAGGAACAGAAACTCCCTAATGCGATATGATTAAGTGTTGCATTCCGCCGTTTGGACTGTTTTTCTTGTTGTTTTTTTGTTCATTTTCCTCACAACATAATGACCAGGTTATACGAAACGATCTCATAACATTTCCTGTTTGTTTTGTTCCAATCTTCTTGCCCCTCGCCCGGTGAGCGAGTAGGTATAGCAATACGGGAACGGGTACAGGTACAAGGGGGGGCCTTTACTACTTTACTATGATAATAATTGTTGGATAGACTCCATACTTTTCCTATGAACAGTTTGATAGACGTAATAACAAGGTTTGTGCTATGCCTATGATAAAAAGCAAAAACTGGGAATATTCACACATAAAAGGAAACTCACCTTATTCCGTAATGAAAAACTAGAGACCAGAAAACGCACCACAAATGTATTTCAAATGAGACTGGTGTGTACCGCTGATGGCCGTGTTGTTGTTATTGCTGCTGCTGCTGCTAGTGGTGCTAGCTCAGGCGCTGCTGACTCTGGTTGCAGCAACTGCTGCCTGCCTTAGCTTGGACTTGGATTGGATAGCTGATGATGAAAGCAAATGAATTTGTCTTATATCGAACAGAGGAGACTGAACTCTTTAGGTTCGGTGGCGACTGGCGACACACACTACACCACAGTTTGGGTATAAGAACAAACACACAATTACGTCGCTCGAGGAAAATCCCAATTGATTTTCCTTCTTCTTTTTTTATTTTTAAATTGTTTCAAAGAAAATCTCAACACTCTCTCGACACTACAAATTTAATATTGAATAAAAAAAAAAATGATTCTATCGATGAGAATTATTAAAATTTGATACGGAAAATCAAAAATGTTGGATTAAAAAAAAAACCAAAGGGAAGGGTAGATACAAAATCCCGTTTTTCCGAAAGAAAATTTCTCCAACACACTTTTCTCGATTTTTTTTTTTTTTTTTTGTATAGGTAGGTTTTTCCTGAAATATATATTCGCACACGATGCTGCTGCGCTAGTAAAACGAATAGAAATAGAAAATGTGTTGCCTTTCTTATTTTCGTCACAGTGGAGTGGATATTTTTATAAATTAGCTGCCCAATTGTTCACAGGAATCAAAGTGTAAAACAATAAACAAAATAAAGTTTAAATTGAAGAATATCGTCAGGCGGCGATTATAAATCTGTGCGACGACAAGACCAAGACGACGAAAAACGCTCGCGAATCACCAACCACACGCTCTTTCCGAATAACTTCTGAAATAGAAAAATATGCACATCTTTCTTTGGGCCGAGTTGGGTAAATTATTTAAAGTTTTTTTTTCTTTTTGTTCGTGTTTTTTGTTTTATTTTCTATCTATCGTGTAGAGCAAATTGAAATGAAAGGCAGGGCAAAAGAAGATAAACAATTAAGTGAGTAGTTGCATGGGCTTAAGTGCTGTCATTTCTCGATGATGGTTTTCAATCGGTTCGGAGCAGAAAGTAGTGTGGTTTTTCTTTCGAAGAAAAAGGGATTTCTATAAAGTAGTTTATTTTTTCGATGTTAATAGCCACGTTTTATTCGATATTTCTATATTCACTTCACTTGCGAGTCTGAATAAAACGATTTTTAGGGTATATTCTCTTACCAAGTTCGCTTACCCATAAATGCCATTTACCAACCATCTCTGTTGTTCACTTCTGCAAGTGAGTTATTTTTGTCCACTTCCGCTACTCACTTTAGAGTTGTTGTTTTTCCATGAGTGATGTTTTGCGATGTTTTACTGAAGTGAATATAAATTCCCAATAAAACACGGCTAATATAACACTAGCCGAGTTTATTGGGAATCTGTATTCACTTTAGCAAAAAATCACACATGGGAAAACAAAACAACAACGATAAAAGTGAGCAAAAATAAGCAACTTGTGGAAGTGAACAGCAGGGATAGCTGGTAAATGGAGTTTTAGCTTACTCGTCACTATTTTTTGGATATGTTCTCTGTAGCGGTCTTCTATTTTAAGTAAGTCCACCAATATCTTCGGAAAAGAACTGTCGGAATAGGTTCAAGTGTCCCAATATTTACGGTAGTTGATAAGAAAGAAATGAAGCAAGATGAAGTTGCGGTCGACTTTTGAACAATGTAATTATTTTGGTCAATTTGTTGCTTCAACACTTTACCGGCAGTACACCAAGTTGACCTTAGAAAATGTTGCTCCCGTTGTGTTCACAGGGGGGAGTAGCTTGTACCGCCTTCGAATGGTACATGCTCAAAGTCTCTCTGATGTTAACTGGCTGAACACAATGCATACGCATACGCATACGGAGCCAGAGCCGCAAGAGTTAAAATCAAGTTAACTTGTCCAGCTCCGTACTGCGTTGTTGTTGTATTCGCTTGTATTTAATATTTTGACATCTCTTGCGGCTGCGTCTCTGCAGCCATTGTGTTCACGCAGTAAACCAGAAGTAGAACCTTTTTTGAATAACCCCGGGGCTACACGAACAAGATTTATGGTAAGCCATTTACAGTACATTCGATTTTTCTTACATACACAACCAAACTTTTCGAAATTGAAACCCAACTGGTATGGAATATTGAAAGCCAGCAGAGAAGCAGTTTCAGTACCCATGAAATTGACAGCTTCGTAAAATACCCTCAAAAAGAGAAAAGAGTGCCTGGAAAAAAACTTTGAATTTCAGAATTTCTTGTGGGTGCCATTTTGAAAATATAGACATGTCGATTGAAAGCCATTTGCCTGCAAATTGTAAGTCGACTACGTCACAACCGAAACACCAACAGGAATTTGACATAAGGCGTGTTTTTTTTTTATGCTAGTATATAGTACAGTAAAAATTTCCCTTGGGGAACAACAACAAATCATTTTATTAGGCGTGTTTTTTTTATGCTAGTATATAGTACAGTAAAAATTTCCCTTGGGGAACAACAACAAATCATTTTACTGTCGTAATTTTCCACAGTGAAAACAGGGATGGCATTGCTGTGGATTGATAGTTTCTAGCTTTGAAAATAAGATGGCGCCACCAATGATTTCAGTTCATCAAAGCTTTTTCGAAAGGACGTGTTCAAAAAAAAAGTGGTATTCGCAAAGAAATTTTTTCTCTCGATTAAAAATTAAAGAAATAAAAACTATATTCATATTGAATTTTTGCCCTGTTTCTTACCTGGTGGTGTATATAATACAGGATTTTGCACTAGTTCTTTTTTGCTGAAGCTAATAGCTTTACTCATGGAATTATTTGAATAAAAAATATAGCCCAATGCAAGAAAAAAACAAATCAAACAAACAAACAAAGCAGTAAAAAATGGTCAAAAGGGAAAGATATATGTATGAAAATTAAACATTCTTCAATAGAAATTCAAGTCTTGCTGGTACGTGTTTCAACTTAATTTAATTTGGGTTGTGTTTATTTGTGCGGAATATTATAGTTCAATTTCACGGTTTTGTAAATAGAATCAACTTATTTTCTTTCTAAACCTATCGAAAAGACTGGTCAAAATAAAAAATAAATTGATTCTGTTTGCCAATGGAAAATCTCATCAAAGATTAGTTTTTAATATCTTTTTACATACTCCCCGAACATACCCGAAAGTTTTTTTCAACAAAACAGCTGACTTTGACATAGAGCTTTCTTCACTGCTGGACGATGCCTCCAAAAATAGCAAAAAAGAGCTGTAAGAGAGAATCTGATGTATGGAAAATAAGAAAAAAAAATACAAATTCATACCTGGCTTGGTATCGTTATTCATTTGATAGAACAATTAAAACAAACCTAGTATGAACTTGATTTTGTTTCATCTTGAATTTCACAGAGAGCTTTGAAAAGTAGCAGCAAGCTTTGACGTTGAGCTCCATCTTGTTGCTGAAAATAGTACTGAAAATACTGTGGACAGATCGTTTTTTTTTAACTCGAATGCTGTACTATATACTAGCTTAAAAAAAAACACGCCTATTGTCGTAATTTTCCACAGTGAAAACAGGGATGGCATTGCTGTGGATTGATAGTTTCCAGCTTTGAAAATAAGATGGCGCCACCAATGATTTCAGTTCATCAAAGCTTTTTCGAAAGGACGTGTTCAAAAAAAATGTGGTATTTGCAAAGAAATTTTTTCTCTCGATTAAAAATTAAAGAAATAAAAACTACATATATTCATATTGAATTTTCGCCCTGTTTCTTACCAGGTGGTGTATTTAATACAGGATTTTGCACTAGTTCTTTTTTGCTGAAGCTAATAGCTTTTCTCATGGAATTATTTGACTAAAAAATATAGCCCAATGCAAGAAAAACACAAATCAAACAAACGAAGCAGTAAAAAATGGTCAAAAGGGAAAGATATATGTATGAAAATTAAATATTCTTCAATAGAAATTCAAGTTTGGGACTAGCAGTACGTGTTTCAACTTACTTTAATTTGGGTTGTGTTTATTTGTGCGGTAATATTATAGTTCAATTTCACGGTTTTGTAAACAGAATCAACTTATTTTCTTTCTAAACCTATCGAAAAGACTGGTCAATAGTGTAAAATTGCTTTACCACAGGTTTGGATAAAAAATAAATTGATTTTGTTTGCCAATGGAAAATCTCATCAAAGATTGGTTTTTAATATCTTTTTACATACTCCCCGAACATACCCGAAAGTTTTTTTCAACAAAACAGCTGACTTTGACATAGTGCCTGTCCAGACGTGTTATGCCCATAACGTTATATCGGCCGTTTTTAGGCAAGAGGGGTGAGGAAGAAAGAGGCTGGATGCGCAAAATGAAAACTGATTTATCTGCGCAAGCAGTACACTTTGCGTGTCCAGACGTGTTATGCCCATAACGTTATGCTTGTTTTCAACGATTTCCAACAACAAAATGGAGAATTTGTGTGAGGAATTATAACAACGTCTGGACACTAGCAGTCGTATTTATAAAATTTGCTTAGAACACCCTTAGACAACTGTCCAACTAGACGGTGTCTAAAGAGTTGGACAACCCTTAGCCAATTTCGTATTTATAAATGCATTCCAACAGTTGTCTAAACATCCTCTCAAACTGTCAACTCCGAATGAAAAACTCAATGGTGGCGTTCATGATGTATCCGTGCAGTACCATTTTTTGTGTTTTGATATACGAGTGCAACAACAAAATGGCTCTGAAAGAGTGTGGCGTAGCACTTGAACCAGACCAAAAAAGCAGCTGATTTGACTTTGAGTTACAGCTTTTCCAAGTCTCATAAAACGATGAAATTTGTGCAATTTATAAATTAAATTGTTGAAAGTAGTATTTTTGCACCTCAAACTACTTATTTTTTTCGATCTTAGAGCTCTCAACAGTGTTTTATAACATGTTCGACAAAATTGTTTTTTGCTGTAGCAAATGCCACTTTAGCCATAGTTTAGACAACCAATTTCGGTGTCTAAAGTTAGACGTTCCTTAGACAACGATGAAAGTGTTTATAAATACGATTTGGAGTTGGACACTGTTCTAAGAGCTGTCCAAAGTTAGACATACTTTGGAATGGGATTATAAATACGACTGTAGGTGTTATGGGCATAACGTTATGGGCATAACACGTGTGGACAGGCACATAGAGCTTTCTTCACTGCTGGACGATGCCTCCAAAAATAGTAAAAAAGAGCTGTAAGAGAGAATCTGATGTATGGAAAATAAGAAAAAAAAGTACAAATTCATACCTGGCTTTGTATCGTTATTCATTTGATAGAACAATTAACGAAACAAACCTGGTATGAATTTGATTTTGTTTCATCTTGAATTTCACAGAGAGCTTTGAAAAGTAACAACAAGCTTTGACGTTGAGCTCCATCTTGTTGCTGAAAATAGTACTGAAAATACTGTGGACGAATCGTTTTTTTTTAACTCGAATGCTGTACTATATACTAGGTTAAAAAAAAACACGCCTATAGTGTATGTGTAGGCTGATGGCTTACCATATCTTGATCGTGTAACTGCAGGATTAGTGGCTTTTTAAAGCCTTGCCCAAACCAACGCGGTGAGCGCGTGCGATGCGATTGCGATAAGTCAAATCCCTATGTATTACGTCAAACGTCCATAAGATTACATAGGGATTTGACTTATCGCAATCGCATCGCACGCGCTCACCGCGTTGGTTTGGGCAAGGCTTAATGCAAATAACCCTGCGGCTACACGATCAAGATATGGCAATCTTGTGAAATCTTTCAAATTCCTGTCCGTGTTTCAGATGTGACGTAGGTGGACTTATGGTGGACTTACATGCAAGTGCAAGTACAGGTACATGTTAATCCAGCATTACAATTTGCCATGGCAATTGGCTTTCAAACAATTTGTTTATTATTTATTTTCAAAAAAGCTTAAACGAAATTTTTTTTGCTTTCTTTCTTTAATTCACTGTAATTTTTTTTTGGGTGTTTTGCTGAAGCTGTCAATTTCATGGCTACTCAAATGGCTTCTCAGCTGGCTTCGAATACTCCATACCATTTGGGCTTCAATTTCGAAAAATCTAATTGTGATTGTAAAAGTGTTTATTTGTTTTTGGTAAATTGTAAATTATTGCTTGTGTAGCCCCGGGGTAAGAGAGGATGAAAGACAAAATTGGCATCACTAGATCTAAAGTCTTGAAATTTCAAAAAGCTTATCAAAATCAAACAGATCTTATGGCAAATGTAAAAGCTTTTTTTTGACAAAAAACAAACAACAATCAACAAGAAAAAATATTACACAAATCAATCGCTACTTTTCATCGTCTTGTCGAGTAGTCGTGTACTTACGTGTCTTTAAATTAAAGCAAAATGTTCGGGAAACCCCCAGTAACTGCTCTCCAGGAGTATTGTGCTAAAAAAGGCAGCGCTTTGCCCAAATACAATTGCATGGATGCAAACGACGGATCCAAGTCTTTTATGTGTGCTGTGGATGCTCTAGACATTACATCTTATGGTCTAGGACGTTCTAAACAAGAAGCAAAACATGATGCGGCTGCAAATCTTATCAAAGAAGTAAAAACGACACACCCTGATATTGACTTGATACCACAGGCTCCCCATGAAGCAATACCAACCACTGATGCTGTTATTACTCTTCGAGATATTTGTGTCCAACAAAATCATCCATTGCCCTTGTTTGATATTATCCAACAAGCTGGTCCAGCTGAAGCACCAGAATTTACTGTACTTTGTCAGTTGGCCTCAATCAAGCGTTATGGGATCGCAAATACCAAAAAAGCAGCTAGACAATTGGCAGCTCAAGAAATTTTAAAAATTGTTCAATCGGTAAGTTTGGCAAAGTAAACTTTTTTTTTGAGTTTTCTCTTAATCAATTGATCAAAATTAGGTACAACGGATTGAAGACGGTCTGCAAGTTGCTGAAATTAGTGCCAAAATCGAAGAAAGCGCAGAGGGACGGTACAAAAAGTTAAAAACATATCGTGAACTCACGGAAAGTGGAGTTGAAGATCAGCCCGGTGAGCTGCTTTGTGATCGACATTTCTTCTTTGAAAAATTCTACGATGAATTAAGAAATGAAGGGAAACGTATTTTAAGTAATGAATCGTTGTTAAGTGATAAGGAACGAGTGGGCGATCTTTTCAGATTGCTCAAAATCAAGCCCAAGACTTCGCAAATACCTACAACTTCATTTGGCTCGCATATTTTCATGGAGCTAAATTTGGACTATGATGTCTGTTTTGCCGGCACTGAACTCACTATTTACCCTCAAATAATTGAGTATTTTAAAAATATGCTTTAAATATGTCTTTTTTTCGTCTTTATTTTATCAATTAGATAGAAGAGCTTGTTAATGAAAATAAATATTCAATCGCAAACCAAAGGTACTCTGAATCAGTAGTACAAGTCCTTAACAAATGTGTTTCACTGTGTTGTTTGCTTAGAACGGACGTGTCTAATTGGTACTGGCGATTTTCCAGTTATTTCTAGCAAGTGGGGGGGGGGGGGGGGGAAGGTACCATACTCAAAGAGGCTCACTGCAATGAGGCAGTTAAGTTCAAGACCTGTGATCGCTTCAAGATCACGATACATACTCGCAACGCCGAAAAATAAAGAAGACTGACCGAACTGTAAATTCCTGATACCCTGGAGTACATATTAGTATTTATTTGACTGCGTTGATCAAAATCTCTTGCGACTGAGAAAATCAGATCAGACGATACCAAAGTGACGTTGTCGTAAATTATGAGACAAAAACCTCATGAAGCTAAAAAATAGCCCAATCTGATAATTTTTTCTTTTTGTTTCAAGAAATCTCATTTTTTTACCAGAAAAAAAGGGTATATTCTCAATTTCTTATCAGATTGACTGTATGCAATTCTAGCGGATACTTCAAGTTGAAGAAAATATTGTTGGGGCCACGTCATTGAAAACCCTACAGCTGTGCCCTGTGCCCCTGTTCTGTAACTATCGCCTCGATAAAAGCAGGCGATAAACGTGGAAAATGGAACGAAATCCTACTAAATTCATAGAATTTCATTCCATTTTCCACCGTTTATCGCCAAGCCGATGTTTTTTTGTCAAAAAAAAAAAAAAAAAAACAACAATCAACAAGAAAAAATATTACACAAATCAATCGCTACTTTGGTACTTTGTATCGTTATCGTCTTATCGAGTAATCGAGTAATTACGTGTCTTTAAATTAAATTTTCAGGAAACCCCCAGTAACTGCTCTCCAGGATTATTGTGCTAAAAAAGGCAGTCCTTTGCCCAAATACAATTGCATGGATGCAAACGACGGATCCAAGTCATTTATGTGTGCTGTGGATGCTCAGATCAAAGAAGTAAAGACGACACACCCTGATATTGACTTGATACCACAAGCACCCCATGAAGCAATACCAACCACAGATGATGTTGTTACTCTTCGAGATATTTGCGTTCAACAAAATCATCCATTGCCATTGTTTGATATTATCGAACAAGCTGGTCCACCTGAAGCACCAAAATTTACTGTACTTTGTCAGTTGGCCTCAATCAAGCGTTATATGATCGCAAATACCAAAAAAGCAGCTCGACAATTGGCAGCTCAAGAAATTTTAAAAATTGTTCAATTGCAGTTCTGTAGCTATCGCCTCGATAAAAGCAGGCGATGTTTTTTTTGAAAAAAAAAAAAAAAAAAAAAAAAAAAAAAAAAAAAGCAACAATCAACAAGAAAAAATATTACACAAATCAATCGCTTCTTTGGTACTTTGTATCGTTATCGTCTTATCGAGTAATCGAGTACTTACGTGTCTTTAAATTAAATTTTCGGGAAACCCCCAGTGTCATCGAGCCAATATTTATGTATATATATCATTACTTCATCTACTTTGTTTTTTAAATATTTCCCAATCATAGTAACCTTTCAAATTAAAAATTAGTTTTACTTTGCATTTTTCATTTTCCAAATCGTAGTAACCCGTTTTTATTTTCCCTTTGTGTCTTATTCTTCTTTTGTAAAAAATATTATTTGATTTCATTGCTGTTCTTATGTTCAAGTTGTTAAGTTATAGTTCCTTGAGTGTTTGTAATTTTCCGTAGTTGAAAAGGAATGTAAGTATATATAAATGGTTAAGACTCTTCCAGAATATTCTGTATTTGAAAAATTATCTTTCCTTAGAAAATAAAATCGTTTATTGGGAATCACGATATTTATATCCCTTTGAAGCTGGTTGTTTTTATTTTGGAGCTATAACACCCAGTAACTGCTCTCCAGGATTATTGTGCTAAAAAAGGCAGTCCTTTGCCAATTGCATGGATGCAAACGACGGATCCAAGTCATTTATGTGTGCTCTGGATGCTCAGATCAAAGAAGTAAAGACGACACACCCTGATATTGACATGACACAGGCGCCCCACGAAGCAATACCAACCACAGATGATGTTGTTACTCTTCGAGATATTTGCGTTCAACAAAATCATCCATTGCCATTGTTTGATATTATCGAACAAGCTGGTCCACCTGAAGCACCAAAATTTACTGTACTTTGTCAGTTGGCCTCAATCAAGCGTTATGGGATCGCAAATACCAAAAAAGCAGCTCGACAATTGGCAGCTCAAGAAATCTTGAAAATTGTTCAAAGTGTAAGTTTGGCAAAGTTGAGTTTTCTCTCTATTAACAAATCAAAATCAGGTACAACGGATTGAAGACGGTCTGCAAGTTGCTGAAATTAGTGCCAAAATCGAAGAAGGCACAGAGGAACGGTACAAAAAGCTAAAAACATATCGTGAACTCACGGAAACTGAAGTTGAAGATCAACCCGGCGAGCTGCTTTGTGATCGACATTTCTTTTTTGAAAAATTCAACGATGAATTAAGAAATGAAGGGAAACGTATTTTAAGTAATGAATCGTTGTTAAGTGATAATTGAACGAGTGGGCAATCTTTTCAGATTGCTTAAAATCAAGCCCAAGTGTTCTGAAGACTGTTCTGAAGAACTTTTGTCAACCCTCGCAAAATAAATCGACTTGTTCGAAATTTGTGAAACTAAATAATCTCTTTATTTATTAGTAGGTTACAAAATTAGTTCTTCCTTTACCTTTTATAAAGAATTGGTTCTGCTTCTTCTGCTGTCGGTGTTGACGCTTCGGCTTCCAGAGTAAAAAGGAAAGTTTTCCCGCGTGGTTGACATCATTTCGTTCGTTTTTAGTTTTTCGATAAAATGGTTGACGTTTCTAAATTTCTTCGTTGATTAATTGGAGTTCTGAATTTCTTCGTTGT
Organism: Melanostoma mellinum; assembly: GCA_914767635.1. NCBI lineage: Eukaryota > Metazoa > Arthropoda > Insecta > Diptera > Syrphidae > Melanostoma > Melanostoma mellinum. The sequence continues at coordinate 174,896,688 of OU612060.1, forward strand.
TTAATTGGAGTTCTGCATGCGCAACACCCCCTCCTGGTATGTCCACTGGTGGGCCTACCTTGTTGTCCTTTCGAACTTCCAAAACGGCTAGCTTAACAGCGGGTCTTTCATAGGTACCTGTCTTGGTTAAGACGGTTGCACTTCTCACTTGTCCGTCGGCGGAAACTTTCGTATCTATGACGCGTCCTTTTGGCCAGCAGTTGCGAGGGCTCGCGGGATCCACGATCAAAACGATGTCATCTTTTTCAATAGGTTTGACTGGCTGGAACCACTTCGTGCGTCGAGTTATTGTTGGCAGGTACTCCTTAACCCAGCGTTGCCAGAAATGTTGGGCGTAAAGCTGGGAAACTAACCAATTTTTCCTCAGGACTTCCTTTTCGTTGTTGAATACAGCCCAAGGCTTGGAGCCATTAGAGGAACCCAAAAGAAAGTGGTTCGGGGTAAGTGCTTCTTCATTCTCATTCGCGATAGGGATGTATGTAAGAGGGCGAGAGTTGACGATATTTTCAACCTCAAGTAGCATACTTCGCAGCAACTCATCTGAAGGCGTTCGACTTGGAGAAATTTGGTTCAGCACGGTCTTCACGGAACGCACAAGGCGCTCCCAGCTTCCACCCATGTGAGGGGACCCAGGCGTGATAAAGGTCCACTTGGTGTTGACTGAAGTAAATGTTTGCGTGAGCTTGTCTCTGTCAATTCTTTGGTATGCTTGCTTTAGTTCGGTGGCAGCTCCTCTAAAATTCGTGCCATTGTCGCTGAACAGCTCGATGGGCGTCCCTCGTCGTGCCATGAAATTGCGAATCGCAAGTATGCAAGAATCCGTGGTCAGGGAATGTGCGATTTCGATGTGTATAGCGCGTGTTGTAAGACATGTTAGTAGCACCCCGTATCTCTTCTCTGTTCTTCTTAAGTTGACGATGAGCATAGGCCCAAAGTAATCCACGCCAGTGAACGAAAATGGACGGGAAAATGCTGATGTTCTTGCAGCCGGGAGTTGAGACATCATTGGCGGTTGTGGTTGTGCCGTGGCTTTTTACAAGCCTGACAGTTTCTGCGCACCGATGAAAGTACTGCTCGTAGTCTGGCTGTTACGAATTTCTGCCGGATCTCGTTCACGACCGTCTCATGATTTTGATGATGGTAGAGCAAGTGATAGTGCTCTACCAGAAGAGTCGTTATGCGATGCTGAGTAGGGAGAATCATTGGACGACTAAATTCCGCCAACAGCTCCATATGCGTCTTAATTCTGTTATTTGCGCGAAGAACACCAAAGTCATCTAGATATGGACAGAGAGAGATTATTGAACTTGTTTTATTAATTTTACCTTCTGAAGATATGGTAGCAATCTCTTCAGCAAACGCGTCGTACTGAGCCTGTTTTAAAAGAACTCTTTCAGCTTGCTGCAGTTCCTCGCTTGTCAGGGCTCCGACTCTTCTTGGCTGGCGTTGGTGAATCAATTTCCAGTTGATAGCGTTGCGAATTACCCGACTGGCGAATCGAAGTAATCGAAACCAATGTGAGAATCGCTCTGGTTGAAATAAGTGGTGGCTTATAATACAGTGTAAGCCCACGAACTGCGCCTTCAACTCTTCGTCTGTGTTGGTCTCCAAGCGTTCCTCCTTTGGCCAGCATTCGGAAGGTGACGTCAAAAAGGCAGGACCTCTGAACCAAGCGCTCGAACTCTCTAGGTTTGGACCCTTATGCCACTTGGTGGCCTCATCCGCGACGTTCGTTTTCGTGGGAACCCATCGCCATTCATTGACATCGGTGGTCTCGAGTATTTCACTTACTCGACATGCGACAAATTGCCGGTATCGGCGATGATCCGACCTCAACCAACTCAAGACTGTCCTAGAGTCGGACCAGAAGAACTGCTTTTTGAAGGAGATTGAGTGATAAGTGGACATCATCTTGGCAAGACGAGTTCCAAGTACGGCGGCTTGTAGTTCGAGTCTCGGAATTGAGAGACTCTTCAGCGGGGCTACTTTGGTTTTAGCTCCAATCAAGGTGCACTCAACTAAATCTGATGCAGTCATCCTGGCATAAGCTGCTGCGGCGAAGCCATTCTCGCTGGCATCCACAAAGACGTGGAGTTCAAAATCTGGGTAGAAAGCAAATCTTTTTGAAATATAGCATCTAGGGATACGTACCTCTTCAAGCTTAGGTAGAAAGCTGATCCAGTGAAGCCACTTCTTATACTCAGCTTCTTGGATTGGCACATCCCAGCCAATACCACTGCGCCAGATTTCTTGCAGAAGTATTTTCCCATACATAAGGAAATTCGCCAACAGTCCCAGCGGATCGAAGACCTTCATTAGTGTGCGTAATACTTCACGTTTGGTTGGAGCTTTACTGCCTCGAAGAACATCTGTATTTAACAAGTTGGCTGATATCTTGAAAGTTAGACAATCTTCGGTTGTACACCACCACATCCCGAGAACTTTCTCCGGTGAGAGTTCCGTTTTTGAGTTCAGGCTGACTTCTGCTGGGGAGCTGCATTGAAATGATTCGCCACAGGTTCTTCAATGTTTCCCTCTTTGCACTTCTGAGTAAGTCCTAACCTCCAATTGTTAAGCCCAATGAGAATACGAGGAGATGCATTGGAATAGGACTCGATGGGTAAGTCCCTAAGATGCCTATACTGCTCTTGCAACTTTACCGCGTCTAACGATTGCAGCGGCAACTGGAGACTCTTAACAGTATGTACATTATTAATTGGGAAAATCTTACCTTCTTTCCTGCGCCTGAAATGCTGAAGCTCATCATTCTCGAGTCGCCCTCATATCTGTGCGTGTTGGCGGTCCATCTGATGCAAAGAGGATCAGGAGTCCCGGTGATGTTCAACTGCGTGGCAATATCTTCGTCCATCAGCGTCAAAGACGACCCGTCATCCAAGAAAGCATACGTTTGAATTTGGACTTTGTTGCCATGTAGAATTACAGGAACTATGCGGTACATTATTGCTGTCGAATTTTGCATGTGCGCGTTGCTAGGCTGGGCTATGATGGGTGAAGCAGGATTACTTGCTTGTTTTTGCTTATCCGGATTAGATTGAGCATTGTGCAGGAGTTGGTGATGCTTATAGGTGCAGCCATCAATGCCACACTGTGTGGCTAAACGACAACGGAAACCACTATGTCTCTTCAGGCAACATCGGCATAATTTGAAGTTCCGCACGGTTTCCCATTTTGCTGAAAAACTCAGACCTCTGAACTGTAAACAGCTGTCCAGGGACGGACAGTTTTTGCTGCATACTACACACCTACGCTCCTTGATGCGCTGTGCTGAATGCGGGCCCGAACTAGTTGTTGACTCTTTTGTCTCCAGGTGCGTGTGCAGAAAAACTCTTTCTTTTTTCCCTTGTAGTCCAGCTTTAGCCCCAGTAGCTGATGTTGAAACCTTCGATGTCATCGGTGTGATGCGATTGGCTGCCTCTGCAATCCGGTACATTCAAACGCTGAATTCTGACAGCGTGCAGACAGGAAGTGTTTGTGAGTAAATCGCCCAATTGAGCTGGATGGAAACTGGCAGCTTGGCAATTAACTCTTGTAGCAGTGTTGAATTGTTGAGGTGAGCGGAAAGACCAGAAGCCTCCAAGGCGGCACAATGATTTTGCACTGCAACAGCAAACTCTATAGCGTATCCAGCTTATCTGCTTTAGGCGATGGCGTCATTTGAATTTTTGTCGTTAGGGCGTTTAAGATTTTGTCTGGTTTTCCAAAAAGCATTTCCAGAACTGCAAGTATGCGAGGAACACAACTTGGGTTATACATCATACTCTGCACTGCTTCTTTGGCCTTGTCTTTCAGCACCTTCTGCAGCCGCAACAAATTTTCCTCGTCAGAGAAACCACATAGCTCCGTTGTCCTATTGAAGTTACAGATGAATAATGGCCACTCCTCTGGATTTCCACTAAAGGTTTGCAAATCCTTTAAAATGGAGTGACGTGCTGCGATTTGTTTGCTGGTAACCTTTTTCGTAGACGACTGGTGTTCAATGGGGGTGGTTGAGCTTTTGTGACGTTGATAATCACACAATGACGACTTCCGATGGATGTTGGCTGTTTCTGCTCTTTGTTGGTCGAGACCGTTAGTTGGAAGAGATGAGCATGCAGTTAAAGCAGGCGCATGAGCCTGAGCTTGTGTAGACACGGTTATTGGTTGATACCAAGGGTTAGAGGACAATTGCAACGGTCGAGGTTGTGGTGGCAGTTGTGAATCCACGTTTGCTCCCGGCCACGTGTGACTTAGGTTTAAGCCATGACCTTTAGGGTCCAACGATACGGCAACCGCTTTGCATTCTCCTTGTTTGGGTATCTCAGATGTTCGAGTGTCCTTCAACCAGTCTTCTACTTTGCTGTTCGTATCTGTGGAAATATTATCGTTGTCATCTTCGCTACCAGAAGTATCCTCTGCGATTTCAGACAATATTTGATACTTACGGTTGAGAAATTCCTTTTCTAACGCCTTTTCTTCTTCCAGCTTACGCAACTCAAATTTAACACGCCTTGCAGACGCTGAGCTCTTGGAAGATTTCGAACTCCCTTTCTTTGAGGTTAGGGATACGGCACGTGCTTCACCAGACTGCTTCGATTTCACAACCTGAACCTTACCCCCCGCTACGCTGCGTACATTGCTTCCGATGACAGGCGACTCAACATGAAATTGCCTAACTGGATCAAAACTTAATTGTTGTATTGTGTCCTCATGCGTTTGTGACGAACGAAATGTTCGCGCTGCCACAGTTGTTAAATTCGGTTCGTGAGTATTGTAAATTTGGCTTTTAGAAGAAGAAACATCGATAAAAACTGACGTACGCTTAGACGATTCTGTAGTTCTACCAGATAGACACGACGTTAACGGTTGAGTTATGCTCTGGTGCACTACAGTAAGTGGATCACCATCCGCTAAGCAAGTGTCTAGCACTGGCTGTCTCGACGATTGTGCAGTTCTCATAACTGGGGGTAGCTGTGCTACTTGTTTAACAATCGGCCCTGTTTTTGTAGAAACCGCGCGTGACGATATTGAAGGATCACTTCCAATGCCTATAGTTTCCATCGACATAGTCGTAGCGATGTGCAATGAAGTCGGCGTGGAGTGCCCCTTTGGTAACTGTGCAGCATTAGCGCAGACCTCGCAAGTAAATTCCTGGTCAGCTATAAAGCTGTCGACGCCAACGCATCTGTAGTGGAACCAGTTTTCACACACATCGCACGCTACCATGTTGTCGTCTGCGTCGGCACAACTGCATAGCTGGCAATTAAATTCCCTCGTAGGATGTGGTGATTCCATCGATGTCACTGGACCAGGCTTCTTGCTTTTCATAAAGCGTCAAATAATTTTGTAATGTTCTGAAGACTGTTCTGAAGAACTTTTGTCAACCCTCGCAAAATAAATCGACTTGTTCGAAATTTGTGAAGCTAAATAATCTCTTTATTTATTAGTAGGTTACAAAATTAGTTCTTCCTTTACCTTTTATAAAGAATTGGTTCTGCTTCTTCTGCTGTCGGTGTTGACGCTTCGGCTTCCAGAGTAAAAAGGAAAGTTTTCCCGCGTGGTTGACATCATTTCGTTCGTTTTTAGTTTTTCGATAAAATGGTTGACGTTTCTAAATTTCTTCGTTGATTAATTGGAGTTCTGAATTTCTTCGTTGTTTAATTGGAGTTCTGCATGCGCAACACCAAGACTTCACAAATTCCAACAACTTCATTTGGTTCGCTTATTTTCATGGAGCTATATTTGGACTATGATGTGTGTTTTGCCGGCACTGAAGTAACTATTTACCCTCAAATAATTGAGTACTTTAAAAATATGCTTTAAATATGTCTTTTTTTGTCTTTATTTTATTAATTAGATAGAAGAGCTTGTTAATTATTAAAAATAAATATTCAATCGCAAACCAAAGGTACTCTGAATCAGTAGTACAAGTCTTTGAACCTTAACTTCACTGTGTTGTTTGCTTAGAACGGACGTTTCTAATTGGTACTGGCGATTTTCCAGTTATTTCTAGCAAGTGGGGGGGAAGGTACCATACTCAAAGAAGCTCACTGCAATGAGGCAGTTAAGTGGAAGACCTATGGTCGCTTCAAGATCACGATACATATTCGTAACGCCGAAAAATAAAGAAGACTGACCGAATTAGATATTCCTGATGCCCTGGACATATTAGTATTTATATGACTGCGTTGATTGAGACTAAGAAAATCAGATCAGTCGATACCAAAGTGACGTTGTCGTAAATTATGAGACAAAAATCTAAAGAAGCTAAAAAATAGCCCAATCTGATATTTTTTTCTCTTTGTTTCAAGAAATCTCATTTTTTTACCAGAAAAAAGTGTATATTCTCAATTTCTTATCAGAACGACTGTTTGCAATTCTAGCGGATACTTCAAGTTGAAGAAAATATTGTTGTGGCCACGTCAGTGAAAACCCTACAGCTGTGCCCCTGTTCTGTAGCTATCGCCTCGATAAAAGCAGGCGATGTTTTTTTTGAAAAAAAAAAAAAAAAAAAAAAGCAACAATCAACAAGAAAAAATATTACACAAATCAATCGCTTCTTTGGTACTTTGTATCGTTATCGTCTTATCGAGTAATCGAGTACTTACGTGTCTTTAAATTAAATTTTCGGGAAACCCCCAGTGTCATCGAGCCAATATTTATGTATATATATCATTACTTCATCTACTTTGTTTTTTAAATATTTCCCAATCATAGTAACCTTTCAAATTAAAAATTAGTTTTACTTTGCATTTTTCATTTTCCAAATCGTAGTAACCCGTTTTTATTTTCCCTTTGTGTCTTATTCTTCTTTTGTAAAAAATATTATTTGATTTCATTGCTGTTCTTATGTTCAAGTTGTTAAGTTATAGTTCCTTGAGTGTTTGTAATTTTCCGTAGTTGAAAAGGAATGTAAGTATATATAAATGGTTAAGACTCTTCCAGAATATTCTGTATTTGAAAAATTATCTTTCCTTAGAAAATAAAATCGTTTATTGGGAATCACGATATTTATATCCCTTTGAAGCTGGTTGTTTTTATTTTGGAGCTATAACACCCAGTAACTGCTCTCCAGGATTATTGTGCTAAAAAAGGCAGTCCTTTGCCAATTGCATGGATGCAAACGACGGATCCAAGTCATTTATGTGTGCTCTGGATGCTCAGATCAAAGAAGTAAAGACGACACACCCTGATATTGACATGACACAGGCGCCCCACGAAGCAATACCAACCACAGATGATGTTGTTACTCTTCGAGATATTTGCGTTCAACAAAATCATCCATTGCCATTGTTTGATATTATCGAACAAGCTGGTCCACCTGAAGCACCAAAATTTACTGTACTTTGTCAGTTGGCCTCAATCAAGCGTTATGGGATCGCAAATACCAAAAAAGCAGCTCGACAATTGGCAGCTCAAGAAATCTTGAAAATTGTTCAAAGTGTAAGTTTGGCAAAGTTGAGTTTTCTCTCTATTAACAAATCAATATCAGGTACAACGGATTGAAGACGGTCTGTAAGTTGCTGAAATTAGTGCCAAAATCGAAGAAGGCACAGAGGAACGGTACAAAAAGCTAAAAACATATCGTGAACTCACGGAAACTGAAGTTGAAGATCAACCCGGCGAGCTGCTTTGTGATCGACATTTCTTTTTTGAAAAATTCAACGATGAATTAAGAAATGAAGGGAAACGTATTTTAAGTAATGAATCGTTGTTAAGTGATAAGGAACGAGTGGGCAATCTTTTCAGATTGCTTAAAATCAAGCCCAAGACTTCACAAATTCCAACAACTTCATTTGGTTCGCTTATTTTCATGGAGCTATATTTGGACTATGATGTTTGTTTTGCAGGCACTGAAGTAACTATTTACCCTCAAATAATTGAGTACTTTAAAAATATGCTTTAAATATGTCTTTTTTTCGTCTTTATTTTATTAATTAGATAGAAGAGCTTGTTAATTATTAAAAATAAATATTCAATCGCAAACCAAAGGTACTCTGAATCAGTAGTACAAGTCTTTGAACCTTAAAAATCTGTTAAAGGAATTGAAATAATTTTGGTTTCACTGTGTTGTTTGCTTAGAACGGACGTGGCTAATTGGTACTGGCGATTTTCCAGTTATTTCTAGCAAGTGGGGGGGGGGGGGGGGGGGGGTAACATACTCAAAGAGTCTCACTTAAATGAGGCAGTTAAGTGGAAGACCTGTGGTCGCTTCAAGATCACGATACATATTCGTAACGCCGAAAAATAAAGAAGACTGACCGAATTAGAAATTCCTGATACCTTGGAGTGTTAGTATTTAACTGCTCTGCTCAAAATCTCTTGAGAATCAGAGCGGTCGCTCAAAGTGACGTATTTTTTAACGTCATAACTAAACTTTTTTTTCTATATTGTCTATATTTTCTATTTCTTATCAGAACGACTGACGACGCAAGTTGCATTTTTATCTTTGATTTGGCTCCAACATGAAAAAAAGTTGGGCCACGTCATTGAAAACGTCACAACTAGTGTCGATAGAAGTGTGTAGTGTTCTTTAAGGAAATTAAGATTAGTCACATTAACGACATGGAAGTCAAAGAAATAAAGGTTTTACCAAGCCATACATATACAAAGACTTAACGTACCCAACATCGTCTTTTTTGCAAAAAAGGGATAGGTTAGTAAAGACGTTATTTGACTAACGCTTAGACTAGCGGGAACTAACGCTGTGAAGCGATATAACATTGGAAAGCTACAATAGGAAAAGAAAGCCAGTGCTTTTTCCAATCGATTGTTGTTGGAAATAACAACTTAATCTATTTTACTTTTATACTTGTTCAAATTTAATCACTTCTTCTTTGCTTTTTATTTTTTCTTTCTATGTAATTATTTTTCAACTATTTTTCATTCTAAATTAAACTTTCGTTCCATCAAGTCGTTTCTCTTTTATTACATACAAAACTTCACAGGTTATGGGCCCAGACCCTGAATTTTAAAAAGTACATACAGGTCAACATATCCGAAAAGAGGAATTCATCGAATTAAAGGTTTTAAGAAGAAGTACATACAGGTTAACATATACGACAACATGAATGATGAAGCAGAAAGATTCAAAATTCCTCTTTTCGATGGAAATGGTTTCGACAATTGGAAATTCCGTATAGAAACATTATTGGACGAATTGGAGCTATAAGACTATACCAAAGAATCATACCAAGAAAAAGTTTATTTCGATGAAGATGAAGATGAAGACAAGACAAGACAAAAATTAAAAGAACTAGCTGAGCACAGAAGAAAAGATCGAAAATGCAAATCCCAAATAATTCAAAAAATTGCGGACAGTCACTTGGAATATGCGAAAGATAAGGAAACAGCATTCGACGTATGGAAAACTCTTTGTGACACATTCCAACGCAAAGGAATAGCCAGTCAGTTATTGATTCGTAAATCTCTACTCAGTATGAAATTTGATGCAAAAAATGAAATTCTCGCTAATCATTTTGTAAGTTTTGACAAACTAATTCGTGACTTAAGATCAACTGGAGCTAAACTGGAGGAACTCGATATTGTGTGCCATCTACTGCTCACTATGCCGGCAGAATTCAATAATGTAGTCACTGCAATAGAAACTCTCTCAGGTGAGCATCTTACAATATCTTTTGTTAAAAACAGGCTACAAGATGAGGAATCAAAACAACTCGAACTAAAAAAATCAAATGGAGAAGAACCTGTATCCTCAACAGCTTTCGTTTCACAACCAGGAAAGTCAGTGAACGAAACACAAGGACGTTTTCCATTCAAATGCAACTACTGTGGAAAAATTGGGCACAAAATAGCAGTTTGCAGGAAAAGAGCAAATGATTCAAAGAATAGAAATTATAACTGGGCAAATGCAGCAACAGAAGACATTAATTTGAGCAAAACAGACAGTTTTTGTTTCTCAGCATATATCGGAAAAGATCTAAGCCACCAGGTTCATTGTTATCTAGACTCAGGCGCATCAGAACATCTGATGAACAGCAATATTTCTTTATCTAATGCCAAACAAATGTGTGAACCCATAAAAATAAAAGTTGCAAAGTCTGGATCTTTTCTAGTTGCTGATAAAGTCGGAGACATTCAAGTGTCAAGCTTTGCAAACAATAGAAAAAATTTGATTACCATAAAAAATGCCCTTTCTGTTCCGAACCTGGAATATAATCTACTTTCAGTAAGAAAACTTGAAATGAATGGTTTTTGTGTAAAATTTGAAAACGGATGCGGAGAGATCTCTAAGAACAATCAAACAGTTGCAGTGGCACACAGAAGTCCAACCGGATTGTACCAAATAAATTTCAGAAAAGTCGACACCGCTCCCACTGTTCTTTTCAGCACGAAAGACACTAACTATGCGTTATGGCACAAGAGAATGGGCCATCTCAATGCTGGTGACATCAAGAAACTTCAAGAACATACGAGTGAAATAAATTTTTTTAATATTCCCAAAGAGCCGTGTGAAATTTGTATTGAAGGCAAACAAAGTAGCTTACCACACAATCAAGAAAGGAACAGAGCATCACGACCATTGCAACTTGTACACAGCGATGTCGTGGGTCCTATAAACCCCATTTCTTATGATGAGAAGAAATATATACTAACATTTATCGACGACTATACACATCTTACTGTAAGTTATCTTTTGAAGTCAAAAACAGAAGTTTTCAAATATTTCAAAATTTATGAAGCTATGGCAACGGCTCATTTTAACTTAAAGCTAAGTCGCTTCAGATCTGACAATGGAAGTGAATATATTTCAAAGGAAATAAAAGATTTTTTCCAGGAGAAAGGTATCCAATTTGAATATACTATGAGATATACACCCCAACAGAATGGAGTAGCCGAGAGGATGAATCGTACAATTTTCGAAAAAGCAAGATGTATGATGCTCAATTGCAAACTTAAGAAAGCTTTATGGTCTGAAGCCGTTCAAACAGCCGTTTATTTGATAAACAGAAGCCCGACGTCATCAATTAACGACAAGATTCCAGCTGAGCTTTGGTTTGAGGAGAAGGTTAAATTCACAAAAATCAAGATTTTCGGCTGCATTGCATATTTAAAAATTCCTAAGCAACTTCTTCAAGGTAAATTCGAATCTCGATCTCAAAAATGTTTTTTTGTTGGATACTGTCCAAACGGCTACAAACTCTGGGATCCACAAAATCATAAAATAATTTTTGGCCATGACGTTGTATTCGATGAAACAAAATTTTCATTCGAAAGTTGTAACAGCAATAATTGGACTGCATCTAAAGAAAATCAAGTTTTAGAAGAAGAGATACAAATACAACCAGAACAGGAAAGCAGACAAGACTCAAGCTAAGTGTACACGATTGGTAGGTCTGACAATCATTGTCAGATCTGCAAACGTCTGACAATGTGGGCAAATGAGCTGACAATGAGGGTGAAAATGGAATTTGTGTGTACACGGTTTGCAGAAATCTACAAATATCTGCAAGTTTATTGCCAGCTATTTGGCAGACAATGTCGACAAACTAAATTGGGCAAATAGCTGGCAATAGATTTGCAGATATTTGTAGATTTCTGCAAACCGTGTACACACAAATTCATTTGTGGATCTGCAAATTCATTTTCAGTTCATTGTCACATCGCATCTGTCAAAAAAATTTTAAAGCTAAAAGTGAAAAGAACATAGATTTTGTTTTTAATCGTTTAATATTCAACTAAAAGTGAAATATCAAAAAACAATATAAATGGATAAAAACGTTGCAATCGCAACTATTTTGACGGCGTATTTGTTAAAAAACAGCGACAATAAAACAGCCGAAAAAGATGTGTCGTAAGGTATGGACGAAGGATTGGGTGGCCCGTGCGTCGTGAGCAGGAGGGATTCGCGAAATTGATGGTGAAATTGCGAGCAGAGGAACCAGGACTGTGCCGAAATTTATTGCGAATGGATTGCAAGCGATTTGATCACCTTTTAGCTTTGGTGGCTCCACATATACAAAGAAAGATACAAATTTGCAATGGAAAGCAACATTATTTAAGAACTACTCCAAATTTTTCTTGTGTCGTTTTCATGAAGTTTTCATAGATCTACAGAAAAAATTAGTTTTCATTCGGTCCGAATGGAAAGCTAGCGTTAAGATTAGATTTCCGAGAATAGAATACAAATACGAGTACAACAAAATATTTCCCTTTGTTTTATTTCGATTTTACGTTAACCGGCCAGCGGATTACATACAAATTTAGCTAATTTTTTGATGCACCGCAGTCTGAATTCATAGCAAGACTTTTTCGCCTCTGTGAGCTCACCTGGAGCATTATAAATTTGACTACGCGGTGTCATAAATACTCGTCGTCTGAGATCTTCTGCTACAGATTGCAAATCTGAATGAAAACTACTCGCAGCTTCGTCTAGAAAACATTGGTATGAATATTGATTCAATAACGAAAATAAATTCACTTACCAGTGACTTCTGGTATCAAAAAAGAGTTAACAATCTTCTCTGAGTCGGAAACATTCGAGAACTTCTTTTGTTCATCTGTTTCACCAAGGAATATTTTGAGTTTGGTTTCTGCTTTTTTGGTTTGGTTGGCCTAGCATTTTGTCTTGCATTTGTTTCTCTGTGTCCAGGAAATCTATCCCCTTGGCTCGGTTTCTTATGAACAAGACGTTTGGATATTAATCCTCAACAAACGGCTTCGTATCCTGATTAGGTTTAGTTGTTTCAGCCATCTGGAATAATCGCACTTGATTCATGTGGAAATGGTCGTTCTGTAGAAAGATCATAAGTGACATACAGAAAGGAATATAATGATGTTATGCATGTCATCCATTTCACTGGTTATCTCATCTTTTTTATATGAGTTAGCATCCATAACTAAAAAAATGTTCACGTAATTAACACATTTTCTATAAAAACAAAACTCACCTTTAAATTTTCGATGAGTTTTGTAGTTGACAATCCAATTGTAGAGACAAGTGTTTTTTTTTTCCTGTAATCCTCAGATTTGTCTGCCAATGAATAAATTTGAAAATGTTCGTCAAACTGGGTCTGCAAATTTATTTATTGCCAGACATTTGCAGAAGCGTCAGAAAATGAACAAATATTGTGTACACACGATTGCCACATTTGCAAATTAATTTGTCTTCAAAATGACTGATGAACAAATTTTTCTGCAAAAATATTTGGTGTGTACACGGTTGTCAGCTTGCGTGTACACGATTGCCAGATATCTGCAAATTAATTAGCAGATATTTGTCTACAAATTAGCAGCCAAATAGTTTTTCTGCAAATTCATTTGGTGTGTACACGATTGTTAGCCATTCGAGACAAATTTTTCACTGACAGATCTGGCAATATTTGCAGATCAGGCAATCGTGTACACTTAGCTTCAGAAATTGTAAATGAAGAACAAAATTCGCAAGATTCAGACAAAGAAAATACATTTTTACCTCGTCGATCCACTAGAAATATCACCACCCCTCGATATCTTGAAGACTACGCTATTATGGCACTTCATGCGGAAGCATTCGGAGAAGATGTGCCGGAATCTTATGAAGAAATTAATTCTAGAAGCGATAAAGAAAAATGGTTTCAAGCAGTAAATGAAGAAATGTCAGCTTTGCTAAAGAACAAAACATGGGAGCTTTGCAGTATTCCTAAAAATAAACGATTAATCAATAACAAGTGGGTTTTTCGTTTGAAAAGGGATGAAAACGGAAACATTGAAAGATATAAAGCTAGATTAGTAGTAAAAGGCTGCGCTCAAAGAGCAGGATACGATTACACAGAAACTTACGCTCCCGTTGCCAGGTTAACCACTCTAAGAACTCTTCTGTCTACCATTGCACAGGAAGATCTCATAGCTTGTCATATGGATGTTAAAAACGCATTTTTACACGGTGAACTTGAAGAGGAAATATTTATGAAAATCCCAGATGGTTATGAGAGTAAAAATAGATCTGTTTGTAAACTCAAGAAAGCGCTATACGGTTTGAAGCAAGCACCAAGAGCTTGGAATAAAAAAATAGACAGTTTTTTATCAGATATCAATTTTAAAAGATCAGAATTTGACAAATGTTTATATATGATAAATTCTGATAATATTCGAATTTTTCTTATTCTTTATGTTGACGACATGTTAATTGCAGGAAACAATGAAAGTAAACTGGATGAAATAAAGGATGCTCTCAAGAATAGATTTGCTATGAAGGACTTGGGAGAGCCAAAAACATTTTTAGGAATTAGCATCGAACGAACTGACAGAGGACTTCATTTAAATCAACAAGTTTATTTCAACAGAATCCTTGAGCGTTTTAATATGCAAGACTCTAACCCTACCGATACACCTATGGAAACCACATTTATATCTACCAATAATGACGAAAAATTTCAAGATAAAAAACCTTACCGTGAACTTGTTGGATGTCTTATGTTTGGGATGCTGGCTACAAGACCAGATTTAAGCATAGCTGTAAACTACTTCAGCAGATATCAACACGAACAGAATGAAACGCTTTGGAAAGGTCTTAAAAGAATACTGCGATACATTAAAGGAACAATCGACTTTGGTTTACTTTATGAAAAAAGGAAAGAAGGAGAAGAGGAGTACCTAACATGTTATGTTGATGCCAGATTTTGGAAGTGAAAAGGACCGCAAATCAACATCTGGTTTTCTTGTCAAGATTTGCAGTAATGTTATCTCTTGGACCACTAAAAGACAGACTTCGGTTTCACTTTCATCAACTGAAGCGGAGTATATTGCTTTAGCATCAGCAACAGCCGAATTACTCTGGATGAAAAACTTACTAGAAGAAATCAAGACTCTTTACAAACCTAAGCCTATGATATACGAAGATAATCAGTCGGTAATACATTTGCTTTCTAAGTGGGAACATAAAAGGCTTAAGCATGTGGATATTAAATATAACTTCGTTCGTGATTTATTTGAGAAACAGATGTTCAATATTAAATATATTAACACAAAGAACCAAATAGCAGATATCCTTACGAAGCCGCTTCCAAAGTTCCAGTTCATCAAGCTCCGTGAAAAACTCAATTGTATTAGTAAAACTGTTTTTATTAAGACTAATTCAGAAATCCAATAATTATTAAGTTGAAGAGGAGTGTTGGAAATAACAACTTAATCTATTTTACTTTTATACTTGTTCAAATTTAATCACTTCTTCTTTGCTTTTTATTTTTTCTTTCTATGTAATTATTTTTCAACTATTTTTCATTCTAAATTAAACTTTCGTTCCATCAAGTCGTTTCTCTTTTATTACATACAAAACTTCACAATTGTCCCTCCAACTATCAACATTATGATGCCAGCATTTAGCATTGAAAATCAATGGCAGTATTCCCAGCAAGCCATCAGAACCACAGTCTCTGATGTATTGGATTTCATTCGGCACCCAAAACAGAGAGTGCAGCAACAATGGTTGTTTTTGACCAGTACAACGAGATTTACGAGGAGAAAAGTAGAATAGAAAACCGAATTCTCAAGTTGTCATCGGCAAACTTAAATCAAATAAGACTGCAGGTGCAGATGGCCTTGACACCGGACCTTTCAAGACAGCTGGAGATAAGTTGAAAAGGAACAGTAACCTACTGATATAGATCAAATGGTCGGAAGAAAGCATGACGAATGAATCATTATCGAAAGTCTGATTTTGAAAAAGGAAGGCCTTTACAATTGCGCCAACCATAAAGGAATGAGACTCCTCAACGTCTCTAATCTGTAATATGTGGACGTTTGAAACTCCAAATCAGCAATTTTCTAAGTCCTTATCTGAGGACACAACTGATCCTTTCGAAATAAAAATGTTCCGAATGATTAATACGGGGCAATTGGAGTGCGTTTTAGTTTTAAAGGAAAGCGATTCAGGATAGGAACCGGAAGGACTAAGCAGGATGTGGATATGGTAAGGAATCAGTAGGCAAAAGAGTTGGACAAGGAAGTTACGTACAGAAAGGAAAAGACAAAAGGAAATACAAACGTGAATAAGAAACAAAGAATAGGTTTGTGCGTTGAAGCCCTAGGGTCGCTTTGGGTTCGCCATAAAGCGTTTTTTAAGAAACCCAAAGTCGCCCTGAGTGTCAAATTGAGTGTTTTTTGAGCCCTAGGGTTGACATAGGTTTTCCATCAACTCGCACTAGCTTTTTGCTGTGGCGAGTTGAGGGCTGTTAAAGTCTTAAAATTTCAGAAAGCTTATTAAAATCAAGCAGATCTTAGGTCTGTATCTTTACTCACCCGCGGGATCCCATAAAGTGTATCTTTACTTTTTTTTTTACGTAAAAGTGGCAGAGCTTTTGCTTTTTAGTCACTTCAACTCCAGTAAGAATTTACCCGAACAATTTCCTCGTGCACTTTCTTGCTTGTCTAATCGGCTGTTTGTGAAATCAGCTGATCGAAACATTTCGATTGAATTCAAATTTATATTTGAAATTGAATGAAAAATGGAAAGCATTATCTCTCTTTGTAGGTTTCAAAATTCAAAATAATGTTAAGTATGCAATGTAACATTGCTATGAGCGCATTTTCACACGTTTCTGAAACAAAATTGTTTGATCTCTACTGAGAGTGCAGGATAAATAACATTCAGCGTATCTTTACTTTTCATTTTCGTATGGAGATTACAAAAACAACAATTAAAAGGCTCGAGTCCAAACTTTTTCCCGGGCTTTTTCCCAAACTTTACCCAGAAAGAAAAGAAACAGACCTCTTATGGCAAATGTAAAAGCTTTTCTTTCTCAATCAACAAGAAAAAATATTACACAAATCAATCGCTACTTTGGTACTTTGTATCGTTATCGTTATCGTCTTGTCGAATAGTCGAGTAGTTACGTGTCTTTAAGTTAAAGCAAAATGTTCGGGAAACCCCCAGTAACTGCTCTCCAGGAGTATTGTGCTAAGAAAGGCAGTGCTTTGCCCAAATACAATTGCATGGATGCAAACGACGGATTCAAGTCATTTAGTCTAGACATTACATCTTATGGTCTAAAACGTAAACAAGAAGCAAAACATGATGCGGCTGCAAATCTTATCAAAAAAGTAAAGACGACACACCCTGATATTGGCTTGATACCACAGGCGCCCTACGAAGCAATAGCAACCACTGATGCTGTTATTACTCTTCGAGATATTTGTGTCCAACAAAATCATCCATTGCCATTGTTTGATATTACTCAACAAGCTGGTCCACCTGAAGCAACAGAATTTACTGTACTTTGTCAGTTGGCCTCAATCAAGCGTTATGGGATCGCAGATACAGAAAAAGCAGCTCGACAATTGGCAGCTCAAGAAATCTTGAAAATTGTTCAATCTGTAAGTTTGACTAAGTTGAGTTTTCTTTCTATTAACAAATCAAAATCAGGTACAACGGATTGAAGACGGTCTGCAAGTTGCTGAAATTAGTGCCAAAATCGAAGAAGGCACAGAGGAACGATACAAAAAGCTAAAAACATATCGTGAACTCACGGAAACTGAAGTTGAAGATCAACCCGGCGAGCTGCTTTGTGATCGACATTTCTTTTTTGAAAAATTCAACGATGAATTAAGAAATGAAGGGAAACGTATTTTAAGTAATGAATCGTTGTTAAGTGATAAGGAACGAGTGGGCGATCTTTTCAGATTGCTCAAAATCAAGCCCAAGACTTCGCAAATACCTACAACTTCATTTGGCTCGCATATTTTCATGGAGCTAAATTTGGACTATGATGTCTGTTTTGCCGGCACTGAACTCACTATTTACCCTCAAATAATTGAGTATTTTAAAAATATGCTTTAAATATGTCTTTTTTTCGTCTTTATTTTATCAATTAGATAGAAGAGCTTGTTAATGAAAATAAATATTCAATCGCAAACCAAAGGTACTCTGAATCAGTAGTACAAGTCTTTGAACCTTAACAAATGTGTTTCACTGTGTTGTTTGCTTAGAACGGACGTGTCTAATTGGTACTGGCGATTTTCCAGTTATTTCTAGCAAGTGGGGGGGGGGGGGGGGAAGGTACCATACTCAAAGAGGCTCACTGCAATGAGGCAGTTAAGTTCAAGACCTGTGATCGCTTCAAGATCACGATACATACTCGCAACGCCGAAAAATAAAGAAGACTGACCGAACTGTAAATTCCTGATACCCTGGAGTACATATTAGTATTTATTTGACTGCGTTGATCAAAATCTCTTGCGACTGAGAAAATCAGATCAGACGATACCAAAGTGACGTTGTCGTAAATTATGAGACAAAAACCTCATGAAGCTAAAAAATAGCCCAATCTGATAATTTTTTCTTTTTGTTTCAAGAAATCTCATTTTTTTACCAGAAAAAAAGGGTATATTCTCAATTTCTTATCAGATTGACTGTATGCAATTCTAGCGGATACTTCAAGTTGAAGAAAATATTGTTGGGGCCACGTCATTGAAAACCCTACAGCTGTGCCCTGTGCCCCTGTTCTGTAACTATCGCCTCGATAAAAGCAGGCGATAAACGTGGAAAATGGAACGAAATCCTACTAAATTCATAGAATTTCATTCCATTTTCCACCGTTTATCGCCAAGGCGATGTTTTTTTGTCAAAAAAAAAAAAAAAAACAACAATCAACAAGAAAAAATATTACACAAATCAATCGCTACTTTGGTACTTTGTATCGTTATCGTCTTATCGAGTAATCGAGTACTTACGTGTCTTTAAATTAAATTTTCGGGAAACCCCCAGTGTCATCGAGCCAATATTTATGTATATATATCATTACTTCATCTACTTTGTTTTTTAAATATTTCCCAATCATAGTAACCTTTCAAATTAAAAATTAGTTTTACTTTGCATTTTTCATTTTCCAAATCGTAGTAACCCGTTTTTATTTTCCCTTTGTGTCTTATTCTTCTTTTGTAAAAAATATTATTTGATTTCATTGCTGTTCTTATGTTCAAGTTGTTAAGTTATAGTTCCTTGAGTGTTTGTAATTTTCCGTAGTTGAAAAGGAATGTAAGTATATATAAATGGTTAAGACTCTTCCAGAATATTCTGTATTTGAAAAATTATCTTTCCTTAGAAAATAAAATCGTTTATTGGGAATCACGATATTTATATCCCTTTGAAGCTGGTTGTTTTTATTTTGGAGCTATAACACCCAGTAACTGCTCTCCAGGATTATTGTGCTAAAAAAGGCAGTCCTTTGCCAATTGCATGGATGCAAACGACGGATCCAAGTCATTTATGTGTGCTCTGGATGCTCAGATCAAAGAAGTAAAGACGACACACCCTGATATTGACATGACACAGGCGCCCCACGAAGCAATACCAACCACAGATGATGTTGTTACTCTTCGAGATATTTGCGTTCAACAAAATCATCCATTGCCATTGTTTGATATTATCGAACAAGCTGGTCCACCTGAAGCACCAAAATTTACTGTACTTTGTCAGTTGGCCTCAATCAAGCGTTATGGGATCGCAAATACCAAAAAAGCAGCTCGACAATTGGCAGCTCAAGAAATCTTGAAAATTGTTCAAAGTGTAAGTTTGGCAAAGTTGAGTTTTCTCTCTATTAACAAATCAAAATCAGGTACAACGGATTGAAGACGGTCTGCAAGTTGCTGAAATTAGTGCCAAAATCGAAGAAGGCACAGAGGAACGGTACAAAAAGCTAAAAACATATCGTGAACTCACGGAAACTGAAGTTGAAGATCAACCCGGCGAGCTGCTTTGTGATCGACATTTCTTTTTTGAAAAATTCAACGATGAATTAAGAAATGAAGGGAAACGTATTTTAAGTAATGAATCGTTGTTAAGTGATAAGGAACGAGTGGGCAATCTTTTCAGATTGCTTAAAATCAAGCCCAAGACTTCACAAATTCCAACAACTTCATTTGGTTCGCTTATTTTCATGGAGCTATATTTGGACTATGATGTTTGTTTTGCAGGCACTGAAGTAACTATTTACCCTCAAATAATTGAGTACTTTAAAAATATGCTTTAAATATGTCTTTTTTTCGTCTTTATTTTATTAATTAGATAGAAGAGCTTGTTAATTATTAAAAATAAATATTCAATCGCAAACCAAAGGTACTCTGAATCAGTAGTACAAGTCTTTGAACCTTAACAAATCTGTTAAAGGAATTGAAATAATTTTGGTTTCACTGTGTTGTTTGCTTAGAACGGACGTGGCTAATTGGTACTGGCGATTTTCCAGTTATTTTTAGCATGTGGGGGGGGGGGCGGAAGGTACCATACTCAAAGAGACTCACTGCAATGAGGCAGTTAAGTGGAAGACCTGTGGTCGCTTCAAGATCACGATACATATTTGTAACGCCAAAAAATAAAGAAGACTGACCGAACTAGAAATTTCTGATACCTTGGAGTGTAAGTATTTGACTGCTCTGCCCAAAATCTCTTGAGAATCAGAGCGGTCGCTCAAAGTGACGTATTTTTTAATTGAAAAAAAAAACTAAACTTTTTTTTCTATATTGTCTATATTTTTTATTTCTTATCAGAACGACTGACGACGCAAGTTGCATTTTTATCTTTGATTTGGCTCCAACATGAAAAAAAGTATTGTTGGGCTACGTCATTGAAAACGTCACAACTAGTGTCGGTAGAAGTCTGTAGTGTTCTTTAAGGAAATTAAGATTAGTCACATGAACGACATGAAAGTCAATGTGGTGTAAAGTTTTACTTGGCCATACAATACATATACAAAGACTTAACGTACCCAACATCGTCTTTTTTTACAAAGACGTTGTTTGACTAACGCTTAGACTAGCGGGAGCTAACGATGTTAGCGATATAACTCCGGAATGCTACAATCGGAGAAGAAAGCCAGTGCTTTTTCCAATCGAGTGTCCTAGTTGGAGGGAACATTATGATGTCAGCAATAAGCATTGAAAATCAATCATGCTTATTTTGACATTCTATTCGAATGAAAGTTTAGTCGAATTCGAAAGAAGTGAAATGTGAGACTCGAATGATACGAAATTTTACATGAGTCTCAAAATGCACTTCTTTCGAATTCGAGTAAACTTTCATTCGAATAAAAATGTCAAAATAAGCATCAATGACAGTATTCCCAGCAAGCCATCAGAACCACAGTCTCTGATTTATTGGATTTCAATCGGCCCTAAAACAAAGAGAGTACAGCAACGGCAAATCTTGATGCAAAAAAAACTATGGTTGTTTTTGACCAGTACAACGAGATTTACGAGAAGAAAAGTAGAATATAGAAAACCGAATTCTCAAGTTGTCATCGGCAAACTTAAATCAAATAAAACTGAAGGTGCAGATGGCCTTGATGTCTTGATGCCTTACTTTTCAAGGCAGCTGGAGATGAGTTGGAAAGGAGCATGGGGCACTCACCTTCTAAAATGAATGATATGGTCGGAAAAAAGCATGACCTATGAATCATTATTGACAATCCGATCCTGAAAAAGAAAGACCCTCACAATTGCGCCAATCATAAAGGAAACGATTAATTCTTTAAATAATTCAGCTTCTCATGGTAGGGATGAAATCTCAAATATACTTTTGAAACGTATTGGACCAAACATTGTTGACGTTCTATCGCATCTTTTCAATTTAAGTATCGATTCTGGGATATTCCCAGATGCACTTAAGATTGGTGTAGTTATACCTCTATTCAAAAAGGGAGGCAAGCAGGATATATCCAATTACAGACCGATTTCTTTACTTTCCTCAATTTCAAAAGTATTTGAGAAACTTGTCAAAGCTAGGATGCAGGCTTATCTTCATAAAATTGACTTTTTTAACCCCATGCAGTTTGGTTTTAGGGCTGGAAGATCTACTGAAGATGCTCTTTTGGATTTTTTTTGCACTCTTCAAAGCGGACTAGATCGTAAATATCATTGTGCTGGACTTTTTATGGACATAACTAAAGCTTTTGACATGGTAAACCACACTATTTTATTAGATAAACTTAACAAAGCTGGTTTTCGAGGTTGCGTTTTAAAGTGGTTTGAGTCTTACCTAAAAAACAGAACGCAGTTCGTAAAAGTTGAAAACAGTTTTAGTTGCCCTAAGACTGGTCACTTGGGAGTTCCACAGGGTTCGGTACTTGGTCCAATCTTATTTCTTATATACATAAATTCTCTTTTTTCACTTCCAATAATAGGGAAAATTAGTGCCTTTGCAGATGACCTTGGAATTGCATATTGCTCTTCTAGCCCATTAAATCAAATCTGTGATATCAATCACGATATTCATTTGCTGAGATGTTGGTTTGCAAAACATGAGCTTATTGTTAGTAACAAAACTAAACTTATGTTTTTTAATCTGTCGCAAAGAGTATCACCAGACATTCATATAGTTTTTCATTCATATGAGTGTACCAATCTACAAGTTTGTAGCAGTAGATGCTTTATAATCGAAAACGTTGAAAGTTTTCAATATCTGAGTTACTTTTCACCAAAATTTAAACTGGACCAAACACATATCGCTTTTAAAATGCTATCTTCTTTCCGCCAGCCGCTGTTTTTATCACTTGAGAAACCACTGCTCTTTGAATCTGCTGAAGATGGTATACTATGGTATTTTTGATTCAAAATTGCAATATGGTATATGCTGCTGGGGTGGAGCTTATTCAACCCATCTGCAACAACTTACCGTTATCCAAAAATCAGCAATTCGAAGTGCTTGTAAAACTCATCGCCAAGCTCACTCAATTGAATTATTTAGACGTTTGCAAGTTCTACCAGTGCGACACCTATTTTACTTTAAGGTTCTAAAAGTTTTTTTTAAAAGAGCTGGTTATTTGCAAAGCCCCATCTCGGACATAAGAAATCTACGTAGTCATTCCACTTATTGTGTTATTGTTCTTTCTTTTCGCACCACAAGTTACAGAAACTCCTACCCCATAATATCTCGTAAGCTCTTTAATACACTTCCGTTGAATATTCGCAAGATACGAAATTTAAATTGTTTTTTAAAAGAATTAAAAGTCTGGCTTCTTGAGTTTGATCATCGAGACATCGAAAGGTTAGTGGAATATGCTACTTAAAATTCAAATAAAAAAAAAAAAAAAAACATGTAAAATTAAATAACTTGTTTCTGAAATTTTTAGTTTGTTGTTTTTCTTGCACTTCAAAAATTATTTGTCTTTTTCCTTACTTAATTTAACATTTTATTGTAGTTCTTTTTCATTTAAAAACTTTCTTTAAAAATTTATTAAAAATACTTACTGCTCACCCCGCATAAAACTTATAAATTGATGTGTCATCAACACTATTTTGTTCCTTAAAAAATAATGATGGCACTAACTATTCTTATTTTTTATTTTTAATGTTAGGAATATTATGTTAAATTGTATGAATAAGAATAAAGAAACATTGAATCGAATTGAAAAATTGAATGAGCATTCTCAACGCCTCTAATTTTTAATATGTGGACGTTTGGAACACCAAATCAACAATTTAATAAGTCCTCATCTGAGGACACAACTGATCGTTTCGAAAGAAAAATGATCCGAATGAATAATACGGTGTAATTTTAGTTTAAAAAAAAGCGATTCGATAGGAACCGGAAGGACTAAGCAGGATGTGGATATGGAGAAATTAGCAGGCAAAATAGCTGGACAAGGAAGTTACGTAGAGAAAGGAGAAAAACAAAAGGAAATACAAAACATTGAATAAGAAACAAAGAATAGGAGCTATGAACATTGAAATAAGATAAAAAAAACCGGTTGGAATGGAAAGTACAAAAAGAGTGAGTAGAACGAGAGCCTAGCGTTAGCAGGGCTTAGCTTGTCGGATTTTGGGGCGGTCTCTTCCTCCCTACCTGGAACCTTATTGGCCGATGTCGAGTGAATCCCTTAACACCATCCCGCTGCTAATACAACTTACCGTTGTCCAATATCACAAGGCCCATCGATACTACTTTGCACTATGAAACCCAAATAGAAGCAACATGAGAAGCGCTCGTTCGAGGAAATTGAGAGATGCCAAGACAGGAATGAGGTTGGGTAATTTTTTACTAAAAGGTAAAAAGATCCTAAAGATGCTAACAGGGTGGCAAGCCCCGAACTCACAAGCCTGTAGAGACCAGCAGAGGGAAACAAAGAAGTAGAATCACAGTTGCTACTGAGGATCTGGAAAGATCACTTTTGCAGACTGCTTAACGGCGATGAAGACACAAATTCCGCTGTTAGGCAAAATGCCACATTCAGCTTGGACGATGATTAAGAATGCCGTCCTCCCGACTTAGAAGAATTAAGCAAACTTAAATCAAATTAATTTGCAGGTGCAGGTGATCTCGGTACCGAGCTTTTCAGGGCAACGGGAGATCAGTTGGAAGGGAGCATGCACCAGCTGATCTGCATAATATGCTCAGAAGGAAGAATGGAACCTCAGTATCGTATGCCCGATCCTAAAGAAGGGAGCCCCTCACAATTGCGCCAATTATAGAGGGATAAGCCCCCTGAACGTCGCTTATAAGATCTTGTCTGCTGTAATATGTAAACGTCTGAAACACCACGTCAACAATTTGATAGGTCCTTATCACTGCTGTTTTTGACCAAAGAAGTCCATAATCGACCACATTTTCACATATCGGCAGATCTTGGAAAAAACCCGAAAATATAATATCGACACACACCATTTTTTTTATCAATTTCAAGGTCGCGTTTGACAGTAGTTACAGAGATGAGCTGCACAGATCCATGTCTAGTTTCGAAATCCCTGCAAAACTGGTACGACTATGCAAGATGACTTTGGAGAATTCACGCTGCTCCTTTAAGGTCGGTAAAGAACTCACCGAGACCTTTAATGTCGAAAAAGGTTTTAGGCAAGGCGACAAACTGTCATGCGATTTCTTCAACATCATACTTGAACAGATTGTAAGAAACTCAAACGTCAACACCAGAGGAACAATCTTTCAAAAGTCCGTACAATTACTCGCCTATGCTGACGATATTGACGTAATGGGAAGAAAAAAGCGTGATGTCATAGGTGCTTTTGCGAGTATTGAAACAGAAGCGGCAAAAATGGGTTTGATGGTTAATGAGGGCAAAACGAAGTATATGCTGTCATCAAACAGGGACACAGAACATCGACGAATTGGACAAAACGTCACAATAGACAGACATAACTTCGAGGTAGTACAGGACTTCGTCTACCTAGGATCCGCTGTAGACACGGACAACAACATCAGTGCGGAGATAAAACGGAGAATAACTCCTGCCAACCGTTGCTTCTTTGGGTTAAGAAGGCAATCAAGAAACTCTCCAGAAAAACCAAGGTAACCTTGTATAAAAACTTCATCATCCCAGTCCTACTGTACGGTGCGGAAGCATGGGCCTTATCGAAAGCGGATGAGGAAACTCTTGGTCGTTTCGAAAGAAAAATTCTCCCAATGATCATTGGTTCTATATGCGAAGACAATGTGTGGAGAAGAAGATACAACAACGAGATGTATGAGCTGTACTGCGGCATGCGCAAAGCCGAAGAGTACACATCGCGAGGCTACGATGGTTGGGCCATGGCCATGGGTTCGACGGGTTTTCCCAAGCACATTGCAGGGAAATCGCGGAAGGAAAGGCCTCGTTTTAGGTGGCGCAATCAAGTGGAAGAAGACCTCAACCGACTTAGAGTGCAAAACTGGATATAGTTCGCCCGAAATCGTTATAGAAGGATATTGAGGCCCAGGTTCACCCCGAACTGTAATGCCCACCTAAGTAAGTAAGTAAACAAAACAATACCTGCAAAATTTTGTGAATTTAAATACTGATATTTAGGCACACGAACTTGTGGAATGTGGACATTAAGTTTGTTCGTTGAACTTTCCCCAGGGTTGAACCAGGTTTTCTTAACAACCCTATGAGATATAAAAAACCAGTCCTCAAAAAACGCTAAACCACAAATCACCACACATCCGTCTTTAAAAAAAAAAAACATGTCATTTGACAGCCCTTAACTCGCCAAAGCAAGAGCCTAGGGCGAGTTGAGGGAAATCCTAGGTCAAATCCTATGGCTCAAAAAAAAGCTAAGTTTGACATTCAGGGCGACTTAAGGTTTCTCAAAAAACGCTTTCTGGCGACCCTAGGGCTTCAAAACAAACCTATTATTTAAAACTGCTGGGTTTCTTGTCTAAACCAAAAAATGATACTAAAATCTGATGCATTACTTACTTTTCCCACAGCCACTATATGAGAATCGTTTTGGTTTTTCAGTTTTCACCATTAATTACACTTCTTCTCCATCACGTCGTGTTGATATGAGACTCTGAAACGACTTTTCATTAGCTGATCGCCTAAAGTGTAAACTTACTTCAAAATACATACCGAACTTTTCAACCGTCTCTTAACTCCCAAAAGAACAATTCTAAGTTTCCCAGCGGGTAGCCCCGGGGCTTAGCACATTTCTCTCAACCATACCTTGAGAGGGGCCAACGACTTTGTCACTCGAAATGCATCGGTTCCCTTTAGAACACTGTGATTAAGTCGAGTTGAGCGCTGTTAGTGGTTAGATGGAGGACCACACAACCACATGCTGTTGTCATTTGTTAATTGTTCTGCTTTGTCTCTTGTCTATCAGCCGATGGTGTGAATAACCGGTGCTGGCAGTGTGTAGTGTTTTGTTTCGTGCCTTGTGAGGGATTGCAAGGGACCTCCAGTATTTTGCCGATTATAGCCTCGCGATAGACAATACAATACATTTTCTTTTCCTCGACGGTTCTGGGATTCGAACTTCGAAAGTCCCACGCTAACCGATACGCCACACGGTCACCGTTAAAGTGAAAACGAAAAGAGCCGAACAGCACGAGTTGGTTTTTTGAATAGAGAAGCAGAAGTTCTTCAATAGCAATTCGGCAATTTTTTTATAAATAGAAACCAAAGTTCTATTTAAAAAAAGGTCTCAAAATTGATGTAAGAAAAACAACAAAGAAGTCAGCCAGTGTGTTGTTAAGAGAGAATATTCTTTAATAGTTTTCAAATACCCCCGCTGTAAAACACATTCTTCCATACAATAATTTTTGTCTTAATATCCCGAACAATCTGTCGTTTAGTGATTTCAAAATATCAAAAAAAGAAAAGGAAAATTTCTAACAAAAAAGAAAAACACACTCACACTCACTTTGAATTTGCATGCAAAATGCACAGAAAAATGCCCATTTCATTTTGTTTGTCTTAAAATATCCCTTTCGTATTTTTTATTATATTTAAACAATAAATATTTAACTTATATTTATCATCCAAATGTTGTTGTTCTATTCTGGTTTGTGTTGCATGTGCATTCCAACACGTGGAACTCTGTATACCTAGTATAGGCATCAAGTTGCTTGTCCTTATTGTTATTTAGAAGGTATGTATAGGTAATATTTCCGTCCAACTGTTTTAATTTATGTATACGCACGCAAAACAAAAGCACATTATATTACACATCCGTCGTGCATGTGGTTTAATTTTATTTTAGTTTTTTTCTTCATATATATAAATGGAACTGTTTGTGGTTATTTCTGTATGCAGCAATGCGAATCTCTGAATCGAAACGAGTTATAGTTACTTTTAAAAGTGGAGAGTACATTGTTGTTGTTATTGTTTAGCTTTTAAATATTAAAATGGAAAGAAATGTATACCTAAGTTGTTTTTTTGTTTGTTAAAAAGTGAAACGAAAACATGAAACAATAATAAAATCAAAAAGGAGACTTCATTAAGCTGTAAATTTTACTTGTCGTTATACATATATTTTGGATTATATGGTCGCATTTAGAGCTCATAAAATTACTTCAGCTGAAAGTGATTTAATCAAAGTCATACTCTACATTTCCATCTTCGTAAGCCAGGACGTTTGAGGTTTGACCAGATGTCTGTCCTGGAGCCGAGGGTTGTTGTGGGGCTGCTTGTGTTGTTGTTGATGATGATGATGATGGTGGTGGTGGTACTGTTGATGTGGTATTCATTGGTTGGTTGTTTCTGGCAGTCGGGGTAGATGATCCCGGCTGTGGGGTTAGAGTTATGGACACCGTTGTGGTAGGCAAAGGTGGCATAGGCATCATAATGGGGATCGATAGATCTGGGATTCCAGATGATGAGGCGGCACCATTTTGCATAGAGCAAGTTGGCTCTAATTGTAGCGACTTTCGACAGATGGGGCATGTTCCATGCAAGTCAAGCCATGGCACTATGCAGTTCTCGTGGTAAACGTGCAAGCATGGCAATTTTCGAACGGCCTCCTGTAGCTTGAAGTCCTCCCAACACACAGAGCATTTAAGTTTTTGTTCGACTTCAGTATCGCTTATCTCAACTGTTGGAATTTCGGCTATTTTTTCCTTTGGCAAGGGGGGCGGGCCTGAGGTGTCCATGTGATTAAGCAGTTGAGTAACAACAGTGTCGATGCCTTCACGACCCCAAGCATAGTCGCCGGGATTTCCCATGAAGAACATTTGTGAGTTGCCACCGAAAGGACCGTCTTCCCCTCCCGATAGGGAACTGAGAAATTCCAAAAATACATTGTCCAGTCTATGAAAATTTGGTTGCCGTAGGCGGCTACCCAAACTGCCACGGCTGGTGTCAGTACGACGATTGCGGCCGACATTGCTAATATTACCAATGCTACCGCTACCAACAACACTTGCTTCACCGTTAGCATCGATCGATATCTCAAGTTCACGAGGTCCATTGATTGTCAATGGAGGTACTCCGCGGGTCATTAGCAATGAAGCCACTAAATCATTCATTCGACTATTGGGCGAGTCCGATCGGGGTGGGTCGGTAGAAGATGACTGACTACCATTGCCACCATCACCGCTACTTGATGTTGCAGCCGCAGAGCTACTACTAGCAGCGTCATTGCCACTGCTAGCACTACTAGACGTTAACGGTGGAAGTTCTTCGATAAATCCACCAGCACACAAGGGACATGTGTAGTCATTGTTGAATATGTTGATCTCAAGATTACACATATGACAGTAGAACCTACTAGGGGGTGAGGTTCGTTCTTCGACAACTGCTTCGGCCATACTTTTCTCACCGTGCAAAGGCCCGGTTGTCTTCACAAAATTTGAGCTGCGGTGACGTTGTTGGAATCGTCTTTGCCGTGCAGCGTGTAATTCACTGCTTTAAAATTTTAATTTTGTAAATTTTTGATAAATTCTTTTGCAATTGAAAGTATAAATGACAAAAATTAAAAAATTTTCTTTTTCAGAAAATGAGCAATGCACGATGAAGGGTGTTTATTAACTGCAAATTGTGGCGAAAGGTTCCGAAAATGGACATTGATGAAATGTCAAAAGTCAAATAATGGGGTGACTACATTTGTGTCTATCCAGACTAGTTTTAACGATGTAAATAATTCTTTGACGAAGTTTTTCATTTCAGGATTAATTTCAGGTGCGTTGTTCTCCGAACTCAGCAATATACTTCTAAAAGCGTTTAACCAGTTGTGGTATTATGTTTCGAAATTAAGTTAAACAGCAGCATATGAGAATAGGGTCATGTCCCCAGTTGTCGAACACTTACAGCCGTATCTATAAAGAACTTTTAATCATCGATTAGATTTAATTGCCTTTTAAGTAACACTTAAGTAACGAATCCGTATCGATAATCAAATTTCACATTTAAGTAACCTTGCTAAGAGCCCTCTTAACTTAAATGCCAATAATGACGTTTAAAGGTCTCTTAAATCCAAATTAAAAATTCATTCTGACGTTTCGGGAAAATCGGTGTCAATTTCGCTCTGTTGTTTAGGTAATATAATTTCAACTTTTTAATTTTAAACTTTTCTTAAAACAAAAATATGAAAGATTTTCTTCGCGATTTAAATGTTTTCAATGTGCTAAGTTCACGTAGAATGATGGAAGGTCAGATTTAAGAGCAGGAAAAGCGACCAAAAGACGCTGCAAATACATAAACCCATGGTTCAAAATGAATTTCTTTTTATCAAAGAATATATAAACTAGAACAGGTACAAATTGAACTTTATGTTACGTAAATTTGTGAAAACTTACAACGTAGGTTCTTCTTTATTTAGTATGTCTTCATCTGAGGGTGAAGATCTAAGAACCGAGGAGGCATCCTCCGATGAAGATGTTGAATCAGTGGACGGTGACATCGCTGCAAATGATTCCGATGATGAAGTTGAAGCTGAATCAGATGGAGAAGAAACAGCTGCTCATTAGCGAACTGAATCAAAAGCAACAAAAGCAAGGAATCAAGAGCAAAAAGATCTTTCCACCAAAAAAAAACAAATCCACCGCCAAACAAACAGTTTGCCGGCGGAAAGCCAAGCCGGCAAAATAAACAAAAAACCCGGCGGCAGAAAAAATGTAAAGCTGCTGTAAAGTAGATTTTAGATTTCAAAAGCTTATGTGCTTATAGGTTTAGAGACTTTTTTAATAAAAAAAAATGTATATATACACATATATATGTAACGCTGCAGGAAAGTCAGCTCCTGAACTAAAACTGTATTTTATCTTTGGGCATAAAAACAAATTTTGTGATTGTATTGAACAATTTGAGTTGTAATTCTAGGGCGTGACGCTGGAATCCTTTCCTTTTATAAATTGGAATTGGTACACGGCACCAAAGAACAACAAAACAAAGCACTGGATCGGTGTGTGGCTGCCGAGCCAAAGCATGGTGCAGGGTCAGTAAGCAGATCAAAAACTGATTCTTCAAGGCATCGGAAGTCCTGACGGGAGTGGTTAAGCAGCCAACCAACTTAACTTAAGAAAAATTAAACTTTTAAACCAATGTCTGTTTGGGGGAACTTGGCCAATCTCTGTGAATTTCTCCATGTATTCGGTAACTTTTGCACAAAGTTCTTTTTCTCGGATAAGGCGATCTGACGGCAATTTGTCGTCAGTATAGAGTTAACAGCTGATGTCCAAGGCGAGTTCTTTGAATCAAAGTTAGAAGCTCTTCAAGATTCTTTGGATTGCGTTACGAGGTAGAAGCTAGCAAAAAACATAGGAATAAATTTGATTCTGCCTCAAGCTTTTTGTTTTCTTACCTGGGCGTCTTCATCTGAGCTTGCAAAGTTCTTCCCCTCGATTGCAAAAGCACTTCTTGTCAGGACTTCACAGAAACCCTCTTCGGTTTCTACCAACTTGTTATGAACTCCAAATACCTATTTCTATTTTCCTTTGTTGAATGTTTTTCAGATTGTACACTTTGGCAAGATTGTGTTGAGGAATTCGCACCGTAATTTTTCCTGACTGCAGTCGGAGTAAAGGTAGCTGTAGTACGCGGTAAATCAAATGAATAAATAATTTTAATCGGCAAGACCCCGTGCCGTGTTAAAAACGAATGATTGTCAAAACGCAGTTTAAATTGGACTAGATTTCTATTTTTACTACTTTATTTTGACACAACTATCAATTAGTTTAGCATCCGCGCAGAATCGATTATCGATAAGAATTTAATCAACCTCTCTTAAGTTCCAATTAAATTTTAATTGAAACTTAACTTATCAACGTCTAAGAGACGTCTTAAGAAAATCTAATAAATACGGCTGTTACAGTCGTATTTATAATCCCATTCCAAAGTATGTCTAACTTTGGACAGCTCTTAGAACAGTGTCCAACTCCAAATCGTATTTATAAACACTTTCATCGCTGTCTAAGAAATGTCTAACTTTAGACACCGAAATTGGTTGTCTAAGCTATGGCTAAAGTGGCATTTGCTACAGCAAAAAACAATTTTGTTGAACATGTTATAAAACACTGTTGAGAGCTCTAAGATCGAAAAAAATATGTAGTTTGAGGTGCAAAAATACTACTTTCAACAATTTAATTTATAAATTGTACAAATTTCATCGTTTTATGAGACTTGGAAAAGCTGTAACTCAAAGTCAAATCAGCTGCTTTTTTGGTCTGGTTCAAGTGCTACGCCACACTCTTTCAGAGCCATTTTGTTGTTGCACTCGTATATCAAAACACAAAAAATGGTACTGCACGGATACATCATGAACGCCACCATTTAGTTTTTCATTCGGAGTTGACAGTTTGAATGGATGTTTAGACAACTGTTGGAATGCATTTATAAATACGAAATTGGCTAAGGGTTGTCCAACTCTTTAGACACCGTCTAGTTGGACAGTTGTCTAAGGGTGTTCTAAGCAAATTTTATAAATACGACTGTTAGTGACTTGCAATAAAGTAATCGCTCACTGCCAGACAACCTTCGATATTCAATATACGAAGTTAAATTAATTAGATTCTCAAACTCAAACTTTATTTAATAAACTTAAATTTAATTCTGTAACTTTAACCGTTTTTTTATAAAACAATATAAACTGGAAAACAGTCCAATTCCCCAGTAATCGAACACTTGTTTCCTAAAGCCGAACATTAAGTTTCCTTATTTCGAACATGGTGTTTTGGGTTAAGACTAACATTTAATTACTACACAAAACAGACATTTTTAAAGTTTTCTCTATTTTAAATTATCCAAACATATTAATTTATTGTTTAATTATTTTTATATTTTTTTTATATTTATATTTTATCAATTTTATTGAACCACATAAATCAGAAAAGATTTGAAGAGTTGCACACAAACAGTCGTATTTATAAAATTTGCTTAGAACACCCTTAGACAACTGTCCAACTAGACGGTGTCTAAAGAGTTGGACAAGTCTTAGCCAATTTTGTATTTATAAATGCATTCCAACAGTTGTCTAAACAACCCCTAAAACTGTCAACTCCGAATGAAAAACTAAATGGCAGCGTTCATGATGTATCAGTGCAGTACCATTGTCTGTGCTTTGGTATACGAGTACAACAACTATAAGGCTCTGAAAGAGAGTGGCGTAGGACTTGAACTTGACCGAAAAAACAGCTGATTTGACTTTGTGTTTCAGCTTTTCCAAGTCTCATAAAATGATCAAATTTGTGCAATTTATAAATGGAATTGTTGAAAGTAGTATTCTTCCATCTCAAACTACTTATTTTTTTCAATCTTAACACTCTCAACAGTGTTTTATAACATGTTCAACAAAATTGTTTTTTGCTGTATCAATGGTCACTTTAGCCATAGTTTAGACAACCACAGTCGTATTTATAAAATTTGCTTAGAACACCCTTAGACAACTGTCCAACTAGACGGTGTCTAAAGAGTTGGACAACCCTTAGCCAATTTCGTATTTATAAATGCATTCCAACAGTTGTCTAAACATCCTCTCAAACTGTCAACTCCGAATGAAAAACTAAATGGTGGCGTTCATGATGTATCCGTGCAGTACCATTTTTTGTGTTTTGATATACGAGTGCAACAACAAAATGGCTCTGAAAGAGTGTGGCGTAGCACTTGAACCAGACCAAAAAAGCAGCTGATTTGACTTTGAGTTACAGCTTTTCCAAGTCTCATAAAACGATGAAATTTGTGCAATTTATAAATTAAATTGTTGAAAGTAGTATTTTTGCACCTCAAACTACTTATTTTTTTCGATCTTAGAGCTCTCAGCAGTGTTTTATAACATGTTCAACAAATTTTTTTTTTGCTGTAGCAAATGCCACTTTAGCCATAGTTTAGACAACCAATTTCGGTGTCTAAAGTTAGACGTTCCTTAGACAACGATGAAAGTGTTTATAAATACGATTTGGAGTTGGACACTGTTCTAAGAGCTGTCCAAAGTTAGACATACTTTGGAATGGGATTATAAATACGACTGCCAATTTCGGTGTCTAAAGTTAGACATTTCTTAGACAGCGATGAAAGTGTTTATAAATACGATTTGGACTTGGACGCTGTTCTAAGAGCTGTCCAAAGTTAGACATACTTTGGAATGGGATTATAAATACGACTGAAAGTCTTTATTTTGAGCACAAAGTTGGGTGTACGTTAAATGGTTATGCTTAATGGTGACAACCTATATTTCTTAATCCATCTTCTTTGGCAAGAAGTTATGAGACACCTAAGTCATAATTGAAATTGTTAGCTGCTCGAACAAAGGAAACCTAAAATTGTACTGAGTTTCCTTGATTCGAACACTGAAAAAAGGTGTTCGAATACTGGCCCCAAAGGTTTTGCTACTTTTATTGATAGAAAGACGTAAAAATTATTTAGTTTCTTATAACATGTAAGGCCTGAGCTTAAAAAAACTATTTTGATGAAGTTGCCTATATTCGAACACTAGTGTTCGAACAAGAAACTCACAACAATTTGGTTTCCTTTGATCGAACAGCTAAAATCTAGTAAAACTATTAACTTTTAAGATGAAATTTTAACGTAAATGAACTAAAATAAGCATTATATAACGAAAAAACCTTACAACATAAATATTTAGCTTCAAATGCCCCTTAAAATTATAGTTTCTCACGACACTTGCAACAGTCTACTTCTTATATGGAAACCCACAATTGCCCTAATCTTTGAAAGCTAGTCACAAACTACTGTTTTTTAAACGTTTACATTGGTTGTACTTGTGAGTTGTTTCTGAGGGCTAAAGAGTATAACACCCTTTACAATTTCGCATTGAAAGAAATTAAAAAAATTAGAAATAATGCAGTTTGAGCGATGTTTTTCAAAAAGTGTTCGACAACTGGGAGTGTTCGAATTTAGGCGACCTTACCCTACCCACACCGATGAGGCAGTAAAACGCAGCTTTTTCAAACATTTCCATTATGGCCACTGTAAAAATCATGACAACAACTGACGCAACTACAAAAACACGTATAAGTTCTCCCAAGCCAAAGCGTTTTTGCAGTTGCAGCAGCGGCATTTGCAGTTTGTTGTCCAAATAAATTTACACAGCGGCAAATTAGAATACTTCGTCACGCTGATGTGGGAACTCTCATATGCCACTGAAAATTTATTTTGACAACTGCGAATACCACTGCCGTAACTGCAAAAACGCATTGGTTTGGTAGAATCTTACAGGTCAGTATGGCACTATACTAGCACTGAACACAAAAACCAGTCTCTGTTGAGCTAAAAGTCCTCCGTTTTTATTTGTTTCATTGTCCAGTGGCAAAATCCATTGCTGAGCTCATCAAACTGCAACAAATGGATGTTCTGGTGCAAGAGAAGTAACGGGTTCCTTCTTGTTCTTTATTCCTCTATGGTCTGCATACACCATTAATAAAGTACAAGACCGGCTACACTTTTATTTTTCTTCACTGAACGAAAATGAATACTAAATGAACTTTCATATGACAGTTTCTGAACACCTCTTAAATTTTCATATACTTGACGTTTTGATTTTTAAACAAAAAATATACAAAAGAAACAGAAGTACACATTTTTCTACATTTCACACAGAAAAATAAGAAAATTTCAAATCTTTTAACTGAAGCATTAAAACAAAATGAACTTCAATTTAAAAAAAACATCACGACAAAATTCAGCTTCATCTATTGGCGGATCAACACACAGCGATAACTCCCAGCCACAATTTCTCAACGATGAGCCTTCCGTGAGTTTGATTTCCGAAATTTCAGATATAATGCGAAGCTTCGGAGATTGCGACCAGCCCATGTATGAAAGTGTAAAGCTTGTCGAGCAAATACTCCAACAACAACTACGTGGAATATTCAATGAAGCAACTATGATCTCAATGCGTCGAAAAAATGCACCCTGTCCATCGCAAGCTGATTTTGAATTCCTGATGCGCAACCATCCCGTTAAAATTGCTCGAATGCGTAAACACTTGAAAGATATGCGTATTTTGAAAAAATTCCTCAGCATACGCACACGACGACCTCAAGATTTCATGGAAGAGTTCGAAAGTCAAGAGTCGGAGGACGAGCTGAGCATCGACATACCGGAGAAGTTCGATGAGGAGCGAACACGTCGTCTATTCCGTGCTGATCGCATCTCCCAAATTTTAACCGGTCAACAATACCACGAATTCAATGAAGCCCGCAAAACATCATTCTATTGTCGTCATGGAGAGAAAATTAAAAACAAATTTCACAAGTTTTTGGATCTTAAGGCTGATTTGACCATTTCAAATACCTGTATGAATATTTTGGCATATTTTTCACACGAAACTATTGCTGTTATTGTGGACTATGCTATTTTGACGCGTTTGAATTCAAGTAATCGTGTGACGGAGCCGTATAGTAGAGTCACATCAACTGGAGCTTCATCAGCAATGCTGCACATTTGTCCAGAGGTTACTCAGGGCCGAGGACAGGAAGCTGTGAAGCCGATAACAGTGCAGGAGATAAACGAGGGTATAAGAAGACATCGACAAATGACGGCCAAAAAGATCGGTTTCTATAGAAGTACCATCGATTGTGATTTCAAGAGATCGTTCTTGGCAATTTAGATTTAATTAAATACAAGTATAAGTTAATTTTAGAATATTTCATTTTTAAATAAATTGATACTCTGTCGTTCAACAGAAATATCTGCAAGTTTTTGAATGACTAAAAAGTAAGGCAAAAATATGTCTGAAAAAAATTTTGTCTGAAAAAATAAGCCAAAATCTTTGGTCTTTTCTGAAGAAAGACTGCACCAAGTCATCGGTCCCAATGGTCGTCTTCAAATACTTTTCGTATGTCAGCTCTATCGACACAGCTAATTTACTGGCAATCCAATTTGCTGCTTACTAGATACAGTCGACTACTTCCAACTAGAATTTCTTAGCCATATTTTTGCATTGCCCTCAATTTTCCACAAAAAAACACCCTCTAAGTCGAACTCCCTCTAAGTCGAAACTCCCTCTAACTCGAACAAATTCTTTAGATTCTTGAACTATTTTCAATCCCTCAGTCGAATTTTTTTTTGCAGAAACGAACATTTTTAAAAATCACTCTCGTGCAGTTTGTATTTTGTTGTTCATTCTTCATACGAGTATGTATTTTTTTTTCTGTTGGAGGTTTTTAAAAATACCAGCTGGAGCACTCAGACCTAAATACCGGTCCACTGTACTACCAGTTAGCAACCTTCTATTTGTTATAGCTTTCCAGATGGTCGAAGAAAGCCGAAAGACGCTGCCATGATAAGAAGCCTAAGATACCAGCTCACACCATGTCTGCGCCTCATGCGAGAAAAAAAGCAGGACTTTCATAGAGGAAGTGCTCTGAGGTGTCTGCATCTTCTCCACAAGACTCACAGAATGTGGTATCACTTAAACCTAACACATTTAAATGCTTGGCAAAAGAGAAGTGCCCGCTGGCAACGCCAAAAAGTTTTCTACAGTCTCTTCTGCTACGAGATAGCAAAAATATTACAGTCTTCTTAGTAACGTTGGGGAGCATACGCTTGGTTTGTCTGCATCCAATGGAGGCATGCCATGTGCGTTTGTGCTCTTCACAGATCCAATCGTTGATTGAAGCCCTCACCGAGGACGCTGGCAGACCTAGCGACGATTCAGGTCCTGAGAAAGCTGTCTGCGATCCTTGCCTACCAAGTTCATCTATTTCCAGCTAAGATCACTTTCGAAGTGGCTGTCGCTGCAAACAAAGATACTTCACCCCGTCCATCCATTGTTCGTACCGTGGCTCAAGGCCATTAGAATAGCATACGCCTCCGCTTGGAAAACGCATGCGTATGATCCTAAAGAGGTGTGCAGTTGTATGTCGTCGCTCTCCACAAAGGCACCAGTACCAGAGTATGTATCTACTCTTCATAGAAAACATGAGCCATACACACTCGCATATTTTGACATTGTGCATCGCCATCGAATCGCCTGTGCTCCTATCTACCAACTCCCATAAACACAATCATAATGCATCTACAGTAAATAATCAGCCCTATCGAAGTAACCGTCGGAGCGGGATTCTCTCCGATTTCCTGCGATTTGGAGATATTTTGCTTCGTGGTAGTTCTCCGATCGGCCAATCCGACGTTCTCCGATAAGTTTTTACCGCGGAAAATTTTAGTTTTGGGAATGCAACGCGTTGCCGGATTTGTGAAAAATTTCTTAGGATGACAACTACTTCCAAGTAAAATTGCATCTCCGGAAAAGGATGCGTTGCGGAGAAAAATCCGCTCCGACAGTTACCTTGATATGAATATTCCCTATTGAATAAAGCCAATGAATGAAAACAATAGATCTGAAAAGTTTTCGACATTTTTAATTTTGATGAAACGGAATTTTTTTTACAAATGTTTGCCGACACGTACTTTGGCAAAAAGAAGCAATGTTGTGGAGGGAACCCAGTAAAGAAAGAGTAACACGCTTTATGGGGTCCGACATGACAGGCTCTGAAAAGCTTAAGCTCTTATTCATCGGGAAGAGCAAACATCCTCGCTGATTTAATAAAATAAAATCTTTCCCAGTTGATTACGTAGCTGATTACGTAACCAACGTTCTTGGATAACAGCAGATCTTTTTACTACTTGGGGTTTTTTTTTTGCAAAGTTTTGAGGACGATCAAAGCGGAAGGTATTATTGTTCATCGATAACTGTCCTGCCCACCCAAAAGAAGAAAGATAAGTGAAAGTTTATAAAACAAGAGTATTTCCCCCCCCCCCCCCCCCACATGACCTCAATAGTTCAACCGATGGACATTGGCATCATACAAAATTTAAAAGTTTAACATAGGCATCAGGCTCTCTTATCGAAAATACGTGTTCGTTGAACAAGGCTGCCTTTGTGACCGTTCGTTACAAGATCTAAGGGATGGTTTGAAATCTAACACCCACTTCATAAATGCTGGTGTGCCCAGGGCTCCGTTTTGTTTCCGACTCTCCTCCTCATTTTCATAAATTTTCTCTGAAACTTCTATCCTATTCCGCTTAACTGTTTTGCTGATGATTTAACCCTCAGATTTTTATATTTTATACAATCGAGTATAGAGATTGTGGTACCCATGGCGTGATGGTTAGCATGTCCACCTGCTAACCCAGAGGCTAGAGGTTCGAATCCCAGCAGAAGCAAAAATGTTTTTCCACGGGTATCGCCTTTCGTGAGGCATTGGCAAGTCCTCCGTTGGTAAAAACTTTGCCATGAAAGGCGATATCTCAAAAAACCGTTCGGAATCGGCAGAAAATTGTAGGTCCCCCCCATTCACTTACAAGGCATGGCTGTGAGAAATGCGCTAGGCCCAGGGGCTCCTCGCTCTGTTGCGCCACGCTATTTATTTATTTTTTAGTATAGAGATTCATACGTTAGTTCGGCTAACACACTTAAGCCCGTTGGGCCCATTGTGATACCACAATGGATCTTATATATCCTTATCCTAATGGAACCATTTCGAGCTTGCGTTGAAGCGGGAGAGACGCATGGCGTCGATGTGAGTAAGATCACTAGGGTCATCAAAGAAATACGAACCTAGGTGTATTCTACGTTTGGTAGCTAAAGCTGGGCATGAACAGATAAGGTGTGAAATAATTTCCTCATCCTCCTCACTCATAAAGCTTCTGCAAAAATCGTTTGAAACGACTCCTAGCATTGCGACATGTCTTCTGTGTCCTGTGTCCTGTGATGACATCTATGTATCGTCGCACTAATGTGTTCTTTCGAGAGAGGTCAAGCCGTTCGGCCGCTTAAGATCTAGCTGGGGCCAGATCTGGTTTGTTGCGTTACACTTTAAACTGTTTGACCATCTCAGATTAGTTTTCTAGTATGCGCCCTGCTTGAGCATACAAGAGAAGGGCATAAGTGTTCCGTTTCTGGCGAGTTGATTTGTTTTGCGGTTTCCTGGAATATTTCTATGCCCCGGCATACAGCACAGCTGAATGTTAATCTGCTCTGACATCTCCCTGAGAGATGATCGATCGGCAGTTAATCACCCTTATTACCAATGGCGT
This sequence comes from Melanostoma mellinum, assembly GCA_914767635.1. Taxonomy (NCBI): domain Eukaryota; kingdom Metazoa; phylum Arthropoda; class Insecta; order Diptera; family Syrphidae; genus Melanostoma; species Melanostoma mellinum. The sequence continues at coordinate 174,936,320 of OU612060.1, forward strand.
TTTAATAAAAACTAAAAACAACTAATAATTGCTATAACCTCCGTTTGGAACACGTTACAATGATCTGGAAGACAACGCGAGATTTTTAATTTCATTTCGTCTGAATAGACAACACAACCTACTCCTTCATTTGTTTTCGGACCCCCCGTATAAAAATGGACGTATTCGTTTCCAAGAATGATTGGTCCTCCCAGTCTGTTGTGGATGGAATGGTCGCCCAGAAATTTGTGTCAAATTCAAGTTTGGGTGTGGTGTAATCTGATTTAAGTTTGGGGATTCCAAATTTGTTCAAAATTTCAGCATGACCAGTTTTCTAGTTGGTCCATTATGAGAGTTCTTGTAATCGAATAGCCGAACTCGCAGCTGTTTGTTTACTGTATGTGTCAAGTTGGACTAAGTGAAACAGGATGTCCAGCGCCGCTGAAGTAGGGGTGCGTAAGACACCACTCTTACATATCACGATAAATTGATTTATCTAGCGCAGTCCACCATACTGTAACACCGTAAGTGAGGATAGGTCTGATGACCGAGATGAAAAGCCAATGTGTGATACGGTGTTGAAGACCCCACTTGTTTCCTATGGCTTTTTTACATGTGATGAGTGCAATTGTAGCTTTTTGTTTACTTTTTCTTGTATATTTGGCATCCAATACCTAAAACTAGACCCAAGAATTTAGCATCGTTGGAGAAAGTTAAGTTTTTTTTTTATAATTAACGCACACATCAAGGGGTTATGAATACCCTTATAATGTTGTTAAACACAGTGCGAGCATTTAGGAAAATAGGAGGGGATTTGAAAGGAGACACCGACGCACGTTGCTTTTGAATTTTTGGACGTATTCAGTTGTAGTTGTATGCCGTTAACGAAGTGAGGGTCTACATGCGGAATATTGTATTTCATAGAGAAGAGTACCAGTTCAGTCTTGTGAGGATTTATTGTAAGTCCACATTTACTGGTCTTTTTTTGAAAGCTTAGAGCATTTTGAAGCAGTTCTTTTCATGTGCTAAGAGACTTATATGGTAGTCGCACAGCCCGTATGTGTAATGCTCTACGAGTCTCTGTTTTTCCACACCATTACAAAAATTCAAAAGCAATGTGCATCGGCATTTACGATCAAATCCTCTACTGTTTTCTTAAATGCTAGCACTGTGTTTTCGAGATCACGAAGCCCGTGGCGACAGAAAAAAACAAATTTTTCCACAAACAAAACTTTATCTTTTTTTATCAAACCTTACATCTTTACAATATGAAAATATAACAACTTCTTTGAACACACGATAAAACTAAAATTCAACCTTCACCAAGACAGTTTGCTCTGCCATAGCGTCCTTGTGAATTTGTGTTTCCTCGTGCTGTTTCAAATGGTGTTGCAGTCGGAATTCCTTGTCACAATAGTCACACCGATACAACTTTCTGTTTTCATGTATAAGCATATGTTTCCGCAGCGAGGATGAATAAGCGAAACCCTTTGTGCAAACCTTACAAACATATGGCTTCGCCCCACTGTGCACTCTGTAACAAGAATTCAGCTATGTAATTTTCAGCATACTGACAAGATTTCAAAGCAAGTAACTTACTTTTCGTGGGCTTTTCTTGCACTTGGAGTGTAAAAACGTAGCGTACAAAAGTTACACTTGAATGGTTTCTGTGCGCCATGAGTGAGAACGTGTCTACGTAATCCTTCGGAGATAGCGAAACATTTTCCACAGATCCTAAAAGTCAGAGAAATAAAGTAAAAATAATGAGAAGCATACTGATTCCTAACTTACTCGCATGCATAGCTTTTCTCATTGTTGTGTCTACGCATATGTTCCTTGAGTCGGTGCCGTTGGTGATACGTGTTCCCGCAGACTTCGCAGATGAAAAAGTTTGAATCTTTTTCCTCTGCAAAATCTTTGATTCGTAGTTTGAAAACAGGAACTGCATTGGAATCACCATCTTGCTTCCACGAAACAAGTTCGTATTTATCCGATGATTGTATTTGTTTAGCAATCTCTTGTCCATTGTATGTTTGTGGCCCATGGTTTTGCTCTTGGCTGGTTTCTTCTTCTTTGTCAGACTCATCATCAATCTCTACAACATGGGAATCATCATTGTTTTTGTTCTCTTGCGAATTGTCATCATTTATATTATCTATGGTTGTTTCAGTGTTCAATATTTTTGCGCTTTCTTTTTGAAGATTGTCTTCGGCACTTTGGATGACTTCTTCTTCATTTTCGTTTTCATTGAGATTATCGTTGTCCTCTGAAAAGCTTTCATTATCATCATCATCATCTTCCTGACTTTCTTCAAAGTTATCGTCTGTATCGCAGGTACTTGTGTGCGGATTTGAAGCTACCACAGAAGTAATCGGGACAGGTTGTTCATTCTTTCGAATCACTTTCAATGTTAGTTCCTTCGATAGTTTGAACTTACGTCCATTGTCTAGTTCGACTATAATAGAGTCTTTATTCAGTCTATTGCAGTAAACGCTTAGAATTTGGTCCGATTTGCGAGCTCTGATTCGAAGGCTGTAAGCCATGTTAAGTGCAATTTCGCATGATTTGCAAATTGACTGAGGGAACGCTGCAGAATCTTTGTCATCTTTGGGCTTGAAACAAGAAACTATTAAGGTGAAAAAGACATGTTATATTAGCACGACTTACTAAAACGTTTACTCCAGAAACAAGTTTTAACTTGGATATGGGGGCTATATCATCTTCGTCTCTTGGGCTGAATATGGAACGGCAGGATGAACTCTTCCTCAAACATATACGACAAGCTTCGGGAGTTATATCATATTTCATTTTTTAGTCAAAGATGCCAGTGTTTTAGTTAGAACAGAAGGACTTGTTTACAAAACTTAAATCTGCAAAAATAAAAACCAAATCAAATGAGCTTTTGACCAACTGACACTTTTGACATCTGCAATAAGTTTGTTTGCTTGAATATTTTCCTGAACATGTCAAATTCTTAGTAGCGGAGTTCACACTGTACAATTTTGTAGTTGGACGGACTTTAACGTCGCTTTCCATTGATTTCACTCGCGGAAGCACTCATTTTAAAAACTAATGGAACACCCAAAATTGTTTCTATTCAGTTTAACGTAATTTCCTTTGTGTGAGTGAAACACCTATAGCTCTTGAAAAATATTCCTTGAAGAAAATTTTCTTTTTGAAATGTCAAATCGAGAAGTTGTCACTCCTCAGAATCATGAGAAGCGATCTTTTTGCACCAATGGAACGGTTTGAGAATGCTCCTGGACGGTTCTTTACGTCCAATGGAAAGTGACATAATTAGAACTAAAGAGGATAAAGAACAAAAGGAAAGGGAGAACCACTACTTCTCTTGCCCCGCAACTTCCATCAAAAAAAGGAAGTCATTACAAATAGCATAATGGCACTTTCCATTGGTTGCACTCATTTTAAAAACCAATGGAACACCCAAAATAATTTCTGTTCAGTTTAACGTAATTGCCTATGTGTGAGTGAAACACCTATGGCTCTTATTTATTCCTTGAAGAAAATTTTCTTTTTGACATTTGAGTAACATGTGTTAGTGCTTCTTGAGTCGATTCTCATTTCAAATCGAGAAGCGGCTGTCACTCCTCAGAATCATGAGAAGCGATCTTTTTGCACCAATGGAACGGTTTGAGAATGCTTCTGGACGCTCCTGGACGGTTCTTTTCGTCCAATGGAAAGTGCCATAAGCTGAGCACGATCCAGCACAACTTTCCCTTTTTTTTTTTTTGAAAATCAAAATTAGCTCGGCTAACTTCATGGACATTGCGGGCACTAATAAAGGAAAAATGAATCACAAAAACTGCGAAGGAATATATTTTTTGGTTACTTCTTTGGAGCTTCGGGTCCTTGCGCTTGAATGAAGATTGAAGAGGACCTACAATTTTCTACCGATTCAGAACGGCAAGGCGCTTTTCATTACATGAAACTAAAAATAAATAAATATATGTATAGGGTGGCGCAACAAAGCGAGGAGCCCCTGGGCCTAGTGCTTTTCTCACAACCATGCCTTGTGAGGGAATCAAAGGGATCTACAACTTTTCTGCCGGTTCCGAACGGCTAATCGAGAAAGCGCTTTTCATGGCAATGAATACTAACGGCGAATTAGCTAATTCCTCGCAAAAGGCAAAAGCCGTGGAAAAAGATTCATTTCCTTGAAACATGGTATACGGAGGTGAAAGGAGAGGAATTAGGATTAGGATGGGAAATTGGAAAGGAAACGGAAAGTAGAAACAGGATATGGAAATTAAGATATGGGGATAAGGTCAGGAAACAGAAACCGACAAAGGAAACAGGAAAGTAGGTATTTAGGAAGGGAAAAGAAAATGAGGGAAGGGAATGATGGGAAGGGAAAGAATGCTCCTAGTCCAAGGCCTGGCACGCTTGCGGGGCTCCACTTAGCTCGACGGATATGGGGGTCTTGCCTCCTTGTAGAGCCTCACCTGCTATCGAAATTCAAATATCGTGTCTAGGGTCTAGGCACTACCGCTGTTATGTAGTGCTGCCTTTTCCCACCCCTCCTGGAATCACTTCGGCATCGATGGCTGTCGGTGGGGATCCCCTTGAGAAAATATTCTAACAGGCACCAATCACCTTTGCCACATCGTACAGTAAAATTTTTTAGAATGTCATCTTCGTGGAACAAAATATTCACCATCCGCCCACACCGTTGATTGGACCCTACCACTTACTGGGATCTTCTTTTCAAGCGAAGGCCTCTTCGATTCTGAATGTCCAGCGATCTTTACGCTGCTTCAAAATCTTACTACAGCAATATGATTATTGTGGGATCTCTTTAACTCTCTACTCGATTTACCTATAAAGAGCTCTTTTCAGGTTCGTCCAATTAGGCCATAACCAAACAAAAAAAATCTAGTTCCCGAGGTATCTTCCTTACCGAGTCTTCCTCGCCCCTCTCAGAAAAGCCTTGCGTTATGACAGAGTCGCCTCTTCGGAGTGTCAATCTGAAGTGAATACCTCGTAATTTAAAAAAAATACTAACACAGGTACAAAATTAAAACAAAAAAAAACTTAGGGCTAAAAACAAAACAAAAAAGGAAAATAAATAAAAATATAAAAAAATAAAAATTGTGTTTTTACTCCCGCCGGCCGCTCCGTCCCACCATTTTGCGGTTGTAAATAGCGCGTTCTCTTTTCGACCCTGCTAGGATAGTGGTCAAAATATGGCCCTAGTTTTTTATTTATTTTAAACAAGAGTTCTTTTCCTTGCAGGTGCCCGCAACAAACATCATGTGATTCGAATCTCTTACGTAACGAGCAGACGTTAATGACTACGCAACGGACCCCTTCTTTACAGTCCCAAGTGTATATTTCTCATAAAACGTTCAACCACGAAATCTTTACATATGCTTGTTACTTGGAAAAAAATATTCTTCCCATTTGTTAGCTATTTCCATTACCTGAACTCTCCTCAGCAAAACTATGTACTAGTTTTGTGCGAGTAGAAAGTGGCAAACCTAAAAAAGACCCTTTGAGGCAACCACAGGACAAACCAAGAGCTTCAACGAACTAACGGATCACAACATGGTGAGATTGACCCACGCTTGAATTATGTAGTGCGCGTGTTCAAATATGGCCAACGCTATAAAAGCTGAACAACACAATTATACCTATAGCCCCAGTGACAAAGATAAATTTTATTTATCAACAGATGTGCCTCGCCCATCGGGGCATTTTTGTTTTGTTTACATCGTTACCTTCTTAAATTAATTTCAAAAGAAAAAAGAAAACCTTATTTACATCGAAGGAACTAACAACAAAATATTCAACCTAAATAAGTTCTTATCGATATTAATCGTCATTTAAAACAAAGCTTCGCCCTGAGTTCAGTTGTTCACAAATGCAGCGAATATCTTGTTTATGTTCAGGGTTCCTCTTCTTCAATTCTAAGAGTATGAGCTTCCTTCTTTCGTTTAAGTTCTTCGCCCTTTCACCAACGTTATCTTTCGATTGTTGCAATAATTCTTTTATTTCTTTCCTAAGAGCCAAGTCAACTTCATGGAGGAAACTCGTTTCAGTTCTCTGATGGTTTTCTTCTTTGGGAACCAATGTGATGGGAATGGGATTATCAAAGCACATTTTTAAAAATACATTCAACTGCATAGTTTCAATAGAACTTTCAAAGATTAAAGTATTCTTCTCCCATTGGTTTTTCTTCGATGGTATTTCTATCCGATCGTTCATTTGTTTGATAACAGTAGGCGGCAATGCATCATCACCGCGACCCAAGTTACGGGACAGGGCACAATCTAAATCAACCGGAAAATATATTTGTCCAAACGACAGTTGGTGCGTTTTGGAAATTTTAAAAATTTCATATCTCATGCCAGCGTAGTAGTTGTTATCATCACACAATATGACAGTAGACTTTAAAGATGAACTATTCGATTTAGTTTCGGTGATGATTTGCTCAATCCTTTGCAGAACATTCTTTCGTTCTTCTTTGAATCGTAGTCCTCTTGTTTGAGGATCAAAATAAAAGATTTCATCATAACACACATGTATGAAGTTATATTGGTGAAGTGCTTTGGTAGTGTTTTTGCAAAACGTTGTCTTACCAGAAGCTGGAAGTCCTATCAGAGCGATAACGCAAACATTTACCATTTCAATGGCAATGAAAAAAAGAAAAACTAATTTAAAACTAAAATCTTAACCTAGGGTACAAATGCAGGTTTATGCAGCATTTGTCACAGGTCCTATCGTAGGGTCAGCAGTCGGAGTGTCGGTTGTGATTGCGGCGGCTGCCAGAGCCTTAGCTTCTGCTTCTCTTGCGGTAGCTTCAAGTTCTTGTACTCGTCTGTTATTGATGTCGGTTTGCACTTCAACATATACGTTCATCATTGATTGATTAAAACGGGCAAATTTGGTAACACATTTGTCAACACACTCATTCTAAAAAGAAAGTGATGATACTTTTGAAAAGATATGAATTTCCCGGTAAATGCATGTTTTTGTTACCTCATGGGTACCAAGGTTTCTGCTAAAAAAATTGTCCACACAACTTGAGAAGCACAGCTCGGTAACTTTGTTGTATAAGATAAGGAAATCTTTAAACTAAAATAAAGGTGATTTTATGTGTCATTGATAAGAATATGAAGAAGAACTATTACGTTTCTAATTTGTGAGTCCATTGGGGTGGAATTCATTTATTAAATTAAAGAAATTTAACTTTTTACAAATAACTTTATATTTATGGTCTTTTCGTCCGACAAAAAGTCACTTTTTATGATCCACATTCCACTTTCCACAGGACGGAAATGTCAAAACTCACTAAGTGAGTTCAGCGAACAACTGGTGTTATATCGTTCAGCCAAATAATTTTAATAAAAGAAGGACATTTAATTAAAACTTTGCCTGGGGTCTAAGAAATTTATGAAATTGTGTTTAGTGTGGCGTAGAAACATAAAGTAAGATATCAGGTGCGTTTTTTTGCACGCGTATATACACTTGCTTACATTTTTGCATGTTAAATACAACAACAAAATAAGCGAATAGCGCGGATAAACTTCTACGTTTATTTCTGAAGCGAATATAAACTGCAAGTGCTACCAAGATCGTGTAGATGAATTTTTATAGATGTCAAAAAATTCATTCAAAATTCATCCGTTTGACAAATCAAATAAAAACAAATTCCGATGTTTTTTTTTCTCATTTGTCAATGCCTGAATCCTGAAATGCTGAAACCTTAAGAACTACCTCCGCGGTGTTGGAGACTCCCTGGACGTGGTGGTAATTGGCGTTTAAATTGGCAAAGGAAAGCGAACTGGGACCTACGGAGGCTTTCTATTGGCCTGCTACGACGCCGACAACGAGGAGTACCAGAGCATTTGCAAAATTGGAACAGGTAAGATTACCATGTGTCTCTATTTCAACAAAATTCTAAACCACCCTTAAAGGTTTCAGTGACGAAGACCTTCAAACGCATGCTGAGTTCTTCAAAAAGCACGTGATCAAGACGCCCAAGTCATACTACCGCTACGACATCTCCCACCGAGCCAGACGAGTGGTTTGACGCCTTTCAAGTGCGGGAAATAAAATGTGCTGATCTCTCGCTTAGACCTCTCTGCTCACAAGGCAACAATCGGCATTGTGGATCCCGAAAAGGGCATCCCACTGCGTTTTCCGCGATCCATTCGGATACGAGATGACAAAACACCCGAAGATGCCACCTCTGCATCCCAAGTTGCTGGCAAGTACTCCAACCAAGACCTAGACCAAATCAAAAACCAGCAACACAAATCCAAGGACTCCGAGGAAGATTTCTATTAAAAGTCGAGTTTATTTTTAGTCGTTTGTTAAGATTGTGGTAGAAACTAATAAATTTAATGAAAAACTAAACATCGACTGTTTCCTTCTGGTTTTTGCGCTCCACTTCACGCATGCTTGTCCAGATGTTACCACCGGGCCCGGGCTTGGTGTCGTAGTTCATCGAGTCTGGCGGTGGAAATGGTGTCGTTTTGTCATGGTAGTAGCTGTTGGGAGCATGCATCACAAACTCGAGACATGAGATCTTTCGTGACTGTTCTTCGTCGGGGCCTTAGAACACAAGAAACTATCACTTTGAATCCTTAAGATTGTTTCACAGAGTACTTACCGATCAGGTACGTGCTGGGGTCAAAACAATCGTTGGGGTTTGGACTTGACCATGTAATAGGCCGAGTTGAACAAATCAAAAAAAAAACTTTTGTTCCCCGTGGTTGCGAACTGGCATGCTTGTATGGGCTCGGCTCGAGCTCGCCGGACGGTGTGGGATCTTGTCCACAACCACAGAGGATTCAACCTAAGCAATTCCACTCATTAAGTTTTTCACAATTCTCAGGCGATGGGATAGACCATCCGAATCAGCCCCCTTGTGATGGGTACAGTGATGAGTCAACAACAGTCTATCTGGTCCATCCGTGTCGCGCCCCGTCAGCACCAGAGATCCTTGGGCTTCGTGTAGTTGCATCGTCGTCCACTTCAGTGAAACAAGACTACAACGAGCATCTGTGGACAATGCGTAAAAAGTTTCACGAGCCAGAACCAATAGAACCGTCCGACACATCAGTTGTACGAGCAAATCTTTGGAATATCGACCGAGGAGCCGGCGTTTTAGGGAATCACTCAAGGTTAATTCACTTGAAAAAGTTTTGCGTATCCAACGAAGCTAAACGTCACAATAAGAAGACAACCAAAACCAACTCGAAAACACATCTTCACAAATACCGTCAGCTACTGTAGCTGAGACATCAAAGTCATACTTAACGTCAATAGCGAACAGCAAAGGTATGCAGAGTATTTTATTTTGAATCTGACCACTGTCACTGACTTATTTTCTTCTTCACAGGTGTCCATTACAAAACACTGGACTAGGTGGAGGACTTTCCGACATCGAGGACAGTGGAAGAGGACGGCTATTTGTTTTCAATGATTTTATCTGATCTATTTCTTAGTATTTAATACCCTTATGTACCTACCAATTGCAAATAAATAAGTATTTTTGTGCCTTTGCTATTGAAAGGAACAGAAGTCTTTATTTTTTTGGAAGGTTATTTCTGACAAGTGTGTTCTGCGCATTGTGGGGAAGAACCCTCGAAAGCCGGGCTAATGACTTGCGGTCACAGCTATTATTCGTAGCGAATAACTAGGCGGCGAAGAATTTGATTTGCTTTTGTTACTCAACTAAAATTTATCGAGTTTACGAAACACTGTCAACTTTGATGCTATTGGAGATTGTAAGACAAGGTCGATGGGTACATCACCACCAGACAATCGCTAGCATCAACATTGAGAGGGTTTCGTAGTGCTTACTAGCTAAGTAAGTAGTATATACTAACTAAGTTATGAACTAATTAATCAAATGGTGATTAAAGAATTCTCTTCGTCGGAGACATGTGAAGGTAACTAGCACCTTTCGAATCGGTAGCAACTGTAGTTGTAGGCGGTTGTTTTTTTTGGCTGCCTCTTGGGGACTGTTGAATTACGATTCAGCTTCCCTATTGATTTTGGCTTGGAAGGCGTTTTAGCCGCCAAAGCAGACTGCTTTGTCGATGGCACTGCTGAGGTCGTTGTGGCGGTGCGTTTGGCTTCATCGACCTTCTTCCATATACCTGCTATACGACTGCTTATTTGATTTATTTTTGTTGCAGTGGTCAAATTAGAATTGCTGCGTGAAGGTGGGGTTGTCGATGGAAGGTTTGCTTGCAGCGATTGCATCGACGGTGTTACACGAATTGTCGCGTTGCTGTTCGAACGTTGCTGTGCCGTTGGTACACTAGGCGATTTACGAACGCCTGTAAGGCCTTTACGTTTGTTACCGATACCTGCTGATGCTGCTGTGCTAGGTCGAGTGGGGATAGATACTTGTCTCGGAAGCTTTTCAACTAAGGGAGCAACTTTTGACAAGGGCGGCTTTAACTTTGTAGCAATCGCCTTTTTCAAAGATAGCTTAGAAGCACGTGAGGGTAAGAACACAACATCTACCACAGGTATTGGCACCTCAGTGATTGTTGGTTCGTCTTGAACAAAAGTTCCCTGGCGTTCAAGTGATGGTAGATGCGCTAGTTCTGCAACCACATCAGTTTGATTTGCCTTCTTAATCAAACATGTATTTGAGCCTAAACTCAATTTGGATGGCGTATCTGATTTCTTCAGAACGGTAGCATAAGTAGTCGGCGGCTTTAAGTTCTTTTGCTCGATGCTGGTCACGGGCAGTTTCTTCAATTGTGACATCTTACTGACTGCGATGTTCGTGATATTGCTAATCTGTGTTTTGCTGGGAATTGTTGGGCGTGCCGTCTTGCGATATGGTGATATGTAAGACATTTCTTCAGATAAGTCGTCAGTGGAAGTAAGACTCCCGTGGTCATGGCTCGCATCAGTAGATTGGATATCACGATTACTTATTTCCTGATCACATGTATAACTTAAGGTGCGTGTGCGGTAACGGTCGGGATTGGATGTTCTTTTTTGAATCGAAGGCGGACTCATTTTTTGTAGTTGTCGGTTTTCTTGTGTTGCGTGTTCAGCCACATTTTCAATTCGCAACACTTCATCGTCCTCCGCATCAAAATTGAGTTCTTGCAGCTCTCCGTTGTAGTTCTCATTGAGAGCAAAGTCCGCTGCAATTGTGTAGGTATTGAAGCGATCTTTAACCAGTTTTCTTTTCTGTTTTGGGGTGATTGCTCTTCTTGCCATAATGCCTAGTGGTAAGGATTTTTTTCTTAAGCGCGGTAACTGTGGGCTAAGTTGAATTTCAAAGCATCCGGATATACTCAGCAATTCCATGCATGAAGGTGGACGAATATTATACAAGTCCAGACTGTCAGTACTTTGAGTCATGTCTTGCGGCAAATTGTCCGCTAACCGATTGGCCTCAAATGCGATAATGGTTGAGTTGGTCTTGATTGACGGAAATTCAAATCTCGATGGTAAGTATGTGTTTGCAGAGGATACTTTTAATGGAACGCGTTTCACTTCTCCGCCCACCTGGAATTTAATGCCCTCACTTGGTAGTTCATGGCACTGCTCGATTTCTGAACCGATGGCTTCTATCTCGTCGTTTACCAAAGCGTCAGTTTCTGTTTTCAAAGAGTTTGGTTGGGATGTTTTGACTTCCTCCACCGTATGTATAGTCTGCATTGACAGTGACTCGAAGGGTTGGATTTCGTTCGTGGGAGTTATCTCCGCAAAGTCGTACATTTCGTACTTTTGGTTGGTATTATTTAAAGGTTCTTCTCCTCTCAAGGGAGAAGTAGTCTTCCTAATATCACCGAGAAATTCGATAAAATTATCCCTAATGCATTTCTGAACCTGTTCGGATATGCTTGAATTCAAGGATCGGGAATAGGAACTGAAAGCATTCACTATCGCATAATTGATATATGCTTTAAAATCATTAGGGACTGAACTAAATTCACGATTTTCCATGTTTGCATCTGCGTTAGCACTACCTGGAATTTGCATATTGCGAACAAACTAAAATAATGGTTTCATGGAACAAGATTGTTGGTAATATCGCCCCGGTCAACAGCGGAGAAGAGAATTTTGTTTTCTAACCGAGAATTTGAGTTTTTGAGTTAATTACTCAAAAATGAACAATGGTGCAAAAAATGTAATTTTTTTTTTATAAAGATGTTTTGAAACAAATTTTTTTTTTTTTTTTTTTTTTTAAGGCAAAAACTTGGATAATTAAGTGGTGAGTGTATTATATAGGTATGAGTGTTATTCACGTAACTTCAGTATATGTGCCGAAGTAACGATTCAAAAAAAAATTATGTAAATGAACAAAAGAAACGAAAAAAAAGGATTATGTAATCAGAAAAAAGGGATTATGTAAATAAACAAGAAAAAAAATAAATAAATAAATAGAAAAATGAAAACCAAAAAAAACAAAGCAAAAACAATGTAATAACAAAATAACGAAAAATGAAAAGAACCCAAAACCAAAAGTAACCAAAAACAACAAAAAAATAACGAAGCAAATTTAAAAAAACTAGGTAACAATCGAACAAAAAAATTGTTAACCTGTTTTTTTTCAACTTAAAGGTACAAGAAAAAATCAAAAACTTAAAAGAAAAAAATTATTTTCTAAAAAAAATAAAGTTTTTTCTAAGTCTTCGAACTAACAAAGACAACAAAGCAACAAAAACAAAATATAACGACGGGTTTCGATAACCGAAATCTGAAATTTTTTATTTTTTTTTTCAAAAAACCCAAATTGTATTGAAAAATAAATGTTTTTCAAAAATAACTTGTATTGTTGTTTATTTCATGAAACATTGTGGGGATGCTTCGGGCAACTTATCTGGTGATTGATGATTTGATGTGTGTGAACTGAGCGAGAGGTAAGTATACGTATTCTGATTTAAAAGACTTTCGGACGGACTGGTTTTTATTTGAAATTCCCTCTGAGTGGTAAGTAGGAGCAAACAAACATTCAAGACAAAAGACAAAAAGATTGTTGCTATCCAAATGTATTCGCAATTCTATTCTGGCCTGTGACCTTAGATAGAAGACTTAATACATTTGGATAACAGAACACAAAAAGAAAGTTATTGTGCAACTGTGCGACACTACGTCATCGACAGGACACAAAACTTTGTTAGAAAACAATAAAAAAAAGGGAATGAAAAGTAAAAAGAAGAAGATAGAAAAGTAAAATTTGTTAAGTTAAGGGATGGGTAATTACAATTAAACAAAGGTTAATTGTTGTTGTTATCCTCTTCTTGTTATCTCGTCGCAAATGAAAGTGGTATGTCTGAGACTTTCCCGATCACGACATACGAGTTTCCAAAGAGGATAACACAAACAATTAGGGAGTACTAAAATTGGGAAAAGGTAGACGGAAACAAAGGACTAACGCTGTGGGCAATTTGTAATCGCCTAACGTTGTGGGCGCCATTTGTAATAGGCCGAGTTGAACAAATCAAAAAAAAAACTTTTGTTCCCCGTGGTTGCGAACTGGCATGCTTGTATGGGCTCGGCTCGAGCTCGCCGGACGGTGTGGGATCTTGTCCACAACCACAGAGGATTCAACCTAAGCAATTCCACTCATTAAGTTTTTCACAATTCTCAGGCGATGGGATAGACCATCCGAATCAGCCCCCTTGTGATGGGTACAGTGATGAGTCAACAACAGTCTATCTGGTCCATCCGTGTCGCGCCCCGTCAGCACCAGAGATCCTTGGGCTTCGTGTAGTTGCATCGTCGTCCACTTCAGTGAAACAAGACTACAACGAGCATCTGTGGACAATGCGTAAAAAGTTTCACGAGCCAGAACCAATAGAACCGTCCGACACATCAGTTGTACGAGCAAATCTTTGGAATATCGACCGAGGAGCCGGCGTTTTAGGGAATCACTCAAGGTTAATTCACTTGAAAAAGTTTTGCGTATCCAACGAAGCTAAACGTCACAATAAGAAGACAACCAAAACCAACTCGAAAACACATCTTCACAAATACCGTCAGCTACTGTAGCTGAGACATCAAAGTCATACTTAACGTCAATAGCGAACAGCAAAGGTATGCAGAGTATTTTATTTTGAATCTGACCACTGTCACTGACTTATTTTCTTCTTCACAGGTGTCCATTACAACCAATGGTGTATTTAAACGCTTTTATGTAAAGACACAGACGTCCGCTTGAAGGCTAAAAAGCATTAGTGAAATTCGTACTCCCTCACATCTGTTTAAGTTTGTTCTTGTGGTGTTGCAGGGTTAGGTGCGATTTCTTTTAGCACGGTCATCGATTCTGTAGTTTTAATAGAATCTATGCAGTCTAGGACATGCGATGTTGAAGTCAAAGTAGATGCGGTATTTGCGGACTGCTTATCAGATTCTGGATTCCCTGATGAAGTCTGTGGTGATTGTCCATTGACAGAAGGATTTTCCAACTGATTTGGAACTGGTAGAATCTGTCGCAATGCATTATTTGTTGGCTTGGTACTTGCTACGTTTGAAATACCAGCATTTGTTGTCTGAACAGTCAGTTTATCTGGCACTCCTGGATTCACTATTTGAGCTTCTGGTATGTATGTATGTATGGTACCTCAACTGGGAAGTTTCGCATTTGCTATTTGGACAGTTTCAATGATTGGAGACCCTGCACTTACTATCTGGGCTGTTGGTATCGTCGTACAAATTATGATTACACCTTCATGCTGTTTTCCACAACTGCCATCGTAGTCTACAGTCTAGTACAAACAGCTGTTTAGTAAAAAAAAATCCATTTATGTCAAATTGCAGTGCTGCCAAATGTTTTAATAGTTTGGGGAAGTCGTTTTTTTGGGCGAAATTTATATCCGCGGGCAAAAAAACACGCCTATCTTCATTCCGAATCATTCAAAACTTATTATTTTTAACTTTAAAGGCTCACCAACACCAGTGCTTTTTATGAAAATGCCTAAACGAAAGCGGCAAGAGTGACACAGAATCTTCATAAAAGACCTCTAGAACTAAAGCGTTTTTGCAGTCGAGGCAGTGGTAATTGCAATTGTTAAAATTAAGTTATACAGAGCCATTTATGAGAACATACACACCTGAAAGACCTAAAAAAATCCAGTGTTTTCATACATTTTTATTGCGATGGCAAAAATTATGACAACGGGGTTTTGCAGCTGTCACACGTCACACTAAAATTAGCTTTTTTCGACCCCCCCCCCGTGTCACACTGTGTCACACTTTCTGTGACCCCCCTATGAATATTACGTCACAAAAGCGTATACCCCCCCTGCGCATGATAAAATTTAATTGATAGTGCAGCTATAAGTTTTAATTTTTTTTATAATAAACTAACAAAACGTTACGTTGCCGTAGACCCCCCCCCTCCCCTCTTGTCACATCTTGTCACACTCAGCGAGACACCCTCCCTCCCCCCTGTATGCGAACGTATTCTAAGTAAGTTTGGGAGAACCTAAAATTTGCGGGTTTTTGTCTTCGCCGCAATTGGAGCTTTAAAAGTTTTCTACCAATGAGTTGTGAATCGGGAATGGTCATCTAATTTGGCATTTGATTATTTTCGAAGATTATTCATCTGGAAATTTTACAATAAAAATTTAAAAATAAAAATTTTACTTATTACTGTACACCTGCAACACATGTGCCTTATTAACATGCCTGCTTTCCGAAACGCACGTTGTTTACAAATGTCAAAGTTTTTTTTTTTGTTAAAAAATTGTGTTTTCCTGTAACAAGAATTAAAACTCTATTAATTTACAAAATAACTTATTTCAAAACAGAAATTATTCAGAAATGGGGCTCACTAAGCAATATTTAGCTTACAGGCTTAACAGCACTTTCAATATCATTGCCAGTGGTCGACCAAATGTAAACTTTATGATCTACAATAACATCGAGGGCCGATATGTGGTCGTTGGAGGTGCTGAAAATGCACTTGTTTGGGATTTAAGGTTCGCTTTTGTAGTGTCAATGAATCACAGCATCTTAATCAACACAATCTCTTTTACAGATTAGGTGAACAAGTGGTTTCGCTGAAACGCGACAAACAGGAGGTCACGGCTATTCGCGCCAGCCCCGATCGTGTTCATGTTGCTGTTGGCTACTCGGATGGCGTGGTAGAAATATTCGATATCGCATCTAGATCTTCAGTGTGTTCGCTATCGCTACACAAAACGGCTGTCGCAATTTTGCGTTACGACTCTATGGGCATTCGACTGATTTCAGGTGGTTTGGATACCGAGCTTGTTGTAAGTGACATTGTCACACAAACAGGCAAGCAACGACTGATCGGGCATAATGGCCCCATCACTGATGCACACTTTTTGGAGCGGTTTGGTGGCAATGACGTTGTTGTTTCCAGTTCCAAGGACACCCAGATCAAGTTCTGGAATTTGGAAACCCAAACATGTTTCAAAACTATCGTAGACAACCGCACTGAAGTATGGGCTCTGGCATTTGTGAAAGATCTTATGATAGCGGGCAGTGGAGATAGCGCCATGAATGTTTATCGCCTGAAGCAACGAGATTCTACAGGCGACATTATAGCATCGGCAATTGATGGACTTAGTTTAGATGATGAAGATACAATTAGTCCGATAAACGTGACGAATTGCGGTGCCATACAGAGATCCGGTCGCGGGAGGACTGTGAATCTTGTTGCTGATCCAACCGAGAGAGTAGTTAGCTGCCATGGGACCAACGATGTTATAGAAAACTTCTATATTTGCTCTACGGACGAGGCAGACAGACGTCTGGCCAAGAGATTGAAGAAAGCTGCCAAATCTGTTTCTGCGGATGCGGATTTATCCAAAGAACTTAGCCTATCCGATGAGATAAAACGATTGCCAAACATCAAGGTGAAAAACAAGATAAAGTCCATTGATATTCTGATGGGAGTCAACAATGAACTAAGAATCGTAACAAATCTCGCCAACAACAGCTTAAATCTGTATTCACTGAATGTTCTAGAGAAGCAAGGTGAGGCGAACCTTCTCCGTTCCATCACCCAATGTGGTCATCAGAGTGAAGTGAGGAGTGTCTGCTTCAGTTCGGATTCACTGGCTATTGCCTCAGGCAGTGGGGAGTCAATGAAACTCTGGAACAGGGAATCTATGAGCTGTTTGCGGACTGTCCCTACTTCGTACATTTTGAGTTCTTGCTTTGTCCCTGGAGATCGTTATGTACTCCTGGGATTGAAGTCGGGAGTGCTGTTGATTGTCGATGTTGGAACAAGTGAAGTCATAGAAGAGATTCCAGCCCATGATAATGAACTCTGGTCGATTTGTTTGCTACCAGATTTAAAAGGATGTGCGACCGGAAGTAGTGATACCACTGTGAAAACCTGGTCCTTCGAACTTATCGACAATCCAAACACAGAGGATAGCGTTTCCAGACCAAAACTATTATCCCTTCTACACAAAAACACATTAAAATTGGAAGAGACAGTGCTATGCGTGAAGGTTAGTCCGAATATGAAGTTCCTAGCCGTAGGACTTCTAGACTCAACGGTGAAAATTTTCTTTTTGGACACTTTCAAGTTTTATCTCTCGTTGTATGGCCACAAACTGCCTGTCCTGTGTTTGGATATATCGTACGATTCGGCGATTATTGCAACCGGATCGGCAGACCGTAATATCAAGATTTGGGGATTAGACTTTGGTGATTGCCATCGGTCGTTGTTTGCCCACGACGATTCTGTAATGGGTTTGCAATTCGTTCCCAAGACACATTTGTTCTTCACTTGTGGCAAGGACGGCAAAATAAAGCAATGGGATGGAGACTCTTTTGAAAAAATTATCACCCTGAGTGGGCATGTCGGGGAGGCGTACAGTTTAGCGGTGAGTCCAAATGGGCGGTATTTAGTCAGTTGCGGCTCTGATCGAACATTGCGGCTGTATGAACGCACGGAAGAGCCAATAGTCCTACAGGACGTGCAAGAGGAAGAACGTGAAGAAATTGAAAACAGAACCTTAGCAACCGGAGAAGATAACTCAATTCCAATGCTGCCTGGACTGAAGCTTCCTTCGCGAAAGACAATCGGTGCTGAAAAAGGCGTCGAAAGTATACTCGAATGTCTAGAAATTTTAAAAGAGTTTGAAAATGACGATGATCCAGAACTACATCCACTTATGATAGCTTATGACGCTAAAACTCCAAACGACTTTCTCCTTGCTGTTTTACAAAGAATTCGAGCTTCAGATATGGAGGAGGCCTTAGTTCTTTTGCCATTCTCTAGTGTTATCGAGATCCTTGAGCGAGTTCCGAAAATGGCCGATAGTCGAAAAGACCAAACTGAGATAATATGTAAAGTAGTGCTATTCCTCTTCAGAATCCATCAGAAACCAATCACGAGTAATCAAACACTTTTGCCAGTGATAGGGACCATTATTCGATGTCTGCAACAACTAACTGTCGAATGTCGCGATATGGTTGGAATGAACTATTATGGGTTACAATTGCTTCAGCATGATATTGAACAGCGCGAGGGTGTGGAGCTATTCCGCGATGCTACACAGTCGAGAAAACAGAGACACAAGAAAAGGAAGATCGTTGCTAAGAGGACACACATTCAAATGGCTTGATGGGAAATTTGTTAAAACTAAGTTATATTGTTCGTATCTGAATAAAAGATTTGTTTTTCTTTATTTCATATTTATGGTTTGTTTATGGAATTATCCTCGCGAAAGTATCAACTGTTTCAAGTCATTTCAATTCGAATTTGAACTAAAATCAGATCCACAACTTTTTTTCCTCCTCAATGGGCTAAGCGGTTTTTCAAAGTGTTTTTCAAAATGAAGGAGCGCCTTCGCACTAAGGTGATGAGTTAACGTTTACTTCGAGAAATGGGAACTTAGAAGTTTCTGGTTCGTATAGTTGGATTTTGTATCAAGTGCGAATTGTTTATTTTTTAATGATGCCGAGCACTTTGTCTTATTCTTATTCTAACAAATAACTTCCAATACATTTGGTAAACTGACAATGGTTTAGGTGCAGGGGTTTTCACATAATCTATATATACCTTGGTAGCACAACAACTATCTGCCAAGCAGAGGTAATAGCTATTGAAATCTTTGTTTGGGAATGTATGAGAAGAATCCTCCGAAGATCAGGCATTCTTAATTCAACCAAAATTGAATCCAAACTAGTTTGGAACTGCCTGACATGTCTATCTCAATTAGCCACCCCCAATGAAATAACTCTTTCGTGGGTGCCTGAACACTAAGGTGTACAGAGCAACGAAGGGTGTGACCGCCTAGCTAGACTTGGCTCTCAATCCCAATTCAAAGGCTCGGAACCCTACTGCTGTCTCCCAATCAGTAACATTAAACAATTGAGGAGTAATGAGAAGAACACCTGAAAACACAATGCAATAAAAGAACAGTTTTAATATTTATTATTTTGGTTTATTATTTCTTAAGAGACGATGTTAGCATCGAATGGTTGACGATCGACCACACCTTGAACAGCTCCATGGCCACTGCGAGTCAAAACTATTCATCGACTTTCTCAAAGACGTATCAAAGAAATTCTTGACATGAGCAAACGTGACGCAAAGTTACTTACTGACTTCCTCACTGAATATTGCTCTCTCAGATATCGTGTTAAAAACATAGGCATCAGCCAGGATGAAACCTGTCGTCTCTGCCTCGAAGACATAGAAACAGCTGAACATATTTTATGTGAATGCCCTTGCCATAGCCAGATCCAGGCTAAATCGTTTCCAAAAACGATTCACCCCTTGACATCAGGAACAACTCTTCATCGAATATAATTAGGTCCTTACATGACATCGACTTCGAGCGAAGACGTGCTAGTAAAGGCATTTTGCATTCGCCATATTCAATTTAATAAAATGATATGCGAGAGCATTGGCATTGTTGGATGCATTGAATGCAGTTAGTTTACTCCATACTACATAGTAACCGATCGGAGAAAAATAAATTAGAGAAAAACTAAATAGTCACATTTATTTTTTCGTGGTGTTTGCAACATTTTTTCTGTAGAAGGCAAACGGTAAACGGAAAAAGACACATTCTACACGCCTGATTGATTAGTCGGAATAATGGTACAAATCGGATGCTTTATATCATTCAAATAACTGGTCTCGAAATCACATTTGGCCGAAATTATAATGATCTTTGTTGTCAATTGAAAAGTCCAATTTCAATTTCACTGTGGCGTATACGTAATATTTTAAACTAAAAAAAAAATACATACAACGAGACAAATTCAGGCCCGGATGTTTGCATTATCGCTCTACTAATGCTACTTCCGAACGTTGGCCAGCCGCATTTACTCCTAAAAAACACTCCTAGGATAAGGCCCAGGGCCCAACTATAACTTCGATTTTTTTTATACAAGTTTTAAATGACATCAAAAATGGAAGTAGAAACGGATTTGATCCTTCCAACTGATTTCGACAAAAAATTCCATGTTTCGTTCAAGCTTCCCATTTACTCCTACGTTCTTCAGAACTGCGCAGAAAGGAATTTGGGGTTTCGAACACTTTTATTGCAGAATCAAGTTACATAATAGGCCCTCTGGCGCATCGTTCATGAATGACCGTAAATACCATGTTCATGTTCATTGCTAGCAAAATCAGTGAAAAACCGTGGAAATAAAGTGTGGTCCCCATCCCCACAAATAAAATCCATAAACAATGAGTTTAGCCGAACTGAGAAAGCAGGCTCGCAGAATCTGAAAGCAAAGATTATCTGAGGGGAGTAATGATTGACTGCCCGAATCTCAGTGGCCCGTCAGATGTAATGGGGAATGTGACGGTGCTTGAACTCGACTTATAGAACCAACGGTGGACTTAAGCTATAAAAAATAGAAAGCCTGTATGAGCTATTCCGACGTATTTAGTCAGGGTCTTTCAATACAAGCAGGGTATTGAAATAGAGATGGTAACCGGTGAGCTCCTGGCGAGCCAACGGCAGCTCTCAAACCCGTGCAGCAGGGTACTGACACCAGATCATTCGGTCCTTTATGTCCAAGGAGATCCCGAAAGAGCGTGGCCATTCAGTTTAAGGTTGTGCGTGGGTAAACTACCAACCACGTTTAAACTATACGGTGCCGAAACGTACAACAGTCTCGGATAACAATTATGATTTCAACGTCGTACGCATTACGTACCGCCGCAGAATTAGTGGACGCCCAACACCGCTGTAAAGCAGACATGATTACCATCCACGAAGTGCTATGCAATGGGCCGGGCATAAAGAAGATGAAATACTGCGACGTCTACTACGGGGACAGCTACAGAAAACCGAAACAAGGCGGATTTATCCAGAGAGAAAGACTTAGAGAAAAGATTATTGTCAGCCAGTTTATGATTGTATAATAACCATCTGCATCAGGGCTAAACTCGACAACATTAGTTTTTCGATTACCTGAAACGTTTGCGTTAAAAAATAAGTTGTGTTAATAATGAGAAATTCATCTTCAGGAACCCAAGAAAATACCCCGTTGAACGCAATGACACCATAATCTTCCAGCTACAACCCCGCTTAACTGGGCCATGTGCTGTTTTCTTGTATGTTTCTTCTCTATAAAAGAATTTTAAAAAATATTTTATTAAAAATTTTGTTTTCCATTTTTTTCCATTGAAAATTTTTGTTTGGAACTTTTAAAATTTACAACAAACGCTTATGAGTATTTTCGAGCTTAACACGTTAAATTTCCTCTTGGCCGAATAAGTTTTGCTCGTTCTGGACAATTTTGTGGAAGGTAAGAAAGCTGTGAGAAATAATTAAAACCATGAGTGTTATACAAGGCACCATTGAATTGACGTTTACCTTATAGACTGTGCATTTTTCCATTGGACCACTCGGTGGTAGTATCCCTGGTCTGGGCATAATGGGAGCGGGTCTAGTTCCAAATGATTGTAGATAACTTAATTTGTAAACTGTATTTTTGTCAATCATTTCTGGCCCGAAAATTCTGATAGCCTGTACCGGAGCTATTAGGGGTGTCCTTTGGGGATTGCAATTCGGCATATAACTCAATTTGTAAGTAGTACACATCGGACCATTTGGGGGTGGCTCAATGCGAATCCTCTTCGCCCAGGGCATCTCATCTTTTGGTAATATGGGAAGAGGTAAGTAGCTCAATTTTTGGATGGTATTGCATTCAGCTGGAGCATCAGGTCGTACATAGCTCCCAGTTTGAATGATTGGCTTGGGTGGAGGATTGTTGCAGATGTCGTACGGCATATAAGATAGTTTATTGATTGTGGTTTTTTCCATTGGCGCAAGAAACTTGATAATACCATCTGGCACTTTCAAAGGCATCCTCTTGCTGTAGCGTTTTGGTACAAAGTCTTGTTTCTGACTAGTTATGTCGCACCAGGGACCTTCAAATCGTATGCCATTTGATTTCGGCCTTATCGGCTGAACGCGCACAACATTCCAGTGTGGTTGAAAAGAAAGCTTTTGAATGGTATTTGATTCCATTTGACCTTTCATGGGCTCTATACTATCCGGAACACGAATGGGAGTTGGTCGAACAAAACCGTCGTTACGAAGGTAGGAACATTTGTAAATTGTATTTTTTTCCATAATTGTACAAAAAATTAAAAAGGAAAAGAAAAAAGAAAAAGAAACCGAATGACTATGGCCAGAAGAAGTAAATAGAAAAAATTTATGTATTTAAATTGAAAATATTTTGTCGTTAATTGTCTAAATTGATAGCTCATGGCATATTGGAATAAGTAACGAGAAACTTTTGTTTAGAGTAGAGTCTCACAAGAAGTCACTGTTATAATTGATTATGTGTCCTAAAATAAAAAAAAAACTTGGGAGATCAAACGTAGTGGTCTCTTTAGAGGACCTATTTATTTATTGTTTTCTCATTTGTTGTTAAAAATTTTGAACCAAGAGCAGGGTGCCAGTAGTGTAGTGATTAACATGTCTGTCTTTTACGAGCGAGTGGTTTGAGTCCCAACAGAAAACAAAAATGTGAGTAGTTGGCAAGTCCTCCAATAGTAAATTCATTGCCATGAAAAGGGCTTTGTCGGTTCGCTGCTGGGAATCGGTAGAAATCTGTAGGCCACCTTCGTTCCCTAAAAAAGGTTGTAAAAAATACGCCTAGGTGAAGATGCTCCTGCTCTGTTGCTATATATGTAAGCCACGAGCATTGTTTTTATGGATGAGAATTTTATTGCTGAACTATTTCCTCAAATAATTAAGACGCAGGAAACCGGAGAAAACGAGCACCTATACGAAATTCCATGGTTCAATTTGCTCCTCAACATAGTTTCCGACAATATCATTCATATTAGCTGATGTATGTTCATTTCCAACTGATGTTAAAAAAAAAAAAAAAAAAAAATAGGGTAGCGCAACAGAGCGAGGAGCCGCTGGGCCTAGCGCGCTTCTCACAACCATGCCTTGTGAGGGAATGGAGGGGACCTACAATTTTCTGCCGGTTCCGAACGGCTAATTGAGAAAGCGCTGTTCATGGCAATGAATTTAGTAACGGAGGACTTGCCAATTCCTCGCGAAAGGCGATACCCGTGGAAAAACATTTGTGCCTCTGCTGGGATTCGAACTTGGAACCTCTGGGTTAGCAGGTGGACATGCTGATGTTCAGCTGTCTTGAAAAGCTGGGCGTCAGGGCCATTTGAACCTGAAGTCTGATTAGATCTAATCTTATATGACAAGTTTAACTTCTTCTAGGTCGGTCATCGTCCTGGTTGAATGGGACATTTAGGCTGTCAGCGGAATTTGATTCTTCGTCGCTGTTACACAGTCTGTGGAAGTGCATTTTCCAGGTCCTAGAAACGACTGCGAATCTACTAATATCTTGTTTTGCTGGCCTTTAAAGACTTGAGATTTGCCACTCTGGTATGATCTTTTCACCTTTTTGGTGAAGCTTTTGATTTTTTCAGTTTACTGAAACCCTTTTTGTGACTTAGGTTTTCTTCCCTTCTTTTCTCCTTACAAGTCTCATTGTGCTGGTCAAATGTAGCCCTTGTTCCCCTTTGCATCAACATTTATTGTGCTTTTTGCTTTGCTGCATTTATTTGCCTATATTCTTCATCGAACCTGTAACATAGAACAGCAGATCTGATGGCTTGTTGGCATTGCTACCATTTGCGTCTTCAATGTCTTCTTCTGACGGCATATGTTTCTAAGACAGAAATTTTCAAAACCGTATGTTAGACATTGTTTTCTCTTCCGAAGCTATTAGCACGGTTGTTCTTCAATCTAATTCAGGCATTACTAGAATTGATGATCTTCATCCCCCCTTAGATATTTTTATTGAACTAAGCAACGTATCTCACGTTATTAATAATTCAAATGACTGTTTATATACTTTTGACTTTCGAAAGGCGAATTTCGATTTGCTTTCGAATGAATTAAGCAGGGCTGGTATTGAAAATATATCAACCATTGCAAATATTGACAAAGCAGTCGCTTGCTTTTACTCCATTTTAGAAGATTGCATGAAAAAAACCATTCCCCAAAAGACGCTCAAAAATGCTAGTTTTTGTCAACCGTGGTTTACCAAGGAACTTAAGGCACTGAGAAATAAAAGAAACAAGGCTTGGAAGACCTATTTAATTACTCTTTCTCCAACCGACCACCAAATATTTATAAGTTTTTTTGAAGACTTCAAAACGCTTTCTCAGAATCTGTACTCTAGCTACGTCACCCAAATGGGCTGTTCTCTGAAAAACGATCCAAAAAGCTTTTGGTCCTTTGTAAATTCTAAAAAAAAATCAGACGGCTATCCAGCCAACTTTATTTATAATGCCATTTCATTAAAAAATACTCCCGACATTTGCAATGCCTTTGCAGACCATTTTAATGGCTCTTTTTGTAATACAAATCTAGAAATTGATGAAAAATACTTTGAATATTTAACTCACTGCTCGCAAGTGAATTTTAATAATATCCCTGTTCAAAGAGACAGAATTAATTACTACCTCTCTTCTCTCAAAGATGACGTTTCTTCTGGTCCGGGCAGGATTCCGCCAATTGTTTTAAAGAAGTGTTCCTCACGATTATCCTTTCCACTTGAACATCTTTTCAAGCTTTCATTAAAATCTGGAATATTCCCCACTCTTTGGAAAAAATCTTTTATCATACCTGTTTTCAAAAAGGGTGAAAAATCCGATATAAAAAACTACAGACCTATTTCAAAGCTCTCATGTATACCTAAGGTATTTGAACAAGTAGTCTGCGAAAGCGTATCCTTTTTTTCAAGGAATGTTGTCTGCCACCAGCAGCACGGATTTATGCAAAGAAGATCGACTGTTACCAACCTTCTATCCTTTCATCATAAGTGTTCCAATGCTCTTGAATGTGGGAACGAGCTTGATTGCATTTACACTGACTTCTCTAAGGCGTTTGACCAACTGTCTCATAACATCATACTTTATAAACTAAAAGCTTTTGGATTTCCCACAGTATTTATTGCTTGGATAAGCTCCTACTTAAAAAATAGGACTTATGAAGTCAAATTTCGTAACATTTTGTCAAAACCTTTCAATGCTATGTCTGGCGTGCCACAAGGTAGTCATCTTGGCCCCTTGCTTTTCATTATTGCTATAAATGATGTAATTTCTTGTATCTCCTATAGCGACATTTTAATCTTTGCTGATGATATGAAGATTTTTAAAATCATCAAAAATGCTTCAGATCGCGACTTCTTACAAAAAGATATTGATAGTTTTGTTGTATGGTGTTTAATGAACGGACTAACTTTAAACACTTCCAAGTGCCAAAGTATGACTTTTTCCCGCAAAAGATCTCCTAGCATTGGAGAATATTCAATATCGCAACAATCTTTATCACAAGTTTCTAGATTCCGTGACCTCGGTGTTCTTTTTAGTACCAACCTCGAATTTAATGAACACATCAACCTCATTATTAACAAAGCTAATTCAATGCTTGGCTTTATTAAGCGATGGGCAAAGGAGTTTAATGACCCTTATGTCACCCTCTCTTTATACAACTATTATGTTCGTCCCCATCTAGAGTATGCTTCTCAGGTGTGGTCACCATTTTATGATATTCATAAACCACGAATCGAAGCAATACAGCACAGATTCATACGCTTCGCTCTTAAAGGTCTTCCTTGGCAAGATCCTTTCAATCTCCCTCCTTATGAAAATCGTATTCGCTTATTAAATCTTCAAACCCTCTCACAGAGAAGAATCAACAATGATTTAGTATTTTTTCATCAATTAATAACCGGTATAATTGATGCTCCCGACTTGCTCTCCCACATAGGATTCAACTATCGTGGAGGAACTCACCAACTACGTAATCTAGAGTTTATACATCGCTCCCACCACCGAACTAACTATGGAATGCATGAGCCATTAGCACGCATGAGTAGGTTATTCAACTCTAATCCTTTTATTGTTGATTTCAACATTAGTAAAAGTAGTTTAAAATTAATATTAAGAACCAGTGTACCATCTGCATGATTCATGTTTAGTAGATTTTTAATTACTGTAGTTTAATTTCATTTTTTATTTATAACCTTGTTTAGTTATGTTTCACTAGTTTAGTTTGTTCTCTTAATGTTAATTTAATTTAAGTTTTACTTTGTTGTATTTTTGTAATGTTTTTTTTTTATTTTTCCTCGTATACGTTCTCTTTGTGCTTGTGTTGGCGTTATTTACTAACCACTAACACTTGCATTAATGATGAAAAGCGTAGATAAGTGTGTACAGACGAGCTTGCTCTAAGTTCAGTGCCACTTAAGTCTCTGAGATGCAAAAAAGAGACAGTAATAGGTATATTCGATTGGAATTGGCATTGTTATTTCTAACCATTGTAGCTTCAAAACAGATTTGGTACTCACCACAAATAGAAGAAAACTACTTTTGAGATGCCAAGACTAAATGGAACCCCACTTAAGATCTCTGATCAAGCCAGATACCTGGTAGTGATCTTAGACAAAAAAAACTGAACTGGGGTCCCAACATAGGAGAAAGATACAAAAAAGAAATGATAGCACTCTATTCGTGGAACAGGATTTTTGGCAAAACTGAGGACCAAATACTAAAATCATAATGTGGATGTATAGTGCCATTGTTAGACCCATTCTATCATATGGCAATTTGGTTTGGTGGAAGGCGCTGGAAAAATCCAACGGCTCGAAAATGGAAGTTGGAACAAGTGCAGGTTTCTTTTCAGATAGCCTGAACCTAGCTAGTTCACTCAAACTTCCAAATCATAGCGGTGTCTTCCAACTGAGATCTTGGCAGTTACAAACGCTGGAAAACAGTTGTCCATGACGGCGCTATCACAATGTTGATATAACTTTTTATTTTTATTAATAGCCAAGCAGCAATAAAAGCGATTTCTGCCACTCTTGTCAAATCAAAGCTTGTTTCTTGCTGTCGCGAAGAGCTAAGGGTTCTTGGCACACAGCATAACGTTAGACTCTGCTGGGTTCCCGGTCACAGTGGCATACCGAGAAACGAAAAAGCGGACGAATTAACGAGAATTTCTCTCATTGATCAATTAATCAGGGTCCCACCCTGTGAAATTAAACAGATCATTGGCAACAATATAATACGAAAATCCAATTAAAGATGGGAATGACTAGATTCTTGGCCAAAATACGATAAGAACGGATCTGAAAGGCTGCTATCCCTGAATAGGCCTTCATTACGATCGCTTATCAGTATTATAACAGGACACAACAAAAAGAAAATTGGTCTTTGCACCGATGACTTATGTAGAGGATGCAATGACGAAGACAAACAAGAGGATACCACTATCCCTATACTATACCGCTATCTGGCACACCAAGTAAGAATCTAATCTTTTTTTTCTTTCAGCCTCCTAGTTTCGCCGCCCTTGAGGTTATATGTGAAATAACTAACACCTTATTTCCACTACTGCAACACAGAAAAAAGGGAAGGCTGCTACCCTGGTAGTACAATGGACCGGTAATTAAGTCTGAGTTCTCCAGGTTAGCATATAAGCCTCTTCTTTTAAAAAAAAAAAAAAAAAAAAAAAAAAAAAAAAAAAAAAAAAAAAAAAAATCTAATCCGTTTAAGAAGGCTTTTTTTCATGCAGAATATGCTTACCATTTTTGTTTCAATTAACGTCCTACTTCCCTTGTTTTGCGTCAAAATCGCTAAGGACGATTTTCACGCCATGTCTAGGGCATTGCTCATGTTTCTTCGAGGAGGTCGTAGGGCCTCTGCCAAATTTCTCGATGTATGTAGTCCATTAAGGGACCTTACGTTCCAGGTGCAGAAGCTGGTTTTTGCCCTTTATTCGTTTTCTTAAGTCGTCGACGGTGGAATCATTATTTTTATCTGAGGCTGGTTGTATGTGGTTGGTTGTATCAGAACCATGCAACATTTTTCACGTGATTGGGTAGCTAACTCCTCGGCCAGTTTTTTGTGTGATCCCCTTGAACATAAAAGGCCAGATAATCCGGTATCAGTACCCTGCTGCTGGGGTTTAAGAGCTGCAGTTGGCTCGCCAGGAGCTAATCCGACACCATTTTTATTTCAATACTCTGTCCTAGTATTGAAAAGCCCTAACTAAATACTTCTTAGTATCTCATTCAGGAATTTCTACCACTTAACTGTTGAAGTCTACTGTTGCTTCTCTAAATAGATTTCGTCCACTGTGACTTTCCCCATAAAACCTGGCAGGCCACTGAGATTCGGACAGTCAGTCATTACACGCAGATCATTATGGTGTTGCATTATAGTGTTTTCTTCGTCCCTTTGTCAATACTCGCATTCACTAGTTTAATAGTTGGATCGACGGGAACCTACTCACTTTTGTTCAACTCTTTTGCCTGAGGTTAATCTACACATAACAAGATACAAGAATCCCTATTTCAAATCGAAATAAATGATAGTTAATTTGAATTTGTTTACATATTCTTTTTATTATTATTATTTATGGCACATGACATAAGTTATGTTAACACAAAAAAAAAAGATTACAACTAATAATTATTTATTTTCAGTACAATTGGATAATTTGGATTTTTCCCATCCGACATCTATAGTTGGTTATAGTAAAGTATGCTCTTAACAAAATATAAATTAACAAATTAGAAAAAGAGTGAATATTTCCTAAAAAAAAAGTATGTATATCGCCAAGGTGCACACACACACACACACAAAAAAGACAAAACAGAAAAGCAAATAAATCTCACTATTTCCTGCCGTTTGCCATGGTATTGAGTGAGTCTAGTCATATGAAAACAAAACGCTTTTCGAAGGATTTTAAAGAGTAAATAAACTAAACCATGCGATTTCTATTACAAAAAGAAAAAAAACAAGAAAATGTATAAACTATCAATTAAATGAACGCAAAAAACGATTTGATATGAAAAATGTGATAACAATAAAAAGTGTACTGCTTTTTAAATAAAACAAAAAAATTTTTTTTATATATAAATGTAAATGTATACGAAACTGAAAATTTAAGTGATAACATTAAACTGACTTTCTATGCTTTTAATTCATATTATCCCGCATCTTCCTTGGTAGTACTCTTATATGTGTTGTAATTATAATAATTTCTATTTATTTATTTAGATATATGTAAAGGTTTTTACTTAGGTTGATATAACCCTAGGAGCGGGTCATAATGAGCTGGTTGTATCTTTGGTTAGATGGGTTTCGATATCGACGCGACATATGGGGCAATGTTTGTTGGTTACCAACCATTGATCAACACATTCGGTATGGAATAGATGCATGCACGGCAATCGGCTGCAAAGAGAAATAATATTTTTCAAATTAAAACTCATCAAAATGTTTTGATAAAATTATTTTGATTGTAGGAAAGTCCAATGTTCAGCGTATGTATGAGAGGTCGCTTTCTTCTACTTCTGGGCGCGTATATTCTGTTTGCCCATATACCACTTGAGAACTTTGGTAAACAAACAGTGGCTATATTACAGCGCGCCCCATCAACTACAACATTAGTGGTGCTGACATTCTATAAAAATTTTGAGTACCAAAACTGGAAACAAACTACACTACACCCACACACCTAAACTTGTTTTTTACATAATCTGCAAGGTTGGACTTTAATTAGCTCAGCGGTTTTTTTTCCGTTGGAGGTTTTTAAGGTACCTGCTGGAGCACTCAGACCTAAATACCCGTTCATTGTACTACCAGAAAGCAACCTTCTTTTTGTCATAGCTTTACAGACGTTCGTAGAAAAGCCAAAAGACGCTGCCATGATAAGGAGCCTAGGTTACCAGCATGTATGTGCCGAGTATCTGTAACCTCGTACGAGAAAAAGCAGGATTTTCACAAAGGAAGTGTTCCGCGGTGTCCTCATCTTCTCCATAAGATTCACAGAGTGTGGTATCGCAAAAGAGAAGTACCCCGTTGCAACGTTAATAAGCTTTCTACAGTATTTTCTGCTATGGGATACGTTGGGGAGCATACGTTTGGTCTGTCTGCATCCAGTGGAGGCATGCTATCTACGGTTGTGCTCTTGACATTTCAATTCCTGGAACCCAAACGATACTCAAAGAATTTATTCTTCCGACCGCATTCAGAGAGCTCTTGCATTCCTGGATCACTTTCGAAATGGTTAGAGGGTTGAGAAATGCATTAAGCACAGTTTGGCTGTCGCTGCAAACGCAGATACTTCTCCCCGTTCAGCCATTATTCGTAAATTGGCTTAAAGCCATTTGAATAGTATACTCCTCCGCTTCGAAAACGAATGCGTATAATCTTTGAAGTTTGACAAACGAGGCAATAACATATTTACACAAGAGCTTATTCCACCAAACAACTGATGGAGACGCGATTGGTCTAATTATAGCCGTATCTAATCATTTTAGGCGAAAGACCCCATGTCTTGCCAAAGGCTCCTTTACATTGCCAGAAGACTGACAGTGCTTTAGTAGTTTTAAACTCGACATGTTTAGACCAAAGAAGCTTGTTATCTAGGATTAGTCCAAGATGTTTGACTTTGTTTGAAAAGGGGATGTTGACGCCTTTGAGTGTTAGTTGGGTCACACCAGTCAATTTTCTGCGTATCGTGAAAAAGACAACTTCAGTTTTAAAAGGATTGAGGGAGAGACCGTTCCTGGCACACCAGGTGTTAATTAGATTTAGCGCAGCTTGTGCTCTGGAACACACAGCTTGGAGGCTGGAACCAACCGAGAGCCCGGCAACGTCGTCTGCAAATGCTTTGGCGTGAACGTTAGATCCAATGAACATTAAAAGTAGAGAGTCGATCAGCATGCACCACAGAAGAAGGGATAGAACGCCACCTTGTCGACAGCTTTCATTCACTTGCAACATATTGTCCACACTCTGCTTCAATGATCATGATTCTGTTCACTAGCATTGCTTTAATCCACAACACTAATGATTCGTCCACACCATGTTTTCTGGTGGCATATACCATCAAGCTACATCAACGGTACCGTTGTGATTCTAGAAACGAATATGAAAAGCTGAGAGACGAAACAGAAGATCGCATTGAAAATAAGAAAAGGGATCGGAGACAAAACAGAGGCCTGGGGCAAATATGCATTTGTTTTGAACGGTTCGAAAGGTAGTTACTAGTTCATCGAGGAAGAGATTCCTCAAAACTGCAAACCTTCAAGGTAGGGTAGTTACTCTCGGTAACTAGCTGTGGTGCCTGTGGCGTTATGGTTAGCAAACAAAAAAATGTTTTTCTACGGGTATATTCATACGCGACGAGTTTTCAAGTCCTGTGATAGTAATTTTAATGCCATGAAGCGCTCTACCTCCATTAGCCTTTATGAATCGGCAAAAATTGTAGGCCCCTTGATTCCTCACAAGGTATGATATGAGAAATACGCTGTTTCCGGAAGCTTCTCGCTCTGTTAAAATAAATAAATAAATAAATAAATAAATAAGTAGGGTGGGGCAACAGAGTGAGGAGCCCCAGGGTCTAGCGCATTTCTCACAACCATGCCTTGTGAAGGAATGGCACCAGTCCTGCTTTACGACAGGCAGAAAAATCACGGAAAGGAAAACAACAACTCGACTTAGGTGGCGCAATCAAGTGAAGGAAGACCTTAACCGAATTGGAGTGCAAAACTAGAGAAAAAAATAAATAAATAAATAGGTTGGCGCAACTGGACGAGGAGCCCCTGGGCCTAGCGCATTTCTCACAACCATACCTTGTAAGGGAATGGAGGGGACCTACAATTATTATGCCGGTTCCGAACGGCTAATTGGGAAAGCGCTTTTCATGGCAATGAATTTAACGGAGGACTTACCAATTCCTCGCGAAAGGCGATACCCGTGAAAAATCATTTTTGCCTCTTCTGGTATTCGAACCTCGAACCTCTGGGTTAGCAGGTGGACATGCTAACCATCACGCCACGGGTACCACAAAACAAAACACAAAACTAGAGAGAGCCCACCCAAAATCGAAGTCGTTATCGCAAGATGTTGGTTGAGGCCCAGGTTCACCTTGAACTGTAATGCCCACTGTCAGTGAGAAATCTCAACTGAGGCTCGAATCCCAGATAACTGCGGTATTAATTACAAAGTGGCTCTTTTTTAGACGCATAAAAATAAAATGCACGGCTGTTTTGCACACATATACAGTCTACCAAACCACGCTGTTGAGGTATGCTTCTGGTATACTAGACAACAACAAAAAACATTAAAAATATAACTTACCGCACTTCATTGTCAATCTCAAACAAGGACAAACAGATAGCACACTTTTCTGCATCCTCATCCGATTCACTTTCACGACGAACACGTTTGTATTTGTGCGGTAAGGTGTTGCGTTCGATAATTTCCTATGAAATGAATAAAATCACCAATGAGATTTAATTACAAACAATCCTTCAAAAACAACTCACCAATGATGCGCCACGATTTGGTCTCATAGTGGGACCGAAAACAATTCTAGAACCAATGTCTTCAATAGATCTGAGACTGGTCAATGGTGCTCTTAGGCCAATTTCTAAGCGTACCGGAGTTGGCAAAGCATAATGATGAATCATATGATGATGGACAGCTGGTATATTCCTCTGTCTGGGTTGAGTTGTCGGTGGAGGCTCAAATGAACTAGACAAACTAACCATCTGATATGCCTGTGTTAATGAAAATTTAAACGTGTAAGTAAAATATGATGTTGTGTTGGTCATAATACATACCGGGTCTAAACTAGAAACAGGTCCAGTTCTATGGTGTACACATGAACAAATATTCGGAATCTGCCGCGATCGGAAATTGGGCATGCTACGATTTGAGGATAAGTCTATTGGAGTTGGTGTTAAATGACGACGATGGATTTCTTGCATGGTTTGTTGGCGACACCATAGATTTTGATGTACCAAATATGGTGGCGGCACGCCTCCTACACCTTGATGATGTCGATGGTGAGGCGCCGCAGCGTTAAATGTTGGATAACGACGCGTTGGTGCACGTGATGGACCATTGATATCACGCACAAAATACGGTGGATAATTGGAACTTTCTGTTGAATGTGCTGCAGGTGGAGAACAAATATTTGCTCGTCGCGGTGGTGGTGGTTGTTGATCTGAAGTTTCGGAAGAAGATCCAACTTCTGATGGCAGCGGCGCGGGTGGCGGCGCAACGGCTATAGTGGCTGGAGCAATAGGTGGCATACTACTGCTATTGACACCTACAGGAGCAGCAACATTTGTGCTTGGGTGTGGAGCTGTGGTTGTTGTAGTAGTTTGTCCTCTAAGACATTGTGGCTCAGAATACCCACAGTATTGTGACTGTGGATAAAAGTCATTGTACCTATATGGCGGTGGGACTCCTTCGAGATAACGGTCTCGCTGACACATGCCTCGATACGTATTAATTGGCATTGGGAAATCGGGGGGAGAAACAGTACGCAGTCTTGTAGCTCTTGACTGATAAGGAGCAAGTCGGGGCGGACCAATTATATTTCCAAATACATTTGGCCGAATACGATTGACATTGTAACGATAGCCATAATCATAAGAGCAGCCAACATCACTACCACTACCACTATCACCACCGCCACCACCACCACCAACACCACCAACACCGCTACTACCACCACCGCCGCCAAAACCATCACCACCACCACCACCGTTTGCACTTGGATTCGCAATTCCAGAGTTCGAAGCTGAGGTTGAAGTGACTTCATTATAACGCCGAGGGGGGTAGCGATAATCGTAGTAGCAGCGCATACCTGCTGCTGCTGCTTCTTCAGCAGAGGCCGTAGGCAAAGAAGAAGTTACATCGGTTGGTATTGGGGGAATCGACGGCGGTGAGTTCTGAAGCATAGAAAACATCATCGACGTGTCTGTAGTGTCATTTGGTTGCTAATAAAAACAAAAATTAATATTTCCAAAACATTCTAAAAGGCCCTAACTTTTATTCTAACTTACCACATCAGATAGCCTCAACTCATCAACCATTTCATCATCATTAGTCAGATCGATTGATACAATGGGTTCGCGAGTGGAATGAACAAACACTACATCATCGTCATCACCAGTCGAGTCAGAGAGCCAATCCAATTGCAAATCTGGTGCGGTTAGGACATCGTTTGAACGCGAAGATGACGAACACTCGCCAACGTTTCCCTGACATTCACTGCTTCCGACAGCAGCATCTTCGAATGTCTTTGTAATTTTACTAGGTGGACTCGTTTCATCGGCATGTCCATTACATAGACTAAGTAAATGTCTTCCTTTTCCTAACATAGCCACATCGTCGCCCGCATCATCTGAATCTGAGTCTGAATCTGTTAATGCATGATTGTATTTGGTAGCCATAGCCATCCTGACTACACGCGAATGACGCATTCTAGCTCTAAGCGATTCTAATCTAGCAGACAAGGAAGATTTTCTTTTTTGTAAGCCACTTGGTCCTGGCAATGATGGAATTTCATCGTAAAAAGCTGTGGATGATGAAGACGATGACCCTGCTGCTAGTCCTGCTGTTGACGCGGAATGGTCGACAGTAGCTGCAGCTGCTATAGTAGTTGTGCCTGCATTTGCCTCATTGAGAATACTTCTCATATTAATATCCTCCTCTCCCTCACGCTTATCGAGTTGTAAGACTTGTAACACTTTGTTAAAAGCATCGCCTTTGTAATTTATTGTACTACTACTACTACTACTGCTTGTCCCACTGTCACAACCGCTGGTGGAATCAAGGTTCCTTGGTGCTTTGACTGGTAATATAGAGGTAGAACTGCTTGGGCTATCCATTATATCTAGTGATGATCCAGCAGCCGCTGGAACAAGCGACTTCCGTTTTGTCCCTGCATAAGCTATTGCTGGCGTTTTGTTCGTGACAGTGCTGCTGCTTGTCCAACCGGTCCTGTGTATGATACCAGTTGCACTATTGCTTTGAATTTGACTGCCACTGCCGTCAGGCTCCAACAAAGGAGGAGGGGTTACATTGCTGCTACCATTACTACTACAGCCACTGCTGCTACTGCTGCTGCTTATATACATACCATCGGTATTTAATTCAGTCTTAACAAGATTCCCATTTTCAACATTTGTAGGTGGCTGTATTTCCAGTGATGGTGGCTGTTCTGGCTGTGGATTGTGTATGTGATGAGAAGGCAACGTAGGCGACAACGATGGCGGCAGCAGTGGTTGTGGCGGCATGCTCGATGGCGGATGTTGATGATGGTAAAGATGATTAAAATGTGACAAGACTGGCCGACGATGTGAGTACGTATTAACCATTCCACCAAGACCATCATAGTCATAGGCAGAATATGTTGACCAGCATGAATGCTGCTGTGGCAGTGGTGCATTTGGATAGTCCATATGATTTCCTACATCATCGAGCATAAGATTCCTCGATGGGTCACTCATTACAGCACTGCTTCTGCTACTAGTGCTGGTATTGTTAGTATCTCCATTAAAAGAATGAAGTTCCGGCTGGCGGTTTCTAGAAGTTATTTGGTATGCTGAATCTCTGAGCACAAAAATTGATTAAAATACTCCATTAGAAAGATCATCAACAGATACAAAATCTAGATTAGATTGTTTACCTTGTGGGATCGCGTGGGCAATTGCATGTTTCTGGCTGACATTTTCGACATGACAGCCATGGATCACGGCTCATTAAATCAACCTGGTAGCGTTCTTGGGCTCCGTTCATCGGATTCCTGCGCTGGAGATGTGGTGATATCAATTGGTTATGATGTACGGGATACATTTGTGGCATATATGGCTCTGGATGCATTGTGTTCTGAAAAAAATGGACAGGGAATTAATAGAATGTTCAATTTAGATATGTGAATTTTTAAATCTAAGCACTGACGTATTGTAGTCC
Source organism: Melanostoma mellinum (assembly GCA_914767635.1). NCBI lineage: Eukaryota > Metazoa > Arthropoda > Insecta > Diptera > Syrphidae > Melanostoma > Melanostoma mellinum. The sequence goes on from OU612060.1 coordinate 174,972,534, forward strand.
CAGCGGTTCTCTCGGAGAATATTGGTTGTATGCAAACAGATCATAAGCTGTTAAGATACGAAACAAATTAATTATTTTTAAGGTAATGAAATTAAGATACAAGAACTTACGTTCATCACTTGGTCGTGGTTCCATGTCAAAGCTGTTTGCAAGTCTGGTCGCTGACAAAGCAGTTTCAAATACCTCCCTAAATGGTACATCAAGGGGTTCTCCGTGTTCATTTTCCATATTGATTTGATGTTTTTGGAAAAAAAACTTTTAGGTTTAAGCTTGAGGATGTAAAATAAGGTTTCTCTGTGTTAGATGTACCTACAAAAGAAGACGAACTTTTTTAATTTAACATACTTGAAATGCACAAAGTAAAAACTGGACGAATTTTAAGTTGTGAGACAAGACGTGGTGCAAGGACTAGCACAAGGAGGCAGATGCGTCAGAGGCAGAGGCAGAGGCAGAGGCAGAGGCAGAGGCAGAGGCAGAGGCAGTCAGGGGCAGAGGCAGAGACAGAGGCAGAGGAAGAGGTAGAGGCAGAGGCAGAGGCAGAGGCAGAGGCAGAGGCAGAGGCAGAGGCAGAGGCAGAGGCAGAGGCAGAGGCAGAGGCAGAGGCAGAGGCAGAGGCAGAGGCAGAGGCAGAGGCAGAGGCAGAGGCAGAGGCAGAGGCAGAGGCAGAGGCAGAGGCAGAGGCAGAGGCAGGGGCAGAGGCAGAGACAGAGGCAGAGGCAGAGGAAGAGGCAGAAGCAGAGACAAAGCCAGATGCATTAACCAGAGTTGAAAAAATTTCACCTATTTGGCTATATCGAGGTCAGAAAGTACAGTTCTTTAATTTTATACGAGTTGGAGCTTTTTTGCTTTCATTTCTTTCTTCCCAACATCTGTTTGGAGTATATTCCGATACATAGTTCGAAATTTCTTCGGAGAGCCCCGATGCCTAGAGCATTTCTCACAACCATACCTTTTGAGTTGTGAGGGAACTGCGGGGACCTTCAACTTTTCAAACGGATTGTCGAGAAAGCGCTTTTCATGGATATGGAACTTCTATTGGCGGACATTTCAATTCCGTGAAAAAACATTTTTCTTTCTTGTTTTCTGTTGGGATTCGGACCTTGAACCACCCACGTAATAAGCCGACAAGCTAACCAATACCCAATTCTTCGTGCCTAGCATAAGTAGGCATTGAATGTTGCAATCAGAAATCATTGGATAAATATAACTGCGTCTGCATTGCTTTGAGATTTTCAAAGCTAATGAATCCAAAGGTTTGCGGTTAAAGCTTGGTACATATTTCAAAGCCCTCATTCCCTAGCATGTTGACCAAAAATTCAAATTTTTCGGATGGTTTCGTAGAGGGTTTTATTTCTCATTTGCCTTTTCAACTCCAAGTAGCAGCAGTAGTAGTTCAGCAAGAGTAATTCTCCCTTTGATCTCCGAACTGATGTTATTTTCCGTGTCTACAGTGGATCGTAGGTAAACAAATTGCTATGGACGTCTAGTGTAGTTTTGTTCAACTTGTCGATGTTCTTTGTCCTTGTTTGACGACAGCATTTATACTTCTACGTCCTGGATAACCGCACGAGTTTTGCCGGGATGCCGAAAACAGATATGGAGCTTGTCTCTGTAAATGGTGTCATAAGATCGACATTACACTACCGGGTTTTTCCTAAGGAGGCTTATTCCTCTAGAATTTTTGCAATGTGAGTGTCTCTATTTCTTAGGATCGGCTGTACGTTAGTGAGGTTCCAATAATCGGACATGCTTCCATCCGACTATTTCATGCAGATCAGAACTTGAAAAGTTCGGCATCAAGGCCATCTGTACCTGCAGTCTTATTTGATTTAAGTTTGCATGTGGCAAGCTTAACTTTTTCTAGGTTGGGAGGACGGCATTCTTGATCATCGTCCAAGTTGAATGGGGCAATCTGCCTGACAGCGGAATTTGTGTCTTCATCGCCGTAAAGCAGTCTGCAGAAGTGGTCTTTCCAGATCCTCAGTAGCGACTGTAACTCTATTACTATTACGAGGCTGCGGTTCTGATGGCTTGTTGGCATTGCTGCCACTGGTCTTCAATGCTTAATGCTGGCGGCATACGATTCAAGGATAATTGGAGGGACTTTTTTTTTTTTATATTTTTTAAAGAAGAGGCTTATATGCTAACCTGGAGAACTCAGACTTAATTACCGGTCCATTGTACTACCAGGGTAGCAGCCTTCCCTTTTTTCTGTGTTGCAGTAGTGGAAATAAGGTGTTAGTTATTTCACATATAACCTCAAGGGCGGCGAAACTAGGAGGCTGAAAGAAAAGTAGATGCCCAGAGCGGGATTGAAGGGACACTCGTTTGAATAAAGCACAGTCTCTTGCTTTTCGACGTCATTTAGTTTCACAACGTTGGTTAGCGAGAATCGTGAACAGCATATTTTAATTCGTACCTTGGCTAGAAGGAAGTGGTTCAAGTCAAAGTTGTCCCCTAGGAAAGTTCGTACATCTTTCACATGGAAAAGTGGGAAGCGTGTACTACTAAAAACAAGATTAAACCTCACAGCAAAATCAATCGTCCGTTTTTAGAGGTATTGTCATCCAGGCAAAGATTGTCGAAGTCGATTGTATTTAAAAAGATGTCCTCCGCCCCTAGTTTTGCATTGAAATAGCCAAGTAGGATTTTCTCGTCATGTTTAGGCCACTGCTCATTTATTTCTTCGAGGAGCTCGTAGAAACAATCTACGGAATTCTCGACTTACTGTGGCGGGGTGTCTGCTGTAATATGTGAACGTCTGGAACCCCACGTCAACAACTTGATAGGCCCTTATCAATGTGGCTTTAGACCAGAAAAGTCCACAAGTCCACAATAGACCAAAATTCCAGATTACGGCAGATCTTGGAAAAAACCCGGGAATATAATATCGATACATCTTTTTATCGATTTCAAGGCCGCGTACGACAGTTTTTATAGAGACGAGCTGTACAAAGCCATGTCTAGTTTCGGCATCCATGCAAAACTCGTACGAGAATGCGAAATGACTTTGGAGAATTCACGCTGCTCCGTCAAGGGTAGAGAACTCACAGAGGACTTTGATGCCGAAAAAGGCTTTGGGCAAGGCGACAAACTGTCATGCGATTTCTTTACCATCATACTTGAAAAATGTGTACAAAACGTCAACACCAGAGGACAATCTTTCAAAAGTCTGTAAAATTACTCGCCTATGCAGACGATATTGACGTAATGGGAAGAAAAAAGCGCGATGTCATAGGTGCTTTTGCGAGTATTGAAACAGAAGCGACAAAAATGGGTTTTTTAGGTTAATGAGGACAAAACGAAGTATATGCTGTCGTCGAACAAGGACACAGAACATCGACGAATTGGACAAAACGTCACAATAGACAGACATAAATTCGAGGTAGTACAGAACTTCCTCTACCTAGGATCCGCTGTAGACACGGACAACAACATCAGTGCGGAGATCAAATGGAGAACAACTCTTGCCAACCGTTGATTCTTTGGTTTAAGCAATTAAGAAACAAAACCTCTAGAAAAACCAAGGTGACCTTGTATAAGACCTTGATCATCCTAGTCCTGCTTTACGGCGCGGAAGCATGTACCTCATTGAAAGCAGATGAGGAAACCCTTGGTCGTTTCGAAAGAAAAATTCTCCGAATGATCTTTGGTCCCGTATGCGAAGACAATGTATGGAGATTAAGATACAACAGCGAGCTGTATGAGCTGTACTGTGCCATGGGCATAGCCAGAAGAGTACGCATCGCGAGGCCATGTTGAGCGGACGGACAAAAACGCTCTGGCTCGACGGGTTTTCGAAAGCACATTGCAGAGATATCGCAGAAGGAGAAGACCTCGTCTTAGGTGGCGCAATCAAGTGGAAGAAGACCTCAACCGACTTGGAATGCAAAACTGAAAAACGAAATTGTTGACGTAAGATGTTGGTTGAGGCTCAGATTCACCCCGAACTCTAATGCCAACCTAAGTAAGTAAGAGGCCGTATATTAGGGTGATATTAGCGAATCCAGCCCTAATGCGGATGGTCATTATACGTTCATTAACTGGATTTTGGCTAATTACCTTTTCCCGGAGGCAGAGAATTGTAGGTTCCCACAATTCTCTCACAAGGCATGGTTGTGACCTGTGAGAAATGCGCTAGGCCTCAGGGCTCAGAACTCTGTTGCGCCACCCTATGTACGTAGTATGCATGAGCATATTAAGCTTAAGAAAGAAGAGTCGCCGTTTTTTGTAAGTGAATATCAATCAATCTCTCTTAAGCTTCCAGCAGAAAAGAATATAGAGACCGATGGGACGTTGATCTTCAGGGTTAATTTGGGTAAGTTTCTGCAAATTTTGGAAATCTGAGCCATTTCATTCCTCTACACAAGTATAGGTACATCGATCACAATACATACAAACAGGTGCTTCAAAATTCTCCATGTAGAAAGGGATAAGCTCAAAAACTTAAGTCTGAGACAAAAGAACATGTGCACCGTGTGTTTTGCTAAATTGAAAACAATTGAACAAAGAACTTTGTGACCTATGAGCAGAAAGAATTGATTTAAAAAACTAGGGCTCAGTTTGGAACGCAATACAATGCCTATAAGTAATAAGCTGAACAGCAAATTTTCATTCATACGTGACTGCTTGATCTAAAGCACAACAACGACACAAAACACCATATCACGAGAAGAAAGCTAAGGGAACTAAATGCCAAAGCAAAAATGATCTAAATATTAATTCCAATGTGACGTGTGCGAGTATTCCTATGTCGATGCAACGGGATTTCTTTGCTTTTTGTTAACTACAAAATAAAGAACTTTTTAGTTTTTATAATAAATAGGTACCTACATCTACCTACATTATTTTAAACAAAACGCTAGAACAAAGAATCTGATTATTCATTTGGGGTTTTGGTTGCGGTAGCGAGATAATGGCACAGCCCTACCCCATCGGCAGTATATAAAAAAAAAGTTTTCATTTGAAAAATGTTTGTATCTATCCAAGTTGCACGATTTTTTGCTATGAGTTCCTTTTTTTCGTTTGATGTATTTTACGGGGAACTGCATCGATTTTGCCATCAGCTGATTACACACCGAGACTATCGGTAGAGTGTGTTGGGGGCTTGGGGCTGGGGGATGGATGCACTTTTCACTGATTTCAATAATTGAAATTTCAGTACACCTCCAATGCAGTCGCCCCCGCTGCAAGCTCACAAATTTTTCATACACTGCACTATCGCATGATATTTTATACATATATCTTTTTCATTTTTTTCATCTCTTAAATGACAAACTCATTTTGATTGCAAATTACTAATGATACTTAAATATTTGATGGGATTGTTGAAACTTTTATAAATATGTATTACCTCTTTCCTGTGATGATGAATGAAGTTGGAAAGTTTTGTTTTGTCTTCTACTACTTGTGTTTTATTTCATGTTGCAGTGGAGAAGAAATAAATACTCTGTACATCTTTTTAAATTGTTTCTTTGGAACTGAAAATTTCTTTCAATGAAAAATAAAAACGAAAAACCGTAAACGCGACGACTGCAGCACAGAGAAAAATGAATTTTTTTGTATTTCTTTCTGCAAGTGTTTTTCTCTCGACTCGATCGCGAACGGCTGGTCGGCTGGTTGTGTTGTTGGTGTAGTAGCTGCTGCGGCGACAAACGAAAACAAATGAAACACTTCGAAGCCTTAGGTCTGTTTCTTTACTTTGTGCACAGAAATTCACAATCTGTCAAATTTTAAGGAGTGGGGGTAAAATTCTCTCAGAAATGCTCAGAAACTCTCTGAAAGAGCGTAATTGTCTTAAAAGTAAAGAAACGGTCTTTAACAAAAATTCGCAGCAACGCTTGAAAAAACGTCTGTTTGACAGTTGTTGTATTTGTTTTGGTTGTGCACGATTTCTGTCCACAGAAATTTAGGTGGCAGAAATTCGCAGGGTGGGGAAATTTTTTACTCTCTCGTGAACACTCTCTTTTGTGCACTGCTGCGAAAAATCGCTGTGCTGGAACGACATTTGACTGACTTTCACCGACTTTCGGTGCATTTCGTGCGAATTTTCAGTAAAGAAACACACCTCTTGATTAAAATGGAAGTGTTCAGTAGAGCAGGAATCCAGTGCTCGAATGGTACTACTGTGGATTCTATTTTGTAAAATAGACCTACCAATTTAAATCGTTTTTATAGGCGTGTTTTTTTTTATGCTAGTATATAGTACAGTAAAAATTTCCCTTGGGGAACAACAACAAATCATTTTACTGTCGTAATTTTCCACAGTGAAAACAGGGATGGCATTGCTGTGGATTGATAGTTTCCAGCTTTGAAAATAAGATGGCGCCACCAATGATTTCAGTTCATCAAAGCTTTTTCGAAAGGACGTGTTCAAAAAAAATGTGGTATTCGCAAAGAAATTTTTTCTCTGGATTAAAAATTAAAGAAATAAAAACTATATTCATATTGAATTTTTGCCCTGTTTCTTACCTGGTGGTATATATAATACAGGATTTTGCACTAGTTCTTTTTTGCTGAAGCTAATAGCTTTACTCATGGAATTATTTGAATAAAAAATATAGCCCAATGCAAGAAAAAAACAAATCAAACAAACAAACAAAGCTGTAAAAAATGGTCAAAAGGGAAAGATATATGTATGAAAATTAAACATTCTTCAATAGAAATTCAAGTCTTGCTAGTACGTGTTTCAACTTAATTTAATTTGGGTTGTGTTAATTTGTGCGGAATATTATAGTTCAATTTCACGGTTTTGTAAATAAAATCAACTTATTTTCTTTCTAAACCTATCGAAAAGACTGGTCAATAGTGTAAAATTGCTTTACCACAGGTTTGGATAAAAAATAAATTGATTCTGTTTGCCAATGGAAAATCTCATCAAAGATTAGTTTTTAATATCTTTTTACATACTCCCCGAACATACCCGAAAGTTTTTTTCAACAAAACAGCTGACTTTGACATAGAGCTTTCTTCACTGCTGGACGATGCTTCCAAAAATAGCAAAAAAGAGCTGTAAGAGAGAATCTGATGTATGGAAAATAAGAAAAAAAAATACAAATTCATACCTGGCTTGGTATCGTTATTCATTTGATAGAACTATTAACGAAACAAACCTAGTATGAATTTGATTTTGTTTCATCTTGAATTTCACAGAGAGCTTTGAAAAGTAGCAGCAAGCTTTGACGTTGAGCTCCATCTTGTTGCTGAAAATAGTACTGAAAATACTGTGGACGGATCGTTTTTTTTTAACTCGAATGCTGTACTATATACTAGGTTAAAAAAAAACACGTGTTTTTTTTTATGCTAGTATATAGTACAGTAAAAATTTCCCTTGGGGAACAACAACAAATCATTTTACTGTCGTAATTTTCCACAGTGAAAACAGGGATGGCATTGCTGTGGATTGATAGTTTCCAGCTTTGAAAATAAGATGGCGCCACCAATGATTTCAGTTCATCAAAGCTTTTTCGAAAGGACGTGTTCAAAAAAAATGTGGTATTCGCAAAGAAATTTTTTCTCTGGATTAAAAATTAAAGAAATAAAAACTATATTCATATTGAATTTTTGCCCTGTTTCTTACCTGGTGGTATATATAATACAGGATTTTGCACTAGTTCTTTTTTGCTGAAGCTAATAGCTTTACTCATGGAATTATTTGAATAAAAAATATAGCCCAATGCAAGAAAAAAACAAATCAAACAAACAAACAAAGCTGTAAAAAATGGTCAAAAGGGAAAGATATATGTATGAAAATTAAACATTCTTCAATAGAAATTCAAGTCTTGCTAGTACGTGTTTCAACTTAATTTAATTTGGGTTGTGTTAATTTGTGCGGAATATTATAGTTCAATTTCACGGTTTTGTAAATAAAATCAACTTATTTTCTTTCTAAACCTATCGAAAAGACTGGTCAATAGTGTAAAATTGCTTTACCACAGGTTTGGATAAAAAATAAATTGATTCTGTTTGCCAATGGAAAATCTCATCAAAGATTAGTTTTTAATATCTTTTTACATACTCCCCGAACATACCCGAAAGTTTTTTTCAACAAAACAGCTGACTTTGACATAGAGCTTTCTTCACTGCTGGACGATGCTTCCAAAAATAGCAAAAAAGAGCTGTAAGAGAGAATCTGATGTATGGAAAATAAGAAAAAAAAATACAAATTCATACCTGGCTTGGTATCGTTATTCATTTGATAGAACTATTAACGAAACAAACCTAGTATGAATTTGATTTTGTTTCATCTTGAATTTCACAGAGAGCTTTGAAAAGTAGCAGCAAGCTTTGACGTTGAGCTCCATCTTGTTGCTGAAAATAGTACTGAAAATACTGTGGACGGATCGTTTTTTTTTAACTCGAATGCTGTACTATATACTAGGTTAAAAAAAAACACGCCTTATATTAGGCGCGTTCCTTTGGGACTTTTAAACTACTTTTTAGTACTTCGCAGTAGACGTTGAATGGAACGCGTTAATTTTTCAAAAAGTAAAATCTAACCTCCAAGATGTAAATAAAAAGTCCTCTTCACTGCTTCCTTTAGGACTTTTAAACTACTTTTTAGTACTTCGCAGTAGACGTTGAATGGAACGCGTTAATTTTTCAAAAAGTAAAATCTAACCTCCAAGATGTAAATAAAAAGTCCTCTTCACTGCTTGAATCAGATAATTCAGTCTTAAATAAACAAAAACGAAGTTTAGTGATTCAAATAGATTTAATAAATTACAATTTTACAACTCACATTGAATAAAACCATTGCAAGAAATCTTAAAACTTTGAAAAGAAAGAAATTTCACACCCGAAAACATTCGCAAAATTATTGTTTTTGAGAAACGTCAAATCAAACAACAACAATTTCTATTTCTTTTTACTGACGCCATCTGGCGTAGACTAGTATCGTAACTACTTCGAAGAACTACTTTGACCACAAGGGAAAAGTAGTTCAAAGCAGCCAGAAGTACTAAGTAGTAGATAAATGTTCCCAAAGGAACGCAGCTATTCACGGTAGCGGCAATTGTAGTTGTCAAAATTGAGTTATACAGCCAAATTAAAGAATGCACATAAGAAACCCCGGTAATAATTGAATTGTTTGCTTCAATTTGCATGTAACTGCAAAAACGCTTTGGTTTGGAGGTTCTGATTGCATCGGAAAACTATTGTTTCATGTAACTTCATATATTAAGGATGGAAGAAAAGTTGTTTTATTATCGTAGCACAAAGTACAAAACTTTGGTAACCTTTTCAAGTTTTGTGTTAGCCGTGGCGTTATGGTTAGCATGTCCGCTGTTATTCCAGAGGTCCGTGGTTCAAACCCCAACAGAGGCAAAAAAATTTTCAACGGGTATCGGCTTCGCAAAGAATTGGCAAGTCCTCATATATTACATTCATTGCCTTGAAATGAGCTTTCTCTTTTAGCCGTTCGGATCCGGCAGAAAATTGTAGGTCCCCTTCATTCCCTCACGAGGCATGGTTGTGCGAACAAATCAACAAATGTGAACTTCTGCAAACACGTTTTTGGGCAAAGTTTAAGTTCTATCGATTTGTTGAAGAATTTCTCCTTTTTGTCTGATTTTATTAAAACGAATTGGCAGAACAGATATGGAAAATAGTTGCTTATGGCTTGCTTTGTTGATTTGATCTTAGGAGACACCCGTTCAGTTCAAACAACGAATTAACGAATATTCGATAATTTTTGCATTCACATGGGCATTTTACTTTCGCCGCGAATGCTTTTTTTGCTACGAGTATGTGTTTTGCTGTGTGTATTTGAATATGTCAATGCTTGTTTACCTTTTTCTTTAGATTTCAATTGCAAACAAAAAAAAAAAATTATTTTGATGTTAAACACTCACAAAAAATGTATTCGTTGGAGTGTGGACTGTAAGTGGAACGAGATTAAAGTCTGTCAGTCTCAGTAGATACTTTTTCCTGACGAATATATTTCTTTTTCATTTTGTTCAATTTTTGACCAAAAACTGGAAGCCTATTTGTTCGTTGGTGCTTAAAATCAATTTTTGTTTTGTTCGTCATTCGTTGGTATAGCTCATGTGAATAATCCTACAACCCTTCAATTCGAAACGGAAAAAATTGCTTTCTCAATGTGCTTTTGCAAATACAAACTAAAGGACTATTCACATGAGCACGACCAACGAACGACGAATAAATCAAGAAATGAGATTTTAGGTACCTTACTAGCATAAATTCCTCACGAATTTTTTTTGGAAACGATGGAAAAATAGTTCATACATATTTTTAGGTGGATAAACTTCTATTTTTGTGCCTAAAATTAAAGAAATTGAGAAAAAAAGTTTATTCGGTACGAATAAACATCTAGTAGGTACGAACTGTCAGACTTTATTCTCGTTCCACATACAATCCACACTCCAACGGATAAATTTTTCGCGCGTGCTTAACCTCAAAATCATTCCCCATTTTTGTTTTGCATGTAAATTGTGTTCGCTATTCGTGACGAATGTCAAACACTCATGTGAATGAAATGTCAAAATTGACGAATATTCGTTCATTCGTCGTTCGTTGTTCGTTCTCATGTGAATAATACTTAAGATCCACATAAGAGACACCCTACAAAATTGTTTTTTGATACAGTCTGGCACTACTTAAATAGCTCAATTCACGATGGCATCAAGAGCAGCCATTTTGATTCTACTATCTCTTTCTTCTCCGCACCAATCAAAATTTTAATTATCCTCCATCCTTTTCATTGCGAGCACTCGAATCGAGAAAGTCTTCACGTAAAGTTCATTTAAATTTTGTAAGTAATTTTCATAAAATATCATTACTTTATTATTATTTAGCAATTCAATTTCCAAAAATATATTTATCCAGGAATTCGTTAAGTATAAAATCGCAGTTCTAAACAACACGATATGCCGAAAAATAAAGGAAAGGGAGGTAAAAATCGTCGTCGTGGAAAAAACGAAAATGAATTCGAAAAACGTGAATTGATTTTCAAGGAGGACCAGCAGGAATATGCTCAAGTAACCAAAATGCTTGGAAACGGTCGACTCGAGGCTATGTGTTTTGATGGCGTCAAACGTCTTTGCCACATTCGAGGAAAACTTAGAAAAAAGGTACGTCGTCATTTTAGAAAATTTATATTTTTTATGCATGAAAAAAAAAAGATGAAGCAGACAGCAGACATTTTGAGCGCACTCTGAGTCAGTTAAAAGAAAAAATGAGAAAAAAGTTGATAAAGGAAACATGAATATCAAAAAATATTTTATTCAGCAAAGGAACATTTTTTTTTTTTTAATATCATGCGCAGAATTGGTGCAGTTTCTTTGTCATTTTGTTTGTAGCATTTCAAATAATGGGTGCGACCTTGTCGCAAGTTGATGCTTGCTTTGGGATTTTTACAGATTTTGGTGCACTCGAAAAATGATTATATGAGTTGATTTGATTTTTTGTATTTACACAGTACTTATCACGAACAGAGTTTAAGGTTCTATTGATTTAGGACTGACTCATTAAGAATTGATTATCGATTTGACGAGAATAAGTTTTTTTTACATGAAATTATCTTAAGTTCATCTTTGTTCATGAATTCCTGGTAGGCACACGAGTTATTTGTATTATTAGCTATTTAATGGGTCTTTGGACCTGTGAGTAGTTATATCTGTAGTCGCGCCAAGTCTTATCATTAGGCCCTGTGTGACAACAACACAGTTCATGTCCATCGAGAGAGGTAAATCCATTAGATTTAAAACAAGAATTTATTTATGTTTAATTATGGCTGGCCAATAAAGCCATCTAGAGATCCAATTTTCATCCACTTTTTCGAGCATTTAAGGCCGTATGTCGGCGAACGCCCCGAAAGTTGGCATCCAGGCCGTTTCTGGTAGTGTCCGGTCGAAGCTTCTGTTTCGGCTTCGGCCACATTCGGCTAAAAAAAACTACAATCGGCTAAACCTTCGGTTTCTGCCAAAATAAGCCGAGGTTTTGGCCGAAGCCGAAGGTTAGTTTTTGGTTGTCGTGCGTCGTTGTAGACGCAGAAAAAAAAACGCATTTTCGTTTTTCGTAGAACAGAACAGTGTTGAGTTATTTGTTGTTCTTTTTCTTAACATCATTAATAAAATATTAATATTGTTGCTAGTTTAATTTGTGAATATTTTGGAAAAGTTAATTTAATTTATCCCGTTAATTTGGTTACTGCAGGCATACATTAGGTTCGGTCGTTGATCCATGTTTCCTCGACAGCCTTACGAGTTGTGAAAAAAAACCTGGGCTTTCTAGTCCTCAAAAAAAAAAAAAAAACGCTAAATCACAAAATCACAACACATCATTTTCATTTGCATAAAAATACATGCCATTTGACAATCCTGCTCATTATCAAAAAACGCCCCAACAGAAACCTAGGGCAAACCCAGGTCTCTAAATATATTCAATTGCACATTAAGGGTGAGTTTAGGTTTCTCAAAAACGCCTTTTGTCGACCCCAGGACGACCCTAGGGCTTCAACGAACTAACCTAATGTTTAAAACAAAATGCGGGTGTTAGGAAATAAGGAAAGCATAAGGAAGGAGATGCCGATGCACATTACTCTTGAATTTCTGTGCATTATAATGCGTGGGGAAAACTAAGTTGGCTCTGAAGTTAACTGTACGGCTGAAGTTGGGCTGAAGGGAGAACTGATACGCATTCCTCTTGAGGCGGGTATTGTGGCTATAGTTCAGGGGAGGAATGCAACTGGTTATTGAACTGTCACCTATCAATTTTTATGCTCTATCTTGAACCCTGTCAAGCAGATAGGTAGATAGAGAGATAGATAGGTTTCTTTATTAGCACAATTTAGGCTTTAGTTTAAAAATAAAATAATTTAAATACATAAATAAAACAATTAACAAAATGTTTATGTACTTAATCAATATTTCAGTCTTACAAATTCTACTATTTTTCTTTTAATTGCTAACACATTCGTTTCACATTTTACGTGGTTTGGCAATTGGTTGAAAATCTTAAAACCCTTATAAATCACCCCTATCATGCAATCCGTTCGGAGAAATCCCCGAGTGAAAAATCACGATACGAATCCCGAAAAAAAGCAATCACAAATTCCGAACGAATTCGAAAAAAGCATTGCCTGATTGAAAAAATTAGTGTCCATTTTCGAAGTCAGCTGTCCTATGTCAAAATAAATACTCGAAGCAATAGAAACAAAATCCCTAAACTTAAAAAAAAATCCCTTAACTTTTCCCAAACACGTTTTTTTACCGATTTTTGTTTTCTAGTAAAAATTGATTTATTTGCACTTTTTTGTGCTTAGGATAAGTTACAATAGATCTGTATCATTGATCAAATCTTAAATATTATATGAATTAAACAATTTTACTGTCGAATATAATCAAATATTTTCTTCATCAAGTTAAAATTCCCTAAAGAGGATTTTTGTTAGGTGGTCCATGAGTACTTTCCAATCTGTCAAATAGAATTTCATTCGCTTAACAAATCATAAAATAATTTGTGAAATCCAAGCTTTTTCCGTATAAAATTCAAGAGTTGTTTTGAGTGCTAACAGATAAAAAAGTAATTTAACAATCATACGACTGGTATTTAAACCAATTTAAACACTCCAAGTTTCAATTTCGCTTAAATTTGGAAACAGGCGTAACAAAGACAGTCATTTGAAAAAATGTAATTTCTTTCGGAAAGAATTTTATTCATTGATATGTGTTTATAAATATAACCGATATTCTTAAAGGGTGAAAACAACAAACAAACAACCAACAGGCTGTATGAAATGTTATCCTGTAAACCAGACATAACAAAAGGATACACTAAACATCCAAAAGAGGAAGTTAATGACCACTGGGAGGAAATAAAAACAGAGCTGGATCTAATTTAATTTACGAGATTTTTTTGTTTTTGTTGTTTTTTCTTAAGTAGAATTATATTTTGTAAAATTGTTTCATATAAATGTGTTTTTTCATGTTTTTACAAATGGATTTTACCTATGGCTCTACGCTCTACGACAGAAGAAACTTGTCGTAGAAAAGGACGTCATATTTCCGTTTCATTCGGAATTAGTGATACAAAAATACGAATTTCGAAGTTCGTTCCACTCCGAATGGATTATGTGATAGCAACATTGGGAAACTTAGACTTTTTTCGATTACGATGGAATCTGTGATAGGGCTGAATAAGTGAGTTTTGAGCTCTCGCTGTTACAAAACTTGGTAGTCTGAAATCGTTCATATTTCTGAGAGAATAAGGTTGAGTTTCATGGACATAATTTACATATCTTGTTAAATATACTGGCATCAAGTTATTTTTAATTTTGAAGACAAACATTAACATATTCATAACGATTCTTTGTTTAACAGTTAACCATTTCAGCGATTCTAACATAAAACTAATTGATGAGTATCTACTACATTTCAAAATGTTTCTCATTGCTTTATTTTGCAATCTTTGAAGTCTGGCAATTGAACCTTCATTACATAAAAACAAAACAGTTGAACAGTATTCAAAGTGAGGTTTCACAATAACATTATAAATATTAATTGCAGTTAACATCGTAACATCTCTTCTGATCCTTTTTAAAAAACCTATTTTTTTGGAAATTTTTTTACAAGTATATTCAATGTGACTTTCAAATGAAATTTTACTATCTATTATAATACCAAGATATTTTATTTCATAAACTCATTCTATTACCTGATTTTCAATTATCAGGTTTGAATGAAAATTTAGATTAGTTTTATTTGTTATTATCATGCTTTTTGTTTTCATTGTATTTAATTTAAGTTTATTTTGACATAACCAAACATAGATATTGTTCAGATCTTCTTGTACTTTACTGTGGCACTCTTCAATGTCTTCTCCAGCGTAAAAAATCGAGGCATCATCAGCAAACAGGGCAATTTTTTAACTGCAAAAGTACACTTCGGATATGATCTAATGAAACAGTTTTAAATTTGAACGAATACCCAAATTCGTGATAAGATTAACATACAGCACACAAGGAATTGAGTTGCTTATTTCGATCACACTATTTACGAAAAAATCATTAAATTTATTGGCAATATCATTCTTATCCTTTATAACATTATTATCAAATTCAACACACGTTATCCTTGAGTCGTCCTTTTTCAATACAAATTTTTTTAAACTACGCCACATTTCTTTTGGGTTCGATGCATTATCAACTTTTTCTTCTATAAATTTACGTTTACAGCGTATAATTTCTTTCTTATAACGATTTCTTGCAATCGTATATATCTTCCAATCCTCATCAGATTTGGTAAGAATTGCCCTCGCTCGTTTAATGATTTTATTTTTTCTTAAACACTGTAGGTAATTACTAAACCACTTATTTTCACCAGTTTTTACATTGATTTCCTTAGTAAATTTTTCAAGCACAGAATTTAATTCTTTCACAAACACATTTGATGCAATCTTTGTATCCACAATGCTTTCAATTGATGGTATTTGGCTACACAACAATTCACGATTAAAGCTGTTTCTGTTGTACTTCAGTGTTTTAATTTTTTGCGGTACATTTTTTACACTTTTTTTCATTGTTAGTTTAACCGTAATTGTCTCATGATCGCTTATCTTAAGTTCCTTCACTACTTTACTTTCAAGATATTTATTATTAGAGACTACGTAATCTATAAGCGTTTCAGATGTTTTAGTGATTCTAGTAGGTTCACTTACCAATTGGTAGCAGGAGTTATCGTTTATTTTCTTGTGAATCTCCTTCCTATAAGTATCTTCTGTTCTTAACCAATCAATATTAAAATCACCCATTACTACTATATCTTCGTTCATTTCACAAATTTCGTCTATTACTTCAGAGAAGTTATCACAGAAAACCCGATCCGATACTCTAGGCGATTTATAAAGAGCAACCAGCACACATTTATAATTAAGGTAACACAAATCACATTTCAACCACCAAATATTATTATTATTCACTGCTGTACTTATGTTAACTGTTTGTATATTATTCTTTACATACATCACAACACCGCCTGTTCTTGTATTATCCGTATCACACCTTAGTATAGCAGGCGCAATGATATTTGAGGAGGACCACGAAAATGGAAATTATACTCTAGTTTGAGACGTACATCTGTGGACCACTAATTAGAAACAAAACATGCGTGTACTCTAATAACCGTTGCTTACTTCAATTATTTTTCAAATTCATTTGTTTTTAACAATAATTTTGAGTTTTTATTTATTAATTAGGATAAACGAAAAAATATTTGGAAAACGTATTACTTTTCTTTTCTTCCATTTTTTGCAAGAAGGCTCCTTTTATGGCGGACAACTAATCAGAAACAAAACGAAAAAGTGTATTTTCCATCAATATTTTTCCAATATTAAAATAAATTTACTTTACAAAACTTTTAGTATTTTGTTGCAAAGGGCCTTATTGCGAGTGTCGTCTAACATTCGATGCGACAAGGGTCGAAAGCTTCGATATATTTTTCTTTTGGTATTGCGTATCTCTATCGACAAGGATTTCTGTTACTGTAAATAATGAAAGTAGTCATTGTGAACAAATACTATAATTTGACATTTGAAGTAATTTCAGTGATAGTCGAACGCAAAAATACAGCCAAACGACACTCGCAATAGGGGCCAAAGCCTTTTTGCTTTAAAAATTCTCGGCATCTTGCTGGAAGTTCCAGCAAGACAACGACCCCAAACATAAGGCTGTGATCACGAAAGAGTTTTTTAAGAACAGCTCAATCACTGATCTTCAATGGGTATCCGCAAGTCCCGACCTTAATCCCATTGAACATCTTTGGGCTGATATCAAAAAAGCTGTGGCGTCCAAAAATAACACAAACATAGACGTTTCTACCCCAATATTGAAGCCATCTGGAAAGCTATACCCGTAGAGCCTTGTAGGCGACTTATCGAATCAATGGAGCGAAAATGCTGAGAAGTTTTAAAGCAAAAAGGTTTTGCAACAAAATACTAAAAGTTTTGTAAAGTAAAGATATTTAAATATTGAAAAATATTCATACCAAATACACTTTTTCGTTTTGTTTCTAATTAGTTGTCCGCCATAAAAGGAGCCTTCTTGCAAAAAATGGAGGAAAAAAAGAAAAGTTTTATGGTTTTCAAATATTTTATTGTTTCTCCTAATTAATGAATAAAAACTCAAAATTATTGTTAAAAACAAATGAATTTGAAAAATAATTGAAGTAAGCAACGGTTCTGAAAGTACACGCAATTTTTGTTTCTAATTAGTTGTCCACAGCTGTATGTAGGGTTTATAAATTGTAGCCATTTTAGAGCGGGTGAAAAATTTCCTGAATCGTTTAAAGAATCCTAAAGCTATGTGGAGACGGAATATAAAAAGTCGCACATGTTTGTGGTTTTGACGTAACATAATTTGTTGAAAATTCAACGCAAATGCTATACGTAAATCAATGTACGCAAACTCGCATATATGGGTGTTCAGACGATGTGCAGAAGCTGTCCCAAAATTCGCACATTAGTTTGCGTTGATTTGCTCGCACATAAAGTGTACGCAAATGAGTACGCAAATTTTACGGCCAATGTGCGACGTGTTTACACGATATGCAGAAAAATCCGCAAATCACCCATTTGCCCATGTACAGGTTTGCGTAAACTTAATAAATTGTTTGAAGTTTGTGTTTTGCACATGGTTTGTGATTGTTGACGAAGCTTAAACAGTACATAAATTTGAAACTCCTGATTATTTGAACATGTCGAAAAGAATGTGATGTACTATTGCTATTTTGGCATTGGTTATGATTTATTTGAATCAATTCTGTTTAATGTTTTCATAATTAATCAATAGCAAAAAATTAACAAAACATAATTCTCAAGAGATCTAATATTTCAGTATGTATTGTATTCATGAAAACTAAATCAGCCCTATCACAGATCCCATCGTAGAAAACTTCCACACGGAAAACTAAGTTACGAACTACGAAAATGTTTGTTCACAAAATAAGAATGAAATCGAAAAAACCATTCTCAGTTGCCACAAATAAATACCATACCACCATGCTGGTTTTCGAAATCAGATGTTTTACGCAAAATGTACAAGATCATTTACTTTTTAATGCAAAAACAACTTCTTTCGTATATTAAGACGATGAATTTGCATTCTTCTCGGATTTGGTAATATCAAATCTACGAATCTAGAAATTCGTTCCACTCCGAATGGATTATGTGATAATTACATCGGGAAACTTAGACTTTTTTCAATTACGATGGAATCTGTGATAGGGCTGAATAAACCTTCTGCCAACACTTTTTTTTTTTTAACTGAAAACCGATTGCAACTATACTTCACAACCACTACTGATTTGCGTAAAATATGCACATGTGCGTTGTCCTGTTTTCGTGTCACCGCACATGACTGGGAAGATCGCACATGCGGCATGTGACATGCCAGCAAACTGTCACAAAAAATATGCGAGGATGTTCAGACGAGATGCCAAAAATTGCGGCACATTTATGTGCGGTCTCGCCGTCGCACATCGTCCGCAAAGCATTTGCGTGCATGTGCGGACTGTCCCAAAAGTGTGTTCTGATGATATGCGTCAATTGTCAAAAATTTAATTCAGTCAGAAGCGCAAACGTTTGCGGCTTTCATATGCCGTCTGTACGTAGCTTCAGCCACAAGATCACCACACATCCCTGTCATTTGAATAAAAATACATGCCATTTGACAGCCCTCAACTCGTCCCAGCAAAAACCTAGGGCTAAAAACACTCAGTTTGACAATCAGGGCGAGTTTAGGTTTTTCAAAAAACGCTTTGTACCGACTACAGGGCGACCCCAGAGCTTCAACAAACATACTGGCTCGACAGCATCATTTCCGAAGAAGAAGTATGCGCCAATGACTCCACCAGTCCATAGAGCACACCAAACAGCCAGTTTTTGTTTTTGGAATGGCGTCTCAAGGTACTCATGTGGATTCTCTTAAGTCCAAATTCGGCAATTGTGCTTGTTGACTTAACCATTCTAACAAAAATGAGCCTCATCACTGAACAAAATTTTGCGATGAAAATCAGCATCGAGATCAGTCTCATTTTCGGCCATTGATGACCCGGCCCGGCCTACCCTTTAAATTAAATTAAATTAAATTTATTGATTTCAACTATAAGCATATTAAGACAATGTATCTTTTTTGTTATACTTAGTACATAAGGTTACAGGAAAGTGCATAATAATGATTTAAACCTACAATAATAACCTGAAATGGTAAATGGTGGAAAATACGAAAAGTATACAATGATGAAAATTATAAAAGTACAGGAGAACATATATTGGCAGATAAAAGATGAACAGCATCAGAAAAATGTTTACAAAAGTGTTAAGTAAAGTTTTAAGAAATGTTTTGGCAACTGTAGTGGTTTCTCAGAGAAGCTTCAAAAGAATTGAAGTTGTTTAATCTTCTAAGATCGGCTGGTAGGGAGTTCCACAGGCGAGCGGCATATACAAAGAATTGGCTTTTGGTAATTCTGTATTTAAAAGTTGGTGAAATTAGAACATTACTTCTTTGGGAAACAGGAAAATTAAGTTTTTCAAATAAATATTCAGGGTTTTTACTACGCATAAGCTTAAAAAGAAAAGTAAGGACGAGAAAATCCAGATATTTATTTAAGGGCATACCAAAGACATTATTAGAATACATTGAAACATGATCAAATCGACGCAAGCCATATATAAATCGCACAGTGTTGTTAAATGCAACTTGAAGTTTCCTTTTACTTACATAATCTAAGCAGCAGAAAATGAGACTACCGTAAAACAAAGCGGGAAAGACTAGAGTTTTAGCTAGCATCATTTTGGTTGCAGTTGGAAGACATTCACAGGACAAATGTAACAACCTCTGAGTAAGGAACTCAGATATTTCATTGTTTGCAAAAACGGTCTGAGATCTTCCAGTCAGATATTCCTTAATAAGTGTTATGGCCGAGCTTTCAAAGCCGAACAAATACTGAAGCTTACTTAGTAGTATTCTATGACTGACTGAGTCAAACGCCTTAGAGAAGTCTAAGAGGACTAACGTAGTTACCAGGTTTTTATCAATTTGCACTCGAATGTCATCCATAATTTTAAGCAGCGCTCCCGTACAACTGTGATGAGGTCTGAAACCTGATTGAGAAGGTGTTAGCAGGTAGTTGGTATCTAAAAAATTGGTAATTTGTTGACCTACCAGTTTTTCAAATGCCTTCGACAAGAACGGCAGTATTGAAATTGGTCGATACTCTGTAGTGCCGGAGTTTGACTTTTTAGTAACTGGAATAATTTTTGCTACTTTCCAAGAATTAGGGAAACGAGAACAGGTTGGAATTGTATTGAAGATGTGTGCTATGAAAGGTGAAATGAAAGGCAGAATAATTTTAACAAATTTGGAGTGAATATTGTCCATACCAATGGCTTCCGATTTTATACCTTGTATAGCTTTGAATACCTGAAATTCATCAACCCTGCTAAAACTAAAACTTGATGAAAAATCAGCATTGCTTACATAAACGTGGTTGGGTTCAAAATCTGGTAGGAAAGATGAGGCTACAAACTGTTTATTTAGTGCGTTTACGTCACATTCTTCACCGCAACTCACTTTCTGTTTTGAAATACCAAGTGACTTGATATTTTTCCACACTTGCTTAGTGGATTTATTATCAAATTTTGTGGCAAAAAATCTACGTTTAGAGTTTCTTATTTCAACTACAACAGTGTTGCGTAATCTTTTATACTGATCGAACAAGAGTTGAGTTCGAAAACGTTTCCATCGCTTGTATGCTGTATTTCTCTTGGCAATCGCTGGTTACCGAAGAGGTTGTTAAGATTAAAAATGGGTTTGAAATGATGATTATTATAATCAAAAAGGGAACATATTTTAAAATCTAAACCATTGTATATAAAAACTATAGTAGAATTATGTTGACTTTTTGACTGGTGGCGCACCACCAGCCCTAAAAACGAACTAACAAGTTCCACATGAAATTTATTACAAAAAGAAAAAGAATATTTGTGGATGTTAAGATTTTTGCTCTTTGAAATTCAATTTGTAAACATTGAGTTCTCTTTTTTAACTGCTGTGCAGCTGTGCACCATTCAAAGAGGAAACCGTAGATCGGGTGTATGTAGAATATGGTATTGGTAAAGTATAAAGGACGAAAAAGAAGATTATGCAAGACAATGCTCGTAACGACAAAAAATATAATCATTTCAAGGAAATTCATGTTTGAGACCTTTTCGTTTGTGCGTTAGTGAGGTAGGTCAGAAATTTATTTATTTGTGGCAGGCACATGAAAATTAAGTTTGGCAAAGTCATTGTCTGTAGGTATTTTTGATTTCTACATTTTCGTTGAAATCTTTAAAGGGCTTAGTAGATAATAAATTTTGCATGTGAAACTTTGATTGAATATTGTTAAAAATAAATTTTGAAAGCAAAATTCTAGTTCATTTAATATTATGTACATATTTTGTTGTACCTATTATTCTTTTTTGGATATTCATTATAGCAGTTTAAAAGACGGATAGGGTTAATTCACTTAAAAAATTGAGCATGGCTGGGTCGCACAAACTTGCGTAATATATTTGGGGATTCAGAACTGCCAACTACGCATTAATTACGAAAAATGAGTTAAGTCACACTAAATATTGAAAAAAAATGAAATGAAATATTTCAAAGGCTTCAAGCGAAAGTCTAAAAAACCCCACTTTTGCAGCTGCTAATACATATCAACGGTGAAAATTTAATCAAAACTATTGGAGCAGTCTAAAAAAAACCTTTTTTAAAAACGATGTTTTTAGAAATCCAGTATGCAAAGCTTAAGAACTTGATAGAAGCTGTTTAAAAAAAAAAATATATCGTTTTGAAGTTATTTTTAAAAATCAAAATTTTTTTTAAATGTATAGGCTTCAAAAATTAATTTTTTTTAAATGTTGATATTTAGTCTTTCTTAAAAAAATCTAAGAACTTCTAAAATTCATTTCGTCAACATGTTAAGCCTTTAACGAGAAAGTAGTTTTTGAAAAGAGCCGTACTATGGGAGGTACCATTTTTAGACTTTTTCAAATCTTTTTTTACATTATAAAGACAATTTAAAATTAATCCTTCACATACAATTTTATCGAAGTGCTTGAAGCTGTTTTTGAGAATAATAAGTATTGACATATCAGTTGTAGGGCAGGTACCATTTCAAGACCTAGATACTCAATTCCAAAAACCCTTCTGTAGGCACCAACTTTAAAAACGTGAGTTGTGAGAAAAACGCTTTAAAGCTACCAGGTAACAAATGTGTGCTCAGATCAAGCAGGTATAAGAATATTTATATCGTCTTCAATTTGTGTCTGATCGACTAGAAACTTTGACAAAATATTTTTGAAATACGTATAAAGGAGAGAAATGAAATTTTTTTTTAACCCTACTTTTTCTCGTTTTGATTGTTCGAAGCTAAATATATGGGAAGAAAAAACTTATTTGTAATACCATATAGTATAGATACATCATATGGTAGCGTAATGGTTACCATGTGTGCTTGTTACCCGGGAGGCTCATGCTTCGAAATTCAAGAAAATAACTTTTTTTGCCTGTGTTTCTGTCTGTCCGCTTATGAATAGACAGCCTTAAACTCTTGACCGATTTTCTTCAAAGTTTGCAGTTATGGTCTGTGGGGAGGCTTACAGGTGTAACGAGGTTTTTAGAAATCCAAAACCTAAAGATCTTTGTAGAAGTTGTTTTGACAAAAATTTAGGAAAAAAACAAAAAATATCGTTTTGAAACTATTTTAAGAAATCAAAATTAAAAAAAAAAAATTAAAATTTCAAAAGCTAGAATTTTTCAAATGTTGATATATAATCATTTTTAAAAAACATAAAACTTCTTAAATACAAAATTTCGTCAACATCGTGTTTGAAAAATAACCGTTTTATGGATGTACATGTACAGCCTGAAGCGATGGACCGATTTTCTTAAAAATTTGCAGTTATCATTTATGTGGTAGTTAACAGAGAAGCTTTTGGAATTGGGTTTCTAGGTCTTGAAAAAACGGTACTTGTCATACAACCCATATGAAAATACCTGTTTTTCTCGAAAACGGCTCTAACGATTTTGATAAAATTTTACGTGAGTTTTCATTTCTGAATAGCTATTCTTATGATGTGAACATTTTTTCGGTTTAAGTCTAAGAACGGTACCACCCATAGTCCGTTTTTTCAAAGCCGACTTTCTCGCTAATGGCTGATGCGATTTTGACGAAATTTCATATTTTAAAAGTGCAAAGTTGTTTAAAAGAGATTGCATGTCATAATTCGAAAAATTTGTTTATTTTGAATTTTCAATAATATTTTTTAAAACAATCAGTTTTTTCTAAATTTTCAAAACGGTATGTTTGATTTATTTCATTTTACTTTTGTCAATTTATCTTTTAGTAAGATCTTTAAAATTGTGTACTTGAATTTTTGAAACCTTATTTTTTTAAAAAAACGGCTCTGACGATTTTAAATTTCGGAGCTTATATGAATTTGCAACTGCAAGAAATGGCGTTTGTCTTTGGAATATTCAATTTCACTTTTTCAAATATTTGCGTGGGGGGCTCGGCTAGTTTCTCATTTTCAAAAAATCGATATTTTTTAAATTTATCGATAGGTAAACATCTCAAAAATGATGTCCTAAAATATTAGAATGATATCTTGGATACTTTTGAAATGGCAGAGTATAGAAGAGAAGCATCTCGAGTGCTCGAACTCCTGCTCTGAAATCTTTACACGCTGTAACTCACGCAAATATTAACGAATCGTCTTGAAATCTTTACTGCATACTCTCCATATGTTTTCACATATAGCCATCTACAACTTTTACGATCGGATGACAATTATAAATTTGGCAGTTTTGTCAATTTCCAATTTTTCACTCAAATTATAGATGGCTGTATTGGAAAAAAGGTCTACTTTAACGCCATTTTTTTATTTTCTTGTCTTGGAAAATAAAGAAATTTTTTTTTGAATTTTTCTGGTGTGTACCTGTATACCAGAAAAATTAAAAAAAATGCGAGAAATCGACGTCTTCAAATTTCAAGGAGTTTAGTTGAATCAAAATTATAAAGCTAGTCTGATGTTTATCAAAGCAATTGGAATAATTTCCAAAGTGAAATAATGCAACGTTGCTATTTGCTCCTTATGCAAGTAATTTCAATCGAAAGAAATGAAGAAACGCAAAAATATACTTATATTTATGTCTCACACCACTTTCTTCAAAGCAAATGTAATTTTCCAAGGAACTTTACACATACCCACAAATGAGAACCAAAGCAAAATCACAACATCACGAATCCCGCTTAAATATTTTTGCCATATGATCAGTCTCTTAAAACATTTATCTGGCTCTCTTTTAAATACGTTCCACAAGACGACTCGCATTTTTTTTACGTTTTTTACAGGCGACTGCAGCGCTCCGTGCCCTAAAAACAAAACATTCTTAAATCGCAAAATGGTTCTACTATAGTTTTTATATACAATGTCTAAACTTCCAAATTTCCTTCATTTGAAAATGGTTTGTGTATGAGATTTGCAAAGCAGAGACAAAAAACATAAAAAATAATAAATAGGATGACTAGCTTCTTATGCCGTGTTTGAGAAAGTCGTATAGGTCGGGTGTCGGCTTCTATACGTAATTATTCAATGGTGATAATATTGCAATCTTATTTTTAGTCCACAAGGAGGTTTGACTTTTTTGATGATATGCCTAGTTGTTAAAACAATTGGAAGCTGAGTATGGTAGTTATATGCATATCTTAGAATTGAGAGTCAATAAGTTATCAGATGGTGCGTTTTCGGTTCTATTTCCTCACTGCATATAATAATTGTCTAAAAAGTAAAGAAACGCCTTGAACAAAACATTCGCAGCAACGCTTGGAAAAACGTCTGTTTGACAGTTGTTGTATTTGTTTTGGCTGTGCACGTTTCTGCCCACAGAAATTTATGTGGCAGAAATTCGCAGGGTTGGGAAATTTTTTACTCTCTCGTGAGCACTCTCTTTTGTGCACTGCTACGAAAAATCGCTGTGCTGGGACGGTATTAGTCTGACTTTCGCCGAATTTCGGTGTATTTCGTTCAAATTTTCAGTAAAGAAAGACACCTAATATGTCTCAAAATTGACATAGTATCTGATGGTGTCTCACACTGCAGCCAATAGTACAAATTATGATATATCAAAAAAACCTTTATTGTTACATTCACGATACTCGCTGTCCACTTTTGGGGCTTTGTTATTATTAGGTCTGTTTCTTTACTTCTGGGTAAAGTTTGGGAAAAAGCCCGGGAAAAAGTTTGGGTTCGAGCTTTTTATTGTTGTTTTTGTAATCTCCATCCGAAAATGAAAAGTAAATATACGCCTTTGCGATGTTTCTTGCTGAATGGCATTTATCATACACTCTCAGTAGAGGTAGTAAAAATCATACAAACAATTTTGTTTTAGAAACGTGTTAAAATGAGCTCATAGCAATGTTTGAATTTTCAAAAATACAAAGAGAGATTATACTTTCCATTTTTCATTTAATTTCAAATATAAATTTGAATTCAATCGACATATTTCGATCAGCTGATTTCACAAACAGCCGATTTGACAAGCAAGAAAGTGCACGAGCAAATTGTTCGGGTAAATTCTTACTGGAGGGGAAGTACCAAAAAAGCAAAAGCTCTGCCACTTTTACGTAAAAAAAAAAGTAAAGCTACACGTTTTGGGATCCCGCGGGTGAGTAAAGATACAGACCTATTCTGACATTTTCATGGATCTATTCTCGTAATGCTATCGTTGTTTTAGGTTTTTTTTTTTGCCTCACGTTTCCTATTTCGTAATAAGAACCCAAAGCCAAAGATATAGCAAATAACTAAGCCAAAATGACACAAATTATCCATTACTAATCGTATTTCTTTTCTTTTATGAAATCAGGTCTGGATAAATCAAAGTGACATCATACTTGTGGGACTTCGTGATTACCAAGACTCAAAGGCTGACGTCATCTTGAAGTACACACCAGATGAAGCTAGGAATTTAAAAACATACGGTGAATTCCCAGAATCAGTACGCATCAATGACACAGTCACATTCGTTGAAGATGGTCTCGATGAGGACATTGAATTCGGTGACGAAATTAGCTCAGAAGATGATGCTGATTCCGTTGACAACATTTAGAGAGTAAAATTTCTATTGTTGTCCACAAAGATCAACAACAAACAACAACAGCAACAAACAAGCAACAACAAACACACTATAACAAATTTAAATCAGTAAAATCCAAAAAAAAAAAACCTTTTTTGTTAACTAATATAATATTATGTATGTATTTAAAAAAAAAAAAAAGCAAAAAAAAAAAATAGAAAACTTATTTATCTTGATTTCCATTTATATAGGTACATGCAAATGTATACTAAGAACAATTATATTTTCTTTTTTTGAATCCATGAGAAACAAAACAAAGCACACAAAGATATCACACAACAACCACCATCCCCATATCTCCAGGGATGGAATCGGCTAAGGTGAAAATCAACCGTCGCTTGTAACGATCAACTATCCATAGCACTTTACTTGGAGAAAGATTTATAATCGATTGATTGTTTATCACCTTAGCCGATTCCAGTCCAGAATTTCTCTTTTTAATTTATTTTTCTCGGAAATATGCGCTGTGAATTGCTTTGAATAATAATAATTCTTGTTTTGTTATTATTTTGTTTCTTTCTTAAAAAATTGTTATAAACATCCTTGTTCAAGTAGGAAACCGTAATAAATTCATTTAAAACAATTATAAAATTCAATAATAGAAAAAAAGTATAAATAAAGCCAAAAAAATTGTAAAATCCGAGAAAAACTTGAAAAACGTTGTTTTTTTTATTGAATGAAGGAATTCCCGAAGAGGAACAATTTTTGGAATTTATTATGTTCGCTAGGAGGGAGGCTTGGCTTCTTTCTAAATACGGATCTCCATGTGATCTGCGGAATACGAATAGCATTTAAACTTCAACTCAATTGTGGGACCTAGACCATAAAGAATGATTTTCTCTGATACGAACTTGCTTGCTTGAGAGTCAAATCGATGCTGGGGGACACTAACAAAGATTATGGCATTGGAGTGATAAAGCCAGTAAAAAGAAAGTGTTTTTCAAAGCATGATCAAAATGCCTTCAAGTATTAAAGATGAAAAGGCTCGCTTCGAAAGAGAATATAGGAGCTGCAAGAAAAAAGCAAAGAAGAAATGCGCTAAACTCCAAGCAAATAGTACACAGGGTATTTAACGGCAGTTGAATGTTGGACGCTGTTGATGCAACATACATAAATACGGTAAAACAACTTGCATACTGGAGCAAGTGCAAATCAATGATATCCTCCAAGCAGCATGAATTCTGTAGGGGAAGGTCTACAACCACTAATTGTTTCCTTTTCACTCTGTGCGTTTTTTTTTTTTTGCATTTCAGAGACTAAGTAGTACTGAGCTTAGAACAAGCTCATATGTACACACTTATATACGCTCTTCATCATGAATGCAAGTGTTAGTATAGTTAGTATAACACCAACACCAGCACATAGAGAACGTAAGGATAGTAAAAATAAAAAATAAAAACATTATAGTAAAAATTTCAAATATAAATTACATAGATTACAAAATTATCTTAAATAAAGTACACTAATTAAAACAAACAAGACATACAAAATGTGATACAATTTACAATTAATAACATAAACTAAAAATTATTGAAAAATGCAAACATGCAAGCATACAAACTAAACTTAAGAAAGTGGAGCACTGGTTCTCAACAAATTTTTTAAACTGGATTTACTAAGTTAAAATCAATTAAACATGAGGTAAGATTAAATAGTCTACCCATACGAGTCAATGGCTCATTCATGCCATAATTCGTTCTATGGCAAGGGCAGTATATCAAAACTAAGTTGCGCAGGTGGTAAGAACCGCCTCGAAAGTTGAATTCAACACAAGAAAGTAACTCAGGTGCATCGATATGTCCGGTGATAAGTTGATGGAAAAAACACCAGATCGTTAATGGTACGCCTTTGAGAAAGAAGTTGCATATGTAATAATTGGATTCTATGCTCATATGGTGGTAAATCGTAAGGGTTTTCCCACGGAAGCCCTTTAAGAGCGAATCTTATGAATTTATGTTGTACTGATTCAATTCTTGAGTTGTGTATTTCATAAAAAGGGGACCACACTTGAGAAGCATACTCTAGATGAGGTCGTACTAAACAATTGTATAGAGCAAGGGTAACATACGGGTCTTGAAACTCTTTTGACCATCTTTTCATAAAACCAAGCATACTATTGGCCTAAAGTATAGTAAAGTCCATATTAAAACTAAAATATACGCCAAGATCCTTAAAAAATTTCACTTGACTCAAAATAATATTGGAAATAGAATAACTTGGGTTGCTAGGCACCTTCTTTTTAGAGAACGTCATGCTTTGGCATTTGTTGGGGTTAAGGTTGAGCCCATTTTTAAAGCACCAAACTGCAAAATGATTAACATCGGATTGGAGATGAGAGCGATCAAGCGAACCAGTTATCTTTTTAAAAATGTTCATATCATCAGCAAATATTAACATTTCACTGAAGGAAATGCAAGACACAACATCATTGATAGCTAAAATAAATAGAAGAGGTCCTAGATGACTTCCCTAAGGAACACCTGAGCCAGCATTAAAAGGGTTGGAAAGGATATTACGAAACTTTACTTGGTAAGATCTCATAGACAGATAAGAAAGTACCCAATCGGTGAACACAGGTGGGAAGCCAATAGCCTTTAGTTTGAAAAGTATAATATTGTGTGAAAGTTGATCGAAAGCTTTAGAAAAATCCGTGTAGATGCAATCGAGCTCATTACCATTTTCTAGTGCTAAAGAACATTTTTGGAGAAAGCATAGCAGGTTTGTGACAGTCGATCTATTTTTGACGAAACCGTGTTGCTGTGTGCAAATAACGTTTTTTACACTGAAAGCCAGCTGTTCACATACTAGTTTTTCAAATAGTTTAGGAATGCTAGAAAGTTTGGCAATGGGTCTATAGTTTTTTATATCACATTTATCCCCTTTTTTAAAAACTGGAGTGATAAAAGATCTTTTCCAAAGTAAAGGAAATTTACTGGATTTCAAAGAAAGTAAGAACATATATTGTAAAGGAAACGCTAAGCATGACCTACATTTTTTTTAGTACAATTGGAGGAATGCGATGGGAAAAGGAAACGAAGTTGACGTCATCACCACAGATTTCAGCAAGGACAAGAAAAAATTTCTCACACTTTAACACTTTAAACTGTCTTGCCTCGGATTCAGTCCTATCCTACTCAAATGGATCTCTTCATATCTAAACAACCGCCAATATAGATCCCGTTTCCGTTCTACTCTTTCACTTCCTTTTGTGGCAACCTCCGGTGTTTGTACCCCAATTTAGCCATATTGGACCTCTCTTTTTCATCCTTGCCATTAGTGATGACGAAAAGATCATCCAATATTTTATCTCACTTTATGCTGATGATGCAACATTTTTCAAAATTATCTCCTCTGATCGGTATTCTCTCCAGCTTCAAAATGACTTTGATTCGTCACTTGGTATATTAAAAATTTCATTGATTTGAACATTGCAAAATGCGAGGCAAATAACTTTTTCTCGAAAAAGTAAAGATCCTCCACCCAAATCCCATCATCATCAGAACCTTCCCATAAACCGTGTGCAGCTTAATCGTGATTTAAGTATTCTGGCGAATTAAATTTTCGCTGACGTAATGTTATCAAGAGTTTATTTTGCCCTTGGTTTTATCAAGAGATGGTCCAAAGAGTCTATGCAGGATGACTTTGGAGAATTCACGCTGCTCCGTCAAGGTCGGTAAAGAACTCACCGAGACCTTTGATGTCGAAAAAGGTTTTAGGCAAGGCGACAAACTGCCATGCGATTTCTTCAACATCATACTTGAACAGATTGTAAGAAACTCAAACGTCAACACCAGAGGAACAATCTTTCAAAAGTCTGTTCAATTACTCGCCTATGCAGACGATATTGACGTAATGGGAAGAAAAAAGCGTGATGTCATAGGGGCTTTTGCGAGTATTGAAATAGAAGCGGCAAAAATTGGTTTGATGGTTAATGAGGGCAAAACGAAGTATATGTTGTCATCGAACAAGGACACAGAACATCGACGAATTCGACAAAAGGTCACAATAGACAGACATAACTTCGAGGTAGTACAGGACTTCGTCTGCCTAGGATCCGCTGTAGACACGGACAACAACATCAGTGTGGAGATCAAACGGGGAATAACTCTTGCCAACCGTTGCTTCTTTGGGTTAAGAAGGCAATTGAGAAACAAAACCCTCTCCAGAAAAACCAAGGTAACCTTGTATAAGACCTTAATCATCCCAGTCCTGCTGTGAGTCCCTGCTTCCGCGCCGACCTTATCGAAAGCGGATGAAGAAACCCTTGGTCGTTTCGAAAGAAAAATTCTCCGAATGATCTTTGGTCCCGTATGCGAAGGCAATGTGTGGAGAAGAAGATACAACAACGAGCTGTATGAGCTGTACCGCGACATGGGCATAGCCAGAAGAGTACGCATCGCGAGACTACGATGGTTGGGCCATGTAGAGCGGATGGATCCAAACGCTCCGGCTCGTCGGGTGTTCTAAGCACATTGCAGGGAAATCGCGGAAGGGGAAAACTTCGTCTTAGGTGGCGCAATCAAGTGGATGAAGACCTCAACCGACTTGGAGTGCGAAACTGGAGAGAGCTCGCCCGAAATCGAAGTCTTTATAGAAGGATGTTGGTTGAGGACCAGGTTCACCCCGAACTGTGATGCCCACCTAAGTAAGTAAGTAAGGTCCAAAGAGTTCCGTAACCCCTTTGTCACCAAATCCCTCTAAATCGCCTATTTTCCCCCTCTCCTTGAGTATGGATTGCAGATGTGGGCTCCTTATCAAGTCGTTACATCTCAAGGGTCGAAAGCGTTTAACGTCGTTTTCTGCTCTTTGCCCTCAGAGATCTCTACGAAAAACCTAATATTAGTCTCCCAAACCATTGTAGCGTGTTGAAAATGGAAATCCTGGCGATCAAAGAGGTTCATGGCTTAGAGGAAACTAGATAACAAACACCAACACCTTTGTGGCTATCAAAAATATTTGGCCAAACCTTGATCCAAAACGTACCAAAAGCTTGTTTTCCTTAAACAGATTGCATTATAGCTACGCACTCAATATTACAACAGGACACTTCTTCATAGGTAAACATATCGCAATGCTCAATGTTCCATCAAATGATTTCTGTAAAGCTGCAAGGATGAGGGAAAAGAGGAAACCGTTCCATATCTTCTTTTCACCTGCTCTGCCCTCTCTGCAAGATGTAAAACATATTTGGCGGAACACTTTTTCGACGAAACATAGGCTTCATAGTCTTCATAGCTTTAAAGAAAGCTCAAAATGGTTAATCGATATAGAAATTGACCTATTTGGTCTAAGTGAGTCGGTTGTAACCTAACCTATTTAGGTTGTAACCTAACCTATTTATATTTGCTCCAGCTTAGCAGGCCTCGACTCCTTTTGTTGATTGGCATTCTCATGGGCCACAACTCGTTGGGTACCCACATGATGAGAATGTTCATTAGCACATCCGACTTATGTAGAGGATGCCAAGACGTAGAGGCAAAGGAAGGATCGTTCCATTTCCTCTGTGAGTGTCCTAGCTTGGCCCACACTAGAAAAAAGCCTTTTTTTTCTTTTCTTTTTTATATATAATTTGCGCGCACTCAAGGGGTTGTGACTACCCTTAACATGTTAAGTAAGACAGTACGAGCGTTAGGACAAAGGGAGAGAGTTTAAAAGGAGATACCGATGCACATTAGTTTTAAATTTCTGAAGATTGTAATGAGAGGGAAAAACAGAGCTGGGCAATACATTCCACATTCGCGTGGTACGGCTGAAGAAGGAATCTCTGTATTTAACAGTAGGTACGTCCGAAATTGGACTCAAGGGTAAACTGATGGGCATTCCTGGAAGCGCGAGTATTACGATTCAATTGTTTAAGGGAAGGAATGCATCTGGCAATCTCATAAGAGCACTGTCTGTAAAAAAAAAACGATAAAATAAGGAGAGACAAGAAACATTACGACGATGTTCGAGTGTCGTGAAAGTTTCGATGATGTTCGTATCTCCAATCATTTTAAAGGCTCTTCTCTGAACACTGTCCAAAAGATTGAGGTGGGTTGAAGGAGCACCTGCCCAAATATGGGAGTTATTCTCCATCTTAGGACGAATGTACGTTTTGTAGATTACTGCCAGGTCATTGGGTGAAAAAAATTTCTTGCATCGTCGAAGAAAGCTAAAGCACTTTGCCCTAGGAAAATACTTCTTCGACGAACTGGGCGATATCTCTAACATGCCATTGAACAGCATCCTGAAATTTACTCAGGGCTTCAAATGGTTCAGTGGGGGTTTTCTATCCCAATAAGAATAACCCAGCCACCAGCCCATCTCTCTACCTCTCAATCATCACCAATCATCCCACTTCCTCATCCTCTGTTTTCCGGGGAGCACATTGGATCCTTGAGATCCGAAAGTTGTGGCTGCACCTCCATCTAACCTAAACCTAACCTAACTACTTTTGTCCAAAACCTCCGTGTTTCGTTTAAATTAAAATTTGTAAAAAGGGCATTCGAACACTTTTTTTGTAGAACATACTTACAAAGCCCCTTGTGATCCCTTCGTAACGCCAAAAAAGGAAGAAGAATAAAAAGAATCTAGTTATAGATTATTTCAGTTTTTATTTATTTTTTGTTTTACTTTTCATAAATTATCATTTAAATTTAGTTTATAATTTTCTATAAATGTTCCATTACATACTTTAGAAATAACTCCTTGTCCGTTTATTTACACAATTTAATACCATTCAAATTATTTGTTTTTAAATATTTCGTATATAAATAATTTCCCTTATAAATTTACCTGTTGTTTGTCGTATGTTTTACACATTATTTGTTAAAAAAGTTGTTCCAAATTTATTTGTTTATTTATTTTTTTTAAATTCTATTTAACAAAACAAACATATTTTGTATTTCAAAATAAAATACAACAAATTAGCTGGAGTTTCCAATATAAACAGTTAGTTACAAAGCCATCAAATGAAATATTGAAACACAATTTTTACTGGAAATTTGATTTTTCTGCACAAAGAATTAAACTAAAATAAATCTATTCGTTGGCTCTTTAGACACCAAGACTTAGTTTTTTTTTTGTAAATTACATAATATATTTTAAAAACAATTGTAAAGTTTGCATGCAATGAAGAAATACTTTTATTTCTCGTTTATTTTTATATAAATTTAAATTTACAATATTTGACTGCTTAACGGTTTTAATGTTAATTTTACTCGGTGTACTCTGTATATGGAATTATGAGTTTTTCTAACTATAGTACGTAATTCCCTAATGATTAGTATTGAGTTTGACTGCTGTTGTGATATGTTAAACATATAGTATTGGAAGTATTTAGTTTTCTTTTTGGTTTTTAATTTTTTAAATTAAAAACAAAGTGCGATGAGAAATGGAGAAAAGGAAAGAACAACAAGAAAGTAGTGGAATGATAGGAGATATATAATTTTTAGAAATGATTGAGCAATTTTATTTTGAATTTAACGGTTAAATTGATATCAAATATGCATGTATTTGGTATTCATATGCTCGAACACTGGGTGTTAGGTAGGAGCTTCTTGATAAAATTAAGAAAATAATGAAAGAGTTAAATATTGAATAAATACATACTAATTTTATAAGATGTAGAACTTTGTATTTGTTTGAGTTTATTTTTCTAGGTTAATCTCTGAAACAACTAAAACAGTTCGGAAGATTCTTTCGCCTACAGAAAGCTACGTTCGCCTGGAGAGGCACAGGCTTAGCCCAGGATCCATATATCCAAACAACGATGATAAAAAGCCTTCGTTATCGCTACGTTGCGATTACGTTTCAAGATACTCGCTGTCATTTAAGCGAGGAATACACGATACAAACGTCGAATGCAACTTGGATTGCATACGATCGAATTTGGTTTTCAGTTCAAGGCATTCGACATAGCGATGTCTAAGGAATCGAATTTTTTTGCATAGACACTATACAATCATACCATGCGATGTACGATCATCGGTACGATAATTGTATCGTGTATTCCCCGCCTTACGACTGCTTTTGGCTTTCGTTTTGCTATCGACAGTTTTATGGGTACTCGTGGGTAACGTTATTCATAATCGCCCTTTGCTTTGACTATCGTTGTTTTGGGCTTCACTTTTTTGCCTCTCGTTTCAGTTTCGGCGTGAGCCGTGTAGGTAAGTAAACAGGTAACTAACTATTCAATATAATTTCTGAAAAGCTTTCGAATCATTTATAAAAGGTAATCGTTTAGGTTCTTTAAGGGGCACTCTGTCCACAGCTCATCAGCCAGTGCAGAGATAAAACATGCAATCCTTCTCTGAAAAACAAAGCAGCTGCGCCTGACGGCAAACCAGCCAAGTTTTTTTTTCAGGCGAATTTTGAAACAACGAACGACAGCCACCTGTCCCAAGAGATGGAGTTTTTGTAAAGATACCAAAGAAAGCACAATTACAACCTTACACAGGCAAAATAAAAGTTATGGGAAGAAGAAAGCCTGATGTTTAGGTGTTTTTGCGAGCATTGAAACTGGAGCCGCAAAAATGGGTTCAATGGTTTATGAGAGCAAAACGTACATAGAACATCGAAGAATTGAAAAAATAGGTCACAATAGACAAACACAAATTCGAGTACTTCGTCTACCTACGACACACGATATAGTACATGCAAAATAACATCAGTGCGGGGACCAATTGGAGAATTACTCTTACTTATTGCATCTTGTTTGTGTTAATAAGGTAATTCAGAAATAAACACTCTCTAGAAACCCCCTTTGTAAAACCTTGACCATCTTAGTCCTGCGATATGGTGTTGAAGAATGGACCTTATCAAAAGCTGACGAAGAAACTCTTGGTTTCGAAAGAAAAATACTTCCCGTATGTGAAGAAAATATGTGAAAGAGAAGATTCAACAACGAACGGTATGAGCTGTACCGCGATATGAACTAAGCTAAAAGAGTACTATTCGTTAGACTTCAACATGCTGGAACATGTAGAGCGAATAAACATCAACGCTCCATCTCGGTGGGTTTTCGAAAGCACTAGGGAAATCGCAGAAGGGGAAGACCTCATCTTAGGTAGTACAATCAAATAAAAGAAGACCTCAACCCAAATAGGGTCTAAGACAGGAGAGAGCTCGACACAAAATTGAAACTGTTTTTGAAATATGACAGTTGAGGCCCATGTTCTTCCCGAACTGTAAAGCCCACTTAAGTAAATAAGTAAAGATCTCTTTTACTTTTAAAGAAGGGAACATACTTTGGTGAACCGGTGCGTTTTGGCGCTCCCTGTAATTCGACATGCCAATCATTGCTGATAATTTTGAAATTTTAATTTATCAGCACAGGACTACAATATTAACGGAAAGCCACTGTGCTACTAATTGTAACAGATATGAGTCTCGTTGAATTGAAATTCAACCATAGTGAGACCAAGATCTGGATGCATATTTACAGCTTGGGTCGATACAAGCAAAGCTTGCAATGAAAATAGTTTGATTCTTGTTCGCTAGCCGAAATCCTGATGGCCCCTATCACAAAGACCGTTGTAACAATTTCGGACTGCAAATACCGAAAAGGAAGCATCATAGACGCCCTCGTAGTGAATGTTTTATTGCTATGAAATTTGGTAACTACTTATTATATTATTAACCAGTTTTAAAAATCTGTTGCAAAGCATTAATTACGGAAACGTTTTTAATCTCTTCTTTTTGGCATTCGTAGTTGCCGAAGTTGTTACGACGGTCTTTGTGATGGTAAAAGCAAGTTGGAGACTTTTTATGTAATGTAAAAGGCGTGCTCAATTCGGCTTTTCAAAGTACATAATGCCAAATACTTCTTGGCTACTATTAAGTCCTTTCTTTGTTCCATTCATCGTATACTAGAAAGTACTTCACAGCGTACAACGGAACACTGATAAAGTTTATTTCATCAAAATAATAATGAATTTTTCTGTAATAAAATCATTCACTTTTTCTCACTTTCAATTTAATGAATTTAAAATTTAACTTTAAGGTTTCAGCACAAAAATTAGATTTTGGTTTACCCATTTTGATTTCGTATCCTACATTCTACGCAAAATCAAAATCAAGTAGACTTAAGAAAATAATAGTAAATCATAAATTTAACAAAATAAAAATAATGTTTATATAATAGTTAACATTTTAATAGATATATGTAATGTATAAATATATACTTTGAATGAGTCCCTTTATTGGTTAGGTAAAGTTTTCTTCTTCTTTTTTTTATTTTCATTTTGCTAGAAGGAAAAATATATCCAAAAGTTAGTATACTATTGTATACTTTTGTACTCTATGAGACTTTTCTTACCCTTCCCGTTAGCACCATGAAAAGAATGGGCTCTTGTTTTGGAAGCGCTGGGTGAACGAGGATAGTCGGCTGCTATTCAGTTTGCTTCTAAACAAAAGAAGTAAAAAAAAAAAACAATTAAAAATGAGATCAAGATAGAAAATCAATTTTATGGAAATTACTTTTCAATGACAACTGCTGGCATTTGGACTAGTTGCACTGGAGATTTACCATCCTTGAGGGCTTGGGTTAAATTTAAAATTTGGCCTCGCATCACAGACATTTGACGTTCGTATAGTTTCCTATCGAAACCTTTATCTTGCTGAAATGAGAAAATTGAAATTAATAAAAAAAATACAAGGGGTGGAATAGCGTAAGCTGATTTGTGACAAGTGGTAGTCACATTCCACTGAATTTTAGGTAGACTGTAACCACATATTATAGTAGGTCCCTTACGCGACTCCATCAAAGAATTAAGGAAAAAAGAAATAAACTTTTTCAATCGGAGAAAATGTGAATATTTTTTTTTTTAATTATTCATTTCATGTCAAGATTAAATAAAAAAGGTTACAAAGCTTGGTGAGCCTCGAAGCCTAACATATTTCAGAGAATTCACGGCGATTCCAAACGGCTATAAAGTGAAAAAGCGCTTTGCGTGTCTCGGAGGACTTGACAATTCTTCGAGAAAGGCAATAATAGCGGGAAAATAATTTGATATTTCTGGAATTTGAACCTCAAGCGCCCACGTAACAGGCAGCCAAGCAGCATTTGTTTGCTTTTTTACTCCTCGGGCAAAAAAGCAAACAAATGTAGCTTGGCTTTAATATGAGCAGCTCACGTATGATGGGCTTATGCGGCAAACAAAAGTAATAATTTATTAGCAACTCCAGACACCGCCATCCGGCATAAAGAAGATGAAAAACTGTGACATCTACTATGGCGACTGCTACAGACAACAGAAACAGCGTTTATTTGCCGGCGGATTTGTCGTTAGAGGAAGACTCAGGAATAAGGTGATTAGCCAAAATCCAGTCAATGAGCGTATAATGACCATCCGCATCAGGGCTAAATTCGCCAACATTAGCCTTATATGCGCCCACGCCCCCACAGAAGAGAAAGACGACGATTCCAAAGACTGTTTCTACGAGCTCCTCGAAGAAACGTATAAGCAGTGCCCTAGACACGACGTGAAAATCGTTCTTGGCGGTTTTAACGCAAAGCTAGGGAAGGAGGACATCTTTCGAAACACAATCGGTAAGCTTAGCCTCCGTGACAAAACCTCCGAAAACGGACTAAGGCTAATCGATTTTGCTGCGGGGCTAAATCTTGTTGTAAGTAGTACACGCTTCCCGCATCTCAAAATTCATAAAGGTACACGGCGATCCCCAGATCAATCAACCGTCAACCAAATTGATCATGTTGCGATCGACGCAAAGCAATCTTCCAGTGTGTTAGATGTCCGAACTTTCCGAGGGGCCATCTTTGACTCGGACCAATACCTTGTTGTAGCCAAGGTGCGTATGAGGATATCTTGTTCACGACCAGCACGAACTAACGCTGTGAAGAGATATGACGTCGGAAAGCTACAATCGCAAGAGATTGCCAATGCTCTGCCGCCAGCATTAAGCATTGAAGACCAGTGGCAGCAATGCCAAGAAGCCATCAGAACAGCTGCCTCTGAGGTCCTGGGTTTCACTCAGCCACCAAAACGAAACCATGGTTCGATGAAGAATGCAGGCAGGCAAATGCAGCCAAACAAAAAGCACGACAAATGCTGATGCAACAACGAACAAGGGCTGCTTACGATCAGTATAACGAGATTTACAAGGAGAGAAGAAGGGAAGAACACCGACTTCTCAAAAAGAAAAAGAAGCAGCATGAGAGCACTCGTTTGAGGAAATAGAGAGGTGCCATGACAGGAACGAGATTCGGAAGTTTTACCAAAAGGTAAAAAGATCCTGCCAAAGTGGCAAGCCCCGAACTCAAGCCTGTAAAGACCAGCAGGGAAACATAGTAGTAGAGTCACAGTCACTACTGCGGATCTGGAAAGATCACTTCTGCAGACTACTGCTAAACTAATTCCACTGTCAGGCAGAATGCCCTACTCAACTTGGACGATGATAAAGAATGCCTTCCACCCGACCTAGAAGAAAATAAACTTCCTATATGCAAACTTAAATCAAATAAGAATGCAGGTGCAGATGGCTTTGATGCCGAACTTTTCAAGGCAGCTGCAGATCAGTTGGAAAGATTGAAAAGATTGTACAAAACTCAAACTTTAACATCAGAGAAACAATCTTTCAAAAGTCTGTGCAATTACTCGCCGCTATCATCAAACAAGGACATAGAACATCGACGAATTGGACAAAACGTCACAATAGACAGACATAAGTCCGAGGTAGTACAGGACTTCGTCTACCTAGGATCGGCTATAGACACGAAAAACAACATCAGTGTGGAGATCAAAAGGAGAATAAATCTTGCCAACCGTTGCTTCTTTGGGTTAAGAAGGCAATTGAGAAACAAAACCCTCTCCAGAAAAACCAAGGTAACCTTGTATAAGACCTTAATCATCCCAGTCCTGCTTTACGGCGCGGAAGCATAAACCTTATCGAAAGCGGATGAGGAAACTCTTGGTCGCTTCGAAAGAAAAATTCTGCGAATGATCTTTGGCCCCGTATGCGAAGACAATGTGTGCAGAAGAAGATACAACAACGAGCTGTATGATCTGTACCGCGACATGGGCATAGCCAGAAGAGTACGCATCGCGAGGCTACGATGGTTGGGTCATATAGAGCGGATGAACCCAAAGGCTCCGGCTCGACGGGTTTTCGAAACCACATTGCAGGGAAATTTCGGAAGGGGAAGACCATCTTAGGTGGCGTAATCAAGTGGAAAAAGACTTTAACTGACTTAGAGTGCAAAGCTGAAGAGAGCTCGCCCGAAATCGAAGTCGTTATAGAAGGATGTTGGTTGAAGCCCAGGTTCACCCCGAACTGTAATGCTCACCTAAGTAAGTAAGTAAGACACCGCCATCAAAAACCTCAACATGTCTTACATGTCAAACTGTTTTTTGAGCCCTGAGTTTACCCTCCACTCGCCCTTAAGAACCAATACGTTTTTGCTGGGGCGATTTCAGGTTATATATATGCATTATTCAAATGAACATTCATTCTTCGAATGATAGGGATGTGTGGTGATTTCTTTGTTTACAGTTTTTTTAAGAACCAACAAAAACCCAGTTATTTTACAAATCACAAGATTGTCAAGCAAACCTGGGTCAACCCACGGTAAAGATCAACGTACGAACCTAGTGGGTGCAAACATTATCATTGATTATTGTGGAACACAACGTCGTTGGGCTGGCTTTGCAGTTTCAAGACCTTGTTGATAGTTTCGGTATGTAGCTCACAGATTGCTTGAATGATATTGGCCAGAATCGTACCAGAATCGTGTCTGAATAGTTGGCATAATATCGGTTCTTTACGGCTTCCCAAAAATTTTCAAAGGGGTCAAAAAGCCACTTAGAGGCGACCAATTGACGGTTGTTAACATGATTTGGGAATTTGGTGCGCAAAAGATCGATTGTGGCATAGGCTGTGTGGAATAGCGGGCAATTAATCATGTGGAATGGTCGTCCAAATCCATGTCATAAATTTCAGTAAAAAAAAAAGTAAAACGAATCATTGTTCACTCCGATTCGGAGGGTTTTCGAAAGCACATTGCAGGGAAATCGCAGGAGGAGAAGACCTCGTCTTAGGAGCCGCAATCAAGTGCAATAAGACTTCAACCGACTTAGCAGAGTTCAAAACTGGAGAGAGCTTTAGTCAAAACGAAGATGTTTGTTGAGGCCCAAGTTCAACCCGAAATGTAAAGCCCACCTAAGTAAGTAAGTAAGAAACATTTTTTGCAAGCCTGATTTTCTATGAAAAATGTTCCGATGCGATGATGCAACCAATCCGCAATCCGTACCAAATTGTCACTCTCGGTGGATGCATTCTGGACAATAACGTGCGCTTCGTCAGAAAAGATGATTTTGACCCTCGCATATATGGGTGTTCAGTAGATGTGCAGAATCTGTCCCAAAAGCCGCACATTAGTTTTCGTTGATTTGCTCGCACATCAAGGGTCCCCACGCAAACTTTACGGACGTGTTCACACGATATGCAGAAAAATCCGCACATCACCTATTTGCGTCCATATGCCGGTTTGCGTAAATTTAATAAATTGTTTGAAATTTGTGTTTTATCGCCGATCACAACTATACTTCACATCTACCACTGATTTGCGTAAAATATGCACATTTGCGTTGTCTATTTTCGTATCACCGCACATGATTTTGAAGATCGCACATGCTCGCACATGCACGCAGAAGAGATGAAAAAGCCATCGTCCGCAAACCATTTGGCATGTGCGGATTGTCCCAAAAGGGTTTTCAGAAGATATGCGTCAACTGTCGCAAATTATGACGTAAAAATGACGTCAGAACCGCAAACGTGTGCGGCAATTATAGACAGTCTGCACGTAGCTTAAGACCTTAAGTGCGATAATGAAGCGGATGGTCGTGCGCCTTCAATTGCGGAATCAATCGGACCTTGCAATGTTTTACAACTTTTTTCAAGCATAAAACGAATCATTTCGTTCAGCGACTTTCAGTCAAAATTTCGACCGGGAAATAGCTGAGAGTGTCCAAATAACCTATGACTTCAAAAGAAACGGGTGAGGAGTTTTTTAATAATCCGCGGGCTATCAAGCGAATTGAACCTTAAGCTTTGGATCGACAAGTCTTGGATCACACATAAGCCAAATTGGCACGTTCAGTTCAGAACACTTTCGTTGTGTTCAGTCTCAGTAAAGTGTTCAGTTTGAAACTAAAAAACCCTCAAATCTACTAACTACGGATCGTTTTTGAGTACTCAACTGCAAAAAGGATATTTTTTTCTTAAAACTATTAATTGACAGCATTTTTTCTTTTTTTAATAAACAACAGCTAGGAATTGAAGCACAGCCTTAAATTTTACCCAGCATACTCTTAAAAAAAAAGAATTGTCTAGGAATTACTTTCATCGAAAAATTTACCAATTCATTCCGATGACAAAATTTGAATTCAAGCTTCGGTCCTCTTGTCCGATGCCTTTCCTATTAAGACAAACGACACTCCCCGTATAAAATAAAAAGCGCATATTACAAGCATTCAGATCAAAATAACTCACCTTGAACAACTGCAACAGATCATTGCATAGTTCTTCCACAAAATTCATATCAGACAACGACGGCAGTACAAGCTGCTTGGTTTCTTCACTAAAAGGCACTTTAGCCTGTGGCAACCACGCCCAATGGTAAGGATATGCACGCCATGAATCTGGATGTTTGAATGGAAAAGCTAAACCATTATCGATGGCAGCAATTTTTATTTCCGGTAATTGAACGACATTCCAATTGTTGGTGTTATCAGAATTTCCTTCATTGTGGTCCAATACTTGTTGTTGACTAGTACCAGGTATTGGAGTGTCTTCTATCTTCGCTATAATGTCATCGATTTCATCAGTTGTTTTAGCATCACCGGTCAATGTCGCGACTGGAATTATTTCGTGTGTTCTTGTTGGTGTAACGGCCCCATTTACTTGTTTTACAATTTTTGGCTGATCGTATTTTATTAGCCAATTATCATTGCCACGATCAGTGTTCCGTATAATGTAATCCAGTACTACTAGTCTCTCAAATTGAAGTTGAAAAGATTTTGCCAATGCCGACGTGAGAGCTTCGTTTTCAAAACGTCGCAACCAATAATCGGCATCCCTATAGCCTTGAACGAAAATTTGAAAAGACCCTTTCTGCAACAAAAGACAGAGAGAGAAAAAAAGTTAGTAATCTAGCGAAGGAAAGCCCGATGATGTAGATAGAAGAGTACCTTCAAGGGCAAACTCATTCGGTTAAATCTTGCCGATGGGAAGTGTTCTTTGATTTGTTTTTTAAGTTTCGCCTTTCGTCTATCGATTCGAGCATAGTTAAATGTTTCAGCAACTAAACGAACTATCCGTGTATTCGGAACAACGCCTAAATTTAATTTTTGGTCCACTAGACTCGCCCCGGCTTCCGAGAGGTATCTACAGATAACGATAAGTTAGTATAGAAGACAAAAATATTTATTTTGTAAGATGTTACCCTTGGTTAGGAATTAAGCATGCACGCCCGAAACAACACGGACAACACAATTTGTGCATCCATTTTGTCCATTTGGGGTTCATTCGTCCGTATGGCTCTTCATCCTTAGGCTTGAATACTGCCACGACTTTCTGAAATTCAAAATAATGCCAATTGTAATGTTTGTACAAGTCTTGGTAGTAGTTTAAACAGAAAACATAGTTTAGTAAAAGTGATTGTTCAATTTTCATCCAAAACTCTTTCAATATTCTCATATGAAAGAATTCCCCGATTTGGAATTAATGTGCTTAGCACGTTGCTTTATGCCTCTCAGTAGATGCTTCCGAATCAATGTTCAAAAATTCGAAAGCAGTTTTTGAAGCAAGATTGAAGTTATGGTATGTTACCAAACTTCATTAGAATGAAAATTGGATGTGCTTTTCTTTTCAACTTACCCCTGCAGGATTCTTGACAAAGTAGGACCCACTGCTGCCTTGGTATATCCTCTCGGGATATATTCCATGTTCAATGGCGATTTCAGCCTGTGTTACGACTTCATGAAACTCAGGATCATCTGTTGAAACAAAATTATAAATAAGTAAATAACAATGCGAAAGTTTTGTGGTCAATATTTTATACAGTTTATATGTGAGGTTTTGAAAAGTAACCAACAATAACTATACTCTGCGATATGGGTGCAACATTCGCCACTTATTTGAGGAAAGTTTTAAAGACCACGCACTCGATTTAACCCAGAAAAAAGACGAAGCGTATTGGCTCACAAATCTTCTCAAAGGATGAAAAAGAAGCTAAGGACACAAAAGTAAAGGGGGGTATCGCCTTTCGCAAAGAATTTCGCAAGTCCTCCGAGAGCAATTACATAGCCATGGAAAACACTTTCTCACTAAACCGTACCGAATCGGCAAAAAAATGTAGGTCCCTTCCATTTCTTACGATTTCTGGTTAATAGAAATAAGCTAAGTCGTCATCGCCGTTCGCTCCTGAGTTTGCCCTCTCTCTCTCTCTCTCTGTGAATGCATTAGGTTCTCGACAATTAAATGCGTGTTTTCTGATTAACAATTCCGACAAATTTTATTGTTAACGTTGCCCCTAAATGAAAATTCGTCTCGTCAGAATAGACAATTTTTCGTACAAAATCGTTGCCCAATTCAAGCTGCTCTAACCAAACTACGAAGGGAAGACGAAGAGGATGATCGTTGAACCTTGTAACGTAAGCGAATGATGCAAGATATTTGTGCAAAGTTCAAGGCGAATCGTTTTTGGTAAC
The DNA here is from genome assembly GCA_914767635.1 of Melanostoma mellinum. Lineage (NCBI taxonomy): Eukaryota > Metazoa > Arthropoda > Insecta > Diptera > Syrphidae > Melanostoma > Melanostoma mellinum. Next base: position 175,016,433 of record OU612060.1, read on the forward strand.
GAAATGGAGATTTTATATTACATATCTCGATTTCGTTTCTTTTGTTTTTTTTATTCGCCTACTATCGAGTTCGATGAGACCGTACCCCACCAACATATCACTAGTGTGAAGAAAAAGAAGGACGGATGTAAGCCCTTCGGCCTTCGGGGAAACGAAAAAGCGGACGAATTAGCGAGAAAAGGCTCAGCACGTGACCCTTCTTTCACTGACCAATCAATCAGGATCCTACCCTGTGAAATTAAACAGATAATTGGTAACAAAATAGTACGAAAATTCAATGAAATATGGGAATTTCCTAGATTCCTGTGTCACTTCCAGCTAACTATGGCCAAAATACAATAAGAACGGATCTTACGAAAATTTGTGTTCACAAAATCCGAATGGAATCGAATGAAAGCATTTCCAGTTGCCACACTAAATACCGCCATGCTGGTTTTCGAAATCAGCTGTTTTAAGCCAAACGTGCAAGATCATTCACATTTTTCTGTAAACACAACTTCTTTCGTATATTAAGACGACAAATTTACATTCCACTCGGATTTGTTGATACCAAATCTACGAATTTCGAAATTCGTTCCACTCCGACTGGATTATGTAATAGTTACATCGGGAAACTTAGCCTTTTTCGATTACGATGGAATCTGTGATAACGAAGACGAATATGAGGATACCAGTCACTTCCTTTGTCACTGTCCAGCAATCTTCTACACCAGGAAAAGTTACTTCTTCAACGAACGAAAGAAGAATTATCATACACTCCAAGAAATAGCTTAAACTTCATTAAGGACACAAAATCGTTAAAAATTGACCAACCATAAACTCATATCGCCGTATTAATAAACGCAGAATAGCTGGGTTAAGCCTTATTCCATGGATTAAGTGGAAAATGCTATAGACGGATAGGTTTTTAGGACATTACAATACTACAGGGTATCAAAAGGGATCTACATTGATCTAAGTGTGACAGAAATAAGATCAACCGGCAGCCTATTCTACCTAACCTAACTTAAGCTTTTCAAGATCACAATGCTCGTAACGCCGAAAAAGAACGATAAAGAAGATCGAGTCGGTATATGAATTTAGCATATTTATGACAATAAACTGGTGTTTTTTGACGGATTATATTTTTAATAGGCAAAAAGACGCAAACCGAGAAGAAGAAATTGAGTTCAAAACGAATCGCTTTGATTTATTGAATCGGACCCCAGGCTATAGTGCTAGTTTATGTTGGTGCAGTTTCACACTTTAGGCTACAGCAATCACATTCTTCTCTGTGCAAAGACAGGGACCATGAGTATCGACCACTAGCATCCTAGTTTTATTAACTTTACGCACACTTCTTGTGCACAACAGCTGCAGCTTCATTTCTGGCAAATTTGCTTTAAAAAAACCATTGCTTTGGCTACATAGCACTCACTTTGAGAAAAGGTTTTCAATATTTCGAAACTGTGTTGAAGCGCAAAGCGACTATTTTTATTCTGCAGAGGAGATACAAACTTTCTGTCCAAACTTCGAGTGGAAACAACTGCTAGCTTCAAAGTATTTTTTTTTTGTTGGAGATTTTTAAAATAGCAGCTGGAGGACCAGTTAGCAAGCTTCTTTTATTATAGCTTTCCAGATGTTGGAAGAAAAGCCAAAAGACGCTGCCATGATAAGTAGCCTAAGTTACCAGCTCTCACCATGAGCAGGACATTCAGAGAGGAAGTATTCTGCGGTGTCCTCATCTTCTCCACAAGATTCACAGAGCGTGGTATCACTAAAGCCTTAAACGTTTAAGTGCTTGGCAAAAGAGAAGTGCCCCCTCACAACACCAATAACCTTTCTACAGTCTTTTCTGCTAAGAGATAGCAAACATTTTGCAGTCTTCTTACTTACGTTGGGAACCATACGTTTGGTCTGTCTGCTTCCAATGGAGGCATGCCATCTACGGTTGTGCTCTTCACAGATCCAATCGTTGATTGAAGCCCTCACTGAGATGGAAGACCTATCGACGGTTCAGTTCCTGAGAAAGCTGTTTGAGATCCTTGCTTAGCAAGTTCATCGGCGATCTTATTGCCAGTTATGCCGTGGTGGCCTGGAACCCAAATGAAACTCAAGGAATTTAGTCTTCCGACCGCTTTTAGAGAGCTCTTGCATTCCTGGTTCACTTTCGTCGAGTTTCAAAGCAACATAATCACTATAAATCACTACTGAGCTAAAAGTGTTCCCCATTGATTTGTTTTTGTGTTCAGTGGTGTCCATCGTGAGCTGCCTGCAGGATTGTTGAATTACGAGAATGGATCCATAAAAATGTCGCACGATAACCAAACAAACGCCAAAAGCAGGGCCTATAAAAAATAACGATACTCGTAACACCTCTTGTTATCGTTTCTTTGTGATTACATTTCACTACACTCGGTGAAATTTGTTATCATTCTGACATTTCCATGGATCCATTCGCATAATCGATAACGATATATATCGTGGCTATCATGGCTGGCCAGCCAATACACATACCAATGTTGTCGCATGATATTTTTCACTCATGCCATAGAACTCACACGCACTAGGTGTAGATAATTTTATAATATATCCTGAATAATACGAGAAGGGAGAAGTCCACAGCCAGAAGACGCACACACTCTCCTGTTTGCCGATGACTCCCTCACATACGCCAAGTCCATGTCCCCGGTATTTGCCGCCAGAAGAGTTGAAGCCCACGTTAGACAGCTTTGCGAGTACTACCAGCACTGGGGCTTTAAAGTAAACTCAGCCAAATCCGAGCTAATTTGCTTTAGACGACCATCCACCAGATCCGGGTACGAAAGAGGACGCTCAGCCAACAAGTGTAGAAGTACCAAGATCTCCTTACTCGATGGAACGCAACTAACGGCCAAAAACAATGTGAAGTACCTGGGAGTACAGTTCAACGAATTACACAGGTTCAAACCCCATGCAGCTGCTGTACTAAGGAAAGCCAACTTCGCCTTTCACCGCATCCATCCACTAATGCGAAAAAACAACGGGCTAAGCCAGAAGACGAAACTACTTCTCTACAAGCAGCTCATTCGGCCTGTGATCCACGTACTGTTTCCCTACTTGGTACACGGCAACAAAAACCCACATGAACAAGCTGGCAGTTCTCGAGCGGAAGATTCTGCGGATCTGCACTGGACTACATTATGACAGGATACGAAGGAAGCACGTCAGCAACAGGAGACTCTACGATGAAGCGAAAATAGTACAACTAGACAGGTACCTCATCGACTCCAGTCGTAGATGTCTGCGAAACATGACCGACCACCCGAATCCCCTAATAAGGAGCATCATAAGCAAGCCAAGACATCCCAGCCCGCGGTAACTTCTAGCAATGGAACTTTTGGATGAGGATGTTATCCCTACAAGTGATGAAGTGAACATCCACTTCTATGCTGACCCGGGTTCAGCATACCACCGTGGCTAGGAGAAACCAACCCCCCACCCTCACCCCTCCCCATCAAAACACAGTGACAACCGGACTTGAACAACCCGAGAGAAGAAAACGACAGACGAGGAGAATAATCAACCACAGCAACAATTAATTTTTATTATTTTATTTCATTTAGGTCAATTTAAGAACGTTAGGCCCCCTATGTGCCAACAACACATACACATACCCACATTGTTAACTTTAAGTAGATCTAAGCAAATTGTACATATTATATACTAAGTTCAATAAAAATTAATGCTAATGCTAAAAAAAAAATGAGAAGGGAGAAGTAAGCCCTAAGTCCGTGTTGGAAAAGTACCAATCTAGAGTACAGGCTACTTCCACTAAAGGAAAACCAGGGGTACGTGGTGTGCCGGCGTTGCCCAGGATTCCCGATTTAAAGCAAGGTCTCCTTGGACTACCTAGCCCAAACCCCCCACTAGCCTCTTAAAGACTTTTGGGTTTTATTTTGCCGGCTATTAAGCTGTTGATGCCAGAATTTGCCTGTTGATGCCAGGATTTTACTGTTGATTTACCAGCGATTAAAAGCCACTACTTGATGACCGTTTTGCCATATTATACAAGACTAGCTTTAAGACATATAAAAGGATTGGACCTTCTCCATAACCGAAGTTTTACGTGTTTTCTTTGGTCGACCCTGGAGCCTGGACCCGACGAGCATACCCCAGCTCTAGAGAAAAAAGCACAAAAGCAGTTTAGGGTTTCATGTTTTTGCCTCGCGTTTCGTAATTCGTAATACGGGCCCAGTCGTAAATGACAATGATTATCGTGAAACGTAATTGGAACTATAACAAGGAATTTTTCATGAGTATTGTTATTTGCAATTGGCTCACAAAAATCGTCAGCTCACAAAAAAATCTCACAATTATTTGCACTTCAAAATTTTGACTTATTTGAAGCTAAACATTTCTCGCAACAGTGAGGAAAATAGAAGCGTACGACGTACTCTCCATTTCGAAACGCTGTCTTCGAATTGTTAATTACAAAAACTTTTTATTTAAACACATTGCAATAACCCATTATCAACTATCCCGATATAATTTTCGTAAAAATAAAATTTTTCAACTCACGAAACATGTTGGTTCTTAAGAATATCAACTTGCATGCCCTTCTGCGAATGGTAAAAACATCAACCGGGAAAATCCTCATCTTTTTTAAAATAATTTCTTATAATAAACACACTTGTTAACTAACTAACTTCCATGTATCTAGGTAAACATCATACTAACAATTGACGATGATTGATTTGAGTTTGAATACAAAAAAAGGACGTAGAGTATAAAAAATTTGTCATCATGTAGAAGTAGGACACCACTCCAGTTCGTATCGAGCACTTTTGCTGCTTCTCTGATAGTCTTTGGGGTGATTGAAGAAATTTATTTCTATTGAATACATTTGTATAAGAAATTAATGAGGAGAAAAATAACATCTGTTGACATTTTAAAGTATGTTTTTTTGTCTCTCTCTTTTTTTAAAGAAACCACCGAATGACATATATTAAGCTACGTGCAGACGGCATATAAAAAGCCGCACATATGTGCGGTTCTGACGTCACATAAAAAGTTGTAAATTCAACGCAAATGCTAAACGTAAATCAGTGTACGCAAACTCGCATATAAGGGTGTTCAGACGATGTGCAGAATCTGTCCCAAAAGCCGCACATTAATTTGCGTTGATTTGCTCGCACATAAAGTGTACGCAAATGAGTACGCAAATCTTGCGGTCGATGTGCGACATGTTCACACGGTATGCGTAAAAATCCGCACATCACCCATTTGCGTTCATATGGAGGTTTGCGTTAATTCAATAAATTGTTTGAATTTGGTGTTTAATTCATGGGTTGTGGTTGAGGACGAAGCTAATCCGTACAAAAATTTAAAAGTGCTGAAATTATTTGAAAATGTCGAAAATAAAGTTTGGTACTACTGCTGTTTTGGCATTGGATATGATTTATCTGCAATCAATTTTAATGTTTTCATAATTAATCAATAGAAAAAAAGTAACAAAATAATAAAATAAAATATTTAAGTCAACTTAATAAAAAAGAAACATAATACTCAAGAGACCTAATAATTATTTCAGTACGTATTGTATTCATGAAAATAAAAACAGCCTACTACCAACATACTTCGCTTCGCTCATTTTATAATTTTTTTTTTTATTGAAAACCGATCACAACTATGCTGTACAACCACTACTGATTTGCGTAAAATATGCACATTTGCGTTGTCCTATTTTCGTGTCACCGCACATGATTTTGAAGATCGCACATGCACGCACATGCACGCAAACTGTCACAAAAAATGTGCGAGGGTGTTCAGACGATTTGCGAAAAAGCCGCACATTTATGTGCGGTTTTGCTGTCGCACATTGTCCGCAAACCATTTGCGTACATGTGCGGACTGTCCCAAAAGGGTGTTCAGACGATATGCGTCAATATTCGCAAATGATGACGTAAAAATCACGTCAGAACCGCAAACATGTGCGGCTTTTATATGCCGTCTGCACGTAGCTTTAGACGATTTTTCTGGTAATACGGTTATGACTCATGAGTTACGACATACCACTGTCGAAGGAAAGAATAGATTGTAAGTTTTAAGGTACGTGCAGACGGCAAATAAAAAGTCGCACACCTAAAAAGTTGAAAATCCAACGCAAATTCTAATTGTAAGTCAATATACCCAAAATCGAATATGAAAGTGATCAGAAGATGTGCAGAATCTGTCCTAAAATCCGTACATTAGTTTGCGTTGATTTGCTCGCACATCAAATTTCCGCAAAAGAGTCAAATTTTGCGGTCAAATGCGACGAGTTCAAACGGTATGTGTAAAAAAACCACTAATTTAAGTGCGGTCTCGCCCTCACACATCACCCTCAAATCATTTTATTGCATTTGCGGAGTGTCCTTAAAGGGTGTTCTTATGAAAAACGTCAATAGTCGTAAATTATGACGCACAAATGGCGTCAGAACATTTGTGGATTTTTAAGCCATCTGCACTTAGTTTTCGTTTAGCATCTGACCACTTATTAACATTCGAATACTTCCGGGCGTATTTGTATTCAGACGCACTAATTTTAAAAAAGAGGGTGGTACAAAAAAAGTCGGAAAGTTCCGAGCCAAATCGTATTTCTCTGAACCATTCCATATGGCGGGGAATAAAGGAGGCCTACAAACTTTTTGTCAAAAATTGAGCAATTGCGTTTCGAAGATTCTGAAAATATGTTTTCTAAAATTTCGAGCATTATGAAAATGCTTGCTTATAGTAATCGTCGCTAGGCACTACAACCGGATTCCAGAGGCTAGCAAAAAGCAAAATAATGCGGCAGATTTGACGGGGTTCAAGAGTCACGAGTTGGAACGTTGGAAGTATGACTGGTCGAAGTTTTGAAGTTGAAGAGATGATGAGAAGGAGGCGACTAGGTATCTCGTGTGTTCAAGAAACTTAATGGCGGAATTGATGTAAAGGCAAAGGCTAACAATAGGTTCGTTCATTGAACTTTACCCAGGGCTGACCCAGGCTTTCTTGACAACCCTATGTGTTGTCAAAAAAAAAACCTCGGTTTTCCAGTCCTAAAAAAACGGTAACCACAAAATCAACACACATCTATGTCATTTGAATAAAAATACAAAAATACAATACATTTGAATTCGCCCCAGCAAAAACCTAGGACGAGTTGAGGGCAATCCCAGGGCTCAAAAAACATTCAGTTTGACATTAGGGCGACTTTAGATTTCTCATAAAACGATTTGTGGCGACCCCAGGGCTTCAACGAGCAAACCTTATATATTTTCTACTATAGAAATGATTAGGGGAAAAACGGAAAAGGTGTTATCCTTGCAGAAGGAAAGGTGCAGAAGAAGGGAGCATTTTGCAAATATGCTCCCAGAATTGGATATTAGATCGTACCATGTTCATCAAACAAGACCGACACGTTATCACTTACAGCAGTGTTAGATATGAAATCCAAATTGACTACCATTTGGTAGCCAGATTTATGAAGCTATGATGAAAGACCACAAAGTGGTACTGGGCGAATCTATCGCCTAGCAACACCATCTTCTGTTGAAAAAATTTTTATGGAGGTGGTGAATGAAATCAAACAAACAAGGGCTAGGAAACAAATCAATTGGTATAATTTGGACTAAGAAAAAGGCAATCAACACAGTCCAAAAGGAAGGCAACCCAGCAAAAATTGCCTGCAAATACTTAACTCAGAGATCGAAATCATGGCTATCGGGGTTTCCAAAGAGGCACTACCAAAAAGTCGAAAAAACAGGATTGTGGAATTGCGAAGCTAAGGCACTCATAGGTAAGAGAAAGCGGCTTTCAAACCATGGTCAAAGTCAAAGAAGAAGAAATGCGCCCAACTCCAAGCAAATATAACGGACTGCGGTATTGATATCTGGAAGAAGTTACTGCCCCAGCTACTACACAGATTCGGATTCAAATCAAGCTATTCAAGCAATACGACAAAACAACTTCAATAAGAGAGCACCAATCTTCAGAATAGCCGATCAAAAGGGAAATGCTCAGGAGATTTGTTCTGAAGTTCATTAACGATACTTAAGGATTGATGCTTTTTGTGGATAACAATAAAATTCTGCACAGGTGGAGACAGTATTGTAATGCCAATAGAACGAACAGATTCCTCGAGAGCACTTTCCAAAAGCTGAACCCAATTTAATGGAAATGTTGTGCTGGTTGAATTCGAAAAAGCATTCGATCGACAACCGCGTCAAATAGAATGGGTGGCCCTTAGACAGCACGAAGGGCTCCAAAGGCCTATGTTAGATTTTCAGCTGGAGTCATAGAAGCATTCCAAGTCGGTGAACACCAAGGAAGCGATTTGAGTTCTATTACAGTTTATGATTAGGTACCTACTGGAAGATAGAGTACAAATCACCAAAGTACATCAACTATTATTTGCTGAAGATGGAGCCATTTTAAGTTATCTTAAGATACGTGTCCACATCCACATTAGAGAGCAACACTGAAAGTAGCGCCCACGACACTTTCGAGAGCAGACTCTCAATGGATACAGCCTTCTTGAAAGTAGTTAGCGAAGAGTTGACTTCTTCATTCCCATCTTTCGACATTTCCTCTGAAGTGGACACACTTATTTATACCACAATCGGAGATAAGCTCCCAAAATTCCAACAGATTTCGTATTTTGCCAGAAGATCTCTGTGACAAAATGACAAAACAGTGGATAGAAGGAGAAACGAACGCACTCATAGAAAAATAAAAGTGTTTTGTGATTTTGTAGAAGATAAGCCATTCGGAGGACAAGAACAAAAGAAAATAAGAATTAAAAGAATTTTTAGTACAGTTTTTAACACTAAAAACGAAATCTCAAAACTGTTGAGAATCTTCAGTTTGAAGCTCTATTAACGCGTGAGGTGGTAAATTTCTACCAAAAGTAAAATCTCAACAAATTAGCTCTCAAATGAACAGACACTCGAAAGTAACTCTCGAGAGCTAACTAGCGATAGAACTGTCAAATGGACACGAATCTTTTTAATCCTAAAAAAAGAACTTAATGCAATGGACAAATGTTTCAGAAGCTAGTGGGACTAAGTACTTGTTACTTACTTACTTAAGGTGGCGCTACAGTCCGGGTCGGACTAGGGCCTCAACCAACATGCTTCTCCAGCCAACTCGGTCCCTAGCTAGCTGCCTCCAGTTTTGCACGCCAAGTTGGTTGAGGTCCTCTCCTACTTGCGTGCGCCACCTGAGTCGCGGTCTTCCTCTACTGCGCCGTCCTTCGAAATTGGATTCGAAGACTTTCCGGGCCGGAGCGTTGGTGTCCATTCGCTCAACATGACCCAGCCATCTAAGCCGCTGGATCTTGACTTGTTTGACAAGGTCAGTGTCGCTGTACAGCCCATACAATTCGTCGTTGAATCTTCTTCTCCATTCTCCATCTATGCAGACGGGACCAAATATCACCCGAAGAATTTTTCTCTCGAAGCATCCTAAAGCGTTCTCGTCTGCCTTTGACAAGGTCCATACCTCTGCGCCATATATAAGAACCGGGATGATAAGTGTCTTATACAGGGACACTTTAGTTGCTCGAGAGAGGACTTTACTACTCAATTGCCTTCTTAGTCCGAAGAAACAGCGATTGGCAAGAGTTATTCTTCGTTTGATTTCAGCGCTGGTGTCGTTGTCTGAATTAATAGCGGCGCCTAGGTAGACAAAGTCCTTAACTACCTCAAAGTTATAGCTGTCAATCGTGACGTTCTGTCCAAGACGTCGGTGTTGGGTGTCCTTTCCTTTAAGTACTTGTTGTTGAATGAAAATGTGCTTCCCAAGTGTCAAAGGATTAAAAATATGGAATCAAAGATCAATATTCGAAAAATTGTGATGAAGACATGAATAATCGTGTAAGCATAGGGTGGATGAAGTCGCGAGAAAATTCCGCCGATAGAAAAATGTCCCCTAAGCTGAAAGAAGGAATTTACACCTCGATTGCGCGTCCGGCATTGTCCAGATCAAGACAGGTTATGCTGTTAACACCTAGTGTCCAGACGTTGTTAATATTATAATATTCCTAGCGCAAATTCTTTATTTTCTGTTGGAAATTGTATTGAAAAAAAAGGATAACGCTATGAGCATAACCCATCTGGACACGCAAAGTGTAGGTACTGCTCAGGCAGAAAATTCAGTTTTTGTCTTGGGCATCCAGTCACTTTCTTCCTCACCCCGTTTGCCCATGAAACGACAGATATAACGTTATGAGCATAACTCGTCTGGACAAGCACATACGCTTCACAATGTTGAACAATTTACAAACGAGTAGTTAGTTTTAGAGTAATTAACTGTCAAAGTTAAAATAGACTCTATTGCTTCGATCGACGATAGCTCGCAACAAATCAGAGATCAATTTAAGCTCGAATTGAATCTTATTGAATTTCTTAAACGAATCATTTGGTTGGAGGACGAAAAAAAGTCCATAGACCATTCTAAAGACTAGCAAAACTTTTAAATTTTTTTTCGTTGGTGTTTGGGATATTACTTGGGAACGGCCTGCGAATAAAAAAATTTACTGTTCAGATACAAAAATTAGATACTTCATTTCAATAAATTTTTTGTACGACCAAATCTCTCTGAGTTATCCTTTGTAGAAAATCCTTTAATTTTTGCGAGTAGTATATGAAAGCATGCTTCGTATGACAGCAGGAGTAACACAGCTTGATCGATTAGAAGTACCAAGAGCCGTGGCAGCCTTCACGTCAAAAATCATCTGCTCCTATTGTCATTGTCAGAAGATAGATCCAGAGAACACCCTTAAAAAGACAATATCATATACCGTTCAGAGACGATCGCGAAGAAAGTAAAAGAAAGGCTGACTAAACACTCCTGGTACACAGAAATGCAGCGACATCTACATTTGGTTGGCCTTAGACATGCAGATATCCAGAACCAAGAATCCTGCGGAAACCTTCTGACGCTAACGCAGCGCACCCCTGGGGCAGATCAGTAGTGTGAACCATATAAGTAGGAGAGCTCTGATCTTCGAGACCCCGAAGCTCGTAACGACGAAGAAGTTGATCTTGGGAATGTGTGTTTTTTTTTATATTTTACCACGCCTTCATGAACTATAAGAACAACTTTCATGAACAGTTTATTTTTTAATTCTCTTGTCGAATGCGCTTGCAAAAAACAAAAAAAAAATACTTGACGATTCCAATTTGTGCACCCTGAAATGGCGATTAATCATCAATTGACGATCGATTGATAGACTCTAAGTTCACGGATTGAAATATTAAAGCGAACACTTTATAAACCGAAATACTCATTCAACCAATACCCTAAGTAAGCTCCTTATCAACTGATAACACTTTAAAATTCCGATAAAAAAACTTCAATGAATAAATACTGATTTTTTTGATAATGGCCGTCGCGTCACGTCACATCAAAAATGTGTCATCTTTCGTTTATATTCATGAAAACACACTTGACACCAGCTTTGTTTCAATACAAAAATAAAATTAATTATTACCCTCGAAGCCATTGGAATGGAATATACAATAAACAGAAGAACGCATTAGAAAAGCCCAAGTGCCATAGTTCAGTCGTTTTCGATTTAAATTTCTATCCTTTGATGCATTTTCAGTTGAAAGAAAAAGGTTTTCACAACAATGAACACCCGCAACAAAACACTTTGTACGTCAAGAAAAGTAAAGTGGTAAGCAAAGTTCACGAAAAAGTTTAACTACCCCCGTTTCCAAGCGGTTTCAATTAACAGTCCGTGTTAACCGGCTGATGACTGATCATTTTATTTTGCAAGCGAAATCAAAAACCCAAACGTAATTATTGTACTAATCAAATTTTAATCAACAGAAACAAATTACCTTGTACAAACACCTGTGTATCTAAAGAAAGTTTAAAAGCACTTGAGTGCTTTGCCAAGTGTTTCTTATCGCCGCTAGTATGTTATATACACAGGGCCGCACCAACCACATGTCCAAGTTGTACAAAGCACAGAGCAGCAGTTTCTGGGGCGCATGGTAAGAGTGAGTAAGATTACTACTAACAACCAAGCCATCAGCTTGAGGAACAATTAATAGTATTTTTTGCGAACAAATAAAGCACTTTGCACTTAAAACAAAAAATTTGTTCAAATAACTTCAAAATTACAACATTCATTCATCACACTTGTGTTTTTTTGCACATTAACTAAAATTACTTGCAATAATACAGGGTTTTCCATTGGGGACTATCCATTTTGTTTCTTTAATATAAACGCGCCCTTAAGGTCTTTTGACATTCTGTAAACGTCAGATTGCTCATTAAGGTCTACCATTTCAATTTATTTAATTCAAGCTATGTAAAAAATTTAATTCAAGCTATGTAAAAAAATCATGGTAAGTTACACGAATCAACAACGTTTCCAAATTATTAAAGCGTACTATCAAAATTTTGAGTCAGTCGCTGCAACTTTAAGAGCGCTAACTCCGATTTTTGGTCGTTATAATCGTCCCACCCGTGCCGCAATTCTTAGTTTAGTACACACATTTGAATCCACGTTTTCGCTGCACAATGTTCCCGTGCCAGTGAGACAAAGATTAGGACGGAGTGCTGAAAATATCGCGGCCGTAAGTGCATCCGTTCAGAACGACCCAAATCAGTCAATTCCACGTCGTTCACAGGAATTGGGCATCGCACAAACCACATTGTGGCGTTTTTTTGGCGTCAGTTGCGTGGAATGGATATTAGTGACATGTGGTTCCAGCAGGATGGAGCTACAGCCCATACAGCTCATGCAACCATCAACATTTTGAAGAGGAAATTTGGTCAACGTGTTATCTCAAGAAATGGACCGATCAATTGGCCACCGCGCTCGTGTGATTTGACACCTTTAGATTTCTTTCTTTGGGGCTATGTCAAGTCGTTGGTCTACGCCAACAGGCCATCAGAGACTTTGGAGGAGCTTCAAGCTAATATTGAACGCGAAATTGCCGCAATACCGGTCGATATGTGCGAGAGAGTGGTCGAAAATTGGGTTCAACGTATCGATCGCTGCAAGCGCGCCCGTAGAGGACATATGAACGAAATAGAGTTCCATTCGTAATGGTATTGGGTGAACTTTAATATGAAATAAATGTTTTTTTGATATCTCAAATGGCTGGCGTTTTTATTTAAAAAATAAAATGGATAGCTCTTAATGGAAAACCCTGTAAAGGTTCAACAAAATCTATGTATCTCAAAATAGTACAAAATGAAAAGTCTTATAAAACCTACATATAGATCACGGACTAGACTAGAAAAAGGGCGCATTCTGTAAATCTTGCACAGGGCGCTAGTTTGGTTGAGGCCGGCCTTGTAAGTAAATATACACAAAGTATTTAAAATTGTTAACTTACAGAAATTTTGTATGGGACAATTGAGACAGCAACACTTTATTTTAGACGCCGGCGACTTGGCTACCTCTAATTGAAATGGCACTTCATTAATTTTTTCTAATCCATCATCGGTACTAAGTTTAAACGAAGAAAGTTCCCAGGGATATTCCAAACAGTCGCATCCACACTTCTTGTTACAATTGCAAATATTTTTTAAGTTCACTGAATCAGAATTTGCTGTTGTGTGTGAAGAATTATCTGACATTTTTTTATGCTTTTAATAAACTGACAAAAGAAACATTTCGTTGATAAAAGTTGTTTTTTTTTCTTTTTTGCAAGTGCAATGGGGATGGGGCCATTTTGAAACCATAAATTCGTTGAGATAAATGTTATGGAATTTTTTTAAGAAATTTTATTTTGTTTTTCAGGCTTTTGTGTTCTCTTTTGGTTCTACCGATCAAGAAATATTCATATTCACAGCGGTGTCATACTCATAAACAGAGATTTATAATCGACGCACGTATCGATGGTAATCGTCACATCACCAGAAAGAATACAAATATGTATACATATACAGTGAACGTCAAAAAAAGAGTGCACCTACGAATACCTACTACAGCAAGATACTGACACCAGAATATACGGTCTTTTATGTTTAAGGGGATCCCAAAAGGACCTAGCCCTCCAGGTTGGGGGTTGAGCCTGGGGTTGACTACCCAACTACGTAAAAACTACATGGTTCCGAAACAACCAATAGCCTCGAATATCAGTTATGATTTCAACGTTCACGACCCAAGCAAAATTAAAAAGGACAAAGACCTCCGGATTTGCACGTGGAACGTAAGATCTCTTAACGGATTACGTGCGGAGAGTTAGCGGTTGCCCTAAAGTGCAGCAAAGCACATATAACCGCCATCCACAAAATGCGATGGAATGGGCCGTTCATAAAGAATATGAAAAACTGCGACATCTACTGTGGCTACTGGTACAGACAACAGAAACGAAAGAGTTTGTCGTTAGTGTAAGACTCAGGGATAAGGTTGTCAGCCAAAATCTAATTAAAAAGGGTCGACCGCATCAGACCTAAATTCACGGAAATAAGCCTAACATTCACCCACACTCCCACAGAAGAGAGAGAGAAGAACTCCAAAGATTGTTTCTTTGAGCTCCTTAATACAAGCAATGCCATAGACGTGGCTTGGAAATCATACTTACAATTTTTAACGCAGAATAAGGGAAATTAGACTTTGAAAATAATATCAGTAAACATAACCTACATGACAATATTGTCCAATATTGATGTTTATAGAACATGTTCGACAATTTTCTCTGTTAAATCTAAGTGTATAGGTGTAGACAACATTCACCCTGTTTTCGTAAAAATACTTCTTCCCTTTTTATGTTCTTATGTTACCCATTCGTTCAATACGATTTTAACTACCTCTGTTTACCCAAACCTCTGGAAGTACGTGCGTGTGATACCAATTCCCAAAAAAGGCGGAAGCTCAGACTTTAGACCAATCGCTATTTTGCCCTTTCTTTCTAAAGCTTCCGAAGCTATTGTCTCAGCTCAAATAAGGCACTATGTTGAAAATGCTAACCTTCTAAGACCCTTTCAATCAGGTTTTAGATCAGAACATAGTTGGATAACAGCTCTTCTAAAAGTTTCAGACGATATCCGAACAGCAATCGATGATTATAAGACCACACTATTGGCTCTACTAGACTTCTCCAAAGCATTTGACTCCATTTGCAATAAACTATGTATGTAATAATTCAACTATAGTAACTCTTCAAATAAACTTATCTTTTCGTATCTCTGTGACCGTGTCCAAGCAGTGTCATGTAAAAATCGACTATTCTCGTTTTTTCCCATCCGCCGGGGACCGGGGCGTAACTCAAGGTTCTATACTTGGTCCGCTTTTGTTCTCAATGTTTATTAATGATCTTCCTCTTTGTTTATCTTATTGTAAATTTCACTTATATGCGGACGATGTACAGCTATACCTTGATTTTCCCAGTGGCCTAGTTAATGATGCAGTTGAAAAGATAAATCGAGACTTATCCTCTCTTTCCAACTGGTCTAGACTTAATCAAATTCAGATCAACCCAGACGAGTCAAAGGCGATTGCCATATATAAATGTGTCCTTGACCCTACCGTTTTTCCACCTATTATTATCCTAAATGACGCTAGGATAGGAAAGGTAGAAAGCATAAAAAACAGTTTTGTTTGACAGTAGTCTAAAATGGAGCTTGCACATAAGCCAAATTGTTTCCCAGATTTACGGGTCGTTAAGAGGCCTATCTTTAACCCGAAACTATTTGCCTGCAGAGGTTAAGCTAAGGCTAGTGAAGGCTCTTATCCTACCCTTAATAATGTAAATAAATAAATAAATAGGGTGGCGCAAGGCGCCAAAGAGCGAGGAGCCCTTGGGCCTAAGTAGGTATTGGGCTACTCCAGACTGGGAACTTTTTTGTGACTGGGAACTGATCGTGGGAACCTTTTGTGTTTTTATGATAGGTCAGTATTGTTTAGCCACGGGTGGTGTTGTTATTTTTAGTGTTGAAGAATGAAAAATAGTTATGTGCTGTTGAGGTCGTTCTATTTTAAGAACAGTGTGTGTGGAAAGAAATTAGTGGGGCCACGGGTGGTGTATTTTGGAGGTAGTGATAGATAAGAGTGGTGTTGTTTGGTTTGGAGTAGAAAATATGTTTGTTTATTGTAGAAGTCAAGGTCGTTGAAAAAATACTGCGGTTGCAGACTTCATGAATAAGGCTGATGTTGTTTTGTAGCATGGTTTGGTGGGCTGGGAAAAATATGTTCATTTATTGTAGAAGTAGGTCACTGAAAAGTACTGAGGTTAATGACTTATTGTAAAAAGTAGGTCAGTGTTGTTTGCCGATGCGTAATGAGAAAAATTACGAGCCTGTAGAAAAATGTTTTATTATATTTGAAAAGAAAAACGTTGGATATTACAATTGTTAGGTTTTATTCAGAAAATATATAAAACAAAAACAATAAAAAAGAAGAAGATTATAGTCAATTTAACAATGATTGTCTTTTGAATCCATATGGAAGAGAGCTATGATCAGATAGAAAACGACGTTTTTCAGCTCGTGGTTTGTACGTTTTGATTTCTTCCGCTGTCACTACCATATGCTCACGCGTTCGTCGAATATTATTTGATCTTATAATAATACTGTTATCATAATCATCTGAATAAGAGTTTAAAACTGCTTCTTTAATTGTATCAAAATTTAATTGCTGTGATGTCTGATAATTGAGAGAGATCCCCTTTACTTTCCAAACTGTGTGCTCTGTTTTATCATTTGTACTATATATTTTAAAAGAATAATTTTTTGGGTCTCCACTAACGAATTCTGTGATATAGCTGCCCTTGCCATAACTCTCCAGCTCATCGGTCATGTCGCCGATGAAATTTCCTGTTGTTGGTTCAAACTCTCCATCACGGCTTACGAAAATTACCGAGTCTGTGTCGTAATAGAGAACTCTTTCTTCCAGTTTCTCTAAATAACTGTATAGTTTAAGACGAGCCAAAGTTGTAGTGTAAGCAGCAATACATACATTTGTGGAAGTTAATCTATCAGATGCTTCTTCTTTCATCTCAAAATTTACAATTACGTTATTCTCATTCACTGGAAGAATATGTAGAATTTCTGAGGAAGGGTTAGTTATGAGTTGAAATAAATCTGCAGGGTTATTGAGAATACATGTTTGCTGTTGATTTTCACGTTGACCGAATTTACCCCAGAAAGAATTTAAAATTAATTTAGCCAAAGATCTCTTACCAGGATTATTACAAATCTCAGATGGGTTTAACTGAATTTTTTCCTTATCAAGAAAATCTTTTACATATTTGTTCTTTTCTTCTTCTGTAATACATGAACTAGGCCAGTCGCTTGCTTCTTGTTTCATTTTAAGGAATTTATTCATCATTGAAGTGAACAGACCCTGAGTATTTGTTTCAGGATTGTATTGTATTACCTCATATTCCCATATTTCAAAAACGTGTATCAGTTGATAACCCTTCTCTATAGCTTTAAGAACCTCATCAATAACCCATGTACCGGTTAATGCTCGTTGTTCATCATTATGGTTGCAGTATTCTTCTAGATTCTTTTCATTACTACAGCTCATACATAGTGAGAACATCAATTTGTTATTCTGCTTAACAGGTAGAACAGGGTGTAATAAATTTTCCGGTGGTAGTATTTTACATTTAACTAAACCATTTTTGCCTTTAATCTCCAACCCACATTAGATTTCAACTTTAGGATGACCAATAAGGGATTTACCGTTTTTACACACCCAGGGGTACAGGGAACAGATGTCAATATATCGAATTTTTTCATTTTCCTTGCATTTGTAATAATTGAAAGAATTGCCTGTTCGCCCTCCGTAAAATGCGTCTCTTGGATTTAGTGGAGTACTTTGTAGGAGGTTATGATTGATTAACATGTTTTTTTTCATCTTTTTTCATTGATTGCAAATGTCTTTTGAATTGACAAGACCACATCTCAACAACTTCGTAACCAAATTTTCTCAGCCGTTCGGTTTTGGCCAATGTTTTCTCAAACCTCATATCTAAAGTATCATATTTATCCTCGTAAAGAGGCTCATCTCGATTGTGTGTAAGACAGAGCGGGTGTCCGTGGTAATAACAGCCATGGAATTCAAATATCTGTTAACACAAAATATAAGATCATAAACCAATCAAGTGATTTAAAAGAAATGTATAACACGTTTACTGGAGACATCATAACCAAGAGTGAAGAATTTCAGGAGCGTGATAGTGGATGGGCCTTACAAGATGTACTTTACCTTGAAATCAACATAAATAAATACAACCCTATGCATGGATCATCGTATATCGAATTACCAAGGAATATACAATTGAAAAAAGCTATCATCAATGTAAAAAATAATGATAATGCATGCTTTGCCTGGGCTTTTGTATCGGCTCTACATCCCTCTAACCACAATGCATATCGAGTTTCTTCATATCCTCATTACTCTAGAGTTCTTAATTTAAGCGGTATGAAATTCCCGATGGATATAAAAAAAATTTCCCAATTTGAAAAACTTAATAATTTAAGTGTTAATGTGTATGGTTTAGAAAATAATACTATTGTAGGACCTGTGTTTTATACTAGTGATAAAAAGGAAAAGCATATAAACTTATTATATATAGAAAATGGTGAAAACAGACATTATTGTTGGATTAAAAACTTAAATAGACTAGTAAGCAATCAAATTTCTAAACATAAATGTACAAAATGGTTATGTGATGGATGTTTAATATACTTCCGTTGTAAAGCTTCTCTTAATGAACATCTCAAACATGATTGCAATAAGGTGCATACAGTATTACCAACCGAAGATAATAACATTTTAAAATTTAAAAACTTTAATAAGAAAATGCGAGTTCCATTTGTAATTTATGCAGATTTTGAAGCAGCTTTAAAACCAATAAAAACTTGTTCACCAAATCCTATAGTCTCATTTTCGAATAACGTTCAACTTCATGAACCTTTTAGCTTTGCTTATTATATTAAATGTAATTTTGATGATTCATTGAGTAAATTTATATTATACCGAGGTGATAACTGCCCCAAAGTTTTTATGAATAATTTGATAGATGAAGCACGGCGTATTCAATTAATATTAAGAGAAGAGACTCCAATGAAAAAATTAACTGATGTGGAAAAAGACAATTTTAAAAATTCTAAAACCTGTTTTATATGTGAGGATATTTTAAATGAAAATCGAGTAAGAGATCATGATCATCTCACAGGAGAATTTCGAGGTGCTGCGCATTCTGAATGTAATTTGAAATATTAAATACCCAATTTCATTCCAGTTATATTACATAACTTAAGTGGTTATGATTCACACTTCATTGTTAAAGAATTTGGTGATAATGATGAAAAAATCGATGTTATACCCACTAATAAAGAACGATATATCTCCTTTACTAAATACATTAAAGGGAATACTTTTAAAAGTAGCATTCAACTCAGGTTTATAGATTCCTTTAGGTTTATGGCTTCTAGTATTGAGGAACTATCAGAGAATTTAAAATCAGATCAATTTATTGAAACTAAAAAGGCTTTCCCAGAAGAGGATATGTTTAATCTAGCTACTAAAAAAGGCATTTTTCCATATGAATATGTTACATCATCTTTAAAACTTGAAGAAACTCAGCTTCCTCCAAAGTCAGCTTTTTATAGCACTTTAAAATCTAGAAATATAACTAATGATGATTATTTACATGCTCAAACAGTATGGAATACCTTCAATATAAAGACATTAGGAGAATACAGCGATGTTTATTTAAAAACTGATGTTATGCTTCTAGCAGATGTTTTTGAAAATTTCCGGAATGTTTGTATTAAAACATATGATCTTGATCCCTGTCAGTATTATACAGCACCAGGTCTGAGCTGGGATGCAATGCTGACAAGTACAAAAGTAGAATTAGAACTTTTTACTGATATTGATATGACTCATTTCATACAAAAAGGAATAAGAGGTGGTTTAAGCCAATGCAGTGGAAGATATGCTAAGGCTAATAATAAATATATGCCAAACTTTGATGAGACTAAAAAATCAACTTTTTTAGGGTATTTCGATGCAAATAATTTGTATGGATGGGCAATGAGTCAATATCTTCCCATCAACAAGTTTCGATGGTTAAATGAAGATGAATTTAAAAGTTTAAATATAGAATCAATACTTGATGATTCAAATAAAGGTTATATTTTGTGTGTAGACTTAGATTATCCTGATTATTTACATGATTTACATAATGAACTACCATTTGCCCTGAAAACATGAAACCTCCATATAAAAATTCTAAAAATTCAAAATTAATTGCAAATCAATTTAATAAAACACGATATGTTATTCACTACCGAAACCTTAAACAATGTGTATCAAACGGTTTAGTATTGAAAAAAGTACATAAAGTTCTAGAGTTCAACCAAAATGCATGGTTAAAATCGTATATCGATCTTAATACACGTTTAAGAACTCAATCAAGTAATGATTTCGAGAAAGACTTTTATAAACTAATGAACAACAGTGTTTTTGGGAAAACAATGGAAAATGTTGATAAAAGAGTTGATGTAAAACTAATCACAAAATGGGATAATAATGGTAAACGTATGGGAGCAAATTCACTTATAAGTAAACCAAATTTTCATAGTAGATCGATTATACATGAGAACTTAGTTATCATTCAAATGAATCGATTGAAGGTTAAGTATGATAAGCCTACATACATTGGATTTTCTATTCTAGATTTATCTAAGACCTTAATGTATGACTTCCATTACAATTTTATGAAAGGTAAGCTGCAACTATTATATACTGATACTGATTCACTTATTTATGAATTCAAAACAGAGGATTTGTATGATGATATAAACAAAAATTTAACCTATTTTGGTACGAGTGATTATCCAGAGAATAATCAATATAATATTCCTAGAGTGAATAAGAAAGTCTTAGGAAAGTTTAAAGATGAGTGTTCAGGCAAATTGGTCCTTGAATTTGTAGGCACCAAATCGAAATCATATTGTATTGTCACTGAAGATGATATAGTTAAGAAAATAAAGGGGATTCAGAAAAATATTGTAGCAAATGAGATAACCTTAAATGATTTTAGAGATTGCTTAAATAATCCGTCTACTTCCTTATTAAAAAAGATGTATTGTTTTAGAAGTGACAAACATTTTATTTACACACAATTAATAAATAAGGCCAGTCTTACAGGTGATGATGATAAAAGATTTGTTATCCCTAATTCCTCTACAACTTTAGCGTGGGGTAATAAGCGTATAGAAGACTATTATTTTATCTAAAAATAGTCTTAAGATATACCTGCATAGGTAAAATGTTATATCAAAAAAAAAAAATTTGTATGTTAATAAAATGTTGATGCTCATAATAAAATTATGGTGATTTTTGTTAAACTTTAAGATATTATATAATGAGTAAAGACATAATTCTTTTTATCATAAAATGTACTATATAAAAGAATATTCAAATATATATGTAAATGTATGTACATAATAAAGTTAATTGAAAAAATGCTTATTGTTTTATTTTTTATTTTAATTTTATAGCACTTTTTTTGAAAGCAGTTGATTGCGAAATACACATCGGATAAACTTTTTTTTTTTGATAGTAAAGGCAACAGCAATAACCCCTAAATATCAGTAGTAATATAAATGCCACAGTTGAACAACATTTCTGTGCTGATCGGTATAATTCCATATAAAAAAATCTCAATACTTCTGATTTTGCTGATAATGGAGTTCATGTGTTAGCCTGTGAGTAGGTTGGAAATTTGGAATGAGTTGACTGTTGTGGTTTTGTGTGAACGAAAAAGTGGTGGATGGGAATTTTTATTTCTATTTTAAGAACTGTGTGTGGAAATAAATTTGTAGTTGAACATAGGGAATAGTTTGATTCATAACAAAACCATAGAGATTATTAACATACAAGTACAATAAATATGATGAAGGTAGGTTTGGTATATACGAACTCATAAATTTGTTGTTTGCTTTTCAGAACCTGTATAGGGTTATATTGGATCACACCATAAACCTAAATTTCCATTATAGTTATCAGCTTATAACCCACTTCAATAGCTTTCACTACTTCGGTAATTACACATGTTCTTAATAAGGACCTCTGTTTATCAGAATGAGTGCAGACTCTTTCTTGGGTTTTTGTCACTGCTGCAGTTTCTAGACAATGATAAATGGCTTTCAGAGGTCCCCCCATCATGGTGTGGAATTATAGATTGTAAATAATTATGAACTGGTCGTGATCTGCTTTTAACTGGTTGTGATCTGCTTTTAACTGGCTGTGATCTGCTTTTAAATATCAGATAAGCTTTCAAATATCAGATCAGGTTGTTAACAGATCAAGATAAACCAATGTATAGTGTATTGTGTGTCGGATATCGGGTATCGGATATGTGGATCAGATATGGGGATCGGATATCGGGTGCGGGGTATGGGGTAGGTATGTGGTGTTGGGAGGGTGGTGGGGTCGGCGGGGTTCTTACAACTCCAATCACAATACCCGCCGCCCCGCCGACCCCACACCACCACCCTCCCAACACCACATACCTACCCCATACCCCGCACCCGATATCCGATCCCCATATCTGATCCACATATCCGATACCCGATATCCGACACACAATACACTATACATTGGTTTATCTTGATCTGTTAACAACCTGATCTGATATTTGAAAGCTTATCTGATATTTAAAAGCAGATCACAGCCAGTTAAAAGCAGATCACAACCAGTTAAAAGCAGATCACGACCAGTTCATAATTATTTACAATCTATAATTCCACACCATGATGGGGGGACCTCTGAAAGCCATTTATCATTGTCTAGAAACTGCAGCAGTGACAAAAACCCAAGAAAGAGTCTGCACTCATTCTGATAAACAGAGGTCCTTATTAAGAACATGTGTAATTACCGAAGTAGTGAAAGCTATTGAAGTGGGTTATAAGCTGATAACTATAATGGAAATTTAGGTTTATGGTGTGATCCAATATAACCCTATACAGGTTCTGAAAAGCAAACAACAAATTTATGAGTTCGTATATACCAAACCTACCTTCATCATATTTATTGTACTTGTATGTTAATAATCTCTATGGTTTTGTTATGAATCAAACTATTCCCTATGTTCAACTACAAATTTATTTCCACACACAGTTCTTAAAATAGAAATAAAAATTCCCATCCACCACTTTTTCGTTCACACAAAACCACAACAGTCAACTCATTCCAAATTTCCAACCTACTCACAGGCTAACACATGAACTCCATTATCAGCAAAATCAGAAGTATTGAGATTTTTTTATATGGAATTATACCGATCAGCACAGAAATGTTGTTCAACTGTGGCATTTATATTACTACTGATATTTAGGGGTTATTGCTGTTGCCTTTACTATCAAAAAAAAAAAGTTTATCCGATGTGTATTTCGCAATCAACTGCTTTCAAAAAAAGTGCTATAAAATTAAAATAAAAAATAAAACAATAAGCATTTTTTCAATTAACTTTATTATGTACATACATTTACATATATATTTGAATATTCTTTTATATAGTACATTTTATGATAAAAAGAATTATGTCTTTACTCATTATATAATATCTTAAAGTTTAACAAAAATCACCATAATTTTATTATGAGCATCAACATTTTATTAACATACAAATTTTTTTTTTTTGATATAACATTTTACCTATGCAGGTATATCTTAAGACTATTTTTAGATAAAATAATAGTCTTCTATACGCTTATTACCCCACGCTAAAGTTGTAGAGGAATTAGGGATAACAAATCTTTTATCATCATCACCTGTAAGACTGACCTTATTTATTAATTGTGTGTAAATAAAATGTTTGTCACTTCTAAAACAATACATCTTTTTTAATAAGGAAGTAGACGGATTATTTAAGCAATCTCTAAAATCATTTAAGGTTATCTCATTTGCTACAATATTTTTCTGAATCCCCTTTATTTTCTTAACTATATCATCTTCAGTGACAATACAATATGATTTCGATTTGGTGCCTACAAATTCAAGGACCAATTTGCCTGAACACTCATCTTTAAACTTTCCTAAGACTTTCTTATTCACTCTAGGAATATTATATTGATTATTCTCTGGATAATCACTCGTACCAAAATAGGTTAAATTTTTGTTTATATCATCATACAAATCCTCTGTTTTGAATTCATAAATAAGTGAATCAGTATCAGTATATAATAGTTGCAGCTTACCTTTCATAAAATTGTAATGGAAGTCATACATTAAGGTCTTAGATAAATCTAGAATAGAAAATCCAATGTATGTAGGCTTATCATACTTAACCTTCAATCGATTCATTTGAATGATAACTAAGTTCTCATGTATAATCGATCTACTATGAAAATTTGGTTTACTTATAAGTGAATTTGCTCCCATACGTTTACCATTATTATCCCATTTTGTGATTAGTTTTACATCAACTCTTTTATCAACATTTTCCATTGTTTTCCCAAAAACACTGTTGTTCATTAGTTTATAAAAGTCTTTCTCGAAATCATTACTTGATTGAGTTCTTAAACGTGTATTAAGATCGATATACGATTTTAACCATGCATTTTGGTTGAACTCTAGAACTTTATGTACTTTTTTCAATACTAAACCGTTTGATACACATTGTTTAAGGTTTCGGTAGTGAATAACATATCGTGTTTTATTAAATTGATTTGCAATTAATTTTGAATTTTTAGAATTTTTATATGGAGGTTTCATGTTTTCAGGGCAAATGGTAGTTCATTATGTAAATCATGTAAATAATCAGGATAATCTAAGTCTACACACAAAATATAACCTTTATTTGAATCATCAAGTATTGATTCTATATTTAAACTTTTAAATTCATCTTCATTTAACCATCGAAACTTGTTGATGGGAAGATATTGACTCATTGCCCATCCATACAAATTATTTGCATCGAAATACCCTAAAAAAGTTGATTTTTTAGTCTCATCAAAGTTTGGCATATATTTATTATTAGCCTTAGCATATCTTCCACTGCATTGGCTTAAACCACCTCTTATTCCTTTTTGTATGAAATGAGTCATATCAATATCAGTAAAAAGTTCTAATTCTACTTTTGTACTTGTCAGCATTGCATCCCAGCTCAGACCTGGTGCTGTATAATACTGACAGGGATCAAGATCATATGTTTTAATACAAACATTCCGGAAATTTTCAAAAACATCTGCTAGAAGCATAACATCAGTTTTTAAATAAACATCGCTGTATTCTCCTAATGTCTTTATATTGAAGGTATTCCATACTGTTTGAGCATGTAAATAATCATCATTAGTTATATTTCTAGATTTTAAAGTGCTATAAAAAGCTGACTTTGGAGGAAGCTGAGTTTCTTCAAGTTTTAAAGATGATGTAACATATTCATATGGAAAAATGCCTTTTTTAGTAGCTAGATTAAACATATCCTCTTCTGGGAAAGCCTTTTTAGTTTCAATAAATTGATCTGATTTTAAATTCTCAGATAGTTCCTCAATACTAGAAGCCATAAACCTAAAGGAATCTATAAACCTGAGTTGAATGCTACTTTTAAAAGTATTCCCTTTAATGTATTTAGTAAAGGAGATATATCGTTCTTTATTAGTGGGTATAACATCGATTTTTTCATCATTATCACCAAATTCTTTAACAATGAAGTGTGAATCATAACCACTTAAGTTATGTAATATAACTGGAATGAAATTGGGTATTTAATATTTCAAATTACATTCAGAATGCGCAGCACCTCGAAATTCTCCTGTGAGATGATCATGATCTCTTACTCGATTTTCATTTAAAATATCCTCACATATAAAACAGGTTTTAGAATTTTTAAAATTGTCTTTTTCCACATCAGTTAATTTTTTCATTGGAGTCTCTTCTCTTAATATTAATTGAATACGCCGTGCTTCATCTATCAAATTATTCATAAAAACTTTGGGGCAGTTATCACCTCGGTATAATATAAATTTACTCAATGAATCATCAAAATTACATTTAATATAATAAGCAAAGCTAAAAGGTTCATGAAGTTGAACGTTATTCGAAAATGAGACTATAGGATTTGGTGAACAAGTTTTTATTGGTTTTAAAGCTGCTTCAAAATCTGCATAAATTACAAATGGAACTCGCATTTTCTTATTAAAGTTTTTAAATTTTAAAATGTTATTATCTTCGGTTGGTAATACTGTATGCACCTTATTGCAATCATGTTTGAGATGTTCATTAAGAGAAGCTTTACAACGGAAGTATATTAAACATCCATCACATAACCATTTTGTACATTTATGTTTAGAAATTTGATTGCTTACTAGTCTATTTAAGTTTTTAATCCAACAATAATGTCTGTTTTCACCATTTTCTATATATAATAAGTTTATATGCTTTTCCTTTTTATCACTAGTATAAAACACAGGTCCTACAATAGTATTATTTTCTAAACCATACACATTAACACTTAAATTATTAAGTTTTTCAAATTGGGAAATTTTTTTTATATCCATCGGGAATTTCATACCGCTTAAATTAAGAACTCTAGAGTAATGAGGATATGAAGAAACTCGATATGCATTGTGGTTAGAGGGATGTAGAGCCGATACAAAAGCCCAGGCAAAGCATGCATTATCATTATTTTTTACATTGATGATAGCTTTTTTCAATTGTATATTCCTTGGTAATTCGATATACGATGATCCATGCATAGGGTTGTATTTATTTATGTTGATTTCAAGGTAAAGTACATCTTGTAAGGCCCATCCACTATCACGCTCCTGAAATTCTTCACTCTTGGTTATGATGTCTCCAGTAAACGTGTTATACATTTCTTTTAAATCACTTGATTGGTTTATGATCTTATATTTTGTGTTAACAGATATTTGAATTCCATGGCTGTTATTACCACGGACACCCGCTCTGTCTTACACACAATCGAGATGAGCCTCTTTACGAGGATAAATATGATACTTTAGATATGAGGTTTGAGAAAACATTGGCCAAAACCGAACGGCTGAGAAAATTTGGTTACGAAGTTGTTGAGATGTGGTCTTGTCAATTCAAAAGACATTTGCAATCAATGAAAAAAGATGAAAAAAAACATGTTAATCAATCATAACCTCCTACAAAGTACTCCACTAAATCCAAGAGACGCATTTTACGGAGGGCGAACAGGCAATTCTTTCAATTATTACAAATGCAAGGAAAATGAAAAAATTCGATATATTGACATCTGTTCCCTGTACCCCTGGGTGTGTAAAAACGGTAAATTCCCCATTGGTCATCCTAAAGTTGAAATCTAATGTGGGTTGGAGATTAAAGGCAAAAATGGTTTAGTTAAATGTAAAATACTACCACCGGAAAATTTATTACACCCTGTTCTACCTGTTAAGCAGAATAACAAATTGATGTTCTCACTATGTATGAGCTGTAGTAATGAAAAGAATCTAGAAGAATACTGCAACCATAATGATGAACAACGAGCATTAACCGGTACATGGGTTATTGATGAGGTTCTTAAAGCTATAGAGAAGGGTTATCAACTGATACACGTTTTTGAAATATGGGAATATGAGGTAATACAATACAATCCTGAAACAAATACTCAGGGTCTGTTCACTTCAATGATGAATAAATTCCTTAAAATGAAACAAGAAGCAAGCGACTGGCCTAGTTCATGTATTACAGAAGAAGAAAAGAACAAATATGTAAAAGATTTTCTTGATAAGGAAAAAATTCAGTTAAACCCATCTGAGATTTGTAATAATCCTGGTAAGAGATCTTTGGCTAAATTAATTTTAAATTCTTTCTGGGGTAAATTCGGTCAACGTGAAAATCAACAGCAAACATGTATTCTCAATAACCCTGCAGATTTATTTCAACTCATAACTAACCCTTCCTCAGAAATTCTACATATTCTTCCAGTGAATGAGAATAACGTAATTGTAAATTTTGAGATGAAAGAAGAAGCATCTGATAGATTAACTTCCACAAATGTATGTATTGCTGCTTACACTACAACTTTGGCTCGTCTTAAACTATACAGTTATTTAGAGAAACTGGAAGAAAGAGTTCTCTATTACGACACAGACTCGGTAATTTTCGTAAGCCGTGATGGAGAGTTTGAACCAACAACAGGAAATTTCATCGGCGACATGACCGATGAGCTGGAGAGTTATGGCAAGGGCAGCTATATCACAGAATTCGTTAGTGGAGACCCAAAAAATTATTCTTTTAAAATATATAGTACAAATGATAAAACAGAGCACACAGTTTGGAAAGTAAAGGGGATCTCTCTCAATTATCAGACATCACAGCAATTAAATTTTGATACAATTAAAGAAGCAGTTTTAAACTCTTATTCAGATGATTATGATAACAGTATTATTAT
This sequence comes from Melanostoma mellinum, assembly GCA_914767635.1. NCBI lineage: Eukaryota > Metazoa > Arthropoda > Insecta > Diptera > Syrphidae > Melanostoma > Melanostoma mellinum. The sequence continues at coordinate 175,044,785 of OU612060.1, forward strand.
AAGATCAAATAATATTCGACGAACGCGTGAGCATATGGTAGTGACAGCGGAAGAAATCAAAACGTACAAACCACGAGCTGAAAAACGTCGTTTTCTATCTGATCATAGCTCTCTTCCATATGGATTCAAAAGACAATCATTGTTAAATTGACTATAATCTTCTTCTTTTTTATTGTTTTTGTTTTATATATTTTCTGAATAAAACCTAACAATTGTAATATCCAACGTTTTTCTTTTCAAATATAATAAAACATTTTTCTACAGGCTCGTAATTTTTCTCATTACGCATCGGCAAACAACACTGACCTACTTTTTACAATAAGTCATTAACCTCAGTACTTTTCAGTGACCTACTTCTACAATAAATGAACATATTTTTCCCAGCCCACCAAACCATGCTACAAAACAACATCAGCCTTATTCATGAAGTCTGCAACCGCAGTATTTTTTCAACGACCTTGACTTCTACAATAAACAAACATATTTTCTACTCCAAACCAAACAACACCACTCTTATCTATCACTACCTCCAAAATACACCACCCGTGGCCCCACTAATTTCTTTCCACACACACTGTTCTTAAAATAGAACGACCTCAACAGCACATAACTATTTTTCATTCTTCAACACTAAAAATAACAACACCACCCGTGGCTAAACAATACTGACCTATCATAAAAACACAAAAGGTTCCCACGATCAGTTCCCAGTCACAAAAAAGTTCCCAGTCTGGAGTAGCCCAATACCTACTGGCCTAGCTCTTTTCTCACAACCATTCCTTGTGAAGGAAAGGAAGGGACCTACAATTTTCTGCCGGTTCCGAACGGCTAATCGAGAAAGCACTTTTCATGGCAATGAATACTATCGGAGGACTTGCCAGTTCCTCGCGAAAGGCGATACCCGTGGAAAAAACATTTTTGCCTCTGTTGGGATTCGAGCTCGAACCTCTGGATTAACAGGCGGACATGCTATCCAAACATCACGGGTACCACCCTTAATAATGTATGGCTGTAAAATCTTTGTCAATTCAGAATGTGGCTCTTTTCGGAGGCTAAATGTTGCTTTTAACTCAGTTACTCGATACGGCAGTCCGATAAGTACTTAGCCTACAAAAGAAAAACCAAAATTTTGGAAAAGTGTTGATTTATTTTTCAATATAATCTTCTTTTAGTTCGATACACCTAACCCAGCGATGGTCCACGTTTTCTCGAGTTCTGCAAAGTAGGCATCCGTGGCGGTGATGACCTCAAATTTCGACACAAATTTCTGCATGGCAAGTGATTTTTTCAAGTTTGTAAATAAAAAGATGTCGCACGGGGCCAAATGTGGAGAATACGGTGGATGGGGCAATAGTTTATAGCCCAACTTGACCAATTTAGCCGCGGCTCTGAAGTGGTCACACAGTTGTGTTTGTTGTCTGGAGTGAGCAAACGCGGCATCCATCGCACCGACAGCTTTCACATGCCCAAAATTTCATGCAGAATATGACCCATGCGGTCTTTCGAGATGCCTACTATCTCAGCTATCTCGCGCACCTTCAATCGGCGGTCTGCCAATACGAGATCGTGGATTTTTGTCACGTTGAAACTCGTTGAACCAATTTTTGACGGTCGCCATCGAAGGAGAAGAGTCACCGTACACAGCATCCAACCGCTCTTTGATTTCGCTGCGTGATTTCCCTTCCAAAAACAAGAATCGAATCACTGACCGATATTGCTCTTTTTCCATTTTTCTAAAATCCGCTGACACGTTTGCTTCCACACGCGGTCAAAACAAAACTACGAGTCGAATTTGGCTGAAATTTCGACAGAAGTCTTCTACAAAAATGTACGACACTATAGTAAGTTTGTCTTGCGATAGTGGCGCTATTGGGCGGAGAGGCTAAGTACTTATCGGACTGCCCTCGTATATGTATCTTTAATTTTCGGAGATTCGATCATGTATCCGAACACTCCAAGAAAATTTTGGGATGCAGTCTCAAAACTTTCTTGAATTACAGAACGCTCGTTCTTCTAATTAAAATAGTAGGATCGAAGAAACCAGTGTATCTATATGACAAACTTCACTTTTCTCAATCAATTCGTAACATAACTATAAGGCCTCCTATGTTTGCTTGCCTCACTTCTCGTAGACAATTCTTCGTACATGCTGTATTTTATGGAGCGACCTTCCACTCGCAATAAGACTTAAGTCTAAACAGAAAGATTTTAATTTAATATTGTTTAAACATTTGCAGAATGAAAATTGATATGTCTCGTTCATTGATATCTCTAAACGGTTATATTCGTAAAAATATATTCTTTTTTCTCTCTTTTAAGTGCTTTTTTCCACTCTTGTAATTTTTGTTTTTTTGTACATAAAGTCCCTTTTAAATTCTTTTAAAATTTAATTCTAAGTAAATTATGTAGCTAACCTGTACTTCTTAAAGACTATGTTCTTACAGTACAGTAGATATACAGGGTGATTCGCATAAGGTGTGACAAAAAGATAGGGTGTGTAGGTTGGACCTAGACAAGCAAAAAATCGTATGGGAGGGGGGGGGGGTCCATTTTCCCCCGGTTAGGCGGGAGGGGCAATTTAAGAAAAAAGTCACTAAAAATTGGAAAAAAAATTATTTAAAAATAACGGTAGTATCTACAGATTCGTTCTATAGCATTTTGAAAAGCCAAAAACTTATACATTAATTTAAATTTAAAAATAAGTAATTCAAATAAATAGTTTTTGAAATATTAATTTTCAAAGTCAAAATTTTGAAAAAAAAACATAATTTTTTTTTTAAACCACTTTTTTCCAAATTTTACGTAGTTAAGTAGTATTTTTCTAGCTTATTTTCAATGCTCTTATTTATTTTTGATCAAACACAAAAAACCGGATGTCAAAATAACCTGTAGTTTTTGAGAAAACCAAAAATTACAAAAACAACTTTTTTCAATTTTTTTTTTTTAAGTTTTTTTTTCGTTATTAGATTTTTAAGTGAATTCTCAATAAAAAAAGTAAAGAGAAAATTCATCCTTTATTTCGTAAGTTCACTTAAGAATCCAATAACGAAAAAAAAAATTAAAAAAAAAAATTTGAAAAAAGTCGTTTTTGTAAAAAAACTACAGGTTATTTTGACATCCGGTTTTTTGTGTTTGATCAAAAATAAATAAGAGCATTAAAAATAAGCCAGAAAAATACTACTTAATTACGTAAAATTTGAAAAAAAAGGGGTTTAAAAAAAAAATTATGTTTTTTTTCAAAATTTTGACTTTGAAAATTAATATTTCAAAAACTATTTATTTGAACAACTTATTTTTAAATTCAAATTAATGTATAAGTTTTTGGCTTTTCAAAATGCTATAGTACGACTCTGTAGATACTACCGTTATTTTTAAATAATTTTTTTCCAATTTTTAGTGACTTTTTTCTTAAATTGCTCCTCCCGCCTAAACGGGGGAAAATGGACTCCCCCCCCTAACATACGATTTTTTGCTTGTCTAGGTCCAACCTGCACACCTTATCTTTTTGTCACACCTTATGCGAATCACCCTGTATATTTGAATAAATGAAATGAAATCACAAACCTTCCGAAAACGAACTCAAGCTTTTCGATTTTTCTGTGATGTTGTTGTTCGTAGCACAAACTTTTTTCATCTCAGAATTCATAAAGGTACATGGCGACCTCCAGATCAATCAACCGTCTACAATTGACCATGTTGCGATTGACGCTCTTCCAGTGTGATAGAAGTCCGAACTTTTCCTGTGGGCAACCTTGACTCAGACCACTACCTTGTTGTAGCCAAAATACGAATGAAGATATCTTGTTCACGACTCGCGTGAAACAACGCTGTCAAGAATATGACGTCGGAAAACAACAATCGCAGAGATTGCAAGTGCCTTTTCCAATCGATTGTCCCTCCAACTATTAAGCATTGAAAATCGGAGGCAGTAATATGCCTGAAAGTCATCATCAGAACAGCAGTCCTTCAGGTTCTGAGTTTCACTCGCCCCCAAAATGAAGGACATGGTTCGATGAAGAAAGCAGTGTTTACAGAGACGAGCTGTACAGAGCCATGTCTAATTTCGGCATCCCTGCAAAACTCGTACGACTATGCAGGATGACTGTGGATAATTCACGCTGCTCCGTCAAGGTCGGCAGAGAACTCACCGAGACCTTTGATGTCGAAAAAGGCTTTAGGCAAGGCGACGAACTGTCATGCGATTTCTTTAACATCATACTTGAAAAGATTGTAAGAAACTCAAACGTCAACACTAGAGGAACAATCTTTCAAAAGTCTGTACAATTACTCGCCTACGCAGACGATATTGACGTAATGGGAAGAAAAAAGCGTGATGTCATAGCCATAGGTGCTTTTGCGAGTATTGAAACAGAAGCCGCAAAAATGGGTTTGATGGTTAATGAGGGCAAAACGAAGAATATGTTGTCATCAAACAAGGACACAGAACATCGACGAATTGGACAAAACTTCATAATAGACAGACATAACTTCGAGGTAGTACAGGACTTCGTCTACCTAGGATTCGCTGTAGACACGGACAACAACATCAGTGTGGAGATCAAACGGAGAATAACCCTTGCCAACCGTTGATTCTTTGGTTTAAGCAATTAAGAAACAAAACCCTCTCCAGAAAAACCAAGGTAACCTTGTATAAGACCTTAATCATCCCAGTCCTGCTTTACGGCGCGGAAGCATGGGCCTTATCGAAAGCGCATGAGGAAACCCTTAGTCGTTTCGAAATAAAAATTCTCTGAATGATCTTTGGTCCCGTATGCGAAGGCAATGTGTGGAGAAGACGATACAACAACGAAGTGTATGAGCTATAGGGCGACATTGCATAGCTAGAAGAGTACGTATCGGGTAGAAGAGTACTAGACTACAAAGGGCGGTGGGATATTAAAGCTCCGGCTTGATGGGTTCTCGAAAGCATAATGCAGGGAAATCGTGGAAGGCGAAGACCTCGTCTTAAGTGGAGGAATCAAGTCGGTTAAGGCCCAGGTTCAGCCCGAACTGTAATGCCAACATAAGTAAGTATCAGTAAACTTCGCTTGCCGAAGTATGACCAATGGCGAACTTAAAAATTTGTCTAAACACAAAAATACGCATATTAATCGAAATATGTACCTATAAAAGTTTATTAATGTTTTTTGACACTTGAAGTGAACTTAGTTTCAGCAGATCGCTACCAAAAACATGAAGTTATCTAATTAAATTTCGATTCGCTTTTAGCAATGAAAGCCTTAATTACATTATTAAATTAAAATAGAAAATTGCCATGGAAAACACTCAACAATAAAACGATAAACGAAGCCATCGTTCCTTCTTTAGTGCCTGCTAAATAACCTAGTTGTTGAAGCTTTTTGAAGGTGGCTCTGGCTCATAAAAGCATGCAACTAAAATTAAGTTGATTATCTTCACTACCCACAGCACCGTTGTTTAGTTATCAAAAGAGGAAACGACACACTCTGAAAAGTCTACCTTTATCCAGGGCAATAAATTCCTTTCTTTTCAGAATACCCATAACGAATAAAATTAACATTACTTTATACAAATGATAGGAAACACTTCCCACGCCCCTAAGGTTTCTGCATATTTCTTTTGTCGTATAAATTTGTATACGAAATGCATAATATGTGAACAAATTACGATAGGACTCCGTATATTGTAAATGCGCGATAGTGATAGGAATACTTTCAACCATCCATTGAACTAAGACAACTGGCGTTGCTAAACAAAAAAAAAACACAAAAAAAAACCCTAATCAATTTACTTTTTATCGCATTTCAACAAAACTGTGAACTTGAAAGCACATTAAATTTATAAATAGACTCACTTGTGAAGAATTCCATGAAAAAATTCCAAGTTATAAATGAACATTGACACCATAGCAAAACATGTGCCCGGGTAGCTCAGTCGGTAGAGCGTTGGACTTTTAATCCAACGGTCCAGGGTTCAAGTCCCTGCTCGGGCGGTACTTTTTTTTTTTTTTCTTTGTTTTCTAATAAAACATTGTAGAAAAGGTTTTTTTCTTTTTTTTACACTGTGGTTTCTTTGACGTTGGGCCACAAAATAGTTTTTCTAAAAATTAGAAATTTTCACAAACTAACAAATTCAATGCCACTATCCAGTTTTTCTACAGACAGCTTCATGGGGAAGGTCACGAGCGAACAAAAATACAAAATTCGTAAGATATAAAACTTATTGAGTGTGAATTTCTGAGTATTTGAAGACGTTACATACCTGAATCTGGAGTTTAATAATAAAAGTTATCGAATACTCCTGACATACGTTAATTGCAATCGATGGGATAATGATTTTGAAAAGATGGAAGGCTTCATGGCGAGCGAGGGGCAGAAATTCAAATAAGCTGGTGGTAGGTGACCTGAATGCGAGGATAGGAAACGAAGCTGGAAATGAAAATGGAATGGCGGGTGTCGAACGAAGGTCTAAAGATAAATTGTGCAATGAGGTCATAAACTGATTGATTTGTGTGATTCATACGGGCTACGAATTCATAACGGACAAAATAGGGAAACTTACGTTTGTCGGCAAACAAGGTAGCTCGGTTATTGATTATACAGACTCGTTGGTGCAAATTGGAATGAACATATTTCAGATTTCAAGCTTGAAGATGTATACTGATTTCGGACCATCTTCCTGTAGTGGTGACGTTTGACCTTTCGGCAAGGATATCCGAATCAACTAGAACAATGAGCGTTTTGCCAAAACTTAAATGGAAAGAATCGAATGCGATTGAGTATCAAGCACAGCTTAGCAGGGCTCTTAGTCAATCTCAGCGTACACTCAATTTAAGACAGTTAGATGAAACTATCAAGGCGTCGTATCCGACCGTCATTTTGAACAAGGATGTTCGAGGAAGTCATGGTTTGACGTTGAGTGCAAAAAAAAGAGATTCATCATTCGCTTGGCTTGGAGTCTATAAGAATGCGTCTGATGGATATATCAAGAACCAGTACTTACAGTCAAATAGCGACTACAAGACGTCATGTGTAAACGTAAGAAAATGGATTTTCTTTGGAGCTGAGTCAACAGATTAGCACATTGTAGAAATTCGAAGGAATTTCGGACCTTGGTAAGAAATCTTAATGGGAAACGGCTAACCATATTCATTGTGATATAACCACAATTCTTCTGGCAGAACGCTTCAGGAAATTGTTGAATCGAATTCAGGAAAGAGTTAACTTTCATTATGCTGCTCCTAATTTCAGGAATGATGTTTTGGATGCAAATATAACTCAACAAGAGATAATTCTAGCAGTTTTCTACTGCTTAAAGAAGAAAAAGCATCAGGAGCGAATGGGTTGTCAGTTGAGTTTTATAACGATGGAGTTAATTGGTTGGCTGGCATTAATATTCAACAATGTATTGGAAACCGAGACGATTCCCCAGAACTTTTGCCAATCGATTATTTTTCCAGTCTACAAAAAAGGTAACTTGGCTGAAGTGTATAACTATAGGGGCATATCCTTCCTAAATGCATCATACAAAATCTTCACCTCTTTACTACAAAGACGACTCATCAGCTGGATCAATGATAATAATCTTCTGAGCGAGTTCCAGGCAGGTTTCAGACCAGGTTCTTCAACAATAGATCATATCTTTGTTTTAAGGAGTATAGCTGAATCGTTTCTCAACAAAGGTTAAAAATTATAGGTTTTTTGTCGATTTTAAGTCAGCGTTCGATAATATTGATAGACAAAGTCTTTTTTATAAACTATATGGTATCAGTTTGTCGAGAAAGTTTGGGAGAGTTATTGAGAACTTGTATGAGAACACAATGGCTAGTAATATAGCCTGGTTACGAGGGGAACTATTGCAGCTAAGCTTCATGCCACATAGACCAGATTTACCTATCATCTGCTCGCTGTGCAATTTAAACGAAAGAGAAGATACTTTTCATTTTATGGGAAAATGTCCTGTCCTGAAAGAGATCAGACGTAACACTTTTGGAAGCGATTTCATAACGGAAAATGAAGTTATAAGAATGCTTAATGAAGTTGAAGTACCAAAATTATACCTCTACTCCAAACTTGCTTTAAATTATAGACACAAAATTATGACTGAAAGTTTCTGAATTTACAATTACTGCTTATGTAGTAAACATATCTATTTAATTGTAAAATCAAGCAATTAAAATTTTTCTTCTTCTAATTTCATAGTAGTAATTATGTTTTGTCAACCAGGCAGAAGGCATAAAGCCAAGCTTTAAAACTGATATTGTTAATTGTGCATTTTAAATGTACGAAGCAATAAATCTAATCTAATCTAAAAAAAAAAATCTAAAATCTACAAAATTTGTACCGAGCAAAACGGAGATAAAACTCTAATCGTAACGAAGAAGGATCTGTAAAGAATTTTCCTCACAATAAAGAAAAAGAATTCAACAGGAGTCAATAAGAATACCCAAATGATGGTTGCCCAACACGTGATGCTATCAAAAAACAAGGCTTGAGAATGTATTTGCAAATCCAGCTCAGGCATGTGAATCAATAGGTTCGTTCATTTAACTTTACCTAGGGAAGAACAAATACGAAATTGCGATAACTCCCGTTTGATCAAGCTGATGTTTCCACACTTTCAAGATCATTGAGGGTATAGAGTAGCGCTGCGAAAAATAATAAAGCTATCTTAAAACGAATGAGGGCAATTCAACAACTGATGCAATCCAAAGTATAAGTATCCTCATGAAAAAACATTGTGATTCCTTAAAAGATTTGCATGTTGTACAAATTGATATCGAAAAAGTATTCGATGGACAACCGCGAAATTTAGTGCGGATGGTTGTCAGACAACGAGGAGTCCCAAAGCCATATCTCCGGTTAACGAAAGATATGTATGATGGATTAGTGACAAAAGTAAGATGTCCAGCTAGAGTCACCAAAGCATTCATAGTCAAAGCAGGTGTACATCAAGGAAGCGTTTTGAGTCCTCTACATTACAGTCTTTCACACTCTAATGGAAGATAAAGTTCATAACACCACTCATGACAATAAGCTGAAGTAAAGGCTCTACACCGCGGTTGTGTGGCTAGCTTTCATGGTGGACGATGTACAGAAGGTATGATATAGTAAGTTAACGGCAGTTGATATGAATAAGCTTCGAATGACAACAAGAGTAAGAAAGTTTGATTGACTCCTTGCAAGCATTCACGTCAAAAATAACATCTTGGAAAACATAGAGCATGACCTGCTCAGTTGGTATTGTCATGTAAAAAGGAAAGACAAAAATAAAGGCAGGCCAAAAACACTAATGGTACATCAAATGCAACGATTTCTGCATTTGGTTGACCTCAGACATGGAACAATCCGAAAACAAGATGTTTTCCGATGCCTTCGACCGCAACGTTAAAAGTAGCCCAACTTTAAACTTTTTGCGTCCCGCAGAACCCATGACATTAACTGACAAAACCAAAGTTTTCTCTTCTGCTAGTGATGGCAAGAGTAAAACCATCAGAGATGTGACTTATTTTTAATTTTTACTGCTATTGAAATAACGATTGAGGCAACATTTTCGATCGTATTTTAGTATAGACAGCTGAAAAATACCTTTATTATTCGTATTCATTTTTCGAGGTCGAGATTTTGGAAATAGATTCACCACTAATGATGGAGATGACATTGATTCCTTTGTGGAAGCAATAAATCAACCAAAATGATTGTATATTTCAACCAATCGACCGCAAGACAATACCGACAAATTATTGTAACAGAGAAGAACAAATAAACAGTCGCTTTATTTGTTTCAATAAATTGAACAATTCGAACTGCCTCGATGCTTTCTTATTGGGACTCATCCACAGCGAAGGTGGCTGTTTGGTGTTCGAAGAAGCTCATGACAACTGTCAAAGCATTTACATTTTGCATTTGTTTCAAGTTTAATTTTTCTTCTATCAAACCTGTGTTGAAAATTGAAACAATTAATCAATTACAGTCGAATTTATAATTCCATTCCCAAGTATGTCTGACTTTGGACAGCTCTTAGAACAGTGTCCAACTTCAAATCATATTTATAAACACTTTTATAAGGAATGTCTAACTTAAGACACCGAATAGTTGCCTAAACTATGGCTAAAGTGACATTTGATACAGCAAAAAACAATTTTGTTAAAAAAAAAAATAAAAAAATTTAAAAAAAAATACTATTTTTTTATGAGATTTGGAAAAGCTGTAACACAAAGTCAAACTAGCTGTTTTTTTTGTCTAGTTCAAGTCCAACGCCACACTTTTTCAAAGCCTTTTAGTTGTTGTATTATAACGTTATATCGGTTGTTTCTGGGCAAAAGGGGTGACGAAGAAAGGGACTCGATGCGCAAAATGAAATCTGATTTATCTTCCTAAGCAGTACATTTGGCGTGTCCAGAGGGGTTATGCTCATAACGTTATGCTTTTTTTAATACAATTTCCAACACAAAATGGAGAACATGTGCGAGGAATTATAACAACGTGTGGACACTAGGCGTTATCAGCATAACGATAACAGCATGATCATCAACCAAGTTCATAAAATTCTATGAGAAAATGCTTGAAAAAAATCATGCTTTTGTCCAGAATGGTCAAAAGAAATCTAGAGATTTTAAATGCCAATCTGGTGTTCCTCAAGGCTGCGTCTTAAGCCCTTTATTATTCTCACTTTTTATTAACGATGTTGAAAATCACATCCCAGGAGGTATCACTATAGGTGATGTTAATATTAAAATCCTTCTTTAAGCTGACGATCTAGTTATCCTATCTGATAGCCCGCTTACTCTACAGCTACAAATCAATAATCTACAGGAATATTGTGATAGTTGGGATCTGAAAATCAACAGCACGAAATCTAAAATTATGGTCTTTAGATCACGCAACAGATCTATAGGTTATAGTCGCAACTGGACTCTTGGGGATGATATTATCGAAATAGTGGATAGATTTAAGTATCTTGGATATATACTCACATATAGCCTGAATCCACATACACATGTTGAAGAAAAAACTAAGGCTGCTAAAGAAGCTTTGAATAGCATGTGGAAAAATTTTTTTTGTAACCATTCCGTTGATACAACATCAAAATTTAAAGTCTTCAACGCTACAGTAAATAGTTGCCTTTGCTATGGAAATGAAGTATATGGGTATGAACAGTTAGAAGAACTAGAAAACGTCCAAAGATACTTCTTCAAACGAATTTTCAAGCTACCTAAAAACACCCCTAACTATGCCTACATGCGGAATCTGGTTTACCACACATATTTTTAAAAAACTTGAAGGCTAGTGCGGACTACATTGTCAAGGTAATGAGTCGATCAGACCAAAACCTCCAAAAACGGATCCTTACGATTTGTTTTCGCAATGGTTATAGCCCAATCAAAAACTGATACGATCTGGCTGCTAGGCATAATTTTGCAATTTCATTACCTACTGACAATGTTATTGCGTTAAAAGATTCTTTATACGACTGCATAGCTCGCATAGATGAGACGCTATTTCAGCAATGCATAGTCCGAGGTACTTCTTCGACATCAAGAAGTGTTTATCGACAACTAACTTTCTCTTTAGGTGAGAAAAACTATTTCAGAGATGAGTTTTCAGTTTCTCAAATGAGCTTAATTTTTAAAGTCAGAACTGAAATGCTAGAACTGAATTGTAGACCTCATAGATCTGACTTAAATCCTATCTGCTCGCTATGCAATCTCGATCAGAACGAAAACGTCTTACATTTTATAGCATTTTGTCCAATTTTACAGGAAATACGTAGACTCTATTTTTCCACAAGTTTTCTTTCGTTAGAAGAATGTATAAATATCCTGAATGGTAGCCGTGGTTGGAAGTCTCTTATAGGATATGTTTCTCACGCAAAAAAATATCGGGATGATTATTTGAACATGTTTTGAAACAATAATTTTACACCACTTTTTGGTGTATATAGGGAAAAAGCAAGTTATTTTCGTTTTAGCTAAACTAAAAGCCCTTTGATCTATTTTGTTTTGACTAAACTAAAAGTCCAGAAATTAAATTGTTATGTACATTAGAAACATTATATTTATATACATTAAGAATGTTCTAAACGTGTATCTTATACAGCAATAGATTTAAACCAAAATCAATTCATTTATTTTTTGTTTTGACTAAACTAAAAGTCACTGTTTTGTTTGTTACTAGTTTTCTTTCTTAACAAATTAACTTATAAACTTAGCACAAGTTTGTTAAAACTTTCTCACTGTATTTTAAAATTGTAATTTCTTTACGGTAGACGGCATATTGCCATGCTTTCTAATTAATTATATTTCTTTACTATAACATAATATTGTAATTTATGATTTGAAAAAAATAAAGAAAAATTGAATTGAATTGAATTGATTGAATAACAGCATGACCCGTCTGGATAGGTACTGCCCGGATACATCATAAGCGCCACCATTTAGTTTTTCATTCAAAGTTGACAGAATCTAGGTACGGCTATGAGTATTTGAAAGCTTTTTTGGACAGCTGTTGAACTGCATTTATAAATACGAAGTTGGATAAGGCTTGTAAAACTCTTAAAAGACACCGTCAAGCGGGAGAGCTGTCTAAGGATGTTCTAAGCAAATTTTATAAATACGACTGTTTGTCTTTTTTGGAAAAGTGAACTAGTTCAAAGTGGATATTAAACCATGTAGAAAATTTTTGAAAAACTTGTCTCAAAGAAAAAAAATTTAAATGCAACATTCATTTATTAGTGATTTTTCTCAAAAACACCGTTCGACCTAAAGGAAAGTCATTCCGAACTATACTCTTAACAATGAAAGTCCTCACTATTATACTTTGTTCATAATTCGTACTCATCATTTTTTAATCCGCTGTTCTTCGGGAGTTAATTTAATAAAAACCTTACAATGTGCGATAAATGTACTGTACATCACCTGCTGATCTCTAGTTTTAATTGACTCATCGATTCTTCTTTAAGTTCTCTTATTCATTTTGACTAATTTATTTATTATTCAAAACACCGCAACGGATTCTATAGGTCACCCCTATCCGTTGTGTCCGGCAAAACTCACACCTGTCAGTTGAAGTCGGGAGCGAATGGACGCAAAGGATTTTTTTGGCCGGGGCCATATATGCAAAAAATGATCCTCTAAAGTCTAAAGTGAAATTTTCATTCAACATCAAAAAGCTGCTTTTCTCTGCTCTAGTCATTGAACACAAATAATAATATTTTCGTTTTTTTTCTTTTTGTAGAACTTGCTGCGGAACTAATTCTAACTTTTCTGTATGAAGAAACCATTTGATTTTGATTTGGTTGTAATTATTTGGACTAGTACTGAATCTATCGTTACCAGACGAAAAAGAAGAACCACACAAGAAAAAAAGCCCCGACAGCGCCACCACATATTAAAAAAAAGGTGAATGACTTTCATTCAAGTGAGAGAAGTGTAAATAATAACGAATGATAATCGGCTTGAAAGCACTCAAAATTGTTTGCTAAAATTTAATTTTATAGCCAAAGCACTTTCTTCAATCTTCACACTTTTACAAATATCCCAACACACCCTTTACAATATTTTATGAAATAATCAAAAAGTAGGCATTGAATTTTGCAGGGCACTAGTAAAGTAATAGTTAAGTTAATCAGTTAATTTAGTTTAGTGTCAGAGTAGTGTGTTTTCTCCAAAGTAAGTTTGCATCAGAACAAAATATCTGAGAAAAAAAACAAACAAAATTGAAACACTAAACAATAAATAAAAGCTTTCGACTGACTCGTAATTAAAAAGTAAAGTTTTGTAGACACTCAACTGCGAATTCCAATGCCATTCATGGCGTCTTAATTTGCCATTCAAAGCATTCTCATCACTGCCAACCTGAGATGATCCAATTGGTTTGTATTTCTTGAAATCATTTCATAAAGATCTTCTTTTTTTATTTTTATTTTCTCGATTATTTCACTTTATACAAACATCATTGCTATACCTATGACCGCAAATGAGTCACTCTATAGCATTCATTGAACACCACACTCAGTGCTTTAGAAGTAAGTTACACATCAGCGACAGCAACTGCTAACACATTAAGAAAATTTGTGCAACTTGTGGGGCTTCATTGAAAAAATATAATATTTTTTATTTAATCTTATGTTTGTTTCTTATCTCGGTTATTTTTTCGAATTTCAATGTAAATGTGTGGAAATGTTTAAAGAAAAAGAAATTGAGAAAGAGGAGTATACAGATATCAAGTGTACTTGCCTGGAAATGTATTGCCAGCGAAATCGGCATGATCACCACTACCGCCAGGGCCACCGCGACCCCCTAACAGGGGTTGCGATTCGCGATTATCAAAGCCGGTATCCAGACTTATGCCCTCGAAATCTACGTCTGGAACTAAGCAGATTTCTTCTTCGGTATTTGATAAATCGCAGCACGAACGCGGTGAACTGTTCTGAGTGCAACTACTTCTACTACTAGCCGTGCCGCTGCCTGTTGTTGCACTACTCTCCTCCGCTCCACAATTGCTATTCGAAGACAATGAAATTATGCTGCTGCTGTTCTTATCTACTACGTTGGGATTTACACCAAGATTTCTGCTGTCTACCCCAGCAATACCAAGTGATGTGTCGATGGTTAGTAAGGTAGTTGCCGCAATTACTGGATTTTGTTTGTGATGATGAAGATGTCTGTTGTTTGACAAATGTGTGGTAATCTAAAAACAAATGAAAAGCAGAGAGAGTATGAGATTAAGATAAATAAATAGATAAAAAGTTTGGTATTAAAAAGTACTACAAAGGGAGTTAAAAAGACGACCATAGTGCAATATTGATTTGGGAATCATTTTTACAGTTTTACTAAATATCAAATCAATAGTTTGAGTGAAGATGGAAGAGATGCTGAGACGGCAGAAGTAAGCGTTTAAGCGAAAGCTTTAGGCTCTTGACTGGTGGTATTTCAGTTTTACGTTTTAGGCAAACAATCTTATCGGAAGAAAAGAAGCGGTTTTGTGGACTTTTTTAAAAATAAGGTTCGTTCGTTCAAGACCTCAGGTTGTCTGTTCTAATGTTGCCAAAATGTGTTTTTTTGAAGAAACTCAACTAGCACTGGATGTCAATTTTTTTAGCACTGGGATTGCTCCCAACTGGGCCTTGATTACGAATACTATGATTAACGATACTCGCAAAAATACTTATGTTATCGTTACATTCTGATTACGTTTCACAATACCCAATGCCATTTAACCACTGATTTTAGCATTTTTATGGATCCGTATTCGTCATAGTGGGTGTACGTCATGGCTATCTTTATTTTGGGACTCGTATTTCTGCCTCTCTAAGGCTAATCGATTTTGCTGCGGGGATAAATCTTGTTGTAAGTAGTACACGCTTCCCGCATCTTAAAATTCATAAAGGTACATGGCGATCCCCAGGTCAATTGACCGTCAACCAAGTTGACCATCGACGCAAGACACTCTTTAAGTTCGTTAGATGTCCGAACTTTCCGAGGGGCCAACTTTGACTCGGAGCACTACCTTGTTGTAGCCAAGGTACGAATGAGGATATCGTGTTCACGACCAGCACGAACTAACGCTGTGAAAGGATATGACGTCGGAAAGCTACAATCGCAAGAGATTTCGCAAGAGAGATTTGAAGACCAGTGGGAGCAATGCCAAGAAGCCATCATAATCGCTGCCTCTGAGAATCTGGGTTTCACTCGGCCACCAAAACGAAACCCATGGTTCGATGAAGAATGCAGGCAGGCGAATGCAGCCAAGCAAAGAGCACGACAAATGCTTATGCAAACACGAACGAGGGCTGCTTACGATCAATATAACGAGATCTACAAGGAGAAAAGAAGGGAAGAACACCGAATTCTCGAAAAGAAAAATAAGCAGCGTGCGAAGCGCTCGTTTGAGGAAATTGACAGGTGCCATGACAGGAACGAGATTCGGGAGTTTTACCAAAAGGTAAAAAGACCCAGCCAGGGTGGCAAACCCCGAACTCAAGCCTGTAAAGACCAGCAGGGAAACATAGTTGTAGAGTCACAGTCGCTACTGAGGATCTGGAAAGATAATTTCTGCAGACTGCTTAATGGCGATGAAGACACAAATTCCGCTGTCAGGCAGATTGCCCTATTCAGCTTGGACGATGATCAAGAACGCCGTCCTCCCGACCTAGAAAAAGTTAAACTTCCCATATCCAAACTAAAATCAAATAAGACTGCAGGTGCAGCTGGCCTTGATGCCGAGCTTTTCAAGGCAGCTGGAGATCAGTTTGAAAACATTGTACAAGACTTCGACAGGACAAAGACATTGTACAGGACTTCGTGTAACTAGGATCCGCTGTAGACACGGACAACAACATCAGTGCGGAGATCAAACGGAGAATAACTCTTGCCAACCGTTGCTTCTTTGGGTTAAGAAGGCAATTGAGAAACAAACCCCTCTCCAGAAAGGTAGCCTTGTATAAGACCTTAATCATCCCAGTCCTTTTTTAGGGCGCGAAAGCATGGACCTTATCGAAAGCGGATGAGGAAACCCTTGGTCGTTTCGAAAGAAAAATTCTCCGAATGATCTTTGGTCCCGTATGCGAAGGCAATGTGTGGAGAAGAAGATACAACAACGAGCTGTATGAGCTGTACCGCGACATGGGCTTGGGCGTAGCCAGAAGAGTACGCATCGCGAGGCTACGATGGCTCGTCGGGTGTTCGAAAGCACATTGCAGGGAAATCGCGGAAGGGGAAGACCTCGTCTTAGGTGGCGCAATCAAGTGGATGAAGACCTCAACCGACTTGGAGTGCGAAACTGGAGAGAGCTCGCCCGAAATCGAAGTCGTTATAGAAGGATGTTGGTTGAGGCCCAGGTTCACCCCGAACTGTAATGCCCATCTAAATAAGTAAGTAAGTTCCTGGCCCCGATGGTATACCTGCCATATTTCTTAAGAAATGCTCCTCCACTCTTTCCCTTCCACTCTCAAAAATTTTTAGCTTGTCCATATCCCTTGGAGTTTTCCCCAAAGTTTGGAAAACGGCGTTTAAACCCCTATACACAAAAAAGGTCCTAAGTGCGACGTGAAAAATTATCGTCCCATCGCTAAACTATCGCATTTACCAAAAATTTTCGAAAGCATATTATATGAAAACTTAAGTTTTTCTTGCAAATCTCTCATTTCCCCTAGACAACACGGGTTCCTGAAAGGCAGGTCAACAAGAAAAAACCTCGTTGACTTTGTCTCATTTTCCCTCTCAGCCTTGGAGAATGGAAAGGAGGTCGATGTAATTGCAACTGACTTTAGTAAAAGCTTTCGATAAAATCTCTTACAAACTTATTCTTTTTAAACTTTCCACCCTCGGCTTTGAACCCATTCTGTTGAGATGGATTTCTTCTTATTTAGAAACCCGCTTTTACAGCGTTTGGTTCAGATCCGTCTTATCCAGCCGTTTTCGAGCTACATCCGGTGTTTCCCAAGGCAGCCATTTAGGCCCTCTTCTCTTCATTCTCAGTATTGATGACATTGAAATGATCATCAAACACTTCTCTATCTCTCTCTATGCGGACGATACTAAGTTTTACCGGATCATTTCTTCTTCTGAAGACTCTTCCCTCCTCCAATATGACCTCGACAATTTTTCAATATGGTGCTCCAAAAACTGCCTGGAGCTAAATGTTTCCAAGTGCCAATCAATAACCTTCTCACGTAAACGCATCAAATCTACTCCCCGTCTCTATCTTCTTAACGGTCAAATCATTTCTAGTGTTGAGGTGATCCGGGACCTTGGGATTATTTGCGACCGTGAGCTGAATTTCCTCAAGCATATCGACGATATAATCCTTAAGGCAAATTCAGCACTTGGCTTCGTGAAACGATGGTCCAAAGAATTTGCAGATCCTTACGTAACCCGATCCCTTTACATTTCATTTGTCCGTCCTCTTCTTGAATACGCTTGTCAAGTCTGGTCGCCTTTCCAAGGAGTGCACATTGCAAGAGTTGAGAGCATACATCGCCGTTTCCTCTGTTTCGCTATTCGAGGTCTTAACCAACCAACAACCAAACTTTTCGAAATTGAAACCCAACTGGTGTGGAATATTGAAAGCCACCCGAGAAGCAGTTTCAGTAGCCATACATCGCCGTTTCCTCCGTTTTGCTATTCGAGGTCTTAATTGGAGTAATCCCCTGATATTACCTCCTTATCAAGACCGAATCAAACTCCTAAACCTAAATACGCTGAAAGATCGAAGAGAAATATTTGACATTCTCTTGTTTCACCGAATATTTACAGGTACCATTGACTGTCCAGCCCTTACCGAATCCATTTTTCTAAACACTAACCCTCGTAACACTCGGAATCCTCGTCTTTTCTAACTTTCCACCCATCGAACCACTTACGGCTCCAATGAACTCATCTCCCGAATGCTGAGGAATGTCAACTCCCACTCGTCTTGTTTTGACTTCAATATGATTACTCCCTGCCTAAAACTTCGTCTCCTAAGCCATCCAACTAGTAAGTAAGTCTTAGCTATTAAGTTTCTTAGTTTGTAAGTCAATAGCTTGTATTAAGCCTAATAAATGGGGGTTTTGCCCCCACCTAAATTAAAATTAATTAAATGAAAATTCTCATGGCACTAGTTGAGCGTTTACCTTTAGATTTTGGTCTGGTTTGAAGCTTTCTCTAATGATAGGCGTATGTGAGCATTGGTCTTATTATGGATGTGTACACTAGATGATCTTAAGACCAGGTCCCCATTCACCCCCCAAAATTCTACTGCACACGTAGAAGGCGATATGGGCTCTCTTTTTCTTTTAATTTTCGAATCATTCCTTTTTCATTGAATTGACATTCGCAAGCAATAAAAAATTGGAGTCATCAGTCTGTACCCGCAAAGACAACCCAGGATATAACAACTACTTGATAATATTCGAACTATTAAAGGACTAACGGCTAAGTATTTTTGTATCAAACATAAATGGGATGATCTGCCTCGAAACATAAGCAAGTTTTATAGATGATGACAAGGTTGGGATGTCGAAAATAGGAGCGGACAATAAATAGAACACATTGTGAACGTTTAACCAGACCCCTTGACACCGTTTACCAAAACACAAACAATTATTCATCTCGGAGATAAGGCAACAATCGTTCGTTAGTTCTTGCCCGAACCAGTGATGGTCATACAACTCGGTGAAGCAATCAAATAATCTCGCCATGTCGTGCTTCTTGACCTTTTACGATAGACATATCAACGTCGTTTGGGGTGCTCATTAGTAGATAGGCTATGAGTAAGATTCTGAACTGTATTCAAGAACACCCCTCAACGATCAGCTTATGAATGACGCATACAAACTTGGAAAAAATCTCATCAACATAAAATTTTGTCAAACATTTTTGCTGATCCTGATATTTTAGACAAAAAACACAAAACTTACCTCAGATTGTTTGGGATCTTGGTTGAAGGAACTGATTAAATCGTCGTCCAATTGCAGAAGTGGGGGATCGGCTGTAGTCATTAGGACTAATTTCCAATTTATAACTTCACTCCGAACTCCCTTCCAGCTGCTTTAGCGAAAAAAAAAATATATTTTTTGTTCCTAAACGCACAAAAACTTATGCCCTTCTGTACATCAGCGGATACACGAAACCAAAACGCGAAGGATGAGTCTTGCAATTCAACCTTTCAAATTATATGATAAGGGCTTTGTCTTGGTAGTTGCGCCTTAGTAAATTCAATATGCTAATTAATACTTAATTCTAGCTTCAAATATTTCAAACATATTTTTCAAGTGAAATAATTTATCGATTTTGCTGATTTTTTGCAATTTTCGTTTCTTATCATGCTTTGAGCGTTGCTTAAAAAGGCATTTTTTTAAGTGTCGCCTGGGGATGTATAATTGCGAGGTTTTTAGGTTTCCATTGCACCGTTAGATGGTAGTTTACGGGTTTACCACTTATGCACTTAGTTTAATCTTTCTTTGTTGTTTCTGGTTAAAAATACTTTGGGGAATAATAACACTTGAGTCGCACAAATGAATGAAAATTTATTGGTGAATCAATACAACAACAACAAAAAATAAATTGACGTTCGGTGGCCATGAATTTTTTTATTTTTTTTGTTCTGCCAGAAAAAATTGACAGCTAAAGCTGGGTACACAAGAGAACGAATGTGTCCAGAGAAAATTTGTTAAATTAAAATTTGTCTCGGTGTTATCAAAAAATAGGTATTTTTTATTAACCCGTCTCCACATGCTTTAAATCTATCGCAGCTATTACCTCGTTTCCACTTAGAATTGAATCACACTTCAATTCGAATTAGTGCCAGTGTATACCTAGATCAAATTGAAATAGGATTACCCGATCCGATACAGCTCTTGTAGCTGGATCGATTCAAAAGAGTGTGTGTATGCGTAGATTTCTCGATTCGATGAGGTAAGTAGATACCTGCATCGAAATCTGAATCATAATCCGATTCGAGTACCCGATCCTAAGTGGAAACGAGGTATATTACAGCAGCCTTTGAATATCGCAAGTGGAGACCATAATAGCGGCTTTATTTTCATAGCCTACGATAGATAGCATACTTTTATCGCAGGGTATCTATCGCAGCTATTAAAGCAGAGGGAAATGTCGCCTGCATATGTTTTTCCACCATTTTGTTACTTCGTTGTTGTGTTTGCGTCAAAAAAAGTATGCCACAAAGTGCCCACAACACAAAATGTGGCAGTTGCTCTGCTTTCGTGTGTCTGTCATATTCCTACTTTCTGCTATGAATTTAAAGCAAGTGGAGACACTGCGTTAAAGCAGAGAGAACTGTCATCTGCATAGGTTTTTCCACCATTTTGTTACTTTGTTGTTATGTTTGGTATGAAAAGTATGCTATACTAAGGGTGGTATTCACCAAGAAATCTTAAACAAAGTGGCTCATAAACCTATTCACCGACCACTATTAGTGCAGATTTATGAGCGCTCATAACACTTAAGAGTGGTCGCTACCACTCTTAGGGTGGTATTCACCAAGAAATCTTAAACTAAGTGCCTCATAAACCTATTCACCGACCACTATTAGTGCAGATTTATGAGCGCTCATAACACTTAAGAGTGGTCGCTACCACTCTTAAGTTATGAGCGGTTGTTGTTTCAAATAACTTCGAAAATTCGAAATTTACTGACAACGTCATTTGTGGTTGTTATTCAAAAATCAAAATGGAGCGAGGCACTAGGAAGCAAAACTATGAATTTATTAATTATTAATTATTTATTATTAAAATGAATTAATTTTACGTTCTACCTTTTCTTAAATTTCCGAAAAATTTTTCTGTTTTTGGTTTGCTTAACAGCTGATTTTGACAATTGACAGTGAAATTTTCGAAGTAGTTCGAAAAGTGTGCGTTCAGAAGCTCAACACCCTTATTTTTCGAATATTCGAATTAGCTTAGACTAGACCCTATTATTGCTTGGTGAATAGCACATCCAAATTTAAAACTAAGAGCCTCTTAGCCTTAAGAGCGCTCTTAAGATTGTTTGGTGAATACCACCCTTAAGTTATGAGCGGTTGTTGTTTTAAATAACTTCGAAAATTCGAAATTTACTGACAGCGTCATTTGTGGTTGTTATTCAAAAATCATAAATAACTGTTGAAAATAATAAGAAATTCGAATTATGGTTTGCAATACAGAGAATGAATTAATTTTACGCTCTACCATTTCTTAAATTTCCGATAATTTTTTCTGTTTTTGACTGATTTTGACAATTGACACTGAAATTTTCGAAGTAGTTCGAAAAGTGTGCGTTCAGAGACTCAAAAAACCTTATTTTTCGGATATTCGAATTAGCTTAGACCAGACCCTATTATTGCTTGGTGAATAGCACATCCGAATTTAAAACTAAGAGCCTCTTAGCTTTAAGAGCGCTCTTAAGATTGTTTGGTGAATACCACCCTAAATGCCAACAACACAAAATTTGTCAGTTGCTCTACTTTCTTGTGTCTGTCATAATTCCTGGTTTCTGCTATGAATTTAAAGCAAGTGGAGACACACCGTTAACATACGATGCTATCTTTGATTTCACTTCAGTGAAAATTTGACGAACTTTCATTAAAGGGACAGTGGTACCCGTGGCGTAATGGTTAGCATGCCCACCTGCTATCCCAGAGGTTCGAGGTTCAAATCCCAGGCAGAGGCAAAAATGTTTTTCCACGGGTATCGCCTTTCGCGAGGAATTGGCAAGTTCTCCGTTAGTAAATTCATTGCCATGAAAAGAGCTTTCTCAAATAACCGTTCGGAACCGGCAGAAAATTGTAGGTCCCCTAAATTCCTTCACAAGGCATGGTTGTGAGAAATGTGCCAGGCCACCCAGGGCTTTCAAAACCAGTTTGAAATCCGAAAATAAAGTGGTTTTAGTAAATTTACTGACACAGCTTTATATTCAGCTTAATACGTGTATCACAGATAGATCCCGTCTTAAAAACAAATTTATAGCAGTTTAAAAAATAAAAACTACAAGAAAATAATATTTTCTACTTCACGCAGACAGCCCTGTGCTTGTGTGTTTTGCTTTCGAATGCTCGCATTCAACGCACCAGATCTTCGAAAACTACTGTCAGTTTTCGTCGCTCTGATTGGTCCAAAAAGTCAGAAGTTTCAGCTGACATTTAGCTGACAGTTAGATTTTCAGATTTTTTCCAGATTTTCGAACATAGATTTTCAGATGGAAAAAGCAGTCTGAAAATTCTTAAAAAAAGTTCTTGCTGTCAAAACAAGGAAAACAACGTATATGCCAATCGGACTTTACTCGATATTCTTGGGTTAGTTTTTTGTTTTACTAGTTTGCTCTTACTTGTTGAACTGAAATCGATTATTTTTGATGTTCGGATATTTTTTTTGTAAATTGATATTGAAAGTGAATTTATCAGCAACAAAAATATATTTTTGAGGGCATACGATTTTAATTTTTTTTATCAAAATTGATTGAAGTGAATTTAATTTGCACACTATCTTACACAAATGCTTGGAAATCGAATTCCTTAATTTCAAAGTGGGAACATCTGTATGTTTTCCAATTACTTGTACCACTAACTATGTAGAACCGAAAGGTGAATCACAGTACCATTTTATATCTGACACAGAGCTTAAATTGCGTTCATGAACTGACAGATTGAACTTCGAAGATTCGAAACTGCGTTGAATGCGAGCAATTTCGATGTTCGAAATTTCACCAAACAGGAACAGCTGCTTTTTTGACATTTCACATTCATGTTTCTAATTTAAAAATTTTAATTATTCTACATCTTTTCTGTAATCTAAAGAAATTAAAGATAATTTTACTTTAAAATGAACGATCCAAATAAGAAAATAGATGTGAACCTCTCATCGTTGATGAGTCTGAAAGCCGAACTCTTACGCAAACAAGCGGAGGTCAGTAAAGTAAAAGCAACACGTTCCAGTGAGACTTTTGTTCCCAGCAAAGCTAAAACCTACAAAAAAGAAACAATCACCGAGACTAATATCAAAACTGGCAAAGAAAATGACACCAAAGTCTATGAACTTGAAGATTCAGCTTTGCTTGAGAAATCTCAAAGAGTTCTCCAAGCCAAGTCTAAATTCTATGACCGTATGGCTGCATCCGGTGGTCAATTGAATTCCGACGACAATTGCCTTGTGCTATTCAACCGAAAGAAACAAGAAGAACCGCAACATGTATCGATTGCCCAAAGGTACTCATCTTCAGATAACACAGATTCAGATTCAGAAGAGGAAAGTAACATCGGGCCAATTCATCCAGACGATGAATGGGTTGAGTACACAGATTGCCTAGGTCGGACACGCAAATGTATGCGAAAAGATCTAGAATTAATAAAAAAGAAAGACACTGACCTAGCGAATAGTATGCCAGAACGTTTGGACCAGACGCAGCCTAACTGGATGATAGATGTGGTTGGCAGCAAAGTACCGACAGAATCTCAAGCAACAGAGTCCGTTGCAGGAGATGGAATGTCTATGATGTCCAAGCACGACGAAATGCGTAATAATTGGGAGAAAAAGGAGGTTGAGAATCTGTCTAAAGAAAATGTCCATTACCAAGACGTGTTCTTTGATGAAGCTCGACAACACGGTGTTGGTTACTATGCCTTTTCCACCGACGAAGAAGAAAGAGCACGTCAACAAAAAGAATTGGAAGACACTCGTCAAAAAACCCTCAACGAACAAGCCCAACGGGAAGCTCAACGCAATCAACGAGAAAAAATCATCGCTGAACGTGTAAGGGCTGCAAAGAACAGACAGAGAGCTCGTCTAGGACTCCCTCCACTCGAAGAAGAAAAACCACAAGAAGAAAACACTGAAGACAATCTTCCAACAGAGACAAAAGAGGAGCGGAAGCAGCGCAAGCGAGAAGAGAAACAACAGCGAAAAAAGGAGAAGGAGGAAAAAGAACGCGAAGAAGAGCGCCAGAGTCATATACGTCCTTGGGACAGAGAAAAGAAAGGAGTAAATGTATCAACCAAGTCTCCCGAACGCGAAGAAGAACCATGGGCTTATAGACCGGATCGCAATCCGATGTCTCAAGAACAGTGGAATGACCACAAAAGAAGCGAGAGAAATCCTGAATTTGCACCAACCGCTGAGAAACCTTCAAGGAGAGATTACAAGCGAAAGGAAAGATCTTCTGACGGCCAGATGGATCAGCAGTACAACAAAATGCCAAGAACAAGCTTCAGAGCTCATGATGACGATTTTACTATTCCTCCACCCCCGCTATTTATGCCCACAGATGACCCTACTAATTTTGCTCCATTCCAATCAACAAAGAAGACAAAAGATTTTCAGAGGAAAAACTACAGTGTGTATGCCAATGAAAGCAGAGAACAAACATTTGAAAGTCGCACTGGCGTCGAAATCCCACCGCCTTTGAATTTGGATGCGGACAATTATAGCAGCAGCAGACCACGCCCAACGTCGCAGGCTCTTGAGGACTCTATTGAAGCTGGACTTAGGTTTTTGCGGAACAACTTCGACAAGAATACAATGCACAATAAAGCCACTTGGACTGCTAAGTCCGACTATTAACAATAAAACAGAGTCCTACTTAAATTTGTGTTTTCTTGATGGAAACTTTTTTTATGTTTATTTAGGTACAAACTCATTTATTGATTGAGGTAACTTTTGGGACATGCCGATGCATATTCGGCCCTATCGTGGTAACCGTCGGAGCGGAATTCTTTCCGATCGGAGACATTTTGCTTCGTGGTAGTTCTCCGATCGGACGATCCGACGTTCTCCGATAAGTTTTTGTTGCGGAGATTTTAGTGTTGGGAAGGCAATGCATTGCCGCATTTGTGAAAATTTTCTAACGACGACAACTACTTCGAAGCAAAATTGAATCTCCAAAAAAGATGCGTTGCGGAGAAAACTCCGCTCCGACGGTTACCACGATAGGGCCGATTATTCTTGAATTTTTGCGTTGAACGATTAAAATACGAATCTTTGAACTTAACTGTGCAACCGAAACTGGGCTGAAAGGACAATTAATACGCATTCCTTGCGAGGCACGTATTGCGGTTAAATAGTTTCAGGGAAGGAATGCAGAAGGTTATTTGGTTATTTCACTAGAGCACTGTCTGTAACTATAGCGATAGAAAACGGTCATGAAACGTTACGACGATGTTCCAGAGAATCAATTGAACCTACAATTGAATTGTCACCTATCAATTTTAATGCTCTATTTTGAACCCTGTCAATCAGGCACAATGATGTTTGAGAAGCACCACAAAAATGGGAATTATACTCTAGTTTGAGACCTATGTAGGCTTTATAAATTCTAGCCATTTCAGAGGGGGTGAAAAAATTTCCTGAATGGTTTAAAGAATCCTAAGCATTTCGCACATTTTTGGAGACTTCAAATATGTTCTACGAAGAACGTCGTTTCCACACATACAGAGTACTAACAGCTTTTGTCGTTCTTGAATGCAGGTACCCATAGTGGTAAACTGTTCCGGTTGAGCTTTAACAACAGAAGACAAAATTGGGATTTCGAGGCATTGATACACGAGGATTGACTACACGAAAGCTATTTCCCCATTTAAAATGCTGTCAGGATCAGAACTCAATGAGTGTCATTTTTATTATTAACTAGATAGGGCAAAGGTTGATCACCTTTACTAGCACGTCGACCTGAAAGATCTTTTGTGCTGTTCCCTTAGGTTTAAAAACGTAAAGTAATAAAGTTGGTCATTCGGAGTTGAGGTCGTGTAAGAAACTAAGAATATTCGAAGAAGAGGTGCTTTTAGTGATTTGGCGTGTACTAGATTCTGACTGGCCTTAACTTTGGTTCCGAAACATCAAACAGCCTCGTATAACGATAATGATTTCAAAGTTGACGACCCAAGCAAACGAAAAAAAGACAATGACAATGAGTGCAGCCAGAGAATTAGCGGACGCCTTGGACTGCTACAATGCAGACATAATCGCCATCCAAGAAGTTCGATGGAATGGGCCAGGCATAAGGAAGATGACATCTGCGACATCTACTATGAAGACTGCTAAAGGCAACAGAAATAAACCTGCTAACGGCAACAGAAACAAACCTTATTTGGGGACGGACTTGTAGTTAGAGGTAGACTCAGCATATAATGACCATCTGCATCAGGGCTTAATTCGCCAACATTATCCTAATATGCGCCCACGCCCCCACAAAAGAGGAAGACGACAAATCCGATGGAAGTTCCTCGAAGAAACATATGAGCAGTGCCCTAGACACGACCTGAAAACCGTTCTTGGCGATTTTAGGGAAGGAGGACATCTTTGGAAATACAATCGGTAAGCAAAGCCTTCGTGACAAAACCTCCGAAAACGGACTAATGCTAATAGATTTTGCTGCGGGTGTAAAGCTTGTTGTAAGTATTACACGCTTCCCGCATCTCAAAATTTATAAAGGTACATGGCGATCTCCAGATCAATTGATTGTCAACCAATTTGATCATGTTGCGATTGACGCAAGGCACTCTTCCAGTGTGTTAGATGGCCGAACTTTCCGAGGGGCCAACTTTGACTCGGACCACTACCTTCTTGTAGCCAAGGTACAAATGAGGATATCTTGTTCACGACCTGCACGAACTAACGCTGTGGAAAGATATGACGTCGGAAAGCTACAGTCGCAAGAGATTGCCAATGCCTTTTCCAATCGAGTGTCCCTTCAATTTATCCTTGAATCCCATGCTGTCAGCATTAAGCATTAAAGACCAGTGGCAGCCATGCCAAGAAGCCATCAGAACCGCTGCTTCTGAGGTTCTGGGTTTCACTCGGCCACCAAAACGAAACCCATGGTTCGATGAAGAATGTAGGCAGGCAAATGCAGCCAAGCAAAGAGCACGACAAATGCTTTTGCAAACACGAACGAGGGCTGCTTACGATCAGTATAACGAGATTTACAAGGAGAGAAGAAGGGAAGAACACCGACTTCTCAAAAAGAAAAAGAAGCAGCATGAGAAGCGCTCGTTTGAGGAAATAGAGAGGTGCCATGACAGGAACGAGATTCGGAAGTTTTACCAAAAGGTAAAAAGATCCTGCCAGGGTGGCAAACCCCGAACTCAAGCCTGTAAAGACCAGCAGGGAAACATAGTTATAGAGTCACAGTCGCTACTGAGGATCTGGAAAGATCATTTCTGCAGACTGCTTAACGGTGATGAAGACACAAATTCCGCTGTCAGGCAGATCGCCCCATTCAGCTTGGACGATGATCAAGAATGCCGTCCTCCCGACCTAGAAGAAGTTAAGCTTGCCATATGCAAACTTAAATCAAATAATAATGCAGGTGCAGATGGCCTTGATGCCGAACTTTTCAAGGCAGCTGGAGATCAGTTGGAAAGGAGCATGCACTAGCTGATCTGCATGATATGGTCGGAAGAAAGCATGCCCGATGAATGGAACCTCAGTATCGTATGCCCGATCCTAAAGAAAGGAGACCCTCACAATTGCGCCAATTATAGAGGGATAAGCCTCCTTAACGTCGCTTATAAGATCTTGTCTGCTGTAATATGTGAACGTCTGAACGTGAACTTGATAGGTCCTTATCAATGTGGTTTTAGACCAGAGAAGTCCACAATAGACCAAATGTTCACATTACGGCAGATCTTGGAAAAAACTCAAGAACATAATATCGTTATTCACCATCTTTTTATCGATTTCAAGGCCGCGTATGACAGTATCTACAGAGACGAGCTGTACAGAGCCATGTCTAGTTTCGGCATGCCTGAAATTCGTGTAGAATTCACGCTGCTCCGTCAAAGTCGGCAGGGAACTTTCCGAGACTTTTGATGTCGAAAAAGGCTTTAGGCAAGGCGACAAAGGAATAATCTTTCAAAAGTCTGTACAATTACTCGCTTACGCAGACGATATTGACTTAATGTGAAGAAAAAAGCGTGATGTCATAGGTGCTTTTGCGAGTATTAAAACAGAAGCGGCAAAAATGGGTTTGATGGTTAGTGAGAGCAAAACGCTGTCATCAAACAGGGACACAGAAAATGGACGAACTGGACAAAACGTCCCAATAGACAGACGTAACTTCGAGGTAGTACAGGATTTCGTCTGCTCTCGATCCACTGTAGACGCGGAAAACAACATCAGTACGCGGATCAAACGGAGAATAACTCTTGCCAACCGTTGCTTCTTTGGGTTAAGATGGCAACTGACCATAATCATCCTAGTCCTGCTTTACGGTACGGCAGCGTGGACCTTATCGAAACCCTTGGTCGTTTTGAAAGCAAAATTATCCGAATGATCTTTGGTCTCGTATGCGAAGACAATGTGTAGAGAAGAAGATACAGCAATAAGCTGTACAACGACATGGCCATAACCAGAAAAGTACGTATCGCGATGCTACGATGGTTGGGCCATGTAGGGCGGATGGACCCAAACGCTCCGGATCGACCGGTTTTCGAAAGCACATTGCAGGGAAATCGCGGAAGTGAAAGACCTCGTTTTAAGTGGCGCAATCAAGTGAATGAAGACCTCAACCGACTTGGAGTGCTAAACTGGAGAGAGCTCGCCCGAAATCGAAGTCGTTATAGAAGGATGTTGGTTGAGGCCTAGGTTCACCCCGAAATGTAATGTCCACCTCAGTAGGTACAAGCTACATTATACATATATACACCTGAACTTACCAAGCTGTCACGAAAAAAAAAACAAATAAAATCTGAGTACAAACACAATATTTTAATTTCTTTATAGTTTATTTTGAATAGCTTTAGCTTTCTTTCGTTATAAATGTAATTTATTTTATTTTTATTTTTAACACCTATATCTTAAATGACAAAAGCATTGAAACACATTTTTGCTTTACTTTTTTTTAAAAAACTAAAATGATTTATAATTAGGATTACATTAAAAATATAAATACAGTTATTTAATTTTTTAGTCATATTATATTTTTATATTTCATCGAACTGTTTGATTTAATTAAATATACATATAGTCAATTTAAATAGCTATACAATCACAAAAACAAATTCAAAGTAAAAGTTTTCGTTTTTATCGTTATTTTGGAGAACTTCTTGGTTTGGTTGCTTAGGTAAGCACACATAAAAGATTTCAAAACAAGATCTAGTTCAGAACACAATAAGCTTTCATATAATAATTATTTTTTAAATATTTTTCTTGTGAAATAAAGTGTTACAAGTTATGAAAGAATTAAGTAGTAGTTTCTTTTTTTCTGATTTCCTGTTTTTTATTTAATTTTATTGATTCGTTTACAAACTCAATTCCGAATTCAGCATTGGTTATGGTTTCTTTGTTTAGTTTTTTTAAATAACAATTTACAACATTTCTTATACTGTTTTCGTTTTTTTGTCTTTTCTTTTTGTTATTAAGTTGAAGCTTTAACAATATACATAAGCTTTCACAACATTTTTGAATAATGTTTTTCTTTTGCAATAGTGTTAGGTATACAATGTACATAGAAATATAATTATTTTATTTTTATTTCAGTTTTTTTTATATTTACACGCAAGTAAACTGCTGAAGTAGTTATAAGATTGAAAGAACACAATTGTTTACATAAAAAAAATTATTGTGTAAGAAAAAAATTTATTTAGAAGCAATTTGATCAGGAAAATGAAAGTAGGAATTAATATAAAAAAAACAAAAACTTTAAGTAACATAAAGTAGGTTTTTGGAAAAGATTTTCTAAAGCATCAACAAGGAACGAGGTTTACTGAAACGATATCCGGTTTAACGTGTACACAATGGAATGGCGCTTTCTTTACACTGACGGATCGAAAAATGATTATGACATTTCATTTGCAGTGGTAAATGAAAACCAAAATATCTTAACAAAAGGCCTCCTTCCTATTATCTCCTCCATCTTCACAGCTGAGGCATTTGCTAATCTAAAAGCTACAAGCTTCATTAACAACAAAACCTCCATACTAACACTTTCCACCATCACACCACACGGAAAATGTTGAATTATAAAATCAAATAATATACTTTGTATATAAACAACTTTGTGATTACAAAGTATACATATATTAGTAGGCTACGATATTTTGTTGTTTGTAAAATAATTTTTCTTTGAAATATAATTTAATCTATTGTGTTACTTGAATCAAGATAGTCGTTCGTTTATTTTCTTCAATATAACGTTCTACAAATCCCAATAGAAAACACAACAACAATGGTCCGATTTCGATTGTCGACGACCAATCGACTCATAGTTTGTCGATTGCATCGATCAAGTCGTATATTTGGTGATGGGTATTGTGGAACGAAATCGACAGAAACACATGTTACTGGCCCCGATTGCGGTTGTCGATTGACTAATCGATACTCGACTTTTGTCGTTTTCGATCGACATTCTTCGACCAGAAAATTATGAACGAAAGCTGTCGACCGTCAAATCGAAGAATGTCGATCGACAAAAGTCGAGTATCGATTAGTCAATCGACAACCGCAATCGGGGCCACTGTGAATAATCGAAAACCAGATTGTGAATTTTAAGGTTGACAGTTCTTTGCTGTTTACTAACAAATTAAAAATATTTATTTTGGAATTTTGGATGCGTTTCTTTTAATTAAAGTTCTTAAAACATGAGTCAGAGTTTATTTTTTTAAAACATGAGTCAAATCGAAATTTGGTTCAGTGAAAGTGATTCGGATACCGAAAATGAGTCTGAAACTATTGAAATAGCTCGACAACGGAGACGAATAAGAGACTCTTCTAATCCTCTGGAACTGGAG
This sequence comes from Melanostoma mellinum, assembly GCA_914767635.1. Lineage (NCBI taxonomy): Eukaryota > Metazoa > Arthropoda > Insecta > Diptera > Syrphidae > Melanostoma > Melanostoma mellinum. The sequence continues at coordinate 175,075,960 of OU612060.1, forward strand.
GAACCAATGTATTGTTGCGGACTCGTGGCCCACTAGGTTCGGGAAATTAAAAATGGAATGAAAGGAAAAAAATAAAAAGTTTCAAAGAATAATTCACTGATGTAATCGGAGGATAACTCCCTTTTTTTTCTTGATGCCATCTGTTGGGAACTAGACAGACAAATAAGTTCGAAAATAACGGATTGAGTGGCCGATGAAAATGAAAGCGAGAAAAAAATTGATTTACCTATTGAGGACCCTATAGACGATTTCAATCTGATGATGTCCACCATAATTGACGGTGATTCTTCTGCAACTAAGGAACCAACACCTACCGTTTCAAGCCAGCAGGACCAGGATATGTTCGAACTTATACGGTCAACGCACATTGAGCAACAGGCGACTTTGATTTCTATTTTGAATGAAATAGAAGCACTAAAAATTGTTGCTGCGAAAACGTAGGTTACGCTCCAGATCATCGTTGACAAATTGTGTAGTAGTGCTGAGAAAAAAGAAGACTCCTGGAAAAATTTACCAAAAGACGTGTTCCCAACCAAGAACATAGAGGAACTGAATGAGCTGGAGGGAAAAATAAGCTCAGATGCAGCATTCAGGAGGTTATTGGTAATTCAGCTTTTTATATTTTCTTAAAATTGTATCTCCATTGTTCCGTTTTTTATTTTTTTACTCAAAAAGGTGCGGAAGCTGGTTTCTTTTGGAGGTTTAACCTCGAATAAAAATATTCGCACCATAGCCAAATTTATGTTTTGCGACGAATTGCTGATGCAATTTTCTTGGTTGGGAACTGCGACTAAGAAGAGTTTCGAGCACTACAAATATACATTCGACGTCATTCTGGAAGCCGTAAGGGAAAGATTTCCAACCTTCAGCGATGCAGATGCAACCGCCTTTTTCTTAAATCTTATTCCTTTTTTAAATTTTATTTTCAGGGATGAAAGTGCAACAAGTACAACAACCTAATTAAACTGCTCCATAACTAAACCGCCTTTTTAAAGGCGCACGCTTCAGACTCAGAATATGCATGTAAGTAAAAATTAATACATCTTAAAATGTTCATAAATTTCTAATGGTTATTCTTTTTTTCTTTCGTTTATTTTATTTTCAGGGAAAGAACAACTACAACAACTTCCACATTCCAGTGAACATACACCACAAAAACATCACTGAAAAAAAAAGTATTTTATTTTGTTATTTGTTTACTTTTGTATATTGTTTTAATTAATTAATTATTATTGATATTATAATTTAATTATTTTATCAATAAATGTCCAAAGGAAATTTCTTATCTGTTTAATTTTGAAAAAAGACTTCTTTTTCAGCTTAAGGACTCGAAGGATTTTGTTCACAACGGCAACATAAACACTTTTTTTTGCGTTGAATATACAAGGCATTGAACTTTTTGAAACGTTCACAAAACGTTGTATTGAAACGTTTCCAAAAGGTTAACAAAAACCCCCACAAAATAGTTCTCCATAAACAGTCAACAAACGGTAATAAAAAAGCTAAAAAAAATTAGTAGCGAAATAACCTTATTGGAACGGTTCTAAAATACGTCTCAACGACGTTTCGAAAAAACGTTAGCAAGAGGTAGAGAAATAACATCAAAAATAGGTTTGCGTAAACGGTCAACAAACGGTTTTAGAAAAACTTAAAAAAATTGGTAGCAAAATAACCTGGAACGGGTCATACTGGGGTTACAAAGTAACTGACCATTTTCGGTCATGAAGATGCTCCTGAAAGGTCTTTAAGACGTCTTTTGAACCAATTTCAAACTTGTTAGGTTTCTAAACCCCAGTTATAATCAGGTTTTTAAGCGGCTTATTAACCAAAAATTGTTGATTGGGTACAATCATAGCATTAACGCTATGGTTGTTGCTTTTTGATTAAATGTTCAATCATTTAGGTTTGTGACGACACAATGAGAGTGCGATACACTAATGGACGTATGAAGACGTATAGCGCCATATATATGTAAATTATGAGAAGTTATGAGTTTTGTAAATAAACTATAAATATAGAAAAGAGAAGTTCGAATGCAATAAAAACTTTCTGACCTTCAATACAAAGTTTTAGTATTTTCATTCGTCGACCCTGGACAGCCGTAAGTCATACCCCGGCTGGGAAATAAAAAGCACATCACAATTTGGCGCCCGAGCAGGGACGCCGCTCAAAGGCTAACGCGCCACTAGAATCTGCGAAGGAGGGCGTGACGACCTAGTATTGACGAACAAGTGTACAAAAGAGTAAGAGTACTCTCATCCGCTGCCAATTACTTCACAGAAAAGCTAGCACCTCGATACGAGGGGCCTTACGAAGTAGTCCGTTTTATTTCCCCAGTAATTGTCATATTAAGACGTGTGGAGCAACCAAAAAAATTATCGAGACCAAAAAATTAATAATATTAGAAACGAAAATATACGATCTCACATAAAAGATCTCAAAGGGTTCGCATCACCAAACTGCAGTGTAAAAGCAAGGGCCGAATTGAATATTTTTCATTCAGTCAACGATCGCCGAGAAAGGAACATGAATTTAAACGAAGAGGATAAGGAAGTGGCACAGTCTTGGAAAAAGCAAAGGGACCATGCCCTCGCGATTAAAACCGGGTTAGTTTTCCTGCCGGAATTGCCAAGTATTGAACCTAGTGCCGACCTACCACAACGCAGAAAAGGCGTATTGCGCACACCCCAAGGGTGCCAGTCCGTCCATCGGTTAGGCCAACTGCAATGGAACCCTCCACCAGTCGTGGACCTACAGGACAAACGGCTGCACCGGACTCGAAGGCGATTCGGGCGAAGGCTACCCGAGCGGTAGATTTAAGGAGCAAGTTGTTGAAAACCGTACGAGGCCTTCTGCGACCAGGCACTAGCTTACGCCACGCTCCGAAACTCCCCGCTCTTACCACTCGGGCAGAGGACCCCAGACCACTGACGGCCAGTGCCTTATTATTATTTTCACGTTATAAGCGGGTAACCGGTACTTTGGTACCCGGGTAATACCCGATATTGCGGGTACCCGGGAATGCGGGTATTAAGAGCTCTACTTCGCAATAATTAATAGCACAAGATGGCGCCGCTGTTACGAGCGGGAATGTTGGTGGAGTACAGGCTAAAGTAAGAATCGTCTATCCAAATGATTCATTCGTTCGTTGTTACGCCCACCAGCTAAATTTAATAATAGAAAAAAGTGTAAGTCAAAACAAAACCGTACAGACATTTTTTGCAAACCTTCAAGCTTTTCCAAAGTTTTTTTTCACGATCACCGAAGCTTACAGAAGTTTTGAAAACTATAGTATCGAAGAAGATTCCAGCTGCTCCGCAAACCAATTGGAACTTTATTCTCGGACCGTTGATTCAGTACATAGCTACAGGGAGCTTTTTAAAGAATGCATGACCACCATTATAGGAACGGAAAATGATACCAATTCTATAAATCAGGCTGATATGCTCCTAAGATATTTGAACGACAGTACTTTTTTATACTGGCTTGATTTTTTACAATCTATTCTGCCATATTGTGAGATTTTATTCAAACAAATGCAAAAAAGAAATATTGGTTTGGTTCATATAAAAAACTGTATTAATGATTTTGATTTTTTTTTTTGATATTTAAAAGAAACTAAGAAAGGTTTATATACTATCTTTTCCATGGTGTTGACGGTTCAAGAAATGGAAATTCCACCAAATGCTGCTTCAGGTGTTGCTGAAAAGGCAACAAGAGCCAAGAAATTCTCCCAAATGGAGACAGACCTGCTCCTTCGATTGGTTTTGTCTTCCAATGTCAACAGCATGGAGACAAACCGAATGATCGTGAAGACTCGTTCCATGGGATGGGAGTCCATCCTCTCAGCATTTAACAGTAACTAACAAATCAAATCCAAGATGGCAAGCAACAGTCAGAAGAAGTTAATTTATGATGCTAAGTTAGAGAGAGATATAAACATTCCTAATGTCACAACGAAGAAAAATGTGGAATATCCAAACAAGTGGTTTGGTGATGAGAAGAACAAAAAACCAGATCTTCATCTTGAACTTCATACTGATAGTACCCTCGCAACATGCAGACAATGGGCGTACCACTTCCTAAGGGGTGAATCAGTCTCAGTATCTACGGTTTTAGAGTATTTATACCATCTATTTGGCACAATAAAAGAAAACTTAAGTGCTGAGTGGAAAACTTATACTGTCACCATACCCCCTGGGACAATAACCCCATTAGATCTTCTCAATCATAAAACAACACAGAGAAGTAGAACAGTCACATTGTCAAATCCGAAAACTGTTGAAGGCCCTATACCTGATTTATACCTGACCATACTAATTTTCGGCTTATACAGATATCGTAAATGCCATCAATCTTTAAAAGCTAAGCTATCCACAAAGATATGCACAACTGGGGCCCCATATGGTCCAACAGAGGCAACCCCATTCTCTCTTGACTCTTCTAATGGAAACGGGTTGTATTTAGAAGATAATGTTGAGTTCTTGAAATTAGCATGTGCATTTGACATGTTTCTGGAAAGGTTTCCGTCAAATCAGTATACAAAAGCCAGAATTGGAACTGTAATATTCAGAAGTTTAGGATGTTCAGCTTTAAACGAGATGGACCATTTTAAGCAATTGATGGGGGCAACCGACGTTGTAGATACAGCTCCCTGGATATTTGTGAATAAATTGCCAGGATGAAATTGAGCAAATGTTTGCAACCGAGTTTGATAAGGAGGAAATAACCGAACAACATTCATATCTTCCCTATATGATAGGGTTTGGCATCTCAACCAAGAGTCCATATTCTGCGGCGAGTAACCCGTGTCTTCATACAATGATTCATATTTATGGGACGTTGATGGGCTCGACTCGATCAAAAAACGCCGCGATGATTAATCCGGATTCTTTGGTAAGTCTGTCAATAAATGCGGCTATCATCTACATTACAAACAAGACTAGACCGTCCATGAGGGTTCGGTTTGGAGAGAAGGAAGTGATTGCTGCGTATCTCAAACGTGAAAAACAAAGACTAGAGCATGATAAATCTCAAGAAGGAGAGGATGTGACCGACATTTCGGACTTTCCACCTCACTTAATATTTGGGTACTATCAGGACAGAGGGTGGAGATTTGATGATGCTGAGATAGAATCGTTAAAGGTTGCAGTCAAGACCATTGGTGAGGTAAGGGATGATACAGTAGGAAAATGGACATCCGAGAATTTCTTAAAGTTTATCACTCTTTATGAGAAATAATAATTTGATTTAACTGAAAACCCATTTTTTAACTTTTTCTCATTTTCGTTCTTTTTGTTTTTATTCACTTTATGTTTACCTGTCTTTTTTGTTAATCGTTTTATTAGAAATTCATTTAAATATACATAAATACTATAACCTCATATACAAATTTATACTTTATTTTACAAACCAAACACTTTCGTTCCCATGATACATTAAAACCTTATGATAGAAAGATCATATCATTCAACCTTATCATTTTCTCACGAAATATATACAGATATATAGATATTAATCAATATTTTATCACCTGATTACATGAATGCTATGCCCAGTGTTGTGGTATGTTTTGATTTGTATAGTTTACTCTTCCACTATAATTATATTTCGTTCAAAGAACAGAAAAAGAACTCAAAGAAAGGGCTGCAAGTGTACGGAAGGACCTTTACAAACTAGCACGATTTCAAAAGGAATACTGGTGGTGGCCATCTTCCACCTCACAAGCCTCCGAAAACAAGTTTCGAATTAACTGAAGTCGTGAAAGAATTTGCTCTTTCAATACAGGTACAATTTTTACTTAAAACTTGTTTATTATTAAGAAGTCGCTAATATTCTTAACTTAACAGGTGAACCTGGCAGGGTTGGAGTCTTTTGATAGCGACAGGATTCCATCGTCATCAGGGACTTTAATGCAGATTGTTGACCCCTCTGTTTTGTTGTTCAACAACACGGAAGCAGTAGGAGCCGTTGAACCTTCAAGTGTTGAAGAGGTGGCAGATTCTAATCCAGGGGCAAGTGTGCGAGATCCTTTAGAAGAAGCAGTTGGTTCAACTAAATTGCTGAGTAAAGTTCCAACTACTTCACCACTGCTGAGGCCAGCACAAATGTTTGCGACGCAAAGTCAGCGTCGTCGTCGTCGCAAACAGAACATTGATGGAAGCCTTATTGCGACTCCCAGTACCTCCAAAAGTGCCATTGACGCCTACTACGAACAAAAGGCAAAGCCGTTGGTTCAGGAGAGAGAACACCGCAAAGATTGGTTCAAGCGTTGTGTGGAGGTAAAAGACGCAGAGCTTGTGATGCGCAAGAAGCAGGCAGAGTTTTGGTCCACTTTAGTCCAAAATGTGACAAGCAATCCTGTAAGTATCAATTCAAAAATACTAGTTTTTCAAAGTTTTAAATACATTTCTTCTGTTTTCATAGGCAAACATGTTAGAAATGGCTAAAGTTGCTAGGGCTATGCGAATTTACATCCGGATGTAAATTTAAACCCGGGTTTCTTGGGTGAATAATATGGCCGTAACACAAGTAAGAATAAGTAAAGGAAAGTAGCAACTTTCCTTTCTTCTATTAGGGCTGTTGCGACAAAAATTTTTCTTTTGGACCACCAGCAATGGCATAGGAACATATCGAGACTTTTTTCTGGTTTTGGTGTGTTATGAAGGGGGTTAGAGAGATTATATAAGCACCTTCTTCCAAAAGCTGAAAGTCTTATTTTAAAATACGAAGATTTCGTAACTGTTCACACCACTCTGACAACTGGATGTCAAAATTCGCAAGTGTGAACAGAGCCATTGCCCGTCTTTCTTTCTAGAATCTACTACAATTTTGTAGTAGCCATTTTTCTCTTTAATCGATTTTTTCATTCTATCACCAACCAGCAAAGAAGACAAGTCAATTAATTCTTGGGCCTTCTGCCATACTGGATTGGTTTAATTTAATTTCTCAACTAAAATTTTTTGCCCTTCTGGCCTAACTTAATTTCTTGTTTGTTGCGAACATTGTTCTAATAAATACAATTCTATGCGCTTAAAGTAAAAAGGTAAAGGTATAAAAGGTAAAAAGGTATTTGAAAGGTTTTTGTTGCTGGAAACGTCGCGTCGCAGTAGCTCATGTGGTCGACAGTAACAGCAACAAAAACTATAGCGATTTCTGAAGAAGAAATTAAGAGATCAAACAAATAAAACTGTTCTAGCTGAAATGAATAGAAAAACAGACTTATCTGAAAGTAAGTAAAAATTAAAATCATCTGAATACAAAATATATAATATAAAAGCATATTGTAAAAAAAGATTTGGATTTTGAATTGTCTGATGATTTTTTGTTCTTTGAGATTATCTCCATTATTAGTAAACTTCAATTTTGTCGCTCAGTTTGCGAATCATAATTTTTATATTTTTTACTTTTCATTATTAACGTGAATCGTATTTTTTGTTTCATTTTTTGTTTATTTCTCTTATACCATCGAGTAAATATAACAAGTGCATTTAAAATGAGTAAACCATTGGTCTGTAGAATATTGCTTTAATTTTTTTAATTCTTTTTTTCAGACGGTCGCTGTTGTGCAATTTTTTATTTGATACTCCTTGTGCCAACTTCGAAAAATGTCAGTGGAAGAATAAATCAGACCCAGTGCACTAATCAATTAGCTAAGCAAACCATTAATAAGCTTTCAATTTGTTGATTTGAAGAAGATGTACCAATTGAAAAAAAAAAAAAAATAACAAGAGCATCGAGGACAGAATGGTTAGTAATGTTTCCCTGGTTAGAGATGAAAGAAAGCAAACCTTTTGTTTTTTTGTAAACAGTTTATTGTTTAAAAGAAATATAAAAAGGCACGAAGATGGAAATCTTCACAAAATCGATTGCCAAAAACTCGAAAAGAAACTTGACCAGTACCGAGCAAATAACATCATTAAAATAACAAATTTATTCTTCAAGAATACGTCAAAAGTACAGTTATTTTATTTTAAATTTTCAATTAATTAATATCTTTTAAAAAATGTCTGGTTTTTCAACTCAACCTAAAAAGGTTGAATCTAAGAGGAAGATATATAAGAGACTGGCTCAGCTGGAGCTGAAAAAAAAAATACAATATTGTACGGGGATTCAGAAAGGATTCTGATTATGGCCCGTCCATCATGCTGGAGTTGGACGACTATGAGGTATACCTCCCAAAGCGGTGCCTAACTCAGATGGATGACGAAGATATAGAGGGGCTAGCTAATTTAGCCTTTGAAGTTGTGGCTCCATATGGAATAAAATCATTGCTTATCGATTTCCATGAGAAGGAAAGTAAGGAAAGTTATCGAAAGAAATATAAGTTAATAATAATAGTTAATAATGTACATGAATCGCGGGAGATGGTTCTCCAGTTGATTAAACCAGAGCAACCCGGATTTGCCCACTCACGATTGGACGGTTCCGGTGATTGAAAAAGAGTCGGTGGGTCGTTATCGGTCGGCTCTTGTCATCTTGAATAAGGAGTCATTAGAACCCCTGGCGGCACGCGGGGGTGTTATTCAGTACAGCTTTGACAGCCTAGTGCTGAAAATATACAAAAAAGATGAGAACGCTGCAAAGCTTCCAAAGCAAGCGGCTGAATCCGAAGCCAAGGAGTCCACTGCGAGCGTCGAATCTTCCATCATGGAGACAGACGCGGCAAGTTGCTCTGATTCTTTGGAACAGCTGTCTTGCTCGAAACTGGTCGAAAAGACTACAATAATAGTGTCTGATCAAGACGCAATTGACAACAAATCGTCCGATAAGGACGACAACAACAAAGGTGGAGTCTTAGACTCCGACGATGAAATGCTTGGGGTTCTCCTTTCTGAGGATGAGTTGCTAGACTCCGCCTCAGATATGGAGGACCTTAATGCTACAGTGTTGGAGATTAAGCTGGATGATTGTAGCAATGCTGCAAAGCGACGAGGAACATACTGCGTAGTGTCACATTGCAGACCAAGCAATTGTGAGAAATAGCACACACATATGGTTTGCACATGGTGGTTGCAGTCTGCGTGGCCCAGATTGCGTGGTTGACCTGGAACCAATAGTGACGATCATAGGTTATAAGTACGGAGTGCGAAAGAATGAAAGACACTCTTATTCTAAACGTAAACAGAAAACGTTGTTTTGTTTTACTCGTGTTGTGCAAACTAACATTGGTGGCAGCGGTGGGATAGGAAGGATAAAGCATCTGCCTTCTTTGTATATATGTAAAAAGTAAATAGTGTTCAATTCAAATAAAAAAAAAAGAGAAAATAAAGAAAATTAAACAACCTCTTTCCAAACATATCTGTCATTTCTTAGCTTTTTCTTTTAGATCAAATCCTCTTCTATTATATGCCCAGCCTGAATTTTTAATTTGATTTTAAGTAAAAGATATCTACAATTAAACAATGAAGGTCCAGTCAATTATATGGTTTTTGTGTAAAATCTCTTATCTAACCATTTATTATCCTTCCGCATCAGAATCTAAAGCACTAGAAACATTTGTAAAACCATCGTCAAGCTCAGATTGTGTGTTGCTTCCAGAGCAAGCAACCGATTGGGACATTGTAAAATATAATATGAAAGCATCTACAATTAACTCGATTCCCGCCAGACCTCAATGCAAAAGACCCGACGACATTCAAAGAACCCAAGTACCTGCCATTGTTTCTGTGTATGCTCCTGACTTCACTGAATTTTTAAAAATAGCATATAGGGTTGACAAAGTTGAGATTACTACTTCCTGTCACACCAATTGGGCAGGAAGCACAGAAAAAATAATTCTTATGAAAAAACGAAAGACCTTAAACAATGAGGACTTCCAGATTATTCAAGGGTTATACAAAGAAAAATCTTGCGATAAGATACTTGAGAAACTTGTGCTAAGAGAGTCATATATTTATCCCAATCCCGAAGATTATGATTGTTCATGGTGGTCCACACAAACAAAAAAGAATCAACGACTAATCATAACGGCTACTGTTGCAGAACGCTACCAAAGAGAACGCGACCAGTGAACAACCCTAAATGTAAACGCAGCCTTATTTTCTTTCTTTGCCTCATCTGACGTTTAACTATTTCTTTATCATCTATTCGCCTCGTGTGCGCATTTTCATTTTTCATATGCCATTTGTCCGGCGATGAGGAAAGGAGGAAATAAGACTGCGGTGAGTAATATATAAAATATATGTAAAACAATGTAAATTCTGTTTCTTTCAGAAATAAACCCACAGTTAAATTCGTATCTATCCTTTTCTTCGATACATCGGCGACAGCTACAAATATACAATATAATTCTCAGGGAAAAATATTAAATCCATCTACAGAGTCTGATTGTAATGCTTTTGTCAACAATACATGCATTCATTTCATGGGGCATTATGGGCTTGTTTTCAAAATTCAAAATTTAAATAAATGTGCCCTGAATCTCAAACTAACCGCTCCAGGAGTTATATCTTTCACGTCCAATTATATGGAATCCGATAATAAAACTTATGTTATTCTTCCAGATCATGGAATGAGTTTTTGGTTTCATTCTACTCTAGATCAAATTGTTCTTACATGTGTTGTCAATAACACATGGATCAAGGAATCAGCAGACGGATACCTATTAAGCTTGTCTTCTCTAACCAAAGACAACATCAATGGAAAAGACGAAATGGGTTGGATGACCTTGACTTGACTGGAAAAAATGAGTCTATTGCCTTATTAAACCTATCTAGACATAGAAGAGAAGTGGAAGCAAATCGCTCAACACCATTTGAGACTCTCCAAAGAACTTATTCTAGAGCTCAGATGCAATATGGACTATCTCAACTTCAATCAGAGATCAAGTCTTGCTAAAGACTTCAATTATGAGATTTGCAAAATCAAAGCTTTTTGTATCCGGTCAGCCTCATTGGCTGAGAGCCACCACTGGAGAGCTCGTATCCAATGCCCCCAAAGATCAAAGCCGCTTCAAAATTAGCTCTTTTGTGATTCCGACCATTCCCCAAGGTTATTTCGATGTTATGAATCTTAAATATGTGAGTGGAATTGGAAATTATCTAATGGAATCTTCATCTAACAGTTCATTCTGGTTTTCAGGAGATGAAATGTACAGCATCCAAGAACTTCCATCATGGAACACAGATTTTCAAATCTATGAATCTCGCGTTTTGCATGATTTAGAATCGCATGAAGATTTCAAGGCAAACATCGGAACCTCATTTCAAAATATGATCTGATATGAGGAGTGCGAAAGAATGAAAGACACTCTTATTCTAAACGTAAACAGAAAACGTTGTTTTGTTTTACTCGTGTTGTGCAAACTAACACCTGATTCAGGAACCATTTATTAATAAAATAAATCCGTGGTAAAAGGACTCAGGACGAAAGATTATTCTCTGCTGTATGTGACGGACAAAGGTGAACCAAGATCCTGCATACTGGCAAAGAAAACACTTAACGTATTTTTACTACCTAATTACAGCAATTGCGACACCACAACAGTAAAACTACAGACCAACAGTGGGACTTACTGGCTCACGTCCGCCTATCTAGGCCATGACCAACCCGGGCCGCTACCAGGAGAGACGCTCGAGCGCGTAATAAAAAGCGCAACAAAGCTCAAAGCGGATCTCATAATAGGAAGTGACGTCAACGCACATCACGCAGTATGGGGGAGTACGGACGTAAATGAAAGGGGTGAGTCTCTTTTCAATTTTATACTAAGTACTAACCTTCTTATCCGTTACAATATCGGTAACGAACCAACCTTTGTCACAAAAAACAGACAAGAGGTTTTAGATGCTACCTTTGTATCTTGTTATAGTCACCTGCAGTTCAAGTGCAGCAAAATGTTATAGTCACCTGCAGTTCAAGTGCAGCAAAAATTTTTTTGATGATCATACAGTCTCGGCTTAATGTCGTAACAAAAATCTCCTCGCTAACACTCGCGCCACCACCCATTCGTTAAGAGAAGCCAAGGCGGCATCTATCCACGGCGTGTCTGGGAGAAATTAGTTAAGTTTGATTCTGACTGTGAGACGATGAGGTAGTAGAAAAAAATTCGGAAAGAAAAGCAAAAAAAAGGAGTAAAAATTAAGATTGGTTTAAACTAAGAAAAATTTTAAAATAAAGTAAAATAAACAAACAGTCAAAAAAAAAAAAATACTTCGCGGCAAATATCGCGGACAGAACCGTGATAGGGTTATCACCGTGCCCTAAAAAGTATTTCGCAAAAAAAAAAGGAAGAAGAAAAATAGGAGACAATCAATCCTACGGGTGAATTAAAACAGTCAGAGACGAAGTTACGCAGAAGAAAAAATTGGAAGAAAATCGAGGTGCCGTTACTGGCATGCTATACTTTACCGCGTGGCGCGTCAGTACACGTGATTTTGCGGTGAGCGATTCCGTTACGGAAACCGAGATAGAAGAAACCAACCGTGTTAGCAACAGAGTGACCACGAAGAGTCGCCCCCAGCCTCCCCCGCCTGGGTCTGGTATCCCTCGACGTTTTCTTTTCTGAAACCCAACTTTTCAATTAACTTAAACCTATATTTTTATATATCTATCTTATGTATGTATTGTATTATCGGTATATTATTAAATTGCATAACTATATTACACTGATGATATTATTTAAAATTTTTTTGAAATCCACTAAGATTTTTTTTTGGTGAGTGTACTTGTTGAAAACTAAACAAAAGAAAATTAAGAAAAGTGTAATTAGCCACTGTGAGGTTCGGTGCGTGGTCCCAAGGGGGCAAAGCGGGTTTTTTTTGTGGGACATATCCCAGCACCGGAAGTGCTAACCTAAGAAGAGCTCTCCATAGGTAGGAACCGGTGGGGCAGCGGGGGTTCGATTTTTTTTATATGGCCTTATTGCCTTGATAAAAGAAAAATCAGGGGCACCACTAACTGAAGCCATTTGCAAAAAAAAAGATACAAAAAAAAAATATGCAAAAAAAAGGGACCATGTGGTTTACCGAAAGTAAATTTTGACATCAAAGTAAATTTTTTTTGAAACCAAATTAAATTTCTTTTTGAAATCAAAGTAAGTTTTTGAATTCAAAGTAAGTTTTTTGAAAGCGAAGTAAGTTTTTTTCGAAATCAAAGTAAAATTTAAAAATCAAAATAAAGCTTAAAGTCTAGGGAAGGTTAGAAGTTAACGTACTAGTTGAGGTCTGAATGAGTCGTGGAAATGGAACAGTAACAGGGACAGGAATCTAGGGGGGCGGGGAGACCGCTTGCCTGGAGAGACGGAAGGTGAGTAACTTTTGAGTGATGGAGTAATTTTTTTTTTTAAATGCTTTTGGGGGAAATTCGAGTAGGATACGGGTCGGGAATTTCCTAGGTAGGGTGGGAACAGACCCGGCCATACTACCACCTTTGGCCTCCCTGAGGGTGAAGAAGTCCGTCCGTCGTCTCTAATTTAAAATAAATACAGATATATTAATGGTTCGTGCATTCGATCCAGGCCTGATTCTTTAATTTTTTTTGCGGTATAAGGCGATGAGGCAGTTTGAGGGCAAGATCCCCCCCCCCCCCCCCCAGTCCGACGAGCTAGCCCGAGCGGAACCAGCAGGCCACGCCCTTCAGGCGCCTCTTCCGCCACGCTATTTTAGCGCGGTGTAACATGCCTTTATACAACAATCTCAATAAATCTATAACAAGATTAAAAATTGGGCTGTATCTAAGGATCACTCCTTCTCTGATCACAGATACATCCAATTTAGTCTAACAGATGACACACCAAAACCCATAGGCTTCCGTAATTGTAGGAAAACTGACTGGGTAAAATTCAGGGAAATCTTCAAACATTGTTACAACTACAATGACAATAGCTTCCGTTCAAACCCCAAGGATCTTGACAGCAAAGTCGACGATCCAACTAGTGCTCTTAACCATGCCTTGTGTAACTCCTGTCCTCTTACCATAGTAAGAGGACAGGAGTTACATCCCATAACATTCCACAACAATTATACTCATCTGAAGAGGTAAACTTCAGCTATAATGACTATTATGATAGTTGAAACGAGCTTTATAACTCCCAGCAAAAAATATTTAAATAAATAATTCAATGTATTATACAGAACAAAAACAAAAAAAATAACTTAAAATGTTTTTGGTTTTTTATTGAAAATAGTTCTTCTTCTCTGAATGCTTTTTTTTTTTTTTTTTTTCTTTTTAGAAAATCAAAATTGTGAGTGATATCACAACGCAAAATAAAAGGTTCAATTTAAAGGGGCGAAAAATTGAATTTAAGATTCGCTCGATCCCCAAAAATGAAGAACCAACTTCGTGGGTAAAGGAGGCAGTGAACGAGATGTTGAAGATAGCTACAAGTGATCTAGCCCTCACAGATAAAATTGGGATAACTTTTTGTGGGAAGAATTTCTCAAGCGAGCGAGTGGCTGCATTAATTTCCGGGATTGTGGAGATTTATCGTTCAACGATGTATGGGCCATGATAGCCAGTATATTCCAAGGCAACTCAGAAGGGTTGAACACGGATCAACTTTGAATGGAAGTAACGGCTGTTAAAATGCCAAGAGGCAAAGGATCAAGTAAGCCCTCTTCTATGTACAACACATTTGACGAAGAATGTGCTAAACGTAAGAGGATCTTACGTATTGAAAATAAGGACAACTTCTGTTTGCCAAGAGCATTGATAGTAGCCAGGGTATATGTTAATAATAAAATCAACATTCAAAAATTAAGAAAGGATGTTAGAAACGTCCAAACAGAAAGAGCTTTGAAAGTCGTTGAAAAAACAAAAATTAGTATACCAGAGGGTGGTTGTGGGATTCATGTATTGAAAATATTCCAATCCCAAAAGTGACGAAAATTAGAGTAGGTACCACAGGAACGATACCTTACCTCTTCCAAAGCAAGAACCCAGGAGAACGCTGAAGGGTAAGTTCGCCTCTATTCTATACATACGTAGCTAAGTATTCGATTCAATTCGTTAATTATGTAGCATTCAATCATATGTACGGTTGTTCAAATTTTTTTCTTTAATTTTTTTTTTTCCTCAACCAGCTAAACGCGATAAAGGCGCTAATTTGAACAAGCATTACGATCAACACCAGTCCCTCGATGCTGTGCACACCATCAAGGAGAAGGTAACGAAACCTATGAAAACCTATCGAAGAAAATTTGTATCGCGAATCTAAAGAGATTTCGCTTTTAGTGGGTGAGTAATTAGATATTTAACTATAAATTTGAACGACCAATTATTTCAAGTGTTTATTAGATTAAGTTGTTTTTTTTCTTACAATAATTTGGGAAAACCCTATAAGTATACCGTGATTTTTTTTTTACGATACAAGTGCGCTCTCTTAATCAAATGGAAGAGTGGTTTTTTTAATAAAATTGAAATCGGAGTCGCTTATTTATATTGATAATTCTTAAAATGTGGAAACGAATCATCCATCATAAAGTGCAGGAAGTACAGTGCTATATAATATCTAAGCTTGAGCACGAAGTGGAAAATATAAAAACACACATACTTTCAGGATACTTAGCACTGTTTAGAAATGAATTTGAATTTTGAATTTGAATCGACGAAACTTGACGTAATAATTATATTACCGATTTATATTGATTTTTTTTTTACTTGATTGTAACAACAAACTAGGATACGCCAATGCAAGGCCATTTTAATTATAATTTTTTTTTCGCTTTAAGACCTTAAAATTTGTCGATTATCGTTAAATTAATTTTTTTAGTTTTAAGTAAAGTAGTAGAGACTTGCTTCCGTCGCGTCGGCTTCCAACCGACGTATTGATGTGAAAAGAACTTCGCTCCCGTCAAATCCACGTGTGATTTTTGTATCAATTTTCCACCAGATGATCAACAATGGACAACACAGCGAGCATTCCATTAAACTCTACCCCGCTGATGCTCAATCCAGCGAAGATGAGTCAGACGAGCCTTACGCTCACCCCGGGAGCCACCAACTTTGCTTCTTGGTTAGTGACACCACTAACCAACGTCGCATCCAACACGGGTGGTCTGATTTCATACTCGGGAGGATGGGACCGTGTGTTGCTTCACACAAAGTCTGGGTATAAACATTGTTTTTTTCAACTAAAGAATATTTAAATTTATAAAGTACTTAGATATCTGTGCCTATTATAGTACTATCTAAGCTCTATATCATTTGAATATTGACTATAGGAGTTTTCTCTTTCTTTTTAGCATTTTGCTTAATTGAGATTCACTGGTTAAAAATGAGTGGAAAGTTGGATGATAATACTTCTTATACTGACTTCACTGCTGCGGTAAATAGTAAGATTAAAGTAACAACATTTCTTACTGAATTTGCAGCAAAAATAGGAGACTATAATTACTCTGGCTTTGATATCCAGAATATGTTTATCACTATTAGAAAGAACGCCATTAAAGCTCAGTACGACATAAATAAGTTGATAGAGGCCATCATGATATTATTAACTGTTTTCCATTTGAGAGGACCAAATGTCTTGGGTATAAATGAAAAAAACACTAAAACTAAAAGTGCATATGACAACTTTAAGAAAATAGTGTCTACTCTGGAAGTCAAACCCAAGGCAAGCAAAGATCCTGATGCAGTGACCTTGCCCCGTATCTCATTAGTCTTTCCTGTTTTATCTAAAGCAGTTTGGGATACAGCCAAAGATCATATCAGAAATCCCATCTCAGAGAGTCTCATTGGCATTAAAGGTTCCAAGGCATTATTTCCCAATCATGTTCCATGTTTTTACTCCCATCAGCAATTTTATGGATCTTCAGCTAAGGCAATAATGATTCATGTCCTATATCAAACCTATCTTTCTCATGCTGTCCAATGGCCATCTAAGACAGACAAAAAAGCTAGACAAGAATACAAACCATTACCACTAAAGTCATTTTTCAGTAGTGCTGTGGGCTATGCTTTTAATGCAAGAAAAGGTTCATTAATATCAGATGATAATAAGAAAGAAGCAATTTCCTCTTATGATGAATTAATGTCAGAGATATCCACCAAGGAAGTGGTAGAAGCCATGTGGGCTATTGCTACTACGATGGAAGACACAGATTGTGATTATGAACTAAATACATCATGAATATATGATGAAATATCTCGTAAAAAACAAATCCAGTGCACCCAAATTAGAGGAAGTAAGTAAAGCACTTGACACCATCTTGGATATTGCTGATTTAAATGCCAAGTATCCACTAGCTTGAAATATTTTAAAGTTTTCTAATCTATTTTATAAATCTTTAAGTTTACTATATCATAAGTTTATGTTAATCTCAATAATTATTAAGCATTTTTTTTGTATTTTCTTAGATTAGTGCCATTAGGGCAACAAAAAAAGGGGCTACGAGGAGATCCACAATACTATTCCTCGTATGCCTGCCAGTCATCATCCTGTTTGTCGCGATGCGTTGCGTATACCCTCCAGACAGACATAAGGGAGCCAACCCCGACCCCGAGAGAGCAAGACGAACTAATACCAGACATTCCCACCACGCAGGAGCTGGACTCTCTTTCCAAAGAGAAGAAGAACGCTTACCTTGCCGGCGAGCTGATATTCGTCAGAGCCCACGGCTTTCTGACAGAAGCACAGATCCATCGGAAGATACAGCGAATGGGAAGAGCACCGACTGTTCAGCTGGAAAACACGGTCAGAATACAACCGCTCCCAACACCTTCGCGGACTCAGAACGAGGAGGACCCCGAGCTGACCAACGAGATACCGGACACAGAATCGGACACAACACAGGAATCGGAACCATCTCAACACACGGCATCAGCCAGCTCGTTGGAACGAGTACTGCCGACGGACCAACAGTAGACTCAACGGTCCAGTACATATCCGTTAGGGTTATGACACCATCAGTGGTTCCATCAACTGACGTAGGTAGAACGCCCCATACTCAAACACCTATGGGCTATTTGTCTCCGGGCTTGATGACGACCAACAAACGGCGATTAGGTCAACATTAAAATCGCCTCTTGTCCGAGACACTGCGGTATGGTACTCCATTACCAAAAAGCTTTCCAGTGAAGGAGGAGAATTCCGAGACTGTGCAGCCATGCTTAGGCTGGCTTTGATTCAAACTGCCCTATCCGACGAAGTGGCACTAACAGACTGGACGCCACACACATTCCAGCGCAACACCATACCCTGCTACAGAAATACCCAAATAAGGATGCCGACAACAGGTCGGCCAACTACCAGACTTATAGCAATGCCGATACACTTTCGCGGCCCACATAAACGGCGACACAATGGATTCGCCCCTGCCAGATGTATTTGCATCAGCGAGTATGGACAAGACACCACGGCAATGTATTCAACGGAATACATAACAATACGCACATTGAGAGTCCCGACGTATACAGACTTCAAACGTCAAATGGATAAGACGCCCGGCAGCAGAAAAAATCTCATCCCGAGAAGAAAAAGACGTGGTGAAAAGATTCAATGATCTGAAATTGATTTATAATAAGATCACGGTAGACCTCGTATATTATGACAATAATATTGAGGACACCTACGATCAGCAGTGTTGGAAATTATACGATAGATGCAGCAACATTTCTCTCCACAACATCTGGACTTTATTGTTGCTACCAAATCCAGACGTCCCTGGTGTGGTATACATATTTGTATCTAATGGTGAATCTAGATCTAGTGATGCGAAAACTAATTTTTAATCATTTGTTGAGATTAAAATTTAAAGTACATAAAATTGACATTACACATAATGGCATATTACCATTTTGTCGTTACATATGATATGTTTTTTCATTCGATGCTACAACCGGTTGTTGCTGATGAAAATCTTATGAAAAAAGTAAGACAAGTTGTTTTCATACTATACCCAATGCCACATTAACCCTCGGCAGAATGCCACCACCAGTAGTGACCGATCCGTGCCAGCAGATACGCACCGCTCCGTCTCGACTCCGACCCCCACCAAGAACAGATGCATCAATGACGGTCACTTTGGGGGGAACCACGACCCAGCCTACGACATCTCGCCGGGTAACGGTTAGAAAGATTTCCAGCACCGGAGCCGCGCCCATTCACCCGCCGATATCTCCACAAAGCATCATGACCCAAGTACGTGCTGCTAAACGCCGAGCCGATGAACTGTGGACCGAGACGCTGGGAGATTACATACCTCGCCCGACAACATATTTGAACACTTTTTGTAAAGATTTGTTAACTAAATTAATTAATCAGTTATTAAAAACTATTATAATTCGTACTTGACGTGTCTCGCCTCGTTATTTAGAAGTTGGATTGAAGCAGCCCGAGTCTTCGAGCTTCCTTAGGAAAAACCTTGGGTCCGCTGAGTTTTGCCCCAGCCAAAGACAAAGAAGCCTCACACTATAAATTAATTTTTTTTTTTGTTTTTCTAATTGTTTTCTTTTTATTATTTCAGATATTGTGACGATGCGCCACACTTCTCTTGGCTGCCACCAAACCTACAAAACCTACAACTTACTTTACGATTTACACTCACTGATACATAATAACATGGGCACCGAGTAATCGCGCAAGCAGTCACTAGCTTAGTACACACCAACCCAGCGAGCAAATAAAACCAAACACTTTCGCAAGTACACTGCATGGTTGGTACAATGGTACACATTTCTCATAAGAATATAAATTCAATTAAACAGCAGCAGGTAAGCTGCCACGGACCGCCGAGTTTACTTTGTTGTTATAATTGGTGGGTATATGCATATGCATGGTCAGCGAGGAATAATATTTCACTCGCCTGGTAGGCCTCACATTTGCTCTCCACCAGAAAAGTAATAAGTAGAAGTAACAATTTGCCGAAAAATCAGATCAAGATTCGTCAGCTATTTGTTGTTAGGGGCAATACCACTACAACTTCAATAATTTTCATCTTCTCTGTTCCCCGATCGTCCTAGTGAAATAACTGGAAAAGTGTTCCTCTTACCAGAAGCCGCCAGTCAACTCCACGACTATTATTGAATTCACTGGAACAGTGTTCCTCCTATCAGAGGCCGCCAGTCAATTCACCACATTTTTACAAAGCACATTTAAAAGCGTTGTGACTATTAAGTTGGCCAAGACCGCTTGTGCAAATTGCAAAACAAACATTCGAATTAACCGAAAAGGAGTTCCTCCTAACAGAGGCCGTCGGTTAATTCCTCTGCCGTGGTCGTATTACAGCCACTCCTCCCCCGTTGTTCAGTGAAGCGTCGCCTCTTCTTACAGACGACGTTCCTAATTATATTTATATCTTTTATTATTACAGGAGCGCAGCTGTCATTAAACCCGCCCGGTCAAATTAACCACGTGAAGATTTCGAACTCCCGTGCCGTCCGAAAGTCAAGCGATTAACCTGCATAACTTCAACCGAAGGAGAAGCGTTATCTACCCGAAGCGCCCCGCCAGTATCAAGCCGGCGAGCCTGCGCCGTGACCCACCTACTTATATTGTGCTGAAACTAAAAAGAAAACCAATTTAATTCAAACATTGTAAAGACTCCTTTTTTTTCTTTTGTCTATTTTTGAAAAATAATAAATTAGATCCCAGTCAGGCTTGCGAGGCGCCAGATTGGCTATGTCAATTTCATCAATTACAATCGGAGTTTTTAACATCTCCAGCTGCGATTCGACTTCTTTTTCTATTTCCCCGGTGGGCCCCTGCTCTAGAATTTCATCGCTGATATTTTCATCTTGAGGTTTATAGCTTCGGAAAACTGGTCTTGAAATTAAAAAATAAACCCGAATCGTTTTAATGTTATTTAATGTTAGAGTAAAATGAATATGTACTTAGGTAGCTCTTGTGTTTCGCCTGAAGTTTTGTCTGGATTTTCGGTCAGTTGTCTTAGGCGTTTCAAAGGTTCTTTTCTCTTGAGAGATTCCTCTGTGAGTAGTCCAATTTTGTTTTTATTTGCATCCATTTGATTTATCGCTAGTGAAATTTGTTTCCAAAAAAAATAAAAGAAAAAACAATCGTGTCCCTTTATAACTTTTTACGTTTTGTTTACAAAACTAGACAAACGTCAGTTTTTGAGTTTCAAGTGCTGAATACAGGGAAGTTATCAAAATGAATAAAAATCTATTCCAATATTTTTTTGCGTTCCCAAGCGGGATGAATTGTCTTCACCAAATAGTAGAACCAGAGAGTCAATAAACACAGAACGCTCTTTACAGTTCCTCTCAAATCTTTTTTTATTTTAGAAGTTGGACTTGTTGCGTGTGCATTTGGGTCGCCAAACATTAAGCGTGTTCCCCAATTCAACAAGTCATTGCCATTGATGATGTCGCAATAAAGGTTCACCTTTGCAATTGACACAAGAATTGGGCAACACCAAAATGCTTGGCGAGCAAGTTTCAACATGTTAATTGGCACAAGAGACGAATAACCTCTAAATGCTTCTTGGACATTTCGGTTATCGGCAAGTTTCAATTGGAAACGCGAATGATCGAAGAGTTCTATTCTGTTCACCAAACGAATAGGTCGTTTTGTTTATTATTCGTATTCAGTGCTATCATAAAGTAAAAGCACAACAGACTACTGCACCCAAGTTTTAGAGCTTCCTTGGGAAGAAACCCTGGACCCGCTGAGTCTTACTCCAGCTGGGATTAAAGAAAAAAACTAAAAAATTTATATAAAATTCTTTTAAATTTTACAAAAATCTAATTTTTTCCATAAAAATGCAGACCTACAGCCTTATTTTAAATTTGTTTACATTAACTTTCTTTTATTTAAATTCATTCCCTCTTGTCCATTCCATTGAATTTTAAAACATTTATGTACCCAACAGAAAATTAACCCATCTTGGTCCCCCATTAATTATGATAATTTAAATTGCCCTCAGCTAATCCAGAAATTTAATCCATCTATCCATCAAACTGTAGCCAGTGTTAAAATATGGAAACCCAAGTTTGATTCCAATAAACAAGTTAAAGGACATATCTGCCATAAGACAATATACATTACCACCTGTAGTGTAACATGGTACTTTTCTTATGATGTGTCACATTCAGTTCGACATGACAAAGTATCGATAGATGATTGTAAATCTGCTATAAAAAATTCAGATAGCGGAATAACTGATGATGTTACCTTCCCTCCAGAAAATTGTATCTGGAGTTCAACAAATGAAGTCTCTCAAGCTGTAGTTTACAGCTCAAATCATGATGTATTATTTGACCCTTATACAGGAGGTTATATTGATGCAATCTTTCCATCTGGGGTGACTTATTCAATTTTATCTAAGACAATTCATGAAAATACATTATGGGTAGGTAGAGATGATAATAGATTACTGTATTGTGAAAACTGGATCACATCTGATGGAATTTTATATGCATCATCAAGTATAGAGAGATCTGACGATCCATTACCACAAGTTTGGCTTCATATGGAAGGATTTAAAGATAAGCCACTAAAAAATTCCTGCCAAATCAAATATTGCAGCAAACCTGGAATCAAATTTGCTGATGGAGAATGGTTAGAGATTCAAGCAAATTTAGAACAACCTACAACCAAAGACCTTTTATTAAATAATATTCCAGTATGTGAGGAAAAGTCAGTTATAAAATTAGACACAGGGAGCCACTTTTCTAGTGAGTTGGAAGAAATCACCCAATCCACCATTTACATGTTAAAATGTCAAGAAACGATAAGTAAACTGTTAAATAAAATACCTGTATCGTCAATGGACTTGTCTTACCTGACTCCAGTAAACATTGGACCCGGGCATGTTTATAAAAGGGAGAAAGATTTGATATTACATGCCATGGGAGTTTATGAAGAGGTGGATGTGAGTGTAGTAAACACAAAATTGAACCTTATTGGCCTATAAAATAAAACCATCGAGATCTACTTCAACAATTGGACCCTGCGCAGTATGAAAGAAAATTTATATGATGGAATAAACGGGCTAATAAAACTAAATGACAAGATTATAATTCCACCAGGGTTAATCATAATAATAAGAACTCAAGATCATAAAGAACTATTAAGGTCATCATCTCTATCAGAAATTTCCCATCCCTTTACTAAAATAATATCCAATCATACCGATTCTAACTCTATAATTTGGAAATTGAAAGGTAATGGGACAAACTTTATCGAATTTGCGAATGCTGCAGTCACAGAGTTGGCGCCTTTCGATTCTGGAATGATGCTATAGACAAGCAATTTAGCATGAGGAGAGGAGAAGGGATGACCACTGCGATGATTTCACAAGTATGTTTCCATGCCGTTTGGGGCACACATAAAGAAGACTTAGGCCTACTACAGTGGATGACTGGGACAGACTTTAAGACCCCAGACGAGAGATTGGCACGCACTTCCAAGGACGTGGAAGCTCAGCTGGGATAGGGTTATTCAGCTTAATTAAATTCAAGAAATACTCAAACCTACGAGTAAGGTTCGTCAAGCTCCGACTGTAATAAATTTTCGCGGTACTGCTCTAAGACCTGACTTTGATGTTGAAGAAGAAGAAATACAAAGTTGTACCGATTATGTAGAAATAGCAAATCGTAATGTACAAGTACTGGATAGTATTCTGTTCATAAACGAACATAAAAGATAGTCCTGTGTGCAGCTGTGTGTTATCTTAAATAAAGAAATAAAAAATATACAGTCCACTTAGAAAAGGGAAGAAAATTTTCCCACACACAACACACAGCTGAACACAAAAAGGGTCAGGTCATAAAGATTATTTTATCTTTTGCTAGTAAATAAGTCTTTGTAGAATAAGTTGTAAAATGTATAAATAGAATAGGTTTTCAAGAAAATAAAGTAAGTATCAAAAATATACTCAACTAGTGCAGTTAAATTGTACATTTGGTCCATCGAGCCACAGATATTGAGCTCAGCCATAAAAAAAAGACTTAGTAAAATTCTAAGCATAAAATAAAATTAAATATAAGTTTTCCCCCACAAGTGGTAAGAGACTTAGAATTTAAAAAAGTGTAATCAGAACTATATACTCGTTAGCGTTAACTTGGCTATACAACGTCAAAAAAAAATATTTTTAAAGTGCAAATAACAAGCTGTGAGTCGAGGCACAGCTTAGTTATCGTGGCGACTAAACAAAAAACACCTCCAACGAACACCTTGAAGCAAATAAAAGAGAAATTCAAAATGGGCATTAATAGAAATAAAGTAATTGCTCAGCAAATAGCCCACTTAGAAAATGTGGAGCAAGCATTTAAAGATCTTGCAGATCGGAAAGTATCAACAATTACTCATCGAGTGCAGTTAAATTGTACAATTGTTATAATAAATCAATTGGAAAACGTTCACACGGATTTATACGTGGAACGAATATCATTTGAGTATAATAATCTAAGAAATAAATGTGAATAGTGGATAAGTGAAGATTAAACAAAACTTATTTGTTTAAATTCATTTAAACACGATAGTACGTAAACGCATATCAATTGACTAACAAATAACAACACAATTATACAATACAGGTTACATATGCCGCCCCATCTATTTTTGCACAAACTTGATTTCCAACGGAAACCAAGTTCATTTAAGATTTAAGTTCATTATCATATTGCAATGTAAACACACGCATTCTTTTTGGGCACTCGTAATCGGATACCCAAAACGAATGTGCAATTCTGCTGACACATTAAAACTGAATAGGAATAAGGCATTGATAGAATTATGGAATGAGTAAGAAGTCAGTCATAATCAACAGCTCACAGAATAAAGTCTTTTTAAAAACATCAATCGCGATTGTAATTACTTTTCTTACACAATACCGACACAATTTTATTAAATTTATGTATTAAATTTATTTAATATAACCAATAGGTTAGAGGGAGACAAAAAATGGCAACTTTAGTCAAGATGGCGCATGATCAAAGCAAAAATTCCGAATCTTTTAATTTATAAATGTTTGCTTGATTTAAGCTTATCAAAGAAAGGTAAGCATCAACGTTGGGCAAAAAACAATTTGAGTTTATCAAAAAGTGTAAACACCAACGTTGGGCAAAAAAACAGTTACTGTATCGAACGACAAGAGCTGGCAACTCTCGAATTCGATGATTGAGAAGAACGAAAATTATTCTTAACGAAAGAATGCTTTCGTTATCGAAAGATTTCAATAAGCATAAGAGTTTTGATCGAAAGAGTTAGTTATAATTAAGACACAGCGATGGAAAGATCTTAAGTTTTATAAAAATGGAAAGTGGCTCCTTGTGATCGAATAAAATTGAAGTGGTTTTTTGTTTTTGTTAACTTTTCCACTGTAAAATTGGTGCGATTTATTTATCAAAAATTCAATCTTTTCATCGACGTCGAAACATTGGTCTTTCGAGCCGATTAGGAGAGAAAGACCATCAACTTCACAGCAAGCGAGGCAGTTCCACAAAAGACCAGACAATAGGGCAGGACAACAAGGAATCATAACAAAGGAGGGAAAGAAAAGAATTCCATGCAACGTATGCCGCTCCATAGAACACTCCATCTGCAACTGTCCGGAGTTCCAAGTCCTCAACTTGTCAGCTCGAAATCGAGTGGTCAAGGAGAAGAGTCTCAGCTTCAACTGCTTAAAATTGGGATACACTGCGAAAGACTGCTACCAGGGACCGTGCACCAGATGCCCTGGTAGGCAGATGCATAACAGTATGTTATGCCCAATGAAGGAACTACAAAAGGCGGAGGCGACTGTGGTCCAGGATGGTGGAAAGGGAAAGAATACATCGAAATAATTTAAACAACGCACTCTTAATAGTTTCCGGCCTCATTAATTTGTTTGAATTTTCCTCGGCACTCTGTTGGTCATTTGTGGTATCATTGGCCAAGAACCGTCCACTGCAGCTGCAGGGGTGGCCAATGATACCACAAATGACCAACAGAGTGCCGAGGAAACTCAACCTCCTGTTGACATGACCGAAGTTCAAATGATGTGGAGTTGGATTAGAGATGCTTTAAAATCCACTTCAGATCAAGGTGCAATACATGCAGACTTCAAGATGGCAATCAATGTAGTTGGGACAATGTCCCTTCACTCATTGAAACTTCTTTCAAGGGAGTCTGAATCTGTCAATAGGTCTTTCATGAATAATTTTAAACGTCACATGAAGGCGATATATAGCGTGGAGTTGACAGGAAAATTCGTTTGTCCCCCTCATTCCCGATCTGTCGCTAGCCTCAAGTCTAGCATTCTACCGTCCACCCCTGAAGCTTTAGATCTCTTGTCCTTACTTGTTGGGAGATTAATTGTTGAAAAGTCTAGTGCGACTCCTAAAGAGTCTGTAAAGGGACTTTTGATGGGTGCGTGCCTTATGCACACTTCTTTGTCTGGGTTTGCAGCGATCAAACATTTTGAGCAGGCCACAATTGCTATGGGATTGACCCCTCGAGCATTTGCGGAAATGATTGCCACAACAAGAACAATTGACACAATCGACAACATAATTCAGATGTACAAAATGGGTCAAAAGGCACCCGGAGAGGTTGTCATCAAAAACAAAAAATACAACTTAACAAGTCAGATTTCATGGAGATGGTCACGGCTATACAATGGTGACCACTTCTCTCGCTTTCAAACCAAAAAGAATAAATATTTAACTGTCAGATGTGCCGCATTCTTAAAAATGACTACAGAAAAAAGCGATATAGACAACATGAATTTGTTGCAATCCACTGAGATGAAAGGCTTGTTCCACCATTTTTAACTATCTTTACATTCGTGACGGCAACAGAGAAAGACAAAGAGCGAGTATTCTTATCCTACTTTATGTATAATTTGATCTTATAATGTACATTTCATAGGAAATAAAATTCTCATTCATTCGTTCATTTAGGTTGAAGAAATCCTTAATCACAATCCCTAGAAGTTGGCCGTCACACACACTATGAGTGACAGTTGGTTGCATTCTGAATTTCCAACTTTATAAACAAGATCAGAAGGTTGAAAATTTATCTCCCATATACGGTTGTTGGCGGTGATGAAGACGAACCTTAATATGAAAAAAAAAAAGTTTTCGGCATGACACATGTCATGCAAGGTTGGCCAACATGAAGAAAAGTTATTTGACATGACTTCGTCGTACAAGGTTGTCCAATGTAAATAAAAAAATGTCGACGAAAGAGAGGACAATTGAATAGATGCCGCCATGGATAGATGCGAAATACAAATCACAAATCAACGAACAAGCAACCGAGCAACAGCAAGACGTACAAAGAAAATTCAATTATATGTCTTTAAAAGAAAACTATAAAAAATTATTACTAAAAAAGAGGTTTAACTTTTTGATTATTGCGCTCGGTGCTTCAGTTGTTGTACGGAAATGTACTGAGGACTATTTAAATCAACATTGAAATAAACAGATCAAATACAATCCACAAATACATATATATGTAGGACCCATAGAATAGTACATTAAGCTAAGTATTCCAATAAGATAAAACAGAATAAGATAGAACTAAAACAGATACTACTTTCAGACCGTCGCCGTCGCCGTCGTCACCGAACAAGAGAACCACCCGCAAACATCAGCACATTCCTCCCGTTGATGTTTCGTGTTTATATTCCATTCTACATGTAAGTTATCACGGTCGAACATTGACCACAACCAGGAAGAGTGCTATCACAGCACACGAGTTACATATGACATAGCAAAGCCACAACAAGACTTAGCACATTTACATTGCGGGCAGTCAACCAGCGACCCAAATAAAAGCACAACATCAGCAGCAGAAGTTCAATCGCGGTCAGACACAAGCCAAAACCAAAATACATGGTCATCAAGATTCACCTATAAAAACCAATCAACAATCTAACTGCATCGTCCAATAATACGTATATCACCTTGATAGTTGCAGCCTCGCTTGGACAGCGGACTACCTTGGTGGTTAGTTTAGTTAAATTGTAATTGTGTACTTTATTAATTAAATAAAAAACGTAAGAGGCCTTTGGCCCAATGAAATATTTTTTATTCATTCGTGGTCAAATAATATATAATTCACGCGCTTCCGTCACATTACTGGAAACCTAATGCAAGTCAATGTATAGGCT
Organism: Melanostoma mellinum; assembly: GCA_914767635.1. Classification (NCBI taxonomy): domain Eukaryota; kingdom Metazoa; phylum Arthropoda; class Insecta; order Diptera; family Syrphidae; genus Melanostoma; species Melanostoma mellinum. The sequence continues at coordinate 175,103,955 of OU612060.1, forward strand.
GCATGGGAATCTACATCAGCATATTGATAATTATTTTCTAGTAGCCCTATGCGTTCGTAGCCAAAGTAACCTAGTAGTATAGTTTTAAGATTTTCTACATTAAGTTATTCATTGTTCAACCTGTCAGCAAGGAAGGAATTGGCTCTAGACCAATGTAAGTATAATTTATTTTTAAATATGTAAGTATGTATTTTGAATTGTTGTATTTTTTCTAGTTAAAATAAAATCAAATATTTCATCAAAATATGTAGAAACCTCTTGCTACACGAAAAAAAAATAAAAATAAAAAATTTCCATCGATATGGCTATTTTCCTTGCAACAGCAATGTGTTTCCGCCTTTAACTACAGGCGCTCCGAATTTGGAATTCTGGTCTAGGAAAACCTTTCGCCCAGATTATGGCAGAATTTTAACTATCCATAGATGGGTGAGTTTTGACCAGAAAATTATAAAACCGAGTTATTCATAAAGAATAAATCATTCCTTTTCAAGAAAGTCAAAAATTTAAATTTTGTGGTCAAAATTGAACTTGCTATCATCTCGTTTGTAGTTTTCGCTATAATTCTGGGCGGGAGAAATATTTGAATAGTCCCGATCGATTGTCCAACTCAATTTGGATGCAAATGAAACTACATGGAAGTTGAGTTGAAACTGAGTCGTTTTCACCAACTTTGTGTATCTAAATATTCAGAGAGAAAAAATACTCAACAGGCCTTAAAACAATAACATTTCTCTACGCGAGCTTCTGAATTGCCTTTTTAATTATAAAATTTATTAGAAAAACGACTTAATGTATGTACATAGATATCAAAAGGTTTTTTTCCTTCTCAATAATTTTCAACCCAACTTAAACTCAATCCCCGTGTAAACACCGATTCAACTTGTCGCGAAAATTATAGCGACAGCGAGATGCGATGATATGGAGAAGTAACGCCAAATTAAGAGGAAGGCAGACACACATTTAATTTTAAAGCGACCGTACTTTATCAAATTTAAACTTATTACCAATGCATTTCTTCTTTTAATAACAATTACTAGATAAAAGAGCTTCGTCAATTCGAACCCGGAAAGGAATGCGGTGCACCTCATCTCCCCCTTCTTGGAAGCGGATTGGGAAAGGGAAGCCAGTACCTGGTAGAAAGTAGTGAGTCCCATTGAAAAGGGTAAGTCGTTTGATGTTATATTGACAAAGTAAAAGAAGAAATATTGGAATTAAGTTAGATAAAGAGTTTACAAGTCGATGTTAAAGTCATTGCTTGTTTCATACTAAATTTTCTATTGCTTGTTTCCAAACTAAATTCTTGCGGGTTTCGTAAAATTGAAAGAACATATTATAAGAAGATATTATTGCTTGTTTTCAAACTAAATTTTTTTTTATCTATGTATGTAGGTACTACCTAAGTCGAAAATGAAAATGTTTGTAGTTTGACCGAAATAAATAGAATTTGGAATATTGTGTATATTTCGTAGTTCATAATTCCGGTTTTGAGTTGATGAGAATTATATTCGTTGATTTTCGTGTTCAGGTAGATTTAGTTGTGGATATGAGTTCTAGTTCTCAATAAGAGGCAATATAGGGATGTGTATGGTCGAGGTAGGATGGTAGGGACAGGATAGTTTTGCGTATGTGACAGAGTGGTCGCATGCGTTTGTATAAGGGCCGTTGCTTAATAGATAGAGCATAGCATAGGCGTAGGACGAAGGGAAGGGATAGCTCTGAGAGGTTATTTACAGCTTTTCCTCTCACTAAATATCAATGTCAGTTTTGTTGGTGAATGTGAAGCGAAATTCGGGCCATAGGAAAGTAAAGTTCTGGTTAGACTTAGGCAGGCAGTAAAAAAAAAGTGATAATAACACAGATAATAACACCAATGCAAGTAAGTAGTCAACTGCAACTGATTCAAGGAAATCTACCTTCATCGCTGAGGCTGCCATGTTTCGGCCTTGGAAATGTTAAAACTAATAACAGTCAAAGGACGGACACTACATGAAACAATTGTGTTTGAAGTCTTAATCCCGTTAGCCGAAGATCAAGAATTCCAAGTTTTTAACCTCATTCCATTGCCAGATCTATATCTCACAATCTTAATTTTTGGTTTATATCGGTATCGTAAATGCCATCAATCTTTAAAGGCGAAATTGTCTACAAAGATATGCTCAACTGGGGCTCCATACGGTCCAACCGAAACAGTTCCATTCTCCCTGGAATCATCTCATGGCAATGGACTATACTTAGAAGACAATGTCGAATTCTTAAAGTTGGCTTGTGCATTCGACATGTTTTTAGAGAGATTTCCATCGAACCAATATACTAAAGCCAGAATAGGGACGGTGATCTTTAGAAGTTTGGGATGTTCAGCTCTAAATGAAATGGAACATTTCGAACAACTAATGGGAGCAAAAGATATTGTAGATACAGCTCCATGGATCTTTGTAAATAACTGTCAGGATGAGATTGAGCACTCAATTCCAAAAACCGCTATGTAGGCTACCTTACAAGCGGTTCAGGCTGTAGTACCAAGTTTTAATCATGCATGGAGAATTTCAACTTTGCAACTTAGTAGCCTTGGTGATATTTTTGGCGCTAGCAAAAGTGTAAAATTTGAAAAAAAAATTCTGAACGTCCAAGAAAATAGATTACCCAAAAATATATTCCTGAAAAAATGTGCTCCTCATCGGACGAAGAAGAGGCTTTGTTTTTTCTGCTTACACAAAGCGAAGAACATTTAAGGTTAGTATTCATTTGTTTAAAATCAGCAAAAATAGATACCTAAATTACGTACTTTAATAAATTTTTTCCACCAGACAAAAGAAAAGAAAATGAGTTCACGACATGAATATGAACCGTAGAGAATTCGGGAGTTCAAAACATTGATGCCGGAGTTATTAAAGGATCCAAAACGATTTTTTAAATATTTTAGAATGTCGGTGGAGTGTTTCGAAGAAAACTTAAACTACATTAAGGCGGATATAAAGAAAAAGGACCCCAACTATCGCGAAGCAATTACACAGGAAGAAAAATTAGCAATAGCACTTTTAGGTAAGACAAACAACGTATTTATTTATTTTCAAATGGAATATGAATCTTTTATGAAGTTTTTATTGCTATTTATTTTAATTGCTTGCCCTTGGGCTTAAATCCTCGTCGACATATTCAATATAGCAATCTGGCTCTATTAATGACGAGTTGTTGAGTTGATCTTCAGCAAATTCTCTTAAATTCTTCCACTTCTTTGTAACTTCATCATCCGGCAAAAGAAAAAAAGTCGTTAACAAAAGGATTATGATTACTATTTATTTGCTTTATTTCAGATATCTTGTAACAGGCGATAGTTTCATTACAATTGGCCACAGTTTCAGAGTTTGTTTTGAGACTGTTAGCCAAATAGTAAATGAAGTTTGTAAAGCCATCTGAAAAATATGGGAAATATTTACATGCCGGAACCCAATTCGGAAATTTGGGAAAAATCGGCAAAAGGATTTTAAACGGTTTGGCAGTTTCCAAATTGCATTGGGATGGAAAGCATGTGACCATCAAGTGCCCGAACAAAACCGGTTCAAACCATTTTTGTTGTTTGAACACAATTTCAATGGTCTTAACGGCTATAGTCGCACCGGACTATAAATTTATTTGTGTCGACATCGGGGCCTATGGGAAAAATAGCGATGGTGAAATCTTCGAAGCTTCTCATATGGGGCAAAAATTTGAAACTGGTTTAATGGACATTCCAAGCGATAGACGGTTGCCAGGACAAAATGAGAGTTTTCCTAACGTTTTGATTGGGGATAAAGCGTTTGCTCTCAGGCCATATCTTATGAGGCCTTTTCCATACCGTCAGGTGAGTAAATGTCAATCTGAAATATATATATATTATGTCTGTATATATGTATAATAATCTGATTTTTTTTTATATTAGCAGGTAAGAAATGCCCAAAGGAAAGAACGGTTTAATAATAGATTATCCAAGGCACGAAGGGTTCTGGAGAATGCTTTCGGAATATGTACTTTCCTAGAAGTTGCGGGTATTTTTGAGGCCGATGGCAACAAAAGTTTACACAACAGTAATTGTTGTCAATAAAACACGCATTCTCCACAACTTCTTGATTAGCAAAAAAATGTGAACAGGTTATCGGAGAAGTCCTTGTAGGTGGAAGGAAGTGATTTTTGGTTCAATCAAGAATGCATTCTGATCCTGGGCGGCAAACAAATTTTTCATTTCAAATTAGAGAGAATATTATAAACTATTTTAATAATTCGTGAAGAAGAATGTCAAATTTATATAATTTACGAGCGACCAGTTGGTATTGTTATCTTTTTCTCAACTGGATTCGCTTGGCAATTCGAAAGCGTTTCATGGCTCCCAACTGTTCTCCGCAGTCGTTTCTTGTCAGAGATAGCAATACTTTCTATCTGTACGGACGATGTGTTATAAACTGTTTTTAAAAAACTAATTAATAAAGGAAATAACTATTGAACTATATTAAAAAGATCCAGCATCTGGTGGACAGGTACATATGAGTAGGTATCTAATTTGATAACCCAAATATCAATGACGGAGTTAAAAAAAATACTTGCTGAAAATGTTCAACAAAATAATAAAAAAAAGAGAAACAACAAAGGGATGAACCTGCGATGAAGGTTCGAAAATATAACACGAGGAGTTCTAAAAAGGAATGTTACATTTGTTCCCTTGCTTATTTCAGATATCTTGCAACTGGCGATAGTTTCATTACAATTGGCCACAGTTTCAGAGTTGGTTTTGAGACTGTTAGCCAAATAGTAAATGAAGTTTGTAAAGCCATATGTAAAAATATGGGAAATATTTACATGCCGGAACCCGATTCGGAAATTTGGGAAAAATCGGCAAAAGGATTTTAAACGGTTTGGCAGTTTCCAAATTGCATTGGGAACATTGATGGAAAGCATGTGACCATCAAGTGCCCGAACAAAACCGGTTCAAATCATTTTTGTTGTTTGAACACAATTTCAATGGTCTTAACGGCTATAGTCGCACCGGACTATAAATTTATTTGTGTCGACATCGGGGCCTATGGGAAAAATAGCGATGGTGAAATCTTCGAAGCTTCTCATATGGGCCAAAAATTTGAAACTGGTTTAATGGACATTCCCAGCGATAGACCGTTGCCAGGACAAAATGAGAGTTTTCCTAACGTTTTGATTGGGGATGAAGCGTTTGCTCTCAGGCCATATCTTATGAGGCTTTTTTCATACCGTCAGGTGAGTAAATGTCAATCTGAAATATATACCGTCCATGAGAGTCCGTTTCGGGGAGAAGGAGGTGATTGATGCATATTTGAGGCGTGAGAAAAAAAGATTGGAACATGATAAGTCTCAAGAAGGAGACGATGATACCGACATCTCGGATTTTCCACCTCACTTGATATTTGGACACTATCAAGACCGTGGATGGAGATTCGACGAGGCTGAGATGGAATCCTTGAGAATTGCGACCAAGACGATTGGGGAAGTAAGAGATGATACTGTTGGGAAATGGACGTCTGAAAACTCCTTGAAGTTCATTACCCCATATGAAAAATAATAATAATAATATACACTTTTACATTCTTTTTTATTCTTTTCAATCTTTTGTTTTTTGTTTTTTGTTTTATTCATTTTATGTTTACCTGTTTTTTGTTAATCATTTTACTAGAAGTACATTTAAATACAGGGTGTTCCGTACTTCGTGTAACATCCTTTGGGGTGTGATTCTTGGTCATATTCTAAGAAAAAAAATGTATGACAGTAAAGCTCAATTCTCAACTTTGACATCACTTTTTGACAATTTAAGAAAAGGCTAACTTTGGTGTACCCTGACCTATGTTAAATTCAATATCTCTGTCAATACTAATGATAGAGACCTAATCATAGTTTTAATTTTTTGTAAAAATAACAGCCTTTAAGACTGTATTTAAGTTTAGCTTCCAAAGGTTAAGGGTTGCCAGATTTTCAATTTTAAGTGCTGTTCAAATTTTCTTCCCGAAACAAAGTTTTGACTTTGAGGTCATTTTTTTGTAGAAAAAGCCTGATAAACATGGAATTTCTTTATTTTTTACAGATGAACTAAACAATAATAAAAAAAAACTTAGTAATAAGTGCACTCTAAAACCCATAGATTTTATGATATTTGAAAAAATACAAAATGGGTAAAATTAAAAAAAAAAAAAAAAAGATTTTTAAATTTGAGGTTTGTTTGAATAAAACAATAATATGGGCACTTTTAGTAGTTTTTTTATGTATTTTATACAAATACAGTTATAACAAGTGCTCAAAGTGCCCTATTTCGTTTTGAATGCATGCCAGAGCCCATTTTTGAATTTCATTGTAGGTGTTTGCTCTCGATAACTCTTGTCTTACTTGTAGTCTTGTAATCTTTGAAACTGTATTTAAATTAGATTCCTATAGGCTTAGGGTTGCCAGATGTTCAGTAAGGATAAAGTTCCTGGTATATTCGTTGTGCTCTTCTTGAATTTCCATTGTAAAACTCATATAAGAAAAAAATGTCTGCGTAGGCACTTTGAGCACTTGTTATAACTGTATTTGTATAAAATACATAAAAAAAACTACTAAAAGCGCCCATATTGTTGTTTTATTCAAAGAAACCTCAAATTTAAAAATCTTTTTTTTTTTTTTAATTTTACCCATTTTGTATTTTTTCAAATATCATAAAATCTATGGGTTTTAGAGTGCACTTATTACTAAGTTTTTTTTTTATTATTGTTTAGTTCATCTGTAAAAAATAAAGAAACTCCATGTTTATCAGGCATTTTCTGCAAAAAAATGACCTCAAAGTCAAAACTTTGTTTCGGGAAGAAAATTTGAACAGCACTTAAAATTGAAAATCTGGCAACCCTTAACCTTTGGAAGCTAAACTTAAATACAGTCTTAAAGGCTGTTATTTTTACAAAAAATTAAGTCTAAGATTAGGTCTCTATCATCAGTATTGACAGAGATATTGAATTTAACATAGGTCAGGGTACACCAAAGTTAGCCTTTTCTTAAATTGTCAAAAAGTGATGTCAAAGTTGAGAATTGAGCTTTACTGTCATACATTTTTTTTCTTAGAATATGACCAAGAATCACACCCCAAAGGATGTTACACGAAGTACGGAACACCCTGTATACACACAACATAATACCTAGCCATATATAAATCTATATACAGAATCTTCTTTTATTTTACAAGACAACACTAGACCTATATAACAGTCTATCGAATATATAGAGACTTAACAATATGAAAATCATCTCTTCTTATTTTATCCCTCTCCCATTAAAAATACAAAATATTAATTAATATTTCAATCTTTAATTACATGAAAAAAAAAAAAAAAAAAAAAAAAAAAAAAAAAAAAAAAAAAAAAAAAAAAAAAAAAAAAAAAAAAACAATTAACAGAAAATAAAAATGGATGAGCAAAAAATTGATGAATCATTTGCCCCTCCAGATGAGCTTTCATCTACGGCATACAAAAACCTTTCCAAGGCCGAAACAGTTCCATTCTCCCTGGAATCATCTCATGGCAATGGACTATACTTAGAAGACAATGTCGAATTCTTAAAGTTGGCTTGTGCATTCGACATGTTTTTAGAGAGATTTCCATCGAACCAATATACTAAAGCCAGAATAGGGACGGTGATCTTTAGAAGTTTGGGATGTTCAGCTCTAAATGAAATGGAACATTTCAAACAACTAATGGGAGCAAAAGATATTGTAGATACAGCTCCATGGATCTTTGTAAATAACTGTCAGGATGAGATTGAGCAATTTTCTTAATTCAAATTGACCCTTTTCTAGAAGTAGTATAATCTCCTCAAGGAGTTCTCTAGCCTTTGACACTGAGTCTGCTCCAGCAAGTAAATCATCCACGTAAATGTTTTGACTTACTGTTTGGGATGCGTTTACGTGAACATTTTCGTATTGTTTTGCAAGTTGACCCAGACATTTAGTTGCTAAGTATGGAGCGGAAGCCGAACCATAAGTCAAGGTGTTGAGTTTATAAGTCCTGTCACGGTCGCCATTGAATAATTCAAAAAACAAATGCACAATTAAAGTCTTTACAAACTTTATTAATCACTTAGATATGTGATTGTTTTGAGTGTCGACAGTAGAAATGAAAGAATAAATCGAAACAAATGGTAAGATTCGATGAGCTGCGATGTGGGAACGTGCGAATCGTGGGAACTGGCCATTCAGCAAGCGAGTAGACAGTCCACGCAAGACTCGTATTTCGTCCAGTGAACGTCCGGACTTGAGCGTTCACATCACAGCTCTCATTACAAATAAAAAATTTATTATGAAGATATGATGAAACCCAAATGGTTGCGTACTACGCAGTTTTGAGTTCCAACAGATGATGAGCAGGCAGCATCACTGTCCGAAAACGGTATAATCGGAGCAAAAGACCGTATAAAAGGCCCAGGATTTTCAACAATCACGCACTCTAGTCCCTGACCTCAAGGAGAAAACAACACACTAAGGTAAATTTTGTAAATCAATTTGAAATTGTTCAGCGATTTATATGCTAAACAAATATATTTTGATAAGTAGAAATTTGTAATAATTCGTAAAAGAGAAAAAGAATCAATTTTGAAATCGATTGATGACACTATATACGTCATTCGAATATAGTTTGAAAACTTATTTCTGTTGAGTAGAAACTTAGGATTGTAAATCAATTGGAAAACGTTCACACGAATTTATACGTGGAACGAACATCATTTGAATATCATAATCTTCAAAACAAATATAAACCCAATTTACATTGTCTTTAAGAGTTTAGTATTGAATGAAAAATGAAAATATTGAAAAAAGTATAATTATCAATTATCAAGACAAGGTAAATTTTAATGAGATTTCAAACAAGTCAGTAACTTTATTTGTTTATAAATATGAATTGAATCTGAATGTGCTTAAATTGTTTAACACTTCATAGAAACAGGTATAAAAATTTTCATCAAATCATTTATTGCAATAAATATCCCAGCTCAACTAAAAAATTAAAATTACTCTATTCCTTATAACAGCCCTGAACTCGTCTTTCCGATATTCGCGTACGTATCTTATGTATCTCTCTCTCTCTCTCTCTGCCTCTATTGGCCTCTCTCTGGCTCTATTGCCGCCATTGATTGGAATTTTTGGTTCTGCTTCTCATACATAGTTCTCATATCTCAGTCAGTTTCAGTCAGTTGTGCTTGTAGTTTAAAATTCGACGTGTGCATTAAAAAATTAAAATTCAGAATATCTTCTGCGACGCGACGATTGAAAAAACTATAATTGTGCATGAAATTCGACGTAAGTTGTTCGTCCTGGTGTGCCATTAAAAAATTTAAATTGAGAATATCTTCTGCGGCGCGGCGATTGAAAAAAACTGCGAATTTTGCAAAAAAATATACCAGCTAAGAGATTGTAAGTTTCGCCATTTTTATATTAATGAATACATTATGTAAAATAAATTGTCAATTATTTTGACGTGATGTTTGATTTTAGAGTTTCACATTTTTGTTTTTTTAGGAAACCCTTTTATTTGGTTTATATTTTACATCAGCTTCTAAAACTATCAATTAGAATGGAGTGTTTTATATGTCAAAAAAGACTATGTAACATAAATGATATATCCACCCATTTTAAAGTGGTACATAAATTGGATGGAACAGGGATTGACTTGACAACTAGAAATAATATATCCACCCATTTTAAAGTGGTACATAAATTGGATGAAACAGGGATTGACTTGACAACTAGAAATGTGGGCAGCAGTGACCAACCTTTTGATCTGATCGTCAACAGGGTTTCAACAAGAGATGATGACATTTTAACTGATTCAAGAGATACTGCAACATATCCTACCGAAGACGATGAACAATCAAATTATAGTTTCGATAGAATACTATCAATGTTAGAATCATCAGAGCTAGAAACGAGGTGGCAAGTCAACTATGCGAACCATCATCCATACCAGACATCATGGAATGTCTTATGCTGGCTGGCATTTGGTCAGCCATATCTGTTTTTTTGAGCTATTAGAAAGTCTACAGTTCGACTAATTGCGTCAACAGAACGATAATCTAACCAGTTGACGAAAAAAGAAGGAACATCGTTTCGAAACGCGTCGCTCTTAAAATGAAAGAAGTTGTAAAAGTGTTGTACATTAACTTCAAGTTTGTAAGGTAGAAAAAAATATATATATAGTTTGGATGCAGACCCATAGAATTATAGGATATAACCATTGTAACTAGACCTTAAGAATAATGGTTGATGAGCAAACGCCATCTGCCAAAGAATGAAAAAGAAAGAAAGAAAGAATGAAATACAAAAATGGCCGAACTTCACTTCCGTTTTGAAAGAAAGCGAGACCGAACGTGCTTTTATTTTCTAACAAGTTTACATCTTTCAGGTGTGGGAGAAGCCAAAATGCCAAAATCAAACAAAATGGACATTATGAACCTCCTGCAGGATGTTTTTTGATAGTCCCAAATTTTATAAAAATGTTAACTAATATGTGGAATTTTAATTGTGAGATAACTCGACATTCCAGTGAAATGTTTGGATGCATTTACCGGTCATCGAATATGGCAATTGACTTGACAACTAGAAATGTGGGCAGCAGTGACCAACCTCTTGATCTGATCGTCAATTTTTTTTTCAGTTCGTTCTTTGGTGGTGCCGGTTGTGCAGACGCAGAGCAAAGTTTTATTTCAAGTGTATTGTGCCAGTATTGTTTCAAGTGTAATTAGTAAGTAAAAGTGTTGTGTTTTAAAAAATACCAATTTATATTTTAACAGTCCAGCGTTTAAAAAAAAGGTAAGACCTCACGAGGCAAATGCGGAGGAGATCTAATGATTTTGATAAGTACTGGCAGGCATGCTCAAAGCACCGTTTAAATTAAATTAAAGCCTGTGAATCTACAACTGAGGCTCTTCAGAAATGGCCGCTGTATAAGAAGCCACTTGGTTTTCGACTGGTAATTTTTATTTATCAATATTTCTTCATTTCCATTTCATTTTATTTTAATCATTTCTACCACAAAGCTATAAAATTTTATTTCATTTATTTGTTTAGATTGACATGGATTTAAGCTTCCTTCGTCCCGATGCCAGCTCTCTCCTGGACAATTGGGCGGAGCACAGCAACAAAATCGGCGCATTTTTGACAAAAGACCAGAACATTAAAGAGAGGCGGTTGGTCCTTCTGCTTGGGTAGTGGATGACTGAAACACTGGATGACAGTAGGAGTTATAACAATTTTTCTTTAAAATTCTTTTAATAAATCTTTAAATACTTAAGTTTAAGTATTTTGTCTCTTTTTTTAATTTTTCAGATTCGAAAGATGCGGTGCTCATGTACAATGTACCTAATGGCTACCTGACACGGACACAAAGAACTGTCGTCAAAGATAATACAGGGAAAAAATCCACAGTAAAATATACAATAAAGGACTCGCAGGAGGCTTTCCTATATGTGTGTAACAAGTCTTCTCAAGAGATAGAACCTGGAACACCTAAGAAGCGGGTCAAGCTGCATCAAGCCCGATTCGACGAAGAAAAATAATGGATTCAACGTTAAATAATCATAGTTAAGAATTAATTCTACACGTTAGTTGATGAAGAATTTCGTAGGCAGATGTACAAAATCATAACCCAATGAAAATTTCATGAATTTAAAAGTTTCGTTAATAGTACGAAAGTTTAGTTGACTGATGAAACGCCTCATTAGAGTATGAAGGCCACTTCGTTGGGCCAATTAATTTTTACATCGGCTGAAAAATACGGTTGTATTTACGCAAGGAATTTTTTCAGTGTAGTTAATGACAAAAATGGGACTGTTGATGGATACGGATGTGACAGTGATACAATAGGTTGTGATGATTTTTGTTATCATCAAACTTCATGCACTTGGTATAAATGGTCAATAGAAACTCTAGGCCCAATGTATCCTATTTATGCTAATTGTCAGAAATTTGGGAAGTGGTTATTAAAGTTGAATATAAAAATGTTGCATCAAAGTATAAAGTAAATGTTAATAACCCAAGATTAAACCTTGATGGTATAATGAGTACTATGCCATAACTGGATTCAGTTCTGACACAACAATATTCAAGAATGGTTTAATTGTTAAAGATGGTCTTGGGTATCTCAAGCAAGAATCTCTGATCTAAATATGTCACAAATAGACTTGATTGGTGATTATCAAATTAGTGTTGACAAAAAATCATATGGATTCAATGAAAGGAGTGTTAAGTGCCAAGTTAACAGTTGTAGGTCAGTTTGTACAGTTGAAGGATCTAAATTAAAAAGATTCATTAAAAGTTTATCTAAAATGAAAGCATTAGACACAGTTGCTATATTGGAAATAAATACATAATAGAAACAATTAGACATACTAAGGCTGTTACTAAAGTTCTAATAGGTAATGTTGATTTTAATAACCTACAAGTTGAACAAGCACAATGCAAAATTGAAGTTGTAACCACATATATCTGTTGTTGTAATCACATATACTGGCTGTACTTCTAAACCATTTGCAATATTACAGTCCGATGATATAAAACAAGAAGGTATATTGCCAATAACATCCAACTGCAGCTTTGATCAAAACTTTATATCTTGTAACCCAGACCCATATGAACTAACATTATCTGATTACCGGTCTGTATGCCATTTAAATATTCCTGCATTAAATACATCATTACATGTTAATTTTGAATTTTCATTCATAGGACAATTAGATCCCTCAAAACTTATATATGCAGTAGAGACCTAAATGGAAGTTTTAGGAGGACTAGTTAAGAGTGAAGGGTTTATAAATGGTCTAATAGGTGTATTTAGCACCGTAAGTTTGATTGGTATTGTAACGAAGCGTTACAACTTTTCACCGAAACCAACCAACCAACTTTCACGCACCTTATTTTTACTCGACCGAATCAAGTGGCCGCACACACCCCCAGACTCCCCTATAAATTATTAAACGAAAGACATCAGCCAATCGGCGTTCGCCAAAGAACCAAAGGCAAAATACTTGTGTATCGTACGAGTACGAGTTTTTTAAATACAACGCCAATCTATTCTATATATTACACTATAATTTATATATGTATTGGTAAGAGGAGAAAAGGAGATAATTGAATTTTTTAGCTATTGTTTTTTAGTCTACTTCCGCAAGTCAGCAGAGCAAGTAATAAATATTGGGTTTTTTACCGGTGCGGTTTTCCCAATCAAAAAATACTTTATGTTTTATTTTTAAGATTTTCGATCCTAAACATTTTGGTCCAATTCGAGCCGGGTATATGTATGTATGTATATAGTGCTAGCGGACAATAGTGCGAGAGTGTAAAGTAAGAAAAAGTGCCAGCCAAATAAAAAGAAAAAAAAGTGCCGTAGACATTAACATGAACCATAGAGAGCACACAGCGTATTCATTTGTTTTTCAGACAGCAAGGAAAGCGGTTGACATAGTCTAGCAGTGTATAATTAACAAATTAAATTTTTTTTCTATGCGAATTTTGATTTTGGATCTATTTTTGTTGTTGAGTCAAATAAATTGAAAGCAAAGATAACCAAACGCAAGCATAAATTAAATTGGATTAAGTGGTGTATGAACAAATGCATGAGCTGTTCATATCGTCAATGGAAAGGATAGCTGTCTATTCCGGACAGCAGGGGTTTGATGATGACGATAGGGAGATGCTCCAGATTATGTTGAAACACCTGGAGGACAATTGGGTGAAGCTGCAAAAAAATTAGGCAAAATGGACAGCGAGTGGGCAAGGGACGGAGACTGTTGATGTAGGCAGTAAGATACAGGAAGCGGAAAGGTTGTATTTCTCCGCGAAGGCAAAGCTGCGCCGCGCAATAAAAGAGCTAGATAAAGAGCCAGGAAAATACGAACCGGAAGCCTCGACTGCGACGCAAGCGATTCAGGTAGAGGTAAAGATGCCAGCGCAAGCGGAGGTCACCAACACCTGGGGACAGTTCGATGGCTCTTTGACCAAATGGCAAGGGTTCTACGATCGCTTTGTCGCGGCGCGGCGGTCCACAATAATGATCGAGTGTCTCCGGCCTTCAAATTCCAATACCTGACCAAGTCATTAACAGGAAAGGCCGCTCAGTTTATGGGAGAATGGCAGCTGACCGCGCAGAATTACGCTTAGGCATGGGAGAGACTGCAGCAGCTCTACGACCGGAAATATCAAACCTGTCGTGCATTGTTGCGGCAGTTTACGGAGTTGCCAGCCCTGCAAGCAAACCCGAAAGCCGATGACCTACAAAAGATGTCAAACGTAACGCATGAGACGTTGCGTCAATTGCGAGCACAAGGGTTGCCGGTCGAGCACTGGGATATGTTTGTAGTTCACATGCTACACGAGCGCCTCGACAACGATACTGCAAGGCAATGGGAGTTGCAGAGGAAGTCGGAAACGCCAACTGCAAAGGAGATGTTAGAGTGCCTCGACAAGCAGGCGGCTGCTAACGTCCAGCAAGCGACAAGCCAACGTCAAAGAGCAATAGAGCGCGATGGATCGCGAGGGCGATTCAATAGATTCGAAAGCGAGAAGAATCCAGGGTCCAGCAAGCAAACTACGAAAGGGAGCGAACAACCAATCGCAAAATCGACAGCGAGCCAGCCAAGAACGAACAGGTGGTGCGAAATATATAGCGGGAATCACCAGCTATATCTGCAACTGAATCAAGCGGCAAGGAGGCGCCTTATAAGGATGAAGGGACTATGCGAGAACTGCCTGAAGAAAGGGCATGATGTGCCACGATGCTTCCAAGCGCATTGCCCCAGATGCCCAAACAGGGTACGGGCTTCATTAGAGAGCATTCGAGAAGCAGATGTAAATGGTGGTAGGCTAATCATCTCTAAGGACCCCATACTTTTTAAATTTATAATCACTTTTCTTTCCTTACCAATAAAGGTTTTATAAACAAATGTTTTAATTATTTTCTCAACAGAAAACGCAGCGGTGAGGTTGATGTCTACATGCATATCTCATTCCAACCCAAAAAACTGTAAACAAAAAAATCTGGACTGGAAGAAAATGGTACTCAAATTTACAGTCAAGAACACTCAGGACGCGTTCCTTTTCATCGGTAATATGACACAGTAAGTGGAGGAACACCTTAGATTTTTGAAATCGAAAAACAGCAGCATCCAGCCATTTATCCTGGCTATAGCCGATACAAAATTTCAATAATTTTGAGAATTTTCTTGTTTATATGGACAACATAAAACATTGTTTCAAAAGTTTTTTGGGGGCTTGTCATTGAACAAGTAAATCACTAGAGCCAACGAGGCTCTGAATGCGGCCAAAGGCAAAGGTCTATATGTAAACGCGGTGAATTTTCGTTCCTGTTGCAAAAAGCAACAGGCCTATAGATGCGTGCTTCGCGTGCTGAAAATATACAAAAAAGATGAGGACGCTGCAAGGCTTCCAAAGCAAGCGGCTGAATCCGAAGCCAAGGAGTCCACTGCGAGCGTCGAATCTTCCATCATGGAGACAGACGCGGCAAGTTGCTCTGATTCTTTGGAACAGCTGTCTTGCTCGAAACTGGTCGAAAAGACTACAATAATAGTGTCTGATCAAGACGCAACTGAAAACAAATCGTCCGATAAGGACGACAACAACAAAGGTGGAGTCTTAGACTCCGACGATGAAATGCTTGGGGTTCTCCTTTCTGAGGATGAGTTGCTAGACTTCGCCTCAGATATGGAGGACCTAATGCTACAGTGTTGGAGATTAAGCTGGATGATTGTAACAATACTGCAGATACTCCAGATTAATCTCCAACAATCCATCAAAGCCTCGACCGGACTCCTTCTCCGACTAAGCAAGTCCGGCGAGGATATAGTCCTGATCCAGGAACCATGGATTAATAAATCCGTGGTAAAAGGACTCAGGACGAAAGATTATTCTCTGCTGTATGTGACGGACAAAGGTGAACCAAGATCCTGCATACTGGCAAATATTTTTAACAACATATTTTTACTACCTAATTACAGCAATTGCGACACCACAACAGTAAAACTACAGACCAACAGTGAGACTTACTGGCTCACGTCCGCCTATCTAGGCCATGACCAACCGGGGCCGCTACCAGGAGAGACGCTCGAGCGCGTAATAAAAATCGCAACAAAGCACAAAGCGGATCTCATAATAGGAAGTGACGTCAACGCACATCACGCAGTATGGGGGAGTACGGACGTAAATGGAAAGGGGTGAGTCTCTTTTAAATTTTATACTAAGAACGAACCTGTAGCGGATCTACACATAAATAAAACAACAATTATATTATTTCCAAAAAAGATCCATAAAATTATGGCAAGAAAAAAGAAGCCGCTGCAAAAAATGAAAAGTAAAACGCAGCAGCATCTTACGTGAATGCGTCCATTCCACTCTCACGAAAAATGTATAATATTGTTTTGATACGCTAATTATTTTGATATGAAAAAATGTTTTTTTAACAACAGAAATATCATCTTGATATTGAAAACTATCAAAAGTTCCATATTAAAATGATACGATTTCATATCAATTTAATATTTTTCCTACCAATATCAAATTGATATGAAAAGAATATTATCTGGATACGAACAGAATGTTGTTTTAATATGAAAATAATATTGTTTTGATACGCTAATTATAAGAAAGCTTAATTATAGACATTCTTTGGAACTAAACCCTACATCGACTGCAAGAGAAGAGTTCGAACCCAGTGAGGACAACGTTTCCGTCAAAAATAAAATGCAATATATGCAGATCACTGAGGGCGATTGGCTGTCATATTGGAAATCCACGCATGACTTTCGTAAACAGGAGATTTCCAAAAATTCTTTAGACAGAATATTGAATGAATGGCCTTTTTACAAGCAAGCTGGAGGAGAAAAATGTGTACGTTTGTTTCATATGAAGAAATATTTTTTTATTAATTTATATGATTATTGTTCTGACGCACAGCGAATTTTATTTTTTATTCAATATTTATTTAAAAATTTAAAAATTTATTCATACACAGATTGAACTGGATTTCGAAGCAATGTATCCTGGGAAGCAATTCCACTTGACGAATAAATTTCCGGAATTAAAATCAGCATTAGCTAAATACTATACCAAGTATATAAAGGATAAATTGTATAAGCAGATGTTTGATAGTATCTATGATACTTCAACCAACAAAGGTACGATTATTTAGAAATTCTTCGAAAAATAAATATTTTAACGTAATCTTTTCCTTTTCTTATTATTAGATTCAAAAGACGCACTTTATATAATTTTATTGAATACAGTGCTGAAACCAACAACAAGGAGAAAAATTAAAGGACAAGGGACCTCATCAACCCACAAAATAACAATCAAGGAAGCCATCGACAGCTGCATCACCCATATTCGGCAAATCAACGATCTCCAAAGGACGAGAGAGGAGAAGTTAAACCAGCAAACAAGTGTAAAAGGTACAATTCAACCTTATATGTTAGTTGTAGGAGAAGAACTGACTCAATTAGTTGAGTTTTATGTTGTTGTTGGGGAAACTATATTTAAATTTTCGTCATTTTTAACTGCTTTTGAGATGTGTTTTAAGTCATTTCAAGTATTTGATTTAAAATACCCAAAAGAATCTGAATTGTTTTGGGTTTTTATTCAAAAATATATATTTGATATTGAAACTGTCCACGACATTAGAAGTTCAATCTTAACTGAATTTATGGAAAATTTAAAAAACTTTCAAAAGGAAGAATAATTGCTCTTACTTTCGTATAGCCTCTTTGTTTAATGAAATCGAAATTATTTTAGATGTTTATTTAAAGCATCAATGTTTGATATTTAAAAGTTGCATGATTTAAGAAGTTGAACCTTAACTGAATTTATAAGAACTTTAATCTTTTCTTAATTGATACTTGGTCCGTTGTTGGCTATTCATTATTCTCTCGTGTCCTTTTTACTTCAGCTAACTGCATTGAAACTTTTTATCTCACTTTTTTTATAATGTGAATAAATATAACGGTTAGCTTATTAAATTTCCTGCGCTGAAATCTTCGCTCCCTGGTTAATACAGCAAAAATATTAATCAACTCTTACTTTCGTGTAGTCTCATTACGCTTTTTATTATCCCTCCGTTTAGGAGCATAGCAACTTTTTTTTAAAAAAATCAAGTTTTTCAGATAAAAGATCAACGGAAAGTACTCTAAACAATTGGTTTAGTTGAATTTTGCTACAATTTTAATAAAAACTTGTATATCATACCTAAGTCAAATCAGTTGGCAAATTTCGCAAATTAAATTGTTGAATTGTTTCCCACTGAGAAAAAAGGGAAGTTTATTTTATTTCCCGAAGAGAAAACAAAAGGCCAAATCCGAATGGGCTTCTTTCTATTCAATAGGTTTAATAACATCAATAGGAATAAAAGAAAGCTTAACTGTAGACATTCCTTGGAACTAAACCCTACATCGACTGCAAGAGAAAAGTTCGAACCCAGTGAGGACAACGTTTCCGTCAAAAATAAAATGCAATATATGCAGATCAGTAAAAATATTAATCAACTCTTACTTTCTTTTAGTCTCATTACGCTTTTAACTATCCCTCCGATTAGGAACACAGCAACTTTTTTAAATAATCAAGTTAAAGATTTCAATTCCCGAGCGCCTTTGTTTGTAAAGGAATCCGTCCGATTTATTTTTTAGGTTTGGCAAATTCATTTTCCTTTTAAGTAAAGCGTTAAGACTAAAAATGAAGGTTCTTTGCTTTAAATGCTATTGTGCTTTTGATAGCATACAAGAACTCAGTACACACTTCAGACTACTTCATGGGCTTACATCAAATGATGTTTATTCATGTATGTTTACAGACTGTTATCAACCATTTTCGTGTCTAAGTTCTTTCAAAAGGCATTTAAAAAAACATTTCAAAAACAATGAACCAGTAAAGTCTACTGACTCGCCGACACCAAGTTCATCCCAAGCTAATTTAAAAAAAAAATTCTAATGTCTCACTATCATCGTCACCAAAATACACATCCATTTCCGAAGAGATGTCTTGTCAAACGTCATCTAACTCAGACTATACCTCTTGTAAGGATTCTATTCTGCATATTTGCAAAAAAATTTCAATTAATTTACATACAAAAAACAATCTCGCTAGAAAGGATGTTTTAAGTATACAACAAGACATTGCTGAAATTACATTCAAAATATCTGAGAGTATTAAAAGTAAGGTTATTGATATGATTCCCAAAGCCGATATTACTCATTTCGTTAACTCTTCTTGTTTTAAGGAATTGTTCATCAGCAAAGCAAATTTTAAATCATAATAAATTATCCGTGCAAAGATGTCTGCTGTCGAGAACAAGATCACTGTTAAAGAGCTATATAGCAAGCTATACTTGGCTGACTCAATAAGGGCTCCAACTGTTTCCACTGCCTCGGTAGATTGGAGCGATAGCTACTTTGTCGAGCATTATGTCAACGCGGTAAAGTTCAAGGAGCGTCCCATCCCTTCTGCTGGAGCCAATTATGCTAAAGCCTTTTTAAATTGGTACACGTATAATTGCCTCCCTTCGGCCATTGATAGCACCATTTTAGGATTGTTGAGTTCAATTCCGATTTTAGGAAAAACGTATTTAATTTCCGATGTTTTCTTCCATGCTACTGGTACCAATGAGTTTGAGGCTCCCGGGGATGTAACTAAGAAGGAAAATATGACTTGGACATCCGGGTGCCAGGGTACACCAATTGCTTCTGGGATTGCTGTAGCAAGCGGCTCAGGCATAACTACTTCGGCCAGTGTCTCATCCAATGCAATTTCTGTTGAAAATGCCAACACATGGTATAATGATGTCTGGTCTGTTTTGAGTGTCGAGCCAACAAACTCAGTGTATCCAGACTCATTTTACGCAGCAATTGTATATGTAGGATATATTTGTCTGCAGATGCTCCGTGTATGTGTGAAGGAGCCTAATTCAGTAGCTGTCCACATAATGAAATACACAAACGACAGGGTTAATAAACTCTTTAACTACAAAAATTCCTGTAGGGCTATTCCAGAAAGCGCGGCTGATCGCTTTTGGTGGCGGAAATGAATTTTCGTATTCTCAAAAGCGAATCGCTTTTAATTTTTGTTTTTCATGGAAAGCGAAAACGCTTTCCAAACGTCACCCTTTTTTTCGTAGAAACTATACCTTTTTGACATAATTCATTTCGTTTTCAAAAGCGATAGGTGTTGTAGTGTCGAATTGCAAGTGGATTGATAGAAAAATGTTAAAATAATGGAAAAATTAGCTATCATCAATTGAATTGAGAGTAATTTTCTTTTTTATTTTGTTAAAGGAGTCAAAAACACACTACAACACAACAATTTTTTATGCTTGAAACCTCCGCTATGAAACGAAGAGTAGCAGCGACCAGAGGTTTGAAATGCAACTTTGTTCCATCTAAAATATAGCAAAAGCAAAACTTCTTTGGAAAGTAGAAATAATTTTACAGACGTATAGAAAATATTTTTGAAGTAATAAATAAACAAAAATGATTCAAATTTACATGGAGTTGAGGAGAACTACTTCTGATTAGCTTTCTTTGAATTCGCTGAAACAGCTGATACCTAGGAAAAACTTGGAATTCTAATTGGAAAAACTTGGAAATAGATGACATTTGCGTGGATGGATAAGACTTCCAAATGGAAATATTGGAAGTTTAATTTCCAACTATGTTCGCTTTTCAGAATAACCTAAAGCGAAGCGCTTCGCAATTGAGTTATCGCTTTAAATACGATCCGCCGCGCTTTCTGGAATAGCCCTACTGGACAATAACAATACCACCTCACGATTTAATGCTTGAAACATTCAAAAGCATACAGGCGAGATTTCAACCAGGAAGCATCAGAGCATTGACAATGGTGGTGTATTCTCATGTAAATGCACCCCATTCTCACAAAGACGGAATAGAGGCAATATTCAAGTCAGCGGGGATGTTGGCATTATCCCATGTTGGTCTGGGCTGTTTTGGGTGGCTGCACCGTGCCTACGAAACCCACAGGATTCAGATGAGCGCCCTCCTGAAGTACATGTCAATAACTCGACATGAAAATATGTTGCTGTCAATCATAAATTTTGCTGACCGAGTTGGGATTAGCCCGTCAGAAAGAACATGGGCCTGGGCTAGACTGTTCACGGATGGAGCATTTCAAGAGCTCTCCGTCAAGTCCGACTGTGTATTTGCAATGGTGATGATGGTGGTGGCGACGGGGGCTAGTTTGACTGATCCAATGTGGGAAATAGATCGGTTTAGAAAATACTCAGCCATTTCGGAGAAGAAAGAATACGCTCATGAGTACGGTCACCTCATCTTGAAGGACTTAAACAAAGTTTCAGAGCCTCGACTGCGACGCAAGCGATTCAGGTAGAGGTAAAGATGCCAGCGCAAGCGGAGGTCACCAACACCTGGGGACAGTTCGATGGCTCTTTGACCAAATGGCAAGGGTTCTACGATCGCTTTGTCGCGGCGGTCCACAATAATGATCGAGTGTCTCCGGCCTTCAAATTCCAATACCTGACCAAGTCATTAACAGGAAAGGCCGCTCAGTTTATGGGAGAATGGCAGCTGACCGCGCATATTTACGCTGAGGCATGGGAGAGACTGCAGCAGCTCTACGACCGGAAATATCAAACCTGTCGTGCATTGTTGCGGCAGTTTACGGAGTTGCCAGCCCTGCAAGCAAACCCGAAAGCCGATGACCTACTATGGGAGTTGCAGAGGAAGTCAGAAACGCCAGCTGCAAAGGAGATGCTAGAGTTCCTCGATAAGCAGGCGGCTGCTAACGTCCAGGAAGTAACAAGTCAACGCCACAGAGCAGTAGAGCGCGATGGATCGCGAGGGCGATTCAATAGATTCGAAAGCGAGAAGAATCCAGGGTCCAGCAAGCAAACTACGAAAGGGAGCGAACAACCAATCGCCAAATCGACAGCGAGCCAGCCAAGAACGAACAGGTGGTGCGAAATGTGCAGCGGGAATCACCAGCTATATCGTTGCGAGAGATATTTGCAACTGAATCAAGCGGCAAAGAGGCGCCTTATAAGGATAAAGGGACTATGCGAGAACTGCCTGAAGAAAGGGCATGATGTGCCACGATGCTTCCAAGCGCATTGCCCCAGATGCCCAAACAGGGTACGGGCTTCATTAGAGAGCATTCGAGAAGCAGATGTAAATGGTGGTAGGCTAATCATCTCTTAAGACCCCATACTTTTTAAATTTATAATCATTTTTCTTTCCTTACCAATAAAGGTTTTATAAACAAATGTTTTAATTATTTTCTCCCAACAGAAAACGCAGCGGTGAGGTTGATGTGGTGCCTACATGCATATCTCATTCCAACCCAAAAAACTGTAAACAAAAAAATCTGGACTGGAAGAAAATGGTACTCAAATTTACAGTCAAGAACACTCAGGACGCGTTCCTTTTCATCGGTAATATGACACAGGAAGTGGAGGAACACCTTAGATTTTTGAAATCGAAAAACAGCAGCATCCAGCCATTCATCCTGGCTATAGCCGATACAAATTTCAATAATTTTGAGAATTTTTTTGTTTATATGGACAACATAAAACATTGTTTCAAAAGTTTTTTGGGGGCTTGTCATTGAACAAGCAAATCACTAGAGCCAACGAGGCTCTGAATGCGGCCAAAGGCAAAGGTCTATATGTAAACGCGGTGAATTTTCGTTCCTGTTGCAAAAAGCAACAGGGCTGTAGATGCGTGCTTCGCGTGCTGAAAATATACAAAAAAGATGAGGACGCTGCAAAGCTTCCAAAGCAAGCGGCTGAGTCCGAAGCCAAGGAGTCCACTGCGAGCGTCGAATCTTCCATCATAGAGACAGACGCGGCAAGTTGCTCTGATTCTTTGGAACAACTGTCTTGCTCGAAACTGGTCGAAGACTACAATAATAGTGTCTGATCAAGAAGCAAATGAAAACAAATCGTCCGATAAGGACGACAACAACAAAGGTGGAGTCTTTGACTCCGACGATGAAATGCTTGGGGTTCTCCTTTCTGAGGATGAGTTGCTAGACTCCGCCTCAGATATGGAGGACCTTAATGCTACAGTGTTGGAGACTAAGCTGGATGATTATAGCAATGCTGCAAATACTCCAGATTATTCTCCAACACTCCATCAAAGCCTCGGCCGCACTAATTCTCCGACTAAGCAAGTCCGGCGAGTATCATAACTATCGAGAAAATTAATGTTTTTAATTTATTCAATATACCCAATAGGTTAGAGGGAGAGAAAAAATGGCAATCGTAGTCAAGATGGCGCAGAATCAAAGCTGCACGAAAAATGAAAAAGTGATGCCAAACAACGAAGTAAAAATTTGTCTATGCACAAATTTAGACGAATTGTAACATTAATAAGGAGCAGGCAGCATTTCATTGCACGAAAACGCTACCACGGAGCAAAAAGACAGTATAAAAGGCCCGGGATTTTTTACAATCAGGCACTTCAGTCCCTGACATCAAGAAGACAACAGTGCGGAAATATCAAGAATATCAAGGTAAATTGTAAAATTGTAAATCAATTTGAAATTGCTAAGCGAATTGTACGCTTAACAAATATATTTTGATCGTCAAGTAAACTTGTAATTAAAAGAGAAAAAGGATCAGTTTTGAAATCGATTGATGATTTATACGTCATTCGAACATAGCCTGAAACTTATCTCTATTAAGTAGAATCGTAGAGTTAATCAACTGGAAATCGTTCCCACGAACTTATACGTAGGACGAACATAAGTTGAATATTAATGCAATAATTGTTAATAGTGAATAAGCTAATTTGTTTAGAAATCAATTGGAAGGCGTACACGGTGATACGTAAACGCGCATCAATTGACGTACGATAAACATTGTTTGCTATTAGTAAATCAAATCGTGGCAATAAAAAGGTATTATTAATTGCAACTATCATAAAAATTCCGACTTTTTATTTATAAATTTTTTGCTTAAGTTGAGTTTGTCAAAAAGGGTAAGCATCAACGTTGGGCAAAAAACAGTCCTGATCCAGGAACCATGGATTAATAAATCCGTGGTAAAAGGACTCAGGACGAAAGATTATTCTCTGCTGTATGTGACGGACAAAGGTGAACCAAGATTCTGCATACTGGGAAAGAAAACACTTAACGTATTTTTACTACCTAATTACAGCAATTGCGACACCACAACAGTAAAACTGCAGACCCACAGTGAGACTTACTGGCTCACGTCCGCCTATCTAGGCCATGACCAACCAGGAGAGACGCTCGAGCGCGTAATAAAAATCGCAACAAAGCTCAAAGCGGATCTCATAATAGGAAGTGACGTCAACGCACATCACGCAGTATGGGGGAGTACGGACGTAAATGAAAGGGGTGAGTCTCTTTTTAATTTTATACTAAGTACGAACCTTCTTATCTGCAATATCGGTAACGAACCAAACTTTGTCACAAAAAACAGACAACAGGTTTTAGATGTTACCTTTGTATCTCAATCAATCTACAACAAGATTAAAAATTGCGCTGTATCTAAGGATTACTCCTTCTCTGATCACAGATACATCCAATTTAGTCTAACAGATGAAACACCAAAACCCATAGGCTTCCGTAATTATAGGAAAACTGAATGGGTAAAATTTAGGGAAATCTTCAAACATTGTTACAACTACAATGACAATAGCAAAATATCCTCTTGGAAAGAATTCTGCAATAAAATTGAAGACTCCTCAGAGGCATCTAGGAAAATCCTATCAACGAGTCCAAACATGCCAAGTTCTATAAAAGATGAAAACGGCAACTAGACCAACTCATATGAAGAAACATTAAACTTGCTACTGGATACTCATTTTCCCCATTCATAGGTTTTTAAGAATTAAGAATTAAGAATTTGATTGGTAAACAACATGGCTCAAGAAAGAAAGAGGTAAGAAAAGATATTTTCTTATGTTCTGCTAAATGAAAATAGATGTAGAAATATCAATCGCAATATTAATATGTTCTAATGCATTACTTATTTGCAGAAAGCAGCGAATAAGTTGGACGAAGGAGCAAACGGATGGGTTACTGGATTGTTATGCTGCGCGGGCTGACGAGTTGCAGCACAGCCGTAGAAAGAAGTATGCTTATGAGCATATACTCGAAGATAAATGCTCTCGGCTGGCCTTGTGGTAAGTACATAAGTTTGATAATTGTAATATTTTTGAACAGAAATGTTTAATTTTTCAGGACTCGTCAGTTACAACTCTGCATGTGGAAAACAAGATGCACACGTTGATGCGCGCATACAAAACCGCAGTCGACAACAACGACAGGACGGGTGCTGCACCTTCCATTATTCCGTTCAAGGATAAAATGGATGTCATTTTTGGAAATAAACCGATAATGTCGAAGGTGCACACAGTGGAGATTGTAACGAAGCATTAGTGGCTTAGTTACATGCTTGAAGTATGCAGTGGGAATTTACTAAGCAACCTTCTGGGCTCGCACATACGCCAAAATCAGGTGGCCCTACAGATAACCCTACTGCAACCATCAGCCTCCACGCCAAACAATCCAGCAAGCCTGCAAATACCAGCCGACGCGCCAGCCAACCCAGAAAGCATACAACCACCAGTCAAAAGCCACCAACCACCCGTCCAGAGCCGCCAACCACCAGTCAAAGGCCACCCACCAATAGTCAAGGGCCACCAAACACCAGTCGAGGACCGCCAACCATGCCAAAATACCACGAGATGCCACTAGTCGAGCAGAAGTATGCCATGTCAAAGAAGTCCATACCTAGTCACATCCCAGTCTCGACCAGCATCTTCCAGAGACCCATCAGTGCCCCCAATATGGGGATAGGCAAGCCGGCAACCATCACCAGCGGGGAAGCACAAACCAGGCCGACACTCATAAACATACCGGCGCCGCAAAGTGGAATCGACTTCAACGCTAGCCCCTGCGGCACGGAGCCACCAGAACAACGCCCCGGAATCTCCAGGAGTGCTCATGCCGGAGAATCAATGTTAGCCTACCATGGAGACCGCAAAGCTAAGGAAAGAGAAGACCCATTCAAAGGCATAAACGTCAAGGATCACCACCTATACCATCCCGACAGACGTCGCCAACGTTTCTATTTTAAGAGGAGGATCGGCACCGTGGATTGCCGAATCGTAAAGCGAGGGGTGGCCATTTTGCGCCACAAAGAGGCCGGCCAAACGAAAGAAGTCATCTTTGACCCCTAGGCATTGAAAGCCGATAAAAAGTTCTTTTTTTACGTTAATTTTTTTTTACCAAGGAGGTTATTTTTTGTTATTGCGTTATTTTTACTTTTTTTTGCTTTACTAAGGATTTCTTTTTTTCTGTTGTTAAATTGTTACGTTGGAAAAGAAAAGGAGTATAAATAGGGCAGCCAAATGATGGAAGATCATCAGTCCGCCGGCACAGTCCCAACAGCACAAGTCGTCTCGAAAAGGTAATAAGGCAGCTAGTAAGGTGAAAGGTAAAATAATTAAAAAATATATATTTATTAAGTATTGTGCCACAGGGGGCAGAGACTAATACCCGTAGATCCGACCGGCCATAGCTTGAGTTTCTACCCTACCAAGACCCTCGTGGTGCTTGTTGTTTCGTGGAAAAATCAAGCTTCCTATTTTCATTCATTGTAGGAACTGATTGTGGTTCCAACTAGTCTTCTGCTCTGATGTATAATAATACAACAGGGGGAATTCTAGACGATACATCCTTTTGGGAGTCTGACATCCAATCCACACTTTCTGTAATTTCCTCTCTCTCATTGGCCACGTGTAGTAGTGGAACTCTTATCATCGTATATGTGTTTATCGCGGTTTCAATTAAATTGATGGTTCTTTAATTGAAATCGTGAAAATGGAGTCATATTCTAAATTTTTTCGTGTCTTGGCGCTGGTGCACTTTGTGGCAACTATTACCAATTTGGTGATAGCGGTTATGAACTCATTCAGACCTGACATGATTCAGAGTTTAAAACTCCACTTTGGATCCAACTCAAGTCATTGGTAATAGAGTCTGAGACTAAAAATGACTTAAGTTGTAAATCCTAAAGAAAATTACTTTCTTATTATGCTTAAAGAGACTTCTTGTTAGGAGTTAAAAAAATCATTGTATTCTGTTTTTATGTATTCTTCTGACAAAGATTTAGATCTGCTTTATTTCTCTAATTTTGTCCAATATTCCGATCTAGTCCCTTATCCGAACTCTTTTTATTGCCAGTCCACAGTCTCCACCCCCGCACACCAATATCATACAACATTTGTTCAATTTCAAAACGTGAACAACATAAATAAAAAGAACATGTCGATATACGCGACTATTATGCAGATGGAGATGAAATTGAGATAACCCCCAAAATTCCAAGTCTACTGCCTTCTCATTTGGATTCTCCCATCCGAATACAACAACTTCAATATCTTCAGTCAGTAATGAATAAGTTAAGGCATCAATCGTTACCTGCAAAAACAATTCCTTGGAAATACAAGCATATCATGAATAACTATAATATCATCTTGGAACAGACATCAAAGGAGAAATTCGACATAATGCACGCGGGAGTTTTCAATAGTCTAAATTCTCAGATGATGCCCTCATCTCTTTTGACTATGGGATACAAATTATTTGAAAAGTTCTCAAGGATCTCTATCAGAAATTTAGAAATCCAATTAGAAAGCCTAAACTATCCCAAAGAGTCAAAGTCTGCTCCTACTTCTATTGATCATCTGTTAAAATTAAAGGATGTTTTCAACAATCCCGACGAGTTCTCCAGAAAAACTCCATATGAAGTCAAGCATTCATTTTCGTGGTTCTATACACTATCAAGAGCTGTTATATTGACGGGATTGGTGAATCATGGTGAAGACGCTTCACAGGATATCAAATCCATGGTGGGTCCTTGGAAACTGATCTCCTCGTCCAGTAACATGTACAAAATGGAATCCAAAGACTTCACGATGTTTGCTTCCAGAAAGCGGCTGATATGGAGGAGCAGCAAGCGACAGCTGAAAGGCTTTATCTGATGACAAAAGCAAAGCTAAGGGGGCAGCTCGAAAAGCTAAACTTAGAGGCAGTAAGCGAGGCAGGAGGCGTATGATAATAAAACATCAATCTTTGAATATTCATTTGATAAAATAAATAAATATTTTTTCATCATACCCACTAGAACTATAAGAATAATTTGTAACCCTAAAGTGTAATAAAAGTAACTATAAACAAATTTGGCAGTGTTGTTCGGCATTGTGCCCTCTAAATTTGGTTCCTCTTGGGAAGACACTTTTCTCCATTCTCCACCTCTAGTTTTGACTTCGGAAGTGAACTCTATTCCCGCACATTTGGTGCCTCCTATGAGGACTGAAAAGTGCGTGTTTGTAAAAGTTAATGTGTTTGGTAGAAGTTACCACCCTCGGTTTGTGCATATTCGCATTGCTAACTCTCGTGCGCGTGGCGTATATTATTCTGTGGTTCTAAAAGTGAAAGACAATTTAAGACGATAAATCATGGCATTAAATCGAAGATCGCCCGCGGTCCTGGCAGAGGAAGCGGAGGACTGGGATCTGGCGACACTCCTGAGCTATCGCTAGAAGCTCACAGATTTGTTTGCGACTTTTGTCCAAACGCACATGGAACTCGGGTCGGGCGAGTCGAGCAGCGATGGGATCAAGGTCCACGATGCCTTGTACGCCATGGTGGAGTCCCAGGAGCAGGCAGCTCAGATCGCGATACAGCGGCGCCTGCAACAACTCCATGCAACGCGTGAACGACGCGACAGCCACCACGGGAGCGAGCATAGCGTGGCGGTGCACAGAGATGTTCAACATGGCACGCGCAGGAAAATCGACATGAAACTTGACCCAGTCAAGATTCCCACATTCGATGGGAAATTGGAGTCCTGGATGGCGTTCCGGGACACGTTCGAGAGCTTGATCCACTTGGCGGATCTCCCGGAGCCCTACAAGCTGCAGAAGCTCCGGAGTGCCATCGTCTCCGTTATCACAGTGTTTAATTCAGTCTTAACTCGACGCTTTATTTGTTTAACTAATTCAATTACTTTCGTAAATACGACTCTTATTTCGCTTTTACATCTTTAATCCCCTTATCTAGATTTAAAGGTAAGATGTTCGATTGGTTCTTCGTTCTTTTCAATCGTCGCAATTTGGCGGCGGAATTTATCCGGGCGTCAATTGACGTTCAAAAAGGGATGGCCCGGAAGATCGCTAAGCAGCAGCTTAGTGATGTTTACATCTTTGATTCCATTAATTACTTCACCGATGCCATTGATAAAATTACCATTGATGGTATCAAGTACAAAGAAAAAGATGGCCGATTTGCCACATTATCCATGACCGCACAGGGTGTCTTTTCAAAGCCCAATGAATTTCTCCAGTTTAATTCTAATACTCTAGATGTCGACCAAGATGATGTCGGCATCTATGTTTTGTTTGAATCTATCATTTTTCCCGATAGGTTCAAACTCAAAGAGTATGGTGCTCCTCCTCAGATAAAAGAGTGTATCAAGCCTCGCATGACCCCAGAGGAGAGAAAGAAGATGTTTCAAGAATTATTTAATTCGAAAAATGACAAGGATACTGCGGCTCCTCGTGTAGATCCTGACGTTGAATCTGACAACGTCCTTTTAGCTCTTTCAAAGAGATTTAATCCTTCAGGTAAAAATTAAATTCTTAATTTAATTTGGCATGACTTAGTTTAATCATATATTATCTAAATTAGTATGTGGGTGCTTTCACACCCCGGCCCATATGAGCCGTAATCATGAAAAAAAAAAAAAAAAAAAAACGACAAGGATGTCGGGTTGGTTGGTGGCACGCATGAAGGTGGGTACGAGCAACTATGGGAGGAGCTCAAACGCCGCTTCGACAACCCGGCCAAATTATCCGAAACGCATGCTCTGCGCATACTACTGTTGAAGGCGGAGCCAGAGGAGACCGAGGCCGCTCTCCTGCGAATTGTAGACACCGTCCGAGGAACCTACCGTGCCCTCCGGGTCTTGAAGGTGCTCGTGGAGCACTGGGATGTGATAACGTCGGCAGCCGTGCTACTCAAACTACCGGCCGCCACTAAAAAGGCTTGGCGGTTGCATCACCCGTCCCGCGACCTACCAAAGATAGAAGACCTGCTCCAGTACTTGGAGGAACGGGCCAGTAGCCTGTCGGCTCCAGCCGCCCGCCAGGAGTCACAACCTTTTTTAGGTTTCTTAATTCAGAGACAACTTTTGTTCATTTCATTTAAGCAAAATCGTCGACCTGGGTCGCTGCAGTCTTGTACGGTCTTACGGGCAAGTGCAAATTGGGGAACTGTGCAGTGCCAAATAGTTGGAGCAATGGGCGACGTTTTGCGCAGGGACGTTTTTCGTTCCTCCCTGTCAAGAGTCACCAGCTTTATTGAATCCGCGGAGTTCAACGAGGCAACGCTAGCCTTATTACAGGCAAAGCTTAAGGCAGCACACACCGCATACGACAAGCTGCTTGAGGAGCACTTGCGTGTAGTGAACACGGCTGCAACGGCGGAAGCCCTAGATACGCAGGACGAGTATCTAGCCGCTGCAGAAGATGCATACCATAACGCCACAGCAAACCTGACGGAGCGCATCGCAGAACTAGAAGCGCAGAATGCAGCTGTCGGAGCAGGAGCACGAGATACCCCAAGCGTCATCCAGTTGCGCCAAGAGCCGCGCTCAAAGCTGATCACTTTCAAGGGTGACTATACGAAGTGGAGGGAGTTTCGTGACCAATTTGTGAGTGAGGTGCACAACTGTGCGTCAATGGCAAACGTCTCCAAACTGCGGGAGTTGAAATTGGCTTTGGACGGACCACCAGCAAGACTAATAAGCAGGTGGCAGGTAACCGAAGCAAACTATGAGGAAGCCTGGGCCAAACTTAACGACGTATACGACAACAAGCAGAATTTGGTTGACGCATTGTGTTCCAGAATGTCTAGTGTAAACCAGCACAAGTGTTCCGGATCAACTAGTGTGAACTCTCCTTAAAATAATGTCAAATGTCAACAACTCAAACTAATGTGAACGCGCTTTTTTCTTCTCTCTCTTTGGTATGCCAATCGGTACGGCCGAAATCGGCACATTTGCATATCGTCGCCAGCCAAGGGAGGAAGAAAAAACTGCGGTAAGAATTCTTATTGTAAAATTATATTTCAACTCATTTGTATTTTCCAGAAATAAACCACACACACTTTGTTATACTTTGTTCACGCCTTGATCATTTAGCAAGTGGTTAAATTTGCACTTCGCCACGGTGACGATATACATTTGTGTATTGTTGGCTTCTTTTTTCCTACGCAAAGATTTTTGGAAAATTGCAAATAAATCTCAGCTTTTTCGTTTTACGAGAGTTATTTAAGCATTGTCCTAATTTGTTTGCAAAAACAACTGAATTTTTTTTTTTATTTAGGTACCGTCCGGTACCTATAACGAAAATGGAGCTAGTAGAGGAAAAATTAAAAGCTTGGAACATGGAGCACCTACTGGAGGTATTTAAAAATTGAAGATTTTTCAACTTTAAGTACAACATCGGACATAACTCAGCCATCTTCTCCTTGGACTTCAACACCAATATCCATTGACGAAGACTTCGAAAAAACAATCCAATTCGTGTTTGAAGATCAATCAAATCAAATAAAAAAAAAAAAAAAAGAACAAGATTTCGGAATCATATTATAGGGCTAGATATTATCTCCAATATTATACATGTAGGATTGAGTGAGTCACAAACGGGCCCACTGAAAACATACTGACAGAACGATTACATACAAAACCGACAGACGAACAAATACATACACGGACAGGGGAAGGGGAAAAAACCAACCACCAGCCAGTAGCGACCAGTAAAAGTAAAAGGCAGTCGATAAATAGAAGTCATACAGTGCGGTCGCTTGCTTACGAATTATAATAATAAACCCTAGACAGTAAACATTAAATTAAATACAGTGTGTTTCATTTGAATTTCACAATTGGGGGCTCGTCCGGGAAGTGTGCCCACAGACATTGTGTCGTAGTCGTAAGAAGCAACTACTAAGTTCTTCCACGGAGATATTTAGAAAAAGTTCATAATTACATACCTACTGTGTGGCAGTCAACGAAAGCGAAAGATATTAGAACATTATGGGCTAGCGCTAGAGGAGAATGAGGAAGAAAATGATGAATCGTATGAAGAGGCCAGAGGAGCAATGGAAATGTGAGGATGCTAAGTAGGTTTACCTGAAAAGATATTGAGGATTCTCTGACACATTTTCATGGTAACGGGGACATTGACGTGAATCAATGGATCCAGGAGATCGAGGAAAACGCCGTCTTAGTAGGTTGGGATGATATCCAAAAGTACATATATGCGAAGCAACTCATCAAAGGTGCTGCGAAAATGTTTGTGAAGAGTCAGGTAGGGGTAAAGAGCTGGGAACGATTGAAACAAATTCTCGTCAAAGAATTTGCAACAAAACTCTCAGCGGCAGAAGTCCACCGTAGACTCAGAACGAAGCAGAAGAAATCATCGAATTCTTATACGGCATGATGGAACTAGTTGTTTTTTTTGTAGATTACGATATAGCAGCTAAATCAGCTTCAAAGGTAGTAGTGATTGTTGGAATAGAGGGTGTAGACCTGATGATGTCAACAGAGACCTCTTATTGTCTCATAGCAATAGATCTGTAACTGGCTATGGATGTGGAACCGACTCGATTGGATGTGACACTTTTTGTTGGCACGAAGTTTCATGCACATGGTACAAGTGGTCACTTACTTCAACTGGAGAACAGCATACACAAAGAGCTCAGAGATATGGGAAACCATTGTCACAATAGAATACAAAGGTATAATCCTCAAGCATAAAGTCAAAATGAATAATCCAAAAATTAACCTAGGTGGAATATTAGAAAACACACCATTGTATGTCACTAGTTTCAGCTCTGAGATTCCATATTCCAAATATGGAGTTGTTTTCATAAATAACAAAGGGTACTAGACTTCTGTATCAGGCAGAAACATGCCTGAGTAAAGTTAAAGTAAGCTCGTATGGAGGTGGCCAGGAACAGGTGAAGTGTAATAAAAGTCTGGTATTCCATGAAACTCTAGCCTCTCCATTTTCAAGACCGATACCTAGGTAAATCCATTATAAGTCCTTTACGTTGGCATAGGGCTCTGCCAATGGTGACCTCCTTTCCCTAATACTCGTGGGTACAAAATTGATATATTAAATGTAAATCCTAAAAAGAGTGATGCTGCTCTAAGCGCATCCACACTAATGGAGACAGGTCTTGACGACCTTCCACCTATTGGTTCTTTGGAGGAGGCGAAACTTCTTAACGAGGCGGCCCCTTCAACACACACTGATCAAATGATCGAAACCACCCAAAAAGCGCGCGTCAAGCTTTGTGGAGCTGCTCGCAAACGCTTTAAATTCCTTCTGGAATTTCTATTGACCTCATTAATGATGGTGTATTTGCACTTAGTAAAATCATTGGCTTCATGCTTGCTATACCTGGCTTCAAGGATTCATACGAACAATATTATTGTTATCCTAAAGCTAAAAGGAGCGTACGACAAGTTATGTTACGGGTGTACATGGGATGATAATGCTTTTTTTTATAATGCAGTAACATTCTTGTATCTTTACATGTCAAACTTAGTGGTCCCACTAGAGTGAAACATTATGGGAACTGAACATTGAAGAAACAGTGATGCCAAAACTTCTTAACATCCCGGCTACATCGATCGGAGACTTTACCAATCAAAACTTAGAAGCAGGAGAATGTACGAATGTACAATGATTATTTAAAATATGTAAATTAGAAATGTTTAACTAAATTAATTAATCGAACAATACTTAGATATCAAATACAATCCACAAACAATTATTAGTGTCAAACAAAATGTAAACATAAAACATAGAATTTGTTCTTCTTTTGACCTCTGGTTTATATACATGAAAAATACAACCGAATTGTAACGATTGAAAAGTGGACGTGTTTTCTTTTTCTTAAGAAAGTTTTTTACAACTTATATTTTTTTCCCCTAGTTTTTTTTTGGAACAAATAAAACCTAGTCAGATCCCAACTCACGATTTTAATACCAATAAAATTAAAGCGCAAGTGTACACGAATGTTTTTAATTTCAAAAAGGAAAGTAAGGTAAAGAGTGAGAGCACTTTGTTGCCGACGATGCAAGTCAGAATAGGGGTTTTTGGTAATCTTTTAGGGCCGATCAGGGCTCTCTTGGATTCAGGTGCACAACCCAACTTAATTCCAGAAACGGTAATCCAAGAATTCGGTATTCCTGTAAAGCAAGCAATGCGCAAAGTAGTAGAAAGTAAAGGATTACAGGCCCGCAGACAGGCTGTAGATATAGATCATTCCAATCACAACGCCAAAGCTAGTTTGCTGTGTAAGAAAATAGTATAAAAAAGGATCATTTGATTTCTAGAGACTCAGGTCTGTTTAATCATCTAAAGCTTTAATAATCTTTTTATTGCGTGTTCTCTTGAAGGGATTGTGCTTTCGAAAGAAGTTCTTACTTTCGTTTTGGCACAACTTTTCCACGAAAAATTTAGCCGGCGGACACTTAAAGAAAAAGAGAATTTTTTTACAAAATCTTTTATAAGTCGAGATAAGTCACTAACGCTTCGAATATCGAACCCGATTATATCTGTATCGTACGAGTACGAGTTTTTTAAATACAACACCAATATATTTTATATATATTATACTATAATTTATATATGTATTGGTAAGAGGAGAAAAGGAGATAATTGAACTTTTTAGCTATTGTTTTTTAGTCTACTTCAGCAAGTCACCAGAGCAAGTAATAAATATTGGGTTTTTTACCGATGCGGTTTTCCCAATCAAAAAAAATACTTTGTGTTTTATTTTTAAGGTTTTCGATCCTAAACATTTTGGTCCAATTCGAGCCGGGTATATGTATGTATATATATAGTGCTAGCGGACAATAGTGCGAGAGTGTAAAGTAAGAAAAAGTGCCAGCCAAATAAAAAGAAAAAAAGTGCAAGCTAAAACCACAAAAAGTGCCAGCCAAATAGAAGAAAAAGTGCAAGCCAACGCAAGCAAGTCACAGGTAAATGAGAATAATATATTAAAATATTATTGAAAGCCATAAGAGGTAAGACAATAAGTCAAAACTCAAAACACGTCAGCTCTAACATACATACATTACATAGTCACAAAAAACAGAAAAATTCCAACAGAACAATCGAGACGATTGTATTTTTTCTCCTTTCCTTAAACGAAAGCCACAGCCACAGCAAATATATTGACACCATAGAGAGCACACAGTGTATTCATTTGTTTTTCAGACAGCAAGGAAAGCGGTTGACATAGTCTAGCAGTGTATAATTAACAAATTAAATTCTTTTCTATGCGAATTTTGATTTTGGATCTATTTTTGTTGTTGAGTCAAATAAATTGAAAGCAAAGATAACCAAACGCAAGCATAAATTAAATTGGATTAAGTGCAAGCATAAATTAAATCCAATTAAAGAAAGCGCAAGGATTACGGAAAGGAATTAAGAATTAAGAAAGCAGAACGAAAGCAACAATATGGTGTATGAACAAATGCATGAGCTGTTCATATCGTCAATGGAAAGGATAGCTGCCTATTCCGGACAGCAGGGGTTTGATGATGACGATAGGGAGATGCTCCAGATTATGTTGGAACACCTGGAGGACAATTGGGTGAAGCTGCAAAAAAATGTGGCAAAATGGACAGCGAGTGGGCAAGGGACGGAGACTGTTGATGTAGGCAGTAAGATACAGGAAGCGGAAAGGTTGTATTTCTCCGCGAAGGCAAAGCTGCGCCGCGCAATAAAAGAGCTAGGTAAAGAGCCAGGAAGATACGAACCGGAAGCCTCGACTGCGACGCAAGCGATTCAGGTAGAGGTAAAGATGCCAGCGCAAGCGGAGGTCACCAACACCTGGGGACAGTTCGATGGCTCTTTGACCAAATGGTAAGGGTTCTACGATCGCTTTGTCGCGGCGGTCCACAATAATGATCGAGTGTCTCCGGCCTTCAAATTCCAATACCTGACCAAGTCATTAACAGGAAAGGCCGCTCAGTTTATGGGAGAATGGCAGCTGACCGCGCGGAATTACGCTGAGGCATGGGAGAGACTGCAGCAGTTCTACGACCGGAAATATCAAACCTGTCGTGCATTGTTGCGGCAGTTTACGGAGTTGCCAGCCCTGCAAGCAAACCCGAAAGCCGATGACCTACAAAAGATGTCAAACGTAACGCATGAGACGTTGCGTCAATTGCGAGCACAAGGGTTGCCGGTCGAGCACTGGGACATGTTTGTGGTTCACATGCTGCATGAGCGCCTCGACAGCGACACTGCAAGGCAATGAGAGTTGCAGAGGAAGTCGGAAACGCCAGCTGCAAAGGAGATGCTAGAGTTCCTCGATAAGCAGGCGGCTGCTAACGTCCAGGAAGTAACAAGTCAACGCCACAGAGCAGTAGAGCGCGATGGATCGCGAGGGCGATTCAATAGATTCGAAAGCGAGAAGAATCCAGGGTCCAGCAAGCAAACTACGAAAGGGAGCGAACAACCAATCGCCAAATCGACAGCGAGCCATTTCACTTCATTCGGCTGGCGAGCTTAGTATATACGTAAAATCGTGCACTTGACAGTGCTCGGACACACAATCTGCTGGAGAGCTAAGAAAATACTTCAACAGTAGGGAATAACAGAAATTCGTATAACTTCCTACATAACACACCTCAGTTAGCTGACTTAGAAAAGGCCATAAAAAATATTGATATACAACCAAAAAATATTTTTAAAAAACATCCCGCTATGAGCTATGAAAAGGTTGCACGTTTGGTGTCAACTTTGATTCCCACGTTTTCGGGTGTTTATCACCCAGGGATAGTGCTCGAGGTGCAAAGCTTTATAGGTTGCTGCAAACAAGTGTGGCTATGCCTTGAAGAGGCTGAAAAGCCTCTGTTTAACAACCTTGTGTTAGGCTGCGGGGCAATGCCTTTGCTTTGATTTCAATGAAATCAGTGGTGAGCCTCGAAAACTTAGAACAAGTGCTGAACCAAAATTTTCTACCCAGAAAAACGTACATTCAAATAACAAACGAGCTACGTCAGTGTCGGCAAATAACAAATGACACCGTAACGCAATTCGGTTTCAGATTAAATAGGTTATTAAGTAATTGCCAAGAAGAGGCCAAAACAAGCTATGGCCCAGATTCTTCGGCAATAATGAAGGACCTCGAGCTCGCCGCAATACACTCTTTCAAGACGGGGCTGTGTAATCTACATCTCCGACAGTATGCCCTAGGTCTTGATGAGAGTAGCTTATCGGAAATTATCCAAAAAATTTTAAAGCGGGAGCTAATAGATCTTCAATTAGCATACATGGCTACTGGGTTTCCAAATGCTTTCGCGTCGTCTTTTAACAGTGAAGGAGCTCGGCAATATGATTTGCATAGCCCAACTGATTACGGAGTAGGCCCATATAACGTCAAGGCCATAGTCGGCATGAGCACCATAGTCATCGTCAAGCCATCCACATCATCAATCAGCATCGTAAATCTTGGAAGTGTACAGGTAACTACTTACAAAAATTTTCCATTTGCATTAAAATAAATGAGTAGATTAGTTATCAATTTCAATGTATCAATATATATATATATCGAAACGGTGAGTTAACAATATGCAGACTCATAACATTTCTTTGTCATACGCACCTTCATAAGAGTTAACATAAACATAAACATACGACAGACAAGATCGATATTGTCTCACGATCATTGTCCATACATAGATATAAGATACATACATACCATACTGAATTGGAGACGACCTAGTATTAAGAGCATTGTAAAATTAATCTTAAGTCAGACACCGAACGGGAAAGATCTCATAAGAGATCTCGGTTATATTTTTATTATTGAGTTAAATAAATTTGTTCTTTTTTAAAAAGCTTAACGATTCAAAGCAGTTTTAATTCGGAGCAATCGGGACGTTTTTTTTTTTTTTTCAAGATATATTAAGTATCAAAACGGTACAAATTGAGACGTTTTTTTTGGGTAAAGATAACACGGGGTAGGGTGGTAAGCGTTTATTTTACGGTTAAAAATTTCCAAGTAACTTTGCTATTTGGGCGGTAGAAATGAGTTTAGAGAATTTAATTTTAATTTTGATTAAGACTACTCTTGAATGTGTCACAGTGACCAAGAATGAATCTGTTTTGGATTGAATGTATCAAGTCTTGGGCTAGCCTGTAGGATCACAAGCAATGAACAAATTGTATTGGTTTTCCAAGATTAGAGTGGAGATGTCATTGAAATTTTGGAAAGGGAACTTAGTATAAAAAGTAGAGCGTTTTCAAAATAAAAAATTATTCTTCAAGAAAAAGTCAAAAAGTGAAGTTCTTTTATTTTTATATCTAAAATCTATTCAAAAAAAAAAAAAAAAAAGTCGGGATTTTTAAGCAAGTTAAAATCAAAAATTGCAACACAAGAACCTAAAAAGGTTGAAGCGAAAAGGAAGATTTACAAGAGGCTGGCTCAGCTGGAGCTGAAGAAAAAGTATAATATCGTACGGGGATTCAGAAAGAATTCTGAATATGGCCCGTCCATCATGCTGGAGTTGGACGACTATGAGGTGTACCTCCCTAAGCGGTGCCTAACTCAGATGGATGACGAAGATGTAGAGGGGCTAGCTAATCTAGCCTTCGAAGTCGTGGCTCCATATGGAACAAATTCGTTCCATATCGATTTCCATGAGAAGGAAAGTAAGGTAAGACGACTAAATTCATTCCATATCGATTTATTCTTCAAGAAAAAGTCAAAAAGTGAAGTTCTTTTTTTTATTTTCATATATCTAAAATCTACTCAAAAAAAAGTCGGGATTTTTAAGCAAGTTAAAATCCAAAATATAAACTCAACCTAAAAAGGTTGAATCGAAGAGGAAAGTATACAAAAGACTGGCTCAGCTGGAGCTGCAAAAAAAAAATACAACATTGTACGGGGGTTCAGAAAGGATTCTGATTTTGGCCCGTCCATCATGCTGGAGTTGGACGACTGTGAGGTATACCTCCCAAAGCGGTGCCTAACGCAGATGGACGACGAGGATATAGAGGGGCTAGCTAATTTAGCCTTTGAAGTTGTGGCTCCATATGGACTAAATTCATTCCATATCGATTTCCATGAGAAGGAAAGTAAGGTAAAACGACTAAATTCATTCCATATCGATTTCCATGAGAAGGAAAGTAAGATAAGACGACTAAATTCATTCCATATCGATTTATTCTTCAAGAAAAAGTCAAAAAGTGAAGTTCATTTTATTTTCATACCTATCTAAAATCTATTCAAAAAAATGTCGGGGTTTTTAAGCAAACTAAAATCTAAAATATCAACAACCTAAAAAGGTTGAATCGAAGAGGAAGATATACAAGAGACTGGCTCAGCTGGAGCTGCAAAAAAAAAAATACAACATTGTACGGGGGTGTAGTGTATTAACATCATAATTTATGGAGCATGGATAAACATGCTCAATCTCAATACAATAATGAGTGAGTATATTGAGTATATTAATATCTCATCTCTTATCTCATCTATGATTGTCTCGTGTGTATGCTCAACTGGAAAGTAGTTCAGTTCTAATCTGACCACTGACAAGAGCGCGTGCGTGCATTGGCGAGCCAACACTACATTGGCGAGGAAAAGCAACGTGCCAGGCAACATGGTAAAGCCTCTAGCCACACTATATGCCACCAGACGATACAGCAAGATGCCCGCACCTTACGGCACTTGGTAACCGGACAAGACTTTAGCGTTAAGTATCCAGCCCCATATGGCTTAGAATAAGTATCCAGCTCCATGAAGCGTTAGAATAAGTATCCAGCTTCATACAGCTTTAATATAAGTATCCGATGATAGAAACTCTGACACAGTGGAGAGGGATGTGTGGAAAGCATCAATCCGCTGGTAGGAGAGGCTCCCGCAGCTGGGCGATGCGTTGCGAGGTTCACTTTGCGGCTGCGTCGGAGCGACCGAAAACGTCCCTGGTCATTAGTTAGAACACCACACAGGCTTTCAAGTTAAAAGTAGCATCCTGTGTAGGTTAAGTTTGATGTAAGTGCTGCTCTCCTGTATTCAACTATGGACTCCCTCCTGTGTAACGCTACGGCGTCCGCGGAGGGCCCATAGGCAGCGAGAGATAGTAAAGCAGCAGCTCGAAAATTACGGTGATAAGATTTCAGGTCAAGAAATTAATCTTATAAAAAATAAGCCACGATTTAAAAGTTATCAACCAAAAGATGAAAAGGAAACATTTTGTAAACGGTGTGGTAGTAGGAAACACTCCTCCCAAGATCTTAAGTGTCCAGCTCGAGATAAAAAATGCTTCGGTTGTGGGTTTTTAGGGCATTTTCGTCAACATTGCAAGACAAAGTCTTCACAAAAGAGGAAATATTCTGGTCCAGAGCGTAGTTTAGACAACAGGAAAAAAATAAAAAAGGATAGGGAAGAAATAGATTTTATTGAAAAAGAGGAGATAGACTACGTTTTTCACATCGATAATGACACAACTATAGAATGTTATATTGGGGGGATAAAAGTCAACATGATAATTGACTCAGGTTGTAAGCCAAATTTGCTAACGGAAGCTACATGGAATTATTTAAAGTCTCACAAAGTAAGGGTGTTTAATCAGGTAAAAAATCCAAAAAAGACGTTCTTGGCTTACGGAAGTTCTACACCTTTGGATGTGATTGGATGTTTCGAAGCACATATAGTTATAGGAAATGAAATAGAAAAAGCAACATTCTATGTTATTGCAAATGGAACAAACAATTTATTAGGGATTATATCCGCAAAAGCTCTCAAGGTTATCAAAATTGGAAGTTATGTTAACGAGGTGAAAAGTTCTCAATTTCCCAAGTTCAAGAATGTTCTCGTAGAGATACCAATAGATGAATCCATAAAACCAGTTTTCCAACCATACAGAAGAATTCCCTTACCTTTAGAAGCTAAAGTTGAAAAAAAACTAGAAGAACTTTTAGACAGCGATATCATAGAGGAAGTAAAAAACCCTCCAGGTGGGTTTCTCCCATAGTACCCATTCTCAAAGAAAATGAAGAAGTCAGAATCTGTGTGGACATGAGTCGGGCAAATGCTGCAATTTTACGCGAAAATCATCCATTACCGACTATGGATCAGCTTTTGCCAAAGATTGCAAATGCCAAACTGTTCAGTAAACTTGATGTTAAGAACGCTTTTCACCAGATTGAAATCCATCCAGAATCCAGGTTCATAACAACGTTTATAACTAACAAGGGTTTGTTTCAATATAAGAGGTTAATGTTTGGCATAACTTGTGCCCCTGAAATTTTCCAAAAAATAATGGAAAGACCTAATGTAGGTGATAAAGTGTTTATAAAAAACTTTGTAAAACAAAATAAACTCAGTCCAAACTTTAGTCCTACTCAACACACTGTAGAAAGTAGTAATGGAGGGGATATTGTAGTAAGAAATGATCAAACCAATGAAAAATTGAGAAGAAACATTGTTCACTTAAAGAAGGTAGAAGGGGAGTGGAAATCTATCCAAGATTAAA
Source organism: Melanostoma mellinum (assembly GCA_914767635.1). Classification (NCBI taxonomy): domain Eukaryota; kingdom Metazoa; phylum Arthropoda; class Insecta; order Diptera; family Syrphidae; genus Melanostoma; species Melanostoma mellinum. The sequence continues at coordinate 175,145,594 of OU612060.1, forward strand.
ATGTAAACGAAGATTAAATTAACTGAAATGAATTTCAGTATAAATAGTTTATGCCATATTATAAGACTTGAAACAAGTTTGAGTTCGATTAAAGTTATATTATAGTTACAGTCAATTATTAATTTATTTCAATATTATAAAACTGTATTCCAAAATGAAGTCTTATTTGTATATTGATAATCAAAACAAAAGATTTATTATTTGAATAAAGAAAAAAAATAATAAAACATGAAAGAGGTGTAGTGTATTAACATCATAATTTATGGAGCATGGATAAACATGCTCAATCTCAATACAATAATGAGTGAGTATATTGAGTATATTAATATCTCATCTCTTATCTCATCTATGATTGTCTCGTGTGCATGCTCAACTGGAAAGTAGTTCAGTTCTAATCTGACCACTGACAAGAGCGCGTGCGTGCATTGGCGAGCCAACACTACAGGGGGTTCAGAAAGGACTCTGGTTTTGGCCCGTCTATCATGCTGGAGTTGGACGACTGTGAGGTATACCTCCCAAAGCGGTGCCTAACGCAGATGGACGACGATGATATAGAGGGGCTAGCTAATTTAGCCTTTGAAGTTGTGGCTCCATATGGAACAAATTCGTTCAATATCGATTTCCACGAGAAGGAAAGTAAGGTAAGACGACTAAATTCATTCCATATCGATTTCCATGAGAAAGAAAGTAAGGTAAGACGACTAAATGCATTCCATATCGATTTATTCTTCAAGAAAAAGTCAAAAAGTGAAGTTCTTTTTTTATTTTCATATATCTAAAATCTACTCAAAAAAAATGTCGGGATTTTTAAGCAAGTTAAAATCCAAAATATAAACTCAACCTAAAAAGGTTGAATCGAAGAGGAAAGTATACAAAAGACTGGCTCAGCTGGAGCTGCAAAAAAAATATAATATCGTACGAGGGTTCAGAAAGGACTCTGATTTTGACCCGTCCATCATGCTGGAGTTGGACGACTGTGAGGTATACCTCCCAAAGCGGTGCCTAACGCAGATGGACGACGATGATATAGAGGGGCTAGCTAATTAAGCCTTTGAAGCTGTGGCTCCATATGGACTAAATTCATTCCATATCGATTTCCATGAGAAGAAAAGTAAGGTAAGACGACTAAATTCATTCCATATCGATTTCCACGAGAAGGAAAGTAAGGTAAGACGACTAAATTCATTCCATATCGTATCTCCCTTGAACTTCATGAGACACAGTATATTTTAAGAGTCGTCTTTGTATTGAACATTAGCAGAGAAAAAAACTAAAACGAGTCAATTTATGAACCTTCTTTGCAATTCGACTAGACCACAAACAGAAATTGCTGACACAAACAACAAACGAGAATCGAAAGGAACCAGAACTTTTAAGCATAAACAATTTTGAAGTCAAGATTTCATATAAAATGTATTTGCACAGCTTTTTTAATCGGATTTAATAATAAACAAGTGTACCTAACAGATTTAATTACAACCTAAAAAAAATAACGCTATAATGTCAGTTAATACCACCACAGCTGTTACTTCATCTACAGTTTACCATCGTCGTATTTATCTAGTACGTGGTAGTCAAAAAGCTGTTGAATGTCCTTCTTGTCAAAGTCAAACATATAATTTTCATCACTGTTGTAAATGGCCAGCAGGATTGAGTAAAAGAAAGAAGCATACTAACAACGTGAAATTGTTAAACAAGCTGTTGCGCAACAAAGCAATAATATTTCGGATGTGTTATAAAAATCAATACCAAATACACTCGATTGGTTGCATTCAGCATCTTGATAGAAATAAACGCTACATTGTCAACAATTTTGTTCTTTTTGAAGAATACAAAACGGAGGTATTTACCCCACAAATGTTTTTTGATTTAGTCTACATATATCCATTGTTTCTGGACTTTGATCGTTGTCATCATTTTAAGAAATTAATTAACGTTCCCGTTCATGTAACAACAACAACAACAACTATTACAACAAAAACATTCGAACGTCCATATGTGTCAAAGTTTACTCATAGATTTCGTGGACCTTTATCAAAGCGGTTAAAGCTGGCTGCAGAAAACATCATGACAATCAACACACCAATCACAACCACGTCGCTTATACCCAATGCTTATGTTCATGCTACCTTCACCACCGCCGCCAACGCAGTAGCAACACGCTTGATCATGGATCCAATGGAAGAGGAAAATATTTCTCTAACAGAATGTCTAAATCTCTTCCCTACTAAAAACAATTGAAGCTGTCAAGGAAAATGAAAGCCACCTTTTAAATCTAATGAAGAACCAGACAACCATAGTTGATTCTACTGTCAATATCTTTAAGAAAGAACAAATGGAAAATAAGAAGCAAATACAGCTCCTAAATTCGATTGTTTCGAAACTTGAAGATGAAACCGGAAAATATGAGGACATGAAGATATTTTCGTCGAATGCTCTTAATGCGATACTTATTATGATAAATTATAAAGCAACTCAGAGCATATTGTTGGATATCTTGACACATTCAATTATAAATAGACCGTCAGCTTTTGGCTTCACTCGTCGTGGACATCCCATTTCTCTAAAAAGCAAATTGTTCATTTTTCTCTATACCACCAGGCCCGCCGTAAGCGGGGGTGCAAGGCGTGCAAAACACGCGGGCGGCGCATCCAGGGGGGCGGCAAATCAAGCAATCAACGACGGAGAGCCATTCCAGATCTGGAATCCAGATTTTCAGAAATTCAATGATGTGTTGCATAAAGTTTAAATAAATTTATCTGAAAATCAAACTACCTTATCGTTAGCACAAAATCTGCCTATCTAAATGTTCACTTACTCTGAATTCCATTTTCTTCTACGTTCTACGTTCTACTTCTAGCATACACTAATGCTCCAAAGTGAACGACAATACATTTTCATTATTGTTGTCTTGTTCTTAAACGTTTTTAAGTTTCCTTAGAATTTTATTTTTTGTTAGGTCTGTTGAAAAGAGTAAGAAAATCTTTTTGGATGTTCATCTCGTTCGCACTAGGTAGATATTTAAACTTTTAAAAGGTAAAGTCAGACAAGACGAAAAAATAAAAGTAAAACAAAAACATCGAAATTTACTGTCCTTTTTTTTCAAACCAAACAAACCACCATGATTAAAAAAGTTCAAAGTTGGCTTCTTTTGAAAAGAAACCGAGAGACGAGAGTTCTAGTTGTTGATTTGTTCAGATTTGAAAAGTGTTTTAGAGTAAGAAAAAAATTTCAAAAAAAAAGATTCGGCTGAAGCTTCAGCTACAATGAGTCCAAATGTGGATTCTTCAAACTAAGTCCCGGTGCAGGATTTGTACCCAGGTCCAGCTCAACCTGCTAAAAATTTTGAAGCTGGGGTTGTTGGAGTTGCAGACGTAATGCCTCATGATGACGACCTGCCTTCAACAAGTTCAAGTTCCCAAAGTTGTCAACGAACAAAATCAGGAGAACCAAATGTAAGTGTATTTTATTTCATACTTTTACAGTAGATAGTTTTGGTACTATTCGTTTAAAATGCACACATAGTTCCTAACAAAATCAAGAATTTAAAAAAAAAAAAATCATCTCAGACCAATAGCTACTGTCAAAAATATTTAATATAATCAATATTTCACTTTCAAACGAGTGTGTTGTTCTGTTCTAAGATAAGTTTTTTTGAAATTCTTGATTTTGTTAAGAACAATGTGTGCAGTTACATAAAGGACACTAATTGGAACTCAAAACCATTTAAGATATGCAAATAGAGTTAGTAGTGTTGATAGTAACAGCTCTTATGTTGTCCAGTTTAGTAGTTTTCATTAAAAATGATATGAAACTATCGAAACTGGAAGACATAAGAGATTTAAAATTAAAAGCATTAAGTGCCACGCGATGGTCTAGCATAATCGATGCAGTCAAACCTTTACGGTATCACCTCGAAAAAATATTTGACGCTTTGCTAGAAATATCAGATAACAATTCGTCGGAATGGGATTGTACAACATCTCACAAAGCTCATTCGCTTGCTTTAAACATTCAAAATTATAGATTTATTTGTTCGGTTGTAATTTGGTTCGATATTTTAAATGAAATTAATGCTCTCAGCAAAATGATGCAAAACCCAACAATAAATACTCAAATCTGCATAAATTTGTTAAATAAATTGATTGATAAATTCACCGAATATCGCACGGATGAGCACTTCGAAAGGGTGTTAGAAGAAGCTATGTTGCTCGGGACCTTAATGTAGAAACAGATTTTCCGCCTATAAACACAGTTCGTCCACGAAGAAAACCAACTCAATTTCAATATGAACAGAGTGACGAAGTTTTACTTGATCCCAAAACCAAATACAAAGTAGAGGTTTTTTTTAGAATCCTAGATCAAACGTTAACTTCTTTAAAGTATAGATTCGAGGAGTTGGAAACTTTTACCGACGTATTTGGCTTTTTCACCAATAATAAATTATTTAGTTATTCTAAAGATGATTTAATGAAATATTGCAAGGATTTGAATTTGAAGCTAAAAGACAGTTCAAATAGTGACACAGATATTGACGGTATAGATTTGTTTAATGAAATCAATGCTTTAAAGTTGCATTTTACTGAACACCAGTCCAATGATACACAAACCCTATTGCAATATATTTTTGCAAATGATTTTATGTCAACATTTCCGAATACAGCAATAGCACTAAGAATATTATGTACATTACGTTGCCGGTTTCAGTTGCATCTGGTGAAAGGTCCTTTTCAAAGTTAAAAATTATAAAAAAACTATTTGAGCTCAACAATGCACCAGCAAAGACTAAGTAATTTAGCCATAGTTTCAATTGAACATGAGATATTAGAAAGCTTAGACACAAAAAAATTGATAACAGATTTCGCCAACATAAAGGCAAGAAAGGTAAAATTACTGTAAATTAAATAAATGAATAGTTTTTCGCTGTAAAGTATTTCTCATTTTTTTCACATCCTTAACCTTGTTTTTTTAACCTAGATCGTGTAAGGTAGACATAGTTAAACGGGGCGGCATAATGGGAATTGCACACGGGCGTTCAAACCCCTAGCGGCGGGCCTGTATACCACCTACACGTAAACGGAGCTATAACTAAAACGAACTGCAATCGATAACGAATGTTAACAGAATGACTCGTTTCGACTTTTCACTTTATGACGACACATAGTATCCCAACATTTCTGGTCAATTAATTGCTATATCAACAACATTTCTAGTCTTTGTATGTAATAAAAATGATTACCTTATAAATTTCAACGGTATAAAGTTCCTGAACAAAATTTGTTTGCTTTAATCTACATATATGCATACACGTGCGAGCAGAGGCACTGTTCCGTTAGCGATATTACCCTCTTTTGTTACTTTTTTGTATATGCTGATCGAAAAAGTTTATATTTCAATATGCTGATCGTTGCACAATGGCAACGATCATTGTTAATTTTTTATGATGTCATTGCGAACTTCTTCCGAGTGACAACTAAAATATATGATAAGTATCAATATCAAAGTATTGATCAAATTATCAATTATTTTAATTTCTTTAATAAAACTCTTGCGATGGTAAGGATGAAATATGCAACCAATAGCTTCATTGATTAGATATATGCGTCTTTGAAAATGTAGACGGTTGCATAAATCTGTGTGCCAGTTTGACATTCTGGCTTTACGATATGCATAAGGCCATTTGTACATATATTGAATACGTACATGCTCATTAAAGTGCACTCGTTTAGTCGGTTTATTACTCATCTCTCTATTTATATAGCTCTGAAATTATTTTTCTAGACAATTCTCTAAAAAGCAAATTGTTCGAGATTACGAACTGAGCTTCTTCTCCTTAGACACTGTTCCGTTAGCTATATTAACCTCTTTTGTTATTTTTAATTTCTCTAAAAAGCAAATTGTTCGAGATTACGAACTGAGCTTCTTCTCCTTAGACACTGTTCCGTTAGCTATATTATCCTCTTTTGTTACTTTTTTGTATACCTATGCTGATCGAAAAAGTTCCATAAGTGACAGCAAAATGATAAGTTTTTTATTTTATAATCACAATTTTTATTTGAGAAAAGATCTCTAAGTAACAATATCTATCCATTTCTTTGATGAAACTCGTTCCTTGACTATATACTTCAGATTGGGACGGTCAACATTACTAGAAAGGAACTGAACCTTAGGCTCTTCCAAACCCAAATTTATGATGTCATTGCGAATTTTTTTTTGAGGGAATAGCAGTAGATGTTAAAAAAGGCACTGTATACGAGAGTTTTGTGTACATTTCATTTCTCTAAAAAGCAAATTGTTCGAGATTACGAACTGAGCTTCTTCTCCTTTGTGCATAGACATGACAGCTTCTTCAAGACCTTCAAGGACCTCACCGCGACCGGTGTAGAATGAATGTGTAGAACCGCGAAGAAAAGACGAGTCAAAGGGTGCACCTTCACCTTCCCAATAAGCACTGTATCGTATGCATACACGTGCGAGCAGAGGCACTGTTCCGTTAGCGATATTACCCTCTTTCGTTACTTTTTTGTATATGTAGTCATTTACTTTGATCATATGCAGTCGAAGTTCTTGAAACGAATGCTGCCATGAGACCAGTTTGGACTTATCAACGCTGTTATCGTCCTCGTCGTCTGATCCCACATTTATTTCATCGAAGAGATCAGATATATAGTCTTCATCATCAAAGTTTGGGTTAATTTCGAACTTGGTGCCGTTAGCAATCAAATCACTGATGGACAGAGGATCGCTAAGGATATTTACTGGAGTCTCTTCAATATCGTTATTCATTTCAATTTTCATTTCTTTTAAATATCTTTTTGGGGAATAATTAATATTTGAGACTTTTTATCAGAATCTGTTGACTGTTGCAGAAAACCGAATTCACCGAAACTGAAACTGTACCAAAAACTTTTGTCGTCTCTTTATCATTAATGTTCATATTCGGCCATTCTCTTGATATACGCCGAACAACGAACATCAATATACAAGCCAACGAGACATCCTAAATTAATAGAGCTGCAGTACCAAAGAGAGTACATCAAGTTTCTAGACTCATTAAATTATTTCCCAATGGCTCAATCAAAATTACCCAAAGCATTCAATCTAACATCAGTGTTAAAAAAAGGTTATTTCCCTCATTTATTCAACATGAAAATAAATGAAAAATATACCGGAAAACTACCGGCTATTGAATTTTATAGTCCGGATACAATGAGAATAGAGGAGCGAAATATTTCTTTTTAAATTACATTCAGAGCATGCAAATCATAATTTTGTAATGCAGCAAGAGCTTGAAGAATAAATCTTCTTCGTATCCCAAGACGCTCCCGTCCCTATTCGTGCCGCGGCCGTCGCAAAAACCTATTCCCATCCGTCTACTTGGTTCATGTCAAAAACAGAGCAGGAAATTCAATCACATTAGATATAATTAGATCTTCTGTATTCTCCAAGAGGCAAGAGGCAACCCTAGACTTGCAAGAATCTCTCCTCTACTTGACGCTGCTGGGTCAGACCATGCTGGAAAACAACGAGACCGAGTGGAGTTCTTATGGTTTAACCATCGCAGCGGCTGGAAGTCAGGTGTCGCCTCTATCTTTGCTAGACGTCGAATATCAAACCGATGAGATGCCACTGCTTAAAACAGGGGTGGCGGCCAATGCGGGAGTTGATGGAGTCATGCTACTACATCTGTTGTCTATATATCGATTGACTCGAGCCACTGTAGACGATCACCGACGAAGAGTCGACACAGCATTGACCCGATTAACGCAGAGCCATCCACTACCAGGTGATCCGAATCAGATGCTAGGCAATGCCGGAGGCCCGACCAATGGAGCAAATTGGCAAAGCAACCCGAACTATTGCAAATTGGTCGCAGCATACGATATGTTTTTCCACAGGTATCCTAATCATCCTTATGCATATGCACGCTTCGGAACCATTGGATCGCGACACCGGGATTGTGCGTCGTTAACAATTCTCTTAAACACGTATCGTCTTTTAGGTATGACCAATCCATCCCAATTAATACGTTGGTTGTTCACAGAGGAATTAGAAAAGGAAATCATAGTTATGTTCAAACAGACAGAGGAGTATGACCTAGATGCCTCTTACTTTCCATATCAAGTCGACCTGGGATTGGTAACAAAATCTGCATACTCATCAGTAGTCTGTCCAGCTGTTTATTTCCTTTGCAGTGTGATACATGCCCTTGGTGCAAAAGAGAGAGGTCTAAGAGCCCGATTCACCTTGGATAGTGACATTGCTGTATCGTACAACGTACAGAGTACGAGTATTTAATACCATGAAATCTATCTAACTAATACATTGTAATATTCCTTAATATAAGAGTAAATGTAATAAGAAGAGAGAACTACTTGGGTAGAAGTAGTCAGTTGTAAACCAGAGCGCTTGGCCAGCGGACGTGTCACAATAAATTGGGTTTTTTGCCATGATGGCTTTTTCCCAAAGAAAAAAATCTCTTGTGTTTTATTTCTAGAAGCAAAGTGTCGGTACATTCTTTTTTCATTTATTTTAATTAGCCATATTATACATTTTGGTCCGAATCGAGCCGGATATGAGCCAGTGGCATGAGTGCGTAGTATACTTGCATATATATATATAAACTATAAACGGAAAGTGCGAGAGTGTAAAGTGCGAGGAAATGAAATATGCAAATATATATTGAATATATAAACATAAGCCGAAAGACGCGAGTGCGTACAGTGAATACAAATACATACATATGCAAGATAACAAAATAATAAACCGAAAGTGCTGTGCAAGGGCATAATAGCTACACAAAAACCATAAACGAAAATTCCAAAGTGCAAAGGGAGACAGTGGCAAAACATACATACGCACATACATAGAACGACAGCTAGCATATGAAAGGTACCAGGGTAAGAAATTTACAAAATAAAAATTCTCTCTACAGCAAATAAATACGAAATGCAAACGATGACGCATCGAAAGGGAAATGCGAGAGCACACAAAGTGTGCTAAAAATAGCCAGCCACAAACCATATACACAACGATAGTAAAAAACCCGAATGGAAAATTACCAGGTAGTCGCAACGATTGCCTGAGTAACACACAAAAACCGCACAAGCAACTAAGTCACTGCATGTAGCATGTATGAGAAAGCGAACGACCGATGGCCTACGTGACCAAGAGTCGTAGTCGTGCAAGCGATAGCAACCCCTTGCATGGGTACGAGATAGCGTTGGTAGTGGTGAGTACATAACAAATGTACAGCAACAGCAAGGCACGATAGCTACAGTTGGTTGTAGGGTCATAAGAAAAGTGAACGTTGAGTGGTAAAGTACAGTAGCGATTCTTATTTTTTTGTGCAGTAAAATTCAAGAATATATTCAGTGTCGATAAGCATTAAATTTGCGATAAGGAAAGAGGATGACCCATGAGGCCATATTCAAGACCCAATTGAAGTGCATCGAAAGGGTTGCGACATTTATACGACAGGAAGCATTGGATAGTGACGACAGGGAGATGCTCAGAGTAATGCTGGAGCATCTCAGCGAGATCTGGGAGCAGATGTCCAAAAATAATCTGAAGTGGATATGCGCAAAGGGGCCGAAAGCGGAAGACATCGAAGATCAGCAAGCGACTGCCGAAAGACTATACCTCACGACGAAAGCGAAGATCAGGGGCCAGCTTGAGAAACTAAACCAAGAGGCGGCAAGCGAAGCAGGAGGAGCGACAATGGCAAGTCAGAACATTGAGGTACAAGTCAGGATGCCAGCGGTGCAGGAAGCAGGAGTTGAAGAACACATGGGGCGAGTTCGACGGCTCGTTACGAAAGTGGCAAGGGTTTCATGATCGATTTGTGGCAGCAGTACATAACAATCCGGAGATTACGCCAGCGTTCAAATTTCAGCATTTAAATAAATCTCTTATTGGCAACAGACCATGGGCGAATGGCAGCTCACTGACAACAACTACGCGGAAGCGTGGGAGCGGATGCAGCAATTATACAACAAGAAATACCAGACATGCCGCGAGCTGTTGAAATAATTCATAAAGCTGCCGAAGCTGCAAGGGGCACCGCGAGCTGAGGACTTGCAAAAAAATGTCAAATATTACACATGAGACGCTGCGACAGCTACGTGCACAGGGCCTGCCAGTGGAACAGTGGGACATGTTTATAGTACTGATGCTCCACGATAGATTAGATATGGACACGGCCAGGCAATGGGAGCTGCACCGACAGTCGGAGACGCCAGCAGCAAAAGACATGCTCGAATTCTTAGACCGGCAAGCGGCAGCAAATATTATAGTAACTACTAACCAGCGAGCAAGGGGAATCGATAACAATAGAGGTGGCCGCCGAGAAGGATCTAACAATCGTTTGAAAGTGAAAATAAGCGCATGTATGAAGTCTTGGACTAGCCTGTAGGATCACAAACCATGAATAAATTGTATTGGTTTTCCAAGATTAGAGTGGGGATGTCATTGAAATTTTGGAAAAGGGAACTTAGTATAAAAAGTAGAGCGTTTTCAAAATAAAAAATTATTCTTCAAGAAAAAGTCAAAAAGTGAAGTTCTTTTTATTTTCATACCTATCTAAGATCTATTCAAAAAAATGTCGGGGTTTTTAAGCAAACTAAAATCTAAAATATCAACTAAACCTAAAAAGGTTGAATCGAAGAGGAAGATATACAAGAGACTGGCTCAGCTGGAGCTGCAAAAAAAATACAACATTGTACGGGGGTTCAGAAAGGATTCTGATTTTGCCCCGTCCATCATGCTGGAGTTGGACGACTGTGAGGTATACCTCCCAAGCGGTGCCTAACGCAGATGGACGACGATGATAAAGAGGGGCTAGCTAATTTAGCCTTTGATATTGTGGCTCCATATGGACTAAATTCATTCCATATCGATTTCCACGAGAATGAAAGTAAGGTAAGACGACTAAATTCATTCCATATTGATTTCCATGAGAAGGAAAGTAAGGTAAGACGACTAAATTCATTCCATACATACAGCCTCAGATAGAGCCTTCTCCTACTGCCGAAAATGTTAGACGGTTGCTTCGAGTTAATACAGCGCCAGCTGTATCTGCATCTATAGATTATGATAAAGTTGTTCAAGATCTTATAGCGGGAAAGCTATTTATTGTTAGTAATGAACATGTACATACTATGATGAAGACTAGTATAAAAGAACAATTGCGTAGCAAAAGAATGCTATCTACATCTACTTTACAATTCTTAGATTCACCCTGTATTCACACTTTCTTCTATTTTAGAAGAAAAATGCATGACTTTGTAGCTCTTGTTGATGAGGGCAATCAGTATCTTATATTCCGGGACATTGAAGCAAATTTAGATAATACTGGCTGTACATGTTGCTCGCAAAATGGATTTACAGAGAAGTATAGAAATGCTCTTCGATCTTTTGAGTTGTCTAGTGATGTTAAAGAATTTCCATTTTTAAAAATTAAAGAAACTAAAAACCTTGAAGTAACAGTAAACAGATATACAAAGAGATTATCAAAACTTAGAGACGAGTTTTAAGTCGAAATTGAAAGGGTTGTATGCCCTAGTACTTGGTTAGGAAAGTTAGGACATTTCCTCCGTACTTTAATTAAGCCTATAGCTTACATTTTGTCTGCTTTTGGATTTGTGTATTTAGCTAAAGCAGGTTTCAGTGTGGTATCAGATAAATTCAATTCGATGACTAATAAAGTTGATAGTCTTAAATCTCAAAATAAATTAAAAGCTGAAATTTTAAAGACACATATTCCTGATTCGTCGTGTGTTGAAAGTAAGTGTGCAATATGTACTCCAGAGATGGCGTATAATTTGCAAGCAGCTAAATCGAAAAAACCAGCTGCTGTAGTGCCAAAAGACATTTCTGCGCAAATGGCTACTGATATGAAGTCATGTGTTAAAAGCAAATTAGCTCGTAATTACTTCTTCATCGTAGCTGTTACTGAGTATGGAACTGAAATTATGAGTAGATGTTTAGGACTGCGTGATAGGTACTTCTTTGCGCTTGACCACTATATTGATAAATTTAGATCATTGGCTGCGACCACCGTATATTATTTGCGAACCAATGCACAAAATATACGATTTAATATTAGTGATGTGTTAATGACAAAGTTGCAAAATAGTTCGTTAGTCATTTGTAAAATGCCTATTATTGTTCCACCTTTTAAGAACATTGTCAATTTGTTTGCAAGTGGTAATCAATTTACTAATTTACCCCATTTGGGATATGTTTTTGAATGTAATATGCCGAGTAATAAAGAATTAGCTATCACAGGATATGATATTAGTTGGCATAAGCAGGATCTAAGTTTACATAAAGATGTTCTTGTTGTGCCTAATATTGTTGATTCAAGCGACGTATCTAAAATGACAACTATAGATTGTTATTGGTCTTATGCGGTATCTGGTAAAGGTATGTGTGGTTCGGCAGTAATTACAGATGCGAATACGCCATCTCCCATTGTTGGTCTTCATGTTGCTGGACAAATTAATGGTGGTAGAGGTTATGCAGAAGCTATTTGCAGAGAAACTATTGAGCGAGCGCTACCTAGAGAGTTAATAGATATTGCTGTAGAGGGTCAAATGTTTGGTGGAAAGAACATTAAAATTGATGACACATTTTTGTATAATAATATTGATAACGTTCCCTTACCAAAACTTGCTTTGACTGGTTGCATTGATATATTAGTAGTAGTGCAACCTAAATTTGCATATAGTTCATCTCAAGATAGTAGATGTGAGCATACTATATGTTATAATAAAATTACCACTTCTACATATGATAAACCCCATTTATCCCATTTAGATCCCAGATTTTAAGGTTCTCCTATGTTAAAAGGGTGCTTGCACCATGGAATGCCTGTTATTCCTTTTAAAAATTCAGACATTGAAGAAGTAGGTAGAGAGATTCAAGAGTTAGTGTTTGCTAAAGTTAAGCCATTACGGCAATTAGTTGGGCCACTATCTGTTGAACAAGCAGTTTGTGGAATAGCTAATATTCCGGACTATGATCCTATGGCATTTGATACTTCTGAAGGATTTCCATTTTCTTCCATCCGTCCTAAAGGTGCTTGTGACAAGCGTTGGCTATTTGATTTGAGCATTGATGAGAATGGTTATCGATTAAATGACTATGAACAGTGCTTAAAAGATGTTATGCAAGAAAAGCATAGTCAGCGATTACAAGGAGTAGTCCCATTAACTGTTTTTAAGTTTTTCAGTCCATTTAATGTACAATCTTGTTTATCGTTGTGTGTCTGGAGCTCCTTCTGGGTGCCCCATAACTACGATTTTAAACAATTTAGTCAACATGATGTACATCAGAGTCGCCTATAAGTATTTAGTCAGAAGATCTAATGTCATTGAGGATGTTTATGAATTTTTAAATTTTCAGAATAACGTGTGTGTAATATTTTACGGAGACGATTTAATCATGACTGTAAAAGATAAAATACTTAATAAATTCAATGCTAATAAGATCAGTCAATTTTTAGATCAGTATGATATTAAATTTACTGACGCACTCAAAACCGGTAATATAGCTTTGTGTACAAGTCTATATGACAAAGAAACCTCATTTCTAAAACGAAATACTAAAAGACATGAGTATAGGCCAGTCTATTGTGCTGCAATGGACAAGCGAGCCATAGAGGAAACGTGTAACTGGAAGTTCAAAGGGCATTTAGAACCAGAAGCAAGTATAATTGCATGCGAATCCATGTTGCTAAATGCACATGGACATGGTTCTAAATATTACAATGAACTACGACAAAAAGTTATGCAGTTTTGGCTTAAGCAGGGCACACTTCCAAACATACCTATTTGGGAGGATGTGGACTGGCGTATTTATGAGGGTTCCTTCTGAACTCTTTTTTAAATTCTATTACTTAGTTAGATGTCTCACATCTATCTAAGTTATTCTTATTGTTATAGACGAACCTTCTGTTCGTTTATTTTGATTTGCAATATTAGACATTGATGCTACTCAGATGTAAACTGGGTGGAGTAAGGTTAACTCCATTTTAGAGGGTAGTATCTACTAGTTTATATCGAGAAGGAAAGTAAGATAAGACGACTAAATTCATTCCATATCGATTTCCATGAGAAAGAAAGTAAGGTAAGACGACTAAATGGATTCCATATCGATTTATTCTTCAAGAAAAAGTCAACAAATGAAGTTCTTTTTATTTTCATACCTATCTAAGATCTATTCAAAAAAATGTCGGGATTTTTAAGCAAGTTAAAATCCAAAATATAAACTCAACCTGAAAAGGTTGAATCGAAGAGGAAGATTTACAAGAGACTGGCTCAGCTGAAGCTGCAAACAAAATACAGCATTGTACGGGGGTTCAGAAAGGACCGTCCATCATGCTGGAGTTGGACGACTGTGAGGTATACCTCCCAAAGCGGTGCCTAACGCAGATGGACGACGATGATATAGAGGGGCTAGCTAATTTAGCCTTTGAAGTTGTGGCTCCATATGGACTAAATTCATTCCATATCGATTTCCATGAGAAGGAAAGTAAGGTAAGACGACTAAATTCATTCCATATCGATTTCCATGAGAAGGAAAGTAAGGTAAGACGACTAAATTCATTCCATATCGATTTCCATGAGAGAACAAGAGTTGGAACAATTGGAGAGTACATCAAGGCATCGACTCGGGCCCCACGTTGGGCGCCAATTTGTTAAACTTTTTTCGCGAAAACTAATCTAGGACCAGGTCTGAATCAACCCCCCGAACCTCTGCCTAGACTGGCGAATGGGTTTCTGTGATCATCCGTCATAGAGGTGGAGACGAGTTCGGGAGGATAGGAAGCGACTTCAAGTAGGATCGTTTTCCTTTTCGGATGCATTGGAACTTCTTACAATTGTAGTATGTAGTAGCGAGGAACAGACCTAACAAGGACAACATCGTTAAAAAAACGCATTCTGCATTTTACTTCCTGGGTGATGTGGAAAGAAAAACACTAGTTTTACTCTTTATGTATTTGCTTTGTTTTTTTTTATTTTGCAAGAATCCAGGTTTCGTTTCTGTTTTTAATAATCCTTTCACTAGTAAATATACATTTTGGTCCACATCGAGCCGGATAGCGAATAAGAGAGCCAGTCCGACAAGTGATACATATATTTACATATGTAGGAATGTCCTATCTCGGCAAGTCGCCCTGTAAATGACATACGAAGAACAAGACAAATAACTACCACTAACTAAACGAAAGACGGACAGACGACACAAAGCAAAACACACGTAACACATTCTTTCATTCTCGCGAGCAGTCAGTCAGCAGTCAGCGAAACGCGGTATAGTGCGCAACAAGATAAAAAATCATTCCTTCTTTGTTAACTTCAAATATAATGTGAATTACCTTTTTTAATTTCAAATAAAATAACAATTTGTCATTAAACAAATTAATAAAAGTCTTTCCATTTGTCGTCAAACAAATAAAGAAACAATCCTACATATAGGTTGCAACCACATAACTCTATTAAAGAATTTTTTGATCTGTGTAATTTTACTTATCTTTACTCAAAGGAAATGTTATCAAATTCATAAACATTCACATGGCACCATCTCTTTGTAATTAAGTAAGTAAGTAATCTGTAATTAAGTAATCATTTTTCAATTCCAATGCCATCAAAAAATTAATCATAAACAATAATAAAACGCTTAATTTAAGAAACAAACTGGCTATCTACGATGGCAACAGTTTTTAGTTAAGTCAGTTTTTAAGTAACACTCAAACAATTAAGATGAGCTTTGCTCTTGAGAAATCTTTTTAAAAAGATTTTTATTTAAAACACATTTATATTTGGCGCAGTCGGTAGGATACCATTATACATTTTTGGTATCCGCAAATAAAGCCTACTGTAGAAACAAGCATTTTTATTTAATTTTATAAAAGAACCAGAACAAAATTTAGAATGGAAGACGCAAATGAAAACGTAGTTCAGGACGCACCAGAACAATTTGCTGCCAGAAATGAGCAATTGAGGAAAATATTGAGATTAGTTGGAGTAATATACCAACAATTTGGAATAGTGGCACCTGTTGGAATAGATATAGACAGGTCAAACAACATGGCTGGTGTTTTGTCAACAACATTCACCGCAATGAGAAAAAGGGAAATAAGTGCTATAAACGCTGCACGTTACATGGCGATCCTGCCAGATTTCTTCGAATCAAAGTCTTCGAAATTTTTTTGATCTCTCCGTGCATAATCTAAATTAGAAGTTCGCGTCTTAACAAATTTTCGTCTTTCTTATTTTTCTGTTCTATACTAAAGAAAAAAAAAGCCGATTTATATGACAACCCAGAGCGACCTGATAGCGGCCTAAAAAAAAACGTTTAATTTAAGAAACAAACTGGCTATCTTCGATGGCAACAGTTTTTAGTTAAGTCAGTTTTTAAGTAACACTCAAACAATTAAGATGAGTTTGCTCTTGAGAAATCTTTTTAAAAAGATTTTTATTTAAAACACCTCTACCAAGAGGCCGATTGAGGCTAATCGCCAGCTAAGCTCAAGACTGGAATCGCAGCCAGTACCCCCCCAGCTCGGACCCTGGAATCCATAAAGGAGACACGCGAGTTTTTGCTAGAATTTCTAACATCTATAATATTATATACATTATATATATATGCAATTGTGCATTTATTCCTCAAGCCAAGAACGTCTCCATGTAAAAGCAGACTAAGCGATATTATCAGCCCTCATTAACAAATAAACTTTGCCAAATTTAACGTGTGCATGGGTTTCTTTTTTTTCTGTTTTCTTGTGTGCTCTCACCAAGCGTATGGACATATGTGTGTATACGAAAGCAATGGGTAAGCGAAATGACTTGTTGCTGGGTTGGCCGTAGACATTAACATGAACCATAGAGAACACACAGCGTATTCATTTGTTTTTCAGACAGCAAGGAAAGCGGTTGACATAGTCTAGCAGTGTATAATTAACAAAGTAAATTTTTTTTTTCTATGCGAATTTTGATTTTGGATCTATTTTTGTTGTTGAGTCAAATAAATTGAAAGCAAAGATAACCAAACGCAAGCATAAATTAAATTGGATTAAGTGCAAGCATAAATTGAATCCAATTAAAGAAAGCGCAAGGGTTACGGAAAGGAATTAAGAAAGCAGAACGAAAGGAACAATATGGTGTATGAACAAATGCATGAGCTGTTCATATCATCAATGGAAAGGATAGCTGCCTATTCCGGACAGCAGGGGTTTGATGATGACGATAGGGAGATGCTCCAGATTATGTTGGAACACCTGGAGGACAATTGGGTGAAGCTGCAAAAAAAAAATGTGGCAAAATGGACAGCGAGTGGGCAAGGGACGGAGACTGTTGATGTAGGCAGTAAGATACAGGAAGCGGAAAGGTTGTATTTCTCCGCGAAGGCAAAGCTGCGCCGCGCAATAAAAGAGTTAGGTAAAGAGCCAGGAAGATACGAACCGGAAGCCTCGACTGCGACGCAAGTGATTCAGGTAGAGGTAAAGATGCCAGCGCAAGCGGAGGTCACCAACACCTGGGGACAGTTCGATGGCTCTTTGACCAAATGGCAAGGGTTCTACGATCGCTTTGTCGCGGCGGTCCACAATAATGATCGAGTGTCTCCGGCCTTCAAATTCCAATACCTGACCAAGTCATTAACAGGAAAGGCCGCTCAGTTTATGGGAGAATGGCAGCTGACCGCGCAGAATTACGCTGAGGCATGGGAGAGACTGCAGCAGCTCTACGACCAGAAATATCAAACCTGTCGTGCATTGTTGCGGCAGTTTACGGAGTTGCCAGCCCTGCAAGCAAACCCGAAAGCCGATGACCTACAAAAGATGTCAAACGTAACGCATGAGACTTTGCGTCAATTGCGAGCACAAGGGTTGCCGGTCGAGCACTGGGACATGCTTGTGGTTCACATGCTGCACGAGCGCCTCGACAGTGACACTGCAAGGCAATGGGAGTTGCAGAGGAAGTCGGAAACGCCAGCTGCAAAGGAGATGCTAGAGTTCCTCGATAAGCAGGCGGCTGCTATCAGACCTGCGTTACAGTACTCCCTATTTAGGTAAGTGTTGGCAACGCCCTTAAAATGTAAGTTCCACTCGTCAGCCACGTTGCATTTTGTGGACGTGGCTACACGTCATTTTGTGGATTGTATAAGTAGTGCCACGCCACAATTAACGAGGCGCTGGCTAGTTGCCAATTTGTGGAAGCCATCGAAAGAAAAATCATATAGACACGAGACACAGAAGAAGATAAAGTAACCTGAAATCTAAAAGTAACCTAAATCTGATAGTAACCTAAAATTGAAAAATAAATCTAGAAGAAAAACCTGTAAGAAAGAAATAAGAAACTAATGTAAGTACTTTTATAGCAAAATGTAAAAAATACTAACAATTAATGAATTTATTAAATGATTTAACCTGACAATATAGTCAGTCAAGTTAAGCGAATTTCTTATTGTTGAGATAACCTCGCTCAATGTTTCTTATTGTTGAGCTAACTTCAACAGTAAGTTTGTAAAAACCTTATATTCTTGAACCAGCAGAATAGTTTTCAAAGCTTTTAGAGCTGCCAGTTTTATTAAAGACTTAAATTGCACCAAAAACCATATTTTTTGAGCGGATAAATCTTTTAGCTACATATATTATACCCATTGACTCAACTATGACTATGACAACGAAAGCACCACGAATGACGGAGACGAAGAGAGCCCTTACGACGGAGATGATAAAGAGCGAGACCCACCACCAAAACAAACGTGCAAGAAAAATGAATGTACATTAATAAAAAGAGAGCTGGCTTCGTGTAAAAGGGAATGAAAGAGTTACTACCAGAGTTCACTGGAGAAGGTTTCTCACAGTGGATTGTACAATTCCGCAACCTGGTAGAGACATACAAATTGGATGATGGTAGTGCGAGAATCTTTCTGTCAGGTCCTTTAAAGAGGAATGTACTTAAATGGTTAAACTCGAAAACCGATTTGGCGAAAATGTCTGTGGAAGAGACCCTGAAGGGCTTAGGAGAAATGTTTATATCGAATGAGAGTAAAGTGTCAGTAAAAAGAGCGTTCGAAGGAAGAATTTGGCAGCCAGAGGAAACGTTCCAAACGTACCTCCATGAGAAGTCCATATTAGCAAATAAACTGGATATTGATGAGGAGGAGTAAATACAAAATTTAATCGATGGCATTCCAGACAAACAACTTAGAGTGCAGGCGAGGATGCAGTGCTTTGCTACTAAGCGACAAATATTGGAGAATTTTGGAGGCTTGAGGTCAAGAACTACGTCAAACGCCCTACAAAGATAACGTCCTAACTTTTTACAATGAAATACAGAAAAATCTCTGTGAACTTAACCAAAAAACAGTACAAGAGGTAAAATTAAGAAGGGTAAGAATAAAATAATTGCACATACGTTGCAACATTTCAAATAATAAATAATAGTTGCTGGTTTAACACCGCCACTAATTTGCTTATGGTTCCCAATTCGGGATCTTTACTTGTTGGTTCGACTTAGATAGCGTCTGCGATTGATACTTTGTTTTTCTGTGTTTGTGATTCGTAAAGTCACTTAAACTTATGACCAATTTTAGCAACATTAGTCAATCATAGGCGTTGGTTCCGTTGGTGAATTAAAATCAAGTTGCTGGCTTACAACTGCCAGTAATTTGCTTCTGGTTCTCAAATCGGGATCTTTACTTGTTGGTTCGACTTAGATAGCGTCTGCGTTTGATATTTGTTTTTCTGTGTTTGTGATTCGTAAGATCGGGTTAAATTATGACCGATCTTGGCAACATTAGTCAATCATCGGTGTTGATTCCGTTGGTGAAACAAAATCCAAGTTGCTGGCTTACAACCGCCAGTAATTTGCTTCTGGTTCTCAAATCGGGACCTTTACTTGTTGGTTCGACTTAGATAGCGTCTGCGGTTGATACTTTGTTTTTCTGTGTTTGTGATTCGTAAGATCGGGTTAAATTATGACCGATCTTGGCAACATTAGTCAATCATCGGTGTTGATTCCGTTGGTGAGTTAAAATCAAGTTGCTGGCTTACAACCGCCAGTAATTTGCTTCTGGTTCTCAAATCGGGACCTTTACTTGTTGGTTCGACTTAGATAGCGTCTGCGGTTGATACTTTGTTTTTCTGTGTTTGTGATTCGTAAGATCGGGTTAAATTATGACCGATCTTGGCAACATTAGTCAATCATCGGTGTTGATTCCGTTGGTGAGTTAAAATCAAGTTGCTGGCTTACAACCGCCAGTAATTTGCCTCTGGTTCTCAAATCGGGATCTTTACTTGTTGGTTCGACTTAGATAGCGTCTGCGTTTGATATCTTGTTTTTCTGTGTTTGTGATTCGTAAGATCGGGTTAAATTATGACCAATTTTAGCAACATTAGTCAATCATCGGCGTTGGTTCCGTTGGTGAATTAAAATCAAGTTGCTGGCTTACAACTGCCAGTAATTTGCTTCTGGTTCTCAAATCGGGATCTTTACTTGTTGGTTCGGCTTAGATAGCGTCTGCGTTTGATATCTTGTTTTTCTGTGTTTGTGATTCGTAAGGTCACTTAAACTTTTGACCAATTTTAGCAACATTAGTCAATCATAGGAGTTGATTCCGTTGGTGAAACATAATCAAGTTGCTGGCTTACAAATGCCAGTAATTTGCTTCTGGTTCTCAAATCGGGATCTATACTTGTTGGTTCAACTTAGATAGCGTCTGCGTTTGATATATTGTTTTTCTGTGTTTGTGATTCGTAAGGTCACTTAAACATATGACCGATTTTAGCAACATTAGTCAATCATCGGAGTTGATTCCGTTGGTGAAACATAATCAAGTTGCTGGCTTACAACTGCCAGTAATTTGCTTCTGGTTCTCAAATCGGGATCTTTACTTGTTGGTTCGACTTAGATAGCGTCTGCGTTTGATATCTTGTCTTTCTGTGTTTGTGATTCGTAAGGTCACTTAAACATATGACCGATTTTAGAAACATTAGTCAATCATCGGAGTTGATTCCGTTGGTGAAACAAAATCCAAGTTGCTGGCTTACAACCGCCAGTAATTCGCTTCTGGTTCTCAAATCGGGATCTATACTTGTTGGTTCGACTTAGATAGCGTCTGCGTTTGATATCTTGTCTTTCTGTGTTTGTGATTCGTAAGGTCACTTAAACATATGACCGCTTTAGCAACATTAATCAATCATCGGAGTTGATTCCGAAACAAAATCCAAGTTGCTGGCTTACAAATGCCAGTAATTTGCTTCTGGTTCTCAAATCGGGATCTTTACTTGTTGGTTCGACTTAGATAGCGTCTGCGTTTGATACTTTGTTTTTTTGTGTTTGTGATTCGTAAGGTCGAAAAAAGTTAGTTAATCTGAAAATCAAACTCGTGATGATTGTGCCCATTATGCGCTAACAAAGTGGGTAAATTGGAGAAAATTAACCAAACAGTACTAAAAAACCACCTACTGTGAACTAACCGGGGGAAAAAAAGACAACTTGACAGAATACGCTGTCACAACAAAAGTCTTTTTTCTGTTTTCATTTCGCGTTAATTAGAATTTTGATAAGTTTATACTTCTATCATTATCATATTATTCTTGAATATCAACAAGCAATCTTATAGTTTTCTAAGTATTCAGAATACTATACAACATATGGAATGCCTATAAAAAGTAAAGAAATCCAAGGAAAGCTTAAAATATGCGCAAACGATGCTTTAAGAGAATTGCTTTTTTAACCAATAAATAGAGAAGCCAATGGGAAGAAGGGCAGAGTTGAAATTTGAGTCTAGACAGTAAAGGTTGCAGCTAAAGCATTGAGACAGCGGGCCTTTTACTATATTGCAAATAAAAAGTTCCAGCGGCAAAGGGAAATATCAAACACGGATTACCTCGCACCAGTACACCGAGGATTACTGGCCCAACCCGAGCACCAGTCAAGCGCCAGCAAAGCCAAGCACCAGTAGTCAACCACGACCTCCGCAGACATATATACAGTGAAGCTCGCACGAGTACACCGAGGATTACTGGCCCCAGCCCGAGCACCCGCCAAGCGCCAGCAAAGCCAAGCACCAGTAGTCAACCACGACCTCCGCAGACACCCCGTGAAGCACCATCCACCACCGCTGGCCCTAGCCGCCCGCTTAAACCCACGTCAGGGAGAGGGCAGCCGGTCAAGCGACAGCAGAAGAAGCCTGGGAAAGTGTCCGAACCCGGTATACCGAAGCCAGCAACAGTCCACTCCGCACCGCAACCTGAGAAACCGTGGAAACGACAACCGACCGTCAACAGACCTCCGCCAACACTGGTAACAGCAGCCATGGAGCTCCCCCAAGCCAAACAATTTTCTACAACGTCCGGGGAACAAAACTCACCGTCCTCGATATCGTAGCTGGAGGGTGGCAAGCCACCACAGCCGAAGTCAGGAGCCCTAGCGACGCAGAAGCAGGACCCGTTCCGAGGTACTTTGATTCGGAATCACGCCCTGTACAACCCGGCAAGGCGTCGCCAAAGTTTGACTTTTAAACGCCGCAGTGGCATCGTGGCTTGCCGCGTTTTGAACGAGGGGAGGCACTCCTCATTCATCGACCGTCCGGACAAGCCAAGAAGATTTACTTCGAGCCTTAGAGGTAACCCATAAAGGTTCATTATTTCAGTTGTTTTTTTTTTTGCCAAGAAGGTTTCGTTATGTTGCTTTGTTTTTTTTAAGTAACCGTTTTTTGAAGAGGAAGAAAATTTTTTTTTTACCAAGAAGGTTGTTATGTTACTTTGTTTTTTGAATTAACCATATTAAAGAAGAAAAAAAAAATGTATAAAAATTTATATAAAATATAAAAAAAATGATAAAATAAAAGGAAAAAATTACACCCGGCGTACTTTTTAATGGAAGAGTAAGAGCAGAACCGATGCCAAAACCTTTTCTTTTTGGTGTCAGGGAGCAGACGAGGAGGTCCTCGTCTCCAAAAGGGAGGGGATATGTAACGAAGCATTTATAAATGTTCGTTACATGATTTGAATTCATCTCTCCCACACTTGTACGACGCCATCTAGCGGATATGAAGGGGGAAAATACATCCCTCAAGCTGTTAGACCAACCAGGCAATTATCATGTAGTCCGGGCACGATATGCGGTTTGTGGCTAGGGTAAGCTTTTGCAACTTATTATTAATCCACTATGAGGAAACAAGTTCATTATGCACTGTAGAATGCCAAACTCCCCATGCACAAGCAGTGAGCAACACGACCATCAGCAGAGCTCGATGGTGGATATCGTGTTGATATGGCTATGGAGTATAGCCAAATATAATGGTGAGGTAGAGGTCGACCATAGGAAGATATATTAATTACATGGGAGTGGGGATTCCCATTGTTTGGATGGTTTCCCATATGATTCCATGGTGAGCTGCGAGTATAAAAGGAGCAGCTCGACACTAGGAAAATCAGTTCGCCGGCACCGGCCAAGTGGTGCAGTTCTTCCCGAGCATAAGATAAGTAGCAGCAAATAATAAGCCGTCAGGTAAGGAATATCTCGACAAAGTGTATCGTTCTATCAACCCAGTGATCAGCGAAGCATCTTATAAACCACGATCCAGATAATGATCTTGTTAAGTTTATCCCCAGTTTGGAAGATAAAAATATTCTGTCATTACCAATGAAGGATAAGAACAATGAGAATAGCATTTTTGAGAAAGCCTGGCAACATCCTGTAATAATGAAAGATATCAAAAGATCTCATAGACACTCCTATGGAAAATGAGCATTTTAAACTATTTAATAAAACATCACCAGTATCATCTTATGTATAAGTGAATCCAAGAACCGGCGACAAAATTCATCGAAGTGATTACGAACATAAAAACCAGAAGTTGCGTTATTCCCGAACACCAAGGTTGTAATATTGCAACAGCGTACAGCCACGTTTTAAAACGGAGTTATATGCTTGAAATAATTCCGATTTTACGAAATGAAAGAAGTCGCAAATCATGCCAACTCATCGTACAATATCGGATTTGCATGTCGGCATTTGTTCAATATCAAGCTCAATATGAAAAAGCCAGAGTAGAATTGAAAATTAAAATTCGTGAATATAAATTTCAAGAGCGTTTACGAGCCATGAAAATAAAAACAGACGTTCAGTATAACAAACACAATTACGCCAAAATAGTTCAAGTCAAAACCATAATACCACCTGCGGGTATTACTCTTGAAGAGCTAGATATAATTCCTACCGATGACGAAGGAAGTAATTTCAATGCATTCACTCAACCAAAACCTAATAATTTGGTTGAAGTAAATGTGCATTATTCCCAAACAGAAGCTCCAATCCATAATGGAGCTTGATAATCGCAATTCAATTGTAACTGTACCTTCGGGTTCTCATCAGACTTTTCAAAACGAATATATAACATCACATCCAATACCTGAAAATCAAAGCGAAACTAAAGATTTTTCAAAAGAACAATCTTTAACTTTAGATTTAATTCCGGTAGAAGGCAAAGAATATATTACATCAGATCCAATTATTTTAAACGGCATCGAATCTAAAGAGTTACTAACAGATTCCAACTCTCAAAGTGAATATATAATATCAGAATACGTACCTATTATAAATATAGAAAAAAATGTAAAATCAAAAGAAAACTCATGTGAAAAACCAGTTGATGAGCAACAAACAGATATAATAGAGGAACCAACAATTGTCAACTGCAACCGAAACACCAACCCCAATACCAACACAAACACCAACGGTCGAATAGTATAAAAGACGAAGACGACGAAGGTAGTTAAGTTAACAAACAGGCAGAGGCATTACGCAGCGGAGTGTCAACGAGTGCGGTAGTGCGGTTATCTTTTCATATAATGTAAGAACGTTCGAATAATAAAAAAGAAGACTTTTGTGTGCCGTCGTTTTTTGTCCTATACAAAATACAATAGAGGATAGGAGTCAACAAGTGTAATCGAACAAACAAGTTTAATACCCCAAGAAAATACAAAAACAAGATTAATCGAACAAACAAGTTTAATACAAGAATTAATGGAAGAATCAATTCCAGAACTAATATCTAATGAAGACGACGCAAATAATGAAAACACAAATTTAGAATTAATATCAAATCTAACATCAAATGAAAATGCAAATGCAGTAGGAAATTAAAGAAAGTAATTTCAATACATTCACTCAACCAAAACCTAATAATTTGGTTGAAGTAAATGTGCATTATTCCCAAACAGAAGCTCCAATCCATAATGGAGCTTGATAATGGCAATTCAATTGTAACTGTACCTTCGGGTTCTCATCAGACGGGTTCTTATCAGAAAACGAATATATAACATCACATCCAATACCTGAAAATCAAAGCGAAACTAAAGATTTTTCGAAAGATCAATCTTTGATTTAATTCCGGTAGAAGGCAAAGAATATATTACATCAGATCCAATTATTTTAAACGGTAACGAATCTAAAGAGTTTCTAACAGATTCCAACTCTCAAAGTGAATATATAATATCAGAATTCATGCCTATTATAAAACTAGAAAAAAATGTAAAATCAAAAGAAAACTCAAGTGAAAAACCAGTTGATGAGCAACAAACAAATATAATAGAGGAACCAACAACTACAAATTGTTGTCAACTGCCGAAACACCAACACCAATACCAACACAAACACCAACGGTCGAATAGTATAAAAGACGAAGACGACGAAGGCAGAGGCATTAAGCAGCGGAGTGTCAACGAGTGCGGTAGTGCGGTTAACTTTTTATATAATGTAAGAATAATAAAAAAGAAGACTTTCGTGTGCCGTCGTTTTTTGTTCTTAACAAAATACAATAGAGGATAGGAGTCAACAAGTGTAATCGAACAAACAAGTTTAGTACCCCAAGAAAATACAAAAACAAGATTAATCGAACAAACAAGTTTAATACAAGAATTAATTGAAGAATCAATTCCAGAAGTAATATCTAATGAAGACGACGCAAATAATGAAAACACAAATTTAGAATTAATATCAAATCTAACATCAAATGAAAATGCAAATGCAGTAGTTGAAAGTTTCTTCAATCCTAACAAAAAAAGCTTTGATTACTGCTCTGATTTTCCTACCACCATCGAAGTAGATGATGAACATATGTTGAATGATAAAGCTTGCTTTATAGATAGCAGATTGAGTCCAAATGAACAACTTACTACGTCGTTAAAATTGCGCCAAGGTCTACCTCTTGATCAAGGCTACGTAAAAATACAAAAAGATCTTATAAACCACGATCTTGATAATGATCTTGTTAAGTTTATTCCCAGTTTGGAAGATAAAAATATTCTGTCATTACCACTGAAGGATAAGAACAATGAGAAGAGCATTTTTGAGAAAGCCTGTCAACATCCTGTAATAATGAAAGATATATCAAAAGATCTCATCGACACTCCTATGGAAAATGAGCATTTTAAACTATTTAATAAAACATCACCAGTATCATCTTATGTATCAGTGAATCCAAGAACCGGCGACAAAATTCATCGAAGTGATTACGAACATAAAAACCAAGTCAAAATTCCATTTCTTTCCTACTTTAAATGAAGATATACAAAAACAAAAGGAATATCTCGACAAAGTGTATCGTTCTATCAACCCAGTGATCAGCGAAGCAACTTATAGTTTACAGCAATCGATATGGTATACCAACAGATGCACGACGTTTTTGTATCGTCAATGGAGAGGATAGCTGCTTTCTTCGAAACACCACTTACGTATCGTGCCACCAGGGGCAAAGACTAATACCTGTTGATCCCCCAGAGCTATTGCCTGTGATCTACTTACCGGGGTCTTCGGACGCTCGTGTTTCTACCTACTGGGGTTTTCGGACGCCCGTGTTTCTACCTACCGGGGTTTTCGGACGCCCGTGTTTCTACCTATCGAGGTCTTAGGGCGCTCGTGTTTCTACCTACCGGGGTGTTCGGAAACGAACTGAATATTGCTAAATACATAAATAAACATTAAAAATAAACAGAGCAAATACAGTCCACAAACATACGTCAAAAAGAATTGTAAACAAAAACATAGAATCTTATATACTAAAATTAATGTTGCTACTGTATACAAAGTCATATGACTAAATTCTTGTTACAAATTGGAAATACAAAGAAAAGTGGTTACAAGTGAATTTTGGTGCGTTTTAATTTCTTTGAAAATCTTTCTTACGGAAAATGTTAGAGTTTAACTTTTAGTCTTTATAAAAGTCTTGAGTCAGACAGTACTCAGGAGTCATCTGACCTTAGCATTTTTGTCCCCTGAGGATTTTGCATATGACTATTTTAAAGGGCCTGGGTATAATGCCTTAATTAGAGGAGAAGTTGTTCACTTGATTCAGTATAAAGCAGTCTCAGTTTCAGCACATTTAATCAATGGGTCAACTCCCAGTTTCTTACAATGGTGTTCAAAAGTACTTGTAATCGCGGACAAGAATCCTAGCTGATGTAGCGACCTCGGTAGAATGTAATCCAATGTTACCGGTCATGTACCAATTGGGGGGAGTATGATACACATTATCTTACGCACTTCATAGAACTATTACACCTTCGTACATAAGTCCTCTCGCTTATTCCAAAGTGGGAATTCCAGACTATCGATGATCTCGTCTCCACAGGAATATATACGTTAAAGGAATTGCAAGGATTACAACGGTCGTTGTTAGTACCTGATGAGGGAAAGACAATTATATCTTCATTATCGAAGGATGCTGTATCATCGGAAAATGGTCATGCTCAAGTAGTCGTTTCACATGCATTCACACCGACAGATTTTGAAGTTATTAAGGGAAAAGTAGAGGGCATTGTCGAGAAATTTTACTCAAAACTAGGAGTGTACGAATGTACAATGTTTATTACAAATGTTTAAATTAGAGATGTTAAACTTCATGTTGGCAACGCCTTTAAAGTTCCACTCGTCAGCCACGTTGCATTTTGTGGACGTGACTACACGTCATTTGTGGATTATAGAAGTAGTTCCACACCACAATTTGACTAATCTGTCTGGCTAGTTGCCAAATTGTGGATTATACAAGTATTTTCACACCACAACTTGACTAATCTGTCGGACTAGTTGCTAAATTGTGGAAACCATCGTAAAGAAAATTCATATAGACACGACACGTTGAAAGAAAAGTAACCTTAAATTTAAAAAGTAAGATAAATCATAGAACAACCTAAAATTGAAAACCGAAAAATTGTAAAAAAGATAGATAAGAAACTAATGTAAGTTTTTCCTTTATAACAAATTGTAAAATACTAATATTAATGAATTATTAAAGGTTTTAACTGACAATAGTCTGTTCAGTAACGTTAAATCGATTTTTCTTATTGTTGAGCCAACCTCGCCAACACTTCAATTAGAATAATTAATCGAACAATGCTTAAATTTAAAACGAATCCACAAATAATTAATGTCAACTGAAATATGTAAACAATAACATAGAATTTGTTCTTTTGACCTCTGAATAATATATCAAGTAAATAATGTAAACATAAACCGAATTATCAAGAACGAAAGTGGACGTGTTTTAATTTTTCTTGGAAAATTTTATAAGTCTTTTTTCCCTAGTTTTTTTTTTATAAACAAAGCCTAGTCAGAAACTAGGAGACTTTGTTTCTTTCGTCTTTGGCAGGTTTGTCTGCTTCCGTATTATTATGTTTTTATTACATATAGTTATCAATATTTTTAAGCTCCGTTATGAAAATCGACCACTAGGGGATCTCATATTTGTCTGATGGGATCGGATGTTAGACTTCATTCTGGTTAGACGAGCCCATAGGATGGGACAACCTCAAAGAACTTATAGGTTAGAAGACATCTATATCCAAGATGAAGAACCAGTAGAGCCATTAAGAATTTCATTAAGCCGAATTTGGACTTAAACTATAATTTTTCTCTATTTTAATATTTGATAAAATGGATCGCAGACAGCGAACAGATGCGCCGATAAGGCAAACTGAAGAAGCTACCACAAGTTCTGGAAAACCAAACAGGAGTGGAGCTGCGCAGAAGAAGGGGAATAACTCCCGTGATGCCCGAAGACTCTCAGCTTTTAACGAGAAAAAGGCGGAGAGAGTCTAACCAGGTTGAAGTAGACGAGAAGAGTCAGGACGCTCTTTCTCGGGTTCGGAATCCGAAATCTACTTACAGGCCTAAAGCCAAAGAACAAAAGGCTACAGTTGAGACGTCACGACAGGACGGAATCCTCTATGAAGGACTGTTTTCCGGTGGAAAGCCTGTTGTTGAGCAGAGTACTCACAACATGGAATTCTCTACATTCCCGTTATTAGTCGAGCAAACATACGATGCTTTGGAGAAGACTGATGGTAGATTGCGAAGACGCATGCCCTTCTGCATGTATCAGCACTACATGACGGAAATTCTCACAGCATATTTGATACGCCATTCAAAAGACGAAAACGAGGACCAGCGTTTTTCGGGTGAGGATGACCCGTATCGGATAATAAACGCAAAACGTCTTAGGATGCCATTGATATTCGAGGAATATATGTCTGGCATTCATACCAATATCACACCTAGTGGTGCAAGAGTATTGGTCAACTACCCTGCTGCTGGAATTCCGCGGCCGAGGATAGCGAATAGTGAATAAAAACGGTTATACTGTTGATAAGGTAAAAATCGTCAATAAACTCAATTCAAATTTACATGTGGTCAACCAAAAATACAGTGGTTACAACAGAAAAACTGTATAGTGTGATCCCCTGATGATGTAAGGTTAACAGTGGAACTAAACCATAGTATAAAAGAAGCCACAACATAAGTGTAAAATCACTTTAGTTTTGTACTCCAAGTGCGACGTGGTTTTTCAACAGCGCCCACCCAAGTGAGAACCCCCCGAAGAATACAAACCCCAGAGTAAAAAGAATCCCCTTGATATATCTCAACGCTACATTGACGCCCAACGAGTGGTACACTTAGAAAGGAATATCAATTTTGAAAACGAGATAAATTAAAAACAAAATGGCACAATTTACTGATGCCCAATTAAAGAAATTTATAAACGCTATGAAGGATACGACCAAAGGCAGTTTCAGTAATTGCACTGCGAGGTTTAAGGGAGAGAAAGACTCCCAGGCGGTAGAATCATTTATCACCACTATCCAGGTGTATAAAGACATAGTAGGAATCAGCGACAGTGACGCTATCCTTGCATTTCCCCTCCTTTTGGAAGATAGCGCTGTCACATGGTGGCAAGGAGTGAAAGCAGAAGCTGAGAGCTGGGAACACGTCATCTCATTGTTACGTAATGCCTACGCACCCGCTAAACCAGCGTACATGGAGATATTCGACAACAAACAAAAACCTTCGGAGACAACAGACGATTTCATTACAACAAAACGAGCTTTACTTGCTATGATCCCTGCACCAGCTCCAAAGGGACAGATGATGTTGGACATGATTTTATGGTTTATTGAACATCCGCATACGAGAAGGAGTGCCGAGAGACGCTTTCAAATCCTTCCAGGAATTGCTCAGTAAGGCCAGGGAAGTTGAATCACAACTCCGCGAAAAGCAACCGCCAAAAGAGTTATTGGAAATGGACAAAAAGAGATGTAACTTCTGCAAGTTTACAGGGCACACAGCAGCGGACTGTCGAAAGAAACTAATCAAAAGCCAACTGCATATTAAAATCTGGGACGCGTTGAAACAAGCTCTCATTAAAAAGTTTGGAACAAAACTACCGTCCGCTGAAGTCCACCGCCGCAGGCTGAGAGTCAGGCAAAAGAAGTCAACCGAAACGTTATTAGAATACTTGTACGCACTTTTAGAAATAGGTAGCAAAATTGAGTTGGATGCCGAGAGTCTCATCGACTATTTCGTTGAGGGTGTGAAGGAGTCACAGCCAACGAACTCTTTATTAATTGCTCTACAGCAATTCTTAGGTTGTCAACCCTCGGCTCTACTTCGATAGTGGATCAAGTACCGAAGTGTGGTCGATTATTCGATAGCCAAAATGGGAAGACCAAAATTATGTATAAATAGGGAATGTTTTGAACAATAAAATCAGAGACCGATAGTGGAGTCAACGAAGCACATACTGAGTTTTATTTGATATTTGGCAACTCGCCTAAAAATACAAACTTGGATCTTCTTCGTCATCCACAGTACCAATCTCCAATTTGCAATCTTGCAATAGAGGTCCGAGCGATAGCAAATACTGCTAAGCGATCGGTGCTGTAACTGGCAACATTACATGGCGATCTTGCCAGGAGATCTAGTCTAAAAAAAAGGAAAGGGGTTCAAGACACTCAGCCAATAGGAGTTGTCCGTTGTTATATTTTTAAATTTCTTTTACGAATGTCAAACTCCGCACAACTGGCCCTTGCAGCCAGCCTAATAGAGGAAGCACAGGCTTTGCTAACAACTACGCCTCCGAGGAGACCTGAGCCAAGCAGAGTCGGCCCCAAACCGTTGACCATAGCAGAATAGAAGTTCCAAACTTCAATAAATTTAAAAAAAAACAAGATGACATTTATCTTTGACAGTTTGCAAAATATTGCAAAATTTTGTAATGTTTTATTTCTTGTAAGTATTTCTCACTAAATTAGTTTCTACCTAAGGAAATTAACCAAAAATAAATTGAATCGAACAATCAGAAAACAAATAATAAAAAGTAACGTCGTAGGCAGAAGATTGTCTGTCTAAAATTTTGTAAAAAAAAAAGTAAAATAATGAAAGAAAACAAACGTATATGGTATTGTTTTACCTGTGAGTTTATTCAAGCGTGAGTTGGGAATATACCCACAACTTGGTAGATTCATGAGCAGAGAAGATAAACTTAGGCTGAAGCCTAAAAGCCTAGGCTTTCGCCTATTTCAGTATTTCGAGCCTATTTTCAAGCACCGAGCCTAATCAAGCCTATTCTTGTAATTTAACGAAATTTCATTCTAAAATTCATGAAAAGAAGTGTTTTTTATGCAAACCAACACGATCATTTGATTTGCGAGTCTTATAAATGTGTTGTCGATACTATCGAGTCGATAGCT
Organism: Melanostoma mellinum; assembly: GCA_914767635.1. Lineage (NCBI taxonomy): Eukaryota > Metazoa > Arthropoda > Insecta > Diptera > Syrphidae > Melanostoma > Melanostoma mellinum. Next base: position 175,177,638 of record OU612060.1, read on the forward strand.
GAATAATAAACAGAAAAATGTCGCCGTTTAGACTGCCGCTGTTGTGGTCGAAGAAAAAAATATGGCTGTAATGGAAAATGAATACAAAGTAAACAAACAATGTGACAGCATTTCTTTTGCCTCCAAATTGTTTGCTTCCTTTTTTTCGTTCACAACATTACACATTCTCAATACACGAGTAAAGGATAAACGGTTGTTTGTTTACATTTCTCGCGTACTCTTTTTGTTCTTTTCGTGGTGTCGATGTGTAAAGTCAGGTTTTTGTTTAATGATACTAATTAGATTAATTGAAGTAAAGATCAAGATAAAATCTAATCCCAAAATAAAAATCTCTAGTGTATGGCTTAAAGAGTATATGTAAATAGGGTTGCCAGCCCTCTCCCCTAATAAAAAAAAAAAAAAAAAAAAAGAGAGTGAGAAAAAAAAGGAAAATATTGAAAGAAAAGAATGTAAATAAAAGTACCCTCGGTTAAGCCACAGAACAAAAAAAAAAAAAAAGAAAAAAAAGAAACTTCGAGTGGCGCGATTTTTATTTATTTCCAGAAAACCCAGTTCCAGGTAGTGCACTGCGCGGGACCGGAGAATGGCTTCAAAAGTCATAGCTTCTGAGTAAGTAATATGAAAACAATAAAACAAAAACAAAATTTTTTTTTTGGTCGTGCTTACGTGCTTAGGAAACTTTTATTGATCCTTTTCCATAATCTTATTCCTAGAAGTGGTGTATAACAATTACTTGTATGGCTTTCCATACATTCATATAAACAAACAAAAATTTTACTAAGGAATCAGGGTTGCCACCTCACACAAAAAAAAATTTTTTTAAGATTAGTTAATTTACTTTGTTTAGAGTATTTTTTTTTTTTTTTCTTCAATTATTCCAAGAAAATTTTGAGTTGTTATTGGAAAAGAAATTAAGAAAGAAATTAGAATTTATCGTCATACAGTTACAAGTTGCCGTTTACGTTTACGAGAGTTATATTAGCCCGTATGTAACTTCTGAGTACGTTATCCGGACTGGTTATGTGACCCCACAGACAAGGAATTTAGAGTGGAATCCCCTACCTGCAGGATGGTTTCCTGCTACTGGCGTGGCGAATGGAAATCTGCTAGGATATCTGTTCACTCACCAGCTCAAAACAATAACAAATAATATTATTTATTAAAATAAATTTAAAACATAAATTTTTTCGATATAATTATACATAAAATTAATTTATGTGCATTGATTACACAGGTGGATTATACTATTATCTCGTGTTATCATTTTTTGTTTATGTCATGTATATTCATTAATCATTTCGTCTCTTTACATGTACACAACGAGTAAGAAGAGTATCACCATTGATCAGTGTATACCAGTTATCGAGACGACGAAATATAAAAAAGCCACCTATTGAGGAATATGTATCGAACGACGAGAGCTGGCAACTCTCGTGTTCGATGATTGGGAAGAACGATAATTATTCCTGTAGCGGATCTACATTATTAATAATAATAATAATGTAGATCTACATTATTAAGAATAATAACAATTATAAAAATCTTTAATAATAAAATTATGGCAAGACAAAAGAAGCCGCTGCAAAATGAAAAGTAAAACGCAGCAGCATCTTACGTGAATGCGTCCATTCCACTCTCACGAAAAATGTTTCGTCAAGGTAGTTGACGAAACTAATACATATGCATTTTGTGGTCGCCATGCCTTTTCCGGCATCACACACTTTTTCTCAATTTGACAACCAAACCTGTTAGACGTGCCACTATTGGATAAGGAAAAACCTTGCTCGGATATTTTCAACTACTTGTAACTAAAACTATTGTATTGTTATACTAAACTAAAATAAAGAGAAAGTTAAATTAAAATAAAATAAAGAGAAAGTTAAACTAAAGTCACGAAGCGAGGAGTATTTAATCGGAAAACAAATTGGAAAGCAGAAGAGGCGAAACAGGTAACCTGCGACGATACATACGGGCACATGCATCGGTGCCCCCATAAGGTTACATTGGTGACCCCGAAACAAACACGCACCGCCTTAACAAGGAAGCACTGCGTGCTGACACAATTTTACCGCCGCCGACACGTCATCCATGCATCCAAGCATACGATCAACCAGAAAGCTTATCTCAGAGCGATACTTCTGGCCAAATATGAACAAAGACATTAACAATTGGACTCGCTGTTGTATAGGGTGTCAAAAATCTAAGGTGCAGAGACACACCAAATCAGAACATGGTAAATTCGATATACCAGCTGGTCGATTCGATCACATTCACATCGATTTGGTTGGACCTCTCCCTTCGTCCAATGGTTTTTCATATATCCTCACAGCAGTCGACAGATTCACAAGATGGCCAGAAGCCTATCCTCTGATCGATACATCTGCCAGTTCAATCGCTAAAGCGTTTGTCGAAAACTTCATTGCCCGTTTTGGTACTCCTTTAAAAATCACTACGGACCAAGGAAATCAATTCGAATCGAAACTCTTTAGCGAACTGTCCAAATTGCTGGGTGTGCACAAGATCCACACGACACCATACCATCCACAAGCCAACGGAATGGTTGAGAGGTTTCACAGGCAACTCAAGTGTTCATTGAAAGCTAGGTGTAATACCATCAATTGGAGCTCAGAACTCCCGATTATCCTGCTCGGAATTCGCTGCGCCGTGAAAGAAGACCTAAATGCTTCGGCAGCAGAAATGGTATACGGACAAAATCTGAGACTTCCCGGTGAGATTTTCATTGGCAGTCAAAATCAACCGATTTCTCCCGACATCTTGATAGAAAAGCTTCGAAACACAATGAGAAACCTCATTCCAACCGAACCAAGACAAGCGAAACAAGAAATCTTCATTCCAAAAAGCTTGAATGACTGCAAACAAGTTTTCGTCAGAATCGACAAGGTAAAGACCGGCCTTATGCCGTCATACGAAGGTCCATACGAAGTAATTCGCCGACTTCGAAAATTTTTTTTAGTTAGAGTGAAGAACAAAAGCGTATCGATCTCCATTGACCGACTCAAGCCTGCTCACTGCACCGAAAACTCAGTTGAGTTGAGGAACTGAACTTTCAAGAGGGGAACTCGATTGGAGGAGGGTGATGTAGCGGATCTACATTATTAATAATAATAATAATGTAGATCTACATTATTAAGAATAATAACAATTATAAAAATCTTTAATAATAAAATTATGGCAAGACAAAAGAAGCCGCTGCAAAATGAAAAGTAAAACGCAGCAGCATCTTACGTGAATGCGTCCATTCCACTCTCACGAAAAATGTTTCGTCAAGGTAGTTGACGAAACTAATACATATGCATTTTGTGGTCGCCATGCCTTTTCCGGCATCACACACTTTTTCTCAATTTGACAACCAAACCTGTTAGACGTGCCACTATTGGATAAGGAAAAACCTTGCTCGGATATTTTCAACTACTTGTAACTAAAACTATTGTATTGTTATACTAAACTAAAATAAAGAGAAAGTTAAATTAAAATAAAATAAAGAGAAAGTTAAACTAAAGTCACGAAGCGAGGAGTATTTAATCGGAAAACAAATTGGAAAGCAGAAGAGGCGAAACAGGTAACCTGCGACGATACATACGGGCACATGCATCGGTGCCCCCATAAGGTTACATTGGTGACCCCGAAACAAACACGCACCGCCTTAACAAGGAAGCACTGCGTGCTGACACAATTTTACCGCCGCCGACACGTCATCCATGCATCCAAGCATACGATCAACCAGAAAGCTTATCTCAGAGCGATACTTCTGGCCAAATATGAACAAAGACATTAACAATTGGACTCGCTGTTGTATAGGGTGTCAAAAATCTAAGGTGCAGAGACACACCAAATCAGAACATGGTAAATTCGATATACCAGCTGGTCGATTCGATCACATTCACATCGATTTGGTTGGACCTCTCCCTTCGTCCAATGGTTTTTCATATATCCTCACAGCAGTCGACAGATTCACAAGATGGCCAGAAGCCTATCCTCTGATCGATACATCTGCCAGTTCAATCGCTAAAGCGTTTGTCGAAAACTTCATTGCCCGTTTTGGTACTCCTTTAAAAATCACTACGGACCAAGGAAATCAATTCGAATCGAAACTCTTTAGCGAACTGTCCAAATTGCTGGGTGTGCACAAGATCCACACGACACCATACCATCCACAAGCCAACGGAATGGTTGAGAGGTTTCACAGGCAACTCAAGTGTTCATTGAAAGCTAGGTGTAATACCATCAATTGGAGCTCAGAACTCCCGATTATCCTGCTCGGAATTCGCTGCGCCGTGAAAGAAGACCTAAATGCTTCGGCAGCAGAAATGGTATACGGACAAAATCTGAGACTTCCCGGTGAGATTTTCATTGGCAGTCAAAATCAACCGATTTCTCCCGACATCTTGATAGAAAAGCTTCGAAACACAATGAGAAACCTCATTCCAACCGAACCAAGACAAGCGAAACAAGAAATCTTCATTCCAAAAAGCTTGAATGACTGCAAACAAGTTTTCGTCAGAATCGACAAGGTAAAGACCGGCCTTATGCCGTCATACGAAGGTCCATACGAAGTAATTCGCCGACTTCGAAAATTTTTTTTAGTTAGAGTGAAGAACAAAAGCGTATCGATCTCCATTGACCGACTCAAGCCTGCTCACTGCACCGAAAACTCAGTTGAGTTGAGGAACTGAACTTTCAAGAGGGGAACTCGATTGGAGGAGGGTGATGTAGCGGATCTACATTATTAATAATAATAATAATGTAGATCTACATTATTAAGAATAATAACAATTATAAAAATCTTTAATAATAAAATTATGGCAAGACAAAAGAAGCCGCTGCAAAATGAAAAGTAAAACGCAGCAGCATCTTACGTGAATGCGTCCATTCCACTCTCACGAAAAATGTTTCGTCAAGGTAGTTGACGAAACTAATACATATGCATTTTGTGGTCGCCATGCCTTTTCCGGCATCACACACTTTTTCTCAATTTGACAACCAAACCTGTTAGACGTGCCACTATTGGATAAGGAAAAACCTTGCTCGGATATTTTCAACTACTTGTAACTAAAACTATTGTATTGTTATACTAAACTAAAATAAAGAGAAAGTTAAATTAAAATAAAATAAAGAGAAAGTTAAACTAAAGTCACGAAGCGAGGAGTATTTAATCGGAAAACAAATTGGAAAGCAGAAGAGGCGAAACAGGTAACCTGCGACGATACATACGGGCACATGCATCGGTGCCCCCATAAGGTTACATTCCTATCGAAACTTTTTCTATAAATACATGAGTTTTGATCGAAAGAAGAGAGTTATATTTCAGATGGAGCAGAGGAAAGACCTAAGGGAAAGACAAAACATTATAAAGGGAAAGTAGATCCGTTGTGATCCAATAAAATTAATTGAAGTGGTTTTTTAGGTTTATTTTTCCACTATAAAAAAGATGTGTTTTATTTATAGAAAGAAAATCAATCTTTGACGTCGAAACATTGGTCCATAACGAAGCCGGATAGATCTAGTGCATACATAAGGAAAGAAGTTAAAATACAAGTAAGCGCAAAATCGGAAAGTTTCAGAGAATATGTAAGTACAAAATGAAATAATAAAATATAAAAGCGATAGAAGGAAAGAAAGTACAGTCCGCTACTCAGAAAAAAAAACAATGCTACATAAGGCACGTACGCCACGATGCTACATAAGGCACGTACGTACACACGGTCTGAATGTACGCAACAAAAATAACAAACGAAAGACACACAGAAAGACAAAAAAAGTTTAACACAGCGTAGCTGTGGTCGCGACGAAAGAATTTTCATTTCAGCATTTTTTACAACTAACAGAGTGTACACACACATTACATATGGATACCCAAGCCCAAAGACAAGAGAGATCATTCTTTAGTTTGTCGTGTGCCAGTAAGCATCAGTAAGAGCAAAAGAGTTTTTTTCAAGTGAAAGATTTATAAAATAAATTTGTAGTTTGAATTTTGAAAGCAAGTTAGTAGAGATAAAATTATTAGCGATCTCTAGTAGTGTAGAAGTAGTGTGAATATAAAACAAAGTATAAAGATTGGAAAGATAGTTTGGTGAGAAAGCCAGCGGAAAGAAAATATAAATTGGAAAGACGTAAATTTGGTAAGAGAAGGGAATTAATGATAATTGATTTTTTATTGAGATTTTTTTTTCATAGGTACGAATTTTACGTGAGTAAGAAAAAGGAAAGAAAAATTTGGAAAGATATAAACAGGAAAGAAAATGGAAAATCACGAATATACATTCAAGGCAGGATGCAATGCCATGTTCCGCATGGTGGCATTCGTGGAGTCAAACATGTTCGCCGACAGCACCTTGGAAGCAGTCAAGGTAAGGATAGAGGCGCTTGAGGACGCATGGCGGCAAATGAAGTCGGGCGAAAAGGAGATCGCCAAGACAGAGGATGTGCTCCGATTGGCGGAGATTGAGAGGAAGGCCGCCGAGGCGGAAGAAAAATATTTTTCGGCATCGGCCGCGCTCAAGGAAAGACGGTCAGTATTGGAGAGTCAGGAAAGACGGAAAGACGCGCCGCCTATTTCGGTGCAAGTGAACCTGCCATTCTCCCAGCAGGATGTAAACAATACATGGGGGCAATTCGACGGAGAGATTACAAAATGGCAAGGGTTTCGCGACAGATTTGTTGCGGCGGTCCACGAGAATGACCGGATTTCTCCGGCATACAAATTTTCATACCTGAGAGCGTCGCTGGTCGGAAAGGCTGCTCGAACGCTGGGAGAGTGGCAGCTGACCGAGAAGAATTATAACTGTGCATAATGAAGAGCGAGAACTTCCCACCATCTGCGTGGGCATTGGGGCGCATCTCGAAGCTGATTCGGAGTAAAGACGGACTTGTTAGGAATGTGGTAGTGACTACGGCAACCAATCAGCTGACAAGGCCAGTACAGAAGATCCGCATCCTTCCAACGCAGGAGTAAATGTATGGTTATCAAATATTGACGATGGAAAACCGTAGGTTTTCGCCGGGACTGTATCGAACGATGAGAGCTGGCAACTCTCGTGTTCGATGATTGGGAAGAACGATAATTATTCCTATCGAAACTTTTTCTATAAATACATGAGTTTTGATCGAAAGAAGAGAGTTATATTTCAGATGGAGCAGAGGAAAGACCTAAGGGAAAGACAAAACATTATAAAGGGAAAGTAGATCCGTTGTGATCCAATAAAATTAATTGAAGTGGTTTTTTTAGGTTTATTTTTCCACTATAAAAAAGATGTGTTTTATTTATAGAAAGAAAATCAATCTTTGACGTCGAAACACTTTGATTTAATTCCGGTAGAAGGCAAAGAATATATTACATCAGATCCAATTGTTTTAAACGGCAACGAATCTAAAGAGTTTCTAACAGATTCCAACTCTCAAAGTGAATATATAATATCAGAATACATGCCTATTATAAAACTAGAAAAAAATGTAAAATCAAAAGAAAACTCAAGTGAAAAACCAGTTCATAAGCAACAAACAAATATAATAGAGGAACCCAACAACTACAAATTGTCAACTGCAACCGAAACACCAACCCCAATACCAACACAAACACCAACGGTCGAATAGTATAAAAGACGAAGACGACGAAGGCAGAGGCATTAAGCAGCGGAGTGTCAACGAGTGCGGTAGTGCGGTTATCTTTTCATATAATGTAAGAACGTTCGAATAATAAAAAAAGAAGACTTTCGTGTGCCGTCGTTTTTTGTTCTATACAAAATACAATAGAGGATAGGAGTCAACAAGTGTAATCGAACAAACAAGTTTAATACCCCAAAAAAATACAGAAACAAGATTAATCGAGCAAACAAGTTTAATACAAGAATTAATGGAAGAATCAATTCCAGAAGTAATATCTAATGCAGACGACGCAAATAATGAAAACACAAATTTAGAATTAATATCAAATCTAACATCAAATGAAAATGCAAATGCAGTAGTTGAAAGTTTCTTCAATCCTAACAAAAAAAGCTCTAATTACTACTCTGATTTTCCTACCACCATCGAAGTAGATGATGAACATATATTGAATGATAAAGCTTGCTTTATAGATAGCAGATTGAGTCCAAATGAACAACTAACTATGTCGTTAAAATTGCGCCAAGGTCTTATTTAATGAGAGGGAAAATTTCTTTGTCAGCAAGAAAAAGATAAAGACATTTATTTTCTTTTAATATGGATAAAATGTATTTTATTTTTGCAAAAAATACAATTGGATAGATTTGATCAAGGCTACGTAAAAATACAAAAAGATCTTATAAACCACGATCTTGATAATGATCTTGTTAAGTTTATCCCCAGTTTGGAAGATAAAAATATTCTGTCATTACCACTGAAGGACAAGAACAATGAGAAGAGCATTTTTGAGAAAGCCTGTCAACATCCTATAATAAAAGATATATCAAAAGATCTCATAGACACTCCTATGGAAAATGAGCATTTTAAACTATTTAATAAAACATCACCAGTATCATCTTATGTATCAGTGAATCCAAGAACCGGCGACAAAATTCATCGAAGTGATTACGAACATAAAAACCAAGTCAAAATTCCATTTCTTTCCTACTTTAAATGAAGATATACAAAAACAAAAGGAATATCTCGACAAAGTGTATCGTTCTATCAACCCAGTGATCAGCGAAGCAACTTATAGTTTACAGCAATCGATATGGTATACCAACAGATGCACGACGTTTTTGTATCGTCAATGGAGAGGATAGCTGCTTTCTTCGAAACACCACTTACGTATCGTGCCACCAGGGGCAAAGACTAATACCTATTGATCCCCCAGAGCTATTGCCTGTGATCTACTTACCGGGGTCTTCGGACGCTCGTGTTTCTACCTACTGGGGTTTTCGGACGCCCGTGTTTCTACCTACCGGGGTTTTCGGACGCTCATGTTTCTACCTACCAAGGTCTTAGGGCCCTCGTGTTTCTACCTACCGGGGTTTTCGGACGCCCGTGTTTCTACCTATCGAGGTCTTAAGGCGCTCGTGTTTCTACCTCCCGGGGTTTTCGGACGCTCGTGTTTCTACCTACCGGGGTTTTCGGACGCTCGTGTTTCTACCTACCGGGGTCTTCGGACGCCCGTGTTTCTACCTGCTAGGGTCTTCAGACGTCTACGCGCTTCGACTTACCTGCGGCTACCTATAGGGTGAATATGTCGCAAAGGATTGTGTCGCTAGTGGCAGAAAGCTACATTCAACTATATAATTGCTAGTCACTTCTCTCCCATAGTTACTGCGAGATTAGTGTGAGCTTCCAGACCAAGGCCGTTAACCTGCCAAGAGCCCTAGAGGTCCTGGCGATACAAACAACAAGGAACATAGGCCGATAAGCAGAAGGTGCCACAGCAAACGATATACAAAAATATATATTACTTTTGTCAATTATAATACTAAATAGAATAAGTTCTAATAAAAGAGAATTTCTCGACCTTTGTGAAGTTTTGGTGTTTTTATTCACTAAACCATATCTTCACACAGGCTTGAAGGGCACTTGTGATCTCTGCCGGAGGGCATATAATAATACTCGACCGCCAACCCGCTGTGGGAAAGCTGTGATCTTACCGCACAGAGACAGTAAAGCGCCTGTGATCTTTGCCGGATGGCATATAATAATACTCAACCGCTAATCCCGCTCTCTCCTACAGGTACACCGCCGAATTAAGACCAGTTGACCTAGAGAAGCAAAAATGACAGCTGCAGACGAGAGCTCCTGTTACCAACGCTGTCTTGTACCATACTTGCGAGGAAGGCGTATAAGCGCCACATTTACACATATATATTGTAAAGTTGTGTTTGTAAATAAACTATAAAAAAGCGAAGTTCGAGTTTCTGACCTTCTATGCGAAGTTTTAGTGTTTTCATTCGCCGACCCTGGACAGCCGTGAGTCATACCCCGGCTGGAAAATAAAAAGCATCATCACAAAATATAAACGATCCTGAGTGGAGAGCTATAGCGAGAAATACATTTACTCCTATAACTGCTAGGGCTTCTCCGAATATTACTCATGACCCGACCCATAGGTCCCCTTTATTGAGAAGAGACGATGTGTGAGGACGAAAAACCCTTTAGCTTACTCTACGAAGGGCCGGCATCAAAAATTATCGATAATAGAGGTTCGACTGAAGTGATGACCTCTTTTTTCAGGGCTCAGAGTTCGCACTCACGGTCAGGAATAAAGAAGTGTTTTGTGATCACTTAACATTGTATCAAACGGAACATCCAAAATTTCTCATTTTTGAAATGAGTAATTTTGCCCATCTAAAAAGCTCTAACATTGACATAATGACATATACAAATACGAAACTGGTATCTATTATGCGGCATAGAAAAGACCAGGTCGATAGTCTTTATAAAAGTCTTGAGTCAGACATTACTCAGGAGTCATCTGACCATAGCATTTTTGTCCCCTGAGGATTTTGCATATGACTATTTTAAAGGGCCTGGGTATAATGCCTTAATTAGAGGAGAAGTTGTTCACTTGATTCAGTATAAAGCAGTCTCAGTTTCAGCACATTCAATCAATGGGTCCTGTACTCATCATGAACGCCCAGTTTCGTACAATGGTGTTCAAAGGTACTTGAAACCTCTGACAAGAATCCTAGCTGATATAGCGACCTCGGTAGAATGTAATCCAATGTTACCGGTTATGTATCAATTGGGGGGAGTATGGTACACATTATCTCACGCACTTCATAGAACTATTACATCTTCGTACATAAGTCCTCTCGCTTATTCAAAGTGGGAATTCCAGACTATCGATGATCTCGTCTACACAGGAATAACTATGTACGTTAAAGGAATTGCAAGTATTTCAACGGTCGTTGTTAGTACTTGATGAGGGAAAGACAATTATATCTTTGTTATCGAAGGATGCTGTCTGTATCATGGGCAAATGGTCATGCTCAAGTGGTCGTTTCACATGCATTCACACCGAGAAATTTTACTCAAAAATAGGAGTGTACGAATGTACAATGTTTATTACAAATGTTTAAATTAGAAATGTTAAACTTCAATTAGAATAATTAATCGAACAATGCTTAAATTTAAATAGAATCCACAAATAATTAATATCAACTGAAACAAACAATAACATAGAATTTGTGTTTGACCAATGCAGCCAAGATAATGCCATCGCTGCCATGGATTCTATTTCCGTAAAAGACAATATGGAAAGGGTCGCTAGTTTCTTCGACAGGTTCGAGCAGGAGCATGTGTCCTCCATAGCGTTGGCCACGTTTTTGGAGAGCACTGATGAGTACGAGGAGGAATTCGACAGAATAGACTCGCTCTGTACCGAACTGCGCCTAAAACTAGCTCGAAGAACTAACGATATTCAAGTTGCCAGTGCCATGCCGGTCAGAAGCAAGGAGACTTTGGTTCTTTCGTCTTTGGCATGTTTGTCTGCCTCCGTATTATTATGTTTTTATTAAATATAGTTATCAATATTTTTAAGCTCCGTTATGAAAATCCACCACTAGGGGATCTCATCTTTGTCTGATGGGATCGGATGTTTGACTTCATTCTGGTTAGACGAGCCCATAGGATGAAAACCGGAATGGGACGACCTCAAAGAACTTATAGGTTAAAAGACATCTATATCCAAGATGAAGAACCAGTAGAGCCATTAAGAATTTCATAAGCCGAATTTGGACTTAAACTATAATTTTTCTCTATTTTAATATTTGATAAAATGGATCGCAGACAGCGAACAGATGCGCCGATAAGGCAAACTGAAGAAGCTACCACAAGTTCTGGAAAACCAAACAGGAGTGGAGCTGAGCAGAAGAAGGGGAATAACTCCCGTGATGCCCGAAGACTCTCAGCTTTTAACGAGAAAAAGGCGGAGAGAGGCACCTGGTCTAACCAGGTTGAAGTAGACGAGAAGAGTCGGGACGCTCTTTCTCGGGTTCGGAATCCGAAATCTACTTACAGGCCTAAAGCCAAAGAACAAAAGGCTACAGTTGAGACGTCACCACAGGACGGAATCCTCTATGAAGGACTGTTTTCCGGTGGAAAGCCTGTTGTTGATCAGAGTACTCACAACATGGAATTCTCTACATTCCCGTTATTAGTCGAGCAAACATACGATGCTATGGAGAAGACTGATGGTAGATTGCGAAGACGCATGCCCTTCTGCATGTATCAGCACTACATGACGGAAATTCTCACAGCATATTTGATACGCCATTCAAAAGACGAAAACGAGGACCAGCGTTTTTCGGGTGAGGCTGACCCGTATCGGATAATAAACGCAGAACGTCTTAGGATGCCATTGATATTCGAGGAATTATATGTCTGGCATTCATACCAATATCACACCTAGTGGTGCAAGAGTATTGGTCAACTACCCTGCTGCTGGAATTCCGCGGCCGAGGATAGCTGCTACTAATGCTACTATTGAAGAAATAGTGAATAAAAACGGTTATACCGTTGATAAGGTAAAAATCGTCAATAAATAAACTATAATTTTTCTCTATTTTAATATTTGATAAAATGGATCGCAGACAGCGAACAGATGCGCCGATAAGGCAAACTGAAGAAGCTACCACAAGTTCTGGAAAACCAAACAGGAGTGGAGCTGGGCAGAAGAAGGGGAATAACTCCCGTGATGCCCGAAGACTCTCAGCTTTTAACGAGAAAAAGGCGGAGAGAGGCACCTGGTCTAACCAGGTTGAAGTAGACGAGAAGAGTCAGGACGCTCTTTCTCGGGTTCGGAATCCGAAATCTACTTACAGGCCTAAAGCCAAAGAACAAAAGGCTACAGTTGAGACGCCACCACAGGACGGAATCCTCTATGAAGGACTGTTTTCCGGTGGAAAGCCAGTTGTTGAGCAGAGTACTCACAACATGGAATTCTCTACATTCCCGTTATTAGTCGAGCAAACATACGATGCTATGGAGAAGACTGATGGTAGATTGCGAAGACGCATGCCTTTCTGCATGTATCAGCACTACATGACCGAAATTCTCACAGCATATTTGATACGCCATTCAAAAGACGAAAACGAGGACCAGCGTTTTTCGGGTGAGGCTAACCCGTATCGGATAATAAACGCAGAACGTCTTAGGATGCCATTGATATTCCAGGAATATATGTCTGGCATTCATACCAATATCACACCTAGTGGTGCAAGAGTATTGGTCAACTACCCTGCTGCTGGAATTCTGCGGCCGAGAATAGCTGTGCTACTATTGAAGAAATAGTGAATAAAAACGGTTATACCGTTGATAAGGTAAAAATCGTCAATAAATAAACTATAATTTTTCTCTATTTTAATATTTGATAAAATGGATCGCAGACAGCGAACAGATGCGCCGATAAGGCAAACTGAAGAAGCTACCACAAGTTCTGGAAAACCAAACAGGAGTGGAACTGGGTAGAAGAAGGGGAATAACTCCCGTGATGCCCGAAGACTCTCAGCTTTTAACGAGAAAAAGGCGGAGAGAGGCACCTGGTCTAACCAGGTTGAAGTAGACGAGAAGAGTCAGGACGCTCTTTCTCGGGTTCGGAATCCGAAATCTACTTACAGGCCTAAAGCCAAAGAACAAAAGGCTACAGTTGAGACGCCACCACAGGACGGAATCCTCTATGAAGGACTGTTTTCCGGTGGAAAGCCAGTTGTTGAGCAGAGAACTCACAACATGGAATTCTCTACATTCCCGTTATTAGTCGAGCAAACATACGATGCTATGGAGAAGACTGATGGTAGATTGCGAAGACGCATGCCTTTCTGCATGTATCAGCACTACATGACCGAAATTCTCACAGCATATTTGATACGCCATTCAAAAGACGAAAACGAGGACCAGCGTTTTTCGGGTGAGGCTGACCCGTATCGGATAATAAACGCAGAACGTCTTAGGATGCCATTGATATTCGAGGAATATATGTCTGGCATTCATACCAATATCACACCTAGTGGTGCAAGAGTATTGGTCAACTACCCTGCTGCTGGAATTCCGCGGCCGAGAATAGCTGTGCTACTATTGAAGAAATAGTGAATAAAAACGGTTATACCGTTGATAAGGTAAAAATCGTCAATAAACTCAATTCAAATTTACATGTGGTCAACCAAAAATACAGTGGTTACAACAGAAAAACTGTATAGTGTGATCCCCTGATGATGTAAGGTTAACAGTGGAACTAAACCATAGTATAAAAGAAGCCACAACATAAGTGTAAAATCACTTTAGTTTTGTACTCCAAGTGCGACGTGGTTTTTCAACAGCGCCCACCCAAGTGAGAACCCCCCGAAGAATACAAACCCCAGAGTAAAAAGAATCCCCTTGATATATCTCAACGCTACATTGACGCCCAACGAGTGGTACACTTAGAAAGGAATATCAATTTTGAAAACGAGATAAATTAAAAACAAAATGGCACAATTTACTGATGCCCAATTAAAGAAATTTATAAACGCTATGAAGGATACGACCAAAGGCAGTTTCAGTAATTGCACTGCGAGGTTTAAGGGAGAGAAAGACTCCCAGGCGGTAGAATCATTTATCACCACTATCCAGGTGTATAAAGACATAGTAGGAATCAGCGACAGTGACGCTATCCTTGCATTTCCCCTCCTTTTGGAAGATAGCGCTGTCACATGGTGGCAAGGAGTGAAAGCAGAAGCTGAGAGCTGGGAACACGTCATCTCATTGTTACGTAATGCCTACGCACCCGCTAAACCAGCGTACATGGAGATATTCCACAACAAACAAAAACCTTCGGAGACAAATGACGATTTCATTACAACAAAAGGAGCTTTACTTGCTATGATCCCTGCACCAGCTCCAAAGGGACCGATGATGTTGGACATTTATGGTTTATTGAACATCCGCATACGAGAAGGAGTGCCTAGAGACGCTTTCAAAACCTTCCAGAAATTGCTCAGTAAGGCCAGGGAAGTTGAATCACAACTCCGCGAAAAGCAACCGCCAAAAGAGTTATTGGAAATGGACAAAAAGAGATGTAACTTCTGCAAGTTTACAGGGCACACAGCAGCGGACTGTCGAAAGAAACTAATCAAAAGCCAACTGCATATTAAAATCTGGGACGCGTTGAAACAAGCTCTCATTAAAAAGTTTGGAACAAAACTACCGTCCGCTGAAGTCCACCGCCGCAGGCTGAGAGTCAGGCAAAAGAAGTCAACCGAAACGTTATTAGAATACTTGTACGCTCTTTTAGAAATAGGTAGCAAAATTGAGTTGGATGCCGAGAGTCTCATCGACTATTTCATTGAGGGTGTGAAGGAGTCACAGCCAACGAACTCTTTATTAATTGCTCTACAGCAATTCTTAGGTTGTCAACCCTCGGCTCTACTTCGATAGTGGATCAAGTACCGAAGTGTGGTCGATTATTCGATAGCCAAAATGGGAAGACCAAAATTATGTATAAATAGGGAATGTTTTGAACAATAAAATCAGAGACCGATAGTGGAGTCAACGAAGCACATACTGAGTTTTATTTGATATTTGGCAACTCGCCTAAAAATACAAACTTGGATCTTCTTCGTCATCCACAGTACCAATCTCCAATTTGCAATCTTGCAATAGAGGTCCGAGCGATAGCAAATACTGCTAAGCGATCGGTGCTGTAACTGGCAACATTACATGGCGATCTTGCCAGGAGATCTAGTCTAAAAAAAAGGAAAGGGGTTCAAGACACTCAGCCAATAGGAGTTGTCCGTTGTTATATTTTTAAATTTCTTTTACGAATGTCAAACTCCGCACAACTGGCCCTTGCAGCCAGCCTAATAGAGGAAGCACAGGCTTTGCTAACAACTACGCCTCCGAGGAGACCTGAGCCAAGCAGAGTCGGCCCCAAACCGTTGACCATAGCAGAATAGAAGTTCCAAACTTCAATAAATTTAAAAAAAAACAAGATGACATTTATCTTTGACAGTTTGCAAAATATTGCAAAATTTTGTAATGTTTTATTTCTTGTAAGTATTTCTCACTAAATTAGTTTCTACCTAAGGAAATTAACCAAAAATAAATTGAATCGAACAATCAGAAAACAAATAATAAAAAGTAACGTCGTAGGCAGAAGATTGTCTGTCTAAAATTTTGTAAAAAAAAAGTAAAATAATGAAAGAAAACAAACGTATATGGTATTGTTTTACCTGTGAGTTTATTCAAGCGTGAGTTGGGAATATACCCACAACTTGGTAGATTCATGAGCAGAGAAGATAAACTTAGGCTGAAGCCTAAAAGCCTAGGCTTTCGCCTATTTCAGTATTTCGAGCCTATTTTCAAGCACCGAGCCTAATCAAGCCTATTCTTGTAATTTAACGAAATTTCATTCTAAAATTCATGAAAAGAAGTGTTTTTTATGCAAACCAACACGATCATTTGATTTGCGAGTCTTATAAATGTGTTGTCGATACTATCGAGTCGATAGCTGAATAATAAACAGAAAAATGTCGCCGTTTAGACTGCCGCTGTTGTGGTCAATTATAAATAAACTGCTTGATTCGAAGAAAAAAATATGGCTGTAATGGAAAATGAATACAAAGTAAACAAACAATGTGACAGCATTTCTTTTGCCTCCAAATTGTTTGCTTCCTTTTTTTCGTTCACAACATTACACATTCTCAATACACGAGTAAAGGATTAACGGTTGTTTGTTTACATTTCTCGCGTACTCTTTTTGTTCTTTTCGTGGTGTCGATGTGTAAAGTCAGGTTTTTGTTTAATGATACTAATTAGATTAATTGAAGTAAAGATCAAGATAAAATCTAATCCCAAAATAAAAATCTCTAGTGTATGGCTTAAAGAGTATATGTAAATAGGGTTGCCAGCCCTCTCCCCTAATAAAAAAAAAAAAAAAAAAAAAGAGAGTGAGAAAAAAAAGGAAAATATTGAAAGAAAAGAATGTAAATAAAAGTACCCTCGGTTAAGCCACAGAACAAAAAAAAAAAAAAAGAAAAAAAAGAAAAAAAAGAAACTTCGAGTGGCGCGATTTTTATTTATTTCCAGAAAACCCAGTTCCAGGTAGTGCACTGCGCGGGACCGGAGAATGGCTTCAAAAGTCATAGCTTCTGAGTAAGTAATATGAAAACAATAAAACAAAAACAAAATTTTTTTTTTGGTCGTGCTTACGTGCTTAGGAAACTTTTATTGATCCTTTTCCATAATCTTATTCCTAGAAGTGGTGTATAACAATTACTTGTATGGCTTTCCATACATTCATATAAACAAACAAAAATTTTACTAAGGAATCAGGGTTGCCACCTCACACAAAAAAAAATTTTTTTAAGATTAGTTAATTTACTTTGTTTAGAGTATTTTTTTTTTTTTTTTCTTCAATTATTCCAAGAAAATTTTGAGTTGTTATTGGAAAAGAAATTAAGAAAGAAATTAGAATTTATCGTCATACAGTTACAAGTTGCCGTTTACGTTTACGAGAGTTATATTAGCCCGTATGTAACTTCTGAGTACGTTATCCGGACTGGTTATGTGACCTGCCAGACAAGGAATTTAGAGTGGAATCCCCTACCTGCAGGATGGTTTCCTGCTACTGGCGTGGCGAATGGAAATCTGCTAGGATATCTGTTCACTCAACAGCTCAAAACAATAACAAATAATGTCGGTTATATTAAATCAATTTAAAACATAAATTTTTTCGATATAATTATACATAAATTTAATTTATGTGCATTAATTACACAGGTGGATTATACTATTATCTCGTGTTATCGTTTTTTGTTTATGTCATGTATATTCATTAATCATTTCGTCTCTTTACATGTACACAACGAGTAAGAAGAGTATCACCATTGATCAGTGTATACCAGTTATCGAGACGACGAAATATAAAAAAGCCACCTATTGAGGAATATGTATCGAACGACGAGAGCTGACAACTCTCGTGTTCGATGATTGGGAAGAACGATAATTATTCCTATCGAAACTTTTTCTATAAATACATGAGTTTTGATCGAAAGAAGAGAGTTATATTTCAGATGGAGCAGAGGAAAGACCTAAGGGAAAGACAAAACATTATAAAGGGAAAGTAGATCCGTTGTGATCCAATAAAATTAATTGAAGTGGTTTTTTTAGGTTTATTTTTCCACTATAAAAAAGATGTGTTTTATTTATAGAAAGAAAATCAATCCTTAACGTCGAAACATTGGTCCATAACGAAGCCGGATAGATCTAGTGCATACATAAGGAAAGAAGTTAAAATACAAGTAAGCGCAAAATCGGAAAGTTTCAGAGAATATGTGTTCACAAGAATCGAGTGTGAACACTGCCACTCCTTACTCTCTTAATTTTATCACTCTAGGCACAAAGCTAGTACTGTTCGCTTTTAAAGTAGTTCGTCGCATAGCGACGACTACTCATTAGCTTGTCAACCATCAACCAACCAACACTCTTTTTTAATAAATTTGCTTTTGGGCCTTCCGCCATCTTACTTGGTTGAGTTTCTTTTACTTAAATTTTTTCCAAATTAAAAAGTTTCACCCTTATGGACTAAAAGAATGTATATTTAAACTAAAATTAAAAGAATTAATAAAGAATCCTACGTGCAACTGAAATAAAAGAAAAGGAATTTTGGTTTTCTTGTGTCTTGTGGAAAGCAGCAATTGTGGTCGCTGCATCATTTTGGTTTTCTGGTGTCTCGTGGAAATTCAACATTTTCGGATACTTTAACAATATGTAAGTACAAAATGAAATAATAAAATATAAAAGCGATAGAAGGAAAGAAAGTACAGTCCGCTACTGAGACAAGAAAAACAAAGGCACGTACGCCACGATGCTACATAAGGCACGTACGTACACACGGTCTGAATGTACGCAACAAAAATAACAAACGAAAGACACACAGAAAGACATAAAAAAGTTCAACACAGCCCAGTTGTGGTCGCGACGAAAGAATTTTCATTTCAGTATTTTTTACAACTAACAGAGTGTACACACACATTACATATGGATACACAAGACCAAAGACAAGAGAGATCGAAATGAACACGTGCCAATTGCGTGGCAACGAAACAAGAAAATAACAACACACTTATCCTCAGGTAACGTTTCTTTTTTGTTCGATTATTTTCTTTTGCTTACTTTTCTGCAATATTTCAATGAGTAAGAAAAAGGGGAGCAAGCAAATATGCGATTACATAGGTTTATACATGCGAAAAGGGGTGCAAAAGAAATATGCATGCCATTGCCTGTTGCTTCTGTTGGTTGTTGCTGCTGTGAGCGGCATTCACATTCATTAGTTTGTCGTGTGCCGGGCAATGAACATCAGAAGTGTTTTTTTTTAAGTGAAAATTTGAAAGAAAGTAAACTTTGTTGTTGAAAAAACAAGTCAAACGTAGATTAGATTAGTAGAGTAGATGCAAATTATTAGCGTTCGCTAGTAGTGTAGAAGTAGTGCGAACACAAAAACAATTAATAAGAACTACATATATTATAAAGATTTGAAGATTGGAAAGATGTGGGAAGATAGTTTGGTGAGAAAGCCAGCGGAAAGAAAACATAAATTGGAAAGACGTAAATTTGGTAAGAGAAGGGAATTAATTGATAATAGAGTTTTAATTGAAATTTTTCTTATAGTTAAAATTGGAAAGACATGAATTTGTTAAATTTGGAAAGACGTGAATCTGTTAAAATTGGAAAGACGTGAATTTGTTAAATTTGGAAAGACGTGAATCTGTTAAATTTGGAAAGACGTGAATTTGTTTAAAAAATGGAAAACCATGAATATACCTTTAAGGCAGGGTGCAATGCCATGTTCCGCATGGTGGCATTCGTGGAGTCAGAGATATTTGCCGACAGTACCTTGGAAGCAGTCAAGGTAAGGATAGAGGCGCTTGAGGACGCATGGCGGCAAATGAAGTCGGGCGAAAAGGAGATCGCCAAGACAGAGGATGTGCTCCGATTGGCGGAGATTGAGAGGAAGGCCGCCGAGGCGGAAGAAAAATATTTTTCGGCATCGGCCGCGCTCAAGGAAAGACGGTCAGTATTGGAGAGTCAGGAAAGACGGAAAGACGCGCCGCCTATTTCGGTGCAAGTGAACCTGCCATTCTCCCAGCAGGATGTAAACAATACATGGGGGCAATTCGACGGTGAGATAAAAAAATGGCAGGGGTTTCGCGACAGGTTTGTCGCGGCGGTCCACGACGTAGGCCTTCTGAGGCCTTCATCCATCTCCGTAGCACAATTTTTAGAAAATTGCTAACAGATTCAGTTAACACATTTTTTGTGTTCAGAATTATTGATAAGTATACGGATACGTGCTTGCCGGCTAAGGCTACGACTTTCAACACGATACACGAGCGTCTTCTTACATTCGGTACGTGTAGAAGTGCCTCTGGCATATTGTACATTTGTAAACTCTTCACAGAGTCGAAACAATCTTTAACATCAGGCCTTCTGCCATATGTTTTCAAAGACTAATTTTAAGGCCTTCGGCCATATTGGAGTAGAATTGTTTACGATATCTTGGCTCTAGTAAGCCTAGTAAATCACAAAATAGACATTGAAGAAATAGTGAATAATAACGGTTGTGCCGTCGATAAAGTAAAAATAGTCAATAAATTCCATTCAATTTTACATGTTGTTCGGTCAACAACCGAAGTATCTTCACATGCAGACTGCTGACGAAAGAAAGAAAGAAAACATAAATTAAATTGGAAAGACGTAAATTTGGAAAGAAAAAAGAAAGATGAAAGAGGAGACGTTTTACAATCAATTTACAAATTTACCAAACGAAACAAAAAATAATATTAAATACCTGTTATGTCATGCTAACGAAGGGTTTTTTCTAATGCAATGGCAAATAAAACCTTAGCCACTGACGATTAATTGGTCAATTATCAACACAATGATTAAAATAGTACATTAAATCAAGACTAATTCATTTAATTTGATTTCGTAAAGAAAACTACAGCCAGTTCATTGTAATCAATGATTTGACGATTTTCTATAATTTAACTGAGCAAATAGAGATTTGCAAAACTTTTCAACATCATCATGCAACTGTTCAACTTCTACACAACCATGGAGGAGTTAATAACACTAGATCCACTTCACATTCGATAACAATCAATTTGTATTGACAAAAGTGCAGATAAATCTACATAAACAAACACGGCATTACAATCTAAGGAGAAGGGCGTGGCGTCCCAGCATTGGCGAGCAGGTATATAAGAGAGTTAGAGTACTCTCCTCTGCCATCAACCATTTCACCGAAAAATTAGCGCCGATATGAGGGACCGTTTGAAGTGGTTCGATTCGACTCTCCGGTCATTGTCATGTTAAGGAGTGCAAAAGGGAAAGGAAATCTCTTTCGCGCCCATATAAAGGATGTACGAGGTTTCGCAGCTGACGACGTAGACGATATAAGGTTAGCAGATCGAGTAAATTTTATTCAGTCGTCGATCGGTAGTCAACCAGAGACAACGCAGAAGGCAGGAGGCGCAGAAGTCGTAATTCAGTCGTCGATCGGTAGTCAACCAGAGTCAATGCAGAAGACAGGAGACACAGAAGGCGTAATGGACGCTACACAACCTTGGGATCGAATACTTACTAGGCCAATGAAAATGACCGCTCCCAGTCGTACTGCCATCCTGTTGCCCTACTTACCAGTTTTCAAAGACCATGTTTTCAAAGACTAATTTTAAGGCCTTCGGCCATATTGGAGTAGATTTGTTTAAGATATCGTGGCTCTAGTAAGTCTAATAAAGCACAAAATAGACATTGAAGAAGTAGTGAATAATAACGGTTATGCCGTCGATAAGGTAAAAATAGTCAATAAATTTCATTCAATTTTACATGTTGTTCGGTCAACAACCGAAGTATCTTCACATGCAGAATGCTGACGAAAGAAAAAACATTAATTAAATTTGGAAAGACATAAATTGGAAAGAAAATGGAAAACCACGAATATACATTTAAGGCAGGATGCAATGCCATGTTCCGCATGGTGGCATTCGTAGAATCAGACATGTTCGCCGCTAGCACCTTGGAAGCAGTCAAGGTAAGGATAGAGGCGCTTGAGGACGCATGGCGGCAAATGAAGTCGGGCGAAAAGGAGATCGCCAAGACAGAGGATGTGCTCTGATTGGAGATTGAGAGGAAGGCCGCCGAGGCGGAAGGAAAGTATTTTTCGGCATCGGCCGCGCTCAAGGAAAGACGGTCAGTATTGGAGAGTCAGGAAAGACGGAAAGACGCGCCGCCTATTTCGGTGCAAGTGAACCTGCCATTCTCCCAGCAGGATGTAAACAATACATGGGGGCAATTCGACGGAGAGATTACAAAATGGCAAGGGTTTCGCGACAGATTTGTTGCGGCGGTCCACGAGAATGACCGGATTTCTCCGGCATACAAATTTTCATACCTGAGAGCGTCGCTGGTCGGAAAGGCTGCTCGAACGCTGGGAGAGTGGCAGCTGACCGAAAGAAATTACAACGAGGCCTGGAAAAGGATAAACGAGATGTACCACCGGCAATATGCCACATGCCGCGAGCTGCTGAGGAGGCTATTTAAGTTGCCGATGCTGCAGGGCCTTCCTTAGGCAGGTGAGTTGCAGAAGATGTCGAACATCACCCACGAAACATTGCGGCAGCTGGCAGGCCAGGGAGTCCCAACTGAACATTGGGACGTTATAATAGTGCACATGCTCCATGAAAGGTTGGACAGAGAGACGGCGTGCAAATGGGAAGAGACGAGGACATCGGAGTTTCCCACAGTACGACATTGAAGAAATAGTGAATAATAACGGTTATGCCGTCGAGATAAAGTAAAAATAGCCAATAAATTCCATTCAATTTTACATGTTGTTCGGCCAACAACCGAAGTATCTTCACATGCAGAATGCTGACGAAAGAAAGAAAACATTAATTAAATTTGGAAAGATATAAACAGGAAAGAAAATGGAAAATCACGAGTATACATTCAAGGCAGGATGCAATGCCATGTTCCGCATGGTGGCATTCGTAGAATCAGACATGTTCGCCGCCAGCACCTTGGAAGCAATCAAGGTCAGGATAGAAGCGCTTGAGGACGCATGGCGGCAGGTGAAGTTGGGCGAAAAGGAGATCGCCAAGACGGAGGAAGTGCTCCGATTGGCGGAGATCGAGAGGAAGGCCGCCGAGGCGAAGAAAAAATATTTTTCTAAAATCTCACCAGCAAGATCGACGAAATTTTCATCCGTTTGAACATTGCAATTGAGATAAACACGATCACCTTCTTTGGGTATGAAATCAATTGTAATTGTATCCAAATCAACGATGATTTCTTTGTAGTCAGTTTCGACCGTTAGGAATTGACGATTTCGGGACACTGTAAGTCCGAGAATACTACGTTGATGAGTGTTGAAGTTTTGGGATCTTCCAACCTCAGAGTCTCCAGTGTTTCTTTAATATATTCTTCACTTGGGACCTCATCCCACGAATGAACCTGAGTCATTTCTACTTTCACCACTCTCAAATGATCCGACTCCACAGATTTGTATCCCAAATAATCAACTTTGCCTCCAACTCTATATTCATGGAACATAGAAGCCACATCCGAGTCGAAATAGACGTCAAACGACGTGGTCATCTACAAGTTCAACTTTTATTCTAAAACGAAGTGGTCGTCTCTAAGTCTTATTCGAACATTCATTCGACGTGGTTACTCTTTTCCTTCAACGACGTGGTCATCCTATTCAACGACGTGGTCATCCTTAAGTTCTGAGTGACTCTTCAACGACGTGGTCGTCTATTTTGTGTATATAGAGAAATAAAGAATTTGATAATTAAATTAACCTGTTGTTCGGCAAAGTGCCCTTTTCCATTGCAGACACTTTTCAGATTTCTCCCCCTCTTGTGTTTGGTTTCGGAAGTAAACTTAATACCCGAACATTTGGGGCCTCCTGTGAGGAATTGAAAAGTGCGTGTGTCGTTTGTAAAGGTTAATGTGTTTGGTGGAAGTTACCACATTCGGTTTGTGCATATTCACACTGCTAACTCTCGTGCGCGTGGCGTATATTATTATTCTGTGGTTCTAAAAGTGGATAAATATAAAAAGTGTGAGACGATAGATCAAATCATGGCATTAAACCGACGATCGTCCTTATGTACCGCCATCAAGAGGCTCAGCACAGCGGTCCTGGCTGAGGAGGCGGAGGACTGGGATCTGGCGACGCTCCTGAACTATCGCCAGAAGCTCACAGATTCGTATGCAAATTTCGTCCAAGCGCACATGGAACTCGTGTCGGGCGAGTCGACCAGTGATGGGATCAAGGTCCACGATGCCTTGTACGCCATGTTCCAATCAACACGGAGAGAATACCCGTTTCACTACCAATCAACATTATCATCTTGACGACCGACCCAAATCTAAACCATAGATAAAATGGAGATATTTAGTATCGTTGGCAGGCAGAAGACGATAACGGATAAGCTGCAGTGATTGTAGACAAATATCGGGAAAGACGGTACAGACAAAAAGACGTCGATTATAAAAGAGAAAAGGTTACGGTCATTACAAGCTCTCTGGCTAGAGTTTGCGACTAATCATGACGAAATAAAGACGTTTATCAAACCAGACACCCCGTATGTACAATGCAATACATACGAGAAGGTACATCGAGCCTATTTGCATATAAAGAAAATCCTAGAATCGATTAAACCACACGAGACACAAAGTAACCTACCTAAAAAGTCAGCAGAGGCACGATAAATTTCGGTAATTGAAATTCATTCACACCGCCGATGGCGGCAGAAAAAAAGATTTCATTTGGATTTTTAAATACGTGCCAAGTTTGACGGTTGATGTAAGTGTAATATAAAGAAAATCCTAGAATCGATAAAACCACACGCGACACAAAGTAACCTACCTAAAAAGTCAGCAGAGGCACGATAAATTTCGGTAATTGAATTTCATTCACACCGCCGATGGCGGCAGAAAAAAAAGATTTCATTTGGATTTTTAAATACGTGCCAAGTTTGACGGTTGATGTAAGTGTAAATAAAAGTGAAGTAAGTGTAATATAAAGAAAATCCTAGAATCGATAAAACCACACGAGACACAAAGTAACCTACCTAAAAAGTCAGCAGAGGCACGATAAATTTCGGTAATTGAATTTCATTCACCCCGCCGATGGCGGCAGAAAAAAAGATTTCATTTGGATTTTTAAATACGTGCCAAGTTTGACGGTTGATGTAAGTGTTGTCTTCTTCTTTATTTTAATAATGAAAAAAATTAAAGAAATTAATCCTCCTCATGGAGTCTCTATCCAGCTATACCTCCCGCTTGGATAGACAACTGCAACCAGGGGATAACCTCCCCCACTTTCGGCCCGGCCAATGGAGTTATGTTCACTCCTAAATATAATTGTACTTCACATGCAGACAACAAATGTCAAAAGACATGGTACTTGTTTTAAACTAAATTGTAGATACTTTTAAAGATTTATTACGTGTTTGAATTTAAATCTAAAGTCAATTGTAAAAATTCGTAGTAATTGGTCGATAGATCGAAATAGAGATAGAGGCGTAAGTATCTGATGGTTTCTCCCTGATTGTTCTTAACCTGAAACAAGCGTTTTTGCGCGTGTCTGTATCCATAGCCCCCCATTGAGCTCAATTGAGGTAGGATAAAATTGGACATTTATAATCCTGAGACACTAAGAGTGTATAGTGGAAGGGCAGAAGCTGGGTAAGGCCCAAGCATTAAATCCTTGTCCCAATTACTTGAATTTATCCTACTCTCTATTTACAGTCTATAAAGCGTACTACTTGTTTAAAACTAAAGCATAATACTTAAAGTGAAGTATACTACTTGTTTAAAACTAAATTTATAATACTTTAAATATAGTATGCTACTGGTATGGTTTGTATGCCGTCATGGTAGAAATTATGTTTTTTTTTTGCAGGCATATAGCTTGAAAATGTGGTAAATTTTCTTTCCAGGGGATGCGAAAGGCGACGATTTTGGTGATTGAAGGATCAACTGAGTGGAACTGAGAGGTAAGCGAAGATAAAGGGAGAGGTAAAAATCTGCCGACACCTCTCAAGGTAGGGTGGGATATAGGCAACGTCGAATAAGACATCGACGCCCTCTGGTTTTTTTTTTTTTGATGTTCGTATTCATGGTTTGGATCGATGATAAAGGCATGATTTTTTTTGTTGATAGGTTGAATCCTTAGTGGTTGTGGACAAGATCCCACACCGTCCGGCGAGCTCGAGCCGAGCCCATACAAGCATGCCAGTCCATGACCACGGGAAATAAAAAGTTTTTTTTTTGGTTCACTCAACCCCGGCCTATAACGAATGGCTGTTGGAGAAACTCTTGGTGAGCTAAAAGAGTTCTTCTTTATTTTGGACAATTTAATTTACAAATTTGATAGCTTCTTAAAAGCATTTGATTCTTGTTTTAAGATCTACTTTGTATTTAACTTAAAGTTCTCCTTAGAATGCGAATTCTATTGAAAATAAAAACTATTTTGAAAAAACTTCAGTTTTACGAGTTCTAGAAACACTTAAAAACTAAGAAAAGGAAGAATATAAATTTTATAAACATATATATATGGCAAACTGATTGCCACTGGAAATAATATTAATAATACAGCACGGGTACGTAGTTACTATTTTTCTTTATTTTAGGTAGCATACGATGGAGAAACTAACAGTGCAACAGCTGCGGAGTGAATTGGATAGTCGAGGGTTGTCCAATAAGGACACCAAAAGAACACTCCTCGATAGAATTCAGGCGTACGACAAACGAAGAGTGGATTGTATAGCCAATAAATCCGAGGTTGAGTCGAGTCCAGAGATAATCGCAGCTGAGGTTAACTGCATCCGCAGAAGACAAATGGGAACCGTGGTCTTATCAGACTTGGAATCGGCGAATGAAAAAACCGTCGCTGAACGAGAACTTGATATTATTAGGCAAGAGAGTCCAGCTGGCACATTCAACCATCGTGCAGTACATCCTCACGGGATTGAACAACCCGCAGCTGAGCGCTAATTTGGCTTTAATAGCATCCCGGAACTGATCGAGAAAATCAAATGGTGTGAAAATATCCGAGACAATGTGAAAAATCGTCCGTCAACTAGTAGTGGAATAACAAGACCAACTTCCACTAATCGACATCGGGATACCACCTGGATGCGGAAGACAGAATTCGACGAGGGCGACGAAGATGCCAGGATGGACGAGCTGTAAGAACGAAACAAAGATGACAATGATAGGAGTGAGTGAGACGGAACTAAGAAACTATCAAGTAGTGTATTGTGTATGCCCTTCTGGTATATGGAAAGTATTATTCATTCTTTGTAAGGACGTGAAGCATAGTGGACGCCATCCTGAGCGAATAAATATTTTTAATGTTAAAAGTGGATTAATTGTTTGCTAACAATTGTATAGTTGATTTTAAAGGAAAACATCAAGTGACTACAAAAGAGTTAAAAAATAAATATGGTATCAGTAACATTAACTACTCAATAGTTGCATTGAAAAGAAAACATCAATAATAATCAAGTAGTAGTACTTAAATTTACATCTGAGCAATACGATCACAGTGAAGACATTCGGAAAAGATTTATGGATCTCCTTGAGAAAAGGTTCAAAGCTATAAACCTCCGTCTAAAATTGAAGGAAACCTGGTACTCACGAAATCTTTTCGAATACGGGAAGGTGAGATATCTGATGGGTGAGCCAGTGAGCCAGATGACTAAAAAGATCAGTCGTCTAATGCCTGATATAAATGATGGCATAAGTACGTTTCAATCTGGGTTTTGTTCCATAAATACGATAACAGAAGCTTGTGTTAAGACGGAAATAAATCCTGATATCGCTTATTACCTTAATCAATGTGAAACACTGAGGTACCTATATAGAAGGAATATAATAACTATCAGTGACACAGATAATGATAAGCTAAAATACCTCTTTTTTACAACTGAAAGAAAGGGTCCACAGGATCCGTACGTAGGGAAGAAAACCACTGAGAAAATGACTGTCCCACTTACTGACTTAAGTACACGAACTTCAGAAACTATTGCTTTCCAACAATTAGTCAATATCAAAGCCTGGGTAGATCGATTAGGTGCATCTAATTTAAGCTTACTTCTAGAAAGGTTATTGCAAGAGAAAAGCATTTACCTTCCGGAAAGTCTTAAACTTTTACATAGGGAATCATTCTGCCCGGTAACTAAATCTGGAAATTTAATCCATCGATTTAAAGCTTGCACTGAATCTCGATCTGGCGTCAGGAATACTACCCTAAATACAGGATCGCATTTCACATTTTCTACGAATGAGATGTCAGTATATATTAAAGGCGGTCGGGACTACACGATTTACTATCAATTCCTCTTCTTATACTCAGAAGCATTAATTAGTGAGCTTAAACTTCTTGTTCCTTATTTAGCTCCACAATATTGTTTAGAAGTCAAGTGCCAGACATGTACTTCAGAGGTTACCCATTTGGAATTTGACATCGACTGTAGATCAATACCTATTTCTGGTCATGCAATCTGTACTATACCTCAGCCCACTCAACCGATTGATGTTGGAGCTATAGGTAATTTAATGTCTCTAAGGAAACACATAAGTATTATGATAGGAAGAGCCTTCGGATTGGACTTTGATGCTGCCAATGAAAGAAGTACAGTACTAACAGATGACCTCTCTGCTGAGCACGAAGTAAAACGGCTCTACAACTTGAGTACATTCTTTTTCCGTCATGTTGATTGGGATTGGTTTCTTATAGGATTTATCCAACTTGGCAAGTCCTTTCGCCAGTTATTGCTGACTGCCAATATATCAAGTCTGTTAATTGCTCCTAATAAGAGTTTGAAAAGGACAGTCAAAATGATTATCGAATCGGGTCGATTAATAGAATTCTTCCATTGGTTACAAATCAGTGTGACTGAGCATTCAGAAACAACTGACATCTCTGGTATTAGCGCTATCATAACAAAACATTTATTTTTGAAAATGTCTAATTCTACGTTCGCAGTTAAAATCATCCATCAACTATGCACTCACCTCTATTACACAGATACTCCGTATGCAGTATATGATTTAATTTCATGGATATTCGGGATGCAAAACAAATTGTTTTTCAAATTTATGGCAAGGAAACCAACTCATGATGTCAAGAGGAAAGTTGAATGGATCAAGCGATCTCTTATATCTTCAGAAAACACGTATTCCACCAAACAACAAATTGCTGATCTCCTAATTAGTTGTGGATTGTCAGACTTCACAATCCATCCTTTTGGCTCTATACACCTTGAAATTGCATTCCGAGATAAGGTTGCAGAATTGAACCTGAGCAAATTTACGACCTTGGGGTTGCCGTCTCCCCGAATACTTCAAACCACCTCTCCGACTCCCGAAATCACTCTTTCATACCTGCATGATTTTTACTTATCCTATAACAAAGCTGAGTGCGCAAAACCAATTCACCTAAAAAATGTTCACCATATAGGTCGAGTTATTGGAAAAATAAGTTCAGCTGCAAGTAAGTATTTAGAGATTCTCTTGTACTTAGGGTTAAACACTATTCCTTATGATAATATCATATGTCTCGCCGAAGGTTCTGGGAGCGTGTTAGATCTTCTAGCTACTCTGTACCCTAAAGCTCGTTTGTCATACAATACTCTACTTTCACCGGAAATCGATAGGAGGCCTTATGCGGATGCCAACTATCCCCCAACTGCACTCCATAAGGGGAGTAACATAAGAGGTAGGATTATGCTAAGCAGCGTCCTGACGATGGGAGAAACTGACATCTTGCGTCCAAAATTTCTGTCCAAATTAACATCATGCCTAACACTGTTCGGATCGACTCTTATGACAATTGATGCCGAGGCGACCACCGATTCGAATAACTCAATCATTTATCAAGTTTATATTCCTTTGTTTCTGGAGCAGCCATCTATAACTACTATTATAATCAAGATATTTTTGCGGGATTCGAATGATTTTGAGATCTTGAATAGCCACTTAAGGATTTTTGAAGGATTAGACAGCGTCACTCATTGTCTCCTAAAACCTGTGACTTCACACGTTCAAAATCATCAGTGTTTCTACATAGCTCACAAAAATCGACACAATCTAAATCTAAGTGATAGATTTTTCTCAGTCCAGAGTATGGCCGGGAGTCTAAGGCACTTGCTCTCGCTCCCTAAGGGCTTTGATTCGAAAAACCTATTATCGTACAAGAGGGCCTTAGATATGGTTAGAAAACATTACTACACTTATGTCTTATCAGCGTATCCTACATTAAAATATAGGCATCAACTAAGGCTAGTTATAGATCAAATCGGAGGTTGTAAAGAAATCTGCCACAAAATGTTATTTGAGTACAACCGGATTTACGAACTACTCTCGTCCTTTACTGATCCTTCCAACGAAGCTGAAAATAACCACTTGACTAGGACTTGGGGGAGTCTTAATACAAGACGGAGTGCTCTTGAATATATTAATATTACCTTAATCCAGAGTTTCTGGGGCACCAAAAATAGTACGCTATGGACCACTCTTAATTTCTTGAACCAAATACATCTTGTTATAACAGCTAAGACCTTTTATATCGGAGTTGCTTCCGAAAATAATCTAATAGACAGCCCATTGATTAAAAGTTTCTTTAAGTCTATCAACAGCTGTTCCTGTGTATATAAAGCTGAGCCTCTCGCTCGGTCTTGAAATTCTTTCTCGGTTATTAATTCTATCCTCTCTACTTAATCTAGAACCGCCGTCACGATTATGGGATGACAAGGTAGAGATAAGACCTAACTTGCTCCGTGGACACTATCCTAGGGACCTAACAGAACAGGAAAAGAAACGTCTAAAGAGGCGGCTACTCGCAACTTATACTATTTCACCAACAGAATAATAAAGCACTCCGGAGGTGGCTATAGTTTCAAGTAGTAATGAAGTAGTAATGTAAGTTATAGTATATAGTAATAAGTGGTAGATGTTATTAAAAAAAAAAAAAAAAAGTTATTATAAAATAGTCAACGATTACTATAATTTGTAGTAAAATGTACTATTTCATAGTTATTTTTGAAATTAACTATGGCAGTAGTCGTATTTAACTATTTTAATAAAACATCAATGTTTGAATATTCATTTGATAAAATAAATAAACTTTTGGGTGCCAAACAACCGCCATTTCCAGCATTTTTCGGTGATTTACAACCACAACATCTCGCTAGGTAGTTATATCTATATGTAGTACATATACTGCGCTATGTACCACGCCATATACTGCGCCATGTACCGCGCCAAGTGGAATATATATTCCCGGCAATAATGCACTTAACCCAACATTTTTTTTTGGGTTTGGGTTTTACAAATTCTGTTGAAGTCATAATGCACGGCGGCCGGGTGACGGGAGAAAACAAAACCATGTGCAGGCAACTTAAAAAGTCGAACGCTCGAACGCACCCCTGTTTTGTTTCTTCCCGTTCCACTTGACAGGCCAGCCAATTTTTCTCCAAAGAAAAAAGAATCCGCCATATTCTTTTCATCTATTCATTCTTCTACCAACCACCAACTAGACACGTTGCCCAGCCACCCGCCATCTTCGCCATCGTCATATTTTTTCATTGCCACAGAGCAAATCATCTTATTGAAAAGTTCAATTCTCTCGAAATTAATCGAATAAAGAATATAATTTTATACGTAAAGAGTGTACCTTTATTATCACAAGTTTTTTTTAAGAAGAAAATAAAGACCAGCGCAACATTTGGTCCTTCAAACCGAAGGTATTAAAAAATTAAAAGTAAAAAATTAAAAAAGGGTGTGGTCGTGGTGGACAAGCGAGGTGCGACCATCATCGATTCAGGTGGAAAAATCGAGGTACTAGTTTTCTTGTGGCGGGTGGATTTTTCGCAAAGGCGAGATTAAAACAATTTTCGGGCTAAAATTGTTGGGCATTGAATAAGGATTCGGTGGCAAACGATAAGCCACGGTGAAGGAAGCCATTGTGCGTCAAGCGTCAAGGGTGCTTCACAAAAGCACGACGCAACCAACCAAGCACGCAAACAAGCCATTGTTCGTCACAGGGACAGCACGACGCCAGATCGTCAAGCCAACAGCAATCAGCATCGTCAATCCATCACCAGTAGTCAGTCAATCAGCATCACCAGTAGTCAAGCCATCCACACCACCCTCCACCATCAATCAGCAATCAGCATCGTAAATCTTGAAAGTGTACAGGTACTTACAAAAATTTTCCATTTACATTAAAATAAATGAGTAGATTAGTTATATTAGTTATCGAGTTCAATATTTCAATACATACCTATCTATCGAAACGGTACAAATTGAGACGTTTTTTTTTGCGATATTACGTATCGAAACGGTAAAAATTGAGACGGTTTGTTTTTTTGAGATATTAAGTATCGAAACGGTACAAATTGAGACGTTTTTTTTTGGGATTAGATAACACGCGGTAGGGTGGTAAGCGTTTAGTTGACGGTAAGTGACTGCAATTTGGTTCGATAAAAATGAGTTTGGAAAAGTTAATTTTGGCATGTGATGCCTTGGTAGATTTCCACGCGAATTTTAAAGAGAAACCCATTCAAGGGATGTCACTATCGGTTTTAAAGGCATACAAAGTCGAACTCCAGGAAATATGGTCAGACGTGAAAGATGCGTACAATACATTCGTGTGTGCCGCGTCCGAGGATGATGACCTCAAGGCGTCGCTTGTGGAAGTGAGAGCCAAGTATAGGAAGTGTTCAGACACTTATATAGGATTTCTCGGGGATCTATTAGAGGCCACAGGGCCGCAAGAGGGTAAAACGAAAAATAAGAGTGAAAACGGGGAAAAAGACGATAAATATTTCTATTGCATAGTATGCATCTCCCACCGTGTCAAACGGAAATTTTTAGTGGTGATTTTGTAAAATGGCCGGCGTTTAGAGACATGTTTACCGCACTTTACATCCGACACGCAAAGTTAAGTCCCGTTCAAAAACTTTTCCACTTGCGTGCTCGGACGAAAGATCATGCGTTAAGCATTGTTTCTTAATTTGAGATAACGGACGACAATTTTGAGGCTGCATGGTCAGCGCTCAAGGAACATTACGAAAACAAACGGGTTCTCGTAAATAACCATTTAAAAATTTTGCTGGGTCAACCATGCATCGCAGTTGAATCTGCTACCGCGCTCAAGGAATTGCAAAGCAAATGAATAATTTTCTTACAAGTAGGTACCATAGGTACTATGCAACATATTGCGAGTGAAACTCAACGTACTTCGCCACATACAGCGCCAACCTTAATGTTAGGTACTGCGCAAAACATGGCATTAAATAGTCGAATATTGTTACGTTATTATATTTTATTTAACATTTGATATACTTATGGTTGATTTATATTTTATTGTAAGTGCTTTTTACTAGGGCATGCCGAAAAGTGGACAATCGCATCAGAAAATGAAATGAAAAAGTAGTTTGTTTCAAATACAAAGGGCTTTTGCGAAAGCAAATAAGTAACTTTGGCTTTTGAATTGAATAGTTCACTTCATTGATTCGTAATCTTACTTTTTCGAATTTAAATCAAAAGAAAACGTATTAAAAATAAACGAGAATACGCTTCAATTTTTGAAAAAAAAAGACTGCATTTGCATTTTCGTTATTAAAATACTTTAATATTAATGTAAAAACACATTTGAAGCAAACGAAAACGCTTTTCTATACCAACAGTTGAACTTCATAGGAGTTTTCTTTGTTGAAATCTGTATTGTCATCGAGTCAAAAAATAAGTTGCAATTTACTATCGCCATCTAGTCCTCAATTATCATCTGTTTAAAAGTTAGACACATTTAATTGCCACTTGGTATCACTTAAGTAATTATTTCCCTTTTGCAAATAATCCCTTTGTCTCTTTCTAAAAGAAAAGAAAATCTAATCGTGAAATGAATTTGCACATGTGAATTTACTGAATTCGCCATTTTATTGAAAACCAGCTTTGAGGTTAAACGTTTATCGTCGTAAATTTGCTGGAAGAAAAAAAACTAAAATTTTATTGGATTTCTTGGGTTGTCTCCAAGCTTACTTTTTTATAGGATACTTTTACTAATTGTAAGTAGTTATTATAAAGTTAATATTGTTACTAAGCCTTGTTAATTTCGCAGAAATAAAATCATTATTGGATATTTATGCTGTTGTAAAAAGATTGTCTTTGCTTGGGACAACATCTATCTATAGCACCATTCGCGTATTAGTAATAAAAGAATCAAGTTCTGTAAACGAGTGAAGTGAAGTGAAATTTATGGTAAGTATTGTTCCTTTTTATTACTTTTACTCTTAAGATCTGTGTGCTCTAAAATCGTATGTAATAGGAAAAAAATGTGCAAACTAAGTATGAAATTGTAAATATTCAAATCTTTTATAGCATCTTCTAGACCTTTTTATTTCAACATCAAGGGGTAAGGGCTTACTTCAAGTATATTGTGAAGGAGTCACAGCCAACGAGCTATTAAATAATTGCTCTAAAGCAACTAATAGGTTGTCAACCCTCAACCATGCTTCGACACCCTGATTACTTCGCATTCGGTTGCAGTGCATAACTTGCAATTGACTTTCTTTGTATCGTCGTAGTACATTGCACTCGGAACAATATGATCTCAAACGGTAAGGCCACTGTCGACCGACAGAAGTAACAAGAGATCTTATTGTTCTGACTGCATGCGCTATGGTGATGACACAGCAATAGTCTTTGGGTGTGAGTATTTGTTTATGACATAGGTCATAAACGATGGGTTCCAATGTTTGTTATGTTGATGAAATGAAAATTAGAACGTGCAAGTCATCTCATGAGGTGTTGTTGCCAGTTTCTTTAATTGGCTTAAATGATGATCATTTGGTCATAACTGAACCCCACCATTTTGTCTTTGGTGTTGACAATTCTGATATAATGAATTATGCCTGTAAGGGTTGTCAACACCCCGCTTGCACTCACTGTAGTGGAGATGAAGCATATTCAAAAGAATTTAAAGAAGTTGTTCCTAGCAACTGTTACTGTTCTTTGCTACCAAATCCGAGATATGGAAGAGTGAGCCTTGTCTTAAATGACGTGGTTATTCCAGTTAAATACTATGTCACTGAAATTCTAAAACTCACCTTAGAGAGTAAGGAGACCGTCACAAAAGGGAGAAAGATTTGTCTGGACTGTGTTGTCTCATGCAAAAATAACATTGTTTCTTTTAAGTCAGTTGATTTTGAAACAGATCTTATCAAAATATGTTCAGGAGCTAATTGTTTGAACATGCCTTATGAGACCTCCATAAGAGTTCCTTACGGATTGTTAATCATTAATAGAAATTTAAAGATCAATCTTTTTTCTAACAATAAGTTTATAATGGGATTCAATACATCTTGCGCTTTTACTGATGTATGTGACCTCATTGATTGTTCCTTTTGCGTGGCTAAATTGATTAATCCTACATGTTATCAATCCACAGACAAGATAATCTTCCTTACAGCTCTAACCTTGACTTTGCTAATGTTGTCTTTGCTATATAGGGCACTTAAAACATGCATATTAGTGACTGATTTAATGAAGATGGTGTTCTATGGCATAATCAAAATTTTCAAGATCATTTTTAAACTTAGTCTTGTTTGTTGTGGGAAATCCATGCTTAAGGGCAGGAGAATTTATCAACAGATCGAAGAAATGTCTGACGGGACACAAGTGATAGTGACCTTGGAGGAGCCAGTAACCAGAATCATTGATCGTGGAGAGAAAATGAGCACAAGAAGCTACTTGATGTCCAAAAGTAATTATAAGATTGTCATTATTTTATTAATTGGACTGCTAGCCTCTTGTGTTAACTGTTGTAACGAGATCTCTAATGTTAAGATTCAGGATTCTGATTGCACAATTGTAAACAACGAACAAGTGTGTGAGATAAAATCTAAAATAGTGTTGAATCTTGGATCAGTAGACTCCGACTCATGCTTATCTTTCAATTCTAATTCAGGAGCTGCAATTGGTTCCATCAGATTGAAAATCTCCTCTCTCAAAAGCAGATGCGTCAAAGATGATCTTTATTGGACTTTCAATCCTCAAACAACTTTGGAACAAAAGTGCTTCTGTTGGCCTAGTAGTATGTGCAAAGAAGTAAACTGTTTTAATTTTATCCATCCAAGAATGTAAGTCATGAGTCGTTAAACTTTCTCCATGAGTCAGAAATGGGGAAGTCAGGATGTCTTAAACTCATGAGTGATTTTGGAGGCACGTGTGTCGTATCACTAGAAGGATGCTGCTATTACAAGGCCTCTTTATCTCCATTGAACCATGATAACCCCCTTAAAGTTTCTAAGTTTCCTATTACTGGGAAACAGTGATTAAATATAAAGCATTAATCTCTGGAAAATCATCATCTGGATCATTAATTTTGACAGCTGGACAGTCATCTAACTTCCTAGATGGTACTATAATGGTTGTCACAGCTTCTCAGCCACCTAACACAATCGGTGATGAATGCATAATAGAGGACAATAAAGGCAACTCATATCTAGCAGAATGCTCTTCCAGGGATGAAATGGTGAAGGGCAGAGTAGGTGAAATTAGGTGTTCATCAAGAGAAGAAGCCATGAGAAACAACTCAAGATGTGAAGCATCTAGAGGGACATTATAGAAATTCAGCCTAGAGGTTTTAAAGTTCAAGCCTCTTTTAACACTTTGGACCTTTCAACCGTCATGAAGCACAAACAGATACCCGTAAAAACTCCAACTCTCCAATTTGATAAAGATAATATTGGCTACTACTACTATTCTAAAATCTCAACCAGTTTTCAGGTAATGATAACAATCCCTCAGGTTGTTGTGATTCTGTACAATGATCTTCCTTCCTGCGTTGTTGATTTTGTCAGTCTAGAAGGATGTCATTCTTGCTTGGCCGGATCTGTCTTAACCATAAGAGTGGGTTGCGAGAAGTACCCTGCTCTTGGATCCTTGACCTGCCCCAGCCTTGACTATGTTATACCCTTTGTTGCTACTACAAAAGGAAATTTAGAGATTAGACTCTCACTGACCAGAGCATCCATCGATGAAAGCTGCAAGATGGTCATAGGGAAAACTAGCAAGGAAGTGTCTATTAAGGGAACTCTTCTGACTATAACTTACAATGAAACAATAACAAATACTTGGACTAAGACTAGTCAAGCAGAAACATCCACTGTTTCTTTATCTGAATTTCTAGACATCGTCAAATCCTACCTGCCTAGTCTCTTTAGCCTCATGACAATCTATCTGATCATTGCTATCATAGTAGGGTTGTTCTTCCTGAAGCTCTTCATTCAGATTTATAAGAAGTGAGTTGGCACAACTACATATCCTTCAGATCTTTAAGAAGTGTGTTGGCACAGCTACAAATCCTACAAGGTATCCCATTTGAACAGCAAAGTGTAATAAAGCACATCCTTTATCTTATTTAATCCTTTACTTAAAATCCTTGATCACTTAATAAACTCATTTTCTGTCTTCAGACATCTTTGGCTCTTTGACTTATTGAAAGTGACAAAGAAAAAGTACTTTTGTATCACTCCTTCTACTGTTCTCTAATCATTTGCCTTGTCATGAATTGAAGATCAGTAGAAGGTGTGATGCCATGATAACAAATCCCGAGACACTAATCCTACTAAGTGTTCTTATTCTAATCTTATTCCATAACCAGTTCTTGAACTAGTGTTAGTTATTTTCGTTTTATCCTTAATGTCTTCTGACTTTTCATTCAAAATAAATTTCTATTGTAACCCTAACTCTATGGGTTAGAAGACTAAAAAAAAAAAAAAAAAGGTCATTGGCGCTCACCCGAAAGAATACGATGAGAAAAAAGTAAATCAAATATCGAAGTGTGGTCGATAGCTGGATAACCAAAGTTATGTATAAATAGGGAATGACTTTGAAAAATAAAAATTATTGTGATCGTGGAGTCGATCCGAGGAACACTCTTGTTTATTATTTGACATATGGCTTCTAGCCTAAAAATATAAACTGGGACGTCTTCTTCTTCAGTCGTCTTCGGTACCACCCTCAACTTTGCAATTCTTGCGAAAGAGGTTCGAGCGAAAGCAGTGAATGCTAAGCGATTGGTGCTGAAGTACAAGCGACTTTACAAGGCGATCTTGCCAGTCTCCGAAGTAGCCCATTAGTATTCAAAATAGTAATCAATTATTTTTCTCGTTGCCAAACAAAGAAAAAATTTGACATTTTTTTTTGTTCTCTCCGTGCATAATCTAAATTAGAAGTTGGCGTCTAGACAAATTTTCGTCTTTCTTATTTTTCTGTTCTATACTTAAGAAAAAAAGAAACCCAGCCGACTTATATGACAACCCAGAGCGACCTGATGGCGACCGCAAAATACCTAGCGGTAGCCAAATCGATTTTACAAAAGGGGGAATAACTAACCAGCGAAGATAAAAGTATTGGCCCGCGTCCTCTGTCAATAGAGGAATACCGAAGGCGCGTTTCAAAGCCGAGGATCCCGACAACCATAGTGCCCGAAAAGGAAAAATCCCGAGGAGGTAAACGGGAAACTAACAAGCAGCTAGTTAGAAACTTGTACCGTCTGGCCAATCTTCCCAATATAGGCAATTTGAAGCGGCAAAAATTCCTAAACGACATCAAGACTACGAAAAAAGAGCAAAGAAAGCAGAAAAGAGACAATAAATACCGAAAACAACAAGAAGACAGTTTCCAGAAACTGTTTCAAAAAATTTCAACACAGATAAAGGAAGTAATCCAGAGCAAGCAGCAAGATTAGCGTGGTAGTTAGTTATTATTACAATAGGGTAAAGAATCATTTTTTTTTAATAGTAAGACTATAATGGGAAAATCTAACTCAAAGGAAGAGGTAGTCGTAAATAACAACGAGTTAACGATATGCAGACTCATCAGTCATCACATTTCTTTGTCATACGACACCTTCATAAGAGTTATTAACATAAACATAAACATCCGACAGACAAGATCGATATTGTCTCACGATCATTGTCCATACATAGATATAAGATTAATACATACCATACTGAATTGGAGACGACCTAGTATTAAGAACATTGTAAAATTAATCTTAAGTCTGACACCGAACGGGAAAGATCTCATAAGAGATCTCGGTTATATTTTTATTATTGAATTAAATAAATTTGTTCTTTTTTAAAAAGCTTAACGATTCAAATCAGTTTTAATTCAACGGCCCTCAACAAAACGTTTCCTCTGCGTCAGTCTACTTTGGATTGGACGTAAAGACAATAATAACTTTAATAATCACCTTGTTAGTAACTACTAAAGTACGTTTTTGAGCAATTAAAGAATAAATTTAAAAGTAATGTAAGAAAATAAATAATAAAAACTAATGTCCTAAGCAGAAGAATGTCTGTGTAAAAATATATATATCCATTTTTAAAACAAAAAAAAAAAAAACAAGGTTCGAGCGAAAGCAGTGAATGCTAAGCGATTGGTGCTGAAGTACAAGCGACTTTACAATATAAGAACAACAAATGCTTCGAGAATACCCACCGGGAAGGACTAGTGCAGTTGATAATTGAAAAAGCCTTATGTACAAACATATGCTTAAAACCAGTTGACTTTAAATCCATTGCTGACCAAATTATTACAATTTTTCCTGCGAAAAATCTTCTGAGGTAAATTACTAAAAATATTGACTTTTTTGTCAATATTATTATTAATTCATTTGATACTTAATATTTTTCCATATCATTTCAAGGACTACTATTTTATTCCGCGAAATAGAAAACAGCGACCTAGTGGCAAACTGTACTGTAAGTACAACAATAGCAGGTCAAAACGTGTCAGGTTAACCGAATGCTTATTGGAAGTTGAGGCAAATGAAGAAAATGAGTCGTTGTCTATAGCTCTCAAAGCTACGTTAAGTCGAAATTGCTCTAGCTGGGATTCAGTTCAGGAAAAGTAGAAAAAAAAAAACATTTTCACTCCGTCAGAAGGAGCTTTAAATTTTATCAAATATCGAGTTTATTAAATCTTGGCCATTGTTTTCAGATTCAAGAGAACCCGATTTGGTAAAAAAAAATTTCATTTTAATTGAACACTAAACTTAAATGTCTTAATGAAAGTTGCTGTAATTTTAGATATATTAGGTACAATGGGAAAATCTGAAATCTTTTTTTTTATTTAGAATGGATTTCAGAGCATTTTCAACATCATAATTCTATGGAAGGAGATTCGATAATCTTTCAAACGCAATCTGTTTTGGCGAGCTATAATGTCTACAAACTAATTGGTCTAATTTTCAAAGTTTCGCGCCCATCCGGCCATATTTAATATCTCGTTATTTTGTTCACGAAAATTAAGAAGAAGGAGAAGACAATGAAATAAATGCAATCGAAGAAGATGATCGAACCGCTGTGTTTGACATAGCATTGATACCACCAGAAGCAGATTACAATACAGACGAGGAAGAAATAGATGTTGAAAATTTGGATAACAATCCCATACCCAATGATGTTGCAGGTAATATTGAAGTTTTTATTAGTGATGTGGAATTCGATAGCGAGGACGAAGTTCCTTTATCGGTGATAAGAGCCTCAATATGTGAACAATCTCAAAGCCAACCACACTGCTCCAAAACAGGTACTTATATGACGATGAACCGCTCTACCAACTTTAAGATAAAAAAGATGTACATGAAATATGCTTTAGAATCCAGTCGAAATATTTGAAACACTTTTCGATAATGAAGTAATGGAATTGGAATAATGAATAATCACCATAACCTAAGTTTTAAAAAAGAAGACTTAAAAATGTTCATAGGCATTATGTTCTACAGTGGTTACCACTCTAGAGTCAATGTATTGGAAATTAGATGAGGATACAAGAACCGCATTGGTGGCAAACAACATCGATTTTATGAGATCAAAATGTACATTCATTTCGCAGACAATGATCAATTAGATGCTCGAGACAAAATGGCAAAGCTCAGACCACTTATGAATCTTTTGTGCCAAAAATATCAACAATGGGGAAAAATTCTCTATTGATTAAGCCATGATCAAGTATATTGGCCACCATTCCTGGAAACAATTTATAAGAGGAAAACCAGTTCGTTTTGGTTTCAAAAACTGGATGTTGACAAGCAGTTATGGCTACCTTTATAATTTTGATATTTATTGTTCAAGCTGATTTGTTACAAATGCCACTGGGTTCTCGCCAGTTGCTTAATCGAATTATAAATTTAAGTTCTACATAAAGTTCTACTTTAATTCAATTTTTGAATTCCGAAACGTCTTATACAAAAATGAAAACTTTATGTAGAACTTAAATTTATAGTTCGATTGCAGCGGCATTTGTAACAATTCAGCTAAGCTATCTGATTGCAAATCTTTGAAAAGCATAAAATTGACACAAAAACACACAAGAATGAATGAGTTATCAAATTTTACCTACGCTAGACCTCAAGTTATAAATTATTTGTCATGTTTTGTAGATTCTGTTGGAAAGTAAAACTCTCTAGTATAGTCTTAATACTTTGCCAATATGAACAACATAAATATTTCCCCTCTTACATTTATATAATACTTTCCCGTTAATGTACTTTTCCTTTATAACGTTTTATCAACTCATCATCAGTTTGTAATAAACCGTCACTGACTAAAGATCGTTGCCTTCTTTTTTATTTGGGACGTTATCCATATTTCTCATTCAATAGATTCATATCCATTGAGTGAAACAGATTTGTTCGATTAAGTGAAACTATTTTATGTCAAAATGGTAAAATATTTGTATGCATATCTGCCAAACGTATGAGTTAACGCGAAAGAAACTCAAAACCTAAGATGATTTATGGCTCTGGCTCCAAAACATTCAAAACATTCTTTCCCACACTAATTTCGCTGGCGCTGCATTTGGTAACAAACAACAACTAGAGCAAACTGCATTCCAGCACGTAGGAG
This sequence comes from Melanostoma mellinum, assembly GCA_914767635.1. Lineage (NCBI taxonomy): Eukaryota > Metazoa > Arthropoda > Insecta > Diptera > Syrphidae > Melanostoma > Melanostoma mellinum. Next base: position 175,219,580 of record OU612060.1, read on the forward strand.
ACAGACGAGCCCGAAACCACCTGTGGGAACATCCAATGGATGCACTTGGGGATATGTATCGTTAGAACTAGAAATAATCATTCAGTTGTAATTTGTTTGTGAAATAAAGAGGTTCATACCTCAAAAAAATATTTTTCATAAACTATAAACTAAAAACAGTTTAATTGGCGCCCGAGCACGGACCGCGGAGTGTTTGTATAATATCGTGAGAAGTGTTTAAATAAATCCGGCAGGGCTGACGATAGCCGTTTTAATAAACCCCTGAATACGATTGACTTTGCGCGTTTTAAACAAACGAAAAATCTTTTGATTCGATCTCGATTGGCTACATGTTAGAAGAAGAGTTAAAAATAAAAGTATACATACTCTCATTGAAATAATGAGATGTTTGAAAACGGAAGGCGTTCACCGTTCCTTTACGGAGCTCCTGGAAAGAGCGATATATGAGTACAATTGCTCTATCTACTCCACAACTAAAAGAAAGCCTATAGAAGTGTTTTTCGGTCGAGGAGTAGCCTCAGACCCAGAGTTGTTGGAAAAAGCAAAGAAGGATAATGTAAGTAAACTAAAAAAAGAAGCAAGCCTTCGACCTCGAGTATCATAATAAGTCGAGACAGTTAGCAAAGGAATATTAATCAGGTCAAGTAGTGTATGTCAAGCAAAATAAACGGGTAGGGTCAAAATTAAATGCCGCTATAAGAAGGATATAGTAGACGAAAACAGAAGTACAACCATTCTAAGTAAATCCGGTAAAATCATCCATAAGTCCCTAATTCAAAACTAAATTTTATTATAGATTCTGGGTTACGCCCATCTTTTGTGATGTGAGGATGCTTGATTATACAAATGCGCAACTCATCCCAATTGAAATGGAGAACGCAAAGGTACAAACCGGCGCGTTCAAATTAATCCAGGTTGTTGACGGACGGCACTAAGCCGGATAACTGGTGTGTAAGATATCCTAATGAAGGCGGAGTCAACACTGACACACGGACAAGTGTGTTTGTGTGAAATGTTGATCCTGAACGAAGGATCATCGAATCGAGGAATGCAGTCAGTCAGTCAGCGACAATCGACGTGAAGAGATGACAAAAATTTTGCTGAGTTATAAATTAGTGTTTCAATAAACAATTATTAAAATAAATTTGTGTTTTGACAAACAATTATTAAACAACTGGATAAAAACGTTTACCTTCCGAAAAGAAGGATATAAAATCGTTGACAAGCACAGATTTTTTAAAATCTTGGCCAAAACTTTTAGATGCCAGAGCACCTGAACTGGTAACGTTGTTTATTATATGTATATCTGCTTATATCTTTGTAAATACATGGATAAATCTAAATAGAGGCTTATATAATATTTATTTGCAGTTTGAAATCGATTTTGATTTCTTATTTCCCTCGAAAAGCCATCTGTTATTCGCCAAGTGGGAAAATTTCAAGCAAAATATAAAGAAATATTATGACATTAATATCCATAATGAAGGTTGTAATTATGTACAATTAAAAGCTACATCTGATATTTCAAAAAGTAAATTTAAAAATACTTTGTTAAAGCATTCAAAAATAAACATGCTTTTAATTCAATTCAAAAAATCCGAAGACTTCATACTAGCAACGTTGAGTCAAGGAAATTTAAAAAATTTTGTAAATAGTAAAACATTTAAAATCAAAAGAAGCCACTTCGAGCCAAACGCTTGTAGTTATTCCTTTTTTGTTATATTTATTATCAAAATTAGATTTCTTGTTTCATGGTGCTTTCATAATATCCGATAATTTACGGTATAGATATAACAACAGATAAAGAAACTAAACGCGTACATTTTGTTCTTGGTTTGATAGTTGGAGATAACCTCGGCCTTAATAGTATATTTGGGTTTGTAAAGTCTTTTAATTCTAAAAGATTCTGTCGTTGTTGTACTAGAATCCCAAGTGAAATGAAAGCTGACTGTAAAGAACGATCTGAGTACATAAGAACAAAACAGAAATATGAAGAAGACCTTTTCATATTGCTGGACAGAATGGACAAGGACACCCGAATTTTATTAGAAGAATCGCTACAATCACCAAGAAGCCATCCAACTCTAAAGCAGCAACTTGAATTTGTGCAATGCAGATTCCAAGCTCTGGAGGCGGTAAAACCAGATGAAAAGAAGAAAGTGGTAGCCACCGCTTCTGAAAGTTATTGGGAAATTTGCTGTCAATTTTGCAAATCAAATAGCCATAAGATCTTTAATTGTAAAAATTTAATTTCCCTTTCAGTTGAAGATCGCAATCAGAAGGTGCGAAAACTTCAGATATGTACCAACTGTTTACAAAGCCATCATTTGTCAACGTGTCAGCAGCAGCGCAGGTGTAAAATACGCAACGGGAGACACAACTACATTATCCGGCAAAAAGGGATAAGGACAAAGCATCAATATTAGGTAAGTGTGAAAGTTTTGTTGGTCGAGTGGGTGAACTTCCATTAGGGAAAAATAATAATGCCTCATTAGGAAGGAGTAGTGTTTAAGGGTCGTGAGGTATATCTCGCCACCGCAATTGTGGACATTGCATGTCCCAACGGTATGCGCATTCCTTCCAGAGCTTTGTTAGACTCAGGATCGCAGGTAAACTTTATCACTACTTCCTTACCGCACGAATTAGGATACAAAAAACAAAGAAGGGAAATTCCAATCAGCGGCATCGGAGTCCAAGAAAGTTAGGCTAATTATATCTTAAACATTTTATTAGAGTCCAGAACATCATCGTTCAAAGGAACTATCGAGGCCAGTATAATTCCAAAAATTACTGATTATCAAGCAACTGTATCTCAGGACATGAAAACTTGGAAATTGCCCTCCAACATCGTTCTAGCGGACCCCAATATAATTAATTCACGGCACATAGACTTATTAATAGGAGCAGAAATATTCTTTGAGCTTCTCATGCCAGGGGAGTTTCAGATTTCCAGCAGTCTTCATTTATTGCGAAACACTAAATTAGGCTGGATACTAGCTGGAAGCGCTATAGATCATAATCACACTCCTTACTGCCATTCTGTTTCAAAACCAAGTCTAAGCTCTCTAGATAAATTAGTTCGTTCATTTTGGGAAAGTGAAAATACTGAAGGTAAATCAAAAATTTACAGTGAAGAAGAATTTAAATGTGAAAAGCACTTCAATGATAACGTGGAAATAACACGCAACGGTCAATATATAGTGCGACTTCCCTTCAAAAGAACACCTAATGAAGCATTGGGCAATTCAATGGGAATTTCAAGAAAGCGTTCTTTAGAAAGAAAGCTTGAGAGGAATAGAGAATTGAAAGTAAGTTATGTAGGCTTCATGGATGAATATGAACGTTTGGGTCATATGTATGTTATCTGATATGTGGAATTATAATTGTGAGATAACTCGACATTCCAGTGAAATGTATGGATGCATTTACCGAATATGGCAATTGACTTGACAACTAGAAATGTTGACCAACCTCTTGATCTGACCGTCAACAGGGTTTCAACAAGTTCTGATGACATTTTAACTGATTTTTTAACTGCAACATATCCTACCGAAGACGATGAACAAGCAGTATTCGATTGAATGCTATCAATGTTTAATGAGGATGAAGATAATGATAGTCTCAATAGAATAGTGCGACTTCCCTTCAAAAGAACACCTAATGAAGCATTGGGCAATTCAATGGAAATGGCAAGAAAGCGTTTTTATTCTTTAGAAAGAAAGCTTGAGAGGAATAGAGAATTGAAAGTAAGTTATGTAGGCTTCATGGATGAATATGAACGTTTGGGTCCTATGTATGTTATCTGATATGTGGAATTATAATTGTGAGATAACTCGACATTCCAGTGAAATGTATGGATGCATTTACCGGTCATCGAATATGGCAATTGACTTGACAACAAGAGATGATGACATTTACCGATCATCGAATATGGCAATTGACTTGACAACTAGAAATGTTGACCAACCTCTTGATCTGACCGTCAACAGGGTTTCAACAAGTTCTGATGACATTTTAACTGATTTTTTAACTGCAACATATCCTACCGAAGACGATGAACAAGCAGTATTCGATAGAATGCTATATCAATGTTTAATGAGGATGAAGATAATGATAGTCTCGATAGAATGGTGCGACTTCCCTTCAAAAGAACACCTAATGAAGCATTGGGCAATTCAATGGAAATGGCAAGAAAGCGTTCTTTAGAAAGAAAGCTTGAGAGGAATAGAGAATTGAAAGTAAGTTATGTAGGCTTCATGGATGAATATGAACGTTTGGGTCATATGTATGTTATCTGATATGTGGAATTATAATTGTGAGATAACTCGACATTCCAGTGAAATGTATGGATGCATTTACCGGTCATCGAATATGGCAATTCACTTGACAACAAGAGATGATGACATTTACCGATCATCGAATATGGCAATTGACTTGACAACTAGAAATGTTGACCAACCTCTTGATCTGACCGTCAACAGGGTTTCAACAAGTTCTGATGACATTTTAACTGATTTTTTAACTGCAACATATCCTACCGAAGACGATGAACAAGCAGTATTCGATAGAATGCTATATCAATGTTTAATGAGGATGAAGATAATGATAGTCTCGATAGAATGGTGCGACTTCCCTTCAAAAGAACACCTAATGAAGCATTGGGCAATTCAATGGAAATGGCAAGAAAGCGTTCTTTAGAAAGAAAGCTTGAGAGGAATAGAGAATTGAAAGTAAGTTATGTAGGCTTCATGGATGAATATGAACGTTTGGGTCATATGTATGTTATCTGATATGTGGAATTATAATTGTGAGATAACTCGACATTCCAGTGAAATGTATGGATGCATTTACCGGTCATCGAATATGGCAATTCACTTGACAACAAGAGATGATGACATTTACCGATCATCGAATATGGCAATTGACTTGACAACTAGAAATGTTGACCAACCTCTTGATCTGACCGTCAACAGGGTTTCAACAAGTTCTGATGACATTTTAACTGATTTTTTAACTGCAACATATCCTACCGAAGACGATGAACAAGCAGTATTCGATAGAATGCTATCAATGTTTAATGAGGATGAAGATGATGATAGTCTCGATAGAATAATATCAATGTATCAGATTTATTCTCGGTTATAGCCAATTTCAGACAGTATGAATATGTATTCACTGGCGGTATTAGCAAAATGTATCGACAGATACTGATTCATCCAAATGATAGAGCATATCAGCTTATTTTAAGGAGGTCAGATCACACATTAAAAACATACAAAATAAACACAGTTACGTATGGAATGGCGTCCGCCTCTTATTTAGCAACGAGAAGTTTGGTAAAATTAGCAAATGATTGCCAACATACATACCCTAATGCATCAAATATTATTACAAAAAATATATATGTAGATGACTGCCTAGCCGGAGCAAATACTCTGGAGGAGGCCAAGTTGCTTCTCGATGAAACTATAAATTTACTAAAACAAGGAAATTTTGATTTGACAAAATTTTGTTCAAACGATCCATGCATTCTTGAAAATATTCCTATAGAAAATCGAGAAAAAATGTTGACAATTTATCAATCCGAGGTAATAAAGACACTTGGTTTAGTTTGGGATCCAAGTCAAGATACCTTCAAATTTCGCTACGACTATACAACACCCAGGTAACAAAAAGAAGCGTTCTTGCCGACCTGGCAAAATTCTTTGATCCCCTGGGGCTTATTGGTCCAGTCATTCTCCTAGGAAAAATATTTCTCCAAGAATTATGGAAAACCAATAGTTCTTGGGATGAAACCTTGCCTCCAGAGCAAGCTTCCAAGTGGCTAAACTATTTGGAAAAGTTTTCCTACTTGCAAGAAATAAGCATACCCCGCTTTGCTTTAATAGATTCAGCAATTAAATTAGAATTGCATGCCTTCTCCGATAGCAGCGAAAGTGCTTTAGGTGCATGCATTTACCTAAAATCTACTGACAAAGAAGGGAATCATTCTTTATGATTATTTGGAAACAGGTTTAAAAAACGATTGTGTTTTCCATGCATTGCAAACTTTTCACGTTTGTGATAATATTTATTTTGATATAATGCATAAGGTTTTAGAGGGTGTTGTTGTTTACGACCTTTGCAATATATTGACACATTTATTTAATGAAAACCATAATATCACACTTGACATTTTGAACAGCAGAAAAGAGTTTTTTCCTCTGGGTGAATATGAACCGAAAGCTTTACAGTCTTATAAATGATGACCAATGTTCCCTAAAAATAATTTAAAAAAAGCGATACACGTTGGCCTTCCTTTGAGATTGCAGTTTCAAGAATTTGTACGCAATATCTAGAACTAGAAGCTCATTTCAAACTTGCTGCAAGCGGGAAAAAATATTATAAAGCACAAATACTTCCCGATTTGTATGAAAATAAATTGAATTTCGTCTACCTTTCTTTTTTAGAACTATTTTGAAAGAAGTTCAAATGGTCAACAAAGTTTTTGAAAGCAATAATGCTGATTTCGTCAAAGTTTTTAATGATTAATCTTGCCTCATAATATCTTTAATAAAAAAAAATCGCAGTGTTTCCTGAAGCCGAGAGTGAACTTAACGCAGACATGGTAATCCATAAATTATTACCAAATCCTTACTTTGGCTTTGAATGTGAGGAAAAATTACTGGTCTTAAAATCGCATCATTTAATAATATTGCAAAATGAAAATGAATTCAGGAAAAATTGCCAAAATTTCATTTTAAGGCTAATTAAAGAGTTGCAAGCTAGGACAACTAGGAGCAAACTTATTTTCGGTAAAAAAGTGTTTGAGAATGCATAAGCAGGCATTAACAAATTTTTTCAAAAAACGAAAAATGAATTCGGAACTACAACGAAGGCAACAATTTGCTTAGTTCTCAAAAACATTTTTTTAAATAAAAATTGTATAACTAACTGTTGAAATAAAAATTGAAAAATATTAAAACAAAATGTGTATGTTTCTTTATTTGGTTCTTAGCGCTTCAAAATATTGAATGATTTTAGAACGATGGTTAAGAGATTTCACTTGAGGGGACGCAAAATTCACTAGCAAGTAAAACACAGAAACACAGTGGAATAATTTACACCTAAATCTATGGGAAAAAGTAGAAAATACAGTTGAATTCTGGTGTGAGGTTAACAAAGTCACAGATGAATATCCATATGAAGAACTATCAAACTTTTCTATATCTTATTTGGTTTTGCCGATATCTAATGCTGCTGTGGAAAGGGTTTTCAGCTTCATGAACTTAGTAAAAGACTAACGGAGAAACAGAATGAAAATAAACATGCTCAATAGTATTCTTCTTATTAGAGAAAATTTGTCAGAGATTTGTTGGAGCTTCACAATTCCAAACCATATCACAAAAGAAGTGGGATCAGCAAAATTCTATTTCACATCTGATGAGGAGCGAGATTTGACTGATGTTTTTGAGGACGCCTAAAACGAAGCGCAATATTTTTAATTTTTTTTTTTTAATTAAAACAATGACTGATTTTTATGGTTTTTGATAGTATAGTTTTTGTCACGAAGTGATTCTATGTTTTAAGTTCATTTTTAAAATCTAAATAAATTTGTTATTTTTCTGAAAATGTTTTATTAGTTTGAGGTTGTTGGCATTATTTTTAGCATTTTTTTTTTTTAGAAAAAGTATTTAGCATTATTTTTGGCATATTTAACCCTGGAAGGACATCCTTCGTCGAATCGACGAACACCTCTCTTATTTTTTATGATTTCGGGAGTTATAATAATACGCTTTTTTTACAGGTATGTTCGTCGAAACGACGCAGCTTGTCCTTTGTGTGACTTTTTTTTTGTTGGGTTTGCTATTTTTGTATTATTTTAGATGTTTTTTTTTTTGTTGTTTTTATAACAGATTAAAATGAGTGACAATTAGCAACAAGGTGATGGTGAAATCGAGGCATTTCTAGCAATGTGCGATGATGATTGGGTTTCAGAAGACGATGCAATTCAAGAAGATTTTTGAAATAGCAGTGGTGATGATTATGACTGTGTAATGGAGGATGCCGATGAACTTGAAAGCGAAACATCATATTCGGAAGATATTTCTGATTCGGACGAAGACAATATTCCTCTCAATTTACTCCAGAAAAAAACAGGTATTATAGAATTTACAAAAACTTTTCTTCGGGGTAAAAACAATCACAAATTGTCCTAAAAAAAACGAAAAAGCCATCGATATGGTTTGAATATAGTTCATCAAGCTCGAGGACTGACACGTCAGTGTAGAAACATAATTGAACCAATGCAATGTTTCCAATTATTTATAACGGACGACATAATATGTGAAGTTGTCGAATGGACAAATGTCGAGATAAGATCGAGAACAAAAGATTTGGTAGCAGAAGCAACTAAGTCGCAGACCGACTCTGTAGAAATAAAAGCTTTATTTGGCATATTTTGTTTGACAGCTGTCTCAAAAAGCAATCATCTAACTTCAGCTGAGTTATTTGACTCCAGTTACAGTGAATCCCGATATGTTTCGACAATGACTAAGAACAGATAAATTTCTTTTGTCGTGCTTACGTTTTAACGATAAAACTGTCCGTATTCAAATATCTAACGATAAATTCGCTCCAATCAGAAAAATATGGGATATATTCATTCAAAAGTGTCGCCGAAAATTACACGCCTGGTCCCTATTTGACAATTGATGAGCAGCTTTTAGCTTTTCGGGGAAAATATTCATTCAGGATGTATATTCCTAATAAACCTGCAAAATATGGCTTGAAAACGATTATGCTATGCGACAACAGCACTAACTATATGGCAGATGCAATGCCCTACTTGGGTAAGGGTTCGAACCCTAGCATCCTCCCTCTTGGTGAATATTATGTAAAAGAACTGACAAAAACAATTCATGGTTCAAACAGAAATGTTACCATGGATAATTGGTTTACATCTGTTAGCCTTGCAAAGTAGCTTTTGTCTCAGCCGTATAAGTTGACCATAGTTGGAACCTTACGGGCAAATAAACGGGAAATTCCAAAAGAAATGAGAAATCAAAAAGGACGAAAATGTCAAACCTCTATGTTTTGCTATGACAATGAACTAACTCTGCTGTCTTACAAGCCAAAGCCGTCTAAAACAATTTTTTTGCTGCCGTTGTTTTTCGCGAATTTTAGAGACTCTACTGAGGACTTTAAATATAACAACAGGCAAAATCTGCAACGATTGCACAAATGTTTGACGGGGTCAGCGCGAGAAGCGGTTGCATCTATGCTTATTAACGTAGAAGATGTTCCAAATGTCATAGATGAACTAACCTTTCGCTTTGGACGCCCAGGCGTACTTGTTCGGCACCAGTTAAAAAAGATTCAAAATTTCCCAACTATTAACGAGAGTAACCCAGAAGAACTGCTCGCCTTCTCCACGCAGGTACGCAATGTTGTTGCCTTCCTGACTTCGGCCAACAGGGAACACAACTTGCATAATTCGACGATGTTGGATGAACTGGTTGTCAAGTTGCCACAGGATAAGCAATACGAATGGGCAAAACATTCCGCGTCGTTATCAACATTTCCGACAATCGCCGACTTCTCAACATGGCTGAGTCAAATAGCCAGAATTGTGAGTCTTATGCCACCCAGACCAACCATGCCGCCATCAACTTCCAAAAGCTCTGCGACAACGAGACAGCCACCTCCACACCATACTCGACGCGTACATGTCCAAGACCCCAAAGGCACGCGACAAGCAAGTGAACTTAAGTGTATTCAGTGTGGTGGGAACCATGTTATTGGGCAGTGTACTGAATATAGCCAACTAAGTGTCGAAGATCGCTGGCAGCTAGTGAAAGCAAAACACCTGTGCTTTTCATGTTTACGCAAAGGTCATAGCACTGCAAACTGCCGCAGTAAGAAAATGTGCAATGTTTATGGTTGTCGCCGCCAGCACCATAACAGCCTGCATGATGACAAATCAGCCACACCAACAACCGCCCAACCGATGTTAAGTTGCCGCACTACGCTATCGATGGAACTCTTGTTTAAAATTCTTCCGGTGACCTTGTTTGGACCAAATGGAAAAGTAGACGTGTATGCCATGTTCGACGAAGGATCAGCAATTTCTATTATAGAAGCAAACATAGCCGATAGATTAGGCCTCAAAGGACGATCGCAGCCAGTAACTCTTCAGTGGTTTGGTCAAAAAGTTGTTACGGAACCCTCCACAGCAGTCAACCTTGAGATAAGAGGCGAAGGAGATTCAAATTCATTCATAATCAAAAACTGCAGAACTATAAGGAACTTGAATCTGCCTACGCAAACCTTCAATAAGTCTCAATTCAAAGACTTTAACATATTGCCGATAAGAAGTTACAATTCAATTCAACCGTCAATACTTTTGGGATTGGACAATGCCTATCTCGGAGCTTCATCCACAATCGTCCAAACAGGAATCAATGAGCCAGTTGCCATGAAAACCAAGCTGGGTTGGGTTGCCTATGGACCCAATAACAACAAAACAACATCAACACCACCTGTAATGTTGCACATCCGTGTAAAAAACCCTCACGACGATAAAAGAGTACTTTGCCGCAGATAACTTTGGAATAAATCCAAAACCCGAGATTCTCGAGTCAAATGAAGATCAAACAATACGTCAAATTATGCAGGAGACAACACTTCGGATCGGTAAACGCTTTCAAACAGGTCTGCTATGGAAGAGCCCTCAACTTATTCTGCCGAACAGCTTTCAGATGGCCGAGAAACGTTTACTTGGAGTGGAAAGAAGGATGATGCTTAATCCAGAGTTCAACGCCAAATACAAACTGGATATGTCGCAATACATCGAAAAGGGATACGCCAGACAACTCCAACAGCACGAAATCGATAATGTCTTTCAACCAGTGTGGTATTTACCACACTTTGCCGTTCAAAGTCCACACAAACCGGATAAACTCAGAATTGTTTTCGATGCTGCAGCTAAAGTAAATGGAGTCAGTCTTAATACCGTACTGCTCAAAGGACCTGAGCAAGCCCAGTCGCTGATGAGTATTCTGTTTAAGTTCCGAGAAGGTAAGATTGGAGTAGCCGCAGATATCCGGGAAATGTTTTCCCAAATCAAGATCCGTCCCGAAGATCAACATGCCCAAAGATTTTTATGGAGAGATGGAGACACAGCCCAGCCAATTCATCATTATGTCATGGTCTCGACGTGAGTAGCAATAGTGCTTTACCGTCGATTTCCTAAAAGAAGAAAAAATTTAACGCCGTCGCCACCAACTTTACAATGGCCTTAGTGTGCGTAAAATATGCATGTCCTTCCAGGGTTAAAAAAAAATGTTAAATTGTTGGATCTAGCATGATTTCCAATATTTCATTGGTCACACTGAGCACGGCTAAAGATAAAGAAGACGGGGCAGTAAGCATTGAAATGCTAGAAAGGAAGGCAATTCAAAATGCAATTAAAATATTGAAGTATCTTGTCTTTTGTTTAAAGTTTAAATGACTTTACGCTTATTATACAAGGTGGGTCAAAAGAAATCGCTTGACTTGAAATCGGTCAAGTCATTTTGAGGTTATACACACCTACACACAAATTTTCTTTTCATAGCATCTCATTTTTCGTCCGTTAGAATGTGCCAAATTACAAAATATTAATCTCTTTTTAACACGAATTTTTCAAAAACTCCCTCTAACTCGAGCTAATTTCAACATTTCGTGAAAATTCGACTTAGAGGGACCGTATTTTAAACCCTTCTTTTCGAAATAAATTAATTTGAGGAAAAAAAACCTGTGGACAGTATTTGAAAAATACAATTTTCCAACAAACAATGCTTTCAAATCTTTTCCAATCACCACCATTTATGTATAATGAACATAAATTGATGCAAAAGTTGTTGCAACTCATGTTATGTAAGAATTTCAAAAGGCTATATAGTCTGCCTAGATTTTTTCAGATCAAATTGCTTCTTAAAAAAAAAAATATGTACTCATGTATACAAAAAATAATATTTATAAACATTCATTCGTTGAATTTTCATGATGCCTGCTGCTTGTATTGTGTTTGTTTAGAAACATAAGTTCGATTAAATTCTTCTTTCTTAGGAATAAACACTTTTTTGCAGTTCTTGTTGTTCTAAACTCTAACTATGAAATGGCACTTAAATTCTTCATTGTTGTTTTTGCTTTGTTTAAATAGAGATAAACTTAATCTAGTACCTGTGTCTTGATGTCTCCATTCACGATTTGGTTTCTTTTCTTTTACCAATATAGTTTATACAAAACTATATTGGTTATCAACTGCTCGGCCAATTTCAACTTCATTTGTTGATCCACCCGATGACTGTAGTTGCTGCTGATGGTGATGTTGATTATGATGGTGTTGTTGTTGTTGTTGTTGTTGTTGTTGTGACGATGGTGGAGCTGATGGAGTTGTTGGCACATGATGCATTTGTTGTTGCTGCTGCTGATGTTGCTGTTGTTGTTGCTGCTGTTGTAGCTGATGATGGAATTGTTGCTGCTGCAGCTGATGATGTAGAAGTTGTTGATGATGTGAATTTTGTTGATGAGATTGTAATGGCAGGACATTTACATGAAATGAGTTTGGAGAGTTTCTATTGTTGTTATTGTTGTTTGTATGATGATGATTGTTGTTATTATTATTGTTGTTGTTATTACTAAAGTTATTAGGCAAATGATGTGCCAATGGCAGTTCAATATCACATGTCTTTAAACGAACACTTCCATTCATTGTGATAACTTGTTGATCCTGTATAAAAGAAAAATTAAAACAAACACACAAAAAGAACGATGAGTAAATTTTAGGAAGAAAAGGTCTTTGTATTTAACTGTTGTCTACACTTTTTTTTTATTTAATGAAAAGCATGTTGCTACCATAAATTTATCAAAAGTTTTTCAATGTAAAAACTTTAGGGGAAAACAATAAGTTATAATAATGACCCCTATCACAAGTCCTTTCGTAGCGATTTCGGACTACGAATGCAAAATCAAGCACGTAATCGTAGTTAATTTTTGGCTACGAAGTTTGTTACTCTTGATAAAACAACGATCAACATGATCTGAATATTCGGCCCTAACGAGGTAACCGTCGGCGTCGGAGCGGAGTTTTCTCCGATTTCCTACGATTCGGATACATTTTGCTTCGTGGTAGTTCTCCAATATGCCGATTCGACGTCTTTTGATAAGTATTTGCTGCAGAAAGTTTTAGTTTTGGGAATGCAATGCGTTGCCGCATTTTTCAAATTTCTTACGATGACAACTACTTCGAAGCGAGATCGAATCTCCGAAAAAGGATGCGTTGCTGACAGAACTCCGCTCTATTGTTGTCTCAACACAAATTCTAACAAAATTTGATTAAAAAAAAAATAATTAAAATACATATTAGGTTGGGTTAAAATTGCTGGCAAGAAAAAAAAAAGCTATTGACACATTTAGACCCATAATAGGTCCATTGTGTTACCATATTATGATACGACTATATTCCATGGTAGTAGAAAAAAGGGAAGGTTGCTGGTCGTACAAAAGACCGACAATTAGTGCTCCAGATTAGTATTAGCCTTCGATTAAAAAGACAGAGAAACCAGTTAAATAAATAAACCTAAATATGGTGGCGCAACAGAGCAAGGAGCTGCAGGTTGTTCCGAACGGCTAATCGAGAATGCGCTTTTCATGGAAATAGATTTACTAACGAAAGGCAATACCCGTGAAAAAACATATTTGCCTCTGTTGGGATTCGAGCCACGAACCTCTGAGTTAACAGGCAGACATGCCAACCATGACGCTACGGGTACTACGAAACCAGTTATTTATTTCGATTTCCATTGGACAAAAATCGGTACCAGTGGTGCAATGGTAAGCGTCCACCTGCTAACCCAGAGGTTCGAGGTTCGAATCCCAGCAGAGGCAAAATACAAAAATGTTTTTCCACGGGTATCGCCTTTCGCGAGGAATTGGCAAATCCTCCGTTAGTAAATTCATTGCCATGAGAAGCGCATTCTCAATTAGCCGTTCGGAACCGGCGAAAAATTGTAGGTCCCCTCCATTCCCTCACAAGGTATGGTTGTGAGAAATGCGCTAGTCCCAGGGGTTCCTCGCTCTGTTGCGCCACCCTATTTATTTATTTTTTATTGGACAAAAATAATCTTCCAGGAGCGTCCAGGAGCATTCTCAAACCGTTTTATTATAGCAAAATGATAGCTTTTCATGATTCGGAAAAGTGACAGCCACTTCTCGATTTGAAGTGAGAATCCACTCAAGAAGTACTAATACAAGTAACTCAAATATCACAAAGAAAGTTTTACTTAAAGAATATTTTTTATGAGCTATGAGCTATTCACTCACACAAAGAAAATTTGTCCGAACTGAACATAAATAATTTAAAAACATCTCAATTGGTTTTTAAAATGGGCGACATTAAAGTTCGCTACCAATTTGGGATGTGAGTAAAAAAAGTTTAACATTTTTGGATAAATCTTTAAATTGTAAGTAAGACATCAATTGTGAAGATGTGTGGTGATTGAAAATAAAACAACGAACCCCATGAGTTGTACCGCGACATCTGCATAGCTAGAAGAGTACGCATCGCGAAACTACAATGGCTGGGACAGGTTCCGGCTCGACGAGTTCTCGAAAACACCGCGGAAGAGAAAGATTTTCAGCCCTATTATGGTAACAGATCGGAACGAAATTCTTTCCGATTTGTACGAAACGTAAGATATTTGTATTATGGTAACGTTCCCAATTGCTTAATCGGACAAACATCCGAAAAGAACGAAACAATGCGATGAAAATGTCAAACTTACAGCAACGCGTTTAGAATTCATGCGATGCATGGCGACTAAATATGAAAATGGCTGGAACGCATTCGGAATTCATGCGAAGCATGCCGATTTCTTGGTTTTCTGTTCTATCCGTAAACAAAAGAAAGAAACATGAATTCTGAGGAGTGTACGGAGAGAAAAATGTAAACATATTCATTCATTTTTTTCTATTATTATTTCTTTCAGAAAAAAAAAACAAAAAAACTCAGTGCAATATCAAAGGTTGGTCGAGTTAATGCAAACCAAAACCGATATTGCCAGAAATTTCACAAACCGCCCGCCTGAGGAGACAAACGTCGTTACGCGTCAGTGTTTCCTTTACGAATGGATACCATAAACAAAACAAATGTTACGATCGTATGTTTCTCCGATCTGTTACCATAATAGGGCTGTTTGTCTTATGCGGTGCAACTAAGCGGAAGAAAATCTTAACCGACTTAGAGTGCAAAACTGGAGAAAGCTCTCCCAAAATCGAAATTGTTATCGAAAGATGTTGGTTAAGGCTCAGTCTTAGCCCGAACTTTAACGCCCACCTAAGTAGTATGACTTGAGGCTTTTAGGAGTTATACTGCAATAACAATACAGTTCCTTCAATAATTTTAACTGGGTATCAACAATAAAGTAACAATCTATTGGGTACCATTGTAGTAATTAAAGGAAATAAACAGACGGAAACTGGCAACAATAAGAGCAAGATCATCTGCTCAGAGAACCGGAAACCTTTTGTTGATTAACAGAGCCGCATCAAGAATAAAATGTCAAGAAATACATTGGAATGAACTCCCGAGACTACGGCAACCCAAGCTTCTGCTGAGTACGTTCATCGTTCGTGAAACGAGACAAAGACGTAACAAACCCGAGTACAAACAATGAAAGAATGCTAATTGGTTTATTATTAACTGGACATTGCAGGCTAGAGAAACACTTCAAAATACTAGGCGTAGAGAGCAACAATTAATAGAGATGCTGTTACGAACTAGAAGAATCTCCGAACTATCTTCTAGGAAACGTCGCAGATCTCAGGCATCAAAGACATAAGTTTCTAGAATACCATTTCATGGATGAAAGGGAGCTTAAATCCGTCAATGTAACGCAGATCCTCAATTTTATCAAAGAAACTAATCTGGCTGATGAAGGATAATTAAGGATTACCAATTAAGTGTGACCAATAGACAAGAAGAAAACAAAATTAAAAGCTGACAGAATTGAGAGCTCAGTTTCTAATTTTGCCGTTTTGTCAAATACGTGGCCGTGTTCTTAAACAATAATTTATTATTTGAATTGTTTAAATGTTTGATCATGTATAAGTTATCTTTGAAATTTAACATTTCAATAATTTATTAGTTTTGCCTTCAATGGAACAAAAATGAAGACGAAAAATCTGTACCACACTTCAACAGAGTTGAACCTTGAGTGGATATAGAAATAGCCGCAAAAGAACCATTCGTGGTGCCCGTTGCGTAATGGTTAGTATGAAGGTCTGCCAGTTACGTGGAAGTTTGGTGGTTCAAATTTCAGAAGCATTAGTTTTTCACGGGTTTTTCTTTTCGCAAGGAGTTCTCCGAGTTCTTCTTCTACGCAGTCTTCAAATTCGACAGAAAATTGTAGGCGCCGAGGTTTCGATAGCTTTGTTGCAGCACTGTAGTTACTACTTAAAACATATATCGCAAAACTAGATCATCACCTTAAATAGAGCAGCATTTATAATTTTGACCAGCGATTTAACCAACGAGACGTTTACAATTACATTACGCAATGAAATTTCCTTATGCAAAAATGTAACTAAAAAAGAAAAGAATGAAAGACAAGAAAAATCATTTCGTATTTTCAAAAAGTTATAAATTTCATTTTATGAGCCGAACAAAATTAACTTTCCAAATTCTTTCGAAACGACATACCGAAAAGAACCTCAGATTCTAAATACACGCACGCAATAGCGCGTAATCTAAAGCATTAATTTCAACTCGCCTCGTATTTGATAGCTGGGCAGATTGATGAGAGTCGAGAAGAAGATATCTATATTCCAAACGACTCGCCTGGAATTACATAATCGGTCCCCTGCTGCTTTGAACAAAGAATTCAAATGAGTAATCAAGTTTCAAGTCTTATCAGTTTTAAGATTTATAGTAATGGTCGCTTTTACGAAACTGGACATAGTTAGCTAGAGACCGAGTTGGCTAGAGACGATTGTACATTGATACAGACTGTAAATCTTTATATATGAATGGCTAGACTGATAAGCAGTTAAATTGGTCTTAAATGCATTCTTGTTAAGTTTGAGAATAAAATTTCAACATAAAAGATTGAAAAACAGCTTTAGAATGAAAAATGTTGAATTTAGAAAAATGGTCTGCTGTTACGAAGTTCATGGTTCGAATCCCAACAGAAAACAAAAAATTTATTCCACACGTATTCCCTTTTGCGAGGAACTAACAATTCATCCGATAGCAAGTTCATAGCCATGAAAAGTGCTTTCTCGATTCTTTCCCGTTCGGAATCGGCAGAATATTGTAATGCGCTAGGCTCCCCGTTCTGTTGCGCCACTTAATTTATTTATTTTAAATGCAATAAGAAAATTAGAAAAGAAATTCAGTGGGTAGGTGCCGGAGGCGTTTGTTGGAGTCCCGCGCTGGGCATCTTCTCTACCGCTGAGGTTACATGTGACATTACAATCACTTCATTTCCATTTGCTGCACCGCAAAAGAAGGAAGGTTGTTGTAATAAAGTGGACCGGTAATTTCTCTAAGTGCTCCAGTTTAGTATGCCTCCTATTCTTTAAATAAAATTGCAAAATTTATTTGTTTATTGTTTTTTATTATTTAAAAACTTTTCTTAGCCGTAGTCTTAAGGGATTACTATTTCTGACAATAATTGTTTAGGTTTTATGGTTTCCAAAATCTAAGAACCCATCAAATGGGCAGCAAATTTACGGTAAGTTAAATTTTCTCTTTACGTTCGAGAGAAGCGGGGTTACCTAACCACACTTTATGATGCACTATCGGCCTTATCGAGGTAACTGTCGGAGCGGAATTCTCTCCGATTTCCTACGATTCGGAGACAATTTGCTTCGTGGTAGTTCTCTGATCAGCCGATCCGACGTCATCTGATAAGTTTTTGCTGCGGAATGTTTTAGTTTTGTGAATGCAATGCGTTGCCGCATTTGCGAAAAATTTCTTATAATGAGTCAGCCGCTGCCTGCTTCTGCTACTGCCAGAAGCTGGTAAGATGCGGCTGCCATTCAGCCCTGTCTTATCCGTGGTTAAAATTAAAAAAATTTTAATTATAGATCAAAAAGATCAAAGATCAAATACGATTTGAGGAAGTATGACAAATTTATCAATGGCACAATGGAATTGAAGCTTATAACTTAAAATGAAAGTAAAAAAACATATTGGGCTCGTAGTTTTACGAGACAAGGGCCCTTCTATATACAAAGTTAGCCAACTAGTAGTTTCTCTTCAAATCATAGGTTGTTTATACACTGAATGCTGTTTCTTGAAAGAAAATCAGTATCATACCTCCGTGCAGCCAAATGAGTCGCTTTAAAACTTTGAGAATAATTGAAAACTTATTTTCAAAAGCCAGCGCTGTGTGGCCCAAACAGTGCTTTCTTCTTTAAAGAAGAAATTTTGGACAAAATGAAGCATCCACCGCGCCTGCTGTACGAAAGATTGGACAAAAAGTCCGCGAGACTGGCATTCTGGTGGACAACATTAATCTACCCCGTCTTCGTGAGTTTTTCAGAAATTTTGTACGTACAACACTTATACCTTCTCAAATTTTACTGTGGCATTTGTTCTGTATTTTGATTTGTATTGATTTTTTTATTAGCTGCGACCTAAAGAAACTCATCAACAAACTGATGAAACTAATAGTTTGCCCAGTGAATGTTCTGGCGATCGAAGAGGTCCTATCGCTTCTAAAAGAAGATATCCTCAGTAAATATCCGCATCTTCGAAGAGCCCTTGTTTTGATACCTTTCACCTCTACCGCTTTATTAAGAACTCCAAATAGTATACGCTAATGGAGGCACTTTCTAACATCTTTCGTATGGTATCGAAACGGACCTCATATTAGCCTAAGCGTTTCAGTTGGTTTCCTGACAGTCTTTTAAATCTAACCTAGCCTAGCATTAAAGATAACTTTTAATAAGTAACAAATACACAACAAAATAAAATTAATCTTTTCTGTAAAGACTACTCAACTGCGGACTTCGAGACAGAGTGAAAAAATCCAATGGAGCTGTGTAGAAAAACATTTTTAGAAAACTACTTAAGTTGAAGCTGTTAAATTTTTGGTTACAACATGCTTTTAACCCAAATCAAATTTACTGCTTAAGAAGCCCTATTTTTTTTTAATGAAAAAGTTTTAAACTAAAACTAAACTACAAATACAAACTAAAAGTCTTCAAACTCAAATTTAAGAGAAATTTTTCAACAGTTTCATAGAATCAAAGTAACTTAATCAATAAATGTTAATAAGAAATGAAGAAGAAAAGAAAAGAAAAAGAAAACAATAAAAGCATCACTGACACTGAATTGACTCCAAAATTTTGGCTATCTCACATGTCTGGGGGATGGATGTTGCTGCTGGTGTAGTTGCTGCTGCGGATGACTGCTAGCCCCAGTATCAGAAACAAAACCGTCTCCATTGTATGGCACTCCTCGGTTATAAACCCAATCGGTAAGAGTAACATCCGATGTGCCACCTGATTCTAGGGGAATCGGATGGTGTCGGAAGTGTTCAAGCATTTCTTGTATCGATGGGAACCACAGATGCTGTACACGACACTGACCGGATTCGGTAAGTGTCATACGTAGATGTTTAGCTCTGCCTTGAAAGTTAAAGGTGAGTACAAATTCGCCCTTGCGGGTCTCACTTTGGCGCACTAGGAAAAATCCATGTCCGGCGGCTTCTGAGTGCAAAACCATGCGAGCTGCCTCTGATCGCGGCAATGTACCGTGGAACCATGGATATTGTCGCATTTCTGCTGTCAAGTCCGCTACATTTAACTCAGAACCTTCTAGATCACCTTCGTTAAGCTCGAAATTACTTGATGCTGATAGTCGTTGTTCTCCTTGACGTCGCGGAGGTATTTCAGGTACGGGGCTACTTGCACCACCTTCACTAGCCGAATTTAGTGTGTCACTGGTCGCAGATGTTGTTGGAACATTGATGTTTATCGGCTGTGAAGTGGCGTTGCTATTAATAAACGTTGTTGAGTGCTGTTGACTCGCATTTTGATTTATTGAGCTCGATGTATTCGTATTAGTATTGGCAGACATTTGTTGCATTCCCGGAGGACCTGTTCCTGATTCTGAAGACATTTCAAGTGTCGGCTGTTGAGTTGGAGGACTACGCATGCAATAGCGAATCGTCGCTAACCAACTGCGCATATCGTCTGTGTCGTGCGCTTCTATAACATACTCCATGTTGTTGTCAGCTTTCAGAACAAACGTATTATCACGTTCGGGCATTTCCAAAGCAGTCGTTTCACGAGCTTCGGAAATTAGGAAACAGAAAACACCACTTCGTGGCTAGATCGGAAAAACAAGAAAATTTAAAAATGGAAATACACAATATGTATTATTTTTGACTCACCTTTTGTGACTTTGGTGGTGAGTAAAATTCTAACATATAACCACCCACAGCCTTTACTAACGCCAGACGACACTTTTCCCACTTTCCATGTGCCGCCACTGAGGGCTGATCTATGCTCTCTGGCGTTAAAAAACTAACAATTCCTTCTTTGCGGCACTCTACAACAATTTTTGCCAATTTTGTTTTGTTCGATCGACTGCTGCTGCTGGTAGTGGCATCCAAATCGTCCGTGTTTCTATGGAACAATGCCTGTAGGAAAAGAAAATTCTGAAATTTAATTGCGTAAAAAACGGCCTCCCGTTTGGTTATTTTTTATTTTGTTTTGTAGTTTCACAATGAAAGCTCAATCTAACCTTTCCTTTGCGTAGCCCCTTGAAGGAAAGCCGTCGAAAAAATGCTTTAGGAAAAATTTTCGGAGAAGCCTGCTCCTCAGATACATCACTTTCTTCTGGAAGGACAGCAGTTCCATTGCCAGCCTAGAAAAAAAAATACATATTCACAAATTAAAGAGGAGTCAAATAGGTTTGAAAAAAAAAAGACGAACACACAAATGCGAATAAATAAAATCAAAAATCTACGCATTCTTCTGTCAGCAGGGTTTGCCTCGGAAACTGAATCACTAGTCTGAAACAGCAGATCCATGGGGGAGAGCTGCGATCTCTCGAGATCAATGCAGACAGTTAGATAGGAACTGATTAGGTTGGAGTGTTTTTGAGCTTTGGGTCTTTGAAGACATGCGAATTTCTTTACATCATTCAAGTCAAAATACCAATGTTGCTATCTTCAAAGCCAGGCTACTGTTAAAGAATTTAATCGATACACTAGTTCCTGCGACGTAGTCAATTGTTTACATTTGTTTGTTATGTGAGAGTTCGTGGTTCGAGAACCAAAATCATCCAGTTTTTTATCCACGAGACTAGGATTCACACTTGTGATCCTTGTAAGCAAATGAGGCGGATCACGAGTGTGAAGTAGACAAGTGAAAGAGTTGAGATAAGCTTGAATGGCATGTAAATTGTAAATTTATTAAAAACATCCAAATAAAAGGCAGATATCTTCACAGCAGGACTAATGGTAAAGGACTTACTGGGTCGGTTTCAAAAGCATAGCCCATGCCGATGATGTAGCAATTGCCGTTTCAAGCCAGCATCCATAAACCCTAGTTGAGCTGCTACAAAAAGCACTTTACAAGCTTAACAATTGCGCTGAACATGGTGGACTGAATATCAATCCCCACAAAACGGAATTAGCTCTCTTCTCTTTACGAGGAAATATAAAATCCCGGACTTTAGACCCCCAACTATTAAGGGGGTAACTCCCACACTATCAAATCAGCCTAAATATATATATTTTGTTAATTATATCTATAATTGAATGGTGTTTGGTATTTTCGTAGTTTTCCCCATTTTTCAAGAAACCAAATAGCAGGTTTTTGACAGCTATTATACTTAACCAACTCACAGGGATTCTGAGAAATGCCCTAGAAAAAAGCTGTCCTCTGATCACAACGGTAAAAAAGAACAAAAAACCAATTTGGTGGAATAACGAGCTGAGCAGCATTAGGAAAGAAACTAGAAGACTTTTCAATGTTGCCAAACGGACCGGCTCCGAAAATGACTGGGAACATTACAAATCCAGCCAAAGGAAATTCAAAAATGAAACTCAACGAGCAAAACGCTGCTCATGGAGAAATTTTTGCAGTGAAATCGAGTGTACGAACAAATCGGCCAGACTACGGAAAATCCTCTGCAAGGGGACCATACCACTTGGTTCTCTGAGAAAACCGGATAACCACTGGACTGAATCCCCGGTCGAGAGTCTGGAACATCTGTTCGATTCGCACTTCCCTGGATGCAGCCCTATAGAGAACAGTGAAGTAGAAAACACTAGGTTTTCTAGACACGAAATCCCGGCAGATATCGTAACGGAAGAGAAGTTGGAATGGGCTATCAACTCCTTTTCACCTTTTAAATCTCCGGGTCACGATGGCATTTTCCCTATGATGCTGCAAAAAAGCAGCAGGAAAGTCATCCCACATCTAAAGAACATTTTTGAAAAAAGCCTCATATGGGGCTACATTCCCAAAATATGGCAGGAAGTTAAACTCGTTTTCATACCGAAAGCCGGCAAACCCAGCCATATAGAAGCAAAAGATTTCAGACCTATAAGTCTGACCTCCTTTATACTGAAAACGTTTGAAAGGCTACTTGATTTACACATCCGTAGCTTTCTGAAACCGGAAGTAATATCTACCTTTCAACATGCCTACACAAAAGGACGAAGTGTGGAACAGCACTTCACTGTGTAGTAAGAACCATAGAAAAAACGCTGCTAGATAAAGAATACACACTGGCAGCTTTCCTGGACATTGAAGGAGCCTTCAACAATGTACAAAACAGTGCAATTGAGAAAGCCCTAAATGAATTAGAAGTAGAAGAAACAATCACAAATTGGATCATGTGCATGCTAACAAAACGTCAGATCCACAGCGAACTGGGAGGTGCAAGCTTGAAAAAGTGTGTGTCACGACTCACGAGGAACCCCACAAGGAGGTATTCTCTCACCCCTGCTCTGGATCCTGGTTATGAATGAGATCCTCGTAGCTCTCAAACATGACGGCGTGAAAGTGGTTGCCTTTGCCGATGATTTAGCTCTTCTGGCGACGGGGAAATTCCCTTCCACTATTAGCGCACAATTGAATTATACACTAACCAAGGTAAGCGCTTAAACAAAAAGATGCGGCCTTGCAGTTAACCCGCTGAAAACAGAGCTGGTACTCTTTACAAATAGAAGAAAAATACCTTCTATGGAGCTACCAAAACTAAATAAGACCCCCTTAAGATCTCTGATCAAGCCAGATACCAGGGAGTGATCTTAGACAAAAAACTAAATTGGGGTCCCAATATACAATAAAGATACAAAAAATCTATGATAGTATTGACTGTATTCGTGTAACAGGATTTTTGGCAAAAACTGGGGACCAAATCCCAAAATCATCCTGTGGATGTATACTGCCATTGTAAGACCTATTCTATCTTATGGCAATTTGGTCTGGTGGAAGGCGCTGGAAAAATCCACGCATTTAAAAACCCTAACCAAAGTACAAAGATCAGCCTGTATTTGCGTAACTGGTGCAATGAAAACTACACCAACCGCGAGCTTGGAAGTAATCCTCAATCTAACACCTCTTGATCTCTATGTTCAAGAAGCGGCAGCAAACAGTGCACTTAGACTAAACCAGTGTAATGTCTGGAAAACTAGCCAAACAGGACACGCACAGATCTTATCGCGATACGCAGAAAACAACATCTGCACGGATTACACAAATCCATACCTGGACTTTAAAAAATCCTTCACAACTAGCTTCCCCAATAGACAGGATTAGGAGAATGAAACACTTTACTTGAACGAGACGTCTATATCAATCTATACCGACGGTTCAAAAATGGAAGCTGGAACAGGGGCAGGTTTCTTCTCAGAAAGCCTAAAACTTGCCAGTTCATTTAGACTTCCAAATCACAGCAGCGTCTTCCAAGCCGAGATCTTGGCAGTTACAAACGCTGCAAAACAGGTGTCCATGATGGCGCTATCACATTATGATATAACCTTTTTCATTGATAGCCAACCAGCAATAAAAGCGATTTCTGCCACTCTTGTCAAATCAAAGCTTGTTCCTTGCTGTCGCGAAGAGCTAAGGGTTCTTGGCACGCAGCATAACGTTAAACTCTGCTGGGTTCCTGGTCATAGTGGTATACCGGGAAACGAAAAAGCGGACGAACTAACGAGAAAAGGATCAACACTTGACCTCTCATTGATAAATCAATCCAGGATTCCACCCTGTGAAATGAAACAGATCATTGGTAACAAAATAATGCGAAAATCCAATGAAAGATGGGAATGCCTAGATTCCTGTGTTACTTCCAGGAAACTATGGCCGAAATATGATAATAAAGAATCTGGAAAGCTGCTATCATTGAATAGACCTTCATTGCGAATGCTTATCAGTATCATAACTGGACATAACCTACTAGGTTATCACAAAAAGAAAATGGGTCTTTGCACCGATGACCTATGCAGAGGATGCAATGACGAAGATGAACATGAAGACACAAGTCACTTCCTTTGTCAATGCCCAGCACTCTGCCATACTAGGAAAAAATTTCTAGGCATAGGCAATTACTTTTTAAATGAACTAGAAGAATTATCAGACGCTCCAAAAAGCAGCCTGGTAAACTTCACCAAGGCCAAAAAATGGTTAAATACTGAACAGACATAAAATCATAGGTTTCTAGGACGTTACAATACGCCAGGGTATCACAATGGATCTACTGATCTAAGTGTGACGGAAATAATATCAACCGTCAGCCCATTTTACCTAACCTAACCTATACTTAACCAACACTCAAGTGCTCATAGTGTGAATGTTATCTGTGATGTTTGGTCTTGGAAATAGGCTCCAAAAGAACAACACTTTTATCAACGATATTCGTACTATTCAACGACGAATTAACTAGTTTTGGCCTTAAAAGATTGCAGATCCATCCTTAAAAAAAATTATAACATGAATGCTCCAGCCTTCGAACTTTTGTATACTTCTTCAAAGAATCAACTGAAAAATCGATTTTGGTTTATTTTCACATCCCTATTACATTCCCAGATGACCGCCCAAGCTTACGCATCTCACCCGCTTAGCCATATAATTTTTCTTTTCAATCATTTCAATTAAACGTTGCAATGGAAATGTTTTTCTTTGGTTTTTACGAAGAGCACCCGCTGTTGTTTTATTAAATAGCGATTCTCCTTCACTCTCAATGATATTTTGTACATCCCACAGTGTGTGATTATATTTTATTTGCTATTAAAACAAAAGTCAATGGACTTCAATTGGATTTTCATTGCGTTATCTGTTATCTCGATTTAAAATTATATATTTTATTAAGCCGTCGTCTGTGTATGGAGAGCTGTAATCTTGATTAGTAGTTTTTTGTTTTCTTTTACAAAAAAAAAAAAAAAAAAAACACATAAGTTAATGTGCTAAACAATCTTTTATGATCGCTATTATCTGGTGGAGTGTGATGTAAGGTCGAGTGTCTCTGATGCTAATGTAGTGTGTGAAATATTTTGTTGCGAGAGCGATCCTTAGGTTGAAGACATGATTTTTCTGGGTGTGATGGAAAACAGGAAGAATTTTTGTTCGGTATAATGTATCCTACCAAAATGCCAGAGTAGATTTTCGGAGTCTATCACACATTACAGGACAAATTTGTTGGCGATTTTGAAGAGCCAAGTAAGAAAGCGACTTTCAAGTTGATAAATTCGCAATAACAGGCATGTCATTAAAGGTTTATATTATGAGAGTCATAAGCCTTCTTCTTCTTCAAGATCAATTGTTAGCGTATTAATCTAAAATAATAACTCCCCATAGAAAAGAGTTATCCTAACAGCATCTTCTTCTTATTTTGACGTTACGACTTAACTACTTCACACTAATGAGGTATGTCCTCAGACTGCGTTGTTCCAACCGTGCGTTGATTACAGGTTTACAGCAATCACCGAGGCTCGCTCAGAATGCTTCGGCTCACTGAAGCCCTTGGCAGAACAAAAAGTGGTTCAAGTCCTGATAAAGCTGCCTGAGATCTTATCCTTGCAAGTTCATTGGCTCGTTTCCAGTTATGACTGATGGCCTGGAGCCCAAAACAGACTCAAAACCAAAATTGTTGTTTAAAAACAACGTGCATCGGCACCTCCTTTCTAATCCTTTCCTTCCTTCTTAACCGCTCGCACTGTGTTAATAAAATTATAAGGGTATTCATAACCCCTTGATGTGCGCGTATATTATGTATATAAAAAAAAAACCTGCGATCGCATTCAAAAAGGTCTTGCATTCCTGCATCACTTGGGAACTAGAAAGAAGGTTGAGTAGAACACCCTTAAGCACAGCTTGGCTATTGCTTTCCACAGTAATTCTCTACATCCAGCCATTTCCCGTAATATCAATCAATTGATATACGATAAGTTCTATCAATAAATTGATAAATCGGTATTATGCAAGCCAATTGATAAATTTTCTTCCATTGTGAACAGTGTGCTCGTACTTAGCGTTGACACACCCCACACATAGGTACAAAGGGGCCATTTTAATTTCCTATATTCATGAACCCTAAGCATATTTAACTTCAAAATTCAATTTGAAACGATGTCCTTATGCAAGTCAAGCACGTACCGGTGTATTGGTTAAACTATTCCAGTAAAATAAACCAAAAAAATGTTCATCAACAACGAATTTGCGATTGACTGAAAAATTGATAGATATCAAAAATGTTGATAACCATAATACCGAACAAGCGACCAGAGACTTTCATAATAGATCGCAAAAAACATTTCATTCACAACTGATCAAAAGTTCCGATGGTTGTTATCCGTAATACCACTTAACCAATTTCATTGATTGACGAGCAAATTTATCAAGTATCGTATTGATATTTGACAACCATGATAGGGCTGTACGTCGCCGCTTAGATATGTGCAGCCATTTATGTCATCGACCTCCAAAAAGGCACTAGCTATACATCCATCAACGTTTTTTTAATTATCCATGATGATACAATTACAATCCTCTCAGATTCAAGAGTGAACCAGTCCTGAACAGAGGCTATTTTGAATGTGTATTTTTGACGTCATGAGATCATCGTATCGGACGGCATATTCATCAGTCAACGGATATGCTGCTTGCGGGTTCCTCAAAGCTCCATTGCGAATTGGGCCAGAGACCACACATCTCTTTAAACAGGAAATGGCCTGGAGAGTACAAACCAAGATGAAGGTATGAAGAGGAGGAAGTGTGCGTGCTGAATCGAGAGCAGCACATGGAGTGCTGTGGAAGGCCCCAGTACAGCCAAGGTATATTGTACATTGAATTTTGGCGAACGAGGCTTTAACGTATTTACGCGCAAGCTCGTATCACCAAACAACTGACGTACAGGAGACGATTGGTCTTCTCAGAACCCTCAATATTCAAAAGACCTCAATGAATGTCTTGCCAAAGACTTCGTTACATTCTCAGAAGACTGACAATTCCTTAAAAGTTTTTTCGACATAATATTTGGTCAAAAAAAGCTTGTTATCTAGAATAACTTCAAGATGTTTGACTTCATAAAAGAAATGTTAATGCTTAAATGAAGACTGGTTCAAAATAGTCAATTTTCTAACTGTTTTTAAACATCAGGAACATAATTACCGCAAACGTGATCGAGTAATACGAGACTGAATTATGTGTTTTTGGAATTACGTCTCAATTGAAGTCGATAAAAGAACAGCAGACTGATGTTGAAAAATAGTGCTCCCTCACTCGATCATTTGAATGAGCTACGAACTCAGTAACCGCATTCAATTGTCAACTATCGCTAATGGAGATGGCTAAACAGTTCAACATTCACCTTTTTTATTGTGCCGGAGCATAAACATATCATAGGAAACTCTAAAGACGATGAACTTGCCAAAAATAGAACCTGAAACAGCAAGCTGGAAAAAACAAACACCGGTGTCATTACCGGACATTGCTTAATAGGCAGACACGCAAGACTCGGGCTTTTAAATATTAAACTACCTCTGCAGAAGCTGTTTAGAAAAGTGGGAAGAAAAAACAATCTCAAAACCTCCTCTATTCATGTCCTGCCCTCTCACTCAAACGAAACTGTGCGTTAAAATCAATAAGAGCTGTAAATTAGCCTTATACAAAAAAACCAGATGACAAAATGGGATGGAAACTTGAAAGCATGGCCAGATGTTTTTTTTTCTTTTTTCTTTTTAAAATACTTGTGGGAGCACTCAGACCAAAACACCCGTCCATTGTACTGCCAGATAGCAACCTTCTATTTGTTATAGCTTTCCAGACGTTCGTAGAAAAGCCAAAAGACGCTTTCATGATAAAGAGCCTAAGTTACCAGCTCGCACCTTGTCTGTGCCGAGTATCTGAAATTCAGAAGGAAGTACTCCGCGGTGTCGTCATACTCTCCACAGAATTCACAGAGTTTAAGATCACTTAAGCCTAACACGTTTAATTACTTGTCAAAAGAGAAGTGCTCCGTAGCAACCAACTCCAACAAGTCTTTTCAACTATAGTGGAGGACCGTAAGCTTTTTACCTAGGAATCCAGGGCCAGTCCATGGATTTTCATGAAATTTTCGGAAATGTGTTTTGGATGGCGTATAGAAAAAAGTTAAAAAATAAAATTTCACCGCTCTCAATTTTTTAATTATTTTTAAAATTAATTATTAACTTTTAGAATTTAATTTTATTTATTTAGGGTATTTTAGATAAGGTTTTCCAAAACGTAAGGATGGATAGGTTTGGTTAAGACAAAAAAAATTTGTATGAGAGGGGGGGTCTATATCCCTCCGTGTAGGCGCGAGGGGCGATTTTATATGAAATTTACTTCATTTTTTAAAAAACTATTAAAAATCAACTAAGCCACTTACTTTCTCATACTTTAGTGTTTTTGAAAGCTATTGCTTTGTTCTTTAATAAAAATTTTAGTTTGAGTTCACTTAATGAAAAGTTTTGGAGAAATCAATCCTCAAAGTCAAAATTTTGAAAAAAGAAAATATTTTTTTCTTAATTAATTTTTTTTTTCATAATTTTGCCCCACAAAGGGCCATTTTTTCTTTTCATGTTCAATGCTTTTATTAATATTTACTCAGAGCAAAAAACCGAACAAAAAAATTTTTCTTGGTTTAAGAGCAATTAAAAAAAAAACGAAAGATACTTTTTTCCAGAAAACAAAATGTCGTTAATTTCCCGCTAATTGAACTTTTTTCCTTGAAGTGAAATATGAAATGTGTATTAAATAGAATTTAAAAAAAAGTTAAAAAAAAAATTTGTATGATCTTAATTTTAATATAAATTATAAATATTTATTAAAATCTTAGAGTTATATTTTAATTATATTAGTTTTAAGTTAAATTTTAAGACTAAGACCTATAAATTGGTCTCAAAGGACACCACATATACTGATTTGTGCTCTAGATGCTATTTCTGGTCAAACGTGATGATGGATCCAAATAAATATGGTTTTTTGCCAAATAAATACTCGCGAATTTTTCTACGTGCGTTCAGTATGCAAACAAACATATATCAATAAGGGATGCATCAATTCTTATATAAAAGAAAGATTTACACATCAGCATGCTCCCCACCTAAAAAAAAACTTCGAGCCGTTAATTTAACTGATTTAAGTCTCTTTGAATGGTTGAAAATTCAAAATTTGGCAGAAAACCACATTTTTTCGGTTCCATCAACTCGTTTGAGAGGAAACAGCATTTAGAGCACAAATTAGTATAATGTGCTGTCCTTTGAGATGAAATTTCAAGTTTTTAATAGGTTTTAGTTTTAAAATTTAACTTAAAACTAATATAATTAAAATTTAATCTAAAATTTTAATAATTATCTATAATTTATATTGAAATTAAGATCATACAATTTTTTTTTTTTTAACTTTTTTTTAAATGCTATTTAAGACACATTTCATATTTCACTTCAAGGAAAAAAGTTCAATTAGCGGGAAATTAACGACATTTTGTTTTCTGGAAAAAAGTATCTTTCGTTTTTTTTTAATTTCTCTTAAACCAAGAAAGATTTTTTTGTTCGGTTTTTTGCTCTGAGTAAATATTAATAAAAGCATTGAACATGAAAAGAAAAAATGGCCCTTTGTGGGGCAAAATTATGAAAAAAAAAAATTAATTAAGAAAAAAATATTTTCTTTTTTCAAAATTTTGACTTTGAGGATTGATTTCTCCAAAACTTTTCATTAAGTGAACTCAAACTAAAATTTTTATTAAAGAACAAAGCAATAGCTTTCAAAAACACTAAAGTATGAGAA
Organism: Melanostoma mellinum; assembly: GCA_914767635.1. Lineage (NCBI taxonomy): Eukaryota > Metazoa > Arthropoda > Insecta > Diptera > Syrphidae > Melanostoma > Melanostoma mellinum. The sequence continues at coordinate 175,249,883 of OU612060.1, forward strand.
AGTAAGTGGCTTAGTTGATTTTTAATAGTTTTTTAAAAAATGAAGTAAATTTCATATAAAATCGCCCCTCGCGCCTACACGGAGGGATATAGACCCCCCCTCTCATACAAATTTTTTTTGTCTTAACCAAACCTATCCATCCTTACGTTTTGGAAAACCTTATCTAAAATACCCTAAATAAATAAAATTAAATTCTAAAAGTTAATAATTAATTTTAAAAATAATTAAAAAATTGAGTGCGGTGAAATTTTATTTTTTAACTTTTTTCTATACGCCATCCAAAACACATTTCCGAAAATTTCATGAAAATCCATGGACTGGCCTTGGATTCCTAGGTTTTGCCTTTTTTATGTCTAACGGTCCTCCACTACTACGCGATAGCAAAAATGTTGAAGTTTTCTTGTTAACGTAGGGGAGCAACGTTTGGTCTGTCTGCATCTAATTTTTAAATACCATCTTATCTAAGGCTGTGCTTTTGACAAATCCAATCGTTAATTGAACTACTTACTGGGGACATCTGCAGACCAAGCGCCAGTTCAGGTTCTGAGAAAGCTATCTGAGATCCTTGCCTAGCAAGTTCAATGGCGATCTCATTCCCAGTTATTTTAGTCATTTAGAGAGCTCTTGCATTCGTAGATCACTTTCGAAGTACGAGGGTTGAGAAGGGCCCTAAGCACAGCTTAGCTGTCACTGCAAACATAGATACCTTTCCCCATCCAACCGTCGTTCGTAACATAGCTTATAGCCATTTTGATAGCATACGCCTACCTTTGGAAGACGGATGCGTGTGTGTCTAAAGAGGCACACAGTCGTATGTCATCGCTTTCCACAAAGGCACTTAGCACCAGATCCGTCATCGGTTCTTTAACCATCTGTGATGATTCGATAAAAATCCTTTCCTGGCTCAGATTCTAGAGTGGAGTGGTACTGAACTGTAGGAAGGTTGACTGCGTATTTGAGCCTTGAAATCATCGTGTTGGAGACCAGATGGTAGGCATAGGACAAAATGAAATCGAACTGTTCGATTCCCTATAATATATTAGAAGTTGAGACATTGCTACCTACAGCAACTACCGAAGCCAAATAATAAGGAGACAGCTTTAAACACTTTAATGTTCTTCCACATTATGCTGAAGGGATGACGATCCGAAAGCGATTGCCAGCCGGCATAGTTTGAACGCACCTTTACATCAAAAACAAGTCTCAGGTTGAAGTGCCTACGTCTCAATCAACATACATAAAGCCACTTGGCCTCTTCTGTTCAATTCAACCCTCTGTGTAGCCACATGTTCCTCTTGACAAAATGTTTAAAATCCAGCAGAACTGAAATCTCCTGCCGTGTTTATTTTCACTCGGCGTCAACAAATAGAAGAAAAAAATTGTTTGCACGATTGCTACTAAAAAACAAGACGAGGCCAGCGAATTATCGGGCAGAAAATAGAAGATCATGAGCAGTGCAGTAATAAATAAAAGATTAAGTGTTTAGGAATAAACAAAATACGTGAATACCTACATATGCCAAGGTCAATATGAAGTCTACATTTGTCAAGAGTTGCGATTGATGTTTCATGGAAAATATTTGTTCTAATCTTCGACATTCCATGACGGCAAAATCATTAAGAAACGTATATGAGAATTCTAAACAGCCTCTGTTTAGGTAAATACATGCAGGTGTGAAACAGAGATAAGCAGAGTCCTTAGCATTCCATCAAAAAAAAAAGTAAAATCGATTCGCGTATGTATGACTCAAACACTTTAATATAATGACTTTAGCCTCCTTATCATTTCAACAAAAATAACCCTGATTACTTCACAGCCCATAAGACGTTTATGGGCTGGCAGCCGGTCGCGTGTTTAATGAGACTTCAACTTAAAATCACCACTAGAACGAACATTTTTATCTCCAGTAAAACAAGAATAAAACAAACAACAAGTCAACATTTGAAAACCATTTCATCAAAAAATATAAAACCAGTTCAACTGTTCCAATGGAAAAAAAACACTGTTTCATTTCAAATCAACCCTTGAAAATCTACCCCCTTAAAATAAATGGCAACCTTTGTAAATAAAATACACACACAATAATACGAACCTTTAAATGATTTCTCCGCCGGGTAAATTCCACTTCAAAGCACTCCCCAAATGAGTCCAGAAACTTTTGCATGAAATTGCGATGCGAAATTATGCGTGCGTCGTCAATCAGGTTTGTATTGATGTAGTTTATGCAGGATTTGGCAAAATCTGTCGCTGCCGCACGGGCATGTCGGTCACAGAATTCTTCCCATCCTGTTCCGATTTGATAGGAACTTCCACCCAGTCCACTGCCGACCACACCGCCAGCCGTGGCACCACCGCCAACGCCAATGCCAATGCTAGAGCTATTTTGCATTGTTGTTGTGCTACTATTACTATCTTCACTTGTTGGCGCCATATAGATGCCGCCGCTGCTGCTAACACCACACTCTTGTGATAATCCACTAGAACTACTATTGCCAGTTGTTGCTCTGGATGTTGTACCTCCTCTCAAGCCTGCTGTCGCTGTATTACTGTTACTATTAAAGCCGCCTACTGATGCGCTTGACTCTGCGGGTGTATTTATATGATTTCTAGCTATATTTACATTTGATGTTGTGGGCTCGCCCATTGCTGAGTAGTCTTGCTGCTGAATTTGTTGCTGGTGCTGTTGTTGTAGCGGCTGTTGATTGTTGTAGTAAATTGATTCTCCATCGTTTGGCGATGCAACAGCCATAACAATTTATAAAGACCAAAACAACTAAACTACTTATGCAGAAATCTTGTTCTTGTTTTATCGTTTCACTCGATGATATACTTTTCTTTTTATATTTCTTTATCTTGTGTCGTTTGTTTATGAGAAACACACATCAAACCAGACCGGACACGTCCTCAAAGTGTGTTATTTGGATTGTTTTGTTTTATTTTTGCAGAATATTCGCGATGTCTGTAAACAAAATAAAGAGTGAGAGAGAGAGCGTTAAAAAAAAACAATAAAACATAAATAAATATTATCAATCGGCGGTGTTGATAAAAATACACCAACCCATTCATACACAACTATTCTATTCATCAACACTATACTTCTACCCACACACTAACTTAATTGTTGTTTTCTTGTGTTGAATATGGAAGAGAACTTTTGCCCCATGTCCCAAAAAAAAAAAATTAAATAAACAATATACAGTCGCTCGAATGTTTGTTTATAGAAATATAATGGATACTGCATTGTAAGATTTTGGTAGCAAGAGCTGTTGTTATGAATTCCAATAACTTTTTTAACGCACTGGTGCCATTCAATGGAAATCTTTAATCGGATTGGATGAGTTGAAAAAAAAAATGTATCTGAAATAGTTAGATAGTAGATGTGTTCAATGGCTTTTTTTAAGATCAGAACAGCACATCACAGCACAGAACAAGTGAAAAACGTCAGGCAAGTTAGAACAAGCAAACTTGTCAAAAAAGACAACAACAAAAGCGAAAAAAAACAACCACCATTTTTTCTTTTTCAGATATCAATTTAATTTAGCGTATTTTCGTCACGAATAAGTAATTTTATTTTCAGCACAAGGTTAGGTGTTATTTTCCTGTTTTTTAAAATTTTTTTGAACTTTTTACAACAAATTAAAATTACAATGCGCTTAAAAAACTACGAGCAAAAAGTCAACAGCTACTTTTGACAGTTTTCACCAAACTTGCACTTGCTCAAGAGGAGGTGCAGAAAATGCTGTGCTAAACTGTTCTAGAACAGCTCATTGAACACAAAAAAGATCAGAAAAGATCAGAAAAGAACAGAAAATTTCTCATTGAACACCAAAAGCCTGATCTTTTCTGTCTGAAACTGTTCTAGAACAGGTCATTGAACACTCTTAGTGAGTGATTTAAGGGCTGCTATGCTATCCGAGAATATGCGGACATTTGACAAAGATATCACTATGACCTCTAAAGAACCTCTGTGATCGCCAAGATCTCCGCTTGGAACACAGTGCAGTGGTTTGGGAGACGGAAGAATAGACTAATATAAGCGTATTTAAGGCCGCCATCAAATCCGTCCTCGGTTTTCAAGCCGCCAGTATAAAAATAAATTGAACATCTTGTTAGCAATCCGTAGTCCCATACGGTTCTTGATGGGATAGTGACTTGGAAGTTCTTATCGAAAAACCATTGGGGGTGGTTTAGTCAGAGGAAAAAAAACACAAGAAGCTCCATGGTTTGATAAAGATTGCACCAAAGCTAGAAACCTATCCTTTAAACGGCTAAAGCTCTTTCGAGAAAACAACACGACGGTTTTGAAAGAATCGTATCAAAAGCGAATCGGCGGTATAAAGACATTTCAAAGGAAAAGAAGAAATCTTATTTTGAAAGAGAAGCAATGAAGATGGGAACACGTAAAGATTCTTCCAAATTTTAAAAACTAGCGAAGAAGCTCAATGGAACGGTGCCATTAATCAATTGCAATTTAAAACCAGAAGTGCTTCGAATATACTTTGAGAGTTTGCTCAACCCCATAGATTCCACGGTATCTTTCCAATATGCAAATCCAGGATTGCGGAATGATATTATGCTTGATCCGGTTATCACTGAGTTGGAAATTACAGATGTTTTACATGAACTAAAGGATGGTAAAGCACCAGGTACAGACACCATTACTACAGAATTTTATAAATATGGAACCAAGTTGCTTGTGCATAAGCTCTACCTTTTGTTTAATGAAGTATTTGAGTCTGAAACTGTGCCGCAGAGTTTTTTACTGGAGTGCTGAAAAAACGACTATGCACGTGGGTGGAAGAAGAAAATCTTCTAAGTGAATACCAGGCTAACTTTAGGAGAGGATACTCGACGGTAGACCAAGTGTTTGTGCTCAAAACCATAGCGGAGGAATTTCAAAGGCAGGGCAAGAAACTGTATACATTTTTTGTGGATTTTAGAGCAGCATTTGATTTAATAGATCGAAATGCATTGTTTTACAAACTCTACGGAAAGGGCATATCATATAAGTTCGGAAGGGTCTTACAAAGCTTATATGCAGGTACTAGAGCAGCAGTTTGGAACGGAGAGGAATTATCTGCATGGTTTGAAACAAAATCGGAGGTAAGACAGGGATGTGCCTTGAGCCCGGTACTTTTTTCGCTTTTTATTGATGATTTACTCAATGGACTTCCTGGAGGTGTGGAGTGGGGTGGAACGCGTACCAAGGGCCTAATGTTTGCGGACGATGTGGTTTTGCTGTCCAGTACACCAGAATCCTTGCAGCTAATGATCAATCGTCTTTATGACTACTGTAAGCTCTGAAATATAGGCGTTAACTCGGAAAAATCCAAAATAATGATTTGTAAGAAAGGTTGAGGAAGGCGCAGTAGAAAGGGAAGATGGTACTATAATGATGTAGAATTGGAAGTGGTAGCAATATAAGCACTTAGGTGTTCTTCTCACCAACGTCTTTAACTTGCAAAAGCATCCCAAAGAAAAATTAGCAAAGTCTAAAAACGCAATAAACGCAACGTGGAAAGGATGTTTTGGAAGTCGTTTCATTTCACATAGCAGCAAATATAAAGTTTTTGAAGCAGTTGCAGAGTCAGTGATGTTCTATGCTGTGCAGGTATGGGGACATAAACATTATGAAGAGGTCGAGAAACTTCTAAGGTTTTATATCAAAAGAATTTTTCATATTCCTTTAAACGTCCCAAACTATGTACTCATGGTCGAAACGGACTTTCACTTCTGTTTATTAAGACCTTGAAACTGCAGGTAGACTTTATCTTTTAAAGTGATGTCTAATGAGCGTCTACTAAAAGAAGCAGCTCTAAAAAATATTGCGGATGGAACAAGTTGATACGCGGAATGGTTAGATCCGGCACTGCAGTGCGACATGGCCGTGGACTTAAGTCTAGGAAATAAAGACAACTGTAAAAACGAGATGTATAGGCTGATACAGAAGGTGGATGTGCTATATGCATGTAAATACAGGCAAGATGCTGAATCATCAGTTCTTAGATCTATTTACAGTCGTTTAGATCATAATTTGGGAGAGAAAAACTATTATCATGACAACAACAGCGTATACAAAAAATATCCATGATAATAAGGTTGAGAGGAGAACTTTTGAGCCTAAATTATGTGCCACACAGAGATGATATACCATACCTTTGCGAATTGTTTAATTTGAAAGAACGAGATGTCTTGCACTTTATTGGAAAATGCCCTATACTACAGGAAACAAGATTGCATGTTTTTGGAAAAAGTTTTCTAACGAATGAAGATTGCTTTAATGTGTTGAACCAAGTCGATACGAAGAAACTGTTTTTATTTTCCAAAATCGCTCTTGCATACAAACAAAGAATTATGACCGGATACTTTTTTACTTTTTATAACTTCTTTTTTAAAATGTCAATCTGGCAGACGGCAAAAGCCAAGTCCATTTGTTTTTGTTAACTTTTGAAAAAAACTTATCTATACATATACATAAATATAATAAAAACGTAACAGTTTGTTTGTTTGTGTACAATTTAATTAACGGCTTATCCTATCTAGATGGGGTTTTCAGTAACATATTGTGGTAAGATTCACTTAACATTTAGATTTTATTTCATGTCAATCGGTTGATAAATAAAAAAGTTATGCCAATTCTTGCCGACGAAGTCGCTGGCACACCTAGTGATTTAATAAAACCAACTAAACTAAACTAAACTAGTCAGAGTGACTTGGTATTGATTCGAATGAATTGATAATAAAGGAATGGAGTTATTGTTCCATTAGGATGTGGCTCTAAGACGAATTACCGTGCCCGCAATCGATTGTTTGCCGTAAGTATCGAGGCGAATCGTATATCGTTTTTCATTGACGAAAAGAGTTACTCCTTTTGTGAAAAGATCTACTCTTTTTCCATTTTTAGTGTTTCATTGGAAAAAAGAGTAGTTCTGGAGTAACTCTAAACGCCAAAGATCTACTCCCAATCGGTTGGGAGATCTACTCTGAAAATTACACACACATGCAAAAACAGCTGTTGTATCAAACGTCAAATGGAAAAAAAAATTGTGAAATTTGTTTGGTGATTATTAAAATTGAAAAGAAAAAAGAAAGTAATTGAATATGAGTACAGAAATATGTAAATAATTTAGAATTTGTTAGAATTTGTTTCTTCGTCGTCATAACTTTCCATCCATCACCTACATGGAAAATTTCAGATATAAAGTTAATTTAGAATCATTTCGACGTTTCACAAACGGCTTTTCGGAATAAAATACGAAAGACTACAAACAAAAAAGGATTTACTGCGTTTGTAGTTCAATTTTGCATTCACAAAACTAATTGAATTTTGACTACATAGTGACTACAGAAGTGAATGCACACAATGCTATTCATGCCAATTGCCACCAATACTACGACAAAACTGTTAAAAAATGTTTTATTGAAAAGAGTAGTTCTTTCGGATTTCAATGAAAAACGCTATTAGGAGCATGGCTAATGCAGCCAAAAGTGTTGAGCTAAGAGCTCCGACACATATGCTAACTGATCTTGGACTTTGCCTTTTTGCAAGGCATGGTGGACAGGCTGTTTAAATTTAATTTAAGACTAAACTAAACTTAAACTAATTTAAAACTAAATTGAACTGTACGGATGAGAGACTGTAAGGACTTTAAGACAGGGACTTGAAAGATTGAGTTCGAAAAGAAAAGGGGCAGAATTAATCTTACTCAGCATGCGGGTTAAAGGTTCGTTGAGACCATGGCATTAACGATGAGCAGGAAGGAAAAAAGGCGAGATCATCTTACATATCAGGGATTAGTGTTGATGAAAGTGATAAGGTCTAAAAGAGGGGAGCACTCATAGCCGGAGAGCTAGTGACCGATTTGCTTACCTCATTTTAGCAATGCTCAAACTTTGCTCATAGAAAGATTTAGGCCCGACAAGTATAAAAGTGCCCGTCTTACACTCCGGTTCGGTCCACAAGGCCTTAAGAATAGGGCTTGAAGTTGTAAAAAATAAGTGCCCATTTACCTCATTTTAGCAAGGCTCATCTTTTAATAATATTTCTTCATTGATCCAATATATACACGAAAATAGCATTGTAAGACGTTTTAGCTGTCCATGACATGCTGTAAGACGCTCGTATATATGTAAAAGAAATGACCCCATTTACCTCATTTTACCAAGGCTGATATTTACACACAACTAAGATGACATAAAAACAAACACACATTTCAAGTGTAAGACGTTTATTCGGTCGATAACCCTCCGTAAGACGCTGAAAATTAAATTAAGATAGAAACAATTATAGTCTATTGATTATGTCATTTCTTAAGGAACTCGACATTGAATGAACTTTTATTGCATGAATCGATTAATGGGTTAATTTTAGAGAAAAAAACCAAAGTCCTATTAAATTAGAGGGTGCGAATCGGAGATATGGGTTCCAAACCATCTTCATTCGTTTTTTCAATATATCTCGAGAACGAAGCAAAATTTTGATACAATTCTGAGGCCATTTTTTGTAGAGAGCAAATTTTCCCATCGAAATACATCTTTTTAAAAATTGTAAATAAAAATTTTTTATCCGAAATAGTAAAATTCCCGATAGAAAAAAAAATCAATTTTTTCCAGTTTTTGAGTTTTGTCAGTTTTCTTAATGGCATTTCTTTCTGGTTGCAGATAGGTATAGGCAATGATCCATAAAAAAGAAAGTAAATAAAATTTTCTTTAAAATGCTATACCAGAGAGCTTTCTATGTTTGAATTTTACCGAAATATTGTCACTTGAACATAGACATTTATCGTCGATTTTCATCTTTTTTATACTAACTGCATTTATTTTTACTCTGTGGAATAAAAAAACATTTTTTACTCAATGAAAAAGGTATTTGTTACAAAAAAAAAAGTTTTATGTACTTGTTTTTACTATTATAAGTCTTCAATAACATTGTGAGGGTCTATATCGACATCTACATCTTCCTCTTATGCAATATCGGCTACTTGCTAATTATCGCAATTGACTCCCATACATATTGATATTGAGCAAGCAATTTGTTGTTTTCTGGAACCACAGCTTACAAGGCAACCTGTAGTTCAACAACAAGCAGTATCCACATTTAGAGTTTTCCCGACCAAAGTTCAGAAGATTTAAGTGCTTCCATGCCACTGTTGGATTTGGAAAAAAGTTCTTAGGCCATGATGTTTGATGGCATCGCGTTTTGGTGGTATTTTTGCCAGCGAAAAATTTGCTCTTTTGATAATTTGCAAAAAAATTGGAAATAACAGTTGCTTAGTGTCTGGTTCAACTTTGTTCCATACAAGGAAACTGCAATATATCTGACGCAGATCTTGTGTCTTCTTTAGCAGCAGCATCTCGTAAAAATGTGTCTATATGTGTGTTTGTAACTGTTTGATATTTTCATTTATAAATTTCATGATTTTTTTTTCAAAATTATAAAATGACATAGTATTGCAGCCCACTAAATGCATGAATAAAGCCGAGATATTTTTGGAGATGAAGAAAATTGAAAATCTTTCGATAGTACAATTGGCGGTTGTTTTTTCTAGACCTGGTTTCAATAGATAAACATTTTGATAATGTTCCGGCAAAAGTGGGACATAAGTGGTTAACTGTAGATAAAATAAATAAATAAATAGGGTGTCGCAACAGAGCGAGGAGCCCCTGGGCCTAGTGCTTTTCTCACAACCATTCCTTGTGAGGTCAACTGTAGATAACTGTTTTATTTTAAATTCAAGAAACAAAGTATTCAGGTAATTTATTTTACTTATTATCAACCTAAAATACTTTCGCATAGAGTAAAATTTTTTTTTTCAACAAAATAAGGATAAATGCTGTGTGTCAGTATAAAAAAGATGAAAATCGACGATAAATGTCTATGTTCAAGTGACAATATTTCGGTAAAATTCAAACATAGAAAGCTCTCTGGTATAGCATTTTAAAGAAAATTTTATTTACTTTCTTTTTTATGGATCATTGCCTATACCTATCTGCAACCAGAAAGAAATGCCATTAAGAAAACTGACAAAACTCAAAAACTGGAAAAAATTGATTTTTTTTTCTATCGGGAATTTTACTATTTCGGATAAAAAATTTTTATTTACAATTTTTAAAAAGATGTATTTCGATGGGAAAATTTGCTCTCTACAAAAAATGGCCTCAGAATTGTATCAAAATTTTGCTTCGTTCTCGAGATATATTGAAAAAACGAATGAAGATGGTTTGGAACCCATATCTCCGATTCGCACCCTCTAATTTAATAGGACTTTGGTTTTTTTCTCTAAAATTAACCCATTAATCGATTCATGCAATAAAAGTTCATTCAATGTCGAGTTCCTTAAGAAATGACATAATCAATAGACTATAATTGTTTCTATCTTAATTTAATTTTCAGCGTCTTACGGAGGGTTATCGACCGAATAAACGTCTTACACTTGAAATGTGTGTTTGTTTTTATGTCATCTTAGTTGTGTGTAAATATCAGCCTTGGTAAAATGAGGTAAATGGGGTCATTTCTTTTACATATATACGAGCGTCTTACAGCATGTCATGGACAGCTAAAACGTCTTACAATGCTATTTTCGTGTATATATTGGATCAATGAAGAATATATTAAAAGATGAGCCTTGCTAAAATGAGGTAAATGGGCACTTATTTTTTACAACTTCAAGCCCTATTCTTAAGGCCTTGTGGACCGAACCGGAGTGTAAGACGGGCACTTTTATACTTGTCGGGCCTAAATCTTTCTATGAGCAAAGTTTGAGCCTTGCTAAAATGAGGTAAGCAAATCGGTCGTTAGCTCTTGGTCTATCAGTGTTACTACTAAAAATGCGGTAAATGAAGATGAAGTCAAACACATTCCTTCGGATTTCTAGGGAGTGGAGATTAATCATGTCGATTATGGAATCCGCAATACTCTATTTCCGCCGATTTTAACTGATCCGCAAGATCAGCGCCGTCATCGTCTTAGATGCAACAATATTCATGAGAAAATGAGTCCTCTTCATCCCGGGATAAGAAAAATGAAGATGATGGGATTGCTTTTTTATATTTTTTTGAGGAGTAGAGATTGAAAAGCAGGGCCGAGGTGTTTAAGGATCTTGACTATCTTAGTCGAAATTAAGCTAGGTTAGGTTAGGTGGAAGTGGCTGTCAGCCAATGAGTACATTGCCTGACACACTTAGGCCGCAAGGGCCCTTTGTGATACCACAGAGATCAGCAAGTTAATCACCTTCTGATCTCAGAAACCCGATGGGAGATTAACGAGTGGATCACTTATTAATCTTTCCATTACGGGACTAGCCGGTTAATCATCTGCTAGTCGAACCACGGGGATTTTTTAATGTATTTTGAAAGACTTAGGGTCTATGTAAGCTAAGTCGCTAATATCATCGAAGAAGAATTTACCGAGATGAGTTTTCCTCCTATGAAGTAGTGCAGGGCATGAGCAAAGAAGGTGTTGAACGGTTTCTTCCTCCTCCTCGTCCATGCAGCTTCTGCAGAAATCATTGGAAAACACACCAAGTCTTTTGGCGTGTCTCCCTATTAGACAGTGTCCCGTAAGAACACCTATGGTAGAACCTAGATACAGGCAGTTCAGGGCTAACAAACTCTTCGAGCGTTTTGAGTCTACACACGGCCAAACTTATTGGTTATGGTTGCAAGGCAGTTGTTACTCTCAGTCCATCTATGTTTGTTATCCTTGAGGCGTCTTGTCTAAGTAGGAGTTTACATGTAGCGATAGGTACACCTAGGTTGTTCCATTCTAAGCGTAGGGAAGTGGTCGTGCCCTTTTTGGCTAGTTCGTCTGCCATACAGTTGCCTGATATGTCCCTGTGCCCTGGCACCCATGAAAGGTGAATGTTAAACTGATTTGACATCTCCCTCAGAGTCGTTTTACAATTTTGGACCGTGATGGATTTTGTAGAGACAGAGGCAAGAGATTTAAGGGCAGCTTGGCTGTCCGAGAAGATTCGAATATCCGTGGAGGATATGACGTTATCTTTGAGCCCCAAGACAGCACCTCCTTAATCGCCAGGATTTCCGCTTGGAACACACTACAATGATCGGGTAGGCGGAAGAAAAGACTGAGATTCTGTTTTTCTGAGTAAATTCTATTTCCCACACCTTCGCTGGTTTTTGAACCATCGGTGCAAAATTGTATTGCTTCATTTTCCAAGAGAGTGCCATTTTCCCAAGCTTCTCTTGAAGGTATTGTTACTTGGAAATTATTGTCAAACACCAACTTGGGGGTGGTGTAGTCGGGTCGATTCGGTAGGAATCTAAAGTTATCTAGAATGGTAGTGTGGCCGATTTGATTATTGGTCCACTGTGATGTAGCTCTGAGTCGAGTAGCTGAGCTAGCTGCGGTTTGTTTACTGAAGATATCTAGGGGTGTGAGATTTAGTAGCACATTGAGGGCGTCCGATGGGGTTGTCCTCAATGCGCCACTTATACACAGACTAGCCGTTCTTTGAACTTTGGCCAGCTTGTTGTAGTTGATCATCTTGTCTATAGCTGTCCACCAGACAATCACCCCGTATGTGAGTATCGGTCTAATTACCGAGGTAAACTGCCAATGGGTGATTTGGGAGGAGAAACCCCATTTCCCGCCAATGGCTTTTTTACAGGAGAAGAGTGCAACGTTGGCTTTATTTACTCTTTCCTCAATATTGGTTTTCCAGGTCAGTTTTTTGTCAAAAATGAGACCTAGATATTTAGCCTGATTTGACAGTGTGAGAGTTACCCCTTTAATAGTTGGGGGTCTGAAATCTGGAATTTTGTATTTCCTCGTAAAGAGAACTAATTCCGTTTTGTGTGGATTGATGTTCAGACCACAATCTACAGCCCAATTGTTAAGCTTGTTAAGTGCTGTTTGTAGCAGCTCAGCTAGGGTTTGTGGGTGCTTGCCTGAAACGGCAATTGCTACATCATCGGCATAGGCTAGGGTCCAGTTATAGCGATCAGGAAAAATGTTCAAATGGAATAATAACTATGTTTTCGTTGCAATTGAATAACAAATGTTATACCAATCGATGGCAAATCACTCAAAGAATATTTTGTGCCCAAAAAAGATATAATAGAACAAATATTTTCTGTTTAATTTGTATTTTTCTATTTTCCTGTTCCAATTAAATCAGGAAAATAGAAAAATACAATTTAACGGCAAAGTATTTGTTCAATTGAACATTTTCTTGACAAAAAAAATTCTCTGGGCTGTTTACTATTGATTGGTATAACATTTGTTATTCAATTGTAACGAAAACATAGTTATTATTCCCTTTGAACATTTTTCCTGATCGCTATAACTGGCCCCTTAATCAGACATCGTCCGAATTATAATCGGCCGTTGTCGGCCGAACTCTGACGTTCGAACAAAACATGTGTTAAACAAAGAGAGCACGTACACCACTCCAACCGACAACGTCAGATGTCGTCCGACATCCGACTACATCCGATCAATCGACAAATCCGAACTTGTTTGGATTTATCGTACGTCGTACGTTAGTTTGCCAGTAGAAGTACACAAAAATATAAGCAATGGATATTGAAAAGTTAATAAATTTGGTTTTTAGTAGGACGCCACTGTGGAATAAGTTTCCTAAGGCGTATAATAATAGAGATGTAACTAAAAATCTGGAAAGAAGTTTCAATTGAAATGAAAGAAATAAATTCAATAACAGGATGTCTGTCAGTTACCGTCAGAGGACGGCAGCAGTGTATGCAGACAAACGTCCGAGATTGTCGTCCGAACAGCTCCGATCAGATATCGGCCGATAATTCGGATTCATTGTACGTTGGACTATCACTGAAACTGACTCAAATGACAAACTATACGATTTATTAACTATGACTACTGTCATTTTTCAGAGTAACAGAAATCCTTGTCGAGATAGATACGCAATCGAATACCAAAAGGGAAATTTATCGAAGCTTTCGACCTTTGTTGCATCGAATGTTAGGCGACACTCGCAATAAGGGCCAGAGTGACCAAGGACAAACATGCTTATTCTCCAGCAGGCTTTAGTCCACAATTTCTGTAGGTGCCGAGGTGCTGTGAGAAAAGTCGTGACTATTTTAGAAAGACAATTCTGTCGACATAAAATACTGAAAACCTGTCGGTTGCAATATTTTCAAGAATTTGACAGAGACGCTGCATGATGTAATGAGTTTTTCACATCCACGACCATGACAACTGCCAACAATTGTGTGCAACTAAGAAGTAGCCCCTAAACCCTACACTTCAGAGCTGCTCACGAGCTCGACGAGCAGAAGAGGAAAGAGAAAAACTGAATACGTAACACGCAAAGATTACAAAGCGTACGCTAATTTGGATTATAACGGGCGTTGGCATATATTTAGCAAATTTCTTTCCAAAGACCTATTATCACATAAACCTTTTTGTTTTTGCAAAGCTGCCAAAGAAGATATCTACCTACTTCCTTGGCGCAACCACAGAAATGTTTTTTTAATTAGCTTCTTCAGTTAGTACCTAGTTAGTGTAATCAGAAGCTACCTACATAAAGCATCATGCAACGCCGAACTGTCAGAAGCAGAATTCATCACTTGTCGACGATGAGTCCCTCGTAAAACAACGAAATGGACAAGGAAAAGAAAACAGGACTGTAGTATTTCCGACGATAAAGAATGTTCGTTTGTACGAATTCAAAACAAATCAAAAAAATCTCCTCAAAATATCGAAACCTTTCTTTGCATCACTGTACAAAAATTTCCTCCCATTCGCCATTGATACCAATAACTAGACACACACACGTACATACATACACGCATGTGATTTTTTTACAAACGTTTTGCGTTGGAAACTTGATCCTTGAGTTTGACTATTTAACGTATGTATGTATGGTGTGCATTATATATGTACCTACATGCTACATATATGTACTTAAATAATATTAAAACAATTTTGCATGGTACTTACCTATTTTTTCTACAAAGGAACTCCTTCTATTTAACGCATCTATAAATGCTCAATGCAAAGATTGTTGTTGCATTTTTACAAAAATAAAGATTTATTTTGTTCTCGAGATGCTGTTGCGGCGATTTGTTGCGACCGCAGCCATGCGCACATCAAAAATTTTTTTCTCAAAGGCTAAATTTTCCATAGAGAAAAATTGATAATTTTCATAGTTTTATTGATGTTTGTGTTTGGAAAATAGTTTTAAAGTATACTGCGATCAGTTATATTGTTTATTTATGTGTTTTTTATAAGAACAAATCACTTTTAACAGCTTATTTGAGCGAAAACTTTAGCGCGACGATAAAACCGTACAACTCCAAATTAACGCTGTTTCAAATTTTCATTGCGTCCCATTTTTTAAAAGGAATGCAAGGCTGGTTCAAGTGATGCCAAGTTTGGTAAGAAATCAGATAAAAGGGTGTGTTTGAAATGTGCGTTTTATTTCATTTGGATCGGATAATCGAGTCGAATTTGTATCGAATCTTGATGCATGTACCTACTTCCTACTCATGTCACCGAATTAGCTGATGGAATTCAAATGGAATAGAAGTGTACAGGACTAAGAACTAATATATATGCATGTTAGTGTGAATTTTGTTGCGTTCACTTTTCGTTGAAGACGGAGCATTTTCACATTTCAACGATTTCCATTTATGGATGAAGTTAAAATCGGTAGATTTGAACTAAAATTCGTGGGGACAAATCGAATGTTTTCTTGTTCTTCTCTGTTACATCAATTTGTTGGTAGTGACTAACGCCACATGCTCTAAATCTATCGCAGCTTTTACAGCAGCCTTTGAATATCGCAAGTGGAGACTATTATAGCAGCTTTATTTTCATAGCCTGCGATAGATAGCATACTTTTATCGCAGGGTATCTATCGCAGCTATTAAAGCAGAGGGAACTGTCATCTGCATAGGTTTTTCCACCATTTTGCTACTTCGCTGTTATGTTTGGTATGAAAATTGAAAAGTATGCTATACAAAATGCCCACAACACAAAATTTGTCAGTTGCTCTGCTTCTTTGTGTCTGTCATTTTCCTGCTTTCTGCTATGAATTTAAAGCAAGTGGAGACACAGCGTAAGGTAACTGGGGTAAAAGAGAAAGAGAACAAGAACAGCGTCACTCTATTCGCATGAAGTTTCAACAAATCGATTAATGTGAACTTCGTCATAGATGAAAATCTAATGTCACTTTCCATTGGACGAAAAGAACCGTCCAGAAGCGTCCAGAAGCATTCTCAAACCGTTCCATTGGTGCAAAAAGATCGCTTCTCATGATTCTGAGGAGTAACAGCCGCTTCTCGATTTGAAGTGAGAATCGACCCAGAAGCACTAACACATGTTACTCAAATGTCAAAATGAAAAGTTTATTCAACAAATATTTTTTATGAACAATAAGTGTTTCACTCACACAAAGGAAATTCAGTAAACTGAATAGAAACAATTTTGGGTGTTCCATTGGTTTTTAAAATGAGTGCTTCCACGAGTGAAACCAATGGAAAGCCCCATAAAAAACCTCTCATCGCCACAAATTCATTAATCACTAAAATTAAGAAAACACTCACCAACATCATTCGATTATTTGATCTTCGTATACTAATTCAAATGGAATTGAGATGTTCAAACAGTATGCATGTAATGGCTCGCGTACACTGAATCCGATTTATCTGCCGATATCGGATCGGAGCTGGTCGGACGACAATCTCAGACGTTCCTCTGCATACACTGCTGCCCGTTTTTGGCGATAACTGACAGACATCCTGATATTGAATTTGTTTCTTTACGGCTTTCGACAAGACATTTCTAGTATTAAACTCCTTAGAAACCTTATCCCACAGTGGTGATCTACTAAAAATGAGATTTATTAAATTGTATTCTTGTATACTTCTACTCGCAAACTGACGTACGACGTACGATAAATCCAAACAATTTCGGATTTGTCGGTTGATCGGATGTAGTCGGACGACATCTGACGTTATCGGTTGGGGTGGTGTATAGTTTAACACATGTTTGGTTGGAACGTCAGAATTCGGCCGATTAGTCTGCTATTATACGGAGAAATTTGTTTCATGAAACTGTTCGAACACCATAAGTGCAAAAGAGAACGAAAATTCGAAAAAGAGAGATGGACAATGAGCTACCCTGTGTCGCATGGGCTATGGTTTGGTGAAACAGCTTTGACGTTTCTCTTTTAGTGATGTGCCAAACCGTAAAATTTACAAACCGAGTTAACCCGAGTTGGATTTTGATTAACCCGAGTTGTAACTCGAGTTAGCTAACTCGGTTTACAAAAATAAATTTGTGCTTTTTCCTTCAATACTATGTTTTGAAAAATAGAAACAAAGCAAAATTTTCAATCAAAATAAACGGATTTAATCAAAATGAATTAAAAAAAAGTCACACAAGAAAGAAATTAACGCAATGCGCAGTCCAACTCGGTTTGACTTGACTCTGGATATTTTACAGACAATTAATTCCTAACTCGAGTAGCAATATGTACCCAAAACATTCACGTCTACCTATTAACAAAACAAAAAAACATCTAGTTTAACAGATGTGTGTGTTTCTGTATGCCTGCGCAAGTAACTCACTTGCTTTGATGCTTTATATACTACTACCGCTCGACTATGGACTTTTATATGTATAAGTGCATTGTGTTTGGCACAGACCGCAACTAAAGGAGGGTAGTTTTGATTATGTTCAAGTGAACTCGGTCTGCTTGCATTCATTTCATTTTAATTATTTGGTTGACGGTTCGGTTTTTTCTTCGGTTTGCCAACTCGGTTTGAAAAAATGTAAACCGAGTCAACTCGGTTTGTCTGCTATTATACGGAGAAATTTGTTTGTCTGCTATTATACGGAGAAATTTGTTTCATGAAACAACTTCGAATTCTTCTTTGTTCTGTCATTCCGTGTCGCAAGTGCTATTATACGATGAAATCCAGTTTCATGAAACTAGTTTCACATTTCTCTTTATCTTTCATTCGCTGTTTTTATTTTTGGGGGAAAATAGTTATCTAGTAGTGCCTGGTTGCTTCAAAACCTCTTCTATTGGCAATTGAAAAACAAAGAAGTCATTATTATTAGTATTATTACTTATTTTTAACCAAATAAACAAAAACACGAACAAAGGCAAAGAGAATAGTGATGTGTCGGTATCATAAACCGAGTCAAACCTAGTTGAACTCAAACCGAGTTGACTCGGTTTACATTTTTTCAAACCGAGTTGGCAAACCGAAGAAAAAACCGAACCGTCAACCAAATAATTAAAATGAAATGAATGCAAGCAGACCGAGTTCACTTGAACATAATCAAAACTACCCTCCTTTAGTTGCGGTCTGTGCCAAACACAATGCACTTATACATATAAAAGTCCATAGTCGAGCGGTAGTAGTATATAAAGCATCAAAGCAAGTGAGTTACTTGCGCAGGCATACAGAAACACACACATCTGTTAAACTAGATGTTTTTTTGTTTTGTTAATAGGTAGACGTGAATGTTTTGGGTACATATTGCTACTCGAGTTAGGAATTAATTGTCTGTAAAATATCCAGAGTCAAGTCAAACCGAGTTGGACTGCGCATTGCGTTAATTTCTTTCTTGTGTGACTTTTTTTTAATTCATTTTGATTAAATCCGTTTATTTTGATTGAAAATTTTGCTTTGTTTCTATTTTTCAAAACATAGTATTGAAGGAAAAAGCACAAATTTATTTTTGTAAACCGAGTTAGCTAACTCGAGTTACAACTCGGGTTAATCAAAATCCAACTCGGGTTAACTCGGTTTGTAAATTTTACGGTTTGGCACATCACTAAAAGAGAAACGTCAAAGCTGTTTCACCAAACCATAGCCCATGCGACACAGGGTAGCTCATTGTCCATCTCTCTTTTTCGAACTTTCGTTCTCTTTTGCACTTATGGTGTTCGAACAGTTTCATGAAACAAATTTCTCCGTATAATAGTCTGCTATTATACGGAGAAATTTGTTTCATGAAACTGTTCGAACACCATAAGTGCAAAAGAGAACGAAAGTTCGAAAAAGAGAGATGGACAATGAGCTACCCTGTGTCGCATGGGCTATGGTTTGGTGAAACAGCTTTGACGTTTCTCTTTTAGTGATGTGCCAAACCGTAAAATTTACAAACCGAGTTAACCCGAGTTGGATTTTAATTAACCCGAGTTGTAACTCGAGTTAGCTAACTCGGTTTACAAAAATAAATTTGCGCTTTTTCCTTCAATACTATGTTTTGAAAAATAGAAACAAAGCAAAATTTTCAATCAAAATGAACGGATTTAATCAAAATGAATTAAAAAAAAAGTCACACAAGAAAGAAATTAACGCAATGCGCAGTCCAACTCGGTTTGACTTGACTCTGGATATTTTACAGACAATTAATTCCTAACTCGAGTAGCAATATGTACCCAAAACATTCAAACCGTCTACCTATTAACAGACGACAATCAAAAAAACAAAAAAAACATCTAGTTTAACAGATGTGTGTGTTTCTGTATGCCTGCGCAAGTAACTCACTTGCTTTGATGCTTTATATACTACTACCGGTCGACTATGGACTTTATATGTATAAGTGCATTGTGTTTGGCACAGACCGCAACTAAAGGAGGGTAGTTTTGATTATGTTCAAGTTAACTCGGTCTGCTTGCATTCATTTCATTTTAATTATTTGGTTGACGGTTCGGTTTTTTCTTCGGTTTGCCAACTCGGTTTGAAAAAATGTAAACCGAGTCAACTCGGTTTGGGTTCAACTCGGTTTGACTCGGTTTATGATACCGACACATCACTATTCTCTTTGTCTTTGTTCGTGTTTTTGTTTATTCTGTTTCATTTGGTTCAAAAATAAGTAATAATACTAGTAATAATGACTTCTTTGTTTTTCAATTGCCAATAGAAGAGGTTTTGAAGCAACCAGGCACTACTAGATAACTATTTTTCCCCAAAAATAAAAACAGCGAATGAAAGATAAAGAGAAATGTGAAACTAGTTTCATGAAACTGGATTTCATCGTATAATAACACTTGCGACACGGAATGACAGAACAAAGAAGAATTCGAAGTTGTTTCATGAAACAAATTTCTCCGTATAATAGCAGACATAGCAGACATAATAGCAGACTTATAATTCGGACGATGTCTGATTTTGTCCCCTATTACATGATGTCTCACGAGCCCAGTCTCACATGAGTGCGAAAAAGAAAGGAGATGTGAGGAAATGAGATGCACAAAAAAATTCCCGATGAGTACCGTGCCGATTTTTAGCAGTCTCATATTGACGTTTCTCTTTTCCCATATTCGTTTTTGCTATGTTGCTTTCATCGCTTTGTCATTTTTTTTTCATTAAAAAAAATTATTTTCTTACAAAGAAGACAGACGTCAGAGTTAGACGCAGTTTGTTCTTGTTCTTTGTTGCCATCGAAATAAAGTAAGTTTTTCATTTTAATGACTAACAATAAAATAAAGATTTTTTATTATTTGCAGAAAATCCTCTCCGCCTTCAATTACACTACTAAGTAACGCACCTAATTTTAGAAACTTTAAATGAAACTGCTGTGCACCAAACAATTTTGCGTGGTGTTCATCCAGAAATTAGAAACTTTATAGACATTGGAGTCATGGACAACACTGAAATCGTTATGCGGATAGCTACACGTATTCAAAGTGAGGAGACATTTTACACCGATCTCAACGGACTACAAGTAAATTTAATATTAAATTCTGAAGATATTGAGTCGTACGACCTAACAGTTTTTTCTTTTATTTTAGATGATAAAACGAAAACGATTATGAAATATCCCCCTGCAAGTTAATTACTATCCAATACCTTCTAGCATATACATTGAAGACGACAACTTGCGGTTGACCATTGTATCAGCACAGCCGCTTGGTGGTTCTTCAGTTGCGTGCAGGTGAAGTTGAAATCATGCAAGACAGACGCTTAGCTCAAGACGATGAGCGGGGCCTAGGGCAAGGAGTTCTTGACAATAAACCAGTGTAGCATATATTCCGACTGGTTTTAGAAAAAATCGAAACATGTTCAAAACCCATCGATGAATATGCAGGTGGATTCCTTACCAAAATCGCTTATAATGAATACCAGATTCTTCTACATCCTGTTGACAAATTTATTTGGGTGGAAAACGATTGGGTTGGTGTTGAAAGGTCTTTCGGAGAGGTTCATTAACAACTAGAAGATGGCGTTGAGATAGCCGTCATGCGAAACCTTCCAAATCTTGAAAACAATAAAAAGAAAAAATTTAAACTGAATACGGGGTTGATTATTCATAGAAGCAACCTCATGGAATGCAATAGCGAAAGCCATCGATCGGGAATTGTAAGCACATATTTCAAAAATTCTGACTTAGTCAAATCTTAATGCCGTTTCTTCTGTTTCTAGATAAGCATTAAACGACTTTTAAGTCTTTCGGATGATGATATGAACACCAACATCTACACTACTCCCTTGACATTTATTGGGAAAAGGAATGAGATAACAACGGATGAAGTTAACTTCTGTCCTATGGATACCAAAGCATTTATCATTCAAAGATGTCCAAGGATGTCAATGAACCGGCGAACGCAAGAATTATCCCGATGCGAAGCTAGCTGGCCGTGCTCCAAATTGGGGAAATCATTTAAGAGCAATAAATGTCTAAGTACTCGATGCTAAGTACGGCAGCAGGACACACACTGTGATTATCATTGATGCCAATGATAAAATGCATTTTTACGAAGAAACAATGCTAAGCGACGATCCTTCTGCCAAATAGAATAGCAAACGTAGAACAATTTTTCAAAAATGGAAATGGACTAAACATGTCCATTTTCATTTTCAATGCTTCAGTGCTGGTATCAACTACCTACCTCAAAAAATATAATCTTGTGTACAATCAAGTAAAAAAAATGCTTTTATTTTTCATAACAGCAATCGATATTTTTTAATTAAAATAAACAAATCATTTTGTTAAAAAAATGGTTCAGTTTAGCTTTTTACAACGGGTTGACTTTAATATACATAGTTGGAGTTGTTTACTTTTTATATTTCTTCTGTATTCTGTTTTTAACACCTTTAGATGCTCCTTTCCTAGCTCCTTTGACGATTCCCTTGAACGTTCCAGCGTGTTTTCCATGTTTTCTGTTTTTAAAAGAGAAATACTATTTGAAAATAGTAACAAAGAAAACAGAAATTGAACTGACTTACCTTTTGTTCAAAATATTCCTGCTCAGAGGAACTTAAGCATACGGATCCAATTTTTCCTTTTTCTTCATATCACCTTGAGCTTTCTTTGTGGAGTACATAGATGATGTCGTTTGCACCGAATAACCTGAATGACCAGAATTTACTGATGCAGCGACTGGTCGGTGAATACCTTTGCCACCAGCTGTGTACTTTGAGGTTTCTGTGCGTCCTGATTTTATACTCATTGATTCCATTGCTTTTCGTTTGCGACTGGGCGCAGCAACACGTTCTTCTTCTATATAGCTGACTTTGGCTTCATGAATAGTTTTAACGACAATCTTGTCATTTAGGGTTTTGCGGTTCTCTATGAGGATTTTGAGGCATCTATGGATTATTATAAATAATATTTTACTCTAGCTAGCTTTAAAAATACTCACTTCAAAATACTCACTTCAAACGAGCATCTTTTACAAACAGAACAACTGGTTTTGTCGTTGGTTTGGAGTTCTTTTTAAGGTGAACGAACCATGTACACTTCTTTTTTTCCTCCACGTTTTAATCCAAAGCCTTTTCTGCTTCGATTTTTCATTCTCCAAAGCTGCTTTCTCGCACAAGTTCAGCAATCCCAATACAATAAACTCATCTCCACTGCTGTCTGTGTCCATGTCCTCAACTGCATTCGATGCACAGTTTTACAACAACTCTAATAATTGTTTTTCTTCCATATTGAAATCTGTCTATTTTTTAAATCAAAAGCTGTAAAACCAAATTGTTATTTTTGTAATTTTATGAAGCAACTTACTTTATTTAGAGAAAAATACAACTTTGAAATTTATAGAGTGACAACAAAAAAAGGATTGAAAGAGAAATGAAGAATTGTCAAATTTGAGACGTGAGCCTTCAAAATTGAACATGTAATAGCGATTGTCTCACGGGATGGAAATTTAAAAGGAACGTCAAAAATGAGACATGTCTCGTGAGACATCGTATAATAGGGGACTGTACGCGAGCCGTAAATGTGTTCGTGTGTGTAATTTCCACTTACTCGATCCGTAACTATCGCCATTGTATAAATCTTCTATAGTACTATCGAAAACAAAAACGGTCCCTGAAAGCATCTATGTATCCGCCGGCGTAGTAATTCCCCTGTAACTTTTAGAGCGCCAGCAGATCTAAGTTTTCAAGGACCGTTTTTGTTTTCGATAGCAGATGTCCGCCTGTTAATCTAGAGGTTCGAGTTCGAATCCCAAAAGAGGCAAAAGTGTTTTTTCCACGGGTATCACCTTTCGCGAGGAAGTGGCAAGTCCTCCGTTTGTATTCATTGCCATGAAAAGCGCTTTCTCGATTAGCCGTTCGGAACCCGCAGAAAATTGTAGGTCCCCTCCATTCCTTCACAAGTCATGGTTGTGAGAAATGCGCTAGGCGCAGAGGCTCCTCGCTCTGTTGCGCCACCCTATTTTTTTTTTTTTTTTTGGTACTATAGATTCAAAACGGTGGGCTTTGGTAGCGTAGCCCTGTTTTGTAACTAGCCGAATTTCATTGGGAATCTGTGCCCCTTTTCTGTAACTATCGCCTTGATAAAAGATGGCGATAAACGTTGGAAAAAGGAACGAAACTTTATGAATTTAGTATGATTTCGTTTTGGTTCTCACTGTTTCTCGAACGATGTTATCGATGCGATAGTTACAGAACAGGAGCACAGGGTATTGGATCCTATTTTAATTGTATCTAGGTATAGACTGGCGCTAAATCGAATTGAAGGGTGATTCAATTCTAAGTAAAAACGAGAATACTCACCGTTTTTGGCGGTTGCTTTGAAATCAATTTAAAAAGTGAACGCGTTTTCGATATTTTTGGGTTTGTAACAGTGGGTAATGCTGGAAGCTTAATTCAAAGCTGCATTACATTAGTTGCCATCAAACATTATTTGCCATCAAATTGAAAACTACATTAAAAAAGTGAAAATAATGAAATTCAATCACAACCTGATATAGTCGTTAATTCACTTAAGACCACAAGACGCTTTCTTTGATTTTACCATAAGAAAATATTTGAGGGTGTTTTAGGCAAAGGGGGTACTAACTATAGTTGACTCTTTTTATTATCCGCTGTGTGCAACAATCCACTAGCGAGAAACCTCGTCGCCGTTTTTCGTCATTTGATATGAAATGAATTTAAAAAGTGAATGTGTTTCCGACACTTTTGGGTCTGTCACAAAGGAAAATGTATAAGATTTGATTAAAAATTGATTTCAATTTAAAAATAGGCTTGTCCAGGACAAATTGCTGGATATGAAATGTTGAAAGCCACGAGTCTTGACTGATCTTCACGGATTCTTACTTAGGTCAACGCAGAGTGCTTAAAAAGCGGATGTGCAGGTTCAAGCAAACGAGAGTGGGATGTCGGATTTTTGTATTTTACACTTTTCCTTTAAAGAAATGATCATATACATATGTACGTTGCTTTCAACCATGCAGAGCGCATACGAAATGGAAGAGACCTACAATTCGTTCTCTTATTCCGAACTGCTTGGTGAGAAAGCGCTATTCAAGGCAAAAGGAAATTATTATCGGTTCTCGGAGGAGTACGCGAAGTTCTAGCGAAATTATGTGTATTATGTTGACTGGTTAAAAGGGACTTACTTTCTTAGGCGGGCATTACAGTTCGGGGTGAACCTGGGCCTCAACCAACATCCTTCTATAACGACTTCGATTTCGGGCGAGCTCTCTCCAGTTTCGCACTCCAATTCGGCTGAGGTCTTCATCCACTTGATTGCGCCACCTAAGACGAGGTCTTCCCCTTCCGCGATTTCCGTGCAATGTGCTTTCGAACACCCAACGAGCCGGAGCGTTTGGGTCCATCCGCTCTACATGACTCAACCATCGTAGCCTCGCGATGCGTACTCTTCTGGCTATGCCCATGTCCCGGTACAGCTCATACAGCTCGTTGTTGTATCTGTTGTTGTATCTTCTTATCCACACATTGTCTTCGCATACGGGACCAAAGATCATTCGGAGAATTTTTCTTTCGAAACGACCAAGGGTCTCCTCATCCGCTTTCGATAAGGTCCATGCTTCCGCGCCGTAAAGCAGGACTGGGATGATTAATTTCTTATACAAGGTTACCTTGGTTTTTCTGGAGAGGATTTTGTTTCTCAATTGCCTTCTTAACCCAAAGAAGCAACGGTTGGCAACAGTTATTCTCCGTTTGATCTCCGCAATGATGTTGTTGTCCGTGTCTACAGCGGATCCTAGGTAGACGATGTCCTGTACTACCTCGAAGTTATGTCTGTCTATTGTGACGTTTTGCACAATTCGTCAATGTTCTGTGTCCATGTTTGATGACAGCATATTCTTCGTTTTGCCCTCATTAACCATCAAACCCATTTTTGCCGCTTCTGTTTCAATACTCGCAAAAGCACCTATGACATCACGCTTTTTTCTTCCCATTACGTCAATATGGTCTGCATAGGTGAGTAATTGTACAGACTTTTGAAAGATTGTTCCTCTGGTTTGAGTTTCTTACAATCTGTGGCAGTTTGTCGCCTTGCCTAAAGCCTTTTCCGACATCAAAGGTCTCGGTGAGTTCTTTAGCGGCCTTGACGGAGCAGCGTGAATTCTCCAAAGTCATCATGCATAGTCGTACGAGTTTTGCAGGGATGCCGAAAGTAGACATGGCTCTGTAAAGCTCGTCTCTGTAAATACTGTCATACGCGGCCTTGAAATTTATAAAAAGATGGTGAATATCGATATTACGTTCTCGGGTTTTTTCCAAGATCTGCCGTAATGTTAAAATTTGGTATATTGTGGATGTGGACTTCTCTGGTCCAAAACCACATTGATAAGGACATATCAAGTTGTTGACGTGGGGTTTCAGACGTTCACATATTACAGCAGACAAGATCTTATAAGCGACGTTAAGGAGGCTTATCCCTCTATAATAATTGGCGCAATTGTGAGGATCTTCCTTTCTTTAGGATGGGGCATACGATACTGAGGTTCCATTCCTCGGGCATATTTTCTGCCGACCATATCATGCAGATCAGCTGGTGCATGCTCCTTTCCAACTGGTCTCCAGCTGCCTTGAAGAGTTCGGCATCAAGGGCATCTGCACCTGCAGTCTTATTTGATTTAAGTTTGCATATAGCAAGCTTAACTTCCTCTAGGTCGGGAGGACGGCATTCTTGATCATCGTCCAGGCTGAATGGGGCAATCTGCCTGACAGCGGAATTTGTGTCCTCATCGCCGTTAAGCAGTCTGCAGAAATGATCTTTCCAGATCCTTAGTAGCGACTGTGACTCTATAACTATGTTTCCCTGCTGGTCTTTACAGGCTTGAGTTCGGGGTTTGCCACCCTGGCATGATCTTTTTACCTTTTGGTAAAACTTCCGAATCTCGTTCCTGTCATGGCACCTCTCTATTTCCTCAAACGAGCGCTTCTCATGCTGCTTCTTTTTCTTTTTGAGAAGTTGGTGTTCTTCCCTTCTTCTCTCCTTGTAAATCTCGTTATACCGATCGTAAGCAGCCCTCGTTCGTGTTTGCAAAAGCATTTGTCGTGCTCTTTGCTTGGCTGCATTTGCCTGCCTACATTCTTCATCGAACCATGGGTTTCATTTTGGTGGCCGAGTGAAACCCAGAACCTCAGAGGCAGCGGTTCTGATGGCTTCTTGGCATTGCTGCCACTGGTCTTCAATGTTTAATGCTGGCGGCATGGGATTCAAGGATAATTGAAGGGACACTCGATTGGAAAAGGCATTGGCAATCTCTTGCGATTGTAGCTTTCCGACGTCATATCTCTTCACAGCGTTAGTTCGTGCTGGTCGTGAACAAGATATCCTCATTCGTACCTTGGCTACAACAAGGTAGTGGTCCGAGTCAAAGTTGGCCCCTCGGAAAGTTCGGACATCTAGCACACTGGAAGAGTGCCTTGCGTCGATCGCAACATGGTCAATTTGGTTAACGGTTAATTGATCTGGGGATCGCCATGTGCCTTTATGAATTTTGAGATGCGGGAAGCGTGTACTACTTACAACAAGATTTAGCCCCGCAGCAAAATCGATTAGTAAAAAGGGACAGAATAGTTAAATTTTGTTGTTCAACAATATTTGACAATTTTTGTTAATTTAATTCTGGCTGAAGCTTACTTATGTGCTTACTTAGATGGGCATTACCCTTTGAGGAGAACTTTTTGAAAACATTTTCGATCCACAGTTCTCTCCAGTTTTACCCCCTCAGCCCGTTGAGGTCTTCTTCCACTTGATTGTGCCACATACGACGAGGTCTTCCGTCTTCCCCTTCCGCTTTTCGCTACAATGTGCTTTCGAAAACCCATCGAGTCGGAGCTTTAACCGCTCTACATACTACATGTCCCATCCCAACTATTGCAGACTGGGTGATAGAACAGCTTAATGTATGCAGGTACATACTTCAAAAAATATTCACTTATGAATTTGTCTTCTAAACAGGTAGGCACTTAAAAAATAGTAAAAGAAATAAAATATGTAAGGAAAAAAAAATCAAATAGCTTCAAATTTTCGATTCAAACTAAACTCAAAATTTTCCGGTACATTTGAAAAATTTAAAAATAGGTGCGTATTAAACGTTTGCAAATGTTCCAAAGAGAGGAAAATAAATTGACTTAATACTTCTTTTGTTTTTCTAGTAAAAGGCTTCAATTGAATAGCAAAATGAATGATCCCTGCAATTGCACTCATTGTGACACCTGCGGACCTTATGGATCAGGATCAGATGAATGCTATAGCCGCGAATTGCGAGCTGGCGTTCTATATACCAACTGCGATTGCTCAAAAAGAAATGGTCTTCAAGATACATGTACGCGATCCTTATGTCAAGATAGATGTTTTACAAATGGTCAATGTACATCAACTTGCTACCCTTCTGCATATCCTTTGAAGATTTCTCAAATGACAATGGGGATTGATAAGCGTACGAGACATAAATTAAAACAGAAAAATGAAGAAGAAGTGAAATCGCAGTGTTGTTTGATTGGAGCTAAACTACATTAAATATATTTTGGGAAATTCAGTATTCAGTTTCTGTGTCGGTTATTATTAGGTTCGTTCGTTGAAGCCGTGGGGTAGCCTTATATGGTCACCACAAAGCGTTTTTTGAAAAACCTAGACTTGCCCTGAATGTCAAATTCAGTGTTTTTTGAGTCCTGGGTTTGACCTCTACTAGCCCTAGGTTTTCGCTGGGGAGAGTTCATCCCGAAATGCCCATCTAAGTAAGTACATATGTAAATGAAACGCCTTTTGTTATAAGGGAGAGGGGGTAGATTCTCCGTCCAACTAAAGGCCTGTCTTAAATTCATCAAAGGATTCATGGGAACAACGTGTTTTCACTGAGGATAAACCCAAATCTTCAGGAGGGAATTTTTGGAAATTGCATTCTGGGTAGCATTGCATAATAATTGCGTCCTATCGTTAATAAAATTTTCCTGAAAACATTTCGCATACTCGAAAAATTTGGTATCGGTATTTGGAAATGATGCTCGAAGGTTCTAGCGAAATTTCTTGAATAAGTCCCCTGGGAAATTTTTCTACCGTTTTACTTAATTTGTTTCGCATTAACTTTTGGAGGGAGATGAATAAACACTAGCAATTTGTGTTTGATTTTTGTTTTGATAATTTTTCCGTGACAGATTCACATGGTTCAAAGGCTACGTTAGATTAAATTGCGAGGGGTGCAGTCACAAGTGGCAGGATTAATTGTGCTCCCCGGGAAACAGAAGATGAGGAAGTGGGAAAATCGGAGAAGTAGAGGGTTGAGCGGGTGGCTGGGTTATTGGGGTTGGGAGCCCCCACTGAACCATTTAGAGTCTGAGTATATTTCAGGATGCTGTTCAGTGGAACAGTGGCGGATCCAGGATTTGGGCATGGGGGAGGGATCTATTACTCAAAATTTTATTTATATATACGAGGTTTAGGGGCCGTCCATAAAATACGTTCGCATACAGGGGGGGGGGGGGAGGGGTCTCGCTGAGTGTGACAAGGTGTGACAAGGGGGGAGGGGGGGGGGGTTTACGGCAGCGTAACGTTCACCGTTCGTCAAAAAATTTTACTACAATGTTTCTCTCGACTAGTTTCTTTAAAATCTTTGTCATGATAAAAGTCATTCATTTCGTATTAATAGTAAATATACAGACATTTCAATGCAAATATTTATAATAGAATATATAGTCCATGGAAAATGCGAATACTGCGCACATCACACCGATTCTACTTTTCGGTCGCAACCACCGTTACCTTACACACGAAATCAGCGACCCTAATTCAAAAACATCTTCTTTACTGGCTGAACACAATGCAAAAACGGAGCTGGACTGCAAAATCGGAACTGGATGAGCTGTCAAAATTGCTGTACGTTTCGATTTTAATCGGCCCACAATGCAGCTGCACAGCTTTTGACATTTCCATCATTTGAAACACTGTTTTGTATTTTCTAAAATCGGTTTGAGTATTTTATAAACAAAACAAATTTGATATTGTTACTATGGATGAGGAAATAAATGATATTGTGTTGCTTGTTCCAATTATCAGAATGTTTTATTCGTATTTAAAGTACTGTAAAAAAAGAAATAGGAGGTGGTGGGTGCACAAAATTGTTATAAATTAAAAGTAAAAACCAAAAAACAAAAAACTAAAGTAACACTTGGCTGTCACACAATAATTTACACACACAGCCGTATTTATAATCGCATTTTAAACTCCGCGGAACTTTAAAACACACTTAATCGTTGATTAAAACAAAAATCGTATTTATAATCATTTTTCGGCAGTGAATAAGGGCTGACTAGCTTAAACGCAGAAATGTGTGTTTTAAGCGTGTTTTAGCGTATAAATGTCATTTGATTGTGAGTATTGAGTTGTCATTCAGTGGTTTATTTACATCTTTGAGAATTTTAAAAATAACTAAAATGGAAATGTACTCAAATAACATTTACTTTATAAATAATTTGGATGTAGTAAATGTGTTTTCAATTGACAGAAATATGCATTGTTTTCCTTTTTTGTAAATTCGTTTCTTACAATTTTTCCAGTTCGGAAACGTTTTTGATTTTCGCTTTTTGGACAAAACAACAAAATTAAAGCCAAAGAATAATAGAATATATACATATATATAGAACAATGTATGTTGCGTGACCAACATTTCATCGTCCATAGGTTAGAAAATATAAACAAAAACAAATTTCTGTTGTCAGTTCAACCATTGAGAAACCAAAATAAGAGAGTTTCTTTATGATTTTGACATAAGGGATGATTAACTAGTATGGGCGAAAAAAATGATTATAAATAAGGATTTTTTATTCACTGATTAAAGTCTCATTAAGTTCTTAATCACTGAATAACTAACATGCGTTTTAAGCGTGTTTTAGCGAAATCTAATAAATACGGCTGAAAATGTTTTTTTTTTTCCTTCAAAATCATAAACGTCAAATTTGCTGTACAGCAAAAGTTAAAAGTTCGTCAACGTCCAGTTCCGATTCCAGTTCTGTATGCAGCTCCGTCGCATTGTGTTCGCGCTATTGAATTTTTGTGTATTCAATAATTTGACAGCTCTTCCAGTTCCAGTTCCAGTTTCCAGTTGCAGCTCCGTCTGCATTGTGTTCAGCCAGTTAGTTGTCTCCTGTGCACATCACACCGATTCTACTTTTCGGTCGCAACCACCAGGTAGTGGTGGACCACCACTACTCGCATGACGTTTTTACGTACTCTGCGCTTTCGACTCTGTAACAACAAAAATACTATTTCTCATTATTATATTTTTCTTTCATTCGTCATTTAGCAGCCAACTAAAGGCTTGCGCAAACCAATGCGGTGAGTGCGTGCGATACGATTGCGATAATTGGAACGTATCGTGTGATGCGGTTGCGATCCGTTTTCTGTTCAAACTAGCGCGATTTGGCACCGTGCGATATACTGTCAAATTTTTTTTTTGTATTAAATTTTTCATATTTTTGCTTAGATTTCACAAATCCAAGTTCCGAAAAATCTAAATAGGAGACTTCGAGTGTCGTCATGTTTACTCCCGCTAGTCAAGATATCATATTTCTAGACAACAGTTTTGACTGAAAGATCTAATAAACCCTACTGAGAGTAAACTAACCAATTTAAGGCGAATAGAATCAGATGGGTAAGTTGAAGGACCAACAAACAATAGTAGTTGAAGGTTGAAAAACTAGTTATCCATTTTGTTTTGTTCAGGATAAAGTTGCTTTAAGAAACTAGCGGTGAACCAGTTGTGAGCTGTGCAAATAGGCGTTCAGATTTAACTGCGATCGAGAACATAAAGAACCGCAAAATTGACGAGGGAGCCACAACCTTACCATTGAAAGTAACTCTAGAGGAAGGTAAAGTCGATACTGTTGCGTACAGAATCAAGTTCATTCCTCATCATTGCACTGGCAACAAGTGGTGAGTATTTTCAAAGTCCTCTTCGAAAGCCTTTTACAAGCTATTTTTGTTTCTAAACTCAGGTGCATCTACCCAACGTACGACTACACTCATCGTCTGTGTGATTCGTTGAAGAACATTACTCACTCTCTATGCACCAAGGAGTTCCAATCGATAAATTCTAATTCGAAAGAATAGTATTCTTTTCTGTTAATCCTGACAGCACCAAGGACCAGCTTGTCTTGAATCAAACTGTTGGTCTAAAAGAGGATGCTGGCAAGAAGTGATTCCTCCAATAAAATAAACATTGCTACTGTGTTTTGTACTAAAAAAAAGAATAAACAGTTTATTTTTTGCCTTCGACCATGATTATGTGGTATTCAAATTTAGTCTTGATAGGTGGGTCAGTATAAACTGGATTGTTGACAATCGAGATTGGCAGAGTGAATGCAGCATCTTGAAAAGGACCGACCATGGCACCACGTATTTGCCATCCTAAATCACCCTGGCGAGCTTTGTCTTCACTGTAAGCCGTTGCCACTTCTGGGAGATTCTGACCGGCTTTTAGTTTTTCCATTGCTTCCATTGTGGCGCACTTTGACTGCGTTGCCATTTTTTTTCTCTTTACCTAGTCAATGGATAAGTGGTTAGTGTGATATTTGTGAGAGAAATTAGCACAATACCTTTTTCTGCATTACCCCCTATTTCTGGTTTCTTGCCACCACCTTTGTTATCCTTTCCTTTCGTCCTTTTTAGGAAGCATGTTGTATTTGGGCTGTTAGAGTATTGGGTCTTGAATTGTGCGGCAAGCAATTTGTAGACGGTTTTGTGACAACACGTTTAGTTTCAAACCAACTGTTTTAAGTCAGTCTCTTAAATGGTAAACTTTTCGTTGAGTGTGCCTTCATAAGAGTTTGGAAAAGTCCAATCGAATGGTTTAAATTTCTCTTCTGATAGATGTCTTGACCTAGAAGAAACCATTTGATTTGTTGCTCTCACATCGACATTTACCTCCTCACCCGTTTTCTTGCCATTCTTCAGCACAGGCTACCTGCAAAGGCTGTTTCCCATTTTCAACTAAGCACAACGCATCCATCGGTCTTAGTTCCATTTGAGCTCCTGGTGTATGAATCAAAGTTAATCTGTTTTTATGGAATACCATGTCCGGAAGATGAGGCAACTCCAAGCTTAACGATAACTTTACAATAAACAAACTCATTAAAAAATAATGGCATATTTTCATCCATAACATACGTGTAGAGCGCACAACAATCACTACCATTTTCAGGGGCAATTATCTTTGCTATTAGTACATATTTATGTACACTTTTAGGATTTCCAGCCATGGAAATCAATGGATTCACTATTAACTAATAGACCCGCAATCACTTCATTCTGTTTTCGCATGTATGTACATTACACAGTTTATTTTCTCATGTTCAATAATATATTTTCAATTTTGTGAAACCCCTTTTACAAGAACATTATTTTAATAAAAATTTAAAGCAGCTAAGTTCGAGCGCACAGAAACTTCATTTTAAAATAATGTAAACAAAGTTTTCAGTGGATGGTGGATGCTGCGTTCCGAAAATCGTTCTACAAAACGTAGCTGTGGAACGTATGTGGAACCGTCAGAACGCATAGGTGTGTGCTACTCCATAAGGTTACATGTGTTTCATTTTATCGTCCACCGCATCGCACGCACTCACCGCATTGGTTTGGCCAAGGCTTAATGCAGATGCCTTTTACTTCTTTTACCATTTAGTGCTTTTCAGTATAGTGAACTATTTAAACAAAATTTATAACGCGTATTAATGATTGAAATATTAATTTTAAAAAAATGTCATCGAAAAGAGGTGAACTTTACCAAAAACTATTTAATACTTACAAAAAGTGTTATCCGGATAAGAAATTAACGTCTGTACAAGAAGAAGTCAACAAGATTTGGAAAAATCTTAAACAAGAGTACAAAAAAGATGACAAGCAGTTTGATGCAAATATTCAAAATTATATAGAATGCTTCAATCAAAAGATAACTCAGAATCTTAGATGAATAAAGAACAAGATGGAAAACCATTACGTCTCCTTCCCCGCAACTTCCATTTGTTTACATTGTTGTTTTTGTAATCGCAGCCTCCATCTGTGAATACGTGTGAGCTGCAGAAAAAAGGCGCGAAAAAGTTGTGGAAGTATATGTGTGGTGAGTTTATTTTCATTTCATTTTCATTTGACATTTCAGATTTCAGTCATTTTATTTATTTGTAGAAGAGGAATTTCTTTACAGTCGGGATCGTAATACATTTTTTCCTAATAAAATACCATAAATTATGTTAAAATTGTATATTAAAGTGACCACTATTCTATCTTCGACAATCGAAGATAAAAATTCCGCGTCATAGTTGCATTTTTGATGTGAATTTTGAGCTTATCATACATTTGTGCGTTTCGTAAATGGAAACAAGATTCTTCGTATCATGAAGTCGGTTGGCCTTAAACCCGACATCCCAGAGGATCTGTACCATTTGATCAAGAGGGCTGTTGCTATGCGCAAGCACTTGGAACGTAATCGTAAGGACAAGGATGGCAAGTTCCGTTTGATTCTTGTTGAATCAAGAATCCACAGGCTGGCCAGGTACTACAAGACCAAGAGTGTTCTGCCACCAAATTGAATTGTTTTTTTCTTATGCGGTAAAATAAATGAATACCTTCTTTTTAAGCCAACACAATTTTCAAACAGAGGCTGTCGAGGCAAGTACTGTCTCCGGGGGAAATATTTCGTGTGAATATTACACACATTGAGAATCCTCAACAATTTTTTGTTATCAAGGTAATTTTTAGTTATTTTTGTTTCTCTTTTGTTTTTTAAACATACTTTTGTTGTTTTTATCCTTTCAGTTTGCCCAGCTTGAAGAACTAACTGAGCTGGAGTCAGATATGGAAATCGAATACTCTGGCAAAAAACAATTAAATACCATCTACTATGCCCAACTACACATGTGCTGTGCAATCTGTGGAAGGAAAATGGTATCAAAGCAAATACCGCAATGCGAACACTGAAAAGAACTCTTATGCTAGGTTTCCACTTGCCATTTTTTAAATGATGAATGACCTAGTTTTCTGTCATCGAGCAAAATGACAAGTGGAAATTGCAAAAATTGACAGTCATTCAACTGACGAACAGCTTCGGTCATTTTTTGGCAGTAAATTTGAATGACAAGTGGAAATTGGCTAATTGACAAACAAAATGTCACTCCATCATTCACTGACGTCGATATTTTTTTTGGCATCGTGTTGAATCTTTTGTCAATGAAGTGACAAAAAATAACACGAGAAAACATAAATAAATAGTATTATCGTATGGAAAAAATTCAAAAGGAAAAAAAAAAAATCGAAGGCAGAGGAAATCAACGACTGAGTGGAGTGTTGAATCCTCCATAAAAATTGTAATCAAAGTGGAGGTGTTGTGTTTGAAACCCTTTGGAACTCCAACAGCAAGTTCTATAAGAATCGGGACATGAAATATAATTCATGGGAAAGCATTTCTCTGGCTGTTGGAGTTCCAAAGGCTGAAGCGACTCTCTAATCGAGCTTGCGTTTGATGCGATACGGCGCCATAAATCAGCACACTCTTTTCCAACAGGACCAGTGATAGCTGAACCTTTTATTTCACCTTTGTTGTTGACTGTTCAGACCGGCATTATCCTCACAAAGTATACAAACACCCCGTCCCTCTTCCTGAAAGGTTTTCTTTGCCTTATGACCACAGCAGGCAAAAAAATAAATTAATTTTTAATTTATTTTCATTTCACACAATTTAATTTATTAATTAAAAAAGATGACAACTTTGCAACACAAAACAAAAATTCGATGAAGCAAGGAGGCAAATAATTTTCAGTGACAATACACTAGCAGTTGAGAAATGACAACACAAATGGAAATAGCGCTCATTGAGTTGACAAAACATTTTGTCAAAATTTCTTTATCAATGAAATGACAAACAATTTTTTGACAGTAAATGACACAAGTGGAAATGAACTGGCAATTGTATCAATACTGACAAGTTTTTGATCTGTCAAACTATGTCATTTTAGTGACATGTGGAAACCCAGCATTATACAAGTAGTTCATATCGTCGATCCAGGAGAGTTTTCCACCTAGTAGAACACATCCCAGGTATTCTACAGTTCCAGGAGGAGCTTCAAATTTCAAAAGAGATTAGTTCGGAGAGTGAAAATTTGATTGCAAACATTGAATGGAATGTTAACGACAACTGTATTCTGACCAGCCTTTTATGCTAGGTTTCCACTTGCCATTTTTTAAATGATGAATGACCTAGTTTTCTGTCATCGAGCAAAATGACAAGTGGAAATTGCAAAAATTGACAGTCATTCAACTGACGAACAGCTTCGGTCATTTTTTGGCAGTAAATTTGAATGACAAGTGGAAATTGGCTAATTGACAAACAAAATGTCACTCCATCATTCACTGACGTCGATATTTTTTTTGGCATCGTGTTGAATCTTTTGTCAATGAAGTGACAAAAAATAACACGAGAAAACATAAATAAATAGTATTATCGTATGGAAAAAATTCAAAAGGAAAAAAAAAAAATCGAAGGCAGAGGAAATCAACGACTGAGTGGAGTGTTGAATCCTCCATAAAAATTGTAATCAAAGTGGAGGTGTTGTGTTTGAAACCCTTTGGAACTCCAACAGCAAGTTCTATAAGAATCGGGACATGAAATATAATTCATGGGAAAGCATTTCTCTGGCTGTTGGAGTTCCAAAGGCTGAAGCGACTCTCTAATCGAGCTTGCGTTTGATGCGATACGGCGCCATAAATCAGCACACTCTTTTCCAACAGGACCAGTGATAGCTGAACCTTTTATTTCACCTTTGTTGTTGACTGTTCAGACCGGCATTATCCTCACAAAGTATACAAACACCCCGTCCCTCTTCCTGAAAGGTTTTCTTTGCCTTATGACCACAGCAGGCAAAAAAATAAATTAATTTTTAATTTATTTTCATTTCACACAATTTAATTTATTAATTAAAAAAGATGACAACTTTGCAACACAAAACAAAAATTCGATGAAGCAAGGAGGCAAATAATTTTCAGTGACAATACACTAGCAGTTGAGAAATGACAACACAAATGGAAATAGCGCTCATTGAGTTGACAAAACATTTTGTCAAAATTTCTTTATCAATGAAATGACAAACAATTTTTTGACAGTAAATGACACAAGTGGAAATGAACTGGCAATTGTATCAATACTGACAAGTTTTTGATCTGTCAAACTATGTCATTTTAGTGACATGTGGAAACCCAGCATTATCCTCACAAAGTATACAAACACCCCGTCCCTCTTCCTGAAAGGTTTTCTTTGCCTTATGACCACAGCAGGCAAAAAAATAAATTAATTTTTAATTTATTTTCATTTCACACAATTTAATTTATTAATTAAAAAAGATGACAACTTTGCAACACAAAACAAAAATTCGATGAAGCAAGGAGGCAAATAATTTTCAGTGACAATACACTAGCAGTTGAGAAATGACAACACAAATGGAAATAGCGCTCATTGAGTTGACAAAACATTTTGTCAAAATTTCTTTATCAATGAAATGACAAACAATTTTTTGACAGTAAATGACACAAGTGGAAATGAACTGGCAATTGTATCAATACTGACAAGTTTTTGATCTGTCAAACTATGTCATTTTAGTGACATGTGGAAACCCAGCATTATACAAGTAGTTCATATCGTCGATCCAGGAGAGTTTTCCACCTAGTAGAACACATCCCAGGTATTCTACAGTTCCAGGAGGAGCTTCAAATTTCAAAAGAGATTAGTTCGGAGAGTGAAAATTTGATTGCAAACATTGAATGGAATGTTAACGACAACTGTATTCTGACCAGCCTTGTGAATGCGCTGTCAAGCAATGGTACCGCGGAGTGATTAAACGACACTGTGGAATTGCTGCAACAAGGTTGGAATAGCCTGTTCCAGAGGATACGTCTGATGAATTACGTATTACGTAGAATAATATATATCAATAATAACCAATTATATATTTAACAACAAGAAAGAAGAACAAAAGAAAAACACAAATGTGTACAGTGTAAAATGCATTGAATTGTCGTAATAAAGTGGAATTGCATGTTTATATACAATAAGAAAGAATGTATTATAAGTATGAAAGATATATTTTTACAACAAATGTACATTATGCTTTTATTTATTAAATTGCACAAAAAACTAATCTTTTTATCGTTGTTTTTATTGAAATGAAGTTCCTGCTTAAATTGTAAATGTCCTTGCTATTCTTTAGCTTCTTTTTCGATGTTTTCTTTAGAGTTTTTAGAACGTTTGCTGCAACTTTGTTGGAACTAAATACGCATTACTCCTTTACTGAAATGAAATTTTTATTAATTCTGAAAAAGAAAGCAACAAAGACCTCACCAAGTGGTAAACTCCGTCTAGGGATTCTTCATCAACAGCGCATCCAACAGACATTTTATTTCCATTCGCTTCCACAACACCTTAGTTTGATTAGGTTCTACATTTTGGTCAGTTTCATCTGCTTCCATTGCACACATCTTTGATATTATCGCTGCTTTCATCTGTTTTGATAATATCATTCATTCAGAACAATATTTCCATGGAGTTTTTATTTTTTACCCGTTGATAT
This sequence comes from Melanostoma mellinum, assembly GCA_914767635.1. Classification (NCBI taxonomy): domain Eukaryota; kingdom Metazoa; phylum Arthropoda; class Insecta; order Diptera; family Syrphidae; genus Melanostoma; species Melanostoma mellinum. The sequence continues at coordinate 175,288,160 of OU612060.1, forward strand.
CCCATTGAAAGATGTTTTTGTATTTGGATAATAAAAATCAGCCTTCATGTTTGAAACTATTGTTTTTGCTTGTCAATTTAAAACATAACCTGAAATTTAATTTTCACCACACTACTGAAACTTCTTAAGGGCAGGGTTTGAACAACACCAAAGTTATAGTTTTTTAAAAACTCAATTTTTTTTTGTAAAGCTGGGCAAAATGTGAAAACTCATAAAAATGCAACTATACTGATTCTATTGGGACTCATTATATTGTGATTCGCTCCCTCAGCTCGGTTATTTGTCTTAACTTTTTATGAATACCAAAACCTAAATATTAAACTATAAAGACATTTTTTGAAAAACTTATCTCAGTCAAAATATTGAAATGCAGCGATCTTGTAGACATTACGGAGAGCTCAGAAAGCCTTCATTCATCTCTGTAGCACAATTATTAACAAAGCACCAACACTTTTAGTTTTAATTTTTTTTTGTGTTAAGAAAAATTGAAAACTTAAAGCGTTGGCGCTTTGTTAATAATTGTGCTACAGAGATAAATGAAGGCTTTCTGAGCTCAACAGAATGTAGACAAAAATTTCACATTTAAAGATTTTGATTGAGACAAGTTTTTAAAAAATTTGCTACCGAGCTTTTAATAAAAACAAAAAATCAAAACTAAAAGTGTTGGTGCTTTGTTAATAATTGTGCTACAGAAATGAATGAAAGCTTTTTGAGCTCTCCATAATGTCTACAAGATTGCTGCATTTAAAGATTTTGGCTAAAATAAGTTTTTCAAAAAATGTGTACATAGTTTCATGTCCACTTTCAATTTGTTCAAAAAAATTAAAACTAAAAGTGTTGGTGCTTTGTTAATAATTGTGCTACAGAGATGAATGAAGGCTTTCTGAGCTCTCCATAATGTCTGCAAGATCGCTGCATTTCAATAATTTTGACTGAGATAAGTTTTTAAAAAAATGTCTACATAGTTTGATATCCGCTTTCAATTATTTTACTTTTGTCTTTTTTTTTAATTCAATTAATTAACTTCTTAAATTTTCAACTCAGCTTCAAGAAGAAAATCGAAAGCTTAAGTTGGAATCTCTTTCATCAAACAAATGCAAAATGAATTCATATTTATTGGTTACTGTTTTGCTTTAGTATATATTTTTTTAACAGTCATACTTTTCTGTCTATTTCTCTTAAGAAACGTTTTTTAAAAAAGAAGAAATAGAAGGGAGGAGACTACTCAGAGAAATGTTTAACGAAAAAGAAAATATTTTAATATTTTGATGCTTAAATTTTTATTTCCAAATACTTTAAAAAGTATATAATCACAAATAAATTTTATTTACAAAACCCAAAAAAAAAGTTTTAAATCCAAAAATTCTGCCAGACGTAGCCTTAAGGTGACTAAAAGTAAAAAAAAAAAAAAAACAAAAACCGGTTCCCAGACGAGAATACCAATACTACGGTACAATTTTGTGTAAGCCCTGTGTGTGGATCCGAATATAAAGTGGTGTTAGTGAAATTTTGTGTAAGCCCAGTGTTGAGATCCGAATATAAGGTGGTGCTAGTGAAGTTTTGTGAATGAGTGCGTGCAGCAGCTTGTGGGGTGGTATCAATGTGTTAGTGTGGTTTTCCATCTTGTTCTTTATTCATCTAAGCTCAGAATAAAGCAAAGAATGTAACGTTTTTCACAAGTATTACCGTAAGTAAAGTTTTATAATAATAATGGACTATATACATTATACATATAATGCACATATATATAATTTTATTCTTGTACAAAACCAAAACTCATATTATCAGCATTTTAGCAGATTCAATCAGAAATTATTTACATGATGTTGGCGTCGATTGCACATATACTGGGTGCGACAAAAGTATGGAAAACCCTTGGGCAGAATATGCGTTTAAAAAAAAAATCAAAGACCCTATATCCGACGTATTTTTCGACGAGGAATCCGATGGTGACCTTGAATTTGACCTTGGACGTAACCTTGAAGCCCCAGCGACCCAAAAATCATAATTTATCATAAAACATATAAAATACATGTTTTTTTCGTAAAATTTTGCGCTCTTTCCAAATCTGCAATAAAAAATGGGGGTTTCCATTTGAAAAATCGATTTTCGGGTCGCTGGGCTTCAAGGTTGCGTCCAAGGTCAAATTCAAGGTCACCATCGGATTCCTCGTCGAAAAATACGTCGGATATAGGGCCTTAATTTTTTTTAACGCATATTCTGACATATTTCCAGGTGTTTCCATACTTTTGTCGCACACTGTATATGGCCAAGGATTCGACGGAGCTCCGGCAATGAGTGTCCAATTCATTGGTGCACAGGCTCATCTGAGATCGTATTTCCCCCTGGTAATTTATGTACATTGCGCTGCAAATAGCTTTAGTTTGGCAGCAGTCAATGCAGCATGCGAAGTGTCAGGAATCAAAAATGCGTTAGTAACTATCGGAGCGATCGAAGGATTTTTTCACTGGCCTAAAAGACAAGACGTTCTACACCAAGAAATTTCAAAAATGACAAACAAAAGTGAGAAAAAAAAGTTGAAGTCTGTTTGGCCTACCAGGTGGGCTCAGTCTCATGAAGCAGTTGGAACCTACGCTGAATTGCAACCGGCTGTTATTGAATCTTTGGAAGAAATCAAAACGTGGAAAGATCGAGATACTTCACAAAATGCATTGCATCTTTTGACAGCAATTTTGACGGATGAATTCCAAATAGCCTGTCACATTATGGAATCAGTTAATTCGATTGTTTTGCCTTTGAGTCGGGAATTGCAATCTAACAACCAAGATCTGGGTGAGGCTACTAAGCTGGCAGATGACGCTTTGAATGAGTTTACGTACAAACGCGAAAACGCAGATACTACTTTCCACGTTATTTATGAGCATGTTGCTAGAATTTGTTCTGAATACGAAATCACAATGAAATTGCCACGCCCGCCGCGCCGCGCGGCCCGTTGCAATCAACAAAAAAACCGTTGCAACGTTCAAGCACAAAGTATTGAAGACTACTACAGAATTTCTTTCTACATTCCGTTTCTTGATATGTTCATTTCTCAACTCAAAAATCGGTTCTCGGAACACAAATCCATTTTCCAAAGTCTTGGGGCAACTGTTTCCTAAACAAGAATTTAACGAAAAGAAATGCGCTGACACAAATTTTTCGAAGATGTGTATATCGGATTGTTCGAAAGAAAATTTTCTGTCAGAAGTCAAGCTGTGGAGACAACGAATCCACGGCCAGAACATCCAAAATGCGCTTGATGCTTTACTGGATAGTACCTTTCGATCAAAAATTTACATGTAAAAAAGTTTACATATATGTGACGCGATCCGAGAAAAGGCACCTTTTAGACAAGAGTGAAAGCTTACACGGTACACTCTGAAAGGCGCTGATGTTCCATTCAAACCCATGTAAAAATCACTCGACCCCCCCCCCCTCTCCGCCCCCATGGATCCGCCTATGAGTGGAAAGTTAGTCGTCTAGTTCCTCGAAGAAATATTCTCCGAGGGCTTTTTTCCTAGTGGGGGCCAAGCTAAGACACTCACAGAGGATGATCCTTCCTCTGCCTTTTTGTCTTGGCATCCTCTACATAAGTCCCAACGAGATGTGGCCCGTGAGAATGCAAACGACTGAGAGAACCGAGGCCTGCTAAACTGGAACAGAAATTCTGCTTTTTTTTGTTCTTGGAAATATGTGGCCAAAGGTTTCTGGAGACCCGTCTAAAGATGTTTCTAAAGATAAACACCTGTCATTGACGGTATTCAGAAAATTGTGTTTGATTCTGTTTTTTCTTGTTTCAGTGGCCTTAAAAGCTGAGGCGTTCGTTTCACTGGATTCGAGTGCTGACCCGACTTAAGCCAGCTTGTCCACCATAACGTTTCCTGCTATGTCACGATGTCTTGGCTCTTAAATTAAAGTTACGGTGTTCGTTGAGCTGAGCAGTCTAAGGCCCTTATTGCGAGTGTCGTTTGGTTGTCGATACACGACGGTTGTCGATAGTCGAACATCGAAAACGAAATTTGGTATTGTGTATTCATTCTTATTGTTCGATACTTTCAATTTTGAATTCGGTCGTTATCATCTGTATTTTTGCGTTCGATTACCACTGAAACTAACTCAAATGTTAAATTATAGAATTTATTCACATTTACTACTACTTTCACTATTCACAGTAAAAGGAATCCTCGATAGAGATACGCAATACCAAAAGGAAAATTTATCGAAGCTTTCGACCTTTGTCGTATCGAATGCTAGGCGACACTCGCAATAAGGGCCTAAGATTACTGTGACAGCTTCACAGTTCACACACTGCAAGTACCTACTTCTGCTTGGAAGACACTGCAGAAGTCGGGAAGCTCTATTGATCTATTCATGGTAGGGTATAATCTGAGAAGAAAACTGGTCCTACTTCCTCGTCCGTTTTGGTACCATCTGTGAAGACGGAAATATGATTTACTTTTATAACCCTGATAGGGCCACTGGAATGAAGTATGCGCAAGGAAGGGGGGGGGGGGGGGGGGGGGTGGCTGTAGTCTGTTTGAATGTCTATATCGGTATGGTTCATGATGACTTTATGGCCTGTTTACCAATTATTGCATTATTTGAGTCGCAGTGCGCCATCTCTTTAGTAAAAAGGTCTAGGGGGGCTAGCGACAGGAAAGATTTCAGAGCTGCCGTTAGTGTTGTTCTCATGGCACTGGCTGATCCAATACGTGCAAGCCTTTGGACTTTGTTCAAGGTGTTGGGGTTTGACGCCTTTTCTAATGTGGCCACCAGACAGGCATAGGATATTAGTCTTATTATGGATGTGTACACCTTGTCAAAAATTCTACTGCAAGTGTAGAAGGCGATTCGAGCTTTTCTTTCCTTACTTTTAAATTTTCTTTCCAGTTAAGTTTACGAATTACGATCAAGGACAATTTCGAGACATTTCGCCGTACCAGTAGGGCTATTCCAGAAAGCGCGGCTGATCGCTTTTGGTGCCGGAAATTAATTTTGGTATTCTCAAAAGCGAATCGCTTTTAATTTTTTTTTCATGGAAAGCGAAAGCGCTTTGATAGAAAAATGTAAATATAATGAATAAATTAACTATCATCAATTGAATCAAAGGAGTCAAAAACACACTACAACACAACAATTTTTAATGCTTGAACCCTCCGCTAAGAAACGAAGAGTAGCAGCGACCAGCGAGCTTCAGAATACGAGTCAATGAGCTTCTATTTTGATGTTTAAAATGCCCCTTTGTTCCATCTAAAATATAGCAAAAGCAAAACTCTTCTTTTGAAAGTCGAAATAATTTTACAAACGTATAAATATTTTTGAAGTAATAAATAAACAAAAATGATTCAAATTTACATCGAGTGGAGAAGAACCACTGTTCTGATTAGCTTTGTTGATTGTTGATACCTAGGGAAAAATTGAAATTCTTATTGGAAAAACTTGGAAATAGATGACATTTGCGTGAATGGATAAGACTTCCAAATGGAAATATTGGAAGTTTAATTTCCAACCATGTTCGCTTTTCAGAATAACCTAAAGCGAAGCGATTCGCAATTGAGTTATCACTTTAAATACGATCCGCCGCGCTTTCTAGAATAGCCCTACAGAGTTTATTGGCATACCGTTAATGGTGGGTTGAAGTATATTTGGAATCTTACGTTTTTTCGTAAACAGAACAAGTTCTGCTTTTGTAAGGTTTTGTAAGCTTTTGACATTTAGCCCACAGTTTTTGGCCCAGCTGATCAGCCTGTTTAGAGCTGTCTGAAGGAGTTCACAAAGGGTTGTTGTGACTTTTACCGAAGTCATGATGACGATGTCGTCGGCATAGGCTATGGTTCCCTGGTTCGAAGGTGTAACAATACAATATGATAGTATGTACAGTAACTAAATAATGGTAACTCTATAATACATAGGTTATGTACTAGTTTATAGTCGTACATATAAAATAAAGCCAGTCGTTAATCACACGTTGTAGTTTACACAGTTCTCATTTACCTGGTATCACATAAGTGGAGATAGTGGAAACGAGGAATTAATCAAGCGTCGAAAAGATAGAAAAGAAAAAATTAAGGAGGCGTTAGAAAAAATAAAATTAGGCACTTATGGTTACTGCGATGGAACAGGAGAAGAAATAGGAGTCGAAAGACTTAAAGCTAATCCGCTTGCTATATATTGTATTGAAGAGCAAGAGAGAGTAGAAAAAGAAAAGAACGTGTACAACATTAACGATTAATTTACACATAAGTGGTGAGCCACGTGTACAACATTAACGATTAATTTACACATAAGTGGTGAGCCATTGGACTTCAAGAGGAGCAAGAGGCGCTAAAGTATGTTATGCTATAAAGAAAGTGGAAAATTGGACATTCTCAACTCGACTCCTGCAGATTAAAAATTAAGTTGAATTAAAAATTGGGCTTGACGCAGTTTTTTCCCACAGTTTAAGAAATTAAAAATTTAACAATTAGAATTATAATTACAGACCACAGCAAAAAAATAGACTTTTCCATTTGATTTATTTTTAATTTAATGTTCCATATGAACAAAATGCTTCGTCCTTCGTGGAAGATAAAATTTCTTCTGAAAATGCACGATAACGCCTAATACCTTCACACACATGCACCAAAATCAGTTACAGACTTCACAATAATAAAAAAGGCAACAATAAATAAAAATCTTTTTTATTTCAACTAGAGTAAATATATATTGTTACAATATTATTTGTTCTTGTTTTATTCTCCTCCTTATCTGTATTGTATTCTTATTTTGGTTTTTTTTTGTTTTGTTTTATTTTCTTTTACACATTTTCAAACAATATGTTTCTAGTTGTAATAGTAATAAAAATACTTGCAATACAAAAATCACTTAAGTATATATATATTTTGTTTGTTTTTGTTTTGGTAAATATATAAGAATTTTTAAATTAATACACTTATGCATATACTCGTAAGTGTAGACATTCTTTATTTTTAATTATTTTTTATTTTACGCCGACCTACTTACTTTTACATAAATGTATGTCATATATTATGCATTTAATGTTATTTATGTGTGTGTGTGTGTGTGTGTCTTGACTTTATTTATATAGCATAACACGTGTTTTCGTTTTAATGTTGATTTATTTCCTTCAAAGTACATAATTTATTTATACAACAATTTCGTTTTGTAAACTTTAAAAGAGCTTAACGTTTTTTTTATCATTCTTCTATTTATAATAATTATTTACAAGAACTCAAATGACTTCTTCATGATATTGCCACAGATAAATGATTTGAAAATGTATTATCTTTATTTATTTTCTCTTCGTAGAATTCTTAAATCAAAAGCTATTATAGTGTTTTCGAGATCTTTACTACAACGTGAAGCTGATAAATGTTTTTCTTTTCAATTATTACTTTCAAAGAAAGAAGAGCAGTTTGTGTGTGTGTGTGAGATAGAGAGAGAGAGAGAGATAGAGAGAAAAGAAAACTATCATGGATGAACACAATCCAGTGGATACTTATTGGTTATAAAAAGTAATGTAAAAAGATATGTTGTTACTATAGAAAAGATATTAAAACATAACATTAACAATATTACAATATGTGCCGACAGTACAATGACAAGATTATGGAGGGATGTTGCGAATACTCAGACCAAATCCGCAAAAGTGGAGACTAATCATAGTTTTCACGGATTTTCACGCAGGTGCGGATGCAAAACAAGTTACTTCAACAAAGAAATTGAAGTTCACAAGATACAACTTGCTATTCGCAGTTCAGAATCAACCTCATTTCAGTCTTCCAAAATAGTTTAACGCAACGGAACAGAACGTTTTACATGTTCGAGTGTTTTTAAAAGGTAAAGGATACTTTAAGTCTTTACATCAATGATAATAGTTTCATTCGTTGAACTTTACCCAGGGTTGACCCAGTTTTCCTTAGGTCTGTTTGTTGAACTTTCCTTAGGGTTGACTCAGGTTTTCTCGACAACCCTGTGAATTATCAAAAAAACCTGGGGTTTCCAGTCCTCCAAAAACGCTATAGTACAAATCACCACACATCCCTGTCATATACATGCCATTGACAGATCTCAACTCGCCACAGCAAAAAGCTAGGGCGAGTTAAGGAAAACCTATGGCAAACCTATGGCTCAAAAAACACTCAATTTGACAATCAGGGTGAATTTAGGTTTCTCAAAAAACGCTTTGTGGCGACCCTAGGGCAACGCCAGGGCTTCAACGAACAGACCTCTTGACAATCCTATGAGTAATTGTCAAAAAAAACCTGGGTGTTTCAGTCCTCAAAAAGCGCTAAACCACAACATCCGTCAATTGAATAAAAATGCATGACAGCAAAAACCTAGTGCGAGTTGAAGGCAAACCCAGATCAACCCCAGGGCTCAAAAAACACTCAGTTCGACATTCAGGGCGAGTTTAGGTTTTTTTAAAAAACGTTTTTTGGCGACCACAGGGTTTCAAAGAACAAACCTAATGAGATTAGCCTTATTTTGCCAGAAGAATGTTAAATTATTTAAATGAATTACTGAGATCTTTTGAAGAAGCCAAACTGAGCTGAGCAGCTCTCGCACGTTTATGTTTTTGCTGTAATTCCAATAATTCAAATGCTTGTTTAAAAATTTGACAACTGTTTAAGAAGATCACAAGAGTTTAATTCGATTCGACAGGCCGTAGTGATTCTGAAAAGTGAACTCTCAACAAAGTTTTCAGCTTGGAACAATTTATGTATCATCGCCACTTACTTAAATCCTCGTAATTACTTTCTTACCGCACTATAAAAAAAGAGCCAATGTGAATGAAAATCCTCTAAAATGGTGGATGTTCATCGACAAGAGTTCAAAATATTAACACCGATAGTACGAAGATCTTTATTCACTCCATAAGGTAGTGTTTTTATCAAACAACTATTCAATAGTGAGGGTTTGATTAACGAACCTCTGCGTAACCGACTTGAATGAGAAAAGGCGGCAATTTTACTTTTTGTAAAAATTTGTTTTTAAGATACTAGGTCCAATCAGTAAAAATGTTAATAGTTACTATATCACTATGTTATTTCATTTTATAAACTCTTTTATTTAAAACCTTAATCATCCTCATTCGTACTCGCATTCGGGGATGTGAGCCTTCAAAAATATGAACTCGCATTCGCATAAGTGGATGTGAAAAAAATGGCATTCGCAACTTCGCTGGTTTACATTACACTACTTCAAAGTTCAGCAAAAAAAAAATCTATGACAGCTGTTTTGTTACCGTATTACGAATTTCAAAACGAGGGTCAAAAACACGAAACCCCGAAAAACGATAGCCACATGACAGTGACCGTTCATTAATTACGAGAAGGGGTCAATGAAAATTTCGGAACAAAAGGACCGCCAAAAGGAGTCGTAATTGGCAACGAGTCAGCAATCGCAATCTTAACGAAATGGATAACCGACTATTTAAAATTTGTATAGGTAAATATATGCCCTAAGTTCCTTGCCGAATTTTAAGCGATCATGAGCGTGAATGAACCTCCCATGGAGAATTTTTCTGTCATTTTACTTGTTTTTTTCACAATTCACTTTTTTAGGGAGAGAGAAGTAAAAACACCGAAACAGTGCAAAAACATAAAAATAAAAAATCTCAACAAAAAAACCTGTGAAATCATTACAAATGCTTGCCATTTAAAGACAAATACATGCCATGTGATTTACCTGTTTAGGGCGAATTGATTTGCCAAGGCTCGAAAACACCCAGGTTGATGTTTCTAAAAAATGCTTTGTGGCAACCACAGTCCAAAACCTAGACTTAAACGAACAAACTCAAAGTTATGAAACATAAAATCGTTATGTCACCTCGTCGTTCTCAATAAGCGACTTCGAACTGTAAAAAAGTAAGATTTTGTGACTTTTACGAACAGATTACACCCGCTCTTCCCAAATACTGATTTCATTCCAGTGACCCTAACAGTCTCTCCGACAAGAGAATGCTGGGAGGAAAAAAGGGTTATAAAAGAAAATCACATTTCAGATGGTTCCAAAACGGACGAAGGGTTTGGGTCAGGTATTTTCTCAGATTACCCTACTATGAATAGATCAATAAAGCTCCCCGACTTCTGTAGTGTCTTCCAAGCAGAAGTAATTACTTGTTACTGGCTACGCAAAACTTGATCAACAAAAACATTGACACCCTCATAGACAGCCAAGCGGCCATTAAAACTATCTCATCTACTATCACAAATTCCAAATTAGTAGAAAGCTGTCGCTGTATTCTTCGACCACCGCCACCGTAACTTTAATTTGGGTTCCAGGATATCGTGACATAATCGGTAATGAAATGGCGGATAAGCTGGCTAAAATCGGGTCAGGACTCGAATCTAGCGAAAGGAACACCTCAGTTCTAAAACCACTAGAACAAGAAAAAAAAATCAAACACAACTTTCTAAAAACCACCAATGACAGATGGCCATCTTTAGAAACATGACGGGTTTCTAGAAACCTTTGGCCACATATGTCCAAGAAAAAACAGAATTTCTCCTCCAGTTTAGCAGACCCCTCTTACTGTTGATTGGCATTCTCACTGGCCACAACTCGTTGCATTCCACTTCCTCTGTGAGTGTCCTAGCTTGGCTCACACTAGGAAAAAAGCCCTCGGAGAATACTTCTTCGACGAATTAGGCGACATCTCTAACCTTCCACTGAACAGCATCCTGAAATTTACTCAGGCTCTAAATGGTTCAGTGGGGACTCCCAACCCCAATAACCCAGCCACCAGTCCAACCCTCTACCTCTCCAATCTTCCTACTTCCACATCCTATGTTTCCCGGGAAGCACAATGGATCTTTGAGATCCGAGTGAGTGGCTGCATCCCCCATCTAATCTAACCGAACCTTATTTTCACCAACTGATTGTGAAGTGGCGGCCGAATTTGTTATTACATTTTTAAGTGTTTCCGAAAGAAACAATCACTATACCGTTGCGTTATTCGGCCCTATCGAGGTAACCTTCGGAGCGGAATTCTCTCCGATCGGAGACATTTTGCTTCGTGGTAGGTCTCTGATCGGACGATCCGACATTCTCCGAAAAGTTTTTGTTGCGAAGGTTTTAGTTTTGGGAATTGAATGCATTGCCGCATTTGTGAAAAATTTCTTACGACGACACCTACCTCGAAGCAAAATTGAATCTCCGAAAAAAGATGCGTTGCTCTCCGCTCCGACGGTATCCGATAGGGCCGATTATATATTTTGTTGGTACGTTGTCTGGCGAAGACTGACTATGAGCATTTGAAATCCACATTCGAATCCTAAAAAAAATGTTTCTGTATGGGTACCAAAGGAATTTAAGAATCCTACGACAGTAATTTCCTTGCCTTGAAAAGTGATATAGATTAGCCGTTCGGGATTGGCATAAAATGGTCTGTCCCCTCCATTCTTCACAAGGTATGGTTGTGAGAACTAATGCGCTAGGCTCCAGGGGTTCTCCACCATATTTTCCATTTTATATTTTTAATATTAACGCGGCTTATACGAAATCATAAAAATTTAATATGTTTTACCTCCACGCCAAAAATAATTGTTATGCTGTGAATGTCGGTGAACAAATCAATTGAAGCTGCATCTTTTTACATTACTGTTCAATGTGTTAACAATTTCATACGATAAAAAATAAAAATTATCAAAATACAGAGAACACATTATCTCGCTTACTAAAGATGATTTTTTGTGTGAGTGACATAAAAGTTATACTTGAACATACAATTTTTTAAGGAGAAAGACAGACAGTATAGGTTCATAAATGCACAAAAAAAAAATGAACCATAATCAATAAGATAAAAGTCTTACCTGATTCGTGCTGGATTTCCAATCCAATTATCCAATGTAGCTTACAAAAGAGTGAGGCTTTGCACATGAGTAATCCAAATGTTGACGAAATAAAACGAAACTAAAAAAAGCGAGATGAGAACTTTAAACGTGCAGCAGACTCTCTGGCAGTTACAAAGTGTTCGACATGAACATCAAATGGATATCCCAAGCACAAGTAGATGAGTGAAATTTATGAAACAAATATGTATTTATCAGTAGCACCTTTTTTAGGCTGATAGTTTTCAGATTATTTTCCTTTGAGCAAAACAGCAAAATAAATTAAAGAGACAGTGAAAATATATCATCGCTGTATGTTTTCAATCCACTGATTAATTCACTCACTATGATGACTTTTTAGAAAGTCTTTTTAATTTCGAAACATTTTTATTCAATTCAACGAACGAAGTTTTTCTCTATTTTTTTTCCATTTTGTGTTAAATATTGTTCTTGTTAAATAATTTTTCTTATTCTCAACACTTATCATTTGATAAATTTATTTTCCTTTTATAATTTAATTGTATGTGTTTTTTTTTTGTTTTTCAAGTAAAAATGATATTTACGACTATATACACATATGGACAGAGGTTAAGTTTTCTAGGATTGGGTTTTCTGATTTGTTTTTTTTTTTCTATTGAGTTATTTTGAGTTTTGTTCACTGGCAGGAGGGTTCGAAATAATTTTAATTTTAAAGAACTACATTTAATAATAGATTTATAAAAAGTTAAAATAATAAACAACTCTTATTTCTTAAATAAAATTTAAAAGTGAGAAAAATTAAAAAAAAAAAATCTCTTAAAATTATTTTTGTTGCTTCTCTTCTTCTCCTTTTTTTTTAATAATACAAAAATAGCAAGTACTGTACTTTTAGTTAATAATTAGTTGCAACGATAATCATTATCGATAAATCTTGCAGTTTTTATATAAAAAATCTATTATCGAACCACTTAAGAGTTAAATTATATTTAGAATTATTTCTTTTCTTTTGATAAAAAAAAAAAAACAAATAAATAAACACTCAGACTTCCAATTGTTTTGATGGTTGATGCGTTATAAATGGTTCACTCCACATCCGCCGTAAGTCACCCTGAAATTGATTGTTTCAAAAAAAATTGCAATTGTTGTTTTTTAAACTTTTTTTATTTGGTATGGAATTTTTCAAAGCTAGTTTTGTACTCGATGCAATCAGATTTTTAAAACAGTCGTTAGAAGGTAGTGGGTATAGTATTCGTCCAAGCACGGTTCGGAAAGACTAATGAGAACTATAAACTATAAGTAATTATAGAGGCATCTCATTTCTTAATGTGACTTACAAAATTTTCACAACCATTCTCCAACGACGCGACGTCTTATTCATCGACGATTTAACGGACGGTTTACCTGGCGGAATCAAAATCGATAGTATAAAACTTAAAGCACTGCTCTTTGCGGATGATATAGTGATCCTAGCACAGTCACCCCAAACGCTACAATTGATGATCAACCGATTACAAGAATACTGCGAGATCTGGAACTTAATCGTCAACACAGATAAATCAAAGATCATGATCTTCAATAGAGGGAGAGGTAGAGTAAGAGCCAATGAAAACTGGCACTTCAACAAAGAAAATTTGGAGATTGTCAACGATTTTAAGTACCTCGGTGTAATCTTCTCCAGCAATCTTAAACTAGATAACCACCTAGCTGACAAACTGATAAAAGCTAAATCCGCTATTAACTCCACATGGAAGATGTGCTTCTCCAATCAATACATAAGTCATAGCTCAAAATATAAAGTCTTCGAGGCGGTGGCAATATCAATCATGCTCTACGCGTCACAAGTATGGGGGAGCCACCAATTTGAAACAGTAGAAAAGCTTCTACGTTTTTATTTAAAGCGAATATTCAGACTTCCACCAAACTCACCCAACTATGCTTTGAACCTGGAAACTGGCTTATCACCGTTATACATTAAAACTCTGAAACTACAAGCAGACTACGTTGTAAAGGTCTCAAATATGGAAGAGTGTAGATTGGCCAAAAAGATTTTAATGAAAACAGTGAGAAGCAAGATCGGTTGGTATGCAGAATGGATACAACTAGCAAGAGCTAGCAATTTAGAACTAGATCTAGTCCATCTATTGAGCTTAAACTGGAAACAAAAACTCTACAGCATCATAGAAGCAACCGACAACAACATTATAAACGACTACGAGAGTGAAGCACGAGAATCCATCTATAGACAGATATATAACAGCCTTAATTATAATCTTCTGCAGTCCAACTGCTTTCGAGATGAAAATGATGTACAAACAATCTCAATGATTTTTAGACTAAGAGTTGAATTGTTAAGCCTCAACTACAGACCTCATCGAGATGACCTTCCAGTATTGTGCAATATATGTAATGAAGAAGAAAGAGAAGATGTATTTCATTTTGTGGGTAAATGTCCAAAGCTACGGGAAACAAGACGGTTCTTCCTCGGAAGTAATGTGCTCTCAAGAGACCAAGTCATAAACCTGCTAAATGAACTCAACATCCATTTACTGGAGTACTGTCCTTATCCTATCGCGAACGAATCGTAAATGAAACTTTTAAACAACACTTTTCGAACAAAATACCAAACAATCAATTCATTAATAATTTTAACTGTATCTTTCTAAAAAATACTTTTTTGAATTACTTTTACTATTCAAGCATAAACTGTTCCAATCGGCAGACGGCATAGCCAAGCCTAAAGATTTTGTAAATGAAAAATGTAAATTACTTATGAATTGTCTAATAAAACCTTACTTATCTATCTTATCTATCTTATCTATCTAGTATTCGTCCAAAAAGAACTTAGTACTTGTGTTAGCCGTTTCGTGATCCAGAAATGCCTATTCCAGAAATTTATTTGATTGGAAATATGCTTCACAAGAGAAGAAATATCTGGGATAAATGATCAATACCAAAGCAATGTGTGATGACGCCCTCAATCATCAAGTAATCATGGGGTGGATGAAGCGATAAAACTACCCCATTTTCTGTGATACAAAGATACCCCTTGAGGTAAATGGAAGACTTTACACCACAGTTGCGTGTCCAGCACTCATTTACGTTCACAATGTTACACAAAATGTATGAAAGTAAGTTGACAGCAACTGAGAGGAAGATGCTCCATACGACAGCAGGAATAACATAATATGGTTGTCAAATATCAATACGATACTTGATAAATTTGATCGTTTATCAATGAAATTGGTTAAGTGGTATTACGGATAACAAGAACAACCATCAGAACATTTGATCAGTTGTGAATCAGATGCTTTTATGTGATCTATTGTGAACGTCTCTGGTTCTGGTTATCAACATTTTTGATATCTATCAATTTTTCAGTCAAACGCAAATTCGTAGTTGAAATTTTTGTTTATTTTACTGGAATCGTCATCATCAATCAATACGTGGTTGACTTGCAAAAGGGTAGTATTGTTAAGTGTTTTTTCTGTCCCGTACAGCAAAAATTCATTTCAAATTGAATTTTGAAGTTAAATGTGAGTTCATTGAATGGAGGAAATTAAAATGGTCGCTTTATGTACCTAGATGTTAGATGTGGGGTGTGTCACCGCTTAGTACGAGCACACTGTTCACAATGAAAAAAAATTTATCAATTGATTGATAGCACTTATCGTGTATCAATTGATTGATAGTTGACAACCATAATATGGCTGATAGCTTGATCGAATCCGAAGTACCAACATCCGTGGTGACGTCAAAGTTATCATTTTGGAAAAAAATAGAGCACGACTGACTCAGTTGCCTCAGTTTACATTGTCATGTTCAAATTAAAGATCCAAGGCACCGCGTTAAAAAGGCAACATTATAAGGCATACACAGTTCAGACACGACCGCTAAGAAGAAGAAAAAAAGAAAGGCAGGCCAAACCACTGGTACAGACAAAGGCAACGACATCTGAATTTGGTTATCCTCAGACATGGAACAATCTGAAACCTGGAGTTTTGCCGATGCAGTCTTAGGTGAACGCGGCGGATCACTAGTCTGAAGCAGTCAATGGGAGAGCTGTGATTCCCGTGACGTGATGGTTAGCATGTCTCCCTGTTAACCCAGAGGTTCGTGGTTCGAATCACAGCAGAGACAAAAATGTTTTTCCACGAGTATCGCCTTTCGCGAGGAATTGGCAAGTCCTCCGTTAGTAAATTCATTGCCATGGAAAGCCCTTTCTCGATTAGCCGTTCGGGAACCGGCAGACAATATTGTAGGCCATCTCCATTTCTTCACAAAGTATGGTTGTGAGAAATGCGATAGGCTCTGGGGTTCCTCTTTTTGCTGCGGCACCCTGTTTATTTATTTATTTATGTGATTCCTTCAAGGTAATGATGAGCATAACGCCCGAAAAGGAAGAGGAAGAAAAACAATTTAGACGAAAGATATTTTCAAAGTTACGGAATCCAGGGCCTAGTGTTCTTTGACTTTTAAAAGACTTTCCTCTTGTAAATTACGTTTGCATCTCAGATCATTTCATCTTAGATCATTTCATATATAGCAGAGTATTTGTTTTATTTTATTTTAACGAGACGTTTTTCCACCGATTTTGTTCTTACGCTGTGACTCTGTTTGCTTTAAATTCATACCAGAAAGCAGCAATATGGCAGATACAAGAAAGCAGAGCATAATGCCAATTGTTTTGTGGCATACTTTTGTTACACTTTTGTACCAAACAAAATAACTCAATAACAAAATGGCGGAAAAACATTGTACATGCTTGTGACAGTTCTCCCTAATTTAGAAGCTGTGATACTCTGTGATAAAAGTATGCTATCTTCAATTGCGAAATCCAGAGGCTACTATAGGTTCGATAGATTTGAAGTAACAGTATAGATTTGGGCGTGTACTATGCGGAAAGGCTCTGATTGGTATCAACTTGGCGGCGCGGCGGCCAGATGTTGCAACTTATAAATACACGTCAATTGTGTTTATTATACCTCCTCGATGTAGCCTCTGCTCAACGAGCATTACCTGACAGCCAGAATCTCAGTGGTCTGCCAGACCTTGTTGGGAATCTCTCAGCAAATTATTCGACTTAGGGAATCAACGGTGAATTTCAGCAGAGATCCCTGATTACTCCGACATTTTTGGTTTAAAAGTCTTTTAGGGTCTTTCAATACTGGAACAGGGTATTGAAGTAGAGATATTGGCTAATGAGCTCCTGGCGAACCAACGGTAGCTCTCACACCCCTTCAGCAGGGTACTGATACCGGATTATCCGTTCCATTATGTTCAAAAGGATCCCAAAAGGACCTGGCTCTCTAGGTTGGGGGTTGAGCGTGTGGTTAAGTACCCAACTACATGAAAACTACATGGTTTCGAAACAACCAATAGCCTCGACTATCAGATATGATTTCAACGATGGCGACACAAACAAACGAAAAAAAGAACAAAAACCTCCGAATATGCACGTGGAACGTAAGATCTCTTAACGGACTATGTGCACCCGGAGAACTAGCGGACGCCCTGGACTGCTGCAAAGCAGACATAAGAAGTGCGATGGAGTGGGCCGGGCATAAATAAAATAAAAAACTGCGACGTTTACTATGGTGGTTTGTACAGACAAATGAAACAGCTCTTATTTGGGTGCGGATTTGTCGTTTGAGGACGACTCAGGGATAAGGTTATTAGCCAAAATCCAGTTAATGAGCGTATAATGACCATCCGCATCAGGGCTGAATTCGCCAACATTAGCCTTATGTGCGCCCACGATCTCACAGAAGAGAAAGACGATTCCAGACACACGTGAAAATCGTTCTTGACGATTTTAATGCAAAACTAGGGAAGGACGACATCTTTGAAAATACAATCGGTAAGCAATCGGTAACCTCCGAAAACGGACTAAGGCTAATCGATTTTGCTGCGGAGGGAAATCTTGTTGTAAGTAGTTCACGCTTCCCGAATCTCGAAATTCATTCAAAAGGTTCTGGGGATCCCCAAATCAATCAACCGTCATCCACTTTTCCAGTGTGTTAGATGTCCGAACCTTCCAAAGGGACCAACTTCGACTCGGACCACTACCTTGTTGTAGCCAAGGTACGAATGAGGATATCTTGTTCACGACTCGCACGAACGAACTCTGTGAAGCGATATGACGCGTCGGAACACTACAATCGCAAGAGATTCCCAGTGCCTTTTCCAATCGAGTGTCCTTTCAACTATGAATCCTATGCCGCCAGCATCAAGCATTGAAAACAAGTGGCCAAGAAGCCGTCAGAACCGCTGCCTTTGATGTTATGGGTTTCAATCGAACTCCAAAATAAAAAGCAAGATTCAACAAAGAAAACAGTCAAACAAAAAGCAGAAAGCGACAAACGTTGATACCATAGAAGTACTATGAGATTTGCAAGGAGAAAAGAAGGTAAGAAAGAACACCGAATTTTCAGAAAAAAAGAAGAAAAAAACAGCAAGCGAAGAACTCGTTTAAGAGGATTGAGAGATGCCATAATAGCGATTCATATTGAAAGTTTTACCAAGGGGGAAAAGGTCATGATCAGCATTGAAACTAAGCGATAGAAGCGCAGTTGCTGCTGGGGATATAGAAATATTAATCAGAGCAAAACCAAGTACATTTATATGCCGTCGTCAAACAAGGACACAGAACATTTGGTCAGGTGCTTTCAAACATCTTTGCGCCTACTTGATAGGATACAAAACAGAGCGTTGAAATTGATGAGATAGTTCAATTGTAGAACCGATCGATTCTCTTGAACATCGTCGAAATGTTACCTGCCTCACTCTTTTTTATCGCTTCTTTTACAAACAGTGCTCTAGTGAAATAGCCAGTTGCATTCCTCCCCTGAAACAATTTAGCCGCAATACCCGCCTCGCAAGGAATGCTCATCAGTTTTCCCTTCAGCCCAACTTCGGTCGTACAGTTAAGTATAGAGATTCGTATTTTAGCCGCTCAACCCGGATGTGGAATGCTTTACCCAACTCAATTTTCCCCACGCAATATAATGTACAGAAATTCAAGAGTGATGTGCATCGGCATCTCCTTTCTTATCCTTTCCTTATTTCCTAACACCCGCACTGTGTTTTAAACATTATAAGGGTAGTCATAACCCCTTGAAGTGCGCGTAAATTATAAAAAAAAAATCAACATATTGGATAAACCGACTTAACGGGTCTTCGAAAGCAAATTGCTTTTAGGATTCGCAATCAAAAAACCTCAACCAACTTATGAGCGTTAAACTAGAGATAGCTTCCCTGAATCCGAAATTGTTGGCAAACAAATTTGTTTGAGGTCAGGCCACACTGAACTTTAGTGCTCACCTAAGTAAGTAAGTGAGCTTACTGACTTTGTGTAGTGGAAATGCTGTTGTATGACATTAGACATTTTGTTTTCTGCGTCGTCCCAAGAACCAGCGGCAACAACGACAAGATTCTGGTCAGCCAGAAATAATGTTTATTTGATTTTAAATCCACCATTGAAGTTTTGGATGCTACACCAACACTTCCAATAATGTAGCATAAGAAAACCATACCTTATGGGACTATTGACTATTTTTGATCGGAGGGCTATTTTGGCTGAGGTCGAGGTTCATTGTGGACTGCGCTTCCCACCTAATTAACACATTCTATTTCTAAGCCATCGCTGTTTCTAAAGGCTGGTCTCTTAACGTCCCATTAGTTCGGTAATCCTTCTATGCCCGTTTTGAAAGTGTGCAGTTATGTGGAGAGTAAAGGAAGAGATGTGGGTCACAACAAGAATGCCCAACAGAGAAGCCACATGAGTGTTTATCTCCCAATGGGAGAACCATGTTATTCAATCTTTTTTTCACAACTTAGCCCCGCAAAAAACTACTTGTAAGCGAATTTACACAGAATGTTGAGATTAGAGCGAATGTGTTTTGCTATGCAGTGACCCCAGGGCGACTGCCAAGAAAACCCCTAAGCACAGCATGATATAAAGCAACAGAAACATGTCAAAGCTTACTTACCTTTAAATAAGCCATCGTTAATAAGGGCAGTAAAGTAAATGGTACAAGGTACAATAGAGCAGGTTGAGCTGCCTTAAACACTTCCGAGCTCACTGTAGCCGTAAGTAAACCCAGAAAATATCTGAAAAACAAAATTAAAATTTCGATAAAGTCTTCTTTTTTTTTTATATCATCACATCAACTCACCCTAATAAGGAACAATGAAAATATGTTAATTTAGAGCCCATTCCTCTTGGGGGTGCTAACGTTGGATCCGATGTGACACCCTGAGATTTTTTATACGCATCATAACGCAGCACAAAACACAATAAAAGTCCCGGCATAACAATATCACCTAGGCCCAGCATTGAGAAATGACCACTGTTGTGTATGCTGGGAAACACTAGTTTACCGGGAAGATTTAGTTTTGGCGGTTCTTTGACAATACCGCCTAGATTCAATTTGCGCGCAACAATTCCAACAGGATTTTCGGCGGGTCGTGTAGCTACTTTGACCATAACATTCGTACTAAAAATGTACGAAGAGAAGAACACCCAAAATACATCGTAAATGAGCAAACCAGTTAGCAGCAGAGTAGATACTTTAAGGCTGGGCAGCCGTACAAATGCAATAAATGCTACACACAAACCCATTCCCATTGCTAGAAAAGAAAAAGAATACAAATTTTTCGTTAAAGGTGATTTTGGAGGTTGTAATGAGAAAACTTACCATCCATGAGGAGCCAGTGACCGGTGAGGACCCAAATACAAACAATTGACACTGATAACGAGAAACTAAACAGTTCAGCAGCTGTAAAACGACCGCATATTCCGAATGATATGCGATTGCCGTCCGAACAAGGACGAATGATATATTGACACATGGGTAGAAGTAGAAATGCTAGAGCTACAGTTGCAATTACTAGAAGAAAAAAAACAAATTTTGTGAGTTGATTTTTCTTAATCTCAAAAACATAAAAATAAAATAAATAAATAGGGGTGAGACATATTTTCCGGAGAGTGTCAGGAAGTAAAGCATTTCAAGAGCCTACACAGTTTTATGACGATTCTAATGGGCTTATTTCGAAAGTGCTTTATAGCAGTGTAATTTTGAAATTGCGAAGTACTCGCTATAGACGTCTAAAAACAATTTTATTTTTCTTTTATTCAAACCCCGAACTCCCACGTAGCAGGCAGACATGCTAACTATTGAGCATTACCACAATGAACGAGGCGTATAAAAAAAATTAAATGAGAAGAAGTTAAAAGGTTCCTATTCCCATTTTATAATGTAATGACACGAAGTACACAGCATCGTATGATTTGAAAATCTCCCTCTTCCTCCGTCGGACTGTTATGTTCTCTTCCGATACAAAAAATCCTAAAACATTTTTGGTGTGAACCTCTTAACGCAGACAAAAGAAAATTTTGTCAGCGTTTTCCGCTTCTGTCATCGTCCAGTTCATCGTTCGAATACCATTAGTGTTTTGGTGTGCATTTCTTTTGCTTCGAAACGGTGTCTGTACGTTGTCTCTCCAGAAAAACCAAGGTAGTCCTGCATAAGACCTTGATCATTCCAGTCCTGCTTTACGGCGTGAAAGCATGGACCTTATCGAAAGCGGATGAGGAAACCCCTCGGTCGTTTCGAAAGAAAAATTCTCATGATTTTTGGTCCCGTATGCGAAAACAAAGTGTGGAGAAGAAGATACAATAACGAGCTGTATGAGATGTACCGCGACATGGGCATAGCCAGAAGAGTACGAATCGCGAGGCTACGATGGCATGGCCATGTAGAGCGAATGGACCCAAACGGTCCGGCTCGACGGGTTTTCAAAAGTACATTGCAGGGAAATCGCGGAAGGGGAAGACTTCGTCTTAGGTGGCGCAATCAAGTGGAAGAAGACCTCAATGAATTTAGAGTGAAAAACTGGATAGAGCTCGCCCGAAACCGAGGTAACCATCGAAGGATATTGGTTGAGACCCAGGTTCACCCCGAACTGTAATGTCCGCCTAAGTAAGCAAGTAAGTCTTGTTGTTGTATGATATTACCTTTTTGACTGGGTTCTTTACTTCTAATACGACGATCAAGATTAGTTTCTCCTGAGAGCATATACTTCATCCTTTTCATTATTTTTTTTAACATTGTGAACCGTATTTGAGTGTTGGACACACAACCACGGTGTAATCATCCCTTCAACTTAGAGGACATTTTTTGTCAGAGAAGATTGCGGAGTTTTTTCTACTGATCATTTTAAAACTTTGAAAGCACATTTCCAATCAAACAAATGTCTGGATCAAAAAATGGACAACACAAGCATATAGTCTTCCTTTTTGGACTAGTAGGTACCCACTACCTTCTAAGGCTTTGAACCATACTTTAAGTGCCTCTTGCAGGGACTAAGCATTCTCAGTTACGATGGCTTCATGTCAGCAAAGAATAGTCTATGTACATTGATGTTTAGTACTTTACTTCCAGCAGGTAACCAAAGAACGGAATAAAGAGGAGAAGACTTAAGACTCTTTCTATATGTACGTCTTCTGCGACTTGTAATGCTTTGGTGATGAAGGACCGTTGATGTCAATCCTCTCTTCTACAAGTCCCAGCCGTCTTAGTGTAGTGAGGTGTACTCTTCTAGCTATACCAATGTCGCGGTACAGCTCATACAGTTCTTTTTTATATCTTCTCTCACCTTAGGTACCAAATATCATTCGGAATAATTTTCTTTCAAAACGCCCAAGAGTGTCCTCATGCTCTCTCGATAATTTCAATGCTTCCGCGCCGTAAAGCAGAAATTGGATGTTCAAGGTCTTATAAAGGGTCACCTTGGTTTTTCTAGAGAAGGTTTTGTTTCTCAACGGACGGATGTAGGCTTCATACCAAAGCCCAGCAGAACAGGAAAGATGGAAAAGTAGTAAAACGTAGTGGTTTTGCCAGCGTAGAAGAACACCTCTTCAGAATAACGGTGGGGATGTCATCTGGACCATCGGATTTATTTATATTGAGGTATTTGAGGACTCTCGCAACCGAGCAAGTTCGAAAAAATATCTGCCTCATCACAGAATTTACTGTCTCAAGCTCAGGTGGAGCCAATATGCTGTCAAGAAGTATCGAGTTGACAGCAAATTGAGTTGCAATGCAAGCAAATTGGCTTTGTCGATGTAATTGACATATAGAGTGTCATTAAAGACGAGCGTTGGGACAGATGAATTGGTCGAGTTCTTAATGTTCTAAACAAAAGACCAAAATTGTTTGCTTCCTTTTGGACACAACAGTATGTTTTGCCTTTCTTTTTGGTCAAAAATTCGGAACAAAATTCGGTTTTCTGCAGAACAACTGTGTTTAAATATTCGAAAACTTCATTCTCTCTCCCTAATCGCCTCTTTACAGCTCGAATCGAACCAAGAATTGTCTTTGGGGATGCTTTTTGATCTGTGAGGAACAACATTTCTCATGGCGTTGAGAATTACGTTAGATATTATATCAGCTTATGCGTTCACGTTTCCGTCGAGAAAGCACAATGACCAATTAAAATTTCGAAAGAAATCATTCAGGCCGTCCCAATTTGCTTTCTCATATTGCCACACAGTTCTTTTAGGGACTTTATCTTTTTTTACCAATGAATGACACAATGGTCCGATTTGCATAGAGGAGGTTATAATATAACCCTGTAATTTTCGGGATGAGGTGAGGTGTGAGAAATAGGTAAAGAGTGTTGGCCGCATGGACATCAATATATGGAACCGGAGTGGGCTCGTCAATAAGTTCAGTCAGATGGTTGAACTCAGTGAAAATCTCAACATACCTTTCTTCTGGTGTTGTCTGGCCAGTATGTCGAAGCCAACCACAATTGTGTACATTGAAATCGCCCGCAATTGCGCGATTTCAGAGTGAGGGTATTGGAAGACAATTCTTAATGTTGAGTCAGATAGCGCATCAAACTCATTAGAGGTTTTTTGACTAAGAATGGTTCAAATTGGGTGCTTTTTAAACCATTTTACGATTTTAATCGTCGATCTATGTTGAATGCTTGAATTTCGAAAAAAACAACAAAAAAAAAAAAAACAACGAATTTAAGTACCTACTGGGCTACCAGCTGCCACTTAAAAAAAAACTTAGCTCATTGAAACCCTTGGGAAGCTGACACTAGCACATGTTCGCGAAAGCCAATCAAATGTTTCAAACTCTTACCACCCTACTAGTGAAGAAAATTTACGATGGCCTTTAGTCCAGTTCCTTCACTTCATTCCATAATGGATTTTTCTTGTCAAGCCAGAACTTCTTATCAGTAACATAATAAAATAACAAAAGTTTCCTTTATACTTACTAGCTGTACATACGGCGAAAAGTAGCTGCATGGAGTCGAAGAAGAAAAACATAACAAGCAATGACACCGATGCTCCCAGTGGCAAACACAAAGCATGCATTGTGTCCAAGGTTGCAAATTTACCTTAAAAAAAAAACAATACGATAGAAATAAGTTAAAAACAATTTAAAAATAATAACCACACACTCACTTGGTTCATTTTCTATTGGTTCGCCGGTAAGTAAATTTGTCATGGACTCATTGCGTTTCTTTTCTTGACGCTCGCGAGCTTCTTGCTCGATATTCAAACTTCGAAAGCTACCGTACACAATCAAAAGCATCGAAATGAGACATGTCGATACTCTTGAAGAATCCATCACGGAGTATGCCCAATGTAATTCTCTATACTCTCCTTGTGTGTTGCTATTGTCAACGCCTGCGTTCCCTGCTGAGCCGCCTTGAGACATTTCTCATAGAGCACACTTAAAAAACTCGCACAAGTGCCGATCGGTTTATTATTTTGGGGTAATTTTTTTTTGTTTTGTTTTGCTTTTTTTTTGTTGATTCCTCCACTCTTCTTCGCTTTTTTTTCTTTGGTGTAGTTGTAGATTAATCTTTTGTTAGAACAACATGGTAGCGACCGACAGTGTGCAAGGCCTCAACACATATTCACCGGACACCAAAAGTGTCACGGTGTTCTGGTGCTATGTGCTATCTCAATCCTCGAGTCTTTCTCTATGTCTGCTTGTTGATAGATATCAAAAATGATAGTCGATTTATCAATTTTTTTTTGTTTACACTCTGACCCTTGTTTTGGTGAAAGATACCACCTGAAAATAGAAGAGAAACAGTATTTGTTTAGTGTTGTTGATTTTAATGTTTTAGTTTACTGTTGTTTGTTCAAGATGCTAGCAACCGATAAACTGTTCGCCTTAACGCTTTTGAAAGACACAAATTGCAGTTGGGCCTACTTTGTTACTGTTATCAAGGAGTTGTGTCAAAATGTGGGCACTCCTAACCAAAAAGATAATGTTGTTACTTTGATGGAATAAATAACCTGATGTGTGTATTTAAAACATTATCAACAAGGGGATACATAATTGAAACTCATTCATCTTCAAGACCACGATATCAGCTATTAAACGCAATTTAAACAAAAACAAAAAAAGTTGTGTTCTATTTGAAGTGGTGGGAGATACCTACAAATGTGAGTCAAGATTTGTTTACTGATCTACACAGAAACAACCAAGTATAACATGATTGGTTTAAGACTTTAAGTCTTGTTAGCTTCCAGGGTTGAGTTAAACAAATAATAAATTTAAAGTTGTTTGCACTTCATGGAAGAGTTATGAAATGATTACGATCATTGAACGTTTTGAAGGCCGAACGAAGTAATTGTTCTTAGCTGCTGTGGAACATTTGAATAGTTTTTTTTATACTCGATGATGAAAAGGCCCGTGATGTCAACTGTTGCCACTAATCAAATGATGATTTAGCTTATAAGGCTAACAATCAACTTGAAAGATTTGAAATTGAAAGGGCTTCCATTACTTACTGCCCAATATTTATAGGACCTGTACGTGAAAAGCTAATGCACATGCAGCAGGATAAATGGAATTCCTAAAAGATGCAGCCGCCAAACAAGAAGCGGGATGATTAGGCCAAAAGAAATTATAATGAAAAACTGCAGTTTCTACTATGGCGAATGTTACAGACGACAGAAATAACGCCTTTTATATTTTATTTTATAGTTAAAGTCAGATTTAGGGGTAACGATCTTTTAAATAGCCGCTCAAAAGTTTTGTTTGCCGAAGTTCATTAACTCAAGGACAGCTTCATGTTGATTGCGACAAAAATCTGCAAAGATGGCGACATGATTACGAGGGCCATTTGAACTTGAGAGCTTTTCCTCGAAAGCATTTTTAAGAAGCTAAAAGAAGTGAATATGAACCTAACTTAACGGAAATACCCGACATCACAGTCAAAGAAGTTAGATTAGATTAGATTTATGGGACGGGTAGAGCTTGCTCAGTTCCGGGCACTGCGGTGTCTGAAAGTAATCTATTGTGCCAGCCCATGCGGGGTTTCAGGTCAGTTCTTCTGCTCCTGAATTGAACCAGAAGTTAGTAGTCTTCTGTGAGTGAATGAGTTTGAGTTGATCTAAGGGGATGATCTCATAGTCAAGTATTTGCTTTCTAAGGCGGAAAAGTGCTGGACATTCTGTAATGATGTGCAGAGAGGTTTCTTCATTTTCGAGGCAAAGTCTACAGATGGGGTCCGCTACCAGCCTCATTTGGTGAAGATGTTTGTTTAAAAAACAGTGACCGGTTAGTAGTCCAGTGCAAATTTTTAGGGTTTTCCTATTGAGGTTCAGTAGGAATTTTGATGTTTTTTCAGTATATTCTGTCAAAAAAAAGTTTTGAACAGATTTGACCAAATGAGTTACTCCAAGCTTTATTTGATTCCTCCAGTAGGATGTTCTTGGGAGTATGTTTGAAGGTGCTTTTTTTACACCGCAGAAGGGTTCAGGACCGACGAATGGTTTAGATGAGCCGTCTTTAGCTAAGATGTCTGCCTTCTCATTGCCATCATAGCCTTTGTGTGCTGGGATCCAGTGAGGGATTACAGTGTTTTTCCTTGCTAGTTCAGAGAGCGACATGACTGTCTCTTGGACTAGTTTGGATCTTATGACAGGTGAACTTAACGCCTTTAGTGCAGCTTGGCTGTCTGAAAAAATGAATATTGTTTTGTTTTGTGTTCGATGAACATATTATTCTCGAACATTCGTTAATGGCAAAGACTTCAGCTTGGAAAATGGACGAGTGACTGCCCAGACTTACTGAAAAATTCGTTCTGGGACAGTCGCTGAAACCTGTACCAGTTTTCATTTTTGAGCCGTCCGTATACCAGACCATATCTTGCCTTGAAGGATGAGGTTTTGTGTTCTCCCAGTCTTCCCTAAGGGGGATGACAATGCATATACTAAGGTATTAAGTTTTTCTAGACTTTCCATTATCGACAGATGTCCTTTCGGGTATGGATGTGATTTTATGAGTCCTTGATGGAAAAGACGGTGTTCGCCAGTCTTGGTTCCACTTTTATGAAAAGGTGAATTGGAGGTAGTCTTACAATGACGTTTGCATGTTGTTGCCAATCTTTGAATCTTTTCAAGTTTTTGGACTGCCGTTATTTCTTTTATTTTTGTCCACAATACAACAGCTGCGTACGTTATTGTTGGTCTGACTACCAGTGTATATAGGTCATCATTTTAGGTTTTAGACCCCAGTTTTTCCCGCATACGCTTCGACAAGTCCATAGGGACTTGGTTGCTCTGCTGGAAATGCGTTCTAGTTGAGGGTTCCATGACATTTTGCTGTCTAGGATGATCCCCAGGTATTTAGATTCCTTGGAAAAGGTATTGTTTCCCCAAAGAGATTTGGGGGTATTTGAAGATTTAGTTTCTCTTCACGACAATAACTGTCTTACGGGGATTGACAGAGAGGTCGAAGAAGTTAGTGAAACAATTAAGAGCTCCAACAAAGCTGCTGCGCCAGACGAGTTTTGAAAAACGGGGGAGTTTTGGTTTATATACCTCACGATTCTTATATCCAAGTTTATAGGATATGAAAGTTTGAGACAACCGCGATGGTTGGCTGTCCGTGGGTAATTGTCTGCCTGTTACGTGGGAGTACGAGGTTCCAATCCCAAAAACATCTAAAAATTTTCTACGGGTATCCCCTTTCGCGAGGAATTGCATGCCGTACTTTCACGTCTAACCGTTCAGAATTGTTAAAAAAAAAAAATTGTAATCCATTTTTCACAAGGTTTGGTTTAAAGAAATGAACTGGGAACCTTAGCTCGCCTTCAATGACACTCTATTTGTTAGTTCTCTTGCGAAAGCTAATTTTTGCACGAAAAGTTTTTCGAAAAGCCAACGCCTGCAGAACATGTCATGACTCCGCTCGTGCAGTTTCAAGGGTTTTGAACGTTTTGACGTACACAAATCCGCTGGCTCAAATAGTATTTCTGTTATTGTTCTGAAGAGCTGTTTTTACACGTTCTAAATCACTGATTTAGCTTTTCCATCTGTCCTACTCTACAGATCTTTTCCGATTAGGTGGAAATAGCATACTTCCTCAGTTTACCTTTACTTCTATTATAAAATTTATCGACCGTTTACAAGTTTTCTCATTTCGAAGGTCTTGGAAACGTTGATTAGTTTATTAGCTTAAGAAAAATCTTGAAGAGCGAAGGCTTCTTAATGACCGGCAGTACGTCGTTGTAGCAATAGGTCCAGTGGCTATATGATAAGATATCTCACCGAATAGTGGTCTAACCTTTAAATCGTTTCGGAGAAAATAAGATTATTGCGCTTGATATATTTCAAAGACATTTAACTTTTGCACCAAGCTCTTTTATCTGAAATGCGTGCGTGCTTTCGATATTCATGAATCTCTTCTTCGGTCCATTAGTAACTTCCTTTCGAACCGAACAATACAAATCGTTTTGGATGGTTGAATATGAAACAAACTGAATGCTGATGTGCCCCAGGGGTCCGTTTTGTCTCCGACTCCTTTTCTCAGTTTCATTAACAAATCTTCTGTCTCAAATTACTAATCAATCAAAATGTTTTGGCGAGTACAATACCCTCAGCTTTTTATTTTTATTTATTGAATCACAACCTTCTCTTCAAACGTGGAACTAGAACGATAACGTATGGTGAGATCATTAAATTCTAACCTTGACAGCTTTGCTTAAGAGGGAATAAGTAACCGTATAGGATTTAATGATTCCAAAACCCATTGTCGTTGAAGCAAAACTTTTGAAGCAAAACTTTACCCCCTTGCCACTTTTACATAAGTGGATCTAGCATCTATAAAACTAAACAACTTTCAGTTGGCGGTATCAGAATTATCAACGATCTAATGCGAAATAATCATATACTTGATATAACTTAAAATACCGCAAATGCTTAGGATTTCTTAGACGATACAAGAAATTTTCTCGAGGCCTTTATCTACAAAACATCGTTTGGGCTAAGATAGAATATAACTCCCATATATGAGAAGTTGCCGTGCAACTTACTTAACCCTTTTGAACAATATTCAGAAAAGAGCCTTCAAAATTATTATAAAATAAACTGGCCGTAATATTTCATGTATCTCCTTATTAAATCAAAAGATAGCAAGTTGCAATCCTCATCGCAACAATTTAACAGTAATATTCGCACTTCTAGGAACCCCCATTAGTTTACCCTTGAGCCCAATTTCTAACCTACTGACAAGCACAGACTCTTTTTTAAATCGTACAATACGAATGTGGAATGCACTACCTAGCTCTAATTTAACTTTCATTAAAATGTTCAGAAATTTAGAAGTAATGTGCACCGGTATCTCCTTTTATCTTGCACTCGTAATAAGGATAAGGATAGTCATATCCATTTTAGTTCTGCGCAAAATATAAAAGAAAAGGTATATAAGATCTAATCTAAAATATAAACATCCCATAGGTTTTAGTAAGATCCTGGAAAAGGTCGTACATAAGCAACTACAAAGTTATATGGAAAGTAACAATTATTTGAGCGATTACCAGTCAGGTTTCCGACAGCAACACAGCTGTGAATCACTTTTAAATCTAGTTGTCACACAATGGAAAAAAGTACCTACACATGAAAAAAGGTTATAGTTGCAGTTTTTTTTGATCTTCAAAGGACTTTTGAAACAATTGATCGAGAAGTGCTGGTCCAGAAGCTCAAACGATATGAAATAAAAGGAGTGGAGCTTGAATGATTTAGAAGTTATTTTACAAAAAGAACATAGCGAACGAGAGTGACCAACAAATATTCTGAAGGTGAGACTGGGTGTACCACAAGGAGCAATTTTGCGAATGCTACTTTTCATTATTTATATTAATGATCTGGAAAATGTACTACACTATGCCAAAGTTAAACTCTTCGCGGATGATACTTTGATCTACGTAACTGGAACATCAGCGCAGCATTGCATTAACGAACTTAACACAGATTTGAAAAAGCTTGAAGTATATTTTAAAATTAATAAGTTAAAATTTAATATCGCTAAAGTTAATACTTTTTTTAGGACTTAATCATATTATTAAAATGCAATATGATAACACACAACACATAATGCTAGATACCTTAGAGTGGCTTAATATTAATCAAAGGACATTAATGAATGTCATTTTCATATTTAAATTAGAAATAATATGATACCGAATTATCTGTTTGATCAAATCCTGTAAGTATCTGATGTTCAACCGTATCAGTTAAGAAATAGAGGAAATTTAAGGCAACAGTTCTTTACAACGAACAGAGATCAAAATATATATGAACCCCATAAGGGTTCACAATTATTCAATAATCTGCCAAATGGTTTAAAATCAGAATCGATTAGTTTATTATTTAAAATAAAGCTTATTTTATAAGTAAAATCAAATTTTAATTAAATAAATCAATATATTTTTCTATTTATTGATAATTCAACTACTTTTATGAAAATATTGTCATTTAATAGCTGAAGCTAAATAAAAAAATTAATCTAAATCTAATCTAATCTAATTGATTTAACATGTGGGCCGGTTTAATTGAAAATAAATTAATCGGACCTTTCAAACAACCCCGATCCCCGACTTATAGTCTATTGATTATGTCGTAAAAAAGGGCATATCAAGGAACTCGAAATTGAATGAACTTTTATTGCATGAATCGATTAATGAGATAATTTTAAAGAAAAAACCGAAAGTGCTATTAAATTAGAGGGTGCAAATCGGAGATATGGGTTATAAACCATCTTCATTCGTTTTTTCAATATATCTCTTAAACGAAGCAAAATTTTGATGCAATTCCAAGGACGTTTTTTGTAATAGCACTTTAAATTAGCCCGTTAATCGATTCATGCAATAAAAGTCTGCTGTAATATGTGAACGTCTGAAACCCCACGTCAACAACTTGATAGGTCCTTATCAATGTGGTTTTAGACCAGAAAAGTCCACAATAGACCAAATTTTCACATTACGACAGATCTTGGAAAAAACCCGAGAACGTAATATCGATATTCACCATTTCTTTATCGATTTCAAGGCCGCGTATGACAGCATTTACAGAGACGAGCTGTACAGAGCCATGTCTAGTTCGGCATCCCTGCAAAACTCGTACGACTATGCAGGATGCTTTTGGGGAATTCACGCTGCTCCGTCAAGGTCGGTAAAGACCTCACCGAGACCTTTGATGTCGAAAAAGGCTTTAGGGAAGCCGACAAATTGTGATGCGATTTCTTCAACATCATACTTGAACAGATTGTAAGAAACTCAAACGTCAACACCAGAGGAACAATCTTTCAAAAGTCTGTACAATTACTCGCCTATGCAGACGATATTGACGTAATGGGAAGAAAAAAGCGTGATGTCATAGGTGATTTTGTGAGTATTGAAACAGAAGCGGCAAAAACGGGTTTGATGGTTAATGAGGGCAAAACGATGTACAGTCGACTCTCGTTATTTCAAACTTGCGATAATTCGAACCTCTCGATAATTCAAAGTTATCACGAGTTCCCTACAAAATCTCTTGATATTTCGAACTAAATCAGTACATTTTTATACACTTGGTAATTCGAACGAAAAAATCATTGCTATATAATAAAACGACGCGGTAATTCGAACTCATCGGCGTCCAACACTCGACAATTCGAAGTTGCAGAGAGAAAGAGGTCCGGTTTCTTAAAAGAAAATCTTCCAATACTTATGGATTATGAAGAATCAGCAGTTGAACCATTAGTAGACATCAGCGGTGTGAGTTTTTCTGACTTTGTCCAAGTGGATGACGATGTTGCTGTCTCAGGTGCACTAACCGAAGGCGAAATCTTAACTGCGACAGATACGAATGAAAAAAGCAATGGTGAAGATGAGGACGATACATCAGAACCCTTAACAGAAGAGCCAGTTAAGGAAGCACGATCATCATTCGATACCTTACAACGCTTCTGTCTACAAAACGAAAGTGATGAAAACGCATTTCAGGCACTTTTTCTCTTAAAAAAAGTTATTGAGCAGTCTGAGCAGCAGCAATGTGGTTTGAAGCAAACGAGTATTAGTTCTTTCAAAATCATTAATTAGTTCACATTATAAATAAGTTTATTTATGTTTACGAATGTACATGTACACTCTAATTTTTTTTTTTTTTTCACAGCTATAGAATAGCAGTTAATAAATAATATGCAATTTAATGATCAATACCTTGTAATTCGAAGTTTTATTTATTTTCTCTCACAAATTTCGAACCATTTGTTATTTCGAACATTCGATAATTCGAAGTATTTTAAGAGTCCCTCCAGTTTCGAATTATCGAGAGTCGACTGTATATGTTGTCATCAAACAGGGACACAGAACATCGACGAATTGGACAAAACGTCACAATAGACAGGCATAACTTCGAAGTAGTACAGGACTTCGTCTACCTAGGATCCGCTATGGACACGTATAACAACATCAGTGCGGAGATCAAACGGAGAATAACTCTTGCCAACCGTTGCTTCTTTGGGTTAAGAAGGCAATTGAGAAACAAACCCCTCTCTAGAAAAACCAAAGTGACCTTGTATAAGACCTTGATCATCCCAGTCCTGCTTTACGGCGCGGAAACATGGACTTTATCGAAAGCGGATGAAGAAACCCTTTTTTTTATTTTATTATTTTTCAATTATTTCTACATAACAATTCAAGTTAATTACAATGTTTGTTCATTGAAAAGAACAAGAAGAAGAACCCTTGGTCGTTTCGAAAAATTCTCCGAATGATCTTTGCGAGGACAATGTGTGGAGAAGAAGGTACAACAAAGAGCTGTATGAGAGGTACCGCGACATGGGCATAGCCAGAAGAGTACGTATCGCGAGGCTACGATGGTTAGGTCATGTATAGCGGATGGGCCCAAACGCTCCGGTTCGACGGGTTTTCGAAAGCACATTGCAGAGAAATCGCGGAAGGAAAGACCTCGTCTTAGGTGGCGCAATCAAGTGGATGAAGACCTCAACCGACTTAGAGTGCGAAACTGGAGAGAGCTCGCCAATATGATTGTGAAGTTCAGGATTGGCTAGATGAAAAATATTGGTGATACCCGTGGTGTGATGGTAAGCATGTCTGTCTGTTAGTCCAGAGCTTCTTGGTTCTAATCTCAACTGAGGCAAAAATGTTTTTCTATGAGTATCGCCTTTCGCGAGGAATTGGCAAGTTCTCTCCGTTATCAAATTCATTGCCAGGCACCTTCCCTGTTATCAAATTCATTGCCATCAAAAGCGTTGATGATTATTTCTTTTTTAAATATTTTTTTGTAGGTACTTAACTACAGATAAGGAACGAATCTTTTCAAGATGGAAAACCTTGAGTTGATTTTTGATAAAACTTTG
Source organism: Melanostoma mellinum (assembly GCA_914767635.1). Classification (NCBI taxonomy): domain Eukaryota; kingdom Metazoa; phylum Arthropoda; class Insecta; order Diptera; family Syrphidae; genus Melanostoma; species Melanostoma mellinum. Next base: position 175,321,656 of record OU612060.1, read on the forward strand.
ACAAGTTGCTGGATGACCACACGAGAAAAGTAGGCACAACAATTTTACGATTGCAAGCCAAAGCGACGTTTCAAAAATGGTGAAAAATATGCGAATATTTTTTCAAAGAGACATAGTTTAACTTTCATTACCTTCATGAAACGAAAATTATTAGGTAATTTATTGTAGGTTCATTTGTTTTCAAAGTAGGTACCTACCTACAATCAAATACAAACAAAGCATCTGTTTGTTAGCCGCTTGAGATAAAAAAAAAGTAAACGGTAGAATACCACAAGTAATTTTTTGCCTTATCGACTATCGAATGAGTTTGTTATTTGAACAAAACTTTTAATAAAGTGGTTATTGCTTGGTAGAATATACGAGTAAATAAAAAATTTAACCAAACAAAAGAAAATAGAACAATTTTCATTTTTAAATTGTTTTCAATGCAAACCTTAAGTAGTTCTACTTCGAAACAGTAAGTAGTTGTATTGAGAAGCCAATCGATATGACATACAATCTTCGAAGAATAAGTTACTCCGTAAGTACTTTGAAGATAATTAATAAATAACCCCCTCCTTGACAACCCTAAATTTTCAGTTTGTAGAACAATGCCTGCGTTCAAAAGATTAGGAGACTTCAAAATTAAACCAGAGTAAGACAAGGGCCATTCTTAATCGATGCAAGTAAATGATATGAGAAGGTATTTGATTGGATACACATAGCTATGCACAACTTTGTATATCACCAATGTTATGTATCTATTGCCTTAAACTGGGTGTCTAACTCAAACTCAAACCCAGGCCCAACATTAACAAATAGCCTTTTGTAAAAAGATTTATGGTCTTGATTTTACCATCAACTAGCTTCTCATGTACACACACAGCATGAAATAGTTTTTGTACCTACACCCACCATACAGAATAGCATTTTCCCTCCCCCTTTACCTTCTTTCTAATCGCACATTGAATTCATTTTCCCAAGCAAGTACCTACCATAGTGCTTTTGACCTCTTTAAGTTCCAATAAATAAATGTACCTCCTATCTGCTTCCAATAAGACACTTCTTGTCGTTTGGTTATATTATTATCATATTCAAGCCATAGTTTTCCAGCTCCCCCAACAACAAACACTTCACACTGCAAGGCAATAAGTCAACCAATGCCTTGGAGAGCACCTACAAGATACACAGTCCAACAAAACAACTTTCGAATGATTGAACTAAACCATTGTTTTTGTCTGTCTGTCTGAGAATTTTCAGAAGGAAAAAAATATATCGGGGAATAGCAAAAAAAAAAAAAAAACTCAACAACCTACATTTTTGCAGACGCAAGGTACACAAAGAATAACAACACGAATGCGAAATCATATTTTCATTTTTTTTTTGTTTGCTCTCATCTGAATGAATCAAATTAGAGCATAACAAATCGATACCGATTACTTCACTTCATAGACGAAAGACTAATTAGGAGCAACAGAAGGTACCTACCAACTCAACTCAGTTTTATTTTGAATTCATCTTCGCTCTTGATGAAGAAAAACTCTTTAATTAAATAGATGGGATTCCCGTCCACCTTTCACAAACGTTTGTGAGAAAACAAAATGAAAATCTTCACTAAAAGCGAAAAAAGAAGGCCCGATTATGAAATGATTTTAGATTTTGGATGTCTATAACAGAGAATTTTGGAGGTACTAACCAAATCAATGTTCACAATGCAGCATTATTTGTTCTGGTTTCCGGAGAATTACTTTTCCTGTGCAGCCACTGATGATGGTTGGTGGATGATGGTGGTGGCCCTCAATATGCCGATGGTGGTGCAGCTGATGATGATAATGAGGATGATGCAGGTGAGGATGAAGGTGCTCCTTTGATTTTGATGAAAGTTTTCATAATTCCTTTGATTGGATTTCTTTCTATTTTTCAGCACACACACACATAACAACCGATTTCAATTTAGTTTTTCTTTCAGATATTTTTCACTCCCGTTAACCCTACTATTATACTGGACTGGCTGAGTAATGAAAGTAGAAACTTTTTCAGTTTCTTCTGTTTTTTTTCTCTCGTTTTTTTTTTTACTTCACATTTTCATATATGTATATTCCGCACGCCCATCGCGGCATTAAAATATGAACTGAACAACACAAGAAAAAAATGTAAAACAATATTCATGCAGTTGCGATTGCAAAATGTTCATTTATAGGTTTTTTGTTATAAATAACGCGGTTTAGCAACGATTGTGATAAGGTCTTGATTATTATTAAATGAAGTGAAATCAGAGGGGAGAAAAGTAAAAACACGAGAGTTTTGGATTTGGACACAGGGATTTTTGAGATTTTGTCTTTTTTATTTCTTCTTTCAAAGTCACTTTTTCCCGATGTAGATGTCGATTCGAATGTCGATTGATGAGAGCGACGGCGACGACCACAGACGATAAACATGGGAGAAGGAAGACAAAACAGAAAGAAGAACGAAGAACGAACATGGATGATGACCGAACAGTTATACCACTTTATGCAAATATGGGAGGGAATAGGTTTGCCTTCGAATTTAATACCAAAGAGTGGAATGTTTTTTGTTCTGTGTTTAATACTGGGGCGATCATCGCAGTGGAAGTACTGTTACTTCGAAAAACTTATCTTAAGATTCTGTCACCTTTTTTGGTTCTTATGTCGTTTTCCAAAAACCAAATCGGGAGTGAATTGGAGAGTTTTTATGTCAGATCTGACAGATAAAGTCTCCAAATCACTCCCAAACGTTTTCCAAAATGCGGTTTGGAGACAACTTTTGGAGTGATTTTTTGACTCGCGTTTCTGCTTAGGTGCAAGGGAGTGAACACCAACACATAAACAAACTGTCATCTGACTGCTTGTCAAAGCAAACCGTGTTTGTAAAAAAAGCGATAAAAGAGGCTGAGACAGGTAACGTTTCGACGATGTTCAAGAGAATCAATCGATTCTACGATTGAACTATCACCTATCAATTTAAACGCTTTTTTTCGTACCCTATCAAGTAGGCGCAAAGATGTTTGAAAAGCACCTGACCAGATGTGGGAGTTATACTCCAGTTTTGGGTGGATGAAGGCCTTATAAATTGTTGCCAGATCAGAAGGGGTGAAGAACTTACTGCATCGTCTCAAGAAGCCTAAGCATTTAACAGCGTTTTTTGGCGACTTCAAATATGTGGTCATTCCAACGAAGATCATCGTTTACACACATACCAAGTACTGACAGCTTTTCGGCTTCTTGGATACAGGTACCATTCATGGATAATGGCAATGGGGGAATATTAAGCTTCAACGATAAGAGACAGCATTGAGTTTTCGAAGCATTGAATTCTACTCGGTTTTTATGACCCCATGCAACAATGCTGTCAAGGTCAGAATTCAATGAGCTTATCATACGCAACCGTTCCAGTTCCACATCCGAAGAGCAGGGACGTGAATTTGGAAACGAATATGAAAAGCTGAGGGTCGAGTCGTCAGCAAAACAGTTAAGCGGATTAGAAGTTTCAGACAAGAGATCATAATGAAAATGAGGAAGAGAGTCGGAGACAAAACGGAGCCCTGGGGCACACCAGCATTTATGAAGTGGGTATCAGACTTGAAGCCATCCAACACAACTTGTATTGAACGGTCGGAAAGGTAATTTCTAATCCAACGAAGAAGAGACCCATCGATACCAAAAGCACGCATTTTCGATAAAAGAGCCTGATGCCAAACTCTATCAAATGCTTTAGAAATATCAAGCGCAATAATCTTACTTTCTCCAAAACAATGTAAAAATTGGTTCCTCTTTTCGGTGAGATATCGTCGCCTTAAAATTGGGTTGCCGTAAACGCCAAAATTCGTTTTTTGAGTTTGATATGCAGTCTTATGTTTTCGAGGGTGCTCTTTTCAAATTTTTCATCCTCTTTGCTCTATCTCTTTCCATTGCGGAGATATTCGGAATGATTTTGACGTATATCCACCGAAATCATTAAATTCAGGTATTGTTTTGACGTAAACGCCAAATTTTGGCATATACGTCAAAATTTCCATACAATTTCTCAAAATTTTATTGCAAGAATTGTTTTGACGTACGTCCTATTGCCCTACAACGTAAACCATAAAATATTAAAAGAATGTTTAGTATTGTTTTGACTTAAGTTCATACAAAGTGAAAATTAGGACTATAAATTGTATGCATGTACGTCAAAAAAAAACTTTTTTTTTGGTTTTGGCGTACGTGCATACGATTTTACTCTGAACGTAGAAAAGTATAAGTAAAAAAGTATAATAATAAATAAATTTTTCTTAAATACTCACTCAATAAACTATTATTTAAAAAATATAAACAAAACTGGCATCCATAATTCCTACAATAGAGGAAAAATATTAAAAAAGTGATCCCACCAAAAAAAATACAGGAAATTCATAAACACATAAAAAGCTTAAACAGTAGAGTCTCATTACTGAAGGGCAAGTTCCAGTCGAAAATATTTGGAATCTAACTTGAATATCTCAAGATGAACTCTTTGTATCAGGACATGACGAATGAACCTGCCAAAGAGTGCATCTACTGTAAAGAGTTCAACAATTCATTCAACTTGTCTTTTTGCAAGCCAAAAAAGACCAATGTAATCGGTGTCTGGCATTTAAGGCTTAAGAAAATCCTAGGTACTAGTAAAGAAATTAAAGAGTTTGATGATCATAAAAATTAAAAACATTTTATGAAGGTCGAAAGGGACTAAAATCGAAATTACTTGGAGCAAATAATAATTTGCTTTGAGCCTTGCGCAAACCAATGCGGTGAGATCGTACGATGCGATTGCGATAAGTCAAATCCCTATACATTAAGTCAAACGTTTATGGACGTTTGACTTAATGCAAAGGGATTTGACTTATCGCAATCGCATCGTACGATCTCACCGCGTTGGTTTGGCCAAGGCTTTGATCTTCAAAGCGTTTTTTCGCTTAAGAAGGGAACCGCTTCTTCTTTTTTACTACAAACGAAAACTAAGTGTTTTCAAACTGACTGCAACACTTTGCTCCGCTGACAAAAAAACCAAATATAACAAACTGTGCTCTATTGAGTGAAGTGGATAGTGTTCGTTCTGGTAATGATATAGCCACTAGCCAGTGCTCTAATAAAAATACTAGAGCAAGTCATGAAGGAACATCCTCTAGTGGAAACACTAACATTATGGAGTGATTCTTGTGTCCCCCAAAACAAAAATAAAATCATGTCTACAGCCTTTAATACTTTTCTGCACAAATCACCGAGCTTAAAAACGATTTTTCACCACATTTTTATGTATTTTCTTCTCAATAACTTCTTTTCATTTCGAATATTGAAAAACAAAAACACGTTGTATTTTTTTGACTTAAGATAGCTAACAGATTTTGTTCAGTTATTTTATTATTATTAGAATGCCGTATACACATTTTTTGACGTACGTGTATGAGTTTGCAAAATCTTTTTGATTTTGTGGCGTATTACTACGTTTTCACTTGGGCAAATGAGATGATTACGACCAAATTTTCAAAATTAGGTCAAAATTGACTTTGTTACCCATATAAAATCCGTCATCAAAATTACCTCAACTTGAGGTAATTGTGCGGCAATTATGTGCTAACAACGTGGGAAAATTGGAGAAAATTAACCAAACAGTACTAAAACACAATCTATTGTGAACTAGCCGGGAAAAAGTGACAACTTGACAGAATACGCTGTCACAACAAAAGTATTTTTTTGTCATTTCCATTGACGGTGTTTAGACAGGCGCAAGTGAACCGTGCAATTTTGACATTCCGCCACCCCGTCGTGTTCAGACTGAAAAGTAATGTGAACACGATGGATTTTTTTTGACGTTTATTTTGCCTTCAGATTTGGCATTTGGGGAAAAAAAAGAAATTGAAGAGTGAAAAAAATAGTGTTGTAAATAAATAAGTTGAAATCTTAAAGAAATTGTTAAAAAATGATGTATTCAGAGGAAGAAAGTGTCTTAGGCTATATTAGTGCCATCAATGCTGTGGCTTTATGTTGGTTACACAAAAAAAATAATAAAAAAAAAAAGCGTGAATGGGTTAAGTCTTGGAAGCTAAGAAGAGCTCACAAAGGTGCTTTCAACTTGGTCCACAACGAACTGCGTCTTGAGGACAAGGACTCGTACAGGCGGTACTTGCGGATGAGTGAAGACTGCTTCACTGAAATTTTAGGACTCATAAGAGCTAAAATTGAACGCAAAGATACGCAAATGCGACAAGCAATTTCGCCTGAAGAGTGCTTATCATGCGTATTAAGATTCTTAGCCACAGGCGAATCTTATAGGAGTATGGAGTTCCAGACAAGGATGTCTTTGGCATTCATCTCTGAATGTGTTCCCAATACCTGTGAGGTTTTGTTTCAAAGCTTGGAAAAAGAATATTTGAAAGTAAGTAAATGTTTCAACTTTTGTTTGAACAAATTTTAATAAATATTCGTTTTTAGTTTCCCGTAGGCGATAAATGGAAAGAAATTGCTGCAAATTTTGAAAATCGCTGGCATTTTCCGTGTTGTATAGGCGCCTTGGATGGCAAACATGTTGCATTTAGGGCATCCAAAGCTGACGGCGCATTGTACTATAACTACAAAGGCTTCAACAGTGTAGTGTTATTGGCAATGTGTGACGCTGACTACAAATTCACTTTTGTAGATATTGGGTGCAATGGGCGCATAAGTGACGGAGGCGTCTTGACACGGAGTGCCCTTGCAGATATTCTTTCCCAAGGAGAGCGATTCCTACCGAACGAAAGAGTAATTGGGAAAAACAGAATTTTACCATTCGTCGTTATTGGTGATGACGCTTTTCCTTTGGAAAAACATTTAATGAAACCCTACCCGTATCACACCACAGATGAATCCCAAAAAACATTCAATTTCCGGTTGAGTCATGCAAGACAGACTATAGAGCATTCATTCGGAATTTTGTCCAACCGTTTTAGAGTGCTTCAATCTAATATTCATCTAAGACCCGAAAAGGTTATAAAGCTTATTCAAGCATGTTGTGTGTTGCACAACTTTCTGCTAGAAAAAAGTTTCAACTACACTTCGGATACCAACTACAAAAAGAGTGATTCTGCTGTTCTTAATCAAGAAAGTGGGAAGAAGTCAAACAATCCCAAAAGGTATTCCAATGAAGCTGGAAGAATTCGCAAAACGTTCGCTGAATATTTCAGTAATGAAGGCAAAATTTTTCATGACTAAAAGTGTGTAAGAAAAGTAAGAAACTGAAACCGTAAATAAAAGAGTTCAAAATGTTTAAGCTTGAAAATATTTGTTTTTATTGGTTTTATTGTTCCTTGTTTGTTGAAGGCTCCAAATTTTTATAAATTTTTACCATTTGGGGCTTTGGATGCCTTATTAGAAAACATTTTGGTTCCAGTTTTAGTGGACTGCTGGCTTCAAGAGGGCGGAATGATTGCGCAAACTGAAAGCGTGGCGTGGCATTAACTCCATATGATGATGATGCAGACGGGTGTGTTGTCTGTTTATTAGTTACTGTGTATGATAGAGTATTGGGTGAGGATGACCTATCTGGTGTTGGATGGAAAATGTGTGTAGCTGGATGTGGTGAAGGAGATTGTGATAAAAGTTTTGTCTGTTGATTAGTGACTGTGTATGATTGAGTATTGGGTGAGGATGATCTATCTGGATGGAAAATGTGTGTAACTGGATATGGCGAAGGAGATTGTGATAAAAGTTTTGTCTGTTTATTAGTGATTGTGTATGATTGAGTATTGGGTGAGGGTGATCTATCTGGGTGGAAAATGTGTGTAGCTGGATATGGTGAAGGAGATTTTGATAAAAGTTTTGTCTGTTTATTAGTGATTGTGTATGATTGAGTATTGGGTGAGGGTGATGGATCTGGTGTTGATTGGGAAAACTGAAGATCAGGGGATGGTGATGTTTGGTGTTGGTATTTAGAAGCTATTACTTCATTGAATGGTGAGGATGAGGATGAGTGTTGAGGAAATGGTGATGATGATGAGGAATGGGGTGTTATAAATTGACTGGCTCTGCTCTGTTGAAGAACTTCCTCCCTCTGTCGAAGTACGAACTTGCCTTGCACCTCTTGTATAACAGCCATTATCTTCCATTTGGCTTCATGGAAAAGGTCATCTGGCAAGTCCTCCAGCTCAATTTCGATGACCTTGGCAAATTTCACGTTTCTTTTTTGTGCAAGTTTCTGATTTCTAATGTTATTCGCCAATTCTTCCGCTACTTGCAGCGACTTAGTAATTTGCCTCTCGAAGCCGGTCTGTTTTTTTGTTGGCCTGTTATCCTACAAATACAATCAAAGGTTACTAATTACATTTCTTAGAGCGTTTTATTCTTACCAAAAATGACCCATCCGTTGAAATTGTTTCATTATGTTCTTTTTCGAAAGAATCCGAATTTTGTGGAAAATATTGCTGAAAATAAAACAAAGTTAGTATTTGATGGTAGCATCGTCAAAAAACACTTACTTCTGGCACATTTGACACCGAAGGAGTTGAACCCGTGTGCTTGTCTAGGAATTTCAACTCATCAAAACACCACAGTTTAGGAGCGTAAACATCCTCCCTTCCAGCTCCACTTTTCTTCGATTTTGCTATAAGATTTTTCTCTTTCAAATACTGGGTGCGCAACGTTTTAATTTTAACTTTAACTTCCTCCGGTGTAACCTCAGGCCTTGAAGATTTTAATTTCTCACAAATCTCACTCAATGCCTGGTTCTTCTTTATCCTATCCAGGAAATCAGGCGATTTTGTATTGTAGAGCATGGGACTCTGCTCATACAGCAAAATAAGCTCAATTGTTTGGTTCTTGTTCCAGTTTGTCATTTTTTGTTATTTAGTATGTATTTTTATTCCAAAGCAAGAAAACAACTTTTATTTTTAGAGTATCGTCTTTACTCGGCGAGAAAAAAATGCAAGTGTCACAACAAAGAAATGTCAAAACTCAACCAAGAAATAAAAAAAAAAAACAAATGTCAAAACTGCGCCAAGAAAATTTTAAAATTTTTAAAAACTTCGGCGCAAAAAAATGTCTCTTTCTTACAACCATGTGGGAAAGAGAAAAAACATATAGACGTCAGTTTTGCACGGTTCACTTGCGCCTGTCTGAACAGCCTCATTCGTTTCTGTGCGGTGTGCAGACGTGTTTTCAATTAATGGAAATGTTAGAAAAAACTAAAATATCAGCCAAATTTGGCAAAAAAGACAACAGACACCCAGTAAATACATTCCCAGGTGGTGGAATTATGCCCTACTCTAAAAGCTAGGTATTAAATTATGGATAACACAGAAGAAAAGTGAAATACTCAGTGCATACAAATGTGAGTTCCATCTTTGCCATTGGATTCCATCCACGTTTTTTTTTTTTTTTTTTTTGTATTTTACTTTTACGAATTCTTTCAAGAACTTCCTGCATTCAATTGTATCTATATGTAAAGAATATATTCAACGTTATTTTTCCAGACATACAAGCGTCATGCCCAATGGCATCTGAAAAGTGTCCTTTTTGTCATTTCGGTCGACTTTGGTGAGCTTTTTTATTGTTTTTCTTTTTGTTTCATTATTAAATAACAAACAACTCCAATTCTAATAGGTTTGCTCGCTCAGCCAAGTCAGCAGCGTAGTCTGCCTATTGGAGATTTTTCCGAGTAGTTTCTGTGCGGCTTACACTTATTTTTTAAGAATGGCAACCAGTCGGAAAAACTAAAAAATCCGCCAAATCCGGAGAAAAGCTCAAGAGACACACTTTATATTGCTTTATATACGTACCTATTTGGTGGAATTATGCGCTACTCTAGGTATAAATTCATGGATTGGCACGAAAGAAAAGTGTAACACTCAGAAACCTACCCAGGGCAAAAAATGTGACTTCCATCTTTGCCAGTTGATTCCATCCACATCCAATAAATCATTTTGTATTTTGTTTTCATGAATTCGTTCCAAAAGTACCACCTGTTAATGTATTTACTTGTAAATAAAATATTCAACTGTATTTTTACCAGGTGAAGAAAGTTTTAATTCTATTCATGAAGGTAGAGGAGGACCTTAGAACGGTGGTGAGGGTGTTGTTTACCTTAAGAAACCAAAGGGCAATGAACCAACTTGTGGCTGGTCGTCACCAAGGTAAACGTGTTGTTTTACTCAAATTTTTGGATTCTGGATGGTTGATGATGGATTTGTTGTCAGTCCCTTCGGTATCAACTCATGCCCTCTACGTCGTGCTTGCTAATGAATGCCAAACACGTATCGACTTGTGAGATATCAAGATCCCAAGACAACATCAACGATAGCAAGGTACTTCAGACGCATTACCACTAAGAAGTCTGGCGAACGATACATATTTGCTCTAAAGAAAGAAGTATGTACCTAACTGAGCAAAGTCGACCAGAGGGAAGTTGACACTGCTAAGAAGTTAGAGTCGAAATAGATTTTGATTTTCTTTACTTGAAACTATAACAAACTTGCGCTAAGTAGGAGCAAGTTTTTAAAGTTGAATAGCTTGTTTATTTTTCATGCTAATTTTTCCTATACCTAACTTTTGGAATGCAACAAAAATAAAAGCAGAAAAAAACACTATCAATGCCTTGAAAACAACTTTAGTTTTATTTTCTTTTGTACAACTACACAATTTTCTCCGTCACAAGCAATCACCTCAGAGCTCTGATACATCATATCGTAAGGACAACGACAATAGCAAAACACTGAATAGTGGCTAAATTAAGATTCAGTAAGGCAGGTGGAATCTGTTGATTGAAAACCGAAGCCTGAGGAGATGGAGGCGTGTGAGGCTTCACAATTATAGATGGTAATTTAGGAGTTCTCCATGCTAGAAGCAGTAGTGCTGCGGTGGTCTCGCAGAAGGAAGATCCAGTTCAGCATCGGCTTGAATAATAATTATGATTGGCAAGAATAGGTGGTGGAGGAGGTAAGGCACCTGCAACTGTTGACGGTCCAGATTTGGGCAATCGTATTCTGAGCGTTGGTATGGGGGCAGCCAGTGATGTACTCGTTTTTTAGTTTCTGTCTTGTAAAAAGCCTGTTGTCTTGCCAAATCCAGTCTTAAAATTTTTTGATTAGCAAAGATTTTCGGTCAGCAACATTCACTTTTGATATTACACTGCTACTACTGCCATTTCCTGTAAGAACTTTTATAATATACGATTCATTTATTTCAAACCAAAACTAAAAGCTATGAACATACCTCTGATACAGCTCAAAGCTTCTATATCACATTGTTGTGTTGATGGAGAGCCTGCTGGTACTCCTATATTATTGTTTTTTGATGAATATTCAATGCTCCTACTAGCGGCATTTGCTTCAGTCTCATTTAATTCTGGTTGTTCGTTGAATTTAGATGACGTTGACGGTGAGGAGTCGCCGATTCCAATGTTTAAAATGACTCATCTGCTTCCATCTGCACTTGCATTAGAATATTGTGTGAACTACCTGGGTTTTCTGACATTTTTGTAGGCTGGCTGCCGCGATTGACTGGTTGGCCAGCGACAAACATGGCCACAATCCAACGAAACAAAGTTGTTACTAAACGTTCCACTGCTCAACTAAGACTGCTTGGAGTGCAAGTTGTGGTGTCATATATAAATGTTGAATGCACAATGCCATATATATCAAGTCGCACCTAAATTTGTTGAAGAAACATATCCGCATTCTGAACGTTTATCATCTTGTGGCCAATAGTCCCAAGGGTAATGAGGATGAGGACCTAGCGTTTGCTGCTTCAATAGTTTTCCATGCAACAGAGAGTAATTATTTACACAATTCTTGATTATCTCAAATTTCAAATATCACTAACAGTTTATTTTCTGGCAGTATATTGGCAAAGGCAGTATATAAGGAATAAAATTGGCAAAGAAATAATTTTAATCGGCAAGATTCCGTGCCAGATAGAAAAAAAAGAAAGAAATAAAAAAAAATTGACTTTAATTTAGTTGTCAAAACAAAGTTCCTGACATAGTGCTGCCAGATGTCAAACAAAATTACCAACCTCTAATGAGAACACTATCTAATTGAATTTTCAAAATTACGTTATTATGGCCCAAGTGAAAACGTAGTATATACGTCAAACCTACTTTTTTAGTAAATTGTAAATATTTTAAAAACTAAAAGTATTTTATCCCATCTTCTTGCGTTTTTTGAAAGAAGATTTCCATATAGATATTGTGTAAAAAAATCAAAAAAACTCAGCGGTTGGTTTTTGTGTAGTTGGCTGCCAAACCTTTAAATCCAATTTCCCAAAAACTTAAAAATGGCGTATACGGCAACCCAATTTTAGGGCGACGATATGCCATCAAATCACCAGTGGACCGTTTGCTACGAAAGCCGTACTGACGGTCATTAAGAAGCTTTCGTTCTTCAAGATATTTCATAAGTTGACGGTTTATCAACGTTTCCGTGACCTTGGAAAGAAGGGACGTAAGTGCAATTGGACGGTAATTGGAAGGGGAGGAAGATTCGCCTTTTTAAGGACCAGCTGGACAAATGCAATTTTCCATCTGCTCGGGAGAACCCCAGCAGAATAGGAAAGATGGGAAAGTTTACGCAGTGGTTTTGCCAGCGTAGGAGAACACCTCTTCAGAATGACGGCGGGGATACCATCTGGACCAGCGGATTTATGTATATTGAGATCTTTGAGGACTCTCGCAACCGAGCGAGTTCGAAAAAATATCTGCTTCATCAAACAATTTGCTGACTCGAGCTCAGGTGGAGCCAATATGCTATGAGGAAGTGTCGAGTTGGCAGCAAATTGAGCTGCCAGCAAAATTGGCTTTGTTGATGGAGCTAACATATGGAGAGTCATTGAAGACGAGCGTTGGAACCGATGACGTGGTCGAGTTCTTAATGTTCTTGACAAAAGACCAAAAGTTTTTACTTCCTTTTGGACACAATAGTATTTTTTGCCTTACTTTTTGGTCATGTAAAAACTAATGTCGATTTCCTTTCACCAATTTGCAGTCGACTGCAGTCGCTATTAAATTCGATTCTTTTTTGGGTATTTAGGAAATTAAAAAAGTAGCGATTCTTTTTTTATGAATGTGTGTGTGTCCAACTGACTAATGACGAAAAACAAGCACCACGGAACAAAACAATTACATTCATATTGTTAAGCACACAATTTTTATACTTTTTTTCACCAAATGTTTTCCAAATTCACAACTAAATACAAAACAATTCTGCTTCCTTTAATTTTTTTCATATGCCGATGTTTTTGTTTGCCATTTTCGATCTGTCAAAATTGTTGTGTGTGTGAAAATTTGTGTGCAAATCCGTCTCAAAAAAGAGATCGACGGCAAGTCGATTTTTTTCCTCCTAAATGAATTCCTTTCAAAAAAATTGACTGCAGTCGACTGCAGTCGATTTTTTTTTTTTTTGAAAGGAATTCGACGTAAGCCCTTTGTATTTATACATTACAGATATTTCTGGCCCGTTTGAACAAATTTCGGTTTTCTATAGTACGTTTATCTTTAAATCTTCGAAAACTACTTTCTCGATCCCTAATCGCCTCTTTACAGCTTGAATCAAACCACGAAATCTCTTTGGGGATGATACTTTTTGTTCTATGAGGAACAAAATTTCTCATGCCGTTGAGAATTACGTTAGATATCATATCAGCTGATGCATCACCGTTTCCGTCGAGAAAGCACAATGACCAGTTAAAATTTCGAAAGAAATTATTCAGGCCGTCCCAATTGGCTTTCTCGTATTGCCATTGCCACACGGTTCTTTTGGGGACTTTATCTTTTTTTACCGTGACAGAAAACGAAAAATCTACCGATATGACACAATGGTCCGACTTTGTGGTTTAGAGTTTTTTGAGGACTGGAAAGCCCATAGGTTTCTTGACAACTCATAGGGCTGACAAGGAAACCTGGTTCAACCCTGGTTGGAGCTCAACGATCGAACCTAATGTAGTTTTTTTCAATTTGCTCTTATCCTGCAGCTATACAATGAAGATTATGAAAAGCGTTTTCGATGTGAGCAAGGTGACTTACAATTTGCCAGGCAATGTGTTACTTTACCTGTTTTCAAAATGTTATCAGAGCAAGGGTCTTAGCAGCTTTTTTTTTTGATGTTAGATAAATATTCATTTTCCTTTGGTTGTTCACTTTTTATTTTTGGGGGTAATTCGATGGATCTCTGTCAGTTCCAAAGCTACTCAAATTACTTCTCGGCTGGCTTGGAATATGCCTTACCAGTTAGCATATTCGATTCCAGGTGGTTCAGCGTGTACTATTCGGGAAGGATCTGATTGGTGTCAACTTGGTGGCGCCCAGATGTTGCAACTTATATAGTACACGTACATTATGTACTTACCATACCTCCACGGGGTAAGCACTGGAAACAGGGATGCTCCACCTAATGTTCTGAGAGTAATGGATGACTGCCCGAACCTCAGTGGTGTACCAGGGGTTTTTGGGATGAATTTGATTTACACAATTAACGGTAAGCTTGAGCTGTCAAAAAAGCAGAAACCTCTGAATGAGCTACTCCGACATATTTGATTTAGGTTTTTCAGGGTTTTTGAATACTAGGACAGTAAAGATGGTGGCGGATGACCTCCTGGCGAGCCTACGGCAGCTCTCATACCCCTGCAGCAGGGTACTGCTTCCGGATTATCTAGCCCTTTATATCCAAGGGGATACCAAAAGGATCTGAGGCCTGTAACATAAAACTACATGTCTGCAAGCCATGTAGAATTTTGTTCATTATACTCATAAAATGGTAAGCAAACTTGCAGCTTTCTGTTACAGAAATATTTTACAATTGTTATTATTCACTTGTATTGAAAGTACTTGTAGGTTTGAGCTGCAGGCCTTTGACCCCCAGGTTGGGGATTATGTGTGGTGTAAGCTACCCAACCACGCAAAAACTACATGGATCCCAAACAATCAATAGTTGAAAAGAAATCGTTAATTGTTTTGAATATACGAGACAAAAATATAGCCTAAAAAATTTATTTCTGTGAATTTTGATTTCTTATTTGATCTTATATTCTGAAAAGATAAACTGGAAAATTTTAAGAATTTCGAACTATTTTAAAATTAATAGGTTTGTTTCTTGACTGAAGTTTATCACTAAATGCACCGAGAGTCACCGAAAATAAGTTTAATCCTATTCCAACACAGCGACTTTTCGTGGTTGTGAACAGAGGAGGAGAGTGCTTACGGGAGATTAAAAGATTTCTCCGCCCTATTAATTATTTCCAACTGCTACAACAAATGCCCAACACACGGTTTTTCAAGCGTTATTGTGAATGTTTTGTTCAAGACATTTCTTTACTTTTCAGGTAGTTACGGTGGATTTACATGCAACTGAACGTGCAGATGAACAAAGATGTAAAATTCATACTAGTCTTATAGAGAGGGAAGACACTAAGTGCATATATGTCTAGTTATAGGAACACAAAATTTAAAAAAGAAACGAATAAAATTATGGACATGTTTATCTGCACCTATAATTTTTTATCTGCACCCATTTTATTCGTTTCTTTTTTTAATCTTTGTGTCTTATAGTCTTTATCTGTCCCGCTTTGATTTTCTGCACTTCTGTAATAGCAGATGCATGTAAATCCAGCATTACACTCTTTCAGAGATTTTCTGAGAGAATTTTACTTCCACTCTTTAAAATATAACTGAACTTCTGTAAAGTAAAGAAGAAGACGTATTTAGCAGCACAAGGTACTTTGTTTCTTTAAAATACATTTCTAAGTGGCAGCTCTGGTAAGCAGCATATGGTACTCAAAAATATTGGCTACTAAATACCTTTTATACAATAGAAAAGAAAATCAAACACTTTCGAAATTCGAACTGCATTTGAGGAATAGAGAAGAAAAATTAAACCAGCTGAGAAAGATATGAGTAAAATCATAGGTTAACCAGATAAGATTGAGTGAAAAGTTGTTATTATAACGTGAAGCATTCTATTTCATTCATCAGATACATAATTCCAGATATTCGAAATTCATTTATTTAACTTTAAGGGGGCTCCACTGGGCATAACTCATGTTAAGTCGACTGAACTTACATGAGATGTCCAATTTAGGAGACCCATTTTATGTTTTGTGTCTTCGATTTTGTTCTTTTGTTGATTTTGTTTTAACAGAGAACGTGAACATAGAGTTTGAAAAATGAATTTATTCTGTTTGTTTCGCTTTATACTTTTTTTTTTTTTTTGGTTTCCTTAACCCTAGAAAGATAACCTTAACCATATTTTATAGTTCGTTGCAGTCGATTCGACGAATGAATTCAAATTTTTCAGATACACTTAAAATTTAGTGTAGTAGGTATGTACCACCAGTAGGAAGCTGGTAAATTATTTCAGTACAAAAAATGAGTTCATTTCAAAGCAGAATGTCTCAGAGCTGCATGAATCATTGGTTATAAAATTCGCACGTAATGTCAAAATATTTGTTTTTTTTAGCCTTGTATTTGCCTTCAACTTGTCCTGCAGTAGCACTAGGTTTTTATACTGGAGAGAGTTCAGGCGGAAACGGAAACTCTTGATCGTTTCCAAAGCCATGAAGGACTTGCCGTTATCATGTTAAAATTAGGGGCCAGCTGCATTTTTCTTATAACTAGAGCGCATATCAAAAGGTTATGAATACCCTTATAATGTTATAAAACACAGTGCTGGCATTTGGAAATATAGAAGACGATTCAAAAGGAGAAACCGATGCTTTGCTTATGAATTTTTGTAAATCGTAATACCGGGGAAAAACAGAGTTTGGGAAAGCATTTCACATTCGGGTGGTGCGACTAAAATGTGAATTTCTATACTTTATACTGTACTTCCGAAGTTATGCTAAAGGTAAAACTGATGAGAATTCCTAGCGAGGCGGGTGTTGCGGCTAAATTGTTTCAGCTTTCAGGGGAGGAATTCAATACTGGCTATTCCACTAGAGCACTGTTTGTGGAAAAAAGGATAAAAAAGGGACAGGCAACCTTTCGATGTTGATCAAGAGAATCAATAGTAGAATTGATCACCTTAACGATCCGTTTTGTACCATATCAAGTAGTCGCAAATATGTTTGGGGAGCACCTGACCAGATATGAGAATTGTACTCTAGTTTTGGGCGGATGAAGGCTTTGTAAATTGTAGCCAGATCAGAAGAGGTGAAGAAATTCCTGCATCGTATTAAGAGACCAAAGCATTCAACAGAATTTCTGACGACTTCAAATATGTGGTCATTCCAACGAAGACCATCTCACAAATACCAAGTACTGAAAGCTTATCAAGTTTCTTGGATGCAGGTTCCATTTTCGAATAATGGCAGTGAGGGGATTTCAGGGTTAAGGGACAAATGATAACATTGAGTTTTCTAAGCATTGAATTCTACTCGGAAAAAATAATATCATCAAGGTCAGAATTCAATGAGTTTATCATATGCAACCGTTCCGGTTCTTTATCCGAAGAGCAGGGACGTGAGTTTGTACACGAATATGAATTTGTACACAAAAATATGCTGATAAGTCAGCAAAACGGTTAAGAGTTTTTGAAGTTTTAGACAAGAGATCGTTTAGGAAAACAATTAAGATAGTCAGAGACAAAACATAAGGAAATAGAAGGTCGCCACAGCAGGAATGAGGTTCGGAAGTTTTACCAAAATGTAAAAACAACGGCCTGGGGCTAATAGCCTGCAAAGACGATCAGGGAAACATCGTGGTGGAACCGCAGTCAAGGCTGAGGATATGGAAAGACCACTTCTCCAAGCTCTATAACGGCAATGATGAACCCAATTCCGCTGTTAGAGAGATAGAACCATTTGATTTAGGCGACGTAGACCAACAATTCCGCTAACCCGACCTGACAGAAGTGAAGACAGCAGTATCCAAGCTAAAGTCCAAAAAAGCTGCTGGAGCTGATGGCCTCACTGCTGAATTGCTTAAAGCCACAGACGATGACCTGATCAGGAGTATGCACCAGCTCATTTGCAAAATATGGAAGAAAGCATGCCCGCGATGAATGGAACCTCAGCATTGTTTCCCCGGTCCTCAAGAAAGGAGACCCTCTGAATTGCGCCAACTGCAGAGGTATCATTCTCTTAACATCGCGTACAAGATCCTCTCTGCCGTATTGTGTGAACGTCTGAAGCCATTCGTCAACAACCTGATAGGTCCTTATCAGTGCGGCTTTAGACCAGGAAAGTCCACCATAGACCAAATCTTCACACTACGGCAGATCTTGGAAGAACACAGGAGCTTCAAATCGATACCTACCACCTTTTCATCGATTTTAAGGCCGCGTATGACAGCATCTATAGAGAGGAGTTATATAGAGCCATGTTTAGTTTTGGCATTCCTACCAAACTTGTCCGATTGTGTAAGATGACGATGGAGAACGCACGCTGCTCCATCAAGGTCGGAAAAGATCTCACCTATACATTCGATGTCAAAAAAGGTTTTAGGCAAGGTGATGCACTGTCATGTGACTTCTTCAACATCGTTCTTAAAAGAATAGTGCAAAACTCCCACTTCAACACAAGAGGTACAATCTTTCAAAGATCCGTCCAATTACTCGGATATGCCGACGATATTGACATAATTGGAAGAACGCAGCGTGGTGTCAATGGCGCGTTTATGAGCATTGAGGTGGAAGCGAAGAAGATGAGTTTAGTGGTCAATGAGGGCAAGACCAAGTATATGCTGTCATCAAGAACCAACACCGACGTCTTGGACAGAACGTCACGATAAACAGCTATAACTTCGAGGTAGTTAAGGACTGTCCACCTAGGCGCCGCTATTAATTCAGACAACGACACCAGCGCTGAAATCAAACGAAGAATAACTCTTGCCAATCGCTGTTTCTTCGGACTAAGAAGGCAATTGTGTAGTGAAGTCCTCTCTCGAGCAACTAAAGTGTCCCTGTTATAAGACACTTATCATCCCGGTTCTTATATATGGCGCAGAGGCATGGACCTTGTCAAAGGTAGACGAAAACGCTTTAGGATGCTTTGAGATTAAAATTCTTCGTGTGATTTTTGGTCCTGTCTGCATAGATGAAAAGTGGAGAAGAAGATTTAACGATGAACTGTACGGGCTGTACAGTGACACTGACCTTGTCAAACGAGTCAAGGTCCAGCGGCTTAGATGGCTGGGTCATGTAGAGCGAATGGACACCAAAGCTCCGGGCCGGAATGTCTTCGAATCCAATTCCGAGGGACAGCGCAGTAGAGGAAGACCGCAACTCAGGTGGCGCACGCAAGTAGGAGAGGACCTCAACCAACTTGGCAAAAATGGAGGCAGCTAGCTAGGGACCGAGCTGGCATGTTGGTTGAGGCCCTAGTCCGACCTTGACTGTAGCGCCACCTTTAGTAAGTAAGTAAGAGACAAAACGGTGCCCTGGGGCACACCAGCATTTATATAAAGTGGGTATCAGACAGAATCCATCCAATGTAAATTGTATTGAAAGATCGAAAAGATAATTTCCATTCCATCAAAGAACAGACTTATCGATACCCAAAGGACGCATTATCGATAAGAGAGCTCGGTGCCAAACAATATCAAATGCCTTAAGCTACGTGCAGACGGCATATAAAAAGCCGCACATATGTGCGGTTCTGACGTCACATAAAAAGTTGTAAATTCAACGCAAATGCTATACGTAAATCAGTGTACGCAAACTCGCATATAAGGGTGTTCAGACGATGTGCGGAATCTGTCCCAAAAGCCGCACATTAGTTTGCGTTGATTTGCTCGCACATCAAATGTACGCAAATGAATACGCACATTTTTCGGTCGATGTGCGACATGTTCACACGGTATGCGTAAAAATCCGCACATCACCCATTTGCGTTCATATGCAGGTTTGCGTTAATTCAATAAATTGTTTGAATTTTGTGTTTTATTCATGGGTTGTGGTTGTTGACGAAGCTTATCCGTACATAAATATAAAAGTGCTGAAATTATTTGAAAATTTCGAAAAGAAAGTGGGTTACTACTGTTTTGGCATTGGATATGATTTATCTGCAATCAATTTTAATGTATTCATAATTAATCAATAGAAAAAAAATAACAAAAAAAAATTAAATAAAATATTCAAGTCAACAAAATAAAAAAAAGAACATAATACTCAAGAGACAAAATAATTATTTCAGTACGTATTGTACTCATGAAAATAAAAACAGCCTACTACCAACACACTTCGCTTCGCTCACTTTATAATTTTTTTTTTATTGAAAACCGATCACAATTATGCTGTGCAACTACTACTGATTTGCGTAAAATATGCACATTTGCGTTGTCCTATTTTCGAGTCACCGCACATGATTTTGAAGATCGCACATGCACGCACATACACGCAAACTGTCACAAAAAATGTGCGAGGGTGTTCAGACGATTTGCGAAAAAGCCGCACATTTATGTGCGGTTTTGCTGTCGCACATCGTCCGCAAACCATTTGCGTACATGTGCGGACTGTCCCAAAAGGGTGTTCAGACGATATGCGTCAATACTCGCAAATTATGACGTAAAAATGACGTCAGAACCGCACATATGTGCGGCTTTTATATGCCGTCTGCACGTAGCTTTAGAAATATCAAACAATTATCTTACTCTCTCCTTCAATAATCTTACTCTCTCCAAAAACACAATAATCTTACTCTCTCCAAAAGAGTGAAGATTGGTTTCACTCTTCGGTGAGAGATGCCATCTACTATTAGGAACCAAAGCAATTAAAAGGTGATTTTGCATATTTTTTTAAACGTTTCAAGAACTATTCGTACAGTTTCAAAGAGTAAATTTTTAAATTGGCTGAATATCGTAAGGTAGTAATAACAGTCCTTAAAAAAAGCTTTAGGCTCATAGCTTATCTTTTGTTAAAGGTTTTTTTGAGGGGCAAAGTTTTTTGTTTGCAACAGCCTAATATTCAGTTTACAATGCAGCGAAAAAGGCTTAGGTGCGTTCTTGTCACAACTTAGCAATCCTATAATCAGCTTAGTGCACTTTACTATATGAATACTGAGCTAAATGTGCTCTGATCACAAATCCTGAGGCCACATAAATGCTTCATTACCTGTGTTACTTTATGAATTTGAAATCATGAAGAAGCTTAAAGGGAAACTTTTTATTAAAAACATTCTTTTAAAAAATATGCAAACATAAATAGTTAAAATTAAAAAAAAAAAACATAAGCCTTCGGTTACTAATTACTCAGTTCTTTTATTACGGAACCGGCAATAATTAATTTTTGAATCTCTGAAGTACCTTCGTAGATTTCCGTTATCCTCGCATCGCGGTAGTACCGTTCAGCTGCCGTATCATCTGTGTAGCCCAACCCACCGAGAATTTGCATAGCCTGATGCGAACAAAAGGTTGCCGTTTCTGAAGCAGCCAATTTCGCCATAGAAGCTTCTGTAGCAAATGATTTATTATTGTCCTTCAACCATGCTGCACGCCATGTCAAAAGACGGGCACTATCAATCCTCAGAGCCATTTCAGCTATCTTCTCCTGAATCAGTTGCAGTTTTGAAATTGGTCTTCCACGAACTTGACGTTTGCCAGAGTAATTAACCGCTAACTCTAGCGATGCCTGAGCAATTCCAACAGCCTGTCCAGCGATACCAATACGCCCACTATTTATTGCCCTGGAGATTATATTGTAACCACTGCCTTCCTCACCCAAAAGATTGCCCTTTGGGATCTCACAATCTTCAAATATAAATTGGCAAGTCGATGAACCACGAATGCCAAGCTTTTCGTCCCTCTTTCCACAAGAAAACCCCGCAATGTCTTTGGGTACAATAAAAACAGAGAGCTTACTTTGATGATGTTTCGATGTCCTTGCTACAATCAAAGCCGAGTTGGCTTCAATGCCATTACTGTTCCAAGCTTTGATTCCATTAAGCACATAGTGATCGCCATTCAAATCGGCAGTTGTTGATATACCATCAAGATCAGATCCACAATTAGGTTCAGTAAGCCCGAAACAGCCTATTTTTTCACCAGTTACATAAGGACTGAGGAATTTTTTCTTTTGCTTTTCGTTCCCAAACTCCAGCACAGGATCCAGGAAGAGAGAATTATGTGCAGACATTATGGTTCCGGTTGAAGCGCATCCTCTTGAAATTTCTTCCATGCTTATAGCATAGGCTAGAGTATCAAGACCAAATCCTCCTTTTGGAAAGAAAAATTTGTTCACAATGTCGTATCTTGTAATGAAGTTCCTTGCAGAGACTTACCATATTTCTTTGGTACTGCAATGCCCATTAAACCGAGTTCTCCCATTTTTTTAATTTGTTCAGAAGGGAACAACTGCTCACGATCGATTCTTTTGGCATTCGGAATGAGTTCTTGGTCAGTAAAGTCCCGAACAATTTTTTGATATACTTGATGGCTCTCTGGAAGCATTGATAAACTGCTGCTGCTTGTGCTTTTATTCCGCATCCATACTAAAACTGTGAAGGAAAGTGATTCAGAAATTAGGTTTTACTTGGAAATATTTTCTTAACTTACCCAATCTACTGCTCCTTCTTAAAAGCATTTTCCTTTGGAGGTCCGGTTCAAGGAATAGGTTAAAAGACAAAAGGGCTTTGAAATAATTCTCTACAGCGTATGAAACAAGTCAACGTACTTTAATAGCCAGCTACCACTTTGAAAATAAATTGTTATGTGTATCAGTTTAGGATAAGCTTTGTCTATTTCTACAGTCTTTGTTTTCAGTTAGAAATATTTAAAAGAATCTTAAAAACATCTGGCGTTGTTATTTATTTGTTTAGCTATCAAACACTTGTGCTGAAAACAATTCAACCAACAACGTCCGGTTAATGAAGCTGCAAACCTGGTGCGCTTCTAATATTTGGTTTAAAATTCTAGAATACATGTAAAGTTCCTAAAATGTGGTGTTGTCAGTTTTCCTGGGCAATTTCACAATTTATGAATCATTCGTTGAACCTAATCCTGAATTGACCTAGGTTTCTTTGTCAAAAGAAAACCTGAATTTTCAGTTCTCAAAAATGTTTAACCACAACAACCATGTTCATTACCTAAACTCGCCCTAGCAGAAGCTTATTCCTTCTTCAAGGCGAGTCGAGGGCAGCCCCAGGGCTCAAAAAACATTCATTTTGACATTCAGGGTTAGTTGATAGCAGGCTTGTTCGTTGAAGCCCTTAGGTCACCCTGTAATCTTCACAAAGGGTTTTTAAAAAACCTAAATGTTCCTGAAAG
Source organism: Melanostoma mellinum (assembly GCA_914767635.1). Classification (NCBI taxonomy): domain Eukaryota; kingdom Metazoa; phylum Arthropoda; class Insecta; order Diptera; family Syrphidae; genus Melanostoma; species Melanostoma mellinum. Next base: position 175,344,825 of record OU612060.1, read on the forward strand.
TCAAACTGAGTGTTTTTTGAGTCCTGAGGCTGACCTGAGTTTGCCCTCAATTCGCCCTAAGTTTTTGCTGGAGCGAGTTGAGGGCTGTCAAATGGTATGTTTTTTATTCAAATGACAGGGATGTGTGCCTGTGTGGTGATTTTGTGGTTTATCAGTTTTGTTTTGACAACTCATAGGGTTGTCAAGGAAACCTGGGTCAACTCTGGGAAAAGTTCAACGAACGAACCTAATGTTTTTCAAAAACCGCTTTGTGGCGACCACAGACCACAGGGCTCCAACGAACAAACCTTTAAGATAAAAAAATAAAAAATAGGGTGCAGGAGCCCCAGGGCTTAGCGCATTTCTCACAACCATATCCTCAGAGGGAATGGAGGAGACCTACAATTTTCTGCCGGTTCCGAACGACTAATCGAGACAGCGCTTTTCATGGCAATGAATTTACTAACGGAGGACTTGTTAATTCCTCGCGAATATCGATACGGATTGAAAATCATTTTTGCCTCTGTTGGGATTGGAACCACGAAACTTTGGGTTAACAGGCGGACATGCTAACCATCACTTCACGGGTCAACGAACAAACCTTTGGTCCTTGTTAAGTCTGCTCTGTTTATTTGGAAACTAGCTGAGCCGCCCGGCTTTGCTCGGGTCTGTAGTTTTAAAGTTCCCGTTCTCGTTTTTCATCTTAAGTGAGAATGGGGGGATGAAATATAATCTCTTTTACTGTGGGACTATGTGGCATCTTAATGCTGAAAGAATTTTTGAAATCTGTCCAGTAGTTCCTAAGTTTCCGTTCTCAACCCATTCCTGTTTAAATCTTCCGTTCCAGTGGAAATATCTGAATGAAATATAAATCTATGTCACTGAAGGATAATGTTACACCATAGAGTTGAAAGAATTTTCAAGACCGATCAAGTAGCTTTAATGTTCCCGATCTCTTTCCTGTTTCTGATCCTGTCGGATTATAGGGATGAAAAATATAGCCTTAGCTACTCACAAAAGGCAAAGAGGGATAATGTAGCACTCTTAATGTTGAAAGAATTTTTGAAATATCGGTCCAGTAGTTATAAGAAAATTAATTAAGACGAAACACGTTTATTACACGATGAGTGATACAGATAGAGAGAGTTATTATAAGAATAGAAAGTATTTACATAAATTAACATTTTGACATACAACCGAAGGGTTACATTTACATTACACTTGATAGGGTAAACCAACACTCCTCCTTAACCTGAGTGTTACGGTCTAATCCCCATGGAGTCTCGGAATGATGAAATTTTGATTCTGTCCAAAGGTTTAGTAAGAACATCAGCGATTTGATGATCGGTCCTGATGTTATCGAGTTTGATGTTGCCTTTATTAATCGTGTCTTGTACAAAGTAGTGACGAATGTCAATATGCTTTGACCTTGGATGAAAACCACCATTTGTTGCAATCGCGATAGGACTCTGGTTGTCACACAGTATTAGGAGCGGCTGCTGTCGTTTACTAAGCTGATGTTTCAGTCCATTCCACCAAAGAGCTTCTTGGACGGTGGCGGAAAGGGCCATGAATTCAGCCTCACATGATGAAAGAGCCACGGTGCTTTGCCTTTTGGAGCACCAAGATATAGCTCCACCTTGAGCTATAAAAACGAATCCGGTTGTAGATTTGCGGTCGTCAATATTTGATGCCCAGTCCGCATCGGTATAGCCAACGATGTCATCATGTCCACCTTTGTTGAATCGAAGTTTCAGTGATGATGTTCCTCGCAGATATCGTAATAGATGCTTCACGGCAAGCCAATGACGGGGTCCAGGATTTGAATTGAATCGGCTGAGACAGTTGACAGCAAAACATATGTCTGGGCGTGTACATTGAGAAAGGTACATTAGACAGCCGATGGCTTCTTGGTATGGAATGCTTTTCATTTCTTCAGCTTCTTCAGAATTATCTTATTTATTCATCTTCTAAGCACGGTTTTTCACTTGAGTTCATGGGAGTTTTCACTGGATTGGCATTTTTCATGTTGAACTTCTCAAGAATCTTTTCAATATATTGCTCCTGGTCCAGTGCAATCGATTCTTGGCTGTAGGTTATGCGCATTCCGAGCACTTGCGTTGCTAAACCAAGTTCCTTCATTTGAAACACTCTATGTAATTCATATTTAATCACTTTTAATTGTTTCTCGTTGTTTGTAAAAAACAAGAGATCGTCAACATATACTGCAACGAAGAGTATTATATGTTCGTCTGTTGAATGGTATACGCAATGGTCATATTTGGATCTCTGTAGTCCTAAAGATTGGAGTACAGCGTCTAATTTTTGATTCCAGACTCTGCTGGACTGTTTAAGGCCATAGAGAGCCTTATTCAATCGACAAACCATGGAAGGGTTATTTTTGTCTTTGTACAATTTGGGTTGTTCCATGTAAATCTCTTCTGTGAGTTGTCCTTGCAAAAAGGCTGTGATGGCGTCCATTTGTGAGATGTTTAATCCAAACTCAGCAGCCAAGGCAAAAAGGTAGCGCAGCGAACTGTGACGAACGACAGGGGAGTACGTTTCGTCGTAATCTACCCCCTTTCGCTGTGAGTAGCCTTTTATCACTAGCCTTGCCTTATAGCGATCAATTTGTCCAGTAACATCGAGCTTAGTGCGTAAGACCCATTTGCACTTTATTGCTGTTCGGTTCCTTGGTAACTCTTCCAGCGTCCAGGTGTCGTTTCCAATTAACGACTGCATTTCTTCCTCCATAGCTAGTCTCCACATATGCGCATCTGGTCGAAGCATTGCTTCTTCAGGAGTTTCTGGATCATTCTGTTTAAAATCAGGAGCAGTAAATGGAACTTTTTTAAGATTTTCATTTTTAGGGTACTTGCCTTGTAATGTGCGCCTCACATCGCTGGGCTTAGACACATTCTGGTTCGTAACCAAGTTTGGTCGATTCTGGTGCGATGGAGACGCGACAAGTCCTGAGAAACCATGAAGTGATTCCATTTCGTCCAATGAACTCTCCATCGTATGCTGTGGTGACATGTTAAACTCTGGATTTTCGCTATTTTGAGGGTTAGAAAATGAGGAAGAATCATCGTTTTCTAAAACAAAATCATTGTACTTGCCTGGTATTTTGCGCTCCCTTTCGCAGCGCCTCAACACCTGCTGCTGCAGTGGGTTAGAGTTAGATTGCTGAGGGAGCGCAGAAATATCTGCTTCATCTGACGTATCACTGGAAATAGCATCTTCAAAAATGCTTGTATCGATCAGCTGCGACTCGTCTTTCTCGTCGTCGATCTGGTGCATAACAGGTTCTGCAACAATTTTTTCGGCGACCTCGTGATGATGAAATTTAACCTGAAGTGGTTTTGACTTCTCTGATGTTAAAGTTTCGGCAACGCTGGAGTCTTCGTTGATGAAGGAAACGTCTCTGCTTTTGAACACACAATTCTTTACTGGATCGTAAAGACGGTAGCCTTTTGTGTGCTCGTCATATCCGACAAGAATGGTTTCTTTGGCTTTTGGATCCCATTTTCTTCGATTGGCTTTTGGGATGTGTGCCATCGTCGTAGTGCCAAACACTTTAATGTGTGCTAAGTTGGGTACTTAACCACTCCACGCTTCTACCGGTGTCTTGCCTGTTCCCTTTGACGGCGACCGGTTCAGGAGGTACACCGAGTATCCAACAGCTTCGGCCCAAAATATCTTAGGCAATTTGGAATCAGCGAGTAAACACCTTGCCTTTTCAACAATCGACCGATTGTTTCGTTCGGCCAGGCCATTTTGTTCCGGAGTGTGCACATTACTTGTTTGGTGATGAATTCCATTTTTTTGAAGTAAGTCTTGGAATTTTTTGTTTAAGAACTCTTTTCCGTTATCAGAACGTAGGGTTTTAATCTTATGGCCACTTTGATTTTCTGCGAGCGCACGGAAATCTTCAAATTTTGACAGCACTTCCCAATCCATTTTTGTTTTGAGAAGATAAAAAAAAATTTTTCGTGATTTGTCATCCACGAAGGTCAGGAAATACCTATTTCCACCAAGCGATGTATTTTCCATCGGTCCACAGATATCTGTGTGGACGACCTCAAACAGCTGACTGGCTCTGCTGCCGCACTTGTTGAACGGCAACCTCGTCTGCTTTCCGATAGCACAAATTTTACAATCTTTTTCAGTTTTATTCATGAAACTGATTCCAGTGGCCAGTCCACTGTTCAATTTGTCTAGACTTTCTTTGTTGAGGTGACCCATTCTTCGGTGCCATAGCTCTTTGGAGCTTTTCGATCCCTACGTAAACGCAACATCTTTGGACGGTTCTGTGTCAAGTTTAAACAGGTCATCAACGTTCGTACCAGTTGCTATCACTTGATTTTTCGAGTTTTTAACTTTGACACTTTTATTGTTGAACTCCACCGTGTGTCCCTGCTGGACGATGCGACCGACTGACAAAAGGTTGACTGATAAATCAGGGATGAATTTGACGTCGTTCACTTTGAGTGCTGACGAACTGCATGCTGGTCTCAGTGTAGTCGTACCACTACCTTTTACCTGCATCTTGCCACTGTTTGCCGCAACCACTGTTCCACCATCCACACGAAGCTCATCAAACAAGTTTTTGTCGAAACTCATATGTGATGTGGCCCCCGAATCAAAGTACCATGCGTCTCTTTTATCCTGTGAACACGCTGCGGAGGCGGACAAAACACAACTTAAAGCTTCGGAATTTTTGCTTTTATTTGTTTGACCTTGGCTTTTTCGACAGTTCTTCGCAATGTGACCAAAATTGTTGCAGATTCTACACCTGGGACCTTTTTTCTGATGTTTTGATTGCATATGGCGACCATATGTGTGAAATGCCGATGAGACTTCGCTACCAGGTCGCACATCTTGCAGCAATTTTGTTTTAATAACATCACCATTTATTTTTGTATTCGAATTTTCCAAAGCCATTATCATATCATAGACGATAAACCAGCGAGAAGCAAAGAGCCAACCCACTCTTCATTGATAGGAAAAACCAATACCATTTAGCGATTGAGCTGTAGTTATGATCTCCTTTACAAAAATATCCATGGAGCCGCAATTAGCAAGGGATGTTGTAATTAGCCAAAAGTGCTACCCGACGCGTTAACCCACTATCCTCGTAGGCACTTGCTAGCTGTTGCCACAACTCCTTCGCCCTATTTGCCCCCTGAATGTGGACGTAGCACAAGGGATCCATCATTAGTGTTAATTTGCTTCTTGCTTTTCTGTCTTTCTCGGGATCCATAGCCGTTTTAGGACTTCCATCTGCATCCAGCTCATAGGCAATTGTAGTTGTCCAGAGGTTGTCCAGATCCAAGAATGCCTGCGCCGTGATTTTCCACGTTGGGTAGTTTTCCCTAACTCGCAGTCTGTCAATGGAAATGCTACCACTTGCTTCCGATTTAAACATTTTACCTTTTTTTTTTTTTTTTTTTAATTTAATACAAAAAATACTTGAAATTTTATTTAATTAATCGAATTATATTAACAAGAAAACTTTTCTTTTATTTTTTTTTCGATCTGGGCCCATAACCTATAAATTAATTAAGACGAAACACGTTTATTACACGATGAGTGATACAGATAGAGAGAGTTATTATAAGAATAGAAAGTATTTACATAAATTAACATTTTGACATATAACCGAAGGGTTACATTTACATTACACTTGATAGGGTAAACCAACAGTAGTTGCTAAGTTTCCATTTCGAACCCCGTTCCTGAAGGAGTCTTCTATTCCTGTGGAAATATGTGAATGAAATATAAATCACTGAGGGATAATGTAACATCTTAGAGTTGAACAAATTCTTGAAATCGGTCAAGTAACTTTATGGTTCCCGTTCTCGTTCCCATTTCTGTTCCTGTGGGATTAAAGGGATGAAATATAGTTAAGGTTACTGATGAAGGGAGATAATGTAGCACCCCTAGTGCTGTGGAGTAGTTTCTAATTATCCGTTCCCAAAACCGTTCCTGTGGGAATATGGGGATCAAACCTTGACAGGAAATAAGTTTAAGTGCCAGGTGGGGACATAGCATTGAAAGTGTTATAAAAAAAAAAACAATAGTTTAATTATTAGACTTTTGGATTGTAGGCGACTTAGCAGTCTCTGATCCTAGTTATTGGTTTCAACATTGTGCGCAGAAAAGTGAATGCTGCGCCACCGCATTCTTCCGGTCCATAACATTGTTAAATCGCGTTTTACTATAGTTTCTATATACAATGATAAAATCCCCAAACGTTTGCCGTTCTGACGTCATTTTTACGTCATAATTTATTGCGTTCATCATCTGAACACCCTTTTTGGACAGTCCGCGCATGTACGCGAATGGTTTGCGTAAGATGTGGGACAGCAGGACCGCTTATAAGTGTGCGGTTTTTTGCATGTCGCCTGAATACCCTCGCACATTTTTCGTTCTCGCAATCATACGACAATACGACAACGCAAATGTGTGAAAAAAAAAATTAAATGAGCGAATCAACAGAACACGAAACAGATTTCAAGGATTCACAGCAAAATAAATCACGCGGCACAAGGAAATCAAAATCTTTTCGACTAGCGCAGCACAACTGGACACTCGATGCAGTTGATGCCTTAATTACTGAGGTAGAGAAGCGCCTTGGATCTGAGATTTGTAGTTCTCCTCCATTCTTCACAATATGGTTGTGAGAAATGCGATAGGCACCCAAGGCTCCTCGCTCTGTTGCACCCTATTTATTTTATTTTATTTGCTCTCAACTAAAGTAGCCCTAGGTTTTTGCTGATGCGAGTTGAGGCAACGAACAGGACTGTCAAATGGTATGTATTTTTCATCAAATGAAAGAGATGTTGGATGACTTCGTGATCAAGGGTTTTTTGAGCCCCTGGATAAAGTTCAACGAATGAACTTTTAATCTTTCAAAAGTTACAATTAATCTCGACGTTGACCTAATAGGAAGAATTGGTTATGATGTGGTAGGTGCATTGAAGATTTTGATGGTTAATAAGAGTAAAAACTTAGAGGAATAAAGAGGAAGAAGGAAATCTATTACTTCTATTGCCTTGTAAATTCTATTTTTTTACATTGTTGCTTTTGTAACACGATATCTATCTGTGCTACACGTGTTCATCTGAATATAAAGCCCTTTGGATCTCACTACCAATAGAACTCTGACCTCCCATACAACAGTGTAAGATCTAACCATCAATCCACATAAAACACTTACCTATACACCTACTACTACTACTAACTACTGTGGCGTATGAGCAATATTTTCTGCCAAACTGAGTGCCTGCCCTGATTGGTTATGCTTATAACGTTATATCGGTTGTTCCTTAGGTCATAGGTTGACGAAAAAATGGACTGGATGCACACGACGAAAACTATCTATCTGATCAATAAAATTTCTGACATTCCGAAACTCAAAATAAATCATTTGAGCGAAGAATACCGACGTATAGACAAATGCATGGCAAATACTTTAACCTTTAGAAACGACCTAAAAAGTGCTGGCAGCAATTTGTTTACGAAAAAGGAAAATCCTAGACCTTGACCGGTTATATCATCAAAAAAAAATTTTTAAAGCTGATAATCACCTTAATGATACACAAATCAGACAACACGTTAGCTGAATCCAACCCTGGGGTAAAGTTCAACAAACGAACTTTCTTAAACAGTGATTTTTGTTTGTCATCATCAAAACAACTTTCACTTTTATTGATATAAACACGTGTTTGTCATTGCTTATCATTTGAACCTTCATAGACCACTTAAACCATGCCAATGTGTGTACTGTGTCATCATCATAAGCTACAAGATAAGACTCCCGATAAACTTCGTCATATCGTACCAAGATTTAAATGCATGGAAGCTAAATCTTCGCCCTAAAGAGCCTCACAACAAAATAAGAGATTCATTTGGGTAAAATGCATAATGCCTCACTTTATTCTCTAGTATATTTTTTAATATAAAAAAGTTCACGATAAATGCTTATTTGACTGTTTCCTCACACATTCCTTACCGATTCTCAATTACTCAGTTCCTTAAGCACGCATCCAGCGATAACTAGTTTTTGAATTTCTGATGTGCCTTCATAGATTTCTGTTATCCTAGCATCGCGATAGTGACGTTCGGCTGCCATGTCCGAAACATAACCCATACCTCCTAGAACTTGTATCGCCTGATGAGAGCAGAAGGTGGCCGCCTCTGAAGCAGCCAATTTAGCCATAGCAGCTTCTTTGGTAAATGATTTTCCATTGTCTTTAAGCCATGCGGAGCGCCAAGTCAATAGACGCGCCGATTCGACACTCGAAGCCATATCAGCGATTTTCTGTTGAATGATTTGTAATTTCGAGATAGGTTTGCCAAATGCCGTTCGCTTGTTAGAATAATCCACTGCCAGCTCGAGGGATGCTTGTGCTATGCCGAGAGCTTGTCCAGCGATGCCAATTCTACCGCCATCAAGTGTTTTCATGGCAATTTTGAAGCCATAACCTTCCTCACCCAGCAGATTTTCCTTGGGGATTTCACAATCTTCGAAGATCAACTGGCAGGTTGATGATCCACGAATACCAAGTTTGTCTTCCTTCTTTCCCACGCTGAAACCTTTAAGACCCTTCGATACAATGAAGGCCGATATGCCCTTGTGTTTGAGTGCTTTCGATGTTGTTGCCAACAGAACCCCCGATTCTGCTTCATATCCATTTGTTATCCATGCTTTGGTTCCATTCAGCACATATCGATCACCCTTCAAAACGGCTGTTGTGGAAGCTGCACTAGCATCAGAACCATTTCCAGGCTCAGAGAGAGCAAAGAAACCAATTTTCTCGCCTGTTGTATATGGAGTTATGTACTCTTCCTTTTGTTTCTGATTACCAAATGCCAGCAACGGTCCAAGATACAATGAATTATTCACGGACATAATAACACCAGCCGATGCACATCCTCTGGAAATTTCTTCCATTGCAATGGCATAGGCGAGAGTATCCAAACCAGTGCCACCTTAATAAATATTTAATTCATAAGTTTGGCAAAATGTAGGTATTCAATAGTCAACAAATTACCATATTCTTCCGGCACAGCAACAGCCATCAAACCAAGTTCACCCATTTTCTTGATTTGCTCCTGCGGATACAAATGCTCTCGATCGAATTTAGCAGCATTTGGGACGAGTTCATTGTCAGCAAAGTCGCGCACAGTCTTCTGTAGCATTTGATGTGTCTCAGAGAGTGCAGACAAGCTAGCAATGTTCCTTTTCAAGTGCGATGCATTTTGGGCTATATTTGGATGAATCCAAAGTTCACTTGTTGATTAAATTGAATTTTGATTCTCTCTTACCTAATCTTGAAGGGATCCTCAAAAGTGATAACATTTTGGTTAGATGTGGTACAGAGTTGGGAGTGATGACGGAGGAAGTTTTGAGATCAAACCAAGGATATTTTTTTACCTATAGTTTTTCTTGACAACAACAGAGTTCACTTCTTGAACCGAAACCACACAGCAACTACAAGACACAAGAACCAAAACCAAAAGGGGTTTATCTTTTTTTTTTTAATTATTTTTATTCAATACAAGTGCAAGAAGACGGCGAGAGAGATGAAAACATACAAGTTGGAGTTGCCATTTGTTTTAGCACGATCGCTTTTGGTGTATAACAGTTTAAGAACGTAGTAGATGATTGATTCAAAATGTGTACCTGCACTGAAAGAAATGGCAGAAGACTTGTTTTAAGGACTTCCCAAACTAAAGCATTGGTTGACAAATGTCACCAGATATTTATGCATTTTCGCTGCCTTGGAGAAGTCGTTTTTTGAATTTAATGTGAATTTTTAAGGTTGCGTTTCTGCGTCAATATTTTGAACAAATGCAATAATAAAGCACGGTTCACAAGGGCTGATGAGCTGCCGCTTCTTATCAGCGTCTGACAGTGACAGAAGCAGGCAGTGCTAGCAGTCTGGTCACACTATCAGCTGCTACTCGCCAGCTTCTCTCAGCAAACTGCTACAGAAAACCATACAAAATTTTTTTTAAACCAATTTATGATATTTGACACAAATTTCGAATAAAAAATTTACCACACAGAACGTGTAGCAGTATTTTTCTATTTTAGCAGCCGCTGCTATTAACCAAAAGTTGAACATGTTCAACTCACGGTTGCCACTTGCCGAAGAAATATGTGTCCGAATTTAAGATATAAATGACCAACCATATAGCTTAATATGACTAAAATAATGATTGACTCCCATGAAGAAAGAAAAGGAATTAAAGCGCTCGTTTGAGGAAATATAGAAATGTCATGATTGGTAAAAGCATCAGAGTCTGCGCCAAAAGTTAAAAAAAAAAAAATCATGCCAAGTTGGAAAACAAAGAACAAACCCAAGTAAAAAAAAGCAAGGAAGAACCGCAGTCTCTTCAGAGGATCTGCAAATACTGCTTTTGCAGATTCAACTTAGACATTGATCAATAACACCATACTTCAGAACTAGAAGAAGTTAGGGTTGCCAAGCTCGTATGTTAGCTTAAATCAAATAAAAATGCAGTTGCGCACGGCTTCGAGAAAATTTTCAAGTCAGCTAGAGATTTTCTTTAAAAAAGAATGCTCCAGCTGCATGATTTAGTTGGGATAAGGAATGTTCAATGAATGGAAAACTTTACAATTGCACAAATGATAGAGAAATACGCCTCCTTAACCTTGCATCTCTTGTCTTGTCTATGTGAACATCTAAGAAGCCCCTACGTCAACAAATTCTTACAGTACTTAGGAGATCATGGAAAAAACACGCGGGTTACAGTATTGACAGAAACAAATCAGTACAGTGTCATGTCTAGTTGCCAAAAAAGAGCCTAGTTTTTCAGTTAAAAAAAATTCAATCACGGAGTCACCACATATCCTGGTCATTTGAAGAAAAACATGACATCACTGTTTGTTACCTGAACCTATCCCCAGCAAAAAACTAGTTTTATTTCTTGGCAAGCTGATGGAAGCCCCAGAGCTAAGAAAAACGCTGAGTTTGGTATTTACGGTAAGTTGAGGTTGTTCAAAAAGAGGCGTTTTGGCTACCTCAGAACAATCCCTGGTCTTGAACGAACGAACTTATTAATGCACTTTTTACATCAAACGATTAGAGAACTGCTTCAAGTATAGATTTCATTTTTGAGAACCTAAGACCTCAGGTGTTTTTCATATTTCATTCCGTTGAAAAAGTGACTAACAATAAAAAATGACCATGTGACCAAGTAAAAAAATAATGACCAAATTGGTCATAAATGACTAAACTGGCAACCATGGTTCAATTTTGCCAGCCGCTGCTAATTATTCGCCGGCTGGCTACGAGTTTGGTGAATTTCGTGGTCACTCAAAGCTGATCAGCGGCTGCTGGTAGTGGCTACTCGATTAACTTAATTTTGACAACTGATTTTGCAGCTGCCGTGACTGCAAAAACGCTTTTACTATGGAATTCTTTTATTTGAACTAACTTCTCTACGATGCCTCAATTTTTTGTGACAAGTCGAACGTTGAGTTGACGTCTCTATCAGCCCTATTATCGTAACAGATCGGAACGGAATTCATTCCGATTTGTACGAAATGTAAGATATTTGTATTATGGTAACGTTTCCGATTGCTTAATCGGACATATTTCCGAAAAGAACGAAACAATGCGATGAAAATGTCAAACTCACCGCAAAGCGTCTAGAATTCATGCGATGCATGGCGATTAAATGTGAAAATGGTGGAAACCCATTCGGAATTCATGCGATGCATGCCGATTTATTGGTTTTCTGTTCTATCCGATGTCGCCTACATGCGTCAGTGTTTCTTTTAGGAAATGGATACCATAAACAAAATAAATGTTACGATCGGAACTTCTCTACGATCGTATGTTTCTCCGATCTGTTACGATGATAGGGCTGTATGCCTCACTTTTAACTTAATTTTCACTTCAGAGTTTTCTACACTCTTTACGGAAACAACCCCGAAACTCACTAAAATTTCTGTATCTTAAATTGATTTCAAACCAGCTGACAATAAAATAAAAACCGATGGTCCCCGAGCGTATTTCCAACTAAATGTAACTTGAAGGCAAATTACACTAACTTCCACGTTGCAGTTGATTCTCTGGTTCCAATTGACGAAACTCACCAAAATGATTACATTCTTCAACAAATCGACCGCAAACTGGTGCAACAGAAAAGGAAAGCAGGAAAACAGTGACTTTATTCGCACGAAATTTCAACAAATTGACCAATGTGAACTTCGTTTTTCGATACCGATTGCTACTGTATAACTAGATTCGTTTATACTAAAATGAAAAATAACACATCACTAGAATACCATTATAACACATTCCAATGAACGAATTCCTTTCCAACCAAAAAAGAAAACTTCCAGTTGTCACAAATGAAATGTTTCTATTCCCAAGTGCAATCGTGTCGTATCAAAATAAAGAAAATATTTTTTAAAATACACAATCAACGATATCCCAACAAACATAAATTCAAAAAGTGCATTTATCTATCTAAATTAATTTATAAACTTTCAAGTTTAATCAATTTTCAGTGAATTAAACTTCTTGATTTGTAGTTAAAAGCCAATTAACAAAACAACTACAGTGCTCCCACCTCACCCGTCAGAAGAACATTCACAACCAAATTATGTTGTTTTTCAATTATTAAACCACACCACCACTCGAACTTTTATTTATTTGTCTTCTCTTTTGTATTTGGAAACGCTTCAAATTTAGAAAAGCGCACTTTTATTTTCGGTATACATCCCAAATAATAAACAGGTAAGTTTTATTGAAATTCATTACTAATTACGTTGACTGTGTTATTGAAATGTTTCCAAAAGAAGAAATCGTTGCCACCCCCAAGATTTATTAATTTTTTTTCTTTGGGTAGGTATTCTCGAGTGAGGGCTGGGTCTTGTGTGGGGTAAAAATAAGAGTAATTTGCAAATACAAAATGAAATGACAAAAAAAGGAAGGAAGAATAAAAATAATAAACTTTTGTGTTGTATGATAATTATGTATGTGATTAGTGAACTCGTTTAGACTGAACTCAATGCTAAACAAAATCAATTAACATTTTATCATCCCAGGGCTCTTAGTTGGGTTACTAAACTAAGCGAAAGCAGAGACATAGTTACTAGCTGCTGTTTTGTAGCAGCAGCCATCAAATGCACGACAGCGATGCTGGGGATCCCACACTTAATTTGCATACGTTTCTCATCAAGCGTTCGATGTTAAATAAGAGATTTGAACAGCAATAGCAAAGACGACGGCTATGATAATTGAACTTATTAACAACCTCCAGATCAGGAATTCTTCTTTATCCACAAACAAGGCTGCTGTTCTTCTTCTTTTTCTTTTTTATTGCAATATGTTTTCTTTTGATAAGATATAAATGGATTACGTTGTGTTTTGTATCTTGTAAGATAACGCACAATGTTATTGAAGAGCTCCTCTTAGTCATGACGAAAATATCGTTTCAATGACTAAAGTTTCGCCAAACCAACTGGATACAGATTTTGAGTGACCTTTGTCTCAGACTCTGGCTAGTGTCCAGAATGTTTTGTTTTATTTCAACATGAATTTTGAATAAAAATACACACTCCCCCTTTCTTGAACGCAAATTAAAATTAGTAAATTCTATTTAAGAAAAAACAACGTTTCACGGTCAGATCTGTCCGAAGTGAATATACTACACTCAAATATTTGTTCTTGGTTAATTTATTTTGGAGCAAACGATGACGAATGTTTGTTTTTATTTACGCTGTTAGTGGAATGTAACGATGAGTTACTCCGAAGTTGTTGACTTATTGTTATGAGTTAACTGGTTTTGTTCTGAAGCGGTAGGTACCTACTTACTTTATGTAGAAAAAGTGTAATTGTGCGTTTGATTGAGTTGTTCAATTTATGACTTGAAGTTACAAAGGGTTTAAGTGAGTGTTTTATTTATTTATTTACACTTAGTACAAGCAAGCAAAACTTAAATCTAAAATAAAAAATATATTCAAAAGCAAAATGAAATCAGAAGGGTTCAGTTCATTGTGAGTAGGATGCAAGAGATTTACGGAGGGTTGATTTAGAGGTATGGAGGAGGAGGCAAGATTATTGAACTGATGGATGCTTTTGATTGCAGAGCCTTAAATGGAAGCTGCGATGGAGACCCTAATGGTGAATTTACCTTTTTGTGTGGAACGCCGTGTTCTGTGATTGACTATTGCTTTATTGCTGGGACCTGGAATTCACTGATACTAGTATTCAAAATAGGGTCACAAACATTATCCGATCACATGCCCTTAGAAGTCATGGTTAAAGTACCAAACACAGATAATAACATACGAACTGATGAAAAATTCTGAGCTTAGATACTACCCAAAATGTGTTGGAGTGAAAGAAACAGTCACTTGTATCAAATTAATTAAAATTTACAACTGGAAATCTTAACTAGAACAAATTCAACCGTTTTTTTTTTTTTTTTTTATGTTGGAGGTTTTTAAAATACCAGCTGAAGCACTCAGACCTAAATACCGGTCCATTGTACTACCAGATAGCAACCTTCTATTTGTTATAGCTTTCCAGATGTTCGGAGAAAAGCCAAAAGACGCTGCCATGATAAGGAGCCTAAGTTACCAGCTCTCACCATGTCTGCGCCGAGTATCTGTAACCTCATGCGAGAAAAAGCAGGACATTCACAGAGGAAGTGCTCTGCGGTGTCCTCATCTTCTCCACAAGATTCACAGAGTGTGGTGTCGCTTAAGCCTAACACGTTTAAATGCTTGGCAAAAGAGAAGTGCCCGCTGGCAACGCCAATAAGCTTTCTACAGTCTTTTCTGCTACGAGCTAGCAGAAATGTTGCAGTCTTCTTACTAACGTTGGGGAGCATGCGCTTGGTTTGCCTGCATCCAATGGAGGCATGCCATCTACGATTTTGCTCTTCACAGATCCAATCGTTGATTGAAGCTCTCACTGAGGATGCTGGCAGACCTAGCGACGGTTCAGGTCCTGAAAAAGCTGTCTGAGATCCCTGCCTAGCAAGTTCATCGGCGACTTCATTTCCAGTTATGCCGTGATGGCCCGGAACCCAAATGAGACTCAAGGAATTTAATCTTCCGATCGCATTCAGAGAGCTCTTGCATTCCTGGATCACTTTCGAAGTGGTTAGAGGGTTGAGAAGGGCCTTAAGCACAGCTTGGCTGTCGCTGCAAACACAGATACTTCTCCCCGTCCATCCATTGTTCGTTACGTGGCTCAAGGCCATAAGGATATCATAAGCTTCCGCTTGGAAAACGGATGGGTATGATCCCAAAGATGAGTGCAGTCGTATGTCGTCGTTCTCAACAAAGGCACCAGCACCAGAACCCTCGGCGGTTTTGGAGCCATCTGTGAAGATACGATAACAGTTCTTTCCAGGCTCAGATTCTGGGGTGAACCAGTCCTGAACCGAAGGAAAGTTGACTGAGTAATTTTGACGCAGTTTGAGCCTTGGGATCATCGTGTCAGACGGCATATCCATTAGACGTGAGTCAAAAGATATGCTGCTTGCGAGTTCCTCAAAGCTCCAGTGCGAATTGTGCCAGAGACCACATCGCTTTAAACGAGAAATGGTCTTGAGAGTACACCCTATGATGTAAGTATCAAGGGGAGGAAGATTCAACAGTGCGTCGAGAGCAGCTCCCGGTGTGCTGGGGAAGGCCCCCGTAACACCCAGACAAATTGTTTTTTGAAGTTTGGCAAACGAGGCAATAACGTATTTACGAGAGAGCTTATTCCACCAAACAACTGACGCATAGGAGATGATTGGTCTTATCATAGCCGTATAGATCCAAAGGACCCTTTTCGGTGAAAGACCCCATGTCTTGCCAAAGGCTCCTTTACATTGCCAGAAAACTGACAGTGCTTTAGTAGTTTTAGACTCGACATGTTTTGACCAAAGAAGTTTGTTATCCAGGATTACTCCAAGATGTTTGACTTCATTTGAAAAAGGAATGTTGACGCCTTTAAGCGTAGGGTCAAACCAGTCAATTTTCTACGTCTCGTGAAGAGGACAACCTCGGTTTTAAGAGGATTGACGGAGAGACCGTTTCTAACACACCAGGTGTCAATCATTCAACCGTAGACACTGAAGTTTTGCACCTGCAAAACCAAACGCAGCAAGCACGACCGGAAGGAATAAGCAAGATTGGTTCGACAATGACTTCAAAAGGGCGAGACAGAAATCGTTTGCACTTCTCAAACTACTCAGGTTACACAACTCTGAACTATTTAAAATTATGTATGCGAAATCAAACAAAGAATACAAAAGGCTTTGCCTCACAAAAAAGACTGAATTCGAGCAACAAAAAATAAATGCGATAAGCTGCGCTAGTCCTTCATCTGACTTTTGGAAGGCTATAAACAATTGAATGGGAGGAAACATGTCATTGCTCCAAGTTTAGACGCCCAACAATTGAAACTCCATTTCAGAAACCTGCTTAATACTGAACAAGTATCATTAACTCACCAATACGATGACGATGTCTTAGACGCACCATTCACATTAGAAGAAGTCAAAAATGCTATTAAATGTTCAAAAGATAACAAAGCCCCAGGAGAATACCGAGTCCAGTATGAGTATTACAAAAACTGTATATATATAAAAACTGCTATATCATTTCCTCTACACAAAAAAGGTGACTATAATGATCCACAGAACTACAGAGGAATATCCTTTCTCAATACAAACGCTAAATTATTTGGTGCCATACTTTATAAACGGCTCACCCACTGGGTAAATGAGAGGAGAATACTGCATGAATTTCAAGCTGGGTTTAGAGAAGGTTACTCCACATTCGGTCAAATTTTTACGCTTGTGAATATTGCTGAGATATACATGAAAAGGAATAAAAAGTTGTACACTCTGTTTGTAGACTTTCGTGCAGCTTTTGATTCCATACCACGAGAAACACTTATCTATAAACTATACTCGATCGGAATCTCAAGCAAAATGATAAACATATTAAAAGGCTTATATGAAGATAACTCAGCTATGGTATGGGATGGCAAAAGAGTCTCAGATGAATTCTCCACCACGATGGGCGTAAAACAAGGATGCATTCTGAGTTCTTTGTTGTTTTTCCTGTTCATCAATGACTTAACTGATAGTATTGGAGAAGGTATCAAAATAGGTACAACAAATATGCATTTATGTTTGCCGATGACATTGCCATCCTTTCTGAAAACGTCACCAACATGCAGCTTAAGTTAAACAGACTGGCACTGTACTGCCGAAAATGGAACTTGTTTGTTAATCTAACAAAAACGAAAATGATGATATTCAGAAATGGTGGCGGGACACACTCAAGAAACGAACAATGGAATTATGAAGGAGATCCAATAGACGTTGTAAGAGAATATAAGTATCTGGGTATTTTGAACACAGCAAACTTTAATATGAAAAAGCATTTTGAAACCAAATTATCTAAAGCAAAACGTGCAATTGGCTCAATATGGAATAAATGTATTGGTAATAAATATTTAAACCACTCTTCGAAACAAAAAATCATCCATGCAACTGCAACATCTATCATGATGTATGGAACTCAAGTATGGGGATATCTATCATTTTCTACTGTTGAGATCTTTAATAGATATTGTATCAAAAGAGTCTTCAAACTTCCAAACAGCACACCAAATTACATGATTCACTTGGAGACAGTAAAGCCACCAGTCTTTTTGGAGACGCTCAAATTGCATTTCGACTACGTGTATAAAGTTAAGGAAATGAATGAGAGAAGACTACCAAAAATCGTACTCTCCTACATACTTACAAGGAAAAGTAATTGCGTTAAGGAATGGGAAATCATTGCAAGAAATTGTGGGTTGGTTAATTTCGAAAACTTCGAACAAGTAACAGTTCGTAAAAATACGTTCTGTAAAATTATTGAAAAAACAGGTAGTCTACTCTACGACTCATTTGTTAATGAAGTTCAGTCATCACAATATCGCATGTACTACAGCAAACTCAAGTACTATCTGCAGGAAAAAACTTATTTTGTGAATACAAATTCCATTGAAAAAATAAATGTAATATTTAAAATACGAGGAGAGCTCACTAACCTGAACTTCATACCACATCCAGCTGACCTGCCTATTGAATGTAGCCTTTGCAATCTTAAAGAAAAAGAAGATGTGTTCCATTTCATTGCGAAATGCTCAATATTTTGTGAGCTAAGAAGGATATACTTTGGACCAAATACTCTGGAGATGGGAGTGGCTTTGAATATTTTGAATGGTTACCGTGGATGGGATCTGCTTTACAATTTCATCGTAAGCTCATTGCGCTACAGAGCCCTTATAATTGAAGGCAATTTAAAAAAAAAAAATTTTACTTGTATTTTGTTGAAATTTAACTTGAAGCTAAATGAATGAACGTCAACGGCATAACGCCAAACCATTTAGGCTATAAGATATTTCTCAAATGTAAATATGTATAATTATTAGAACGAATATTTGGTCAGTAAAAATAAAAAATTGTGGTACCCGTGGTGCGATGGTTAGCATGTTCACCTGCTAATCCAGAGGTTCGAGGTTCGAATCCCAGCAGAGGCAAAAAATGTTTTTCCACGGGTATCGCCTTTCGCGAGGAATTGGCAAGTCCTCCGTTAGTAAATTCACTGCCATGAAAAGCGCTTTCTCAATTAGCCGTTCGGAACCGGCCCAAAATTGTAGGTCCCCTCCATTCCCTCACAAGGTTTGGTTGTGAGAAATGCGCTAGGCCCAGGGGCTCCTCGCTCTGTTGCGCCACCCTATTTATTTATTTATTTATTTTAAAAATAAAAAATAAAAAATAAATAAAATAAAAATTTTGAGGAATGGAAATCGAACAGATTAAAGGAATCATTGACATTACGTAACATACGTGACATAGGGTTGTAGCAACTATAATTCGTACGGTGATAGGAATTCGGAAAGGGGGAACAGTCCTTAGATTCCGTGAATACTAACGTTGAGGTCTAAATTATTTTTGTGACACCAAACTGAGAAAATGTCTACATTATCTTGTAAAATACAAGATTCAATGGGGGATAAAATACTTCTAAATATTTTCATATCATCCGCGTATATCAAAACGTTACAATCAAGGATTTTAACAACATCATTAAATCCTAAAATAAAAAATAATGGGCCAAGATGGCTGCCGTGAGGAACACCAGAAGGTGCTATGAAGGTATTGGAGAGAGATGATCTGAAGCAGACTACATTTTTTCTCTGAGTTAAATAGGGACAAACCCAAGAAATAAAAAGCGGGAGAAAGCCTAGGATTTTCAATTTAAAAAATATGATTTTATGTGTCATTTTGTCGAATGCTTTACTAAAAACAGTAGCAATAACATTAACTTCATTTCTTTTCTCTAAGGTACACAAGGTATGGGAAACAAAATCCACTAGATTGGTCGTAGTTGACCTACCAGCTAGAAAACCATGTTGTTCAGGAGCCAAAATAGATTTACAGTGGAAAGAAAGTGTATCATAAATAATGCTTTCGTACAGCTTTGGTATACAGGACAGTTTGACTATGGGACGATAGTTAGACACATCATTCTCTGGTCCTTTTTTATGGATAGGGACTATATATAATATTTTCCAGAATGTTGGAAAAACACCTTGTGAAAGTGATAGCTTGAAAAGGGCTGGAAGAGGTTGGATAAAAATGCTCGAACAGTTTTTCAGGACAATAGCCGGAATTCCGTCTGGTTCAGATAATTAATTATCCTGGAGTTTATCTATATTGTTTTTGAATATGGACGGGAGAGTATCCAATGTGTGAAATGAGGTTTGTGGAGAGTTATTTAGATATTGGAAATAATGAAAATCCACTTCTACCTCGCAATCACTAAATGACTGGTTAAAAAGGATTGCAATCGTTTCAGGGTCTGATGATGAGTTGTTGAGGAAGGGTACCCGTCAGATTTTCTTTTGATGTTTATAAATTCATTATAATAATTGAAGATTGCATTTGAAGAACATATTCGTTATAGAGACGTGTACTAATCAATAGTGAAGCAACTTGTGATGACGACATCAATCATCGAGTAAGCGTAGGGTGGATGAAGTGGCAAGAAAACTCCGCTATCTTCTGTGATCGAAAAATGCCCCCCAAGTTGAAGGGAAGACTCTACACAGCAGTTGTCCGTCCAGCTCTGACATACGGTTCACAATGTTGGACAATGTACAAAAAGTATGAGAGCAAATTGACGGCAGCCGAAATGAAGATGCTTCGGATGACAGCAGGAGTAACAAAGCTTGATCGAATTAGAAGTACTAAGATCCGTGGAAGCCTTCATGTCAAAAGTACCATCTTGGACAAAATTCAGCACGACCGGCTCAGTTGGTATTGTCATGTTCAAAGGAGAGATCCACAGAACCCCGTCAAAAAGGCAATATCGTACAACGTTTCAACAAATTCGCGACGAAAAAGAAAAGGCAGGCCAAAACACTCCTGGTACAAGCAAATGCAAAAACAGCAGCATTTGGTTGGCCTCAGACATGGAACAATCCAAAACCGGGAGGCTTGCCGACGCTTTCTGAGGTCAACGCGGCGTACCCCACAGGCGGATCACTAGTGTGAAGCGGAAAAGTGGGAGAGTTGTGATCGCTTCAAGATCACTACTCGTAACGCCGGAAATGAAAAAGAAGAAGAAGAAGACGTGTACTAAGTTCAGAAAACTGTGTAAAAACGTACAAGAAAACTTGGTAGTCGTCTACTGATTTTGAAAGAAGATATTTTCTCCATAAGTTATTCCTCAGATTGCGAAGTGACCGAAGATCTTTATTATACCAAGGTGGGGAAGAGGAGTAATTTTTACGAGGCATAAAAGGAACAGATAGTGCAAAACATTTTTGCTTAAGATCTTAAAGCTTCTTCGTAAAACTTTGAAGTAAATACCCACTCCCACACACAACTCACAGAAAAGTTAATATTCTTTTGTCGATGACAAAAAATTTATGGATCGGAAAAAGCCTAACTATTCGAGTACTTTTTACATATCAATAAACGGTAAGTAAGGATAGATTTACATGGATTTCTTAAAAAAAGGACATGCCAATTGCGCTGGTCTGAGTGGAAACAGTTATACATACAACATACTTCTTGTAAAATTGAAACATTGAAACATTCAATACAAAAAAGGAATTGAGGGAATTGAAATGAGAATTTTGGTTTCCTTATCGTCCAGCGCTACTTTTGTTTGGTTTTAAAATAAATTAGGTATCACTTTTACTAATTAAAAATCCGTACTCCACGGACGGATCAGTAGTATGATGCACAGAAGTGGATGAGCTGTAATCCCTTTGAGATCACGACGCTCTTACTTACTTACTTATTTACGTGGGCATTACAGTTCGGGAAGAGCGTGGACCTCAACCAACATCTTTCGGCAAAAATTTGGAATTTGGTGGAGTGCTCTCCAGTTTTGCATTCTAAGTCGGTTGAGGTCTGCTTCAACTTGATTGCGCCACCTTAAACTTCCGTCTCCGCGACCTATCTCCAATGTGCTTTTTAAAACCTGTCGATGGTTGCTGGTGATGGAGGACCGTTGAAGTCTACCCGCTCTACATGTCCCAACTCCCAACCATCGTCTTCTAATGTCGCAGTATAGCTAGTTGTTGTATCATCTTTTCCACACATTGTCTTCGCATGCGGTACCAAAAATTATTCCAAGGGTTTCCTCGTCCGCTTTCGACAAGGTCTGTGATTCTTCACCGTATTGCAGAACTGGGATGATCAAGGTCTTATAAATGGGTACCCTGGTTTTTCTAGAGAGGGCTCATTAACTGGATTTTGGCTGAAAACCTTATCCCTGAGTCTAATTCTAAATACAAATCCGCACCCAAGTAAGCGTTGTTTCTGTTGTCTGTAGCAGTTGCCATAGGAGATGTCATAGTTCTTCGTCTTCTTTATGTCCGGTTCATTCCATCTCACCTCTTGGATGGCGGTTATGTCTGCCTTACAGTAGTTTAGGTCCTGGGCAGCACGCAGTGCATTGAGCGTTCACATGTAGATCCGGAGATTTTTTTTTTATTTTCCCTTTTTATCCGAAGCTGTTGTACTTGAAAAAAGAAAAACGAGTTTGAACAAACTGAGTCAACCCATAAGCAAGTAAATTTGAACAATCTTATTTGTGAACCAAGCAACTCTGAACAACCCCTATTTTCAAACGAACCAAAGAAGTAGACTTGCTTGCAAGTCAAAATGAGTTTGAATAACATTGAGTTAAGCTGCTTGTGAGCAAAGTTCTTGTGAGTAAAAGTGATCACAAGCAATTTATTCGTAAACAAGCAGTTAGCTCACAAGCAAGCAGTGTGATTGTGAATTAGCAGTGTCTTCATAAGCAAGCAATGTGATCATACCAAAAAGGGTAGTTTATGCCTTTATATGCCTTTTTTTGTTTAGGTATAAATGTTCAACACATTGCTTTTCGATGAATACACTGCCTGCTCATAAACACACTGCCTGCTTGTAAGCACGCTACCTGCTTGTGAACACACTGCCTGCTTGTGAACATTTTGCGTGCTCATGAGTATTTGAATATATTCAAGTAAGTTCAAACAAGTCAATCTGCTTGCAAGTCATTTGCTTGTGAGTGCAATACAGAAAAAATGACATCCTTACTGATTTAGTTTGTTCAGAAGCATTTTTGCTTGTGAGTAAATATGCTTGCGAGCTATTTGCTTGTGAATAGGGGTGGAAAATGATCAAGTCTGAGCGATCTTTGAGAAATTTTGATCTCTGGTCGGAACCATATAATTTTTTCGTGGTTTAACCTCTAGCACAGCTCTCAACCTGGAAGGCTAGGTTCTTTTATGATGCTTTTAAGACAGAAAGGGCCGGATGATACCGGCTTGAGAGCTACCATTGGGACGCCACCATCTCTATTTCAATATCTTGTCTTGGATGGGCCTACAAACTTTTGACGCTTCCGAACGTCTCAGATTTTTTTTAGACTTAGAATATTTAATTCATTTCAAGCCTAACTAAATTAACAATTGAAGTTGATAAGTTGAAAATAGAATAATAGTGTCAATTCTTAACTTGAACGATACAACATAACATCAATGCAATGAATCTTCATACGCTTAGTTTGTTTAATTTGCAAAAATTAATTTGGATATATAATAAACTAATAATATAGGTATGCTCTTTAATACAAATGAATTCAAAATTAAAGAAAAAATATGTTCAAATGATCAAAATCAAAAAAATATATGAAAGTGAAAAAGCTAGAAGAGTGATTCAATACAATCATAACTAACAATAATAACGGGTGATTTTTTAAGAGGTTTAGAACTTTTTTTTTTTAAAAAACACAAAAAATTCGAAAAAATGAATGAAATATTTATTTGAATCGATAGTTTGAACCTTGCAATTTAATGTTTAAAGATAATTTCATGCAAATGTTGACCGCGGCTGCGTCTCAGGTAGCCCATCCGCTGAGTCCAATTTTGGCATACTCTTTCACACATATCGGCCGGTATCTCACGAATGAATGCATGGATGTTGGCTTCCAGTGCGTCAATCGAAGCGGGCTTGTCCCTATAGACATTAGCCTTGACATACCCCACAAAAAATAGTCTAATGGTGTCAAATCGCACGATCTAGGCGGCCAATTGACCGGCCCGAAACGTGAAATTAACTGTTCACCAAACTCGCCTCGCAATTGCGCCATTGTTTCGCGTGCTGTGTGGCATGTGGCACCGTCTTGTTGAAACCACATATTATGCAAGTCAAGAACTTCCATTTCGGGCAAAAAAAAGTTTGTTATCATCGCTCGGTAGCGTTCACCATTGACAGTAACGCTGCAATTCGCATCATCTTTGAAGAAATATGGCCAAATAATGCCGCCGGCCCATAAACCGCACCAAACAGGGACTTTTTCGGGATGCATTGGTAGCTGTTGCAATGCCTCTGGCTGATCTTCACTCCAAATGCGGCAATTTTGTTTATTTCAGTACCCATTCAAGGTCGAGAATGCCGACCATAAAATGGAAGCAGCGCGCCATGAACATTTCGAACCGAGCACGAATTTTGATAGTAAAATTCAATAATTTCCAAGCGTTGTTCATTTGTAAGACGATCCATGGTTAAATTGCAAACCAAACTGACTGGCTGAACACAATGCAGACGGAGCTGCAACTGGAACTGGAACTGGAAGAGCTGTCAAATTATTGAATACACACAAATTCAATAGCGCGAACACAATGCGACGGAGCTGCATACGGAACTGGAATCGGAACTGGACAAGTTGACGAACTTTTAACTTTTGCTGTACAGCAAATTTGACGTTTATGATTTTGAACGAAAAAAAAACATTTTGTGTGTAAATTATTGTGTGACAGCCAAGTGTTACTTTAGTTTTTTGTTTTTTGGTTTTTACTTTTAATTTATAACAATTTTGTGCACCCACCACCTCCTATTTCTTTTTTTATAGTACTTTAAATACGAATAAAACATTCTGATAATTGGAACAAGCAACACAATATCATTTATTTCCTCATCCATAGTAACAATATCAAATTTGTTTTGTTTATAAAATACTCAAACCGATTTTAGAAAATACAAAACGATGTTTCAAATGATGGAAATGTCAAAAGCTGTGCATCTGCATTGTGGGCCGATTAAAATCGAAACGTACAGCAATTTTTGACAGCTCATCCAGTTCCGATTTTGCAGTCCAGCTCCGTTTTTGCATTGCTCGCGTTCTTCGCAACTCCGAAATTTTCGAAACTACTACTGTCAGTCAAGAACGCTATTTAATCTCTGTGTCAGATGTAAAATGGTACTGTGATTAACCTCTCGGTTCTACATAGTTAGTGGTAAAAGTAATTGGAAAACATACTAATTTTTCTTGTTTGAAGTTAAGGAATTCGATTTCCAAGTATTTGTGTAAGGTAGTATGCAAATTAAATTCACTTCAATCAATTTTTATAAGAAAAATTAAAATCATATGCCCTCAAAAATATTTTTTTGTTGCTGATAAATTCACTTTGAATATCAATTTATAAAATAGAATATCCGAAAATCAATATAAAAACAATTTCAATTCAACAAGCAAGCGAAAACTAGTAAAAGAAAAAATAAACCAAGAATACCGAGTAAAGTCCGATTGTCATATACGTTGTTTCCTTGTTTTGACAAGTAAAATCTGAAGTTCAGATTTTCAGCCATGATTTGAAAATCTATGTATGTTCGAAAATCTGAAAATCTGAATGTCATCTGAATTGTCATCTGAAAATCTGAATCTTTTTACAAGGGAAAAGTGACAGAATCTTAAGTTAAGATTTTCGAAGATAGGTGCCAAGAACGCGAGCATTGTGTTCAGCCAGTGAAGCTGTTTGCTGTTTGACAGTGACACAAGGTACTAAACACACGTCAGCTGTCAAAACCAGTGTTGCCAAAACCAAACCAGCTAATGTCGTTTTCTAAAAAATCACCCGTTATAATAAGCTTACAATAAGACTATGCTAAGTAAACCATAACCCACAACCTCATAACTTCAAGATCTTCTTCAAATTTTGCAAAGCAGTCGAATACAGTGTTTGATTCATAAGTTATTGCTATGTCATCAGCAAAGGCGGTTGAAGCCCCGTTTAGAGTGAGTTTAAAAAAGAATAATTATAAACTAAGAAAAATAACTGGCCAAGTACCGAGCCCTGGGGTAGACCATTTTTAAGAACTCTTGGTTCACTTAAGACTCCGTTTATTTTAACTTTTTTGCTTTCTCCCTTTTAAACATGACTCTAACCATTTAAAAGTTTTTCCACGAAAACCATCGTTATATAACTTGCTCAGCAGCAAGTCATGATCAACCATGTCAAACGCTTTTGCCATGTCAATAAATAAGCTCCTTGTTGATTTATTGTTATTGAAGCTACGATAAAGTTGACTATAGACTCTAAAAATTGCATCTACAGTCGACATTCCTGCTCTAAAACCGAACCTGGTTGTTGAAGAAAAATGTATGCTTTTCTAAAAATGACAAAATACGAATTCTCATTAGTTTTTCAAATATTTTTGAAAGTGTAGAGAGTAAGGAAATAGGCCTATAGTCCGCAACGTTTTTTCTATTTCTCTTTTTAAACAGTGGAATAACCTCTGCACATTTCAAATTATCAGGAAAGCAGTCTTTTTTAACCCTCGTTTACAAACCGGCAAAAGTCGTGTCCACCCGAACTGGGGTCCAAATAGACCCCACGATTTTTTCTTCGACATTTTTTTGATTTCTGACTTATATTGTTCAGTTATAGTTCTTCTGGCTATTGTATGAATTGTTTCTAAGTATTATATATAGCAGGGATAAAGAAATTGAAGCAGAGATGTCATTATGCAGGTATGTAGGAGGTCAGCAATAAAATTTTTCAATTTCAAAAACGATGGAAATTGCCTATTTTTGCAAATCTGGGATTCCCGCTTATCCCTTTCGATATGTCTGTTTTACGTAATTACTGATTGTAATATTGATGCATATCAATGTTCTTGCCAGGTCCGCCTATCAAAAGAAAAAAATAGTCATTATTTCACTTTGTTCAGGTAAAAATGATTGAATTTCCCCAATACATGCCAAGCAAGCCTGCCAAAAAACTTGAACTTTAGGTGGATGTATGTAAGCTCAACGGGCTATCCACTGAAGTTTTCTGTCTACACTGGTAGCTCTGACCAAAGTACAGGACTTGGTCGTGGATATGATGTGGTGATGTCGTTGATGCCATCATATTTCAATTCTGGACGCAACCTTACTATTGATAATTTCTTTACGTCGGTGGATTTGGCATTGAAGTTGCTGGATAAGAAGATCACTATTCTTGGCACGATTCGGAAAAACAAAAGAGATTTGTCTAAACCTTTTGTAGCGAAGGAGGTTCTTGATGAGCAGAATGAGCCTGCAAAGGTCAATAACAAAAAGCAGTCCCCTCATCCAAACAAACAAGTGGTATTGCTATCAACACAACATAACTGTGAGAAAGCCACTTCCGGTCATCAAAGTAAGCCTGCAATGATACTGGATTATAACAGCACCAAAGGTGGAGTCGATGTATTCGACCAAATGGTCTCAGTTTATTCATGTACACGCAAAACAGATCGCTGGCCGATGGTTGTATTCTACAACTTACTGGACGTAGCAGCCCTAGCAACTGTTATCATTTTTCAACACTTCAATCCACCTAGAAGAAACAAAAAATTGTACAGAAGTGATAAACTCATCGAACTAGCGGAGGAACTGGTTGAGTCAGAATTGAATAACCGTTCTCAACATGCAACACAATCTGGCATTGGAAAATCTGCAATGGATGCTCGCTCTCTGTATTTTGGGGAGAGTTCAGGAAAAATTACCAACAGTCCCCGAAAGGCTCTCTTGTAAAAGAAGCAGATGCCACCTTTGCCCAAGAGCAGATGACAAGAAAACCAGAACCACCTGCGATGGATGTGGCAGTTGTTGTTGCCCTTGCCACACTAGAACCGTATGTGTTAAATGTCTCCCGAAACTGCCCACAACTTCAAGTTAAATTCTTCTAAACATAAACTAGGCTGCTTTTAAAATAAAATAATTATTTACTAAAAAAAAATATGATTTTTCATAGAATTTCAGTACTGGGGTCCAAATGGACCCCAGTTCGGGTGGACGGGTTCTTTTCACAAAAAAATCGCAGAAAAATCTGTAAACATCTGATAATCGTTTCAACTTAAGAAATGAAAAAAAAATTGAATTTTGTTCACTGAGTAAAAATCCCATTTAAAAAAAATGAAAAACAAAAAAGTTATGAGTGTTCAAACATGCTCTGGGGTCCAAATGGACCCCAGTTTGTAAATTAGGGTTAATACGATTAAACACGAATTTATGTGGCTTTGTAAATTGCTGACAAAAATATCCAAGGCAGTAGAGGGATTACTTTCAGAGTCAACTGATTCCCAGAATTCATATTTTAAACGGCCTCTTAAAAGTACATAATCAACTTTGTAGTTACTTGAGCTCGAAATAGTTTCTAAGTTTTTTATCGTTTGAAACACTTTTGGTATAGAGAGCAATCATCAGTGATCTGTAATTCGAAGATCGTAAACTCTCACGCTAAAAACATAAAGGTTGTTGTTTTGAGATTTAATAAAAATATGATCAATGCAACCCTTTGATGTTTCGGTCACACGAGTTGGTTTGTTTATTAAACTTTCAAGACCATTTACAAATTTATATTTATATCACCCAAAACTAACATTTTTCGATTTATTTAATGAAAGGAGTGAGAAAGCGCTTCTAATGGAAGTTTAACTATTCTCGGAGGACTCGGAGGTTTAATTCCTCTCGGAAGGTAATACCCGTGGAAAAGCAATTTAATTGAACAGGCAGACAGAAGAATGGAAAAAGAAAGACTATACACTTCTTTTTGTTTTGCGTTTTAAAAAATTGATGGAACTTGGAAAACTTACCTCGATACTTTATCCTATAGAAACGATTTACCTACCAGGTTTGTGCTTTTGTTCGCAACACTCTCGGAAAAGACAATTATATCAACTCCAGTTACCTGGCGGCCTTGAACGTCATGGCTAATGCACGAAAATTGTTAAATTTGCAAATGAAACTTTATTTTTTGTCGAATAAATTGAAATCGAAATTGAAATCTAAATCCAAATTTAAAAAATATTTATGAACCGAATCTAAATCACTGTGTTTTCAATTTAGAAGCATTTGGATTTCTTCTTCTTCGTTCTTTAGGGCGGCGACAATTCTGAAGATGGGAAATTGATCTCCAATCCTTCTATGCAGGTTCGCTCAAAACTGTGAAAGTGGCTTCCTATTTTAGATTATCAAGACAAAGTCTTGAGATGTGTTGATTAATTAACCAAATCTTGCGTTCCATTCAAATAGTACTGTCCCCAGACTAAAGTAGAACCACATCCATGCTCGACGTTTGGGTCCACAAAGCCTTGAATCAAAATGCGGAATCAAAAACCAAACCTCATAAAATTTTGCAACTATGGAAAACCAATGAACTTCACATAATATATCAAATTTTAATAAAAAAAATCAATAATAAACACAAACAAGTATAACAATCTAAAGTCAATATGATCGCCTTCATCATCGGTCAGTCCAGGGTTCTTCAATATTGTGGAGCATATTGTGGGTAAGCGTACTGTGGGTATGCGTATTGTGGCACATATTGTGAGTAAGCTCCTGCACTTCCGTATCCACCGCTAGAGCCACCAGCAGCTCCTGCACTTCCGTACCCACCGCTGCTAGAAGAGCATGGAACTGGAGCCAAGTTTGGTTGACAGCTGAACAAATAGTTCTTGGCACATGGAGGTGCTGCATATGATGCAGCTGGTGCGGCGTAGGATTGAGCTGGTGCACCGTAAGATTGAGCTGGTGCGGCGCCATAGCTGGATCCGACAAGTCCCGTCTTCTTATCGGTCATTTGATCGGCCGATGCAATGGTGGCGATGGCAGCCAAAACGAACAAGCAAGCGAAGAATTTCATATTGAAATTGGTTGTTTATTGATGTGTACTATCAAAGGGAAGAACCGAGTAACTGATGAATAAACTTCCCAATCGATATGCCTTTTATAATAAAACATTTTGCGTGAATTAACGCAATTCGTGACCCCAAAAACAAAAAGTGCCAAATTGTCACTATTGGCAAATTGCAATTTTTGTGCTGTAAATGGTAATTTGGTTATGAAAGTTGACCAAAGCACCCATTTTTTTTTGCCAGTTAACAATTTACTCAATACACACGACGAACGTCGATTCGAAAGAAAAACGAAAAGAAGACAGCAACTTTTGTGTTTGGGGGATGTTATGACCCAAGAGAGTTCAATTGCTTCAACTACTGCACAATTCTTAAGCTTTGGATTTGGTTTGAAAATATCTGCTGGAAGTTTGAATTTGGCGAATTATTTCAATTTTTGCTTGCCTATTAGCCGTTAATGCCCCCAAAAGCACAGGTTCAAAGAGGAATGTTATATGGTTTGAGGTAGGAAATAAATTTCATTATAAAATGTCCACAGTTGAAGCTGTCTTCGTTTGCAACTTTTAGAACTCTTGAAAAATTAGAAAGACCTGTCTTTTCTAATTTGATTTTGAACAAGGAAAGCAAAGCGCATGGTAGGTACTATTATAAACTGCAACAAGTGGCCGCAGGAATTCGCGTATTTATATAATTTTTTCTTTGGAATTTAAAAAAGAAGATATTATGTTTGTAGGAGATTTTAATTGAAGAGTAGGAGCAACACAAATTCTTAACCGGAGCTATTAACGGATGAAACAATCGATAGAAT
The DNA here is from genome assembly GCA_914767635.1 of Melanostoma mellinum. NCBI lineage: Eukaryota > Metazoa > Arthropoda > Insecta > Diptera > Syrphidae > Melanostoma > Melanostoma mellinum. Next base: position 175,375,111 of record OU612060.1, read on the forward strand.
TGGAAAAAAGTTGATTGAATTGATCGATTCCATGGGATTAACGGTTTTAAATGGGTAATATAGTGATGGCCATTTTGCATTTACCAGGGGTAGTACCGCATGTTCAACAATCGACTATTGTTTTGTAAAAGAAAAGTGACTTGAACACATATCTGATTTCAGGGTAGATGAGCTGACGTACTCGGATCACTTCCCAATCCGTGCAGGTGAATATGGTGGTGCAACAGGAATTTCTGACATAGCAGAGTTTGCTACCAAAAGATATCGACAAGTACCTGAATCATGTTACCAATCTCATAAATGAAAATGAGCTACAATCCATTAGAGGTTCGGATATACTAACCGCAACTATTACGGAATCAGCAAGACCTCTACAAATTAAGGCAAGAAGTAAGGGTAAACAACCTTGGTATGATTGGGAGTGTGAATCAGCGAGGAAAAAATCTTTTGCCTATCTCCGCCTTGTATAAGAAGAAGCAACTCAAACTACGCAAAATCCATGTATCAAGAAGCAAATAAAAAGTATATAAAACCATATGCGCAGACAAACAAAAAGCATATACACTTAACCCATCAACATTGCTGGCGAACATCAAAGATAGTCGATCTTTCCGGAAGACTGCGAAAATGCTCAACAAGGCATTATTCACAAAAGGAATCAAAGTGGAATCATTGATTTTAGCAGAACATTTTGAACAATGAACAACTTCTCAATCCACAACTTAATCAAAATTCAATCCAATATGCTCTCCCATACCAAGAAGTTATGAAATTAGACCGATCTATACAGATTCAAGGAGACAGGAGAAATACCAGCAAGTTTCAAGAGAAGTGTCATTCTGCCAATCTTTAAGAAAGGAAACCCGAATGAGCCCAGCAACTACAGAGGCATATCGTTTCTTAACGCTTAACGAAAATCTTCACAGGAATTTTACTGGAACGCCTTTCAGATTGGGTAAACGAAAACAACGTCTTAAGTGAATTCCAAGCGGGTTTTCGAAAAGAATATAGCACAGTGGATTATATCTTTTCTCTGACGAGCATCGCTGGGACGTATGTGGATAGAGGGAAAAACTGTATGCGCTTTAAGGCAGCCTTCAATTGTGTCGACAGAAAAGCCCTGTTTTACAAAGTGAGCAACCCTGGAGGTTCAACTAAAATGTTAAATATTTTGCAAAAACTTTACGAAGAAAATAATTGGGATGGAAATATTTTATCAAACTGGTTCGAATCAACAACTGGCGTCCAACTTGTTTGCTGAATTTTTCCAATCGGTTTATTCTTCTTATACATTCAATAGTAGCTCATTGTGAATAAAATTGATCTTGGAAGTATCCAATTGAACCATGAAGAAATTTTAATTGCGATTAATTCTCTCAAGCCAAACTCAAACCCTGGTCCAGATGGCATACCTGCCATCATCATCATCATCAGGCCCTGTAAACCCGCTCGGGGCATAGGGCGTCAACAAAACGTCTCCATCCTTCTCGATCAGCAGCTAGATACCTCAACTGTGGCCACGTCTTTCTCTGGGAATTAGCTTCTGATAACACTGTAGATTTCCATGTTGTTCTTGGTCTTCCAACCCGCCGTGACCCCTGAGGATTCCATTCAAAGGACTGCTTCGCAATATCATCGTTTGGTTTCCTCTGTGTGTGACCAATCCATTGCCATTTGCGCTTTCTGATGTCGATGTCCAAGCGCCTCTGACCTGTCCTACGCCACAACTCCTGATTGGATATTGTTTGTGGCCAGCGAATTTTCAGGATGTGACGCAGACAGCGGTTCACGAAAGCTTGCGATTTTCTCGAGATGGTGGCCGAGACTTTCCATGTTTCACAAGCATATAATAGCACGGATTTCACATTGGATTCGAAGAATCTCAGTTTAGTACGTAAGGAGACTTGACTGGATTTCCAAATTTGGGACAGAGCACCGAAGGCAACGCGAGCTTTATTTATTCTGCTTTTTACGTCCAGATCCGTACCACCGTTTGCTGATACAATACTTCCGAGGTAATTAAATTGTTCGACCTCTTCAACGGGCGTGTCATGCAGAATAATACGATGTTGTGTTGGTGGGCCTGTTAGCATTATTTTTGTCTTTTTGCTATTTATTTTAAGACCGCACGCTTCTCCTTTCACCCGTAAAGTTTGACACATCTCGTTCAGCCCACTGATGTTATTTGCCATGAGACATATATCGTCGGCATAGTCTAAATGGCTAAGCATTTGAAACGTTCTCCATTGAATACCCTGCCTCTCAGTTGTACCGACGCTCGCCGTCAAAACATCATCTAACGCCAGCAGAAAAAGAATTGGCGATAAAACATCCCCTTGTCTCACACCCTGCCGCACCTCGAAAGAGTCGGATAGCTGCCCATTATGCAACACGAAACACCTTGCATTGTTGTAGGACTCCTTTATAATGGCAACAATTTTTGGCGGAATTCCTCTACCAAGAAGTGATCTCCATATACATTCTCGGTTAACTCGGTCAAAGGCCTTCTCAAAATCTACAAACATGAGATTTAGCGGTGTTTGAAATTCTGCAGACTGCTCAAGAACAATGCGTAAGGTGTTGATATGGTCAACGCACGACCGACCGCTACGGAAGCCAGCCTGATGCCTCTTGAGTGTAGTCTCAATTCTAGCCTTTATCCGTTCGAGGATTAGAGTTGCCATTAGCTTTGGAAAAGCGGACAAAACGGTTATGCCACGCCAGTTGTTGCAGTTCTTGAGATCACCTTTTTTTGGCAACTTAACAATGACTCCATCCTTCCAATCCCTGGGATAGATTTCGTTTTCCCAAACAGCTTGTATAAGCTGATGCAAGATACTAGCTGCTGTGGCGGGATCAGCTTTCAGGAATTCCGCTGGTACTCCGTCAAGTCCCGCTGCTTTGTTGTTTTTGAGGAGATTAATCGATGTTTCAATTTCCGCTTCTGAAGGGGGTTCGATGTCAATACCCCTGCAGGATCTGCGCATCTCGTTGAGTTGGGGCACTTCAGCATTCTGTTCAACGGGATCATTTAACAGGGCACAAAAATGATCCTTCCACCTGCGAAGCTGATCTTCAATTGATACCAATAGTGTCCCATCCACATCCATTACAGGATGATTGTTGTTGCTTTTTTCCCGACAACTTCTTTGGCTATTTGGTACAAATCTCGGATATCTCCTCTTCTTGCAGCGTTTTCAGCATTTTCAGCGAGTCCATCTATCCTCACCCTCCTGTCACGTCTCACACAACGATAGACCATCTTGTGTGCAGTCCGATATTCACTTCGCAATTCAGCCTTTCGTTGAGCGTCTGTCTCGGCGTTTATTTGAAGCTTCAACGATTTACGAAGCTCAATTTTTTCCCAGGTGTCTTGGGATATCCAAGAATCACTAACTCTACCCTACGCCTAGGTACAGTCTCGGATCCAGCCTCCATAAAAACACTTTTTATTTCACCCCACATCTCGTCAACATCTGAGTCAACACTCACATTTAATGACGAAGCTCTGTAGTTAAGGGTGTTGATATAGCTACGACTTATGTTGGGATCACTTAAAGCATTCGTATTGAATTTTGGATTTCTTGCTGCAATCTGCGATTGTCTTAATACAGCCGCGGTTCTTAATTTGAGACTCATGACAACCAAATGGTGGTCGCTTCCCACATCGGCACTACTTATACTTCGGACATCACACATAGACTTCCTCCATCGCTGCTGAATCATGATGTGATCAATTTGGTTTTCGGTTTGACCATCTGGGTGCACCCAGGTGACTTTGTTGCACGTCTTATGTTTAAATACAGTCCCACCAATTACAAGACGATTTGCGTTACAAAAGTCGACGAGCATGTCACCATTTTCATTTCGCGACCCCAAGCCATTTTTTCCCATAACTCGTTCCTGACCGTAATTGTCTGCACCGACTTGAGCGTTGAGGTCTCCCATGACGATTATGATGTCGCCTCTCGGAACACTGCTGTAAACCGAGTTAAGGTGAGAGTAGAACGCGGTTTTGTCTTCTTCGGCCGCTTCATTTGTGGGGGCGTAACACTGAACGATTGTGATGTTGCGAATTTTTGACCGGAACCTTGCAGTCATTATTCTTTCAGATATTGGCGCCCAGGAAATAAGACTGCGCCTAGCTACTTCGTTCAACATAATTCCAACACCATGCAGCCTTTGGCCACCCTCTCTTTCATCCTCTCCGGAATACAGCATTCTCGTTTGTCCAGTGTCAGATCTGTATTCAGCTCTTCCTCTCCACTTTGTTTCACTTATGCCCAGGATACAGATCTTAAGACGAAGCATTTCGCGCTCTAGCTGTTCGTATCTTCCTTCGCCATACAAGGACCGAACGTTCCATGCTCCGATTTTTGTACGTTTACCATAGCCAAAAGTACCCATTGCATTTTTTGAAAGACTTCTACTATTTGTTGACGATTCATTTATTATTATGGCGTCTTGGTTGACGCTGTTGCATGAAAGATACCGCACCCCCAAATCCGATGTGTTACTGCAGCCGAAGCTGTAGAAGGATTCTCCATAAAATGGTTACCGCTTGGGGACTCGTTTCCAGTTGTTGTCATATTTCATGTAAAAGCATATTCCTTTCCACCATGGTGTTTTCCGAGATACGATTAATAACATACATAAGCTCAGATTCGACAGGCACAGCCGCCCTTTGTATGGTCGAACACATAACCAATTGAGGCCGCCCACTATGGGAAAACAGACGCCTTTTGTAGCCGCCCACTCTGGGATACAGACGCTACTTGCTGCTACCGTTGGCCTTGTTAAAAAGCTCATCCGCCACCAGACTTCCGTGCCGTTGACCGCAAACTGCAGTTCCTCCGCCTTTAGGGAGATTTTCTTCAACCCAGGGACAAGTCAGTGCCCCGTCCAGCAAAGCTGGTTTGGCTGCTTATTCCGGCAGCTGTTGGGTCCCCTTGTGTGTTAGCGTTACCCGCTCTCTACCGCGAGGAGGTGCATATAGGGATTTTCCTTTCATTGCGCCTAAGGCCACCAAAGTAGCGTTACCTAGAACTCTCCAGTAATTTAGAGAGCATAGTTCTCAAAAATTGTTCCAATTCAATTTATCTACCGTTGCTGTTGCTCACTGTTTTCAATAAACCACTTCAGGAATGTTACTTCTTAGAGGAATGGCAACTCTCGTATCTCATGCCCATTAATAAATTTGGTGCTAAGAATAATATTGAAAATTATAGAGGAATCTGTAAACTTTCTGCTATTCATAAATTGTTTGAAAGTTTAGTGAAAAGAAAACCTGATTTTCTAACATCCGACCATTTGTCGCCAGAACAACAGGGCTTTGTATCTGGTAGGTCTACTGTTACAAATTTAGCGCATTTTGTATCTTTTTTTTTTTTTTTTAAATTATATAGGGTGAAGGTGAAAATTACCTTTACAAGCACGTCGACCTGAAAGATCTTTTGTGCTGTTCCCTTAGGCTTAAAAACACGTAGTGTATAGGTTTGTTCATGAAGCTGAGGTCATGTAAGAACCTAAGAATCTTCGAGGAAGAGGTGTTTCTGATATCAAGGGGACAGGGGAACCCTTTATTGAATATTTTAAGCCTGGATCTAGCTAAGGCAGGGCATTCACATAAAATGTGTTCAGCTGTTTCTATGTCTTCAAGACAGAGACGACAGGTGTTATCTTGGCTGATGCCCATGTTTTTAAGATGATACTTGAGAGAGCAGTGTCCAGTGAAGAAGTCCTTAAGTAACTTTGCGTCACGTTTGCTCATGTCAAGAATTTCTTTCATACGTTTGTGGGATAAGTCAATGAATAGTTTTGACTGACGATGGCCATTTGAGTTGTTCCAGGTGCTGATCATGTTCTGTCGTTCCCAGGTAGCTAATTCCTTTTTAAGGCTACTGATTGGGAGACCACAGTAGGGTTCAGGGCCTTTGAATTGGGACTGAGAGCCAAGTCTAGCAAGTCGGTCAGCCTCTTCGTTACCCGGTACGCCTTCATGACCAGGCACCCATGAAAGAGTTATTTTATTGTGAGTAGCTAATTGAACTATACATGTCAGGCAGTTCCAAACTAGTTTGGATTCGATTTTTGTCGAGGACAGAGCCTTTAGTGCTGCCTGACTGTCAGAGCAAATTTGGATACTTGATCTTCGGAGGTTTCTTCTAATGCATTCTCTAATACAGAATTCTATAGCCATTACCTCTGCCTGAAAGATAGTAGTTGTGTTACCAAGGGATGTAGATGATTTAAAGTTGGGACCGTAAATCCCTGCACCTACACCGTTGTTTGTTTTTGAACCGTCAGTATACCAGATGTATTGGAAGTTATTTGTAAGAATTACAGGGTTCCATGCTGATGCTGAGCGGTTTGGAAAGATTACCTCGAAGGGGTGGTGTAACATTATGCGTTTAGGCATAAAGTCCGAGGAGTGTGCTGCAGGCGATTTCAGTATTGGGAGCACCTGCAGAATACTCATATGTCCTTGTAAGTTTTCCTTTCTTGAGTAGTTAGAGAAGCTTTAGTCCGCTTAGTGCAGCAGTCTTCTTTACTCTTAGATGTAGCGGAGGAAAATTTAATAAACTTTCTAACGCTAAAGTTGGGCAGGTGCGCATTGCACCTGTGATACCTGCACAGGTTAGTCTTTGTAACTTTTGCAAAGATTTGCGGGCATAAACTTGTTCTGTTTTTTGCCACCAGACCAGCGAAGCATAGGTTATGATGGGTGTGATAATAGTGAGGTAAGTCCAGTAAATCATTTTTTGCCTAAGTCCCCACTTTTTACCAAAAAGTCTAGAACAGGCCCAGAAAGCATTTGTTGCTTTTGCTATGGTTTTGTCTAGATGTGGTTTCCAATTGAGTTTATTATCCAGGGTTACTCCTAGATATTTGACCTCTTTGGAAAAATTAATTTGAACACTATTTAGGGATAGTGTTGGGAGATCGATTTTACGTCTCCTGGTGATTGGAATGATGACTGTTTTGGTGGGGTTGACCTTAAGCCCTTCTTTATTGCACCAGTCATTAACTTTGTTCAGGGCACTTTGCATACGATTTGTGACCTGTGCTTCTTGATTGCCTTGAATAGAGATGACTAAGTCATCAGCGTAGCCTTGTGTATCAAGGCCCAGCTTATTGAGGTCATCCAAGAGCTGATCTATTACAATTGACCAGAGCAGGGGAGATAAAACACCCCCTTGGGGACAGCCTTTAACAGCATTAACTGTTATTGATGTTTGACCTAGTGTGGTGGAGATGATTCTGCCACTTAACATAGAGTCAATCCATTTAATGGTTGGTGTGTCAATTCCTTTGACAGTTGCAGCGGTTTGAATTGACAAGTACGTAGTATTGTCAAAGGCGCCAGAAGTATCAAGGAAAGAGCAGAGTATGATGTCTTTCTTAGCAAACGCATTCTCAATTTTGCTGACCAGCTGATGGAGAGCTGTAACAGTGGATTTACCAGTTTAGTAAGCGAATTGGTTAGCATTGAGAGGATTTGCTATTAAGGCCGTTCTGCGAATGTGTAAATCAATCACTTTTTCCATGATCTTTAGAAAGAAGGATGTGAGACTGATTGGTCTGAAGGATTTTGGGTCTGAGTTTGATCTATTGCCAGCTTTTGGTATGAATACTACTCTCACCTTTCTACAAGTTTGAGGGATGTAGCTTAATTCAAAGCTGGATCTATAGATAAGTATAAGTGAGCAGATTATGGTATCAATTCCATACTGCAAGAGAGCAGGAAAGATACCATCTTCCCCGGGCGCCTTGAAAGGCTGTTGGGAGGATATTGCCCATTTGATGGAGTCTTCGTTAAAAATTTTTCTAGCTAGACTTCTTGTTGTGCTATTAGGTGTAGTGTAACTCACATTTGTGGTTAGAGATTGGTCAGTGGTATGTATACAGTCAGGAAAATGAGTGGCCAAAAGTAGGCTCAGAGTTTCACTGTAACTTTGGGTAAAACTACCATCCGTTTTTTTTAAGAGACCAATACCGTTGTTATGATCTTTAGCTAAGGCTTTTTGAACTCTAATTGAAGAAGGCAAGTTATCGATACTTTCACAGAAGTTTTTCCAGGTAATTCGTTTTTGCCTTCTTATCATCGAGTTGTAAGTCGTTAGAGTTGTTCGATATTCGCTCCACGAATTGGTTCGTTTAGCTTTGTTGAACAACTTTCGAAGCTTTCTTTTTAACTTCACCAACTCACTGTTCCACCAGGGAACATCGCGATTTGAGTTGGTCTGTCTAATGTGACAGCTGGACTCGTATGCGCTTGTGATTTGTGAGCTTAAGCGTGTTGCTTCCCTTTCAAGTTGATAAGGAGAGGCAATGTTTGGATAGGATGGTTCAAATTCACAACGAAGTGTCTCTGTGTAGAGATTCCAGTCCGTGTGTCTTGGTACCCTATTGTTTTCTATATTGTTGTGATTCGGCCTTGACAGATCAAATCTGATGTGCCGGTGGTCCGAGAATGATATCTCTTTCGAGACATGCCAACTGAGAATGTTGTTGGCTATGGCAAAACTTGCCACTGTCATATCCAACACTTCTTTCCTAGTGGAGGTGACAAAACTAGGTTCATTTCCCTTGTTTAGAATGTCTAAGTTTGAATGCATGAGAAAATCTAAAAGTGACTCACCTCTTTTGTTGATGTCTTTGCTACCCCATATGGTGTGATGGGAGTTGGCATCACAACCAAGTAGTAGCTGTCTTCCCCTTGCGTTGCAATAGCTAAAAAGTTTTTTAACCTCTTCAGGTGGTGCGGAGGTAGTATCTCCCGGGTAGTAGGCTGAGGCTATTACAATGTTTTGTAAGCCTCTTGCCGTGGGGATCTCAGCTAGTACCGCAACGAGATCAATTGTGATGAATTCTGGAATGGGAAGAAAGTTAGTTCTTTTATGGATAAGAAGCGCAGCTCGTGGTTGGAGTTGCGTGTTGTCGTTTATTAACTTACACGATTGTGTTGGAAGGCCTTTTATTTGGCCTCTCACCACCCATGGTTCCTGGACTAGTAAGCAGTCCAGATCCTGCTTGGTAAATTCCCTGCTTGCCGCAGCTGAGGCAGCTTTGGCGTGCATGAGATTTATCTGCAGGAATTTTATTTTGTATCTTATGTCACTCATTCCATTGAGGAAAAATTTCAAGTAGATGCTGTGTACACCGACTTCAGTAAGGCTTTTGACTCTGTCAACCACCAAACACTTCTAAAAAAGCTTGAAGTATTTGGATTTCACTCTAATTTGCTAAGTTGTTGGCATGATCTAACCTCACTCAAAGAAGTCAACAAATAAATATTATCTGCTCTAGGAAAATTATTTGTTCATCAGTTTTCCTCAGGGAAGCTACCTTGGTCCCCTCCTCTTCATTATCTTTATTAATGATATTATTTCAGTCATTAGGCATTGTGATTGTTTGCATTACGCAGACGATTTAAAACTATTCTTAAAAATTTTGAAGATTGCCAGTTGATTCAGTCTGACCTTAATGGCTTGTCAAATTGGTGCCAAATAAAAATTATCTAAAACTGAGATCTTCGCTGAGTTTAACCAGTTAACTCAACTTGTTGATGAGCCCACTCGGGTCCCAGATATTGAAGGCCATGCGGCAAACACTCTTGACTTATTTCTCACCTCTCATCCCGAAAAATACAGGGTTGTAGTATCATCTCCTTTAGGCAAATCGGATCATTGTGTCATATCGGTAGATTTTTCGCTTTCCGTCACGGTAAAAAAAGATAAAGTCCCCAAAAGAACTGTGTGGCAATATGAGAAAGCCAATTGGGACGGCCTGAATAATTTCTTTCGAAATTCTAATTGGTCATTGTGCTTTCTCGACGGAAACGTTGATGCTTCAGCTGATATGATATCTAACGTAATTCTCAACGGCATGAGAAATTTTGTTCCTCACAGAACCAAAAGTATCATCCCCAAAGAGAATTCGTGGTTTGATTCAAGCTGTAAAGAGGCGATTAGGGATAGAGAAAGAAGTTTTCGAATATTGTAGAAAACTGCAGAAAACCGGAATTTTTTCAAACGAGCCAGAAATATATGTAATGCTCTCATACAAAAGGCGAAGTTTCTGCATGACCAAAAAGTAAGGCAAAAAATACTGTTGTGTCCAAAAGGAAGCAAAAACTTTTGGTCTTTTGTTAAGAACGTTAAGAACTCGACCACGTCATCGGTCCCAACGCTCGTCTTCAATGACTCTCCGTATGTCAGCTCCATCGACAAAGCCAATTTGCTGGCAGCTCAATTTGCTGCCAACTCGACACTTCCTCATAGCATATTGGCTAAACCTGAGCTCGAGTCTGCAAGTTCTTTGATGAAGCAGATATTTTTTCGAACTCGCTCGGTTGCGAGAGTCTCAACATACATAAATCCGCTGGTCCAGATGGTATCCCCGCCGTTATTCTGAAGAGGTGTTCTTCTACGCTGGCAAAACCACTGCGTAAACTCTTCCATCTTTCCTATTCTGCTGGGATTTTTCCGAGCAGATGGAAAACTGCATTTGTCCAGCCGGTCCCTAAAAAAGGCGAATCTTCCTCCCCTTCCAATTACCGTCCAATTGCACTTACGTCCCTTCTTTCCAAGGTCATGGAAACGTTGATAAACCGTCAACTTATGAAATATCTTGAACAACGAAAGCTTCTTAATGACCGTCAGTACGGCTTTCGTAGCAAACGGTCCACTGGTGATTTGATGGCTTATCTCACCGAAAAGTGGAACCAATCTTTACATTGTTTTGGAGAAAGTAAGATTATTGCGCTTGATATTTCTAAAGCATTTGATAGAGTTTGGCATCAGGCTCTTTTATCGAAAATGCGTGCTTTTGGTATCGATGAGTCTCTTCTTCGTTGGATTAGAAACTACCTTTCCGACCGTTCAATACAAGTTGTGTTGGATGGCTTCAAGTCTGATACCCACTTCATAAATGCTGGTGTGCCCCAGGGCTCCGTTTTGTCTCCGACTCTCTTCCTCATTTTCATTAATGATCTCTTGTCTGAAACCTCTAATCCACTTAACTGTTTTGCTGACGACTCGACCCTCAGCTTTTCATATTCGTTTCCAAATTCACGTCCCTGCTCTTCGGATGTGGAGCTGGAACGATTGCGTATATACTTGACTCCGCCTTTTCTTTTAAACTACATTTTGAATACATAATCTCTAAGACCAACTCGTTGGTGGGATTCATTGAGCGAAATGCAAAGGATTTCAGAGATCCTTATGTACTTCTTAGATCAGTTCTAGAACATGAAGATGTTATTTGGAGCTCAGCATATAACGCTCATTCTATCCGACTAGAAAACAATTCAAAGGAAATTCACCAAATTCATATTTATACAAATGCGCTGGGGTTTTTCTCCTGATTATAAGGTTAGATGCCAATTACTTGGAATTAAATCTCTAGAATCTCGAAGAAAAATTCATGGTGCTATGTTCATTAAAGATTTGCTCTGCTACCACATTAAGTGTCCATCTCTTCTTGCACTGGTTCCAATTTACGTTCCCGCTAGAACACTAAAAGGTAGAATTTTTTTATTTGAAAGAACGCACACAACCAGGTTTGGAAGTAATGCGCCCTTATCCAGATCAATTGTTTCTTTCAATGAAGTGTCTTTAAATTTTGAGGTGGCTACGCAAGAGACGAATTTTGGACATGGCAAAGTGAAACTCTTGAAACGGTGAAAGAATACTCACTATATGGCTTCAATGTTGTCCTTTAAGAAACATCTGCAATAATAGCTAAGACAGTCAAAGCGAGTAATAAACTGCACCTGGAAAAACGTTCTAAGCAAACAAAACATTGCACCTAGTTCAAAGTATAAAGTCTTTGAAGCAGTCGTGAGATCTATTATGTGGTACGCAGCACAAGTTTGGGGTATCTTCGAGTTTGACGAAAAAAGCTTCTTAGCAGGTGATTAACCGGCTAGTCCCGTAATGTAAAGATTAATAAGTGATCAACTCGTTAATCTTACATCGGGTCTCTGAGATTAGTAGGTGATTAACTTGCTGATTTTTGTGGTATCACAATGGACCCTTGCGGTCTAAGTGAGTCGGGCAATGTATGTAGATATTACTTATTGGCTGACAGCCACTTCCACCTAACCTAACCTTGGCACAGCTTGACTGTCGCTGCAGTCGTTTCTTGTAACGTAGCTTATAACCATTTAGATAGCGTACGTCTCCACTTGGAAGACGAACGCGTATGTGCCTAATGAGGCGTGCAGTTGTATTCCATCGCTCTAAGCAAAAGCACCAGTACCATACAGCAGTGCTGCGAGACCACCACTCCAACTGGAGAAGGCCTCAGTTCAGCCAAAAAATTGTCCTTTGAAATTAAGCTAACCGAAGAGCATGTTTCACAATATAATACAACTTTTAGACAAAATCGTAAAGAAACAAAAAAAAGACAGGCCGAAAAATTCCCGGGACAGACAAATCAACGACGTCTCCATTTGGTTGGCCTCGGACATGAAACAGTGTAAAGCCTTGAGGCTGGCTAACGCTTTCTGAGGTCAACGCGACGTACTACACCGGCTGATCACTTGTGTGAAGCAGAAAAGTTGTAGAGCTTTGATCCCTTTGAGATCTGGATGCTCGTAACAAATTAAGAGATTAATAAGTTAGAGGGGCACTCCCTCCGAATCTTTTCTCATGCTTCCACATTGGACCTATTACTTGTCTAATTGCTTCAGTTCTTTTCCCGAACCTAACTAACCAACCATTATAACATGTACAGCCCAATTTTACCCGACATATGAGTGATACCTTAAGTCCGGTTCTGCCAAAAGTCACTAGTCATAACGTTCTAATCAATTTACAACTTTTTACTCAACACGAAATTTGTGATGTAGTTCTTAGCAGATAACAACGTTGTGACTAGTGAACTTTTAGGCAGAATCAGGCGATTAAGATATTTAACAAAAGACCAACATTTTCTACATCGTAATAAATTTAAGTCATTTTAATCATTAAACAAACCAAACTTAAAAGAAAATAGTTCTAACGGCGTATGTCGATGCGCAGTAGTTGTTGAAAAATTGATCGGGAATATGTTGCTTCGTGCTCTGTGTTTTTCGGGGATCACCCACTTAGTGAACATCATTAATTACAACTTCTTTTTAATAATGTGTTTGAATTTGGAAACATAATAGTAACATACGCTTTGCTTTCCTTGTTCAAAACCAAATCAAAAAAGACAGGTCTTTCTAATTTTTTAAGAGTTCTAAAAGTTGCAAACGAAGACAACTTGAACGGTGGACATTTTATAATGAAATTTATTGCCTACCTTCAAACCATATAACATTCCTCTTTGAACCTGTGCTTTTGGGGGCATTAACGGCTAATAGGCAAGTAAAAATTGAAATAATTCGCCAAATTCAAACTTCCAGCAGATATTTTCAAACGAATCCAAAGCTTAAGAATTGTGCAGTAGTTGAAGCAATTGAACTCTCTTGGGTCATAACATCCCCCAAACGCAAAAGTTGCTTTCTTCTTTTCGTTTTTCTTTCGAATCGACGTTCGTCGTGTGTATTGAGTAAATTGTTAACTGGCAAAAAAAATGGGTGCATTGGTCAACTTTCATAACAAAATTACCGTTTAATGCACAAAAATTGCAATTCGCCAATAGTGACAATTGTGCACTTTTTGTTTTTGGGGTCATTGCGTTGATTCACGCAAAATGTTTTATTATAAAAGGCATATCGATTGGGAAGTTTATTCATCAGTTACTCGGTTCTTCCCTTTGATAGTACACATCAATAAACAACCAATTTCAATATGAAATTCTTCGCTTGCTTGTTCGTTTTGGCTGCCATCGCCACCATTGCATCGGCCGATCAAATGACCGATAAGAAGACGGGACTTGTCGGATCCAGCTATGGCGCCGCACCAGCTCAATCTTACGGTGCACCAGCTCAATCCTACGCCGCACCAGCTGCATCATATGCAGCACCTCCATGTGCCAAGAACTATTTGTTCAGCTGTCAACCAAACTTGGCTCCAGTTCCATGCTCTTCTAGCAGCGGTGGGTACGGAAGTGCAGGAGCTGCTGGTGGCTCTAGCGGTGGATACGGAAGTGCAGGAGCTTACTCACAATATGTGCCACAATACGCATACCCACAGTACGCTTACCCACAATATGCTCCACAATATTGAAGAACCCTGGACTGACCGATGATGAAGGCGATCATATTGACTTTAGATTGTTATACTTGTTTGTGTTTATTATTGATTTTTTTTATTAAAATTTGATATATTATATGAAGTTCATTGGTTTTCATAGTGGCAAAGTTTTATGAGGTTTGGCTGTTGATACAGCATTTTGTTTGTGACTCCTTACAGCACCGAAAAGACTTTCAATAACAATACAGTGAATATAGAAAGGAAATGAGTTTAAGGTATTTCATACAAAACAACAGTTCTATTTAAAGTCTCAAGGCTTTGTGGACCCAAACGTCGAGCATGGAGGTAATTCTGCTTTAGACTGGGGACAGTACTTGTTGTATGGACCGGAAGATTTGGTTACAGTGATTAGATCCAAAACAATCAACACATCTCAAGACTTGGTCAAGATTATCTGAAAAACGAAGCCACACTCACTAAAATTTGTTTGAGCAAAGCTCCATAAAAGGATCTGAGATCAATTTACAATTTTCGGAATGGTCGCCGCCTTTAAGAACGAAGAAGAAGTACACCAAATGCGTCTAAATTAAACACATGCAATTTAGATTCGATTCAGAAATATTTCTTAGATTTGGATTTAGATTTAAATTTCGATTTCAATTTATTCAACAAAAAATAAAGTTTCATTTGTAAATCTTACCAAGGTTTTCTGCGTCAGTATGACGAGGTATGACGTTCAAGGCCGCCGGGTAACTGGAATTGATATAATTGTCTTTTTCGAGAGTATTGCGCACAAATCTGGGAGGTAGATTTTTTCTATAGGATAAAGTATCTAGGTAAGTTTTCAGGCAGAATATTAAGATGTTTTGATAAAAGATCAACATTTTCTTCAGCGTAATAAATATAAGTTATTTCAATCTGTCAAAACGAAATCAAACGAAAATAGTTCTAATTGAAGCAGAAATGTTTGAACATTTTTTTTTTTTTGACATTTCATAGTTTCTGTGCGAAGTTCTGAGATCAGTTGGTGATTAACTTGCTGAATGGGCCCTTGCGGCCTAAGTGTGTCAGGCAATGTACTCATTGGTTGACAGCCACTTCCACCTAACCTAACCTTCTGTGCGAAGTGGAAGGAATTTTTTTGTTTTAAGTTGCAAATAAATTAACTAATATTAAAGACAAAACTTAAATATACCCCAAGCACGTGCTCTTGCAAGTTAATCAATCGAATACTTTAGCAATGGTAAGTTGAATTAGAATATTTAACCAGAAACCTGTACAAATTCTCATAGAAACCACTAATCTGTTTATTTGGTATCTAGAACGTTCTACAAAGACCGGGTGAAGAGTTTGAAAACGATGACCTTGTCGAAGAAATGTGGGCTATGACAGCCATGGAACATGCGAAAGTGCAGTTAAATGTAAATTTTTTCAAAATAGTTCTAGGTTCCAATGTCTAATCTCTACATTTTCTTAATTGCAGCTTATAGCATTGATCAAAAAGTGTAAAACTGTCTCCATTTGATGACATCATTTACACAACAATCGGACAAGATTTCCCAAATTTAAAAATCGGTGTGATTACGGAGAACGACCCCAAAACCCCTGAACAAAAAATCTAATGCAAAAGCATTTATAGAAAATTCAAAAAACTAGAGGACTTTTCATATGGAACTCTCCTAAAATCGGAGCCTTCAAAGGAATTTTCACCTGAAAACTCATTGCTTGTTGTTCGTTTGCAATTCTTGGTCATTGAAATAGCAAGGAACCGTGAAGATTATAATGATGCTGTTAGAGAAAAATTCAAAACTAAAGTTTTTTCAACTCCGACACCGGTTGGGGAGTATCATAATAGCATCTCATTGGTTTTTGAAAAATGCAGCTGTGTATATATTAAGTAGGTAAACCAATTTCGAGGTGCAACATGTAGGTTGGTGTATTTTCCGGTAGTCTGAAGGTTTTCTTGATGAAATATCTAAGAAGCTTTTTTCGTCAAACTCGAAGATACCCCAAATTTGTGCTACGCAGCAAACCTTCAGAAAACCTTCAGACTACCGGAAAATACACCAACCTACATGTTGCACCTCGAAATTGGTTTACCTACTTAATATATACACAGCTGCATTTTTCAATGGTTTGTATTATGTTTCCAAATTCAAACACAATAGGTGCGTTCGAGTACTTTGTGCACCAAAATCGTCCGTCAGAAAAATTTTAAGGAGTGGGGTAAAATTTCTCTGAGAACGATTGGTGTACATAAAAGTACTCAAAGTGATCTATCAACCATGTCCATGTCTACACTAGCAGTTACATCTCAACCTCAAACAGATCGAAACATAACCTTTTAAAAACCGCCAATGGCAGGTGGCCGATATTTCCACTTGTGGCACCGCCCATCCAACCTAACCTAACCTAACCTACATCTCAACCTTTTGAGATAGTTAAAGTCTAGAA
Source organism: Melanostoma mellinum (assembly GCA_914767635.1). Lineage (NCBI taxonomy): Eukaryota > Metazoa > Arthropoda > Insecta > Diptera > Syrphidae > Melanostoma > Melanostoma mellinum. Next base: position 175,391,691 of record OU612060.1, read on the forward strand.
TTTGTTTTTTTTTTATTATCTTTTTATTTAGTCACAAGCTGAATTGGTTTTTGCCAACAGATGCTATTATGAAACTCCCCAACCGGTGTCGGAGTTGAAAAAACTTTAGTTTTGAATTTTTCTCTAACAGCATCATTATAATCTTCACGGTTCCTTGCTATTTCAATGACCAAGAATTGCAAACGAACAACAAGCAATGAGTTTTCAGGTGAAAATTCCTTTGAAGGCTCCGATCTTAGGAGAGTTCCATATGAAAAGTCCTCTAGTTTTTTGAATTTTCTATAAATGCTTTTGCATAAGATTTTTTGTTCAGGGGTCTTGGGGTCGTTCTCCGTAATCACACCGATTGTTAAATTTGGGAAATCTTGTCCGATTGTTGTGTAAATGATGTCATCAAATGGAGACAGTTTTACACTTTTTGATCAATGCTGTAAGCTGCAATTAAGAAAATGTAGAGATTAGACATTGGAAGCTAGAACTATTTTGAAAAAATTTACATTTAACTGCACTTTCGCATGTTCCATGGCTGTCATAGCCCACATTTCTTCGACAAGGTCATCGTTTTCAAACTCTTCACCCGGTCTTTGTAGAACGTTCTAGATACCAAATAAACAGATTAGTGGTTTCTATGAGAATTTGTACAGGTTTCTGGTTAAATATTCTAATTCAACTTACCATTGCTAAAGTATTCGATTGATTAACTTGCAAGAGCACGTGCTTGGGGTATATTTAGGTCTTGTCTTTAATATTAGTTAATTTATTTGCAACTTAAAACAAAAAAATTCCTTCCACTTCGCACAGAAGGTTAGATTAGGTGATAGTGGCTGTCAGCCAATGAGTACATTGCCTGACACACTTAGGCCGCAAGGGCCCATTGTGATACCACAGAGATCAGCAAGTTAATCACCAACTGATCTCAGAACTTCGCACAGAAACTATGAAATGTCAAAAAAAAAAAAAATGTTCAAACATTTCTGCTTCAACACCTACTCCGCATCTACATACTCCATTAGAACTATTTTCGTTTGATCTCGTTTTGACAGATTAAAATAACTTTGTTTTATTACGCTGAAGAAGATGTTGATATTTTATCAAAACAACTTAATATTCTGCCTGAAAACTTACCTAGATACTTTATCCTATAGAAAAAATCTACCTCCCAGATTTGTGCGCAATACTCTCGAAAAAGACAATTATATCAATTCCAGTTACCCGGCGCGGCGGCCTTGAACATCATACCTCTGACGCAGAAAACCTTGTAAGATTTACAAATGAAACTTTATTTTTTGTTGAATAAATTGAAATCGAAATTTAAATCTAAATCCAAATCTAAGAAATATTTCTGAATCGAATCTAAATTGCATGTGTTTAATTAGACGCATTTGTTGTATTTCTTCTTCGTTCTTAAAAGCGGCGACCATTCCGAAAATTGGAAATTGATCTCAGATCCTTTTATGGAGCTTTGCTCAAAACAAATTTTAGTGAGTATGGCTTCGTTTTTCAGATAATCTTGACAAAGTCTTGAGATGTGTTGATTGTTTTGGATCTAATCACTGTAACCAAATCTTCCGGTCCATACAACAAGTACTGTCCCCAGTCTAAAGCAGAATTACCTCCATGCTCGACGTTTGGGTCCACAAAGCCTTGAGACTTTAAATAGAACTGTTGTTTTGTATGAAATACCTTAAACTCATTTCCTTTCTATATTCACTGTATTGTTATTGAAAGTCTTTTCGGTGCTGTAAGGAGTCACAAACAAAATGCTGTATCAACAGCCAAACCTCATAAAACTTTGCCACTATGAAAACCAATGAACTTCATATAATATATCAAATTTTAATAAAAAAAATCAATAATAAACACAAACAAGTATAACAATCTAAAGTCAATATGATCGCCTTCATCATCGGTCAGTCCAGGGTTCTTCAATATTGTGGAGCATATTGTGGGTAAGCGTACTGTGGGTATGCGTATTGTGGCACATATTGTGAGTAAGCTCCTGCACTTCCGTATCCACCGCTACTGCCTCCAGCAGCTCCTGCACTTCCGTACCCACCGCTACTAGACGAGCATGGAACTGGAGCCAAGTTTGGTTGACAGCTGAACAAGTAGTTCTTGGCACATGGAGGTGCTGCATATGATGCAGCTGGTGCGGCGTAGGATTGAGCTGGTGCACCGTAAGATTGAGCTGGTGCGGCGCCATAGCTGGATCCGACAAGTCCCGTCTTCTTATCGGTCATTTGATCGGCCGATGCAATGGTGGCGATGGCAGCCAAAACGAACAAGCAAGCGAAGAATTTCATATTGAAATTGGTTGTTTATTGATGTGTACTATCAAAGGGAAGAACCGAGTAACTGATGAATAAACTTCCCAATCGATATGCCTTTTATAATAAAACATTTTGCGTGAATCAACGCAATGACCCCAAAAACAAAAAGTGCACAATTGTCACTATTGGCGAATTGCAATTTTTGTGCTGTAAACGGTTGTTTGGCTATGAAAGTTGACCAATGCACCCATTTTTTTTGCCAGTTAACAATTTACTCAATACACACGACGAACGTCGATTCGAAAGAAAAACGAAAAGAAGAAAACAACTTTTGTGTTTGGGGGATGTTATGACCCAAGAGAGTTCAATTGCTTCAACTACTGCACAATTCTTAAGCTTTGGATTCGTTTGAAAATATCTGCAGGAAGTTTGAGTTTGGGGAATTATTTGAATTTTAGGTTGCCTATTAGCCGTTAATTCCCCCAAAAGCACAGGTTCAAAGAGAATGTTATATGGTTTGAGTGTAGGAAATAAATTTCATTATAAAATGTCCACCGTTCAAGTTGTCTTCGTTTGCAACTTTTAGAACTCTTAAAAAATTAGAAAGACCTGTCTTTTCTGATTTGGTTTTGAACAAGGAAAGCAAAGCGTATGTTACTATTATGTTTCCAGATTCAAACACATTATATCAAAAAGACGTTATAATTAATGATGTTCACTAAGTGGATGATCCCTGAAAAACACAGAGCCGAAGCAATATATCCCTGATAAATTTTTCAACTCCTACTGCGCATCGACATACGCCATTAGAACTGTTTTCTTTTAAGTTTGGTTTGTTTAATGATTAAAATGACTTAAATTTATTACGATGTAGAAAATGTTGGTCTATTGTCAAAATATCTTATCCTTGCGATTCTGCCAAAAAGTCACTATAGTCACAACGTTATTAGTTGAGTCAAAAGTTGTAAATTGATTAGAACGTTATGACTAGTGACTTTTGACAGAATCGGACTTAAGGTATCACTCATGTCAGGCAAAAATGGGTTGTAAATGTTATAATGGTTGGTTGGTTAGGTTCGGGAAAACAACTGAAGCAATTAGACAAGTAATAGGTCCAATGTGGAAGCATGAGAAAAGATTCGGAGGGAGTGCCCCTCTAACTTATTAATCTCTTAATTTGTTACGAGCATCCAGATCTCAAAGGGATCAAAGCTCTACAACTTTTCTGCTTCACACAAGTGATCAGCCGGTGTAGTACGTCGCGTTGACCTCAGAAAGCGTTAGCCAGCCTCAAGGCTTTACACTGTTTCATGTCCGAGGCCAACCAAATGGAGACGTCGTTGATTTGTCTGTCCCGGGAATTTTTCGGCCTGCCTTTCTTTTTGTTTCTTTACAATCTTGTCTAAAAGTTGTATGATATTGTGAAACAAGCTCTTCGGTTTGCTTAATTTCAAAGGACAACTTTTTTTTGGCTGAACTGAGGCCTCCTCCAGCTGGAGTGGTGGTCTCGCAGCACTGCTCTATGGTACTGGTGCTTTTGTTAAGAGCGATGGAATACAATTGCACGCCTCATTAGGCACAAACGCCTTCGTCTTCCAAGTGGAGACGTACGCTATCCAAATGGGTATGAGCTACGTTACAAGAAACGACTGCAGCGACAGTCAAGCTGTGCCAAGGTTAAGTTAGGTGGAAGTGGCTGTCAGCCAATAAGTTATATCTACATATGTACATTGCCTGACTCACTTAGACCGCAAGGGTCCATTGTGTTACCACAAAGATCAGCAAGTTAATCACCTACTAATCTCAGAAACCCGATGTAAGATTAACGAGTTGATCACTTATTAATCTTCCATTACGGGACTAGCCGGTTAATCACCTGCTAGTCGAACCACGCGAAGCTTTTAATGTATTTCGAAAGACTTTTAGGGTCTATGTAAGCTAAGTCGCTAGTATCATCGAAGAAGAATTCACCGAGATGAGTTTTCCTCCTATGAAGTAGTGCAGGGCATGAGCAAAGAAGGTGTTGAACGGTTTTTCCTCCTTCTCGTCCATGTAGCTTCTGCAGAAATCATTGGAAAACACACCAAGTCTTTTGGCGTGTCTCCCTATTAGACAGTGTCCCGTAAGAATACCTATGAACCTAGATACAGGCGGTTCAAGGCTAACAAACTCGAGCGTTTTGAGTCTACACACGGCCAAACTATGCTATGGTTAGGACTCTAACCAAGTTTTTTAAAGCTTTTTTGGACATCACGGCATAGCTGGAAACGAGATCGCCGATGAACCTGCAAGGCAAGGATCTCGTACAGTTTTCTCAGGATCTCAACCGGAGCTGGTTTTTCGGAGTTTCTCAGTGAGGGCTTCAATCAGCGATTGGATCTGTCAAGATGTTATGATGATGTCTGCATAGACAAGGTGGGAGCTGGTAACCTAGGCTCCATATCATGGCAGCTTATGTGTGCTTTACGCACATCAAGGGTGTAGTCTCCCCTTCAACTAAGGACGACAATTTTCTGTCATACAAGATGGCCAAGTTTTCTCCACGCTTTGATATACTTCGCTTGTAAAATGAATTCCGCTTTTAAAATGAATTCGACTTTTAAAATACCAAAGCGATAGGAAGTGTCTCGTAGCTTAGAAATAGTTATCGTTGTATTGTTCTCATGTAATTCTATTTCTATTTCAAAGATGATATAAAAAAAGGATTCGCTGTGTCTTCAGCTGCAAAGTCTTCATTCACAAGATGCAGTGAATACTATCCTGTCGATGTTGTGTGTGTGTACAGGAAACAAGAATACGTCTTCAACAACATTTCACTCAAATTTTTTACTATGTTACTGTCAATATTTTGCCAATAAACTCAGCTTTCTGAACCTTCAAGATGCCTGCGATACCGATTTTCCTTTTTGTATTTAGCTATGCATCTGTTTTAGGAAAACTACAGGAATGACAACCCCAGTTATTGACATTGAACAAAGAAAAAAGCCCTGGGATCCTTTATCCCTTCCAATTTATGCTGAGGAAATGAATTTGATAAAAACTTATCATGAGCTTACCAATCCCAAAAAAGTGTTTTCCGGTCGTCAAGAAACACTCACACACGATCCCAATTAAAAACAATGATAGGCACAAAAAGCTCATGGAATACAGGGGCTGAACGCATTTCTATCAACCTTAGCTTGCGAGAAATGGACATTTTTTTTACGATTCCGATAGGCTAAGCGTTTCTCATGGTAGTGAGTTTACTCTCGCCAAAAGATCCGTGAAAAAACGATTGGATGTTTCTGGGATTTAAACTCGATCACCCTTGTAAAAGCAGACACGCTACTATTATATTAAGAGCACCAGGAAACCTTAACAGTCTTAATTTCTTAACATATTAATGTACGCATAAAACCAAATTATTTATTCACTACTTCTTATTTTGCTTGCAGATTAAAATGGCTACTTCACCACGTTCTGCAGACACAATATCGTTATGTTCAACGGTATCAAGTTGTCCAGATCGAAATGGTTTCTATGGGGGCTTTCAGAGGACCGATAAACCAAAGGAACCCCTTTCCAAAGCACAGATTTTGGCTCGTGAAAAGAAATGGATACACATGACTGAGAATTGGTCCATTTATATGTCAAAAAATTACAAAAAGGTTGAAATTGACTCACTACTTCTTAATTCTCTTTGTTTTATCACATTTGTTTTATTTAACTTGATTACAGATAAGAGAACGCTGTCGCAAGGGAATACCTAAATCAGTCAGACCTAGAGCATGGTTTTATCTCTCTGGTGCTTATCTATTAAAAAAGAAACATGGAAATCTTTATGAGCAACTCCTACAAAAACCGGGGAATCCGCAAGTTATTGAAGAAATCAAGAGGGACAAACACAGACAGTTTCCTTTTCATGAAATGTTCCTAGACGAGGATAAAATTGGCCAAATCGAATTGTTTAATGTGCTTAAAGCATATTCAATATATAATCCTAAAGTTGGATTTTGTCAGGCACAAGCACCAATTGCAGCTTTTCTTCTAATGCACATGCCAGCTGAAGACGCTTTCTGGGTGTTTGTCAGCGTTTGTGATGTGTAAGTATAAATAGTTTTAACAAAAAAGAAAATTAAGATTTCTTACATTTGACTGCTAACGTTTTTGGGTCTCCAACATACATAACCCTATTAGCCGGTTCGTTTTAATATTTATGAAGTCAGAACCAAATAGGAGCATTGTGATTCTCCAAACTCATCCCGCAAGGTCTTAAAAGCTTTGTAGTTTTGTAAGGATGCCATAAAAACTGTCATACGCGTCCTCGAAGTCGATACAAAGATAATGCGCTTCGCTACTCTACTTCCATATCAAATTGTTGTCGTGGGTTTCAGAAGTTTCAGTGACGTTGGATTTTTATTTTTCCAATTGTGAGTGTTTCTCTTTTTTAAGACCTGGCAAACGATATTAAATTCATTTGGCATGCTTTTCTCCAATAATTTCATCATCAGATCAGCCGTCCTTTCAAACTCATTTCCAGCTGCCTCAAAAAACTCAAGGCAATCGGGAAACCTTGGACACATGTAGAGATAGGCAGTTTGCAAGACTTGCACTCGAGTAGCCCTTTTCATAGGCGTTTTTTGGGCGCTTCCCTACTGATGACGGAGCCTTAAAGGTTTTTTTAGAATTTCCTTGGTCGCCTTGGACCTCTTGTTTCCGAACAATCAGAGCAGATCGTTGTGACTGACTGAGCTGTTTTATAATTTTTTTTTTACCTTTCATATCGTGGACCAATTCCCATGGTTTCACCATAGGTGTTTTAAACGCTGCAGTTTTTTGAGGTGTCTAATTGGGAGCGGTGCTAGTGACTCAAGTGCCGGGTCCAGCCGGTAGCTCATCCTAAGCGTTTCCAGTCACGGAAACTCAGCTTAGCCGACTCAGCTTTGTTTTAATAACCTTTTTTTCTGTTGAGATTTTTTAAAATACCATCTGGAGCACTCAGACCTAAATACCGGTCCATTGTACTACCAGATAGCAACCTTCTTTTGTCTGCATCCAATGGAGGCATGTCATCTACGGTTGTGCTCGCCACAGATCCATTCGTGGATTGAAGCCCTCACTGAGGCGCTGGCAGACCTTTCGACGTTTCAGGTCCTGAGAAAGCTGTCTGAGATCCTTGCCTAGCAAGTTCATCGGCGGCGATCTCATTTCCAGTTATGCCGTGATGATCTGGAACCCAAATGAGACTCAAAGAATTTAATCTTCCGACCGCATTCAGAGAGCATTCAGCAGCAGCCGGTGTGCTGGGGAAGTCCACAGTACAGCCAAGACAAAGAGGACAACATCCGTTTTAACAGGATTGACGGAGAGACCGTTTCTAACACACCACGTGTCAATCATATAAAGCGCAGCCTGTGCTCTGGAACAGACAGCTTGTAGGCTGGAACCAACCGAGAAAACGGCGACGTCGTCTGCATATGCTTAGGCATTACAAGTAGAAACTCGATCAGTATGCACCAGAGAAGGAAGATAAAAAGCCACGTTGTAGACAGCCCTTATTCACTTCTGTTGTAACATATTGTCCACATTCCTTTGCTTTAATCCACAACACTAATGACTGGTCCACACCGTGTTTTCTAGCAGTATTGCACATACCATCGTAGCTAGCTTTGTCAAAAGCACATTGAATGTCAATGAAAATGCCTACCTACCGCAAATTCTTTCCTGTCAAGCGCGCATTCAATCCTGCCAACAAGATTTTGAAGTGCGGTCTCGCAAGATTTTCTTCTTCATGTTGCACCTCAGACAGATGATGTGTTTGGAGTGAGGTTTTACGTATGTACATCTCAACCATTCTTTCCAGCGTTTTAAGCAGAAAGGAGGTAAGACTGATGGGTCGAAAGTTCATGGCGAGTGAATAGTCTTCCTAAACAATTTTTGGTAGGAAAGTGACTAACACTTTGCCATGGAGTTGGTATATACGCTAGAGCTAAACTACCAGTGAAAATATTTTTCAAAGAAGGTAGCAGAAGGTTTATACTTTCCTGCAACATAGCTTGATAAACACCGTCAGTGCCAGGTGACTTGAAACTCTCAAAAGATGCTACGGCATATTTGATGGCCTCGTCAGTAACAACCAACGATGACATGTACCAGGTACATCGAGTGGATTTACCAAATTCACCTGATCTAAGGGAAATAGATTGTTGTGGTTTCCTGGAAAATGAGTTTCCAGCATAAGACTGAGTGTCTCTGCTTTTGACTCCGTATAGAAACCGTCTGATTTCCTGAGTGTTTGTTTACCTTGCTTCTTTTAAATGCTCTGGCAAGTCGACTAGTTTCACTGAGTGTGTTTCTATACTTTCACATAATTCTTTGTAAGAGGCATTCTTTGATCTTTAAATTAATCTTTTAAAATCCTTCTGTTTTAATAGCCTCCCATATTCTGTACTTTGGCATTTACCCATTTGCCTTTAACCGGTTTTGGCTATAGTTAGGTCTTTGAGTAGAGTTTCATCCAGAATTTAATGATATACCTTTATCGCATTTGAAATACGTCGAAGTCGCTTTAGTAGTTTAGTTTGATTTGGAACGGTCCAAGACTCACCAGTCCGAGCGAGCTGAGGAGTGATAGTTGCCTCAAGGATCCATTCTCATAGATTGACACCCCTTCTGCAGCCATAAACGTAATCTTTCGCTTCATTTGTCTCTATCACTCATTTATTGAAGTAGCAACATACATTATTTGATTGACACCGATTATTATTGACAGCCATAACTACTGCTGGCTTTTGAGATGTGGTATCACAATGTCTAAGTGCGTCAGTCATGCGTGAGAAGTTCATACTTTGGAACTTGGAACTCATCCCGTTTTTAGAACGCCATACAACAAAACTTTGAAATTTTTTTTTTCTTTAATCTAACATAAATGTTTAAAAATGTTAATTTACAATTCTGCTTCTATAAGCTAATGCTATTTTACAATATTGGAACATTACCGGAACTTCAATTGCATTTAAATATTGTATTAAAAGCTCGTTAGATAAGAAATCACTTCCAATATCTGTCTTCTCGTTTCTCGCAATACAGGGCATTTGCCAATGAAATGAAATATGTCCTCTCGTTCTCTCATGTTACACATTTCACACTGCAAGGGTAAATCTTCACGATGCGGAATGAAGTTAAGATTCAGGAGTTCACCTCGTATTCCTAACATCGTCGCAATTTGCTCAGTCGTGTATTCATCACGGAAGTAATTCCTATGGTTAAGGTTGTGGTTCAGTCTACTGTATAACATCCTGAGCTGATATTAGGACGGCTTCCGCATTCTGTAATTATCTGTTGCAAGTTCTATATTTGCTTCTTCCGCTGATTCTGTCCACCCCTTAAACCAACCTAAATTAAATTAAAATTGAATTCCAATAGCAGAGTTCTGCTAAATAAATCAACTAAACTTCTTCTTCTTCTTCTTTTTCATTTTCGGCGTTACGAGTAATGATCTTGAAGCGATCACAACTCTCCCACTTTTCTGCTTCACACTAGTGATCCGCCTGTGGGGTACGCCGCGTTGACCTCAGAAATCGTCGGCAAGCCTCCCGGTTTTGGATTGTTCCATGTCTGAGGCCAACCAAATGCTGCTGTTTTTGCATTTGCTTGTACCAGGAGTGTTTTGGCCTGCCTTTTCTTTTTCGTCGCGAATTTGTTGAAACGTTGTACGATATTGCCTTTTTGACGGGGTTCTGCGGATCTCTCCTTTGAACATGACAATACCAACTGAGCCGGTCGTGCTGAATTTTGTCCAAGATGGTACTTTTGACATGAAGGCTTCCACGGATCTTAGTACTTCTAATTCGATCAAGCTTTGTTACTCCTGCTGTCATCCGAAGCATCTTCATTTCGGCTGCCGTCAATTTGCTCTCATACTTTTTGGAACCGTATGTCAGAGCTGGACGGACAACTGCTGTGTAGAGTCTTCCCTTCAGCTTAGGGGGCATTTTTCGATCACAGAAGATAGCGGAGTTTTCTCGCCACTTCATCCACCCAACGCTTACTCGATGATTGATGTCGTCATCACAAGATGCTTCACTATTGATCATAGATCCCAGATATTTAAACTTTTCACACTTGGGAAGCACATTTCCATTCAAATAAATGTCTGGAATAGGCTTGTCTGGATCAGAAAAAGGGCAGCACAGGTATTCAGTCTTTTTAGCGCTCATACGGTACCCATTTCCTTCCAGAACATCAATCCAAACGTCAAATGCTCGTTGCATGGATGTAGGATCCTCGCTTATGATGGCTCCATCGTCAGCAAAGAATAATTGTTGTACTTTATTGTCCGTTACTTTTCCTTCGAGCAAATAATCCAGAACAGCAATAAAGAGCAGTGGACTCAAGACACTTACCTGATGTACACCTACTGTTATTTGGAATTCTTCGGTGACTCCAGCTGGGCATCTCACTTTTGTAACTGCTCCTTCGTACATGTCCATAATTATTCGCACATAGGCTTCAGGAACTCCTCGGTGTCTGAGGGCCACCCATATCAGATCTCGTGGTTGTCGATCGAATGCCTTTTCGAAGTCAACCAACACAATATGCAAATCCTCTAAGGCATCTCGGTGTTTTTCCATAATGATCCTTATGCTTTGGATTGCGTCTGTAGTTGACTTACCCGCGACAAACCCGCATTGGTCATCAGACAGCCTTATTATTTTCCGCAGTCGGCTATCCAAAACCCGCTCAACGATCTTCATAGTGTGGGACATCAACTTGATCGAACGATAGTTGTCACAGCTTCTGGTATCTCCCTTTCCCTTGTACTTTGGAAGAAGAAAACTTTCCCTCCATTGATTAGGCAAACTGTCACCTCTTACAAGTTTGGAGATGAGAATCGTGAGCCATCTTAACCCGATGTCTCCCATATTTTTCCAAAACTCATATGGTACCTCGTCTGGCCCAATCGCTTTGCCTTTTTTGGAGTTCTTAACTGCCTCCCTAACTTCTTCGACTGTGACGTCGGATACTTCCCTAAAGTTAGGTGCAGCTGTTGGAAAGTGGCGCCGAGGAAACTGTTCATTCAAAAGATCATCACAATACTGTCGCCACCTGTGAAGAATTTTGTCGTCATAAACAAGTAGCATTCCTTGAGCATCATTGATGAACTTCGGCGACCGAATCTCCTGCGCATTTCTCCTTCTCTGAGCGGCTATTTTGAAAATGGTTGCTCCCTTATTCAAGTTGCTTTGCCTTAGCTCTTGGATTGCCTGATTTGCTTCAGCAGCTGGGGCAGAAATCTCTTCCAGCTCTCGATACAGGCCCTCCGTGCTTTTTGCTTGAAGTTGGGCGCACTTTTTCTTCGCTTCTTTTCTGCAGCTCTTGTATTCCATTTTGAAACGCGCTTTTTCATTTGTATTTCTTGAGGGGCACTTCGACCAAGCTTGGGAAGCTGCTTTCTTCTTTCTAATCACTGCTTTAGCTTCATCATCCCACCACCAGGTTTCTTTAGTTTGTTGGTGGTGTCCTTTTGAGACTCCTAACAGTGATTTGGCTCTCTCTAAGCAGGTTCGTTGTAGGCGATCCCACATATTTTGTGCCGTTATTGCATTTGAAACTGCGTCGATGGTATTACACAGCTGACTTTGCATATACGAAATGAATTGCTGTCCTTTGGTTTTCTCCAGATTGTACCACTTGATTCTCCTAGGAGCCTTTGTTTGTTTGACTTCCTTTACCGCATCCATAAAAAATTCTGTTAAAAGAAGACGGTGTTGTTGAGCTGCAGCTTCTCCTAGTATCACTTTGCAGTCTTTCACCCGAGATTTCATGTAATTGGTTACCAAATGGTAATCAATCTGGGTTTCATTTCCTCCACTGCTGTAAGTGATAAGGTGTCGGTCTTGTTTGATGAACATGGTATTTAGTACGATTAGACCGTATGACTTGCACATACTTAGAATATCTTCACCAGGAGTGTTCCTGGTGCCGAATCCCAAATCTCCATGGCAGTCTTCATAATCCTCGTTTGTCTTCCCGACATGTCCATTCAAATCTCCTCCAACAAACAAATACTCTTCTTTTGGGATGTTCTTAAGTAGGTTATGAAAATCAAGCCAGAATGCATCTTTTTCCTCCTGCTCACACCCTACTTGGGGAGCATATGCACTGATTATATTCCAGACCTTTCCTTCCATCACCAATTTTAGAGACATCAAACGGTCACTGGACTTCAAAATGGTCAACACGCTGTTACATAAACTTTGGTCAAGGATGATACCGACTCCGTTCCTACCTTGTTCCGTTCCATAGTAGAACATCTTGTAAGCCTTGGTCTTTGCATCTAAGAAACGGGCTTTGTTTGCTGTGTTTCGCCATTTCGTTTCCTGAACACACAAGATGTCCACTCGCCTCCTTCTCATCATCTCTTCGAGTTCAAGACTTCTACCAGTCATACTTCCAACGTTCCAACTCGCGACTCTAAATTTTCGTCCAACTCGTCGCATTACTTTGCTAGCCCCCGGAATCCGTATAGCTCTGACCCGAACATTGCTGCTCGGTCCAGGATCAGCTCCATGCATAGCAATGGAACTGCCTGGCGGGGTAGTGCTTCTTATGTTCGCAAGTACTTCCATAATGCTCAAAATTTTTCAAAAATTTTCTTTCATCCTTTTCGACACATGCATGCTCCATTTAATGAGTTTGATTTCCCTTTTACTACACCGGTGATCTCCAGTCGTGTAAACCCCGGGATCTGCATGCATACTTGGGGAGAGTTTTTAGGTGGTATGTGTGTCGCTAGACTCACTTTGATGTTAGTCGTCTAGATATGATTGTTCCTTTAGTCGCCTTTTACGACAAGCGGGGAGGCGCTGCAGTGCTATTCTAACCCGACACTGCACGGGGGAAATAAATCAACTAAACTATAAACTATAAACCTGATTTGTTATTGATAGCTTGAAGTGCTGCTTTTTTCGGGAGACGTTCATCGCTCATTTCCAGAACATTACATAAGTTATTTAAAGAACATTTTAAAAAGAAAAAAAAAATTTTATTAAAAAATGTATGTTGAAGATCGTAAAGATCACCTCAACTCCATATTGCGTTTTGCCCAGGCACGGCAATTGGGCTCATCAGTTAGATGATTGCCGTACCCTTCTAAGACGCAATTTTAGTTCGGAATACACCGACACTTATAAAATTCACTGCGCTCACATGCAGTGAATTTTAATTTCTAAGCAAATGTACAAGACATTATTAAAAACTTAGAAAAGTAAACAAAAGTTTTCCTTGGTAAGGTATAAATTTATTTAAAAGAAAAATAACAAACAAGTGTTTGTTATTGTTTTGGTTTTGTCCTGGAGTTGTAATTGATATTATTTAAAGAACATTTTAAAAAGAAAAAAAAAATTTTATTAAAAAATGTATGTTGAAGATCGTAAAGATCACCTCAACTCCATATTGCGTTTCGCCCAGGCACGGCAATTGGGCTCATCAGTTAGATGATTGCCGTACCCTTCTAAGACGCAATTTTAGTTCGGAATACACCGACACTTATAAAATTCACTGCGCTCACATGCAGTGAATTTTAATTTCTAAGCAAATGTACAAGACATTATTAAAAACTTAGAAAAGTAAACAAAAGTTTTCCTTGGTAAGGTATAAATTTATTTAAAAGAAAAATAACAAACAAGTGTTTGTTATTGTTTTGGTTTTGTCCTGGAGTTGTAATTGATATTATTTAAAGAACATTTTAAAAAGAAAAAAAAATTTTATTAAAAAATGTATGTTGAAGATCGTAAAGATCACCTCAACTCCATATTGCGTTTCGCCCAGGCACGGCAATTGGGCTCATCAGTTAGATGATTGCCGTACCCTTCTAAGACGCAATTTGATCACAATGAGGTGATCTTTACGATCTTCAACATACATTTTTTAATAAAATTTTTTTTTCTTTTTAAAATGTTCTTTAAATAATATCAATTACAACTCCAGGACAAAACCAAAACAATAACAAACACTTGTTTGTTATTTTTCTTTTAAATAAATTTATACCTTACCAAGGAAAACTTTTGTTTACTTTTCTAAGTTTTTAATAATGTCTTGTACATTTGCTTAGAAATTAAAATTCACTGCATGTGAGCGCAGTGAATTTTATAAGTGTCGGTGTATTCCGAACTAAAATTGCGTCTTAGAAGGGTACGGCAATCATCTAACTGATGAGCCCAATTGCCGTGCCTGGGCGAAACGCAATATGGAGTTGAGGTGATCTTTACGATCTTCAACATACATTTTTTAATAAAATTTTTTTTTTCTTTTTAAAATGTTCTTTAAATAATATCAATTACAACTCCAGGACAAAACCAAAACAATAACAAACACTTGTTTGTTATTTTTCTTTTAAATTACATAAGTAATCAACTTGTAGCTTTAGGGTCTTAATATTAATAAATATGGGAGAGATACCAGTTTCTAGCATTACCATGTAGTTAGGGGCGTTTGATGGTAGTCGAAATATTCTTTTGATATAAAACCGGAGGAGTTGCTCAGCGATTTCATATTTCTACTACTACCCCAAACTTGAGCTGCATACAGCATTGTGGATTATGCTACCGCTTCAAATATTTTGAATTTGCTGCTGTGGGCTATAAATGTCTGTTGCTAAATATTTTAGTCCATGCAATGTTGATGGTAGTTTTTGCTTTTTGTAATTTTTCTTTGACATGTTTTTCCATGATATTATTTTTTGTAATAATCACGCCTAAATATTTGTATTCGTTTACTACTTCGATTCTCTCATTGTTAAATGTCCAACGTTCCCGCCCACTTGCTCTTCCTCCACCTCTTCGGAATATCATAGCCTTCGACTTCTCTCGACTTGACAACTAGTTTCCAATAGGGTTTTACAATATTCGCTAAGTTTGTTGATCATAAGTTGCAAAGACTCTGGCGAGTACGCAAATAAAACTATATCGTCCGCGAAAAAAGGGCTTTTATGAGCGTTCCCGCATATTCAACTCCTCCCGGCAAACAATCGGTGACATCATCGCTAAAAAGCGCAAATAAACTTGGGCTAAGCATGCAGCCTTGCCTTACACCTGTCCTAGTTTCGAACCATTTTGAAATGTTATCTCCATCCCACACAGCTGTTTGGTTTCCATGTACAGATTTTGTAGAACACGCCCAAATTTAAAAGACATTCCCATGCCATACATCTTGTACATTAATGCATTCAATCGTATCGAAAGCCGCTTTGAAATCGACAAAAAAAACATATAGTTTCTTTTTTTTGGGATAAGAATGAATCCGCTATACTTCGCAGGATAAAGATGTTATCTACAGTTGAATACCCTTGTCTAAATCCAGCTTGGAATTCCTCTATGATGCGTTGAGAAACGAAATTCCTCTATAATTAGCAGGGTCCATCGTGTTGCCTTTTTTAAAAATAGGAAAGATGAGTGCCTCCTTGAATTCCTGTGGTATTATGCCGTAGTCCATTATGTTATTAAATATATTTAATAGCTTGTTAACGAGCCCTTCCGTACCATACTTATAAAATTCTGACGGTATTCTATCAGAACCAGCTGCTTTTCCATCCTTCAGACTTCTTTTGGCTGCAGATACCTCTTCAGACAAGATGCGTTGGTCTAGAAGTTCATCGTGGAAAATGACTTCTTTGTAACCCGCCAGACAAAGTACTGAAAGGTTTTGACGCAACGTTACAAAATTTGACTTCATAAGACCTATTTTTTAGGTAAGAACTTACCCAAACAATAAATACTGAATGAAATCCAAAAGATAAATTTTCTGGCGGTTCCGAACGGCTAATCGAGAAAGCGTTTTCATGACAATGAATCTACTAACAGAGGACTTGCCAATTCCTCGCGAAAGGCGATACCCGTGAAAAAACATTTTTGCCTCTGTTGGGATTCGAACTAGGAACCTCTGGGTTAACAGGAACAGGCGGACATGCCACGGGTATCACGGAAGGGCTGGTTGTGAGCAATGCACTGTTCCCCGGGGCTCCCCTCTTTGTTGAGCCACCCTATTTATATATTATTACCTAGATTTTGTAAAATACTGAACAAAATTTTTTCCCTTTTTTTACAGGTATTTGGAAGACTATTTCATGTCTGGCTTGGAAGTGCTTCAAAACGATGCTGCAATCCTAGAGGGTCTACTGAAAAAGACCTTCCCCTCAGTGTATAGACATCTTCAAAAGCACAAAGTCGAACCACTACTCTATATGACCGATTGGTTCCTCTGTGCAATGACTCGGACACTTCCCTGGGAAACACTTTTGCGCGTCTGGGATTGTTTCCTTGCAGAGGGTATTCGTGTAATATTTAAGGTTGCCCTCGTTCTCCTTGGTGCCACCCTTGGTCGACAAAAGGTTAGAAAACAATGCAACGGATTGTGTGAAACACTCGAGGTTCTCAAATCCCCTCAGGAAAAAGTCCTTGAAGAAGACTTCATATTGAACAACATCCAGCGATTAAATCTCACAGTTCAAGATTTCGAGATCGAACACACCCGACAGAAACAGAAACGAGAAAAGCTGCGAAAATTGGAGCAGCAGCAACAAGCCAATGGATCAGCATCAAAGTAGAATCGAATCGATCTATTGAGCATTTAATACTGCAGGATAAGCCCCCATACAAATAAAAACATTTAGTAGAGAACTTTATCTATCGAATAATTTACAACTTGTTTACCTACAAAAACGAAAAGTACACTTTTATCTCTTTTTGTCTCTCACACACACACACACACGCGCACACACTTGAAAATATATATTTTGCACAACAAATCTGCACAAAACAAAAAAAAACCCGAAATAAGAAATGGAAATTTGCCAAACAAAAAATTTGATGATAGAACAGGACATGTCAATTATCTAGACAGAAAAAGAAAGAACAGAAATAAACTAGACTATAATTGCCATAACTACTATCTGAGAAAGAAAAAGAGAATCTAATCGGAAGCCTGGAAATATGTAAAGCCAAACAAATATGTTCGTACAATTTTATTGACTTTTCAGACAGACCTGATGTGCAGCTATTTATTAATATAAGATAAGAGGTTATTGTGCAACGGTTTTGTGCTGCAGGCAAGCAAAATCATATCATTAAAGTATAGTAGAGAATAACTTTGATTTAACTAAAACAAAATTGCATTTGTTTAATCGACTCCAAGTCGAAATTGAATTTTTATTATTTTTTTTTATACTTTTGTAAATACTTTTGTGAAATCTTATAAAATATTGTTTTCTATATTTCTTAAGCACCTTAATATGAATATTTCAAACATGTCACTCCTGAATGTTACTACCTGTTTTTCTTCTATGAATTGTTTTACTAATTTATTATTTTTTTTTATGAATAAATCCAACAGATGAAAGTATTATAAATTATTATTCAATCCCAGATAGAGAAAAATTAAAAAAAAACAATCAGTACAATCTTTCAATATTTATGTAAAGAGAAATGAAAATATCTTCCATCATCATTCCATTGCCTAGTTATTAACGTTATTAAAAAAAGTATTCTATTCATTTAAATAACTCACTATTTATACATGAAAGAAGAAAGGAGAAGAGAATTGAAATACAAAAATGAAATAAATCAATGTCTCATATAGCAAAATTATATGATATTTTTATTTTTACCTTTTTGAATGGTTCTTCGACGCAATACCATCCGAACATTCACTTGTTTTACTTTATTTTTTTTACTAACAAGTTCCGATGGTGCAAATGATGTTGTTGTTTTTTTTTATATATATTTAATCATATAAACTATATGAAGTATTTGGATGGGGAAACTCGTTGTTTTCATACATACATACATATATCAATTTGTGCAATTTTCTTTAGGAAAGAATATTTGATTAATATTGTGAATTATTAAGTATAAATATTTGGTGAGTTTGTTGAAAGAAAGAAAAATTAGAAGACAAAACAAATGAATAAAAATTCAAATATTTCATATTTAAACTGTTAGGTTATAAAGAAAGAACAAAAATTGAAAAGAATATTAATATATTAAACAAAAAAAAACAAATAAAAAAAAAACGTTTTTTCTTTGTCTAGTTGATAAGTTTTTAACAAGTAGCATTTTTAAGGTCGAAGAAAGTAAAATAACTTATACAATCATGCAATATTTAACATCAGTTCATTTTTTTTTTAAAGAAACAAAAAAAAACTATATCTGAAATACATTATATTTGAATTCTGTACGATCTTTGTTTCAATTATGCAATGATTTGATTTGTAGTACAGGTACACATCGAAAAAACCCTCCATCAAAATCGAAAAGAATTTAATGGATATTCGACGTCAGGAGTAGGTACTTGGAATCTCAACATTGAAGAGAATCTTCGTGTTGAGATCTTCGCTGAGTTTAACGAATTAACTCAACTTGTTGATGAGCCCACTCGGGTTCCTGATATTGAAGACTATGCGGCCAACCTATTTCTCACTTCTCATACCGAAAAAACAGGGTTGTAGTATCATCTCCTTTAGGCAAATCGGACCATTGTGTCATATCGGTACATTTTTCTTTATCCGTCACGGTAAAAAAAGATAAAGTGCCTAAAAGAACTGTGTGGCAATATAAGAAAGCCAAATTGGACGGCCTGAATAATTTCTTTCGAAATTTTAATTGGTCATTGTGCTTTCCCGACGGAAACGTTGACGCATCAGCTGATATGATATCTAACGTAATTCTCAACGGCATGAGAAATTTCGTTCCTCACAGAACCAAAAGTATCATCCCCAAAGAGAATTCGTGGTTTGATTCAAGCTGTAAAGAGGCGATAAGGGATCGAGAAAGTAGTTTTCGCAAATTTAAAGATAACCCTACTGTAGAAAACCGAAATTTGTTCAAACGGGCCAGAAATAGCTGTAATGCTCTCATACAAAAGGCCAAGTTTCTGTATGACCAAAAAGTAAGGCAAAAAATACTTTTGTGTCCAAAAGGAACAAACAATTTTGGTCTTTTGTTAAGAACATCAAGAACTCGACCACGTCATCGGTCCCAACGCTTCTTTTCAATGACTCTCCGTATATCAGCTCCATCGATAAAGCCAATTTGCTGGCAGCTCAATTTGCTGCTAACTCGACACTTCCTGATAGCACATTGGGCCCACCTGAGCTTGAGACAGTAAACTTTGCTATGAAGCAGATATTTTTTAGAACTCGCTCGGTAACAAGAGTCCTCAAAGATCTCAATATACATAAATCCGCTGGTCCAGATGGTATCCGTCATTCTGAAGAGGTGTTTTTCTACGCTGGCAAAACCACTGCGTAAACTCTCTCTTCCATCTTTCCTATTCTGCTGCGGTTCTCCCAAGCAGATGGAAAACTGCATTTGTCCAGCCGGTCCCTAAAAAAAGCGAATCTTCCCCCCCTTCCAATTGCACTAACGTCCCTTCTTCCCAAGGTCATGGAAACGTTGATAAACCGTCAACTTATGAAATATCTTGAAGAACGAAAGCTTCTTAATGAAAGTCAGTACGGCTTTCGTAGCAAACGGTCTACTGGTGATTTGATGGCTTATCTCACCGAAAAGTGGAACCAATCTTTACATTGTTTTGGAGAAAGTACGATTATTGCGCTTGATATTTCTAAAGCATTTGATAGAGTTTGGCATCAGGCTCTTTTATCGAAAATGCGTGCTTTTGGTATCGATGAGTCTCTTCTTCGTTGGATTAGAAATTACCTTTCCGACCGTTCAATACAAGTTGTGTTGGATGGCTTCAAGTCTGATACCCACTTCATAAATGCTGGTGTGCCCCAAGGCTCTGTTTGGTCTCCGACTCTCTTCCTCATTTTCATAATTGATCTCCTGTCTGAAACTTCTAATCCGCTTAACTGTTTTGCTGACGACTCGACCCTCAGCTTTTCATATTCGTTTCCAAATTCACGTCCCTGCTCTTCGGATGTGGAACTGGAACGGTTGCGTATGTTAAGCTCATTGAATTCTGACCTTGACAGCATTGTTACATGGGGTATAAAAAACTGAGTAGAATTCAATGCTTCGAAAACTCAATGCTGTCTCTTGTCGTTGAAGTTTAACATTCCCCCATTGCCATTATCCATGAATGGTACCTGCATCAAAGAAACCGAAAAGCTATCAGTACTTGGTATGTGTGTAAACGATGATCTTCGTTGAAATGACCACAAATTTGAAGTCTCCATAAACGCTGCTAAATGCTGGCTTTTTGAGGCGATGCAGGAAGTTCTTCATCCCTTCTGATCTGGCTAGAATTTATAAGTCCTACATCCGTCCAAAACTAAAGTATAATTCCAATATTTGGTCAGTGCCTCTCAAACATCTTGATAGAGTACAAAATAGAGCGTTAAAATTGATTGACGTGATAGTTCAAACGTAGAATCGATTGATTCTCTTAAACAACGTCGAAATGTTACCTGTCTCTCTCTCTTTTATCACTTTTTTCACAAACAGTGCTCTAGTGAAATAGCCAGCTGCATTCCACCCCTGAAACAATTTAGCCGCAAGTATAGAGAGTAAGATATTTTAGTCGCACCACCCGATTGTGAATGCTTTACCTGGCTCTGTATTTCCCCTGCATTACGACTCGCAAAGGTTCAAAAGCAAATTAAATCCTCTCCTATTTTCCTAAATGCTCGCACTCGTATTCATAACCCTTGATGTGCACGCTTATTATAAAAATAAAAAAACAGGCGGTAAGCATAACCTGCACGACAAAACATCCGAAAACGGACTCAGGCAATTCGATTTTGCTGTGGGGCTAAGGTCCTTATTGCTAGTGTCGTTTGGCTTTCGATACACGACGGTTGTCGGTAGTCGAACATTGAAAATGAAATTTGGTATTGCGTAGGTATTCTTATTGTTCGATACTTTCAATTTTGAATTCGGTAGTTATCGTCTGTACGTACGACTTTTTGTGTTCGGCTATCACTGAAACTAACTCAAATATCAAATTATAGTATATATGCACAATGACTACCTTCATTATTCACAGCAACAGAAATCCTTGTCGATAGAGATACACAATACCAAAAGAAAAATTCATCGAAGCTTTCGACCCTTGTCGCATCGAATGTTAGGCGACACTCGCATGAAGGGCCTAAATCTTGTTGTTAATAGTAAGCACATCCCGCATCTAATCAATGCCGTCAACCAGACTGACCATGTTGCGATCGACGCAAGACACCGAACTTTCCGACGGGCCAACTTTGCCTCGGACCATTACCTTGTAGCCAAGGTACAAATGAAGATATCTTTTTCACTACCTGCACGAACTAACGCTGTGAAGAGATATGACGTCGGAAGGCTACAATCGCAAGAAATTGCCAATACCTTCTCCAGTCGAGTGTCCTTTCAACTATCCTTGAACCCTATGCCGCTAGCATCAAGCATTGAAGACCAGTGGCAGCAATGCGAAGAAGCCATCAGAACCGCTGCCTCTGATGAAGAAACAAATTCCGCTGTCAGGCAGATTGCCCCATTCAGCCTGGACGATGATCAAGAATGCCGTCCTCCCGACCTAGAAGAAGTTAAGCTTGCTATATGCAAACTTAAATCAAATAAAACTGCAGGTGCAGATGGCCTTGATGCCGAACTTTTCAAGGCAGCTGGAGATCAGATGGAAAGGAGCTTGCACCAGCTGATCTGCATAATATGGTCGGAAGAAAGCATGTTCGATGAATGGAACCTCAGTATCGTATGCCCGATCCTAAAGAAGGCAGACACTCACAATTGCGCCAATTACAGAGGGATAATCCTCCTCAACGTCGCTTATAAGATCTTGTCTGCTGTAATATGTGAACGTCTGAAACCCCACTCCAACAACTTGATAGGTCCTTATCAATGTGGTTTTAGACCAGAGAAGTCCACAATAGACCAAATTTTCACATTACGGCAGATATTGGAAAAAACCCGAGAACGTAATATCGATATTCACCATCTTTTTATCGATTTCAAGGCCGCGTATGACAGTATCTACAGAGACGAGCTGTACAGAGCCATGTCTAGTTTCGGCATCCCTGCAAAGCTCGTACGACTATCCGTCAAGGTCGGTAAAGAACTCACCGAGACCTTTGATGTCGAAAAAGGTTTTAAACAAGGCGACAAACTGTCATGCGATTTTTTCAACATCATACTTGAAAAGATTGTAAGAAACTCAAACGTCAACACCAGAGGAACAATCTTTCAAAGGTCTGTACAATTACTCGCCTATGCAGACGATATTGACGTAATTGGAAGAAAAAAGCGTGATGTCATAGGTGCTTTTGCGAGTATTGAAACAGAAGCGGCAAAAATGGACTTGATGGATAATGAGGGCAAAACGAAGTATATGTTGTCATCAAATAAGGACACAGAACATCGACGAATTGGACAAAACGTTACAATAGACAGACATAACTTCGAGGTAGTACAGAACTTCGTCTACTTAGGATCCGCTATTGATTGCATTTTCGAGACTCGGAATGATTCGAATGTTAAACATTTTAAATTTTCGAATCGTTCGAGTTTCAAAATGCTCTTCTTTCGAATTCGACTAACTTTCTACTCGAATAGAATGTCAAAATAAGCATGTGTGAGTAAATCTGAAGGATAGTGTACACATCTGTCAAAAAAATCACCTTCACCCTTGCAGAATCCAAATTAGAGAGTGTGCATAATTTTTCGTGAACACAATAAAAAATGTGGTACCCGTGGTGTGATGGATAGCATGTCCACCTGTTAATCCAGAGGTTCGAGTTCGAGCCCCAACAGAGGCAAAAATGTTTTTTCCACGGGTATCGCCTTTCGCGTGGAATTGGCAAGTCCTCCGTTAGTATTCATTGCCTTGAAAAGCGCTTTCTCGATTAGCCTTTCGGAACCAGCAGAAAATTGTAGGTCCCTTCCATTCCCTCACAAGGCATGGTTGTGAGAAATGCGCTAAGCCCTGGGGCTGACGCTCTATTGCGCCACCCTATTTATTATTTTATTTATTTTACAATAAAAAATCACTCCTGCGAAGTCTGGGCCATGGTGTGGGTAGGTCTTGCCTTCTCATTAACAGCCTTTATTATGGTTACGGTTGGAGAGACCTACGATCGGAGGAAAGTTTCGAATGAAATATTTATATATTTTCGGTCGAATTTACCTTGTGAACAAAATGGAAGTCATGGGAAAGTTCTTTTGGCGGGCAACAACAAATTTTTAACAGCCACAAGATAGGACCATTTTGTCCACAAGCTAAATTAGACAGGGAACCCTCGTCGCCATTTTGTTTTTGTTAGTTACTTTGAAATTACTTTAAAAAAGTGAAGGCGTTTTCGGAATTTTTGGGTTTGTAACGGGGGAGAGTGTTACCCAGTTAAACATTGTTTGTCAACAATAAAAATAGTGAAAATAATAAAACTGAATTACCAGATATAGCCGTCTATTCTTCATTTGAATTAACGGCTACATCCGGCATATTTGATTTCACTATACGAAAATAATTTTGATTGCTTCACCGTACACTACTGAAAATGTATGGCGAGCTTTTCATTTCGAAATTACTAAATTTGAAAAATAAAATCGTGAACGTAAAGATATACTTTCATATTGGAACGAATTTTGTATTGATAACGTTTGAATCCTTTAAAAAGCTATTGATATCATATACATAATGAAAAGAAAATGAAGTGAATGGAAATCTGCAAAAGTTCATTTTATTTTGTCTTTTTGACCGCTTATTTTTTCGATTCATTTCGTAACTCAACACACAAAGCATCCATATCGTGGAAAAAAAACTCCTGCGACATTCGTTCTACATAATATGCAATATTCATTCATATATAAAGTTATTCATTGTTGTACTATATATGTGAATGAATGTATGTAGATAGAAAGTCACAATAGTTTTTGTTCACAACTTTCATACAAGGTTTACATGTTGTATGCTGTCACTTTGTAGATACTCGACCAGGAAATACTCGCGAAAAGATCTTATCACGATAGGTCAGAATGTGGTCAACAGCAAGGAATATACCAATAAGGTTGTTGCGGGCAAAATGATGGTGTTTGGTAGCATCTCGTACGCTTATCAATTCCCATTGTCATATTAGAAATTTTCAACGGATATGCAGAAGGGTAGCAGTTTGGTAAATATTGACCTCTTGTAAAACACATACTTTGGCATAAAGATCGCGGACATCTATCTTGTAGACCATTTCTTTTCCAACAATCGCAGTTGGTGTACAGAATGCCTGCTCGCAGTTCGCGTCTGTAGCATTCATCCGAATATTTTCCATACGGGCCACATGTTTGAGAATAAGTACAGCCATTCATTTTACTAATAAAATAAATACAAAAGCGTGAAACAATGTAAAAGTTCGGCTTTTGGGCGTTATACCTTTTTTTTGGTTAATTTGTGAAAAATTTTGAGTTTGCTTTTAGCCGAAAATGTAAAACTAAATGATTTTCATTTAGGCGCCTACGTGCTCCGCAGGGAAAGAAGTGATTTCTGTTTGTTTTTTGTTTTTGAAAAGTAACTAGGCTATACAATACACGTGTGGTCCTGTCTTTTCTTTTTTTTTGTGTTCAAAGCCCCGAGTTGCAGACCAATTTTTCGAGAAAAGCGGCTTCAGATAAACATAAAATATTTGGTGAAACTATAAACGTTTGAATCTTTACCTACGTTTGGCACCCAAATATATGTAAAAAAAAAAAAATAAGGTGGCGCCCAAAACATTCCTCTTAACCATATCTTAACGCGATATTCATTTTCTTTAACTTTTCTGGGATTCAAATTTCAAACTGCGAACCGAAGCGAAGATACAACAAGAGGGTAAACCACCCCACACAACAGAATCTGTCCTCAAACTGATTTTACAAGCACCACTTTCAGATTTCAAATCCAGATTTAAGTCCGAAAACAAAGTGGTGTTAGTAATTTCACTGACACAACTTCATATTCATTTCCTCCATTCCCTCACAAGGCATGGTTGTGAGAAATGCGCTAGGCCCAAGGGCTCCTCGCTCTGTTGCGCCACCCTATTTATTTATTTATTTGACTACGTGTTTCACAGACAGATTTCGTGTTACAAAAGTAACAATAGCCGTGTTTTATAGGGAATTTTTATATTCACTTCACTAACACACTCAATAAAACACTGTACTCACTAATGCAACTTTTTACCTATCTATAATCTATAATATAATTTAAAGCATTGAGCGGTAAGTCCCCTATTACATGATGTCTCACGAGCCCAGTCTCACATGAGTGCGAAAAAGAAAGGAGATGTGAGGAAATGAGATGCACAAAAAAGTTCCTGATGAGTACCGTGCCGATTTTTAGCAGTCTCATATTGACGTTTCTCTTTTCCCATATTCGTTTTTGCTGTGTTGCTTTAATGTATTTTTTGTGTTGGTCAAATGAGCGTCATCTGAATGTTTTTTCATTTTCGTTGTGGTCTTGTTTTTTATTTTTCAAATCAAAAGCTGTATAACCAATTTGTTATTTTTGTAATTTTATCAAGCAACTTACTTTATTTAGAGAAAAATAAAACTTTGAAAGTTATAAAGTGACAACAAGAAAAGGATTGAAAGAGAAATGAAGAATTGTCAATTTTGAGACGTGAGCCTGCAAAATTGAACATGTAATAGTGATTGTCTCACGGGATGGAAATTTAAAAGGAACGTCAAAAATGAGACATGTCTCGTGAGACATCGTATAATAGGGGACTAATACACAGGTGTACTTCACTATCGAAAACAAATCAGTCTCTGAAAGCCATCTATGTATCCGCCGGCGTACTAACATTTCCTTGTCATTTCGCAATAGCGATGACAAAAACCTATTCAATCCCTATACTACCTAAATCGTCGTTCAGCATATTCTACCTCTATGTTACGTTCAAAAAGTTTTATAAATAGGTTTTTCTGTTCAGAGATATTATAAGAGGAACATAGCGCTATTCACTCCCTATTATGGGTTTATAAATAAGGCTGCTAGTAGGTACGAACTGTCAGACTTTATTCTCGTTCCACATACAATCCACACTCCAACGAATAAATTTTTCGCGCGTGCTTAACCTCGAAAACATTCCCCATTTTTGTTTTGCATGTAAATTGTATTCGTTATTCGTGACGAATGTAAAACACAAATGTGAATGAAATGTCAAAATCTACGAATATTCGTTCATTCGTTGTTCGTTGGTCGTTCTCATGTGAATAGTCCTTAAATGCTCACTATTCCACATCTATATCTGGAACGCATTCAAACTCTCCAGTCTCCACATCCATCTCGTACCAACCGTCAACAACAAAAGTGACGTTTATTATCAAAATAAAAAAAAATCATCAAAAGCGTGCTTGGTGGTTTATCTTTTGCGTTGTTTCAAAAATTAACCATTGCTAGTTTCAACATTTACGAAATAAATTGAATGCTGAGAAATTGCTTAAATTAACATGTAAGTAAAACAGACAGAATCTTAGAGGCAATTGTTGTAATGACTAACCATTTCACCTGAAAGGCACGATTTCTTCAAAAAACCCTCGGTCGAAGCAGACGATTCAGATGATAGCCTAGGATTAGTTGAGGATGATCCTGCAGTATTTGCTTTCACTGACAGCGATTCAAATGATTCCATTGAAGAAATCAGTGGTGATTCCGATTTCAATCCCGACGAAGATTCTGATGACTCTGAGGATGAGAGTATGCCTGTTGCAACCCGTGGTGTTAGTTCAACAACTGCCCAAGATGCCACAAACAATGATGACAAACCAAGTGGGTCGGTTGCGTTAGAAGAAATGAATGAAGATGAAGAAGAGGACGACACTGTACGGGCTATGATTGCGGCTATTAAAAAACCCCGTACCTCACCACCAGAAATCAAATTGGATGATTTCATAACCGACATCTGTTTCCATCCAGAAGAGGATATTATTGCCATAGCAGTAATAACAGGAGATGTCCACTTGTACAAGTATGCGAACGAAGGAAATACTCTCCACAAGACAATCGAAGTGCATACAAAAGCCTGTCGAGATGTGGAGTTCACAGATGATGGTAAATGTCTATTAACAGGGTCCAAGGACAAGACCATCATGATCACCGACATGGAAACAGAAAAACTTAAACAATTCTACGATGGTGCACACGAAGATGCTGTCAATAAATTGCACGTTATCGATGAAAACTTGTTTGCGAGTGGTAAGTTTGAAGATCTCAGTACCTAAAGGTACCCAAACAATTTTGTTTTAGGTGACGACAGTGGCACAGTAAAACTGTGGGATGTAAGAACTAAAGATGCAGTATTTTCCCTTAAGGAAGTCGAAGACACCATTCTCTCGCTATTTACTAACGATTCAAAGAAACTTCTTCTAGTCACTAGCGGCGATGGGTATTTGACGACCTTGAACATGGCAGCACGGTGAGTAGATGCTGAAAATTACATGTTCCTATGTAGAGAATGTTTGCCTTTGCAGTAAGCTCTTTGTACAATCTGAACCGTATGAGGAGGAACTCTCCTGCATGAACACTTATCGTGGTGACTCAAAGCTGGTTGTTGGCACATCAAAAGGTCGCTTGTACACATTCAATTGGGGCCAATTTGGCTACCATTCGGATATGTTCCCTGGTGTCAAGTCACCAATGAGTGTGATGGTTCCTGTGACGGATCGAATCGCATGTGTCGCCGGTGAGGAAGGTGTTCTGCGTGCCGTTCACATAGCTCCTTTTAAAACCCTTGGAGTTGTTGGACAGCATAGTCTTCCTATTGAGTCTTTGGACATCAATAACAACGGCCAACTGCTAGCTTCCAGTTCCCACAACAATGATGTTCGTTTTTGGAATGTCAAGTACTTTGAGGAGTTTACGGACATCAAATACAACGAAAAACACAACGCATACAGAGAAAACCGCCACAATCTGCCTTCGTCTAAATACGCTAATGCGTCGGACTTTTTCTCTGATTTAGCGGGTGATGATTAAGAATTCTAATTTTTTGTTAGCATGTAGACTTAGCCCGTAAAGGTTGAGGCGGTTTTCTGAAAACCGTCATAAGCTTTTAAAAAATTATATACGAATGTTTTTAGATTTGGTATTACTTTCGTTTTACTAAATACGCAGATACCAAATCGCGGGCTCATCAATTGGAGAGACTTCTGGATCGAAAATGTGTAGGAAGGATTGCTTAAATATCTTTCTTCTTTTCCTTTGCTGAAATGCGCTGCTTTGACAATCTCCCGGTTTTGGATTGTTACATGTCTGAGGCCAACCACATGCAGATGTCGTTGCATTTATCAATACCAGGACTTTTTGTTTGCTTGTGAAGCCGCTATACCACTGATATTGGTAATTTCGGTATTTGTTGACCTTCTGATAAGGCATCGTGTAATGAGACTTACTAGATAATTCGTAGTAGAATGTGACCTTCGGAGTACCACTTCTGTTTCCTTTGTTTTGTTCACTGCAGCTTCACCTCATTGGTTTCAGAACTCAGGTTACTTAGAAGAGAGAAATTCACTTAACGGGATCTTCACATTTTATTACATTAACGTGGCTGGCACTTTTCTTTGCGCATGATCGTTCGTAAACTGCCGATCGTTGTAGCTAAACAACTTAAATCTGAAGCCTTAACTGATGATACGTTTAGAGGGAAAATTCATGTGATCAAATGATTCATTCCATCAAATGATGGAATGTCTTTCATTGGTTATGACATGAGTGTTTTTTTTTTATAATTAACGCGCACATTAAGGGGTTATAACTACCCTTAAAATGTTATAGAACACAGTGCGAGCATTTAGGAAAATAGGAGAGGATTTGAAAGAAGACACGTTGCTTTTGAATCTTTGTAAATCGTAACGTAGGGGAAAAACAGGTTCAAGCAAAGCATTCCACATTCGGGTGGTGCGACTAAAATATGAATCTCTATACTTGACTGTACGACCGAAGTTGGGCTCAAGGTAAAACTGATGAGCATTCCTAGCGAGGCGGGTGTTGCGGTTAAAATGTTTCAGGGGAGGAATGCAACTGGCTATTTCACTAGAGCACTGTTTGTAGAAAAAGCGACAAAAGAGACTAAGACAGCTGACGTTTCGACGATGTTCAAGAGAATCAATCGATTCTACGATTGAACTATCACCTACCAATTTAAACGCTCTATTTTGTTTGAGAAGCACCTGACCAGATATGGGAGTTATACTCCAGTTTTGGGCGGGTTAAGGCCTTATAAATTGTAGCCAGATCAGAAGGGGTGAAGAACTTCCTGCATCGTCTTAAGAAACCTAAGCATTTAGCAGCGCTTTTGGCGACTTCAAATATGTGGTCGTTCCAACGAAGATCATCGTTTACACACATATCAAGTACTGACAGCTTTTCGGTTTCTTCGATGCAGGTACCATTCATGGATAATGGCAATGGGGGAATATTAGGCTTCAACGACAAGAGACAGCATTGAGTTTTCGAAGCATTGAATTCTACTCGGTTCATAAGACCCCATGAAACAATGCTGTCAAGGTCAGAATTCAATGAGCTTATCATACGCAACCGTTCCAGTTCCACATCCGAAGAGCAGGGACGTGAATTTGGAAACGAATATGAAAAGCTGAGGGTCGAGTCGAGTCGTCAGCAAAACAGTTAAGTGGATTAGAAGTTTCAGACAAGAGATCATTAATGAAAATGAGGAAGAGAGTCGGAGACAAAACGGAGCCCTGGGGCACACCAGAATTTATGAAATGGGTATCAGACTTGAAGTCATCCAACACAACTTGTATTGAACGGTCGGGAAAGGTAGTAGTCTAATCCAACGAAGAAGAGTCTCATCGATACCAAAAGCACGCATTTTCGATAAAAGAGCCTGATGCCAAACTCTATCAAATGCTTTAGAAATATCAAGCGCAATAATCGTACTTTCTCCAAAACAATGTAAAGATTGGTTCCACTTTTCGGTGAGATAAGCCATCAAATCACCAGTAGACCGTTTGCTACGAAAGCCGTACTGACGGTCATTAAGAAGCTTTGGTTTTTCAAGATATTTCATAAGTTGATGGTTTATCAACGTTTCCATGACCTTGGAAAGAAGGGATGTTAGTGCAATTGGACGGTAATTGGAAGGGGAAGAAGATTCGCTTTTTTTAGGGACCGGCTGGACAAATGCAGTTTTCCACCTGCTCGGAAAAATCCCAGCAGAATAGGAAAGATGGAAAAGTTTATGCAGTGGTTTTGCCAGCGTAGAAAAACACATCTTCAGAATGACGGCGGGAATACCATCTGGACCAGCGGATTTATGTATATTGAGATATTTGAGGACTCTTGTTACCGAGCGAGTTTGAAAAAATATCTGCTTCATAGCAGAATCTGCTGTCTCAAGCTCAGGTGGGGCCAATGTGCTATCAGGAAGTGTCTAGTTAGCAGCAAATTGAGCTGCCAGCAAATTGGCTTCACCGATAGAGCTGACAAACGGGGAGTCATTGAAAAGGGACCGATGACGTGGTCGAGTTCTTAATGTTCTTAACAAAAGACCAAAAGTTTTTGCTTCCTTTTGGACACAAAAGTATATTTGCCTTACTTTTAAGTCATGCAAAAACTTAGCCTTTTGTATTTGAGCATTACAGATATTTCTGGCCCGTTTGAACAAATTTCGATTTTCTACTGTAGGGTTATTGCTTCTAAGTCGATATACCAACGGCCCTTGTATTGTGTAAAGGGCCTCCCAACACGGACTTCCGAAGCTTGAATGTTGATAACGGTCATCTTGTTGCAATCACAGCTGTCAAATTAGTTGGTATTAATTCTAGACCCGGATACGAATACCTAAATACCCCTCGTTATTGTTATTTTGCAATTGCGTTTCACAATGTTCGCTGTAATTTAACGACTGCTTTTGGCAATCGTTTTGTCATCGTTCTATCGTTTTCATGGATCTATTCTCGTAATTCATAATCGGTCCATTTCAGGACTTTCCTTGTTTTGTTTTTCGTTTTTTAGTCTCGCGTTTCGTAATACGTTACGTGCCTTGTCTATTTTTCCAAATCATCATGAAAGGATATAGAATTTAATAATACGTGCAAACTGTTTTATTAAAATGGGTGTTCTGTTTGAGCATCGTGTTGCTAACCTTCGACCATTTTATGGTCGCCATAGCCATAATCTTTCTATCGAGAGGATTGTTCGCAATGTAGTGGAGAAATTGGTGTCCACTGGTTTTAGTAAACGATTGATCAACACACGCACGTCGTCTTGATCCTGCACCCGGACGACCAAAGGTGTTCGCTGTTTTGGCTCTGGAGCAGTTACTGACCCCTACTTTCATCGAAAACCCATATTCAGTGTGAGGTTCATTTCGGAATGAATGGCGCGCACACACAAAATTGATGAATTTGCGACAATACGAATTCACATGATATCCAAGAATGTCCAATTCACAATAAATAAATAAAATAAATAAGGTGGCGCAACAGAGCGAGAAGTTCCACGGCCTAGCGCATTTCTCACAACCATGCCTTGTAATGGGGAGACCTTCAATTTTCTACCGGTTCCGAATGGCTAATCGAGAAAGCCCTTTTCGTGGCAATGAGTTTACTAACGGAGGACTTGTCAATTTCTCGTGAAAGGCGATATCCGTGGAAAAACTTTTTTGCTTCCGTTGGGATTCGAACCACGTACCTCTGGGCAGCAGACAAAATGTCAGAACGTAAAAACAAAACGACCGTTAAAAGTAGTCGTAAATGACAGGTTAGATTAAGGTAAAGTAGCTGTTAGCTCGGCTAACAAATTAGACCCGTTGGGTCCACCACATATACCACAGTGGATCCTTATCCAAATGGAACAATTTCGAGCTTACAATGAAGTGGGAGAGACGCAGTGCGTCGATGTGAGTAAGATCACTAGGGTATTCAAAGAAGTATGAACCTAGTTGAATCCTGCGTTTGTAAGCCAAAGCGGGGCATGAGCAGAGAAGGTAGGAAATAGTTTCCTCCTCCTCCTCATCTATGCAGCTTCTGCAAAAATCGTTTGAGGCAACTCCTAGCCTTGCGGTATGCCTTCCAATAAAACAGTGTCCTGTGATGACACCTATCGTCGCACTAATGTGTTTTCTTCTGAGAGAGATCAAACCGTTCGACCGCTTAAGATCTAGCTTGAACCAGATCTGTTTCGTTGCGTTACACGTTAAACTGCTTGATCATCTCAGATTTGTTTTCTTATAAGCGTCCTGCTTGAGCAAGAGTTTGTACGTAGCAATTGGTATGCCGATACTCTTTGTTTTCGGTGAGATGGGCAGAAGTGTTTCTAGCGAGTTCATCTGCTTTGCAGTTTCCTGGAATGACTCTATGCCCCGGGACTTGGCACAGGTGAATGTTAAACTGACTCTGACATCTCCCTGAGAGATGATCGGCAGTTAAGGGCTAGAATAGAGTTGAAGGAATTTGACGCCAGGGATTTGATGGCCGCCTGACTGTCTGAGAAGATGCATATATCCTTTTTGGATATCATGTCTTCTCTGAGCCAAGACAGAGTTTCACTAATTTCCATCACCTCCGCTTGGCACGCGCTACAATGATCTGGAAGACGAAGCGAGATGTTTACTTCGTTTCACTTCGTCTGAATAGACACCACAACCTACTCCTTCATTTGTTTTCGAACCGTCCGTATAAAAATAGACGTATTCGTTTTTCAAGAATGATTTGTCCTCCAACTCTGTTCTGGATGTTATGGTAGCCCGGAAATTTTTCTCAAATTCAAGTTTGGGTTTGGTGAAATCTGTTTTTAGTTAGGGAATTCCAAATTTGTTCAGAATGTCAGCCTGACAAATGTTGCTGTTGGTCCATTGTGAAACTTCTTTGAACCGAATAGCGGAACCCGCAGCTGTTTGTTTACTGTAGATGTCAAGTGGAACTAAATGAAACAGGATGTCCAATGTTGTAAAACAGCAATTTTATGTGTTCAAACTACTTGCTTATAATTCACTTAGTTTTCAATAATTTAAATTTTTTTTTTCAATCAATATTTTTTATGTCAAATATTTTCTTTCTTATTACTTTCAAAAGGTTTTTAACAAGATAGTTGGTTTTTTCACTGCTGAATATTTATTAGGTTATGGGCTCAGTCCAACTAGCATAAAGATTTAAAACAACATTTTCAAAAATGGCAGAGGAAGATAAATGCAAAATTCCGTTGTTTGATGGGACTAACTACGATAATTGGAAGTTTCGAATTGAAGTGTATTTGGATGAAAAAGATTTGCTAAGTTTTACGGAAACACCACTCGAAGAAATTTTGGAAGCATATGCTATTCGAACAGGAGATAACGAGGACAAAAAAAGGGAAAAGGAAATTGCCATCTCGACTTTATTGAAGGAAAACAAACGTTGCAAATCTGCAATAATTCAAAGAATAGCGGACAACCATCTTGAATACGTGAAAGGAAAGGAAACAGCTTATGAAGTATGGAAAGTGTTGCAGGATACATTTGAAAGTAAAAGTATGGCTAGTCAGTTACGAATCCGAAGAAAATTGTTGACGATGAAACTGGATTCTTCTTTGGAGACCATGGAGCGTCATTTTCTTAAATTTGATTCCACAGTTAGAGAATTAAAGACCACTGGTGCTAAAATGGAGGAAAACGATGTTGTCTGTCATTTGCTGTTGACAATGCCAGCGGAATACGATGTTGTTGTTACAGCGCTAGAAACTTTATCGTCAGAAAAATTGAATCTGTCATTTGTGAAAAACCGTTTACTTGATGAAGAAACAAAACGTAATGAGAAATCGAAAGTTAAACCAAAAGATGATGTGCAATCAACAACAGCCTTTTCTGGTCATTTTTCAAAATTTCAGAATGGAAAAGGTATGAATAATTTAAGAAATACAAATTTTTCAGACAGAAACAAATTTCAAATTCAATGTTACAATTGTGGAGGATTTGGTCACAAGAAAATAGATTGCAAGAGAAAAATTTCAGAGGGTAATCAAAATTTTAGAGCTTTTTCGAGTGAGGCTGTGAACAAAAATGATAGTTCACAAGAGAGTATTTGTTTCATGGTTAAATCAAAAAATAACGACGTGGTTAAGTGGTATCTTGATTCTGGAGCATCAGAGCATTTGATAAGTAGCGAGACTAAAGATATTAAAAACCAACAAGATTTAACTCATCCGATCAGAGTCAGAATAGCCAAAAGAGGAGAGTATTTACTTGCTTTGAAAATAGGAGATGTTTCTGTGAAATCTATTGTCAATGGAAAAGAAAAGTCAATTTTGATAAAATCTGCTCTCATAGTTCCAAATTTAGAAGCAAATTTACTATCAGTGCGTACACTTGAATTAAATGGATTCAAAATTGTGTTTGAAAATGGTAAAGGGACCATATACAGAGGTAATATTATACAAGCGGAAGCAATACGAAAAGGTAAACTTTATGAGATGAACTTTAGTACAAAAATTGAATATGCAAACTTTGGATCAACGAGTGAGGAACTATCAAAATTATGGCATCGAAGGTTAGGACATTTAAATGTCAATGCAATGGAAGAAATCTCAAAATTCGTAGATGATATAGACGTAACAAAATTAAAGAAAAATTTTTTTTGTGAAATTTGTGTAGAAGCCAAGCAAACGAAATTGCCTCATAATAATAAGAGAATAAGAGCTCGTCGCCCTTTACAATTAGTACACAGTGATGTTTTAGGACCAATTGAACCCCTGTCGCATGATGAAAACAGATATGTAGTGACCTTCATTGATGACTATACGCATTTCGCATTTGCTTATCCAATTAAATCAAAAAGTGAGGTGAGAAAATGAAAAATTTTGAAGCAATAGCGACCGCACACTTTGGAATGAGATTAAGTCGTTTTCGATGTGATAATGGAGGAGAGTACGTATCAAATGAAATGAAAAACTTTTTTGAAGATAAAGGAATTCAATTTGAGTACACAATTCGATATACTCCTCAACAAAACGGAGTTGATGAGAGGTACAATAGGACCTTATTGAACAAAGCAAGGTGTCTTATCTTTGATGCAGGGCTTGAAAAACAGTTTTGGTCAGAAGCTATCCTAACTTCTGTTTATTTGATAAACCGAACTCCAACTAGAGCCTTAAACGGAGACATTCCGGCACATCTATGGTATGAAGAAAAACAAAATTTTAAAAAATTAAAAGTTTTTGGGTCAACTGCTTATTTACGTCTTCCGAACGAATTAATAAATGGTAAACTAGCTCCAAGAACAAAAAAATGTATTATGATGGGATATTGTACAAACGGATATAGATTATGGTGTTCTGATTCAAATAAGATCATTTTTGGAAGGGATGTTGTATTTAACGAAACGAGTGAAAGAAAGAACAAAGACTTAAATTTTTACTGGGAAGATTATGTAAATGTTGAGAAAGAATTTCATAACAATAACGAAGAAACGATGTATAATAAGGACAAAAAGTCAGGTGACACAAGTTTAGAAAAAGACTATCAAAATGAAAACGCAAAAGAAATAGCAAATGAAGTACTTGAAACTGAGTTGATAACACCGTACTCCGAAGATGTACAGCCTATAAGAAAAAGTTCAAGAAATAAGAAACTACCAAATTATCTGGATGATTACGTTGTATTGGCTTTAAACGCTGAAACTTACATAGAAAACCTACCAACTTGTTATAAGGAAATAAAGGGAAGAAATGATGAAAAGAAATGGCTTGAAGCAATTAAAGAGGAACTAGATGCGTTAGAAGAAAATAAAACTTGGGACTTAGTGTGTCTACCAAAAGAAAAGAAAATCATTGGAAATAAATGGGTTTTTAAAATTAAAAGAAATGAAAACGGATTTGTGGAAAGATACAAGGCAAGACTAGTTGCTAAAGGTTTTGCCCAAACCAGAGGTTTTGATTATACTGAAACTTACGCGCCAGTAGCGAGATTGACAACATTAAGAACCCTTTTATCAATTATTAACAAAGAAAACCTTCTGGCTTATCAAATGGATGTCAAAAATGCTTTTTTACATGGAAATCTACAAGAAGAAATTTTTATGGAGCTGCCAGAGGGAAGTGAAAATGGTTCAAATTTTGTATGAAAACTAAACAAAACAATCTATGGACTGAAACAGGCGCCCAGAGAGTGGAATAATCGATTCGATGTATTTATCAAAAGTATGGGTTTCAAGCAATCGACGGCTGATAAGTGCTTATATGTACGCGGAGAAAATTATGATATTATGTACATCGTTCTCTATGTCGATGATTTTATCATTGCCGGAAGAGAATCGAAAATGATTGAATCCATTAAAATCCAATTGATGTCTGAATTCAAAATGAAAGATTTGGGAGAACTCAACTATTTCTTGGGCATAAAGATCGAACGAAAGAATGATGCAATATTTCTCAGTCAGAGTACATATCTTAGAAATGTTTTGAAAAGATTTGAAATGGACAACTGCAAACCAGCTAAGACACCGATGGAAATTAAACTCTCTGTGGAACATAATTCGAATTTAAATGAATCAATAGTAGAGACTAAACCATATAGAGAGCTGATAGGATGCCTGATGTTTGCTATGTTAAACACACGACCAGATTTGAGTTCTGCTGTGAATTATTTCAGTCGTTTCCAAAGTAATGCAACTGAAGTCCATTGGCAGGGACTAAAACGGATATTAAGATACATTCAAGGAACTATTGATCTTAGACTTTGTTTTAGAAAAAAAACTCTTTAACAATTTTAACAGGATATGCTGATTCAGATTGGGCTGGTGACTTGGATCGAAAGTCGACAACTGGTTATTTATTTCAAATATTTGGTGCAACAGTGTCCTGGGGTACGAAAAAACAATCTACTGTTGCGTTGTCGTCTACTGAAGCAGAATACGTTGCTATGGCCACTGCAGCAACCGAAGCTTTATGGCTAAAAAGTCTACTTCGTGATTTTGGTTACATCATAAATGAAGCTATAGTAATGTATGAAGACAATCAGTCATGTATTTTTTTGTTAAAGAGATGGGAACATCGAAGGCTAAAGCACATCGATGTCAAATACAACTTTATTCGGGACTTGGTTGCTGATGACATTATCAAGGTGGTGTATGTATCTACAAATGATCAGAAGGCAGATATCTTCACGAAGGCATTGTGTGCTGAAAAATTTATAACTCTAAGATCTGAAATTGGAGTTGTTTAATTATTGTTAATGTTAAAATTGAGGTGGAGTGTTGTAAAACAGCAATTTTATGTGTTCAAACTACTTGCTTATAATTCACTTAGTTTTCAATAATTTAAATTTTTTTTTCAATCAATATTTTTTATGTCAAATATTTTCTTTCTTATTACTTTCATTCAATTAAAAGGTTTTTAACAAGATAGTTGGTTTTTTCACTGCTGAATATTTATTATCCAATACCACTGAAGGAGTAGAGCATAAGGCACCACTCATGCATATGCATGCTGAACGTTGGACCACTTGTTTCCTATGGCTTTTTACATGAAAAGAGTGCTACTGTAGCTTTTCACTCTTGTATATTTGGCTTCCAATTTAGCTTTCTATCTAAAACTAGACCCAAGAATTTAGCCTCATTGGAGAAAGTTAGTTGTATGCTGTTAATGAAAGGAGGGTGTATGTGCGGAGGATAGAGGAGTAAAGAACAAGAGGGAAAACAATTACTTCCCTTGCCCCGCAACTTCCATTTATGTACATTGTTGCTTGTGCCAAGATGCTTTCCTGTGACTGCAATGGCAACATCGTCTGCATAAGTTAAAACCCTGCAGCAATTCCCCTTCAGGTTTATCAGTAGTTCCTCCACCGCCAAATTTCAGAGAAGAGGAGAGAGGACTCCACCTTGCGGAGTGCCTCTACTTACACCACTTTTTGTAGAAGCCTCCCCAGTGCTGAGTTTATAACTCAACTTTCAAGCAGTCTTTCAAT
Source organism: Melanostoma mellinum (assembly GCA_914767635.1). NCBI lineage: Eukaryota > Metazoa > Arthropoda > Insecta > Diptera > Syrphidae > Melanostoma > Melanostoma mellinum. The sequence continues at coordinate 175,429,815 of OU612060.1, forward strand.
CAAGTCACCGAGTGAGGGGTCTACCTTTAGAGTTGTAAGTGCTCGGGAGATCGCAGATGCTTCGACGTTGTTAAAGGCACCTTCATTTTCTAGGAAAGCAATTATAGTGATCTCCTTATGTTGCAGCGAGTAGTCTTTTGTACGGACTTGTGTGTAGAGCCGCTTCAATTGATTTACCATGCAATATGCGTGTTGGTCTTGAGAAAGAAGTGACTTATCAAACGTGTTTCGTAAGTGGACATCAATCAACTTCTCTGTTTTAAGCATAAAAGAAGATAGACTGATGGGCCGGAGATCTTAAGGGTTTGTTTGAGATTATTTTCCAGCTTTTAGTATAAACACTAGCTTCACTTCCCTCTAAGTAGCGGGAATGTGAACCAGTTTGAAGCAGCCACTCAATAGATTTTCCAAATTTGGTAAAATTATTCTCATAGGAATATGTCATAAGATAAATTCAACAACTCACTTTAATTTTCATAAAAACTTAATACTAATCTTCATCAACCATTGGCAACACAAAGAATTGTATATACACCTGCGCTTCATCGTTGGAATAAATCATAAAATGCAATTCCATAATTCCACTGGCATCCGTCTTCAGAGCGACTTTGGACGATGCAGAGAGTGCCTTCGACGTCAATCGAATGTGGGAGCATTTGTACCTAGCCGTAGTTGTATCTCGGCAGTTGAACAATAGCATCATGTCACTAGTTTTGGCAACTTCAATGTTCGACTCCGATTGCATTACGCCAATAGTTGCTATTCGAAAATGGGGTGTTTTTGGGGACAAAGTAATCTCCAACTCATCGGCTGTTTTATCGATTTCTGAGAACAACTGAGACATGTCGGGTCCTCGGATGAAAATAATATTATAACTCGAGCTGTCTTCGTTCAGAGAGTATTCAGTTGATTCTTCATATCGCGATGTTTTGATTGAACACTCTGTAGAGACATCCTGGTCTGTGCTATGATCTTCGATGACCAACATAAAAGGAGCTCCTTCGCCTTTATAAAACATCTTCATACTACACTCATTACCAATGAATAAGCTAACGCATTCAACAAATATGTTCATGTTGATACTGAAACAAATTTCACCATCGAGGAAAAACTCCTCGAACACTTCTTTTGTGATGAAGAGGCTGGCCTGAATGGAGTTTGAGTTTTCTGCTGTAATGCGGAATCCATTTTCGTTTATTTGGAATTTCGCTGTCTAAAAAAAATACGTAAGGTCATGAAGAGTCTATACTTCTTATACATACCTCTCCAAAACTGATCGCTTTCATTCCAGAATAGAAGGCTTTAATCTTGTCCAAACGACCGACAAACTTATAATTCGAATATTGTGTCTGTGTCAACATTTTTAGATTTTTCAAAACTCCTTTTTCAAATAAAATCTTTGAATTGTGCATCTAGTCTGCAGCTATTTGCTTGAGTATAAAATTAAATTTATGCTTCGGCAGGACTTCGACTTGAAGTTTACCCAAAATTCTTGCTAGTTTAGCGGCTAAGACATGCTCACAGGTGTAGTGTGACTTGACTGTGGCTTTTAGAATATTTTCAGTGAAAAATGTACAGTGACAAAAATTGATGTCGGGAAAAAGTTTATACACAACGGGTGATGACCATACGCCAGTGATTTCAATGACTTCGATTGCTGATTCAGTTTCAGGACGATAGGATGTGATTATGTTCGTGTCAATGATTTGGAAGGCCTTGCCGAGGACTTCTTCTTGAAATAAAGCATTTAGTTCGATGTATTCTTGGTTTGTTACTGAAATAGAAGAAAGTACATCTTCCGAGAGGGTCTTTTATAGTGAAAAATACTTACGTTGCTTTTCACTCAAGGGGGCAAGACGTTTCTCAATACGATCGAAGACTTGTTCAATTAATTCAGATAGAAAAGTTGGCTTCAAATTCTGCATTTGAAGAATTTTAAAAATGTTATTTAATTTAAAACATGAGAATTGTTTACCTTTTTAAGCGCTTCAAAAAACAAAAAAAAAATCAAATGTTGGCAGTGACATGACAGGGATGGTCTATAGCTATGTTCGCGTAGGACTTTAGGTCCTAAGGTAATAGATCTGTTTCCCTTGTGCAATAATACGTTTTCCCAAGGGCTACAATTAGGTCATTTTCAAATTTCATTAAAAAGTGTTTTCTGTTTGACATATTGCAGCACTTTGCCAAGAATTTGGTTTTGACAACCACTAGAGTCAAATTTTTATGTCATTTCTTTCAGTACTGCTATCTAGCACGGATTAAATTATTTATTTGACAATTTTATGTATTCCTTAAAATAAATCGCGAGAAGAGTAAGTGCAAACCGCTAAATAAGAAGAATAAGAACGAATCTGCATCAATTACGATGTAATATTATCGAGTATTTAACAAAACAGCCGAATAATGTCCTGCCGAAAACTGAAAACCTGGGATGACTTTACTGATTACTACAACTACCTTTACTCCGACTACAGTCAGTAAGAATTCCGGCGCGAGTTCTTGTGCTGGGTTTACATGCATCTGCTACTGTAGAAGTGCAGAAAAGTAAAGCGTGACGGATGAAGATTATAAAACACGAAAGTTAAAAAGAGAGACGAATAGGTTTATGGCTGCGGATGAGGGAGTCTTTCATCTGCAGCCATAACTTAAGGAAGTGCAGATGGTACGTTCCCTCTCTATCAGACAAGTATGAGTTTTACATCTTTTGTCTTTTTCCTTTTTTCATCATGCACTTGCAGATGCATGTAAATCCACCATTAAGGACAATCTTGCCAAAAGTGTTCACCTATTCGACATTCAACAAAGGCGTAACGCAATCCGAAAAATCTCGAAGGGCTTCTAACTTTGATTCAAAAATTTCTGCCTGGACATCAGCTGCTAATTTTACTGACGTCTTACTGGCATCAAATCGCCTGCTACGAAGAAAAAGAACTTCGTGCAAGAGCTACCGAATATAAAAAGAAATTCAAAGAAACCGGCCAAGTTCGCCCAAATTTAACACCCGATCAAAAAAACTTGTAGCACAGAAATAAAAAAACCGGCGTCGTGCATTGTTCATTTTGATTTAAAATAAACATTTAACAGACATTGGATTTAAAGTTTAATTTGTCTTAAGTTGACATAGCAAGCTGCTTAACTACTCCCGTTAGGACTTTCGATGTCTTGAAGCACCAGTTTTTGATGATGATGACGTTGCACTATGATCGCCATGTTTTGGCTCCGCAGCCATACAACGATCCAGGTGCCGTGTATCAATTCTACCAAGCATCCCAACGTCGATTTTGACCTAAGAAAAGTATAGGGTCTTGCAGATTCAGTCATTTCTATTTCAACTCACCGTTCAATCAAACCCAGACCAGAAGAGCCGCGAAAAACCCAGCAGAACTTGTGGATCACGCTCACACTTATTTAGAGCTCCACCGACTTCGTTTGCCTTTGTTGGTTTCGACTCCATGAATATGGCTTCTGTCCAAAGCTCACCAGCTGTCGGACACTCTTTTAGTGCTCGGGCCACCATGATCGATGCGATTTCTTTCAGCTCTGCCCGTGATTCGACTCGAATTGCCTCCAGTTAAAGCCTTGCGCAAACCAATGCGGTGAGATCGTGCGATGCGATTGCGATAAGTCAAATCTCTATGCATTAAGTCAAACGTCCATAAGATTACATAGGGATTTGACTTATCGCAATCGTATCGCACGCACTCACCGCATTGGTTTGCGCAAGGCTTAAAGCTGCCCGGTCTTTGGATTTTTCAATCTGCCACGTTCTAAAATGGAACGTGCTTTTGTCAGACTTTCCTTGCGTTCTCTCAACGATGAAGAAAGAATCCATAGGGGTATGGAAGATGGACACTTTTCAAACCAACAAAAACAAATTTATTAGGTATTGTAACGTGAACCCAACATTTTATACCAATTTCCTAATCGAAAAACGTTCAACCGAAAACACAACTGGCAGCACTTTAATGGAATGGTATAAATGACAGGCGTTGCTTGTAAGCCAGTGTGTGTGAGTGTAGAGAGACAGACAGACAGAGAGTAGACAGCAAATGTGGAGACAATGTAGAAGTTACTGGAGAGTTCTAGATATGGCATGTCATTCGATATAAATAGCCCGCCCGAGGCAACCAGAGGGCAGTTTTGTTTATAGAGTGATAAAGTTAAGAGTAAATACAAGTGATAGTCCAAAAGTCGAGTTGAGTTCGAATAAAGTGTATATCGAAAGTAGATACTGAATAAAGTGGTAGAATTAAATTGAAAGGTAGAGTTTTATTTTTGCGAACTAAGCGCACGTTACATTGGTGTCAGAAGTGTAAATAAAACTTATTTGACTAGTAAAGTGTAAAAAAAAAAAAAAAAAAAGTAAAAAAAAAGAAAAATAATAATTATATACAGTGAAAATGGGTAAGTTGTTAGAAGAGCTCAACTGCATTGAGCTTAAAAGTGAGTTAGGTAAGCGAAATCTTTCTAGAGCGGGATCGAAAAATGAGCTCGTCCTGCGCTTGCGCAACCACTTGGAACAGCAAGGGGAAGACGTAAACACTTTTGTTTTTGAAACAGAAGTGGAGGAAGAGGAAGCAAGTGAAAGTGTAGATTTTTCTAGTATAATGAAGCTTTTATTAGAACAAAAGACAGAACAGCAGAAGGTTCTCGGACGTCTGGAAGAACAACGAAGCGATCAAAAGAAGGAACAGCAGAATGTTCTCGAACGACTCGAAGTACAACAAAAGAAGCTGGAAGAGCAACGAAATGAGCAAAAGAAGGAACAGCAGAATGTTCTGGAACAACTGGAAGCACAACGAAACGAACAAAAGAAGCTGATTGAAGAGCAACGAAACGAGCAAAAGAAGGAACAACAGAATATTCTTGAAAGACTTGAGGCGCAACAGAATGTTTTGGAAGGTCAGAAAAACATTCTAGAAGGTAAATTGGGTAACATTGAGAAAAATGTTTGTGCCCTAGACGAACGCGTTGAAGGTGTGGAGAAACAGCTTTCTGTTGTAGAGAATCGTTTCGAAATCGTAGAAACCCGATGTGATAAACAGTTTTCTGTTCTGACCAAGGAATTGGACCAGATCCGGAAAATCAAAATTCGAGAGTCTGCTGGGGAGTTTGTAAAGAAAAAGGAGATGAAACCCCCAACATTTGATGGACAGTCTTCTTGGCCAGTCTACAAGAGACAATTTGAGGCAGCCGCGACAACAAATGGCTGGGATGACGAAGACAAGTACATTGCACTGACTCTTGCTCTTAGAGGACCAGCAGCTGAATTACTTCAAACAGTTCCAGCTGGTAAGAGTGGCGATTTTAGTTCTCTCGTGGCAGCTATAGATAAACGCTTTGGAGATAGCCACTTGAAAGAAGTCTTCCGAGTCCAACTCAATAACAGAGTCCAGAAAAGGGGTGAAAGTCTACAGCAGCTCCAAGCAGACGTCGAAAGACTGGTTCACCTGGCATATCCGGATGCTGGAGAAGAAATCATCAACCAGCTTGCTGTTGAGTCCTTTGTTCGTGCCATTGCTGATATACATCTTCAGAGGTCTGTGCGAACTGCTAGAACACGTACTCTTTCTGAAACTTTAGCATTCGCATTGACAATTGAAGCAGCAGAACAGGCTTCTCAGGGAGTACATCGACTTAGAGAGGCCATAGTCGAAGAATGCTCGTGCCAAAGAGCTGAAATACAAAAGAACCGGAGCGGACTAGCAAGATGTTGGAACTGCAACAAGACCGGGCACTTACAGCGTCAAAAATTGGCCAACACCACAGGACAAACATCAACTCCGAAGCTTTCTGGGACTTGCCACATATTACCGACGTTTCGTTAAGAACTTCGCTGGAGTTGCAAAGAGTTTGCATCAGCTCACCGAAAAGGGGAAGCAGTTTAAATGGTCAGGTGAGTGTGAGAAATCTTTCCAGGAACTCAAATACCGCCTCTGTAACGCTCCAGTGCTGGCACATCCAACACCTGGCAAAACATTCATCGTCGACGCAGATGCAAGCAACGTTGGAATCGGGGCGGTACTATCCCAAGTGCATGATGGCGAAGAGAAAGTGGTGGCATACTACAGCAAGGTCCTATCGAAACCCGAAAGGAACTATTGCGTGACCAGAAGGGAACTGCTAGCTCTTATCTTGGCAACAAAGCACTTCCATAAGTACATCTATGGACAGAAATTCCTTCTGCGGACAGACCACGGTGCTCTGAGCTGGCTGTTGAACTTCAAAAATCCAGAAGGTCAAGTCGCAAGGTGGATAGAAAGATTGCAGACCTATGACTACCAGATCCAACACCGCAGAGGAAAGCTGCACTCAAACGCCGATGCATTATCACGAAGACCTTGCAAAGTGGATTGCAAGCATTGCAAGCGGCAAGAAGACAAAGAAATCATTACCGCTCAGCGACTAAGAGCTGACCCCATAAGCGGATGGAGCAATGAGGAAGTGAGGACTGCTCAACAGGAAGATCCAGATATCGAACCCATTCTCGCATGGAAAGAAAATGAAGAGAAACCGGAATGGGGAGACATTTCTGACAGGAGTCCAGTTCTCAAAGCCTATTGGGCACAGTGGGACTCACTATATGTGCAAGAAGGTGTCCTCAGGCGAAGATGGGAATCCGCTGACGGTAAGTCACATGTGATGCAGCTGATCGTACCGCAATCGAAAGTCAGTGAAGTTCTTCGGGAGATGCACGACGGACCTTCTGGAGGCCACCTGGGAGTAAACAAAACACTGGAGAAGGTGCGACATCGGTTCTACTGGTTACATGCTAGAGATGACGTGGAGAAGTGGTGCCGAACATGTGACAAGTGTGCTGCAACCAAAGGACCGGGTAGGAAGATTCAAGGTAAGATGCATCAGTACAACGTTGGATCGCCTTTTGAGAGGATTGCAGTAGATGTGGCTGGGCCTTTTCCAGAGACCAACGCTGGAAACAAGTACATTCTGGTTGTAATGGACTATTTTAGCAAGTGGCCTGAGGCGTATGCCATCCCAAATCAAGAAGCCAAAACGGTGGTCGACCAGATTGTGTTTAACTGGGTTAGTAGGTTTGGCGTGCCTATGGAACTCCATTCCGACCAAGGGAGGAACTTTGAGTCAAACATCTTCCAAGGAGTGTGCGGACTACTTGGCATTAAGAAGACGAGAACCACACCACTTCATCCACAATCTGATGGGATGGTTGAAAGATTCAACCGGACCTTGAAAGAACACCTCACCAAGGTCGTAGGCGACTACCAAAGAGACTGGGATAGGCACGTACCGCTATTCCTGATGGCCTATAGAAGTGCAGTACATAGCTCGACAGGACAAACACCATCTGACATCCTGTTCGGGAAAACCATGCGGCTGCCCAGCGAACTTAAATTTGGATGCCCCACAGAGGAGCCACAGGACACAAACGAGTATGTGGACGACCTCAAGGAGAGACTCGCTGACATCCATAAAAGAACAAGGGAACGGATGAAAGCCTACAGCGACCGGATGAAGACACGGTACGACACAAAAGCGACAACGTCAGGATTCCAAGCAGGAGATCGTGTGTGGCTTTATAATCCTCATCGTCAAAAGGGATTGTCACCGAAACTTCAGCAAAACTGGGAAGGTCCTTATACTGTAGTCACGAGGATTAACGACGTGGTTTACCGCATCCAAAGAGGACTAAGAGGCAAGTTAAAAGTAGTTCATTGTGACAGGCTGCATCGATATAGTGGCGAGGCTGCAGATGGAATTATTCGGGACGAACAATCCTAAGGAGGGGGCAGTGTAACGTGAACCCAACATTTTATACCAATTTCCTAATCGAAAAACGTTCAACCGAAAACACAACTGGCAACACTTTAATGGAATGGTATAAATGACAGGCGTTGCTTGTAAGCCAGTGTGTGTGAGTGTAGAGAGACAGACAGACAGAGAGTAGACAGCAAATGTGGCGACAATGTAGAAGTTACTGGAGAGTTCTAGATATGGCATGTCATTCGATATAAATAGCCCGCCCGAGGCAACCAGAGGGCAGTTTTGTTTATAGAGTGATAAAGTTAAGAGTAAATACAAGTGATAGTCCAAAAGTCGAGTTGAGTTCGAATAAAGTGTATATCGAAAGTAGATACTGAATAAAGTGGTAGAATTAAATTGAAAGGTAGAGTTTTATTTTTGCGAACTAAGCGCACGTTACAGTATTTTAAACGAAAAGACAAAAAATTAAGAAAATTTGCCAAAAAACCCGCTGAACGCATAACAGAAGTAGGAGAAAAGGCTACTGTTGTTACAGCTAATTCTGTCAATTTGTCACTTTTTTCTGGTAAGTTCACAATAGTTTCCCCCCTATTAATAAACGCGGAATAGCCTTATTCCATGGATTAAGTTTCCATTATACCATTTTCCATTTAATTAAAGCTACCATTATACCATTTTTCACTTAATCCATGGAACGCAGCTATTCCGCGTTTTATTAATACGGGGGTTTGTGTTTTAGTTCAGTTTGGTTAATTTTCTCCGAATTTTCCACGTTGTTAGCGCATAATTACCACAAAATTACGTCAAGTTAAGTAATTATGACTGAGGCTTTTTAATGGGTTATCAAGTAAATTATGGTTTAATTTTAAAATTTTTATTAATAATCACCCTTCTGGCCCATAGCGCAGATTCCGCAACTTTTCAGACCATAATCTATCAATCGTCTATCGTGGATTAAATAAAAAATAAAGAGGATAGCGCAACAGAGCGAGGAGCCCCAGGGCCTAGCGCATTTCTCACAACCATACCTTGTGAGGGAATGGAGGGGACCAACAATTTTGGGCCGGTTCCGAACGGCTAATTGAGAAAGCGCTTTTCATGGCAATGAATACTAACGGAGGACTTGCCAATTCCTCGTGAAAGGCGATACCCGTAGAAAAAACATTTTTGCCTCTGCCGGGATTCAAACCACGAACCTCTGGATTAACAGGCGGACATGCTATCCATCACACCACGGGTACCACTATCGTGGATTGCGTCCTCAAAAGATTGTCTCATATAATCTAGTTGGTGGAAAGCTATTTTACTATCTTCCCACAAATTTTGGCAAAGTTTTCAGGGTTTTAAACACGTCGTCTTAGACAAGTTGGGTTTTGTCAACTCAGCAGTCCTAAAATTAGCTCAGCAATATCCTTTACCAATAAATATCAAAACAAGTTTAGCTCAGTTTTTATTTGTTTTTGTGCTTGGTATCGCAGTGACTTGCAGCGGTACCACAAGATTTCTGCTTTGCGATCAAAATGCTCTAATTTCTTTAAAGTGCTCATCATGTTGCAAAATATCGATGTACGTGTTTGCAGAAATGAGATTTTTATGGCGCTTTCCATTGGTTTCACTCGGGGAAGCACTCATTTTAAAAAACAATGGAACACCCAAAATTGTTTCTAATCAGTTTAACGTAATTTCCTTTGTGTGAGTGAAACACCTATGGCTCTTAAAAAATATTCCTTGAAGAAAATTTTCTTTTTGACATTTGATTAACATGTGTTAGTGCTTCTGAGTCGATTCTGACTTCAAATCGAGAAGCGGCTGTCACTCCTCAGAATCATGAGAAGCGATCTTTTTGCACAAATGGAACGGTTTGAGAATGCTTCTGGACGCTCCTGGACGGTTCTTTTCGTCCAATGGAAAGTGCCATTAGTTTCTCAAATATTAAGAAAAGAAAAGCAAACTTTCGGAAGAACTCCACATGTAAACACTACTTGTTGTGCTCGTGGAAACAACCCCAATTTAGCACCGAGGACTGAGCACACTCATCGACTCGTCACATGTGTGTAATCGATAAATCTCTCCAGTCGCCATAGCTCTCCAAAAACATTTTTTTTTTCGATCAACTTCAGCCAACAACGAACAGACGTTGTGCTCGTTCGTTTTTTTTGTGTCTACCGCTGAGAAGAAACTTCCATAAAAAGTCACTCTACCAAATAAAAGAAAAGAAAAGCCCAAGAAAATTTTTATCTATTCTATATTTTTGCTTTTCGTTACAAAGAAAATTGTTCTTTCAACAACTAATCAAAGTTCTAACACCGCGAAAATAAATCAACTTTATCTACCCCAAAATCGATTGTGAAGTCTGTAATAAATAATAAATGTCTGAGCTGCAGTCATCCCTCTTGCTTAAAAAGCAACTTGGTGGTAAGTCTACTTAACTAAAAAACTAAAAAAGTGCTACAATAAATAATCCACCATTAGAAAACACCCCAAACGCCCAGCCTAAATTAAAAGTAAAAAGAAAAAAGACAAGCGAGAAAAATTCAAAATGCCGCAGAACAAACCATATTCGAGGTTAAAATCATTTCGAATGAATTCTGTGCTCCCATCCATTCATTTCATATCGAAAAAACGTGCAAATTTCACTTTATCTCGGCACATTTTTGGAAAAATCAATTTTCAATACCAAATCTAAAGAAAATGAAGAAAGTAAAATTTTAGCAGAGATGCGATGAGCAAATTCAAAGAAATTCTTTGTGAAAGGCTTTTGTCTTGTCTTGTGTCTGCCTCTGCATGAGAACAAAAAAAAAAAAGAAAGAAAGAAAATAATCAGGACAACGGGGGCGAGAATTGCTCACATCACATCATACATGTTTAAGTGCAGTTTTTTTTTGTGTGTTTAATTTGTTTGGGTTTCTCTCTCCTCGTCATGACCAACCAACAACCACCGATGGATGTGAATACCTGGTGCCGGTTGGTGGCGGTGGGTGCTGCTGCTGCAAGAGTTTTATCCAAAATTTTATTTACTTTACGTTTGATGATGTCGCTCTTTTGGTTTGGTTTTGGTTTTTAGTATCCGTCCGATACACAGGAGGAGGCATTCATTTATTAATCAGAAGAATAACCAGGGTCGCAGTAAGGCAGTCGACCGACATGATGAATGTCGTTGACTTCTTCTTCAAGTTGAGGCGAGAAGGGCAAACGACGACAACAACAACGAGTTTAATCGTTTGCTTCTATACTTTGTGTGTGAATCATGATTTTTTTTTGGTTGTTGTACTTCTTCACCTTTGGGGTTTTTTGTCTTTTGTTTTTGTGATGATGATTTACCTCTGCTGAAATAAAAATGCGCTCATGTGTTGAATTAATTTCTTTTTAGAACTCAACAAGAACCCCGTGGAAGGATTCTCCGCCGGACTAATCGATGAGTGCGATATATTTCGATGGGAAGTCCTTATAATTGGTCCACCGGACACTCTTTAGTAAGTATTTGTGTTTTGTTTGTTTTTAGCCGCGGATTAAATTCACAGTGTTTTACGGGTCAGACTGTCCGTCGGTTTGGTATTTAAATGATTTTTAGTTTGTGTGGTGCGTTGGTATTTAGTTAGTTAGTCTACCGTGTAATGAGTGGACATGATATCTGGTTTCATCTTGGTTCAGTTGGAGTGACAGCTGTTTTTGTTCTTCCCTTTCATGTCTACTTTCATTTTAATTGTAATTTTTGGTTTTTGTTTGGTTCAACCCTTGACTAATAAAAAATTACTGCATGCTTGTCTGTTACGACAACAAGAAGTTCTACAGTGGAAGTGGACTAACAACAATATTGGCCACGATGATATTCTTACAAATTTAGAATCCCGACGTTTTAAACATTTAAACCATTAAATGACAAGCGAGAAGTGGAGCGTTGTCGTGGTTCAGAGATTTCAAAAGGTCATAGAGGGTGAAAGTAAACAAAATTGAATTTTTACCATGTATTTTGGCTTTATTAGCAAAGAGCAAACACTACCAATTATTATGAAACAACGTCCTTCAAGTGGTTGCCTCTGCTGTTTTCGCTGTAGCGCATTCTGTCACTCCAATTTTTAAAAACCTTGATGGTGGCGGGTTGTAGCTCAAGGGTTGCTTATATGATATTGGCCTTTAGTGGTTGGATCTTTTCCAGATCGTTGACGTAACACTGGTCCTTCCAGGCTCCACACCATTACGACGAAAAAGGAGCCCCGAAGGGGCGATTTGACATGAGTTTGGTGCACAAGCGATCGATTGTAGCATGGCTTGTTCGCAAGGTGCGCTATTCTGCATAAACCAGAGGTTAAAATCCATAAGCAAATCATTCACTATTGTTTTATTTACAGAAGCCCCAATTAATATAGCAATTCTCTGACTCCATAATAAGAATATTTCCCATCATCATTCATACCATTATACTGAAATTGCAATTGCGGGCGATTTCAATGTACACAATTCTGGTTGGCTTCAACATTCTGGGCAGACAACACCCGAAGGAAAATGTGTTGAGATCTTTGCTGAGGTTAACCAATTAACTCAACTTGTTGATGAGTTCACTCGGGTTCCAAATATTGAAGGTCATGCGGCAAACACTATTGACCTATTTCTCAATTCTCATCCCGACAAATACAGGGCTATAGTATCATCTCCTGTAGGCAAATCGGACCATTGTGTCATATCGGAATTCTGATCTTGACAGAATTGTTGAATGAGGTATTAAGAATAGAGTAGAATTCAATATTTCGAAAACTCTCTTGTCGTTAAAGCTTAACATTCTCCCATTGCCATTATCCATGAATGTTAAATACATCCAAGAGGCTGAAAAGCTGTCAGTACTTGGTATGTTAGTATGTTACACACATACAACGATCTTAGTTGGAACGACTACATATTTGATGTCGCTGAAAATGCTGCAAAGTGCTTAGGTTTCTTTAGCCGATGCACTCCTTCTGATCTGGCTTACTTACTTACTTACTTACTTAGGTGGGCATTACAGTTCGGGGTGAACCTGGGCCTCAACCAACATCCTTCTATAACGAGAACGACTTCGATTTCGGGCGAGCTCTGTCCAGTTTTGCACTCTAAGTCGGTTGAGGTCTTCTTCCATATGTTGGAGTAGCTCCTTCAAGGGCTTCTGCTTTTATGGCTGCTGAAGTCCACCGTTGATTCTGTTCTTCGAATTCATCCGCTGGGGCATTTACACGAAAGCTCTCGTAGACCACTGAGATTCGTGCAGTCAGTCATTGTTCGCAGAGCAATTATAGTGTTGATCACAATTCTTTTGTTCCGTATTCCTTTGTCAACACTCGCACTTAAAAATTTAGCAGGTCAGCTCTGGACGAAGCATCCCAGGTCCCAGTGGATACCGCTTGGAGGTATAGTAAGCACAATTGACATGTACTATAAGTTACAGCATCTGGGCGCCGCAAAGTTGGCACCAGTCAGAGCCTACCCGAATATCACAACGCCCATCCACCCTTTTGATCTGGCTACAATGTGTAAAGTCTACATCCGTCCAAAACTAGAGTATAACTCCCATATTTGCACAGGTGCCTCTCAAAATCTCTGCGCCTACTTGATAGGGTAAAAAAAAGCGTTGAAATTGATAGGTGATAGTTCAATCGTAGCGAGCGCTGAGCCAGGCTTATCGCATTAATCACCACCTGCAATTTTTTGCTCATTTCGATCGGCTAGCCGTCGAGACACGGGCATCATTTGTGATGATTATATCAAAAATCAAGTAAACGTAGGATAGATAAAGTGATAAGAGTATTCCGCCATCATAAATTGAAGAGAATATTGGATCGCGGTTGTGCGTCCAGCACTAACTTACGATCAACAATGTTGAACGATGTATTAAAAAGCATGAGAGTTAGTTCACAACTTCTTGGAAGATGACGCAGGCCTCTTATAATTTATTTATTAATCAGAAGAATAGAATTTTTTTCTTATTTTGATAATAAAAGGTTAGAGGAAGGTTTGAAGAGAGGGTATTGTTAACGAAAAAACTTGTCATGGTCAGCTCTACTACGTTGAAGGTGGGATATTTGAGTGGACAAATTGACCAAAAGCTTCTAGATCATTAGCGAGACAGGATCAAAAAGCTCATGGTATTTGATATATAGCTTCTTAAGAGTACGAATATCTGTGGGGAAACCTTCCTGCTGAGTAAAGACACACTGGTTTTAGTTTTGCCTTCAAAGCAAACTATGTCTGACTTATTATGAAGATAAGCCAGGAAGATCCGGATATTTTCGTATGTCTTTTTGTTTCTAAGTCTAGAGAAGGCGTAGCGTGACTCTGTTGAATCAATGGTTTGTTGCCGAAGTTTTACTCTGGAAGGCAAAAGGGGGTAAAAGCTTTAAGTTGAACTGAAAGGTGGAACAGCTGCGCTAGGATTTAGTATATGGGAACTGATAAAATTGTGGTATTTTGCTCCAGGTGTCAGGTCAAAGCATGTGAAAGGTGTGTTATCCGTAAAAGAGGATGTTGAGAGGGTTTGATTAGGGGGTGGAGAAATTGTGTGAAATGTGGGAGTTAAATTAAAAGAAACTATGCGGAGGCTTAGGTGGAACATAGCTGTGATTCGGTTGGGATGCGAATTGTTGATCTTTGGACTTAGATTGAGGCAAATACTGTCTTCTTGTCATAGGTAGGGGTTTTAGCAGGGGGTTTATGATGAGTCTTGGTTTGGGGCTGCGATTGGGGCCCAGGTTGAGGGGTTAGTTGAAAATAATGATGGGGACGTCTTGGGATATTAAAGGGTGGGGTGAAACTGGGCATGATCTGGGTTTTGAAGGACCAATTGCTTAAGATGGGTTGAGGAAAAGCCATTCATATTTAGAAGAGATGGTAATTACAAAGTCTTTGTGTTTTTTAAATCTATGGGAAGTGGTAGGTTCTATTTTAATTAGTTTTATAAAAAATTAACATATCCTGGGTTCAATTAGAATCAGCGTAGGATGGAGCTTTTCAATTACGAACATGCTGGTGTGAAAAGCAGGCCCGCTAGCTTTTTTAAACCTGCGATTCCGATTGTTTCCACGATGTGCCAAAACGTTTAATAGTGGAATCGCGTGTAGGGGAAGAGTTCTGAACGGTGGGTTGAGATTGTGGTGGCGATTGAATTCGTGTTGGGTCCGGAGCAGTCTCGACAACTTCTGTTAGTTCCTCTAAAAGTGACGTGTTGGATTCTTGGATTCGGGGTGCTGTTGGGAAGTTATACGAATCTTCTTTAAGATCCTCGGAAAAATATTTATAAAGGACCGAGTATTTTTTTTATAGTCCTTAAGTTTCTATAACTGGCACATTATATTTACTAACAGAGGTTCTAAGTTGACATTTTTTCAATATTTTTTATCTGATCTTTAAGATAGGTCGCGAATTATAAAATAAATAAATAGGGTGGCGCAACAGAGCGAGGAGCCATTGAGCCTAGCGCACTTCTCACAACCATGCCTTGTGAGGGAATGGAGGGGACCTACAATTTTCTGCCGGTTCCGAACGGCTAATTGAGAAAGCGCTTTTCATGGCAATGAATTTACTAACGGAGGACTTGCCAATTCCTCGCGAAAGGCGATACCCGTGGAAAAACATTTTTGCATTTTGCCTCTGCTGGGATTCGAACCTCGAACCTCTGGATTAGCAGGTGGTCATGCTAACCATCACGCCACGGGTACCACTCGCGAATTATTACTATCAATTTCATAAGTCTACGTTTTGTTACAACTATCAGAATAACATCTCAAGAGCAGTTCCCCGGGGACCACTTACAATGTTGTAACTTTCGGGCACAATGAAACTTTTGGGATGAGTATTACACTCACTCAATGCTAAGAGTAAATGTCGGTAAGCAACCGCGAAAGCCTTAAAAGTTTATACACCTGATACAAACAAACACAAAGATATCAGCATTTGGTTTTCGTCAGACATCGAACAATCCAAAACCGGGAGGGTTTGTAACGCTTTCTGTCAATTCGTCGTACCCCACACACGTATCACTTCTGTGAAGCAGATAAGTGGGATAGCTGTGATCCCTTTGAGATCACAGTGCTCAAGGGCGGAATGGAAAAAGAAGTTCTTCTTCGAACAGGATCTATTCTCTATTGCACTCTATTGACTTTCCGTTTTATGTGCCATACAATTCCATGATGTCGCAATGCCATCCGTTGGATTCAAACTATCAACTGTAAGCTGCAGTAAACAGGCTTCCCTAAACGTGGTCAATAGCTAATGTGTCAGAAAGTGTCTCTTTCTCAACCTCCTTAAACTGAGGGGTTTTCTCTTCGTTAGGAAAACAGACTGGTCTGATCCAATTTGTATTTAAAGTCGTCCAAAGCTTCTCAAGAGAAAGGAAGAACTTAGACGTAGCTTAAGACAATTGACTTGCTGGGCTAAACTTTTCGGAGTCAAATACTAGTTTTTAAAACACAACATGAGTCATTGACTTGAATTACCTCAGAGTACAAAAATGTAGATTGCTTACTAGGAATCAAAAATATGTAAGTAGAGGACAAAATCCACTTGAATAAACTCAAGTGCAAACCATAGCGACCTGTTGTTGCGATAGCATCGCTGAGACAAATGTACAATTATTGAGTGGGCCACATCCGTAGAACACAGAGATGTAGCAACAAGACAGAAACAAAAAGTTCCACAGATCGTAGGCCGCTCTAAATTTTTGTATCATTTATTTATTTATTTATGCTTTGCTGTAGTAAGTTGTACCCTCAAAAGTGAGACCTCGGTTGACACGTTTAAGTCCGGGATAACAATTGTGATACATACCACACTGAACTTATTTATACTCCCTTGCATTTCAAATGTGGTACCCGTCGCGTGATGGTTAGCATGTCTGCCCATTAACCCAGTGGTTCTTCGTTCGAATCCCAACTTGCTTTTTAAGAAACAATAAAAAACAGCTCGCTTGAAAAAATGGCCAAACTCATCAAATTAAAGAATAGGCATTTTAACTTGTTTAGAAAAAACGATCGCCAAGGCACATAAAGAAAGGTAGACCTTTCCCGATACAGGAAAATCCAACGAAACCTGCACTTAGTTGGCCTTAGACGTGAAGCGTAGTACAAAACATTGTCTTACGAGTAGATCAAAATGGGACAGCAATGACTTCGAGATGCGTAAAAGGAAGAAGATAATACGCCTTTGAAAAACAAAACTTAGAAGTTCAAACGGTTGTGTGTGTATTACAAAAAAGAAAATCTTAAGTCATCGAAAGGTTTGACTCCTCTTCAAGATCGCATATAGTTGACACGGTAGGTATGATTATCTTAAAAGTACCTCAACATAGTTGCACAGGATAAAAAGAATGCCCTGCTCTTATTCAAAAACGTAGCATTCGTTTAGGATGACGTTTTTACAAAGACTCCGTTGATTTCATTCACCTCCTTAAATCTCTTTCAGTTCAACTCGTATATCTCGTATATATTGGGCATTGTCCCTTGTTAATTTTGTTTTGTCATCATCAAGTTATAATTATGATATTTTTTCTTATTTCTCTTCCAAATAAACAACAAAAACTATTTTCTTTACATTACAGTGAAGGAGGCTTTTTCAAAGCACACTTGCATTTCCCAAAAGAATATCCATTGCGGCCACCACGTATGAAGTTCGTCACAGAAATTTGGCATCCAAATATCGAAAAGAACGGTGATGTTTGTATAAGCATCCTCCACGAGCCCGGCGATGACAAATGGGGCTACGAAAAAGCATCGGAACGTTGGCTGCCTGTGCACACGGTTGAAACCATATTGATTTCAGTGATATCAATGCTAGCCGACCCGAATGACGAGTCACCAGCAAACGTCGATGCTGCCAAGGAATGGAGAGAGTCTTACCCAGAATTTAAACGTAAAGTAGCACGTTGTGTCCGAAAAAGTCAAGAGGAATGCTCGTAGAATTTTTTGTATTTATATAAATTTAAAAGAAATTATTTAATTCATTTTTTGTCGTTTACTTTTTTGATGAAAAACTTTGTAAACAAAAAGAAGAAAAAGAGATAAAGATCTTCAACCATAAAAACAACAACAACCAACCAACACCAACAACAACAGCAAAAAAAAAGTACTATTATGCATTGATTTGCTTAAAACCAGCCAATACCGCTTATGAAGAGATTCGTAAATTTATAAATAAAGAGAAACAAAAAATAATTAAAAATAATTAAAAAAAAAAAAAAAACAAAAAAACTAAACTTATATTCAAACATACAATTTCCTAAATAAATAAAAACAAAATAAATAAACGAAAGAAAAAAACTTAATTCTATTTGTGTTATTTATTTCGTCTCAACCAGTTCTCCAGATATAATTTTATTAAAATAGGTAATTTCATTTGAAAGTCTGGAAAATGACAGAGCTCCGGGCGAGATGGTTTGTGTTTTACTAAAAATTAATGTTCAGCCTTTTCTCTGTTCCACATTGTAATTTTTTCCTTTCGGAGGTTTTGAAATACTAACTGCAACTATACTACCGTTTCATGATACATACTACAAGTTTGGAGAAAAGCCAGAAGACGCTGCCATCATAAGGAGTCTAGGTTACTAGATCTTACCATGTCTGCGTAGAGCGTCTGTAACCTAAATCAAGAAAATGCAGGATATTTAAAGAGGAAATGCTGCGCGGTATCGTAAGCTTTTCCACAGGATTCACAGAGTGTGATTTCGTTTAAGCTTAGCACGTTTAATCATAATCAATCAATCATTAAACCAATCCGGTAATCCAAACGCTGGTTCATCTCCTGAGAAATCTGTCTGAGATGCTTTGCAAGTTTATCGGCGATCAGGTTTCCAGTTATGCCTTGATGATCTGGAACCAAAAAGAGACAGAATTAAATCCTCGGATGTCAAAAGCAGATGTCTTGCATTTCGAATCACTTGCGAAGTAGAGGGTCAAGTAATTTAAGGCAATCAAGAAGCACAGGTCACAAACCGTATGCAAAGTGCCCTGAACAAAGTTAATGACTGGTGCAATAAAGAAGGGCTTAAGGTCAACCCCACCAAAACAGTCATCATTCCATTCACCAGGAGACGTAAAATCGATCTCCAAACACTATCCCTAAATAGTGTTCAAATTAATTTTTCTAAAGAGGTCAAATATCTAGGAGTAACCCTGGACAATAAACTCAATTGGAATCCACATCTAGACAAAACCATAGCAAAAGCAACAAATGCTTTCTGGGCCTGTTCTAGACTCTTTGGTAAAAAGTGGGGACTTAGGCCAAAAATGATTTACTGGACTTACCTCACTATTATCACACCCATCATAACCCATGCTTCGCTGATCTGGTGGCAAAAAACAGAACAAGTTTATGCCCGCAAATCTTTGCAAAAGTTACAAAGACTTACCTGTGTAGGTATCACAGGTGCAATGAGCACCTGCCCAACTTTAGCGTTAGAAAGTTTATTAAATTTTCCTCCGCTACATCAAAGAGTAAAGAAGACTGCTGCACTAAGCGGACTAAAGCTTCATCTCACTAACTACTCGAGAAAGGAAAACTTACAAGGACATATAAGTATTCTGCAGGTGCTCCCAATACTGAAATCGCCTGCAGCCCACTCCTCGGACTTTATGCCTAGACGCATAATGTTACACCACCCCTTTGAAGTAATCTTTCCAAACCGCTCAGCATGGAAGAACCCTGTAATTCTTACAAATAACTTCCAATACATCTGGTATACTGACGGTTCAAAAACAAACAACGGTGTAGGTGCAGGGATTTACGGTCCCAACTTTAAATCATCTAAATCCCTTGGTAACACAACTACTATCTTTCAGGCAGAGGTAATGGCTATAGAATTCTGTATTAGGGAATGCATTAGAAGAAACCTCCGAAGATCAAGCGTCCTAATCTCCTCTGACAGTCAGGCAGCACTAAAGGCTCTGTCCTCGACAAAAATCGAATCCAAACTAGTTTGGAACTGCCTGACATGTATATTTCAATTAGCTACTCACAATAAAATAACTCTTTCATGGGTGCCTGGTCATGAAGGCGTACCGGGTAACGAAGAGGCTGACCGACTTGCTAGACTTGGCTCTCAGTCCCGATTCAAAGGCCCTGAACCCTACTGTGGTCTCCCAATCAGTAGTCTTAAAAACGATTTAGCTACCTGGGAACGACAGAACATGATCAGCACCTGGAACAACTCAAATGGCCATCGTCAGTCAAAACTATTCATTGACTTATCCCACAAACGTATGAAAGAAATTCTTGACATGAGCAAACGTGACGCAAAGTTAATTACGGACTTCTTCACTGGACAC
The DNA here is from genome assembly GCA_914767635.1 of Melanostoma mellinum. Lineage (NCBI taxonomy): Eukaryota > Metazoa > Arthropoda > Insecta > Diptera > Syrphidae > Melanostoma > Melanostoma mellinum. The sequence continues at coordinate 175,449,839 of OU612060.1, forward strand.
TGCTCTCTCAAGTATCATCTTAAAAACATGGGCATCAGCCAAGATGACACCTGTCGTCTCTGTCTTGAAGACATAGAAACAGCTGAACACATTTTATGTGAATGCCCTGCTTTAGCTAGATCCAGGCTAAAAATATTCAATAAAGGGTTCCCCTGTCCCATTGATATCAGAAACACCTCTTCATCGAAGATTCTTAGGTTCTTACATGACCTCAGCTTCGAATGAACAAACCTATACACTACGTGTTTTTAAACCTAAGGGAACAGCACAAAAGATCTTTAAGGTCGACGTGCTTGTCAAGGAAATTTTTACCTTCACCTTATCAAATTTAAAAAAAAGGGTCAAGTAGAGCCATAAGTACAGCTTAGTTGCAACTGCAAACAAAAATACTTCTTCCCATCCGGTCATTCTTGGTAACGTAGCCTTATACGTTCTCATTGTTCTTCTTAATACTTATTTTGACATTCGATTTCGATAGAAAGTTAGTCAAATTCGAAAGAAGTGCATTTTGAGACTCAAACGACTCGAAAGCTTACATGTTAACATGACTATCTACTTCAAAAGTTATTTTTTTTACTTAACGCCAATTATGACAGCAATTATGTCATTTTACTGGAGTTTTACTTAAACGCCTACAACTCTGAGGTCAACGCGGCGTACGTTAGCCATAACCAGAGAAGTGGGACAGCTGTGATCTTTTCTAGATCACCATGCTCATATTTATGCCTCATAACAATCTTATAATGTGTTAACGATGTTTTTCCATGAGGATTCTTAAACTTTGGGTTGAATCTGTAAATCAAACCTTGACCGCATTGGTGGTCTGATCGCTTTACTATTTTTCGTAGTCGGCTGCCGACACTACCCGCTCAATGATCTTAAAATTGTGAGATCTCAGCTTGATCGAACGGTAGCTATCGCAACTTCGTGTATCTCTCCTTTTCATTCATTGATAGAAGGTAACTTTCCCTCCCTTGCTAAAACAGATTTCACCTTTTATAAGTTTGGAGAAGAGAGTCGTGAGCCACACAAACCCGATTTCTGCACGATTTTTTTTCCAAAACTCATGGTAATTCGTCTGGCTGAGTACTTTTGCCTTTTTAAGAATTTTTAATTGTTCCACTTTTTTTTTTTTTTTTTTTTTTTTTTTTTTTAATAAAAAAAAAGAGGAGGCTTATATGCTAATCTGGAGAACTCAGACTTAATTACCGGTCCATTGTACTACAGGGACCGGTAGCCTTCCCTTTTTTCTGTGTTGCAGTAGTGGAAATAAGCTCTTAGTTATTTCACATAATTATGACCTCAAGGGCGGCATCCATACGAAACTGGGAGGCTGAAAGAAAAGTAGATGCCCAGAGCTTGTTCCACTTACTTCTTCGGCTGTGATCTCTGGTACTTCCGCTAAACTGGGCTCAGTTTCTTTTTGGTTTCCATTGGTTTAACTCGGTGAAGCACTCATTTTAAAAACCTGCAATTTTTTCCTATGTATATTAACGTAATTGCCTTTGTGTGAGTAAAACACCTATGGCTCTTAAAAGATATTCCTTGAAGAAAATTTTCTTTGACATTTGAGGAACATGTGTTTGTGCTTCTTGAGTCGATTCCCACTCCTCAGAATCATGAGAAGCGATCTTTTTGTACCAATGGAAAGGCTTGAGAATGCTTCTGGACGCTCCTGGACGCTTCTTTTCGTCCAATGGAAAGTGACATTAAATATCTTTTCTGTTTAGGTATAAAAACTATTTACGAATTATAAAAACAAAAAAACTACAGTAACATAAATATATGTCCACTCAAACATTTGAGTAACATGTGTTAGTGCTTCTTGAGTGGATCCTCACTTCAAATCGAGAAGTAGCTGTCACTTCTCAGTCATGAAAAGTGGCCAGTGGAACAGCTTGAGACGCTCCTGGACGGTTCTTCGTCCAATGGAAGGTAACATTAATGAACTTCGGTGAACGAATCTCCCGAACATTTTTCTTTCTAAGAATAGCTATTATGTTGACGGTTGCTCCTCTTTTCTCAAAAAAACTGTGCTGTCACACAAATATTTCTTCATATTCGCCTTTTCTTTTGTAAGAATCATACCGCTCTTGATTCTCTTCGTTGGCCCTATTTTGTTAGGTTTCTTTTACCGCCTTCATAAATTCTTCCACCTGAAGACGAAAATCTATCTATCAATCCAAAATTCCTCTTTTGGGATATCTTTAAGCAGATTTCGAAAATCTAGTCAATATGCAATCAGATCCAATTTGGGGAGCATTGACAAAAGGTTTGTTCGTTGTCCTATGTTGACAAATCGGCCACACTACCATTCTAGATAACTTTATATTCTTACCGAATCGATCCGACTACACCACCCCCAAGTTGGTGTTTGACAACAATTTCCAAGTAACCATATCTTCAAGAGAAGCTTAGGAAAATGGCGCTCTTTTGGAAAATGAAGCAATACATTTCTACACCGATGGTTTAAAAACCAGGGAAGGTGTAGGAAGTGGAATCTACTCAGAAAAACTGAATCTCAGTCATTTCTTCCGCCTACCCGATCATTGTAGTGTGTTCCAAGCGGAAATTCTGGCGATTAAGGAGGTGCTGTCTTGGCTCAAAGAAAACGTCATATCCTCCACGGATATTCGGATCTTCTCAGACAGCCAAGCTGCCCTTAAATCTCTTGCCTCTGTCTCTACAAAATTCATCACGGTCCAAAATTGTCAGATGTCTCTGAGAGAGATGTCAAATCAGTTTAACATTCACCTTTCATGGGTGCCAGGGCACAGGGACATCCCAGGCAACTGTATGGCAGACGAACTAGCCAAAAAGGGCACGACCACTTCCCTACGCTCAGAATGGAACAACATAGGTGACCTATCGCTACATGTAAACTCCTACTTAGACAAGACGCTTCAAGGATAGCAAACATTAGATGGACTGAGAGTAACAACTGCCTTGCAACCAAAAAAGTTTGGCCGTGTGTAGACTCAAAACGCTAGAAGAGTTTGTTGGCCCTGAACCGTCTGTATCTAGGTTCTACCATAGGTGTTCTTACGGGACACTGTCTAATAGGGAGACACGCCAAAAAAACTTGGTGTGTTTTCCAATGATTTCTGCAGAAGCTGCATGGACGAGGAGGAGGAAGAAACCGTTCAACACCTTCTTTGCTCATGCCCTGCACTACTTCATAGGAGGAAACCTCATCTCGGTGAATTCTTTTTCGATGATACTAGCGACTTAGCTTACATAGACCCTAAAAGTCTTTCAAAATACATTAAAAGTTCCACGTGGTTCGACTAGCAGGTCCCGTAATGGAAGATTAATGGGTTAATCTTATATCGGGTTTCTGAGATTAGTAGGTGATTAACTTGGTGATTTCTGTGATATCACTATGGGCCCTTGCGGCCTAAGTGAGTCAGGCAATGTACTCATAGACTGACAGCCACTTCCACCTAACCTAACCTATGTTCACCACAAAACGTTTTTTGAAAAACATAAACTCGTCCTGAAATTTATTACCAATTCAAGGGACATCAAACGATCACTAGGCACCATGCTTTGCCTTTACATCCAACGAATGGACCCTGTGCCTCCTTCTCATCATCTCTTCCAGTTCGAAGCTTCCACAGTCATATATCCAACGTTCTAACTCTTGACTGAAATGTCTTCCAATCCGTTAAAATATTTTATCAGCCCACGGAATCTGGGAAGCTATGACCCGAGCATTTCTGGTCAGTACTCAGTAGTGCGAATAATTATTTGTAAGTAAATATTTGCTCGAAATTTTACAAAATTGCTCGAAACATGCATTTTTTTAAGACTTTCCCCTATTTTCAACCTTTTATTAGATTAGATTAGATTACATTACATTATATAGAGGGTTGAGCTGGGTCACCTCTGGGCATTGCGGTGTCTGAATAAAATCCATTGTGCCAAACCATATGTGAAGTATTAGAGCAGTTTTCCAGTTCTTGAATTGAACCTGATGTTAACAATCTTCTGTAGTTGAATGAGTTAGTATTTTCGTTTTCGAGGCAAAGTTAACTGATGGTTTTTGCTACCAATCTCATTTGTTGAAGATGTTTCTTTAGAGAACAATATGGCCGGTTAATAGTAACGTGCAAGTTTTTCAGAATATTCTATATGTTGCTCCCAAACTTCAAAGATTTTCTAGCTCCTGAATTGCCGTTATTTCTTTTGTTTTTGTTTGGGGTTTTTAGAAGATCTAGTTTGCTTCATTTTGAGGATGGGACAGTGACTATCTTAAGAGGGTTGACGGGGAGGCCTTCATGTGAGCCCCAGTTTTGTTCTGTGTGGAGAGCTTTATGAAGCCTTCTCGATATTAGTCTTACTCATTTCATTTGCGGGATCATCTGGAAACCCCACTACATGAATGCCTTGGGTTTGCAAGTTATCTTGGTATGCTGTCTATGACGATTGATCAAATAAGTGTTGATAGGACTCTACCTTGTGGGCAGCCTCTGGTTGTTGATGCTGAAAATTAAACTTCCTCGATTTAGCTGCGGATAATTACGCTGTTTAGCATGGACTTTATTCCATTGCGAACTGCTTATGGAACTTTGTGTTGTCTTGAAGCACGGTCTGTGAACTCGCAGGAAGTGTAGTTGAAGGCACCCTATTTGTCGAGGAAAGCGGCGACGTATATTTCTTTTTATCGATAGAGTGTTCAATCCTCGTAACCAGAAAATTAAATGCCTTTTATACTAAAGTAGTTGATGGTAGAAAAATCGCAACAGAGGAAAACTTCGGAAACTTCTCGATTAGGAATCCACAAAAAGTTGTAGGTGTCTTCCATTCCCTCACAAGGTATGCCTGAGAGAAATGCGGGGCTCCCTAATTTGCTGTTTTCCAATTCCAACAGCATTGCACTCTCTGTTAATATCGACGCAGCTTATCCGAAAAGTCTTTGAATGTCATCAAATTCAATAAAAGTATAGCATCATTACTCCTTCAGAAGTTTGAGAAAAATTAGCATTATCTGGTTCACTTGGGCGTATGAGTAATTTTTTTTTCTCGAGTAATAGTAAATGGTTTTTGCTTCGAGAAGCCAACATATTGAAGTTAAGTAGACTCGCGGTTGGACACTTGACTTTCTTTTTAGTTTGACTTTGAGTCAATCAGGATTTCAATTGAAACAGAGTGACGAGTTTCAGTAAAGAGCTCAAATGTCGAAATTTTTTTTTATGGTAAACCGTGGAAAGGATATTCATATTTTTACATTGCAATTTGCAACGCTCACCCAGTTTAAAGTTCCTCTCTTTCTCATCAAGTGAAGTGCATCTAAAGTTTCTTCAGAAAGAAAATGTATATATGAGTGCCACCTTCCACCTTCCACCATCCACATTCTCTTTTCGATTGTTAAACATGTAATAATGATGCAGCTGAATTCGCCGCGTTTTGACAAAACTATTCAATATACAGCTGCTAAATATGTAGGAAGACAACTTCAGCAAATGAAGTGAATTTACCTATAAAAACGACATCAAGTGAAATTGAGAGAACTGTTTGAACTTGAGATGATGTTTCTTTGTGCATCGGCGTGCTTCGTCTCCGAGAGACACTACATCTATACATACGGAATTACAAGGGAAACAAAAACCTCCCTTCAGAGTAGAATGAATGCCTGACTATTTCTCTCAATGAGAATTCCTTTTGTCTTTTTTGCGATGACACCAGTGATGTTACTACAGAGACTGTAATCGTTTTGTTGAAAAAATAAATTAAGGGACTGAATAAAATTGAATGTGGCAGTCAATTGGGGTGTAAACAGAGTGTTGAATGCAAATTTGAAAAGTATAAAGAGTTAGATAAATGACATAAACAAAGGTGAAGAAAGTTGTAAAAATTATGATTAGAAGACAATCAAAGCAGCACATTCACGGCGGAACCATTGTCTGAGGCACTATTAGGTAAAGTTGATTTATTTTTAGTAAATAATAAAGATAAAGCTCTCTTCTACGATCGCTGGCACAGCTTCCTCCAGACATGACTTGATATTTGCCGTTTTCAAAAAAGTACAAACAATGTTCCAACTCTGTGCTAATTATGTCAGTATACTCTAGAACACAGACAGTTCTTTATCGAACGATGGGCTTTGTTTTGTGGACCGGATATTTTCATTCGTACCTTGGCTACAACAAGATAGTGGTCAGAGTCAATGTTGACACCTCGGATAATTTTCCAACATTTATCACACTGAAAGAGAGTTTTGCTTCGATCGCAACATGGTCAGTTTGGTTGACGGTTGATTGTTCTGGAGCTTGACAGGTACTTTTATGAAATGAGAGATGCGGGAAGCGTGTACTACTAACAACAAGCAAAATCGATTAGCCTGAGTCCGTTTTCGGAGGTTTCGTCCTGTGGGCTATGATGCTTAGCGATAGTATTTCGGGGGCGTATATTAGGCTAAAATTGGTGAATTCAGCACTAATAGTCAATATACGCTCATTTATTGGATGTCGGTTGATAATTATTATCCCTGAGTTTAACTCCAACGACAAATCTGCACCCGAATAAGTGTCAGGTCTATTGTCTTGTGACGAAGCGTCACAATTTCTTTTTCCTACCTCCTCCCAAAATGCTGCACCAAAACAGTGCAGTATTTATTTCTACTGAAATCCCCCGCACGTAATTAAATTACAAAGTAAATGCCTACTCCAAGGGCCTACTTCTCCGTGCCTTATCACTTCTTGTGCATTTTCTTATTGGGAAATACATTGGCAGTACCCATTAAATTTTTTCATGCAAAATTGCCACTAACCGGTTACAGCTCACATTCGGTTTCAGTGACAAAGTTAATGAATAGAGTCAACAACGTCAACAGACTATACCACTACTACAAAAAGTGGGGCATACGGATCAACACCTCCAAATCGGAACTGGTTTGCTTCAGGAGACCCTCAAATGGCAGAGGCGGTCGGACTGCCACCAAATGTAAAAATTTGGTCCTGAAACTTCCTGATGGATCCACCATTCAATCCAAGCCGAATGTGAAATACCTGGGTATCCACTTCAATGAGCTGTTAAACTTCAATCCACACAGCAGGAAAGCTCTCAAAAAAGCCAGCTGGGCTTTCAGCCGGGTGCACCCTCTGCTGAAAAGAAGAACTGGACTAAGCCAACCGACTAAGTTACTGGTCTACAAGCAGCTCTTGCGACCAGTTATCAGCTATTCTTTCCCAGTCTGGTTCACTATATCCAAGACAGCCATGAAAGAACTTCAAGTATTTGAAAGAAAGATACTCAGGATCTGCACCGGCCAACACTTTGACCGACGGCGGCAAAAGCACTACAAAAACGAGCAATTATACTCAGCAGCGAAAATAACCCCACTGGACAAGTATTTAGTTACTTCAACAAAGAAGCTAATGCGGAGCGTCATAGACCACCCCAATCAACTAATGAGAAGGATGACCACCGAGCAACGACATCCTGAGCCGAGGTACCTCAGTGTGATGGAAACCCTGGACGACGACATCATCAAGGACAACGAGGACACCATATCGTTTTACGCTGACACAGGGTCAGCCTACCACCGCGGCTAAATGCCATTTAAACCCTAAAACCATCTTTAAAACCACCAAGGACAACCGGGAGTGAACACCCTGAGGAAGACAAAGTCAACCGACTTCTTTATTGTAATATTTATTTTTTTGACATGTAATTTTATATCTTATAATATTCTAATCTTAAGTCATTGTATACCGTTAGGCCCCCTATGTGCCAACAAATGTTAATTTTTCCAATGTTATCATATGTTAGTTGTAAGCCAAATTGTAAATATTGTTCAATAAAACAAACTTGAACTTGAACCAAAAATTAGAAAAAGATTTTATAGGTTTCAATGTGTTGTGGCTTGTTCTCAGCTGGGCAGACAGAACTTATCTGATACTTTTTCTCGTTTCACCGCAAGGGAGAATTGATCGTGTGGCTTAATTTCAGCTAGGCGTTCGTATCTTCCTTATCTTTTGACCTTGAAAGTCTCCGTTAAGAAAATTTAATCGTTGTGGCTTGTCCTCTTTAGTCCTTACCTTTGTGACATTTAGTCTCCGTGATCCGTGAAGGAAGTCTAGGCGTTGTGGCTTGTTCTCAACCGAGCGTGTAGGTTCTACTTACCTTTAGACGGTGCGTTTCCGCGTAAAGGAAATTTAATCGTTTTGGCTTGTTTCCAGCCGGGCGTTTGGAGTTTGGACTCTTCTTGCTCTTCTTTGCCGGTTTTGCGCCTCCGTAGAGGAAATTTAAACTTTGTGGCTTGTTTCCAGCCGTGCGTTTAGATTTTCCTTGGTTAGGCATTGCGTCTCCCCAGAGGGAGTTTTGCAGACCTTTCCTACGAAGTCTGCCGCCGCCGACAGAGTGTTTTGCCTCTAAGTAAACGCAGGCACTTTCTACGAAGTCCGCTGCAGCCGATAGATAGCTCTGCCGTTTGATACAACGCAGGCACTTCCTACGCAGTCCGCCGCCGCCGATAAATTGCTCTGCCTTTCACGCAACGCAGACCTTTGCTACGAAATCCGCTGCTGCCGATAGAGCGCCCTGCCTAACGCAGATCTAGATAGGAAATCACCGCCGCCGAACAGAGGTGGTATGCAACCGTACACCCAGAGGAACGAACGCCACTACACCAGTGAGGATCGATACCAGCCATTCCGTGGACCAGCACCAGAAGTAGACCCTACTCAATAAAACATAGAACTTACTTTTTCGTAAGATATTTTAATAAATTTAGAGTTAATTAAAATTAAACCGACCGTTTCGCGTATCATTCTGAGAAGTTGGATTGCCGAAACGCAAGTCATACGAAGCTTCCTTGGTTAGACCCTGAACACCCTGTGTTATACCTCAACCTTTGAAAAAGAAGCATCAGAATCTGTAGCATTTGCGATAGTAGATGTCGCAGTTTTTCATCTTCTTTATGCTTGGCCCATTCCATCGCACTTCTTGGATAGCGCTTATGTCTACTTTGCATCTGTCCAGGCCATCCACTTCTGGCTACACGTAATCGGTAAGGAATATTACGTTGCACGTGCATATCCGGACGTCTTTACCCTCTTTTCGTTTGCTGGGGCATCAAAGTTGAAATCATAATTTTTATCCGAGGTTGGTTATTCGAAACCAGTTTTTCATACGTGGTTGCGGGTAGTTGGGATCCCCTTGGACATAAAGGTGCGTATAATCCGGTATCAGTACCATGTTGTAGGGATGTGGTAGTGCAGAAAATTGTTTGGTCTGGCATCAACATCCCCTTTTCAAACGAACTCAAACATCTTGGAGTAATCCTCTAGATAATAAGCTTCTTTGGTCTAAACATGACGAGCTGAAAACCGCTAAGGTATTGCGTCAGTCTTCTGACAACGCAAGAGAGCTTTTGGCAAGACATGGGGTCTTTCACCGAAAAGGGGCCTTTATACATCAATTCGGCTATGATAAGACCATTCGTCTCCAATGCATCAGCTGTTTGGTGGAACAAGCTCTCGCGTAAATACGTAATTGCCTTGTTTGCTAAATTTCAAAGAACAATTTGTCTTGGCTATACTAGAGCCATCCCCAGAACTCCGGGTGATTCTCTCGACGCACTGTTGAGGAACTCGCAAGCTCATATCTTTTGACTTAGATCTAATGGATATCTCAGGGCTCAAACTGTGCCAAAAATACACAGTCAACTTTCTTTCGGCTCAGGCAATGTCCACTCTATTATCTGAGCTAGGATAGGATTGTTATCGCAACTTCACAGATGGTTCCAAAACCGATGATGCCGGTGCCTTTGTAGAGAACGATGACATACGACTGCATGACTCTTTCAGCTCATGCGCATCCGTCTTCCAAGCGGAGGCGTATGCTATCCAAATGGCTATAAGCTGCGTTACGAACAATTACTGAATGAAGAGAAGTATCTGTGTTCGCATCGACAGCCAAGCTGTGCTCAAGGCCCTTCTCAACTCTCTAACTACCTCAAAACTCATCCAGGAATGCTAGAATTCTCTGAATGCTGTCGGAAGACTAAATTCTTTGAGTCTCGTCTGCGTTCCAGGCCAGTAAATGCCATAAGAGATTTTCAAATAATGAATGGGCGTTGTACTATTCGGGTAGGCTCTGACTGGTGCCAACTTGGTGGCGTCCAGATGCTGCAACTTATAGTACACGTCAATTGTGCTTACTATATCTCCAAGTGGTATCCACAGGGACCTGGGATGCTCCGTCCAGAGCTTACCTGCTAAACTAGAATTTGCTAGTGTTGACAAAGAAATAGGGAACAAAAGAATTGTGATCAACACTATAATTCCTCTGCGAAAAATGAAAGACTGCACGAATCTCAGTGGTCTACGAGAGCTTTCGTGTAAATGTCCCAGCGGATTAATTCGAAGGACAGAATCAACGGCGGACTTCAGCAGGCAAAAAAGCAGAAACCCGTGAAGGAGCTACTCCAGCATATTTGGTTTAAAGGTCTTTCAGGAACTCAAGCCTGTAAAAACCAGCAAGGAAACATAGTTATAGAGTCACAGTCGCTACTGAGGATCTGGAAAGATTGCTTCTGCGGACTGCTTAACGGCGATGAGGACACTAATTCCGCTGTCAAGCAGATTGCCCCATTCAGTTTGGACGATGATATAGAATGCCGTCCTCCCGTCTAGAGGAAGTTAAGCTTGCCATATGCAAACTTAAATCAAATAAGACTGCGGGTGCAGATGGCCTTGATGCTGAACTTTTTAAGGCAGCTGGAGAGCAGTTGGAAAGAAGCTTGCACCAGCTGATTTGCATGATATGGTCGGAAGAAAGCATGGCCGATGAATGGAACCTCAGTATCGTATGCCCGATCCTAAAGAAGGGAAGCCAATTATAGAGGGATAAGCCTCCTTAACGTCGCTTATAAGATCTTGTCTGCTGTAATATGTGAACGTCTGAAACCCCACGTCAACAACTTGATAGGTCCTTATCAATGTGGATTCAGACCAGAGAAGTCCACAATAGACCAAATTTTCACATTACGCCAGATATTGGAAAAAACCCGAGAACGTAATATCGATATTCACCATCTTTTTATCGATTTCAAGGCCGCGTATGACAGTATCTACAGAGACGAGCTGTACAGAGCCATGTCTAGTTTCGGCATTTCTGCAAAACTCGTACGACTATGCAGGATGACTTTGGAGAATTCACGCTGCTCCGTCAAGGTCGGAAAAGAACTCACCGAGACCTTTGATGTCGAAAAAGGCTTTAGGCAAGGCGACAAACTGTCATGCGATTTCTTCAACATCATACTTGAACAGATTGTAAGAAACTCAAACGTCAACACCAGAGGAACAATCTTTCAAAAGTCTGTACAATTGCTCGCCTATGCAGACGATATTGACGTAATGGGAAGAAAAAAGCGTGATGTCATACATAGGTGTTTTTTTTGCGAGTATTGAAACAGAAGCGGTAAAAATGAGTTTGATGGTTGACGAGGGCAAAACGAAGTATATGCTGTCATCAAACAGGGACACAGAACATCGACGAATTGGACAAATCGTCACAATAGACAGACACAACTTCGAGGTAGTACAGGACTTCGTCTACCTAGGATCCGCTGTAGACACGGAAAACAACATCAGTGCGGAGATCAAACGCAGAATAACTCTTGCCTACCGTTGCTTCTTTGGGTTAAGAAAGCCATTGAGGAACAAAACCCTCTCCAGAAAAACCAAGGTAACCTTGTATAAGACCTTAATCATCCCAGTCCTGCCTTGCATGGACCTTATCGAAGGCGGATGAAGAAACCCTTGGTCGTTTCGAAAGAAAAATTCTCCGAATGATTTTTGGTCCCGTATGCGAAGACAATGTGTGGAGAAGAAGATACAACAACGAGCTGTATGAGCTGTACTGCGGCATGGGCATAGCCAGAAGAGTACGCATCGCGAAGCTACGATGGTTGGGCCATGTAGAGCGGATGGACCCAACGCTCCGGCTCGTCGGGTGTTCGAAAGCACATTGCAGGGAAATCGCGGAAGGGAAGACCTCGTCTTAGGTGGCGCAATCAAGTGGATAAAGACCTCAACAGACTTGGAGTGCGAAACTGGAGAGATCTCGCCTGAAATCGAAGTCGTTATAGAAGGATGTTGGTTGAGGCCCAGGTTAACCCCGAACTGTAATGCCATTAACTCATTTACGATTAACCGATGGGAAACCTTTCTCTTATTAGAAATAACGGTGTTAAACGATCCAACCACAGACTACTTTTTTCTTCTGAAATTACTCAAAATGCGGTGTAAGGCTACAAAAAAGTAGTTGCGTCTGTAAAACGTTACGTTATGCGGTGTTACAGCAAACCAACACCAGCCTACTACTACTAAATGAAAATTTATTTACTTAAAGAAAATCAAACCTTTCAAAAAACATCATTTAGTTCTACACACTCCAAAAAACACGATTCCATAATTCTCTTTATCAAAAAATACAAACCTTATAAAACCATCAATAGCAGATTTGTAGTCTTATAACATCACTGACTTTGGGGTTTGTTTTGGATTTGTATTTACATTTTTTTTGTTATGTATACGCCACCGAAATTCGCCGCCTCATCATTATCATCACATTCACCTCGCTGCATGGCACAGCTCACCGCACAGCTGAGCTGAGGAGAGTACTACCAGAGCTGCCATGCCGGTGAGAGTAAAAGCACCAGAGATGAGTTACAAAAAAAAACATACACAAAATGAGAGTTTACTGGAAATGTGATTTGCCTCCACATCATAGAGAGTGTTGAAGTGAGCCAAAACGATGGTTGGTGTGTCCCTCGACCAGCAGCCACAGCCACAGCCAGCCAGCCAGCCAGATCCATCGTCTCATTTGGACTGTTTTTCTTCTTCTTCGGTGTTCAGTCTCGTATCGTATATAAAACCGAAACCCGTTCGGGTCCGTCTTCAGTTCGTGCTGGAGAATTCCACTGGAAAGTTCGCGTGCGGATTTTGTGAGTTTTTCATTTGATTTCAGTTTATTTTGTTACTTTTATTATCAGTCGAGCAGAGCACTACACTGGGCTTTATTGTTTCGTTCTCTCTTTGGGTATATTGCGATTTGGGTTCTCGTTAACACTGAGAGAGAGTTACTTTTGTTGTTGTTTTGGCTATTGTGATTTGTGAATATTTTTGTTTATTGTGTTCGATTGAAAAAATCCGGAAGTGTTTTCCTTTGATTTCCCTTTAAAGTTAAAAAAAATTATTTTTCCAGTAACGTGTTTTCTTTTTTCGATTGTTTTAATTTCGCCTGACATCCTTTCGTTCGTTTATTTAATGAAAACAAGGAAAGGTCCTTTGCCCTTGCTTGCGTCTTCCATTTCGTTGTCCGTGTATTTATGTTGAGTTTCATCCAACTTCCGAGTTGGAATGCGATATTGTGTATGTGTGGTGAGAATTGATTAAATTCGGAAAGCGCCATAAGACATTGTCCCCTGCTCACGTTTTCTTCTTTTTTGTTTGTTCCTTCTCGGTTTTAATTTTCCTTTTATATTGCCTCCTTGAGAGTCCGTAATCTAATGACGTATTTGTGTCCTCAGGGAAGGATATCTAAACAGTATAAAAAAAAACGAGCATCCATGCCGTTCGAATTGTATCCACTCCTTGGTGTGTTTGCCATAGAAACTTGAAGATATCTGCATTGAAGCTATAACGGTATAGAAGAGTGCGTGCGTTCAAAGCGGAAGTGTGATGCGAATGTAAATATTTATATTTTGCTTCCAAAGAAATTGTCGAGTGTTTTCATTTTATTTTTGTGCTTCTTTTTTTTTCGTCTCTCTCTCTAAACAGAGTGTAATTCATGTAGTTTTTGTTATCCTTTTGCAATAAAAGGAAGAGGCTTGACACTACAGACAAAAAAGAGACTGTCATTGTCATCGTTACTTATTCAGCAAAGCAGCAGCAGCAGCATCCAGAGAAAGGCATGAATTGGGCCATTAGGGAGTACCATCACTTATCGATATAGTTACTATATAATTTTATATTAAGGTACGTACACAATTTGATTTATTTTTAGGTTGTTTTCCTTTTATTTGCCGTTTTAATGATAAATAATCGCTATTATACTCAGTGAATATATCTTTAGATGAATGAGATGCCTTGTCAATTTGAAATTCGATTTGGGTGTTCTTATGAAAGGTTCGATATGCACATTATTTGAATTCTTGATGAGTTTACAATAAAGCATTACTCCTGTTTTGGGGAACATACGTATAAAGCTGCGGTTTATTTTTCCGCTCGTTTTTGGATCGTCTTTACGTCTGGGAAAATGAAACACGCAAAAGGTTTTCTTTTTCTTTTGCCGTATTTTTAAAGAGTATTTTGCAAAGCAAATTTAAAATACGTGTCACACACAATGAGACGACGGTGGAGCATGGCAACGGATTCGCCTTGAACTTTTCGAGGTTGGCACTTTCCATCTAAGCGAGCAAGAAAGAAATTGATTGCAAATAGCTTTAAGAAATATATCTCGTTTGGTGGTATAGATTATTTGAATTCCGTGGCAGGTCTTTAATGTTCGAATCATTACTTTAGTCGTGTTATTGTCCTTCCGCTTTGGACCGGTGGAAATGAAGTCACGTTAGTCGTTTTTGAGGCGTGCTTGAACTTTTTCAGGTTATTGGTGGAAATTAAGGCGAAAAGTCTATCAATAAACATTTAAATGGATATTCGTTTGCTTTTTAGCGCCGTACCTCATGAGCGAATCGGTACTATGAAGCAGTTTAGTGAGAGAGATGTGATCCCTTCGAGATCCCGATGGTCGTTAAGCCACCGCCGGAAAAGGATTCATGTTCATCCGATTGAGAAGAGATAGATTAGTTGGGGACCTCCGTTTTAGTCGAAAAGTTATTTAATAGATGGCGCACGAAACATGAGCGTACCTTTATCTTCGAAATCACTATGACTATATAAAAAATATATATATAAAGGGTGTTTTTTAATGATATTTTTTTTTTGTTTTTGTCAGGAGGAAATCTTCAAAAGACACTTGGCAGTATTCGACACCAAGTAGTGTGGGATTTTTACCTCACTAAAAACTCCTCGTAATCAGAACCAATCTATGAACGATCGACAACAGATTTTTCTTTCTCAATAATATAATCGCTTTAAGGGAAGCTTAAACTTTTAATGCCTCCCATGACTTTTAGACCATTAGCTAGTGTGGCTTGGTTCTCCTTTATCTCCGCACATTGCCTCTCGTATTTAATACGAACTTCATTTCATGATGTGATACAGCATGTTTTCTTACATCTTCTGTAACCGTTTCTATTTGTAGGTCACGATGTAAATCGCTATTTCTTATATACCATGGTGCATTTACTATTCCACGAAGGACTTTGTTTTGGAACATTTGGATGATTTCAGTATTTGTTTTCTTTGTACAGCCCCATAATTGGATTCCATAGGTCCAAACAGGTCTAAGTACTTGTTTATAAAGCTTTATTTTATTTTCGACAGATAAGTCAGAATTTCTACCGAGTAACCAGTACATTTTTCTATATTTCAAGTTGAGCTCTTCCCTTTTCTTTTTGATATGCTCTTTCCATTTTAGCCTTGCATCCAAAATCATCCCAAGGTATTTGGCCGTATTGACGTAAGGTACAGCTTGATTGTTGATGAATATTTGTACGTAGCTTAACTTTTTATTTGAAAAGTTTATATGTGCAGATTTAGCTTCATTGAGCTTGATACGCCATTTTTTGGTCCAATCACTAACGGTGTCGACGGCATTTTGCAATTTCTCAGCAGCCTTGACGACGCACTTACTGGATGCCAAAATTGCGGTATCATCTGCAAAAGTAGCCATAATGGTGTTGTTATCCACTGGAATATCCCTTGTATATAGCAAATACAGGGTAGGTCCTAGGACGCTTCCTTGTGGAACACCGGCATGTATTTTACTTAGCTTTGAATATTCTTGATCATACCGTACTCAGAGCCACAGCCGGTTTGAGATATAAAATTTAAGTATTTCGTAGTACTCCCTGGGTAGGTCCCTTTGCATGCTTGAGCAACATCTAAAAATCTATTTAATGATATGAAACTTCGAATTGAAACAAAACACAAGAAAATCGTTCAAATGTCCATCAATTTAGTTTTTTTGGAAGGATAATTTTATGTCATTAATGGTTCGATATGATTTTAGGCATGTGGCCGCTACGTCTGGCTCAAATAAAGCCAAGTCTAGAGGTCCAATTTTCAACCACATTTTCGAGTATTTGATGCCGTATGTCGGCAATAACGCCACGAATGTTATAAGCACCCTAAGGTTTCCGGTTTGTTGACGCAGAACAACTTCACATATCTCCGAAGAAAACTGTTCAATGATGTCAAAACACAGGATCTTGGTGGCCAATTGACAGGTCCATTCCGTGAAATTATGCGCTCATCGAATGTTTCCTACAATAATCGATCCACATTCATACCATCCAATTCGGGAACAAAAAAATCGGTTATCATGACTCTCCTACCTGTCTCGGTAACTGGACCGCCAGCATCATTTCGGAAGAATAAGTATGGCCCAATGACTCCACCAACCTATGAAGCACACCAACAAGTCAGTGGCGTCTCAAGGTACTCATGTGGATTCTTTTCACAATAAATGCTGCAGTTTTGCTTGTTGACGTAACCATTCAAACAAAAATGAGCCTCATCTTTGAACAACATTTTGAGATGAAAATCAGCATTGAGATCAATCTCATTTTTGGCCCATACTTCCATACACAAAAATCACGACGCATTGCATGGTCTCGCGGCTTTAATTCTGGCACAAGATCGATTTTGAAAGGTCGTAAGCCAAGATCTTTGCGCAAAATCTTCCCTAAAGTTGATGGACAAAACTACAATTGCTGTGCATGATGGCGAACCGATTCATTCGGGTTCTCTTCAAATGTTTCTCTGAAGAACTCAGACCGATACATTGCATTACCCAGATAGCAACTATATTTTGCTATATGTTTCCTCATCTCTATAGAAAAGCCAGAAGACGCTGCCATGATAGGAAGCCTAAGTTACCAGCTCTCATTACGTCGTCGAACGATTATCTGAAAATTGATTTTCAGAAAATACAGGGCCACTGTTTAAGGAAGTGCTCCGCGGTTTGATAATTCTGTTCACAGGATTAGCAGAAGAAAATTCAACTCGTTTAATTACTCGGCGAAGGGAAAAGTGTCTTGTAACAAGACCAACAAGTTTTCGACAGTCTTTTCTTCTAAGGGGTAGGAAAAAAGTTGCAGCTTTTATAAACGTAAGGGACGAGCCAAACACAAGTTTCTTTTTAAAAATGCAATCAATAAAAAAAAAACTTTTTCCATGTGTTGTAGCTTGATTAGTAGGAACAAATATTCCCATTAATTTATTTGGAATTCAACATCATTCGAGTGGATGTATCGGCTGGGTTTGCAGTTGCGCATTCTGTCACTCCCGATTTCTAAGACCTTGTTAATGGCTTTAGATGATTTTGGCCTTAAGTGCCAGTTTAGCCCCCATAAAAACAGTTCAAACGGGTCAAATCGAGTCTTTTCGGCTAGTAACACAATTTATGAAATTGGTGCATGACCCAGAGGTCGCAAAAATTCATATAATTAATTTTATTAAAAAAAAACTTGGTTTACTTGCTCTGTAACGCCCACGCCACGGTTCACCAAAACATTGTTCCCAGACTCATTTTCAATGGTCCAATGATGCCACCACGCCAACCGTCGACAATCCGCACCAAACTGTCACTCTCTGTAGATGCATAGGCTTCTCGACAGTAACATACGGGCTTTCAGAGCGCCTGGTCCGGCAGTTTAGTTTTTCAACTGAGCCACCAAAATAATAGGCGTGTTTTTTTTATGCTAGTATGTATATAGTAGAGTAAAAATTTCCATTGGGGAACAACAACAAATCATTTTACTGTCGTAATTTTCCACAGTAAAAACAGGGATGGCATTGCTGTGGATTAATAGTTTCCAGCTTTGAAAATAAGATGACACCACCATTGATTTCAGTTCATCAAAGCTTTTTGAAGGGACGTGTTCAAACAAAATGTAGCATTCGCAAAGAAATTTTTTCTCTCGATTAAAAATTAAAGAAATTAAAACTATATTCATATTGAATTTTCGCCCTGTTTTTCACCTGGTGGTGCTCTTAACACAGGATTTTGCACTAGTTCTATTGTGCTGAAGCTAATAGCTTTCCTCGTGGAATTATTTGACTAAAAAATATAGCCCAATGCAAGCAAAATATAAATCAAACAAAATCTCATCAAAGATTAGTTTTTAATATCTTTTTACATATTCCCCGAACATACCCGAAAGTTTTTTCAACAGAACAGCTGACTTTGACATAGACCTTTCTTCACTGCTGGACGATGCCTCTAAAAACTGTAAAATAGAGCTGTAACAGAGAATCTGATGTATATGGAAAATAAGAAAAAAATTACAAATTCATACCCAGCTTTGTATCGGTATTCATTTGATAGAACAAATAACGAAACAAACCTGGTATGAGTTTGATTTTGTTTCATCTTAAATTTCACAGAGAGCTTTGAAAAGTAACAGCAAGCTTTCACGTTGAGCACCATCTTGTTGCTGAATATATAACTGAAAACACTGTGGATAGATCGTTTTCTTTTAACTGGAATGCTGTACTATATACTAGCATAAAAAACGCACCTAATAATGTTTCAGTTAATATAATTTTTTGCCCAAAATCGTTGAGCAATTTAAGCTGCTCTGATCTTTTCGAGTAATGACGTGTTGTCTCGAACCCAAACACAGCATTGAATGAAGTTTAGTATTTAAATAGTTGAGTACAATCTTGAATACGTAGGTTCGAATGCCGGCTCGGGTACCTTTTTTCAGCTTCCGACCTTTATCTGAATGTCGCCTTTGGAGTTATAAGGTTTGTTCGTATATGCCCTGGGGTCACCATGGGGTCGCCACAAAGCGTTTTTTGAGAAACCTAAAGTCACTCTGAATGTCAAACTCAGTGTTTTTTGAGCCCTAGGGTTGACCTAGGTTTTCCCTCAACTCGCCCTAGGTTTTTGCTGTGGCGAGTTGAGGGCTGTAAAACGTAATGTATTTTTTTTTAATGACAGGGACGTGTGATGATTTGTAGTTTAATGTTTTTGAGGACTGGAAAACCCAGGTTTTTTCGACAACTCATGGGGTTGTCAAAAAAACCTGGGTCAAACTTGGGGAAAGTTCAACGAACAATCTTATAAACAAATAACAGCCACATTATTTCCACCTACTGATGGTTTACTGGTTACTACAAGGGACTGTTTATTGGCCTGAGTGCTCCAGAAAAGTATCAAGTCCTTTTTTGATTGAAAAAAAAACTAACAAGATTGTATCTCGCTGCAGACAACGTGTTTTATAGCCATTTATAAAGCAAACGTTCTGAGTTCGAAAAGGAATGCATACATATATGTGTTTAAAGAGGTGAGCAGTCTTATGTTGCCGTTCTTCACTAAGGCACCAGCACCAGATACAAAATTAGTCCTGGAACAATCTACAGATGATTCGATAACAGTCTTTTTACTGCTTCTGATTATGTCATGAACCAGGCCTTAGCTCAGGGTAAGTTTGCCACAAATTGAGCCTCGAAATCAATTCATCGGACAACATGTCCACTTGACTTCAGTCAAAAGTTGTGATGCTTAAAACTGACTGAGATCGTGTTATGTCAACATTAGTTTTCTTTTGCCTTAGCACTTGAAATGCGATACCTACTCAAAGAGTTAAGTCTTTCGACCGCATTCAGACAAATCCTGAATCCATGGATTACTTTCGAAGTAGTTGGAGGGGTGAGTAGAGCCTTAGTTGTCACTGCAGACACAAATACTTCTCTCCATCTAGTCATTCTTCATGACATAGCTTACTGCCATTTGGATAGCATATGCCTCAGCTTGAAAGACGGACATGTATGTGCTTAGAGAGAAGTTGAGTCATATGTATTTGCTCTCCGCAACGGCATCAGCGCAGCGCCAGATCCCACATCAGTTTTGGATCTATCTGCGAAGATCCGATCACAATCATCACCTTGGTCATAGTTATAGAGAGGAACATTCTTGAACCGGCCGAAAGTTGAGTGTGTACTTTTGACCCAGCTTGAGCCTGAGGATCATCGAATCAGACCAGCATATCCACTAGACATGAGTCGAGAAACGGGATTTGCGCCGGAGATCGCATCTTACCCTGAAAAATGGTTTCGAGAGTATATCCCATGATGACGGTTTTGAGGGTAGAAAGATTCTGCAGTGCGCCAAAAATAGCACTCCGAGCGCTGGGCAATCCCAGTAGAGCCCAGCTTGGTTCAACAGCTATCTACTATTAGGTACATAAATACTCTGTTTCTAAAACAGTGCGCTGCAACTATCTTCTTTGGCAGCACTACGCTTACTACTGCTGCAACTTTACCTTTGTACTCTGAGGGTTACGCACTAGGGACGACTGGTTGTTCATGTTTCAGCCGGCTCAACCAGTCTTTATTATCTAATTCGTTAATTTGTATTTAAATATTTATATACACTCAGGTGTGTCATCATTCATCACGATGTTGTCACTCTACGCTGTGCAGTTCAAGAAAAAGAAGAAAAAAAAACCGGCACGTGTGTCATTTCCCTCAAGACAAACCCTGTTCTCGTTTATGTGCGAAGTAAAGGCATATACACAAAAGAATCGTCGAAAACAGATGTTATATCAAAAAACAATTTTTTGCTAAAATTTTAAGGAAACAAAACCGTCGCACTTGAATTCACCCACAAAACTAACACGTAAAATACCTGTTTAGTGAACACTAAAACTGGTTAATAGCCTATCGCCTTTTTGACCGAATTCCGAAGCCACAAGTAACCCAGCTACCTACTGTGTTCTACTTAAAGAGTCAATGACTTCCTTATAAAATCTATCTGATCGAATCACATTGTCTAAATCGAATGAGTATGAAAGTTTTTTTCGTTAAAATAATGGCACAAGTTCACATGAAAAACATATTTCCACCATCTGTTTCCAATAACGCCCCACATTGACCCTAACTCACATAAAACTGATAAGTGCTGACAAGACACAGCCATTGAATCAACAACAACAATAAAACTAACTCAAACAACAACTTTGATTGGTTCAAAGTCTCCTACCAAAACCTTACCAGTGGCAAAAGTATAGCTACGTCATAAACTTACACTTTTTGCTAACGACGATTGTTTCCCTCCCTGGCTTGGCGAAGTCAGTGATTTCTGTACGACATAAAGTTTTTGCCCAAGCCATAAATAACACCACGACGACAACTACAACGAACGAATTGCTGTCGCTTTCACTGTCTATGTCTATTCGTTGTGTCTCCATGAAACTTGAGAGTTAATCATCTATCATCAATCATTTTAGAGCAATACAATGCCAATGTTTACCAAGCCATTTACATTTATTTTAGGCCCGATAAAGCAGAGGCCCACAAGAAAACAGTGAGCGCCGCCGGTGAACCCGGGTCTCTATACAATGTGTCAGTGTGACATTTAATATGTCAACAATGTCGATCTTTGATACAGAAAATGATTATGAATTTAAGTTAATCAATAAGCCTTGAGAACCATAAGTTTAAACAACAAAACAGACTTAGCAAGTTGTTCAGACGTTTTCGTTCTCGCCGCGTCGTGTGTATGCACATGTAGCAAATATCTACATACGTGACAATCTTGCCTATATTTGCATAGTCAACTCAAACTCACAGCGATGCCCATTGAAGTGGAACGAAATACAAAACTAACATAAACAATAACTTCGCCACCCCCTCACCCAGTTAGTAACCCATGAAAATAGCACTTAACTCAACTGTCAAGGTGAATCGAATCATTACTTCCACTTGGGTTTGCAAAAAAGATGCGCACCACGTCGCGTTAGTCGTCTACGAGCAAATTGCAGAGATATACAAAAATCTGTCAATTGAATGTCACATCAATTTTGGTCTCACACCATACGATTTGGTCCATGTAAAACGTCTTCAGCGCGGCGTGGCGCAGCGCGGCGCGGCATGGCGCTTCGCCCCACAGACTTTAATGCACTTACAAGACATGGAAGGAAGATGTTGTTGGGTATATTTATATAATAATAGTTGTGTACAGGATGGTCTTGTGCTTCCTACAATTGATACTCACTTATGTGCTTGTCACAAAAAAAAAAAATGCAAATTCAATTTATTTATATCTCTAAAGGCACTGCGAGAGCATTACAAATGCGAAGAGGTTTCCCTTAAGCTAGGTATATCTCCTTTCTGACTTAAACTTGAATAAACAGGCGGCAGTAGCTATGGCAGTCGTGAGGAAAAGTTACTCGAGATGGGAGGACTGTAGGTAGATGTACAGTTATCGTTTGTCGTCGTCATCGCGTCGTAGACGTAGACGTCAAGACTCAAGAGGTTGAATCGCATTCAATTTTGTACTTTTCCGTCAATTTTAAACTTTTCGCAGTAAAATGTTGTGATAACGTTAATGTGATTGAATTTATATTTCTTTTTGTGTGGTGAGTGCACATCTCCAGGACAAAAACGAATACGAGTTGTACACATACTCCAAACGATTAGATGATGATGTGTCATGTGCATATTCAACTCATATCAACAGACCTGACTTCTCGAGTGATTCACAAATGGGGTTTAGGAATATAAATTTGTCATAAATTCATTCAAAGACTCATTGTTATTATTATTATTTTTTTTATTGGTCTGAATGATGCCATCGGAAGTCAGAAAGTCATTAACAAAAGAAAGAAACGAAGTCCTTTTTTGAAATGGCCATGGGTTATTAAAAAAAGAGGTAATTAAACTAATGTGATTAGATGTTTGTCTAAAGTGATTTGGTTGTTTTAATTGAATTGGTTTACTCACAAAAAACACAGAAACTTATGGAGTGTAAAATTGACTGGTTGATACAAAAACTTGTAGATTCACAAAATAACTTGGTTGGTATCTCTTAAAAAACAGGAATATTGTGGTTTCCGTGGTGTTTTTTTTTTCTGTTGGAGGTTTTTAAAATACCAGCTGAAGAACTCAGACCAAAATACCGGTCCATTGTACTACTAGTTAGCAACCTTCTATTTGTTATAGCTTGTGATGCTTCTTTTGCGAGGCTGGGGTATGACTCAGGGTGTCAAGGGTCTACCCAAGGAAGCTTCGTAAGACTTGGGTCTCGGTGGTCCAACTTCTCAAGAAATGAATACCAGAACTTTAATTAAATCTAACTTTATTATAATGTCTAATCTCAGGATCGGTTTACAATTTTGACAAAGTTTAATCTGATTCTATTCTCACAAAAAGCAAATTTTAATGATTGTTATTTCTCGTACTGGTCTTCGGAATGGCTGACCTTCTCTGGGGTCGCGGTGATGTTTCCTCGGGGTATCTAGTTGTGTGCTACGGCCGCTGTTTCCTCTGTTCGGCAACGGTGAACTTCTAACTGGCTCTGCGTTAGGCAGGGCACTCTGTCGGCGGCGGCGGATTTCGTTACAAGGGTCTGCGTTGTGTGGAGGGTAGAACAATTTATCGGCGTTGGCAGACTGCGTAGGAAGTGCCTGCGTTGTATAAAACGGCAAAGCAACTTATCGGCGTTAGCAGACTTAGTAGAAAGTGCATGCGTTCACTTATGGGCAAAACCCTCTGTCGGCGGTGGCGGACTTCGTAGAAAAGGTCTGCGGTTGCGTACGGTGATGTGAGCTTTCCTTCACGGACGGACAACGTCTACCGAAAAAGAAAATCCAACCGCTCGGCCTACCAAAACCGTAACGAATAGATCTGCTTTAACGAAGACTAAACGGCAAGGAGAACTTACATGGTCGGCCGCCAAAAACCACAACAATGTAAATCCCAACAAGGAGACTATCAAAGTCAAAGAAAGGAAAGAATATCTTTCACGGGGAGGAGAAAAAGCACTGAATAAGTTTTTTATCTGCTTGGCCAACCAAAAACAACTATAACAAATAAAAATCTATATAAATATTTTTCTCGAATTATGGTGAATAAACCATCTCTATTCATTGACTTTCCTGCTAAAAGTAAATATGAACTGTAAGTCAGTGACAATTTTGCATATAAAAAAATGGGGTGGGGATTACCATAGTATTTCCCCATAGGCAAATGCACAACAAGTGATACGGTACGGTAAAGTAAACAATGTATGGCATTCACATTGTAATTTCAATTGCGTGAGGGGGATTTTAATAGAAATGCATATTGCACGGTTTTGGTGCGGTGTTTTGAGAGTAGGTAGGGAAAAGAAATTGTGACGCTTCTTCACAAGCTTTCCAGATGTTCGGAGAAAGACACAGCCATGATAAGGAGCCAAAGTTACCAGCTCTCACCATGTCTGCGCCGAGCATCTGCAACCTCATGCGAGGAAAAGCAGGACATTCGCAGAGGAAGTGCTCTGTGGTGTCCTCATCTTCTCCACAAGATTCACCCGTGGTGTAATTAGGTTCGCTGAACTTTACCCAAGGTTGGCCAAGTTTTCCTTGATAGCCCTGTGAGTTGTCAAAAAAGTTGGGGTTTTCAGTTCTCAAAAAACTGTAAACTACTAAATCACCACACACCCTGTCATTTGAAGAGAAAAACAACCCACTTGACAGCCCTGCTCACAATCAAAACTCGCCTAAGCAAAAACCTTGGGCGAGTTGAGGGCAAACCCAAGGCTCAAAAATCACTCCCGACTTCAGGGGAAATTTAAGAAAATTAAGTAAGTTTAAATTTAAGACCCAGGGCTTTAACGAGCGAACCTTTTACTGAACAAATTTGATATTAAGGTTTTTTTTTTCCTACAAAATTTCAGTTCAATGTTAGTAAATATCATGCTTCTTTCATGTTTGCTATTAAATTGAACTGAAGTGAATCATTTTCTAATTTTTGTAAAGCTATTTCGGCTTGAAACTTGAAAGAAAACTAATTGATTTTTCATTAAGAGTAAATTAAATAAATAGAGCAAGAAAACCCGGGGCCTAGTGCATTTCTCACAACCATTGCCGTGTGAGGGAATGGAGGGGACCTACAATTTTCTTTCGAGAAAGCGGTTTTCATGGCAATGAATTTACTATCGGCTGACTTGTCAATTCCTCGCGGAAAGTGATTTCTTTTATGTTGGGACTCGAACAACGGACGTCTGCATCTGCAAATCGGATGAACTCGTCAAGAAATAGAATGAAAATATTAATGTCGGTCTAAGTGCAAAGTTATGCTAAAGACGACAAGTACTCGGTGGACCACAAAAATATTTGGCTTACGTCAGCTCCGTTTTCAGTATTGAAGGCAGAGATGCTGCAAGGTTCAACGTCCCATCAAATGAATTCGGCGGAAGCTGCATGGACATCTGCCTTGCTCTTTTTCAAAAACGGAGTAGGTGTACATCTTTCGCTCTTACTCTTTTTTCTTTAGTTTTGTGAGTACATAAGACAATGGAAAAAATTTAAACTGCTTGCCTTTCATGATATGTACCGTATTTTGCGTATAGATTTTTTTTCTAAAATTCGAACAGTCAAAAGGCAGACCTATAGTTAAAGATATAAATTGTCGTTGAATGGGAAACAACTTTGGAATAGGAGTTGGTAGGAAAAACAACGTTAAGGTAAATATCGATGTTAATCAACTTAACCAAAGCTTTGTAGACCTGTGATTTCCTCGTGTGCCGGGAGTTCCCGTACCTCATGTCGAATCAGTCATTGAATATGACGAGCTCTTTCATTTCACAATGGTATTCGGTACCGATGTTGTGGAGAGTATCATATCAATCAAATCAAATGCAGTAGGAATTGATGAAGTTCACCCTGTTTTCTTCAAAGCAATACTCCCAATAATTTTACCATTCATCATTCATGTATTTAATACAGTGCTTATGACTAGAGCTAGAATATACCCTAGCCAATGGAGGTTATCGAAAGTAATCCCTATTGCCAAGAGTCTCGTCGATAATGATTTCAGCCCCATTTCTGTATTGTCTTTCTGATCGAAAGCATTTAAAAAAGTTATGCAAAAACAAATAAGCTCTCATCTGCCTGCGTACACAACATATTCTATCGCCTATTCAGTTGGGCTTTCGACCTAAACACAGTTGCTTTACAGCTCTAACAAATGTCGTAGAAGATATAAGGCAGGCTCTTGATAAGGATCACGTTATGTTTTTCGTTCTGCTCGACTTCTCCAAAGCATTCAAGAGAATATATCATTCTATCTTATGCAACAAATTACTCACGACAGACAAGTTCTCCAGCTTCTCAATTAACCTATTACAATCATAGTAGTAGAAAACAGACTGTCTTTGCAGCGACTAAATACTCCAGCTTTCTATCCACGAATCAGGGTGTTCCACAAGGCTCAATCCTTGGACCTCTAAATATTGTGTTTCTACTTTCACATATAGTCAAAACTTATGACTGGTTGATTAAAGGTGGCATATTTGCAGACATATTCGAAGAATTCAACAAATTGAACCTTAAATTACAAGGACATGATATCACTATAATTCAATAAAGTGGCTTTCTGCTCAGTTCAGGAACAGTACCGTGCCATTCAGGGTAGTGACACCGTAATATTAACAAGTATTTCTATAAAGTTCGAAATTGCACGAAATAAAGCGATACGCCGAATTTGCATTTCCTGATTTTGGTTAAGCCTCGGGAGGACAAAAAACCACACCCTGCT
This sequence comes from Melanostoma mellinum, assembly GCA_914767635.1. Taxonomy (NCBI): domain Eukaryota; kingdom Metazoa; phylum Arthropoda; class Insecta; order Diptera; family Syrphidae; genus Melanostoma; species Melanostoma mellinum. Next base: position 175,476,502 of record OU612060.1, read on the forward strand.
TAAGTTGTAAGATATAAAGTTATATTCTACTAAGATGACGGCCAATCAGTGGTTCCTACGTTTAACTCCTAATCAAAACTCATGTCATATTCAATTTTCCTTCAAAGTTTTCTTGTCATATTTCAAAGACTGAGTCTTTGTTGTCTTTAATGAAAAGGACTTTTCTTTTCTTTGTCATAGAAATTATAAAACCTTTTAAGGTAACATGAGTTTACTCATCACTCTATTGTTGTTAACTTTTTCAAATCACAAAAGTTAGAACATCAAAAGGGCTTATAAAAACTTTTCCTCATGGAGGTGAATGTGCGGGTTTGCTGTACTTTCTCTCAGAGTTTCTCCTTTGCACTGCTTGAATCCTTTGAGTTCGCTTGTTATCGTTTTTGTCATTTTTTAATGGATCAGTAAGACGATGAAAACCCATTTGTTACCAGGACAACGTTGGACATTGTCTAATAGACATGAAATTTAGGATAAAACTTCGTACTTCAGGTTCAAAGCCACAGTTGTGTGTTGGGCGCCAAACACAACACAATAAGGGAAAGAAAAAGGCGTGTTTCTAAGTTTTCGCGAAAACGTCTCTCAACACAAATGTAAGCTCAGAATTGAAAATTACTTTCCTTTTTGAGTGCCATAAACTAAAAAAAACGTTAGTAGAGATTAAATGAACATGGCTTTGTTTATTCACTCCAGGCAACAATGTAAATTTGGAAACATTCTCGTTCATATACCGAACATGGAACAAAACAAGGAATCCAACAAGGCAACCGTCATTTGTTTTAAATTTTTAAACATACATAAGTGGAATCTATGTGCTCCTCCAAGTTAGGCAAGGAAGAGAATGCGTAGAGATGGAAAATTCTGCGTCTTCATCATACGTGCAGGGAATTTAAAGGAAAAAAAAGTAAGTAAATTTTCGCTCATGATACAAAATTCAAAGAGCTCCTGAATTTCGTTTGTACAGTTTCACCTCTTATTTCTTGTAATGTCATTACTTATTTGCTCGAAGGGAGGTTGAGAATTTCGTTGGATGAAAGGAAGAAAAGACTTTAAAAAAGAACGTTCCTATCGTGTTTTCTAAGAGTCTCTACATTATGCATAATGCGAGTTGCTGTGAATTACGTATCCTGTTTTACAAGTCAACTGCGCACAAAAATTTTTTCACCTTTGGAAAACTCTTCTGCCTCTAATTGAAATTCAGACAAACTCTTCTGCTTTTTTGCTGTTGAGTTTGTCGTGATGTGAAAATTCTTTGTGTGTGTTGTTCAAAAAACTTCGAAGAAATATCGACGTACATACGTAATTGAATGAGTTAGCGAGTATGATTTCGTTGGAGTTGGAGCTTGAAAACAAATTTCTTTTGTATATTTAAATTTTTAAGCCCTAGTCGAAGAAAAAGCAGAGACGAAGAGGAATTGAGCACTACGCCAATTGGGAAACAATCTTAAAAACACACAAAACGCAGCTGAAACAAGTTCGCAATACAATTCTTAGAAATTTCGTGCTGATGCTGGTTCCACGATCTCAAAAGCACTTTTTTGTTTACAAGCTTGGTTCTTCGCATGAACGTTGCCTTCGGGGCCTGGGTGCGTGTTTTTACCGTTCTCTGTGTATAAGTGTGAAGTTTTTCAGTTTGATTTGAATCGGCGAAGGTTTTATTAAATTTAGACGCGCCTAGGGTGAGTAGATTTGACGTGTGGTGCAAGCAGGCACACGTATAAAACAGCAAATAATTATAAACTTACTTTTTACTTAAATTTACTAGTATGGGAGAGAAGTTTTTGCAAGAAAACGATGAGATGAGAGATGAGAGATGAGAAATCACAGATGACAGATGACAGATGACAGATAACAGATGACAGATGACAGATGACAGATGACAGATGACAGATGACAGATGACATATGACAGATGACTGATAATAGATGACAGAAGGCAGATGTGTTAATGATCAAAGATGTCTTTCATGGTATGAGAAGGAGGAAAGATCATAGGTGACAGCTGACAGATTCCGAAATCATCCTGATATCTGCTTCATATTATATATGTAGCAAAAAATTAACGGCCAATGCTGCCATTTGTAACCATGTTCATGACAGATGACAATGTACATATAAGCGAGTAATGTAATATAATGGCCAAGAATTCAGCTTTTTTTAATAAAGATAGGGGTTTGCTATTGTGATTCAAAAACGATTTCAGTCAAATGACCGTCGCTCCATTGGTGGGTTGAATAAATGTCAGCAATAACACAACGAATATTCTCTATAAAGGATTTAATCGTCTAAAGTCTTATCTAGTAGACATACCACTTCACATAGCCATATTAAAATGTTAAATACCACAATTTCGGAGGCTTATATTCTTCTTCTACCCGATTTGGATTTTGTAAGTTGATGGGCAGAGCTCCAATTATTGTGCACTATGACAAATTGACTCATTCGGGTCTTCCGCGATCTGTTTCACAGCAGCAACAGCGACTTCGGTGAGCACTGTACGGCATCTCTGAGGATCTGCGCATCATCCACTTTAGTAAACATGGTGCGAAACCGATTCATGGTTGAGAGATCATATCAACCGAAAGACGTAGCCCGCGATGCGTCTTTTATTTATGAAATTGCAAACTAAACTGAGCATAAATAAAAGAAAAAGCTCTGAAAAAAATGTTGCCAGATTGAAAAACACCTCTAAAGATGACAGATGACAGATTCCGAAATCTTTTCGATTTTGACATTGCGGATTGGAAAAAAGCAAAGCCAATAAGTGAAGGTCTGAGGAAATATATTTTAAAACGTAAGGAACATCGTTAAACATAGGTGCTTAAACTGTAAGCTATGCCTCTTTGTAAAAGATTATAAAAAAGTGTCTTAAATGATTCACCCAATCAAAAAAAAAAAAAATTAAAACAGTGAAAACAAATTCGTTGGCAGAATAGCAAAACACAGGTAGATTGAGATCCAAGTCGTCTCAAGCAGTCGAGGTACTAACAGATATGCAGATATAGCTAAAATATCTTTGTTCGTTAATATTACAGATTACACATTGTTGTGCATTTACAGGTTTTATGATTTTGCGAAAAGTGTTTTTATTGAGGAACTTAGCAGTGTTTTAATGATAATTTGGCAAAAAACTTAATCATCTTAGGAGATATCAATATTGATATTCTTAATATATCTCAATGGCAATGGCGTCTCAAGGTCTTAAGAGTTTGTTTAACGAGCCTACCCGTGTCACTGATTGTTCTAAGAGTTGTATTGATCATATCTTCATAAGATCACATAAAAATAATAAATCCATTTTCAAAGGAAGAATCTTCGATTTAAATATTACAGAATATACTATGATTACCTTAAATAATGTCAATGATTGCAACCGTTTAGAATGTTTAAACTCTACATCGGGTATAGTGAAAAGTTGTGTTGATTTTGTTTTACTAAAAGAAAATTTAACCCTTGAATTTTGGGACCAGGTCTATTCAGAAAGTAATCATTCCGAAGCTTTAAATAAATTTCTTTTCGTTTTTCAAGAACATATTAAGTATTGTACGTACAAACGAAGGCTAAGAAAAGAAGTATCAACAAACTTTTGAAACCTTCGATAATAAAATTCGTAACAAGAATGAGTTGAATAAAAAGTTAAAAAACATGTTAACAATACTAGCCTAAAAAAATATTACGATACATTGTGTAAAAAAGTCAAAAAGGAAATCGATGATACTCGTAACAACTACTACATTGTTTACAGAAGCTCAAGGTAATGTTAAAGAAGAATGGAGGTTGGTGGACACCATTTTAGGAAAAAGTAGGAATAGTGTTGAAATTGAGGCTATTGAAATCGAGGGAGTTATGGAAAATGATTCAAGTCGTATTTCCGAAACATTTAATATGTATTTTACTGAAATCTCAGAAAAACTGAAACCAGATGTCAAACAATGTTTAAACTGCAATTGTTTTTAGTCTTCGGATATACTTGTTGAAGATATTCAACCAAGCACTTTTGTTTTTGATGCGATCACACCAAGAGAAGTTTACAATGTTATTTCATCATTATAAAGCAAAAATTCATGCAGCAGTAATGGTGTTTCTAAAATTTACTGAAAAATGTTGCCTGGTATATCGTTGATGTTTTAACCTTTAAATTCAACAAAAGTGTTGAAGCAGGTTGTTTTCCCGAACACCTTAAATGTGCAGAAGTTATACCACTTTTTATGATAGGTAATAGAAAAAATGTTTCTGACTATAGGCCAATTCTTTCTTTCAACTTTTGGAAACATTTTTGAAAAACTTATAAGTCCACTTTGTTTCATTCCTTGAAAAGTTTAGCTCTTTTTGTGACAACCAATTTGGGTTCAGAGCAGGTTTATCAACTGAAGATGCCATTTTAAGAGTTTGCAGTCAACTATATGGAGGCTTAAATAAAAATAAATCTACTATGGGTCTGTTTATTGACATGACTAAAGCTTTTGATTAAGTTAACCATGATCTTTTGCTCACCAGGCTATATAATGCTGGTTTTCGTGGAAATATTTTTAAATGGCTTCAATCATACTTAAAAAATAGGAAACAGAGAGTCAATGTTAAAGGAGTGTTAAGTGAAAAGAGAGATTTAAAAAACAGAGTTCCTCAAGGATCTGTACTCGGGCCTTTGTTTCTCTCAATATATCAATTCAATTTTCAAAATTAGATTAAATGGTGTTTCAACAGCATTTGCAGATAATATCGTCTTTTTATGAGTTTGAAACTGCATTTGAATGCATCGCTAGGATTCAGGAAGATCTTGAAAAACTAAGAGTATGGTTTAATTTTCATAGATTAATTAATAAGTTAAAAAACTAAACTGATGTCTCTGAAATTATCTGGTAACAGCTTATACGATTATAATTTATGGTTTCATGCTCATAACATTACCCATTAATAAATGTGGTAAAAATAATATTGTAACGAACTAGCAATTCAGTGATTCCTGCTTTAAAATTGACTCAGTTGAGCATTTTAAGTATTTAGGTGTTGTAATTGATTTCAACCTGAATTGGAAACATCACATTCAAATGATAAAAACCAACATACACGTAAAATGTATTTAATAAAACCTTTTTGTTCTCAAAAGGTTTTCACTACTATTTATTATGGTCTTGCTCACTCCAAGATACAATATGGTATTATTAGGTATCGTATGATACCACTTTTAAGCCCTTATTAATAGCTCAGAAACATTAAATACGAATTATTTGCAAAAACAAATCGGTTTGCTGAAAGTTGGCCATTATCAAATGCACAACCTTCGTATTAATAATATGAGCACAGTTAATGCTCCCTTTGCACACAAAACTCATTTTTCGCATTTTTACTCATTAACTGCTCCTAACATTTTCAATAAATTACCTTTAAATATAAGCCAAACATTGTATTTTTCTTCATTTAATAGTAAAGTCAAACACTTGTTATTCACTTTCAACTACATATGATACAGGGTGGGCAATTTAAAACTCCCCACTTTTAAACGCGTCGTATACAAAAACTATAATACCTAGAAAGACGATTCAAAAAAGGAAATAAAGTACACACTATGCCATTTAATATCCGCTTTATTTTTTAAAAATGACACCATTGAGATGGTGGCCACGGCAACGCTTGCACTCACATAGCCTTTTACAGAAATTCGTCATTACATTACTTAACATTTCTCTCTAAATTTCGTTGAAGTGCCTCGTAATCGATGTTTTGAGGGCCTCGATGTCTCGCGGCTTGTCCGCTTGAACTTTATTTTTTCATTTCATTTCCGTGTACATCGAAGTGCGCTTCATCGTCGTCCAAATCAAGTTCTTCTTCGTCGAGCATATCCAAAAAACGAGTGCAAAATTCCAATCTTTTCGAATGGTCGGTGGGTAACAATTCTTGGGTGACTTGTAACTTGTACGGATGCATGTTTAAATCATCTTTTATGATTTTTCTTAGAGCTGAACGCAGAATGTTTAACGCGACGGACTGTTTACGCACTGAACGCGCAGGACCTCTCAACACAGCGCTGCAAACATGTTCAACAGTTTCAGGGGTTCTCACCGACCTACGACGTATCCGAGTGCTTGATGTTGCCTTGGCCGAATTTCGAAAGTTTTTAACCCATAACAAAATTGTTTTGTGGTCGGGAGGGTTTGCATGACGCTTTAACTTGAACTCTTTTTTAAACGCGCGACGAACTAGGACCATTTTTTCACCATACCGAAAACACGCTTCCATGCAGGAAGCGCGATGTTTCGCGTTCCAGTAAACCATGTCGACTAACCAACAATATCTGATGGAAATGGCATAGTCTGGAGAAGCGACCTGCAGTGTTACCACCTTTGTAACTCGTCTAGTTTTTTTTCACGACGCGTTTGAAAGTGGGGAGTTTTAAATTGCCCACCCTGATTATCGAATCTTTTATTTAAAACATTTCCATCAGCAGATGCAATGTAACGTAAGCTTACTTTATTTTTTTCATTAATAGTAAGCTAATACTTTGTCATGAACGCTTTTACATTCATCCTCCTTTTCTCTGTATTATCACTGATTGTCAACCCACATCAGTTATCAATCGAATTATTTAATTTTTGATGTGTCAATCCTCAATCGCCACAAACTTTTAGTTAGAGAATGAACACTATTATTCTATTTATTTTATTAATAATATTGTTAAGTTATATGAAAGAATAAAAAATACTACTACTACTACTTTACCAACTAAGATACTTCTATGTTTTAACTTCATATCAAACATTAAGTCTTCCACTTATTGCGACAAGGTTATTGTGTTCATTTTAAATCTTCTCTTCATTTAACACAAAAAAAAAAACCTTTCAAGGAAGCAAGCTCATTAAACTTATCCGCATTACGGCACTAAAATTGAGTTAATGAATAATGTGCTCTGACAACAAAGACCTCCAAAGTCAGAAAATACATTCTCTAACCCCTGTTAGTTAGAGAAGCCTTTTCAAAATTAAAGTTTACATTTCACTTCAGACTTTGGCATAATAGGTTCATAGGTACACAGAAATGTAGGCACAGCTCAGCAACTGATAAAACTTATTTCGCAAGCACACGGATATAAATTTTGTATGCTCAAATACACAAGCCTCAGCAAAACAACGTAATAAACTCTTAAAAGGCATTCGGTACACACTACACTCTCTAAACTTCTCTACAGTTTCTCAATTGCACTTGCAAAGAGTGTTCGCTCATTCGGCCATGTTGATGCCGGTGCCGGCACCTTTGAATTTGCTGCCAGGCATAACACGACGAAACATGAAACAAAATGCAAATTCTAATTACAAAGTCGTCATAACATCACGTTAAAAAGTAGGTTCAACACGCACATTCTGCACACCGCAATCCCTGATAGTCACACACAGTAGTTTGATGCGAAAGTTCCAGGAGGAAGCTTCTGGTTCCCGGAATGTGTGGGGGCGGCGTCACATGAGGCAAAACGGCCGCTGTCAACACGACAAATTACATCCACTTACATAAGTAAAATATTGCCATGCCAGTGCTAAACTTCAACCTCTGTTTACTCTATCCCTCCACCCTCTCTGGGCAATGCAAAAACACATAAGTTGCCCACCGATAACAATCAGTTGCTTTGCTGTACAAGTCGAGTCGTCTAACTTGAGGTAGGTAAACTAACCGCCTGGAATGACTCCCCATTATTTTGTTTCTATTCTTTTGACTCTGACTAACGATGTCCTTGACATTTTTTGTTTTCTTCTCCTTGGAATTTGTGCTTCTTTTTCTTTTCAAATTTCACCCCCACAGTGCGCCGCGAAATTGTATAGTCCTGCACATCAGTGCTCAAGTCGGCTTTAGTGACGTGACTGATGTTCCTTATGTCGTGTGTTACTATACTACTACGACGACTACCCACATCGCAAGTTCACAAGGTGCGTTCAAATTACCTGACATGCCTGCGAAGTACGAGTATATTCCTTATTCCTGCTGCGGAATGTAATCATGTTTTTTTTTTGTTTGTATTTTTATGTGTATATGCACATTTTCCGGAATTTCCTTTTTTAACCTGGGGGTGGGAAGGCGGAAAAAAATAAACAGCCGTGAATTTACTCAAATGAAATAAGAGGGATCAAGCTGGAGGGCTTTGTGAATTGGCTTTGAGTGGCTGGGTTTTTTTTTTTTTTTTTTCGTCGGATTTTGTGAACATTTTTATCGGAGAAATGAAGCATCAAAGGCAGACTTTTCTATTGACGTTCCCTTTAAAAACTTTCATAGGCATGTAACAAGTTGAGGCATGTCGGTGAGCATAAAGTGAGAAATACGTTGTTTCTTTACTTTTTTCTGTTGTTGTACAACAAAGAAAAACGTTGCTTTGGCTTATGTTCTTATCTCAAATTACTACAGTTTTGGGTAAAAAAGTTCGATAGTGATTTTCTTTTGTTATCAAAGTTTCTGCTTCCGTTTCCTTGTGAGTAACCCTGTCCTGTCAGCACGTTTCTTTGTACTTTGGAAAGATATCATTGTCTGATGGATGTCAATCAGGACATGACTTTGAATTCATTCTTGGCTCCAAACACTTACTCAAACAAACTGCCTTTTCAATGAGAACTTCAAATTTTTGTGAAGAGTTAATGAAATTGGGACTGCTGGAAGATTTTGTAGAGTGAACATTCAAATTTGCTATAAACAAATTGAATTAATAAGCCTTTTGTGAAGGATGTCTTTGATAGAGACGACAGTGTAAGCATGTCTCACCTTCCTTTGCTTTTAAGATCGTTAAAAGTTGATAGCTAATATTGGTAGAGGGACTAAAAACAAAGGACAAAGTGGAGTTGTTGGGTGTTAATTGGAAATTGTTAAGATAATTCAATTAAAGTGTTTTTTTTCTTTTCTTTTTTTTTGCTGTAAGGCAGTACATGAACATGAAATAAGTTTCTTTATTGTGAAGATTCCAGTTTTGTTTAAGTTTATAGGGTGATTGGCTTTATTACAGCGAATAATTTATTAGAAGTAGAGTGCATCATATTTTCAAATTCAATATGAAGAAACAACATGGGTGTGTTTTCAACTAAAATATGTCTCCCTACCACAGGTGGGGGAGGTGTGATCACAAGTGATATTTGCCACTTAAGTACGACCTTTGTATTTAACGAGTGCACTCTTACTTTTTTACCAAGGTTAGTTGGGGGTGAACCTGAGTCCAACCAACATCTTTTGATTACGAATTCGGTTTTCGGATTCTTCCACTTGAATACGCCACTTTGCCTTAAGGTCTTCTCTTTCTGGGGATTTCCCTGAAATTGGCTTTCCGTTGATGTCCACTCGCCCAACAAGTCCCATCTTAGTCTCGCGATGCGTACTCGGCTAGCTCTAATCATAACGCAGAACAGCTCATAGAGTTCGTTGATACATCTTCTCCTCCACATATTGTCTTTTAGTTTTGCTCTCAGCTGCCATTAAAACCATTTTTGCAGCTTCTAGCTACAAGAAGTTAGAAGGCGGGAGACGGTTTGAAACCAAGGCCAACTAAAACTAAAACTAGTTAGAAGAAAAATATTTAACTGTTTCCTGGCAACTATACATGTTCTAGGGTTACTGTTCGGGCTGTCAAAATTTGGCTTGTACAGCGTAAGTTCTCTGGAGTGTAGGTCCTTAATTTTCCCTCTTGCTATCCAAGATTCTTGTATAAGGCCCATATCGATTTGTCTACTCTCCATGAGGTAGACCAGGTTGGCGGAAGCGGCTTTACTGTGAAATTGTATGAACTTCAATTCCATTACATTTACTGTTTTTTATGCAACGCCCTACTAACCTGTTTTTTCTTGGGGAGGAGCTGTCATTTCTCACTCATTTCGAAGAGCTCAGCACAACGGTATTGATAAGGGCAGGAAGGCCACCTCGCCAGTTCCGGTGTCCACACCGCAGCCGGCTCGTTTTCTGTTTGTCGGACTTGTTTTGTTCGTTTTGTCTTGTCTGTTGGCGTCATTGTACGAAGTATTTGTTTTTTGTTTTACCTTTTCCGTTAAGGAGTTGGGGTTATTTTTGGATAGGCGCCTGATAGTCCTTTCCACATTGCGTCGTTGTTTTAGTCGTGATTCGTCATTGTTGAGGACTCTCGTCATTGTCCGGCATTTTTGTCGATGACAGTTGCCAGACTGTCCGTCGTTTGCTGTGTGCAGGTTTTTCGGGGCTGGATTCTACAGTTTCGTATGAGTTTTGCAGAGGGCTATGGCCTTCTACACTACCTTCACACAACCGCTCCTCTAAACCCTCAACAGAGGCTTCTTTTTCCTTTCTGGGTAAGAAGTTCTGTTGTGTTCCCGTGCTTTAGAGTCAGTTCGTGCTGTGTCCCAGTAGTTCCTTCACAAGCTTTCGACGGGGTTAGCCCTTTCTTAAGCTGAATTTTATCAGCGTAAGAAGCAGGGGGCCCCATTGATGTCTTTATACTCTAGGGGAGAGAGTTCTGTGCTGGATTAGCAGTTGGTCCATCTTTTTACCAAGCTTTCCTTGTCCAAAACAGCTCGTGTGTTGTGAAGTTTGTTGTATTTCAAGTCCGTTATGTCGCTTTTGCCTTGCAGGAGGTTTGGTGCTAGATTAGCAGAAGGCCCATAATTTCCCAAGTTATCCCTGTCTAAAAGATGTCATAGCCTTCCAGTCTACATTCCCCAACCTCTTTACCATACGTCTACATTTATAGAATCTACTCCACCTGGAAACGCAGGAAAGAATGAAGACTTCCGATCTAGCTATCTAGCTATCAATGACGAACGTTCCGCCACTAGCTCCGTCTTGGTTGGAGAAAGGGTCGAGGAGAAGGTTTTCTTCTTTCTCAATCATCTACTGGACTTAACTTTGTACAGCTCGTCTCTGTAAATACTGTCGTACGCGTCCTTGAAATCGATAAAGAGATGTTGTATATCGATAATATATTCCCGGGTTTTTTCTAAGATCTGAAGTAATGTGAACATTTGGTCTCTTGTAGGCTTTTCTAATTTAAATCCATATCAATAAGGACCTGGGGATTCAGACGTTCACATATTACAGCAAATCAGATCTTACAAGCGAAGTGACGTTAAGGAGCCCTCTATAATTGCCGCTATTGTGGGGGTCTCCCTTCTATAGGATCGGGCATACGATATTCCATTCATCGGGCATGATTCTTCCGAGCAAATCATACAGATCAGCTGGTGTAGGCTCTTTTCCAACTGGTCTCCAGCTGCCTTTAAAAGTTCGGCACCAAGGCCATCTGCACCTGCATTCTTATTTGATTTAAGTTTGCATATGACAAGCTTAACTTCTTCTAGGTCGGGAGGACGGCATACTTGATCATCGTCCAAGCTGAATAGGGCAATCTGCCTGACAGCGGAATTTGTGTCTTCGTCGCCGTTACGCAGTCTGCAGAAGTGATCTTTCCAGATCCTCAGTAACGACTGTGACTCTATTAAAATTTTATTCGTTTCTTTAAAAAGGACATGTCTTTGCAGTGGATCTTGCTTGACTAAAAAGATTTGCCATTGCATCATTTTCCGCTACTTGTTTTGTAAAGAAGTTACAAATACACACCCTACCGCCAGCCAATACACCTACCATTGTTGTCACATGATATTTTTCACTCACGCCATAGAGCTCACACTCACTAGTTGTAGATAACTTTATAAGGCACCCTGGAAAATACGAGAAGACAGAAGTCAGCCGAGCCCGTGTAAAAAAGTACCAATCTAGAGTACAGGCTACTTCCACTAGAGGAAAACCAGGGGTGCGTTGTGTGCCCAGAGATTCCCAATTTTAAGCAAGGTCTCCTTGGAGTACCTAGCCCAAATCCCCTAATAGCCTCTTATAGACTTTTGGGTTTTAACTTGCCGGCTATTAAGACGTTGATGCAAGTGTTTGCCTGTTGATGCCAGTATTTGACTGTTGATGCCATTTGCCTGTTGATGCCAGTATTTGACTTTTGATGCCAGTATTTGACCGTTGATGCCAGGATTTGACTGTTGATGCCAGTATATGACTGTTGATTTACCAGCGATTAAGAACCAGTACTTGATGACCGTTTTGCATAGCATATGACTAAGAATATACCAGCGTTGGAACCACCGATCATCAGCTTTAGTGATGAGAATTAATAAATATTATATCATATGTGACTAGCTTTAAGACAAATAAAATGATTGGACCTTCTTCGTAACCGAAGTCTTACGTGTTTTCTTTGGTCGACCATGGACCCGACGAGCATACCCCAGCTCTCGAGAAAAAAGCACATCACAGTTTGTCTGAATCAAGTGTCACGCACTATTAAAGTCTTCCTTTTCTAAGCAAGCACCTTAAAAGACAGACTGAACCTTAAAAAACACGACGAATACAACATTGAATCGCTAAGGACGACCGACCCACCTCCTGATTTATATTTACTTTTACAGAAACATGCAAGCAATCGTCTAGCCAAAATAAAAAAGCAGACATCGTAAAGAAGAGCCTTTCCTGGCCTATTAGCGGTAACACCACATAAAATTACCCGAAACCGCAGACCCCACAAATTCCTATTCAACCTTCTCTCTTCGCGCAAGTTTAACCAGAAACTCTAATTCCCTGACATGATGCCAACGTGTTTTGTTTAGCTAATATCCGTTTTTTGTTTGTTTGTATTTTCTTCGCAACAGAATAAAATTCCACTCCGACTTAAGGACTATAGGCATATTGCCAAGGGCTTACCAAAATAATTGTTAATTTGATTTACCATATCATTCGACTGTGTGCACACGTGTTAAGGGAGTATACACAATCACAAAGCCAAAACTAATTAAACACAAAAACTTGTCCCCATTTGCCCTCTCTCTCAAAACCAAACATTCATTCCTCTGCAAATATGAAATCAATATAATAAAAATAATAACTGTAACATAGAGCGCTGCTGCTGCTGGAGTCCTCTAGGGAACGAACTCCTATTTGAGGGGTTGATTTCGATTTGTTGCTCTACTGCCAGCACCACACCACAAAGTCAAGCACTGCCGCCCTTAAGTTTGCGGAAATTAGTCTATGCGTGAAATGAATTTCGACTGAAAGTAATGTCGACTAAAACAAGTGAAGCTTCCTTCACAAGTGTAAGCTCAGTACGCAGGAAAATTTGCAATCACCCGCATACATGTACATGGACCTTTCTATGTACTCATTCGAATAAGCAAAACGTTGTAATAAAAATTCAATTAAATGTAACGAAGTTACGCAATCAAAAAAAAAAGTAATCTGGGGGGAAGAGAGATTGTCGATGGGGTTAATCTTTTCGAAACAAGAATAAAAAAATAACCGCGACGCATTTATTTTCCCTTTTTTGATAGCACTTTTTCTGGGTTGGTTTTTAAGGCTTATTTGTTAAGTGCTCAAGGGTTGGATCAAAGAAGATAATATTTTTTAACTGTTGCTGTTTTCTGTTCTATAAATAGAAGAATGACCTGCGCTAGTTCTGAATTCAGCTTCAACTACGAAAAACGAATAGACTAAAAAATAAATAAAATCGATTTTTGTAAATTGCCCTCTTCCATGACTGGATGACATGATGGTGTGTGTCTGGTGAAATTTTATTTAAAAAAAGTCAAGTAATCAAAATCCACTCTGGACACAAATGATAACGTGTCCTGCCGTCATTTTGGTGGAAAAAAGCTGACGCACTTATCGAATTGGAATTGACTGAGAAGAGGCTTCGCGTCTGTGAATGAGAAAGAGAACCCTTGAGTGGGATTAATTTCAAAATGGATAATGTGATAGAAAAGACAATAAGAAGAGAAACAATTCGATGGTGTTACTAAAGCAACCGGCGGCGAAGGTCCAATGCTTTGATTGCTCTTAGTCTAAGGACCAAACAAGGACATGATTAGAAACTCTTAGAAACCAAAGCGATTTTGTAGTTGCCACAGTGATAATTTTGATACCTGCTATGTCATTGGTTATTTTGACACTGACATCTGTTTGACGCTCTTGTCTGTCATAACATATTGGGAAAGCAATAACGGGTGGATTCGACTTTCACAGCCAAAGGTGCAGTCAAAATGCTGAAATCCCTGAATAAACTAGTCCCACATTTAAAAATCTGTTTGTATCTTTCAATGCTTTAGGACAGGGTAAAGAAGTAGAGATGATGGCGAGCCAACGGCAGCCATCACATCCCCCACAGTAGGCTATACTGACACCAGATTATCTGGACCATTTCGTTCAAAAGGATTTCAAAAGGACCTTGAATTCTAGGTAAAAGGGGCTGTGCGTGGGCTCAACTACCCAACCAGACCACGTAACATAAAAAAATTCCAATGTTCCGAAACAGCCTCGCGGATAACAATAGTGATTTCATCATCAAATGACAAAGACATCCGGATCTGCACGTGAACAGTATGATTCTTAATTGGACTTTGTGCAACCGGAGAAGTAGGGGACGCCCTCGACTGCTGCAAAGTATATACATAACCATTCAAGGAGTGCGATAGAATGGGTTTTGCATAAAGAATAACTTCAGACAGCAGAAGAAACTTTTATTTAGGTTTAGATTTGTGGTAAGTGACGTAGTTGTAGTGTAATTGTGGTACCCGTGGCGTGATGGCTAGGCTATCTGTCTGTTAACCCAGAGGTTCGTGGTTCGACTTTCAAGAGACGCAAAAATATTTTTCCACGGGTATTGCCTTTGGCGATATAATGAAAATTTGCTAAATTCGCTTACGCATTAGTGCTTTAGACATAAAACGTGAAAATCGTCCTTGGCGATTTTAACGCAAAACTAAGGAAGGAGGATGTCTTTGGAAATGAAATCGGGAAGCAGATGTCCAAGATGTCCAAACTTTCCGAGGGGTCAACTTTGAATTGCTGCCCCTGAGGTTCTGGGTTTCACTCGGCCCCAAAACGAAACCCATGGTTCGATGAAGCTTGTAGCAGGCAAATGCAGCCAAACAGAAAGCACGTCAAATGCTGATGCAAAAACGAACGAGGGCTGCTTACGCTCAGTATAACGAGATTTACAAGAAAAAAAGAAGGGAGGAACACCGAATTCTCAAATAGAAAAAGAAGCAGCATGAGAAGCGATCGTTTGAGGAAATCGAGAGATGCCATGACAGGAACGAGATTCAGACGTTTTACCAAATGGTAAAAAGATCCTTCCAGGATGGCAGCCCCGAACTCAAGCCTGTAAAGACCAGGAAAAATTTGTAATAGAGTCACAGTCGCTACTGAGGATCTGGAAGGATCATTTCTGCAGACTGCTTAACGGCGATGAGGATACAAATTCCGCTGTCAGGCAGATTGCCACATTCAGCTTGGGCGATGATCAAGAATGCCGTCCTCCTGACTTAGAAGAGGTTAAGCTTGCCATATGCAAACTTTAATCAAATAAGACTGCAGGTGCAGATGGCTTTGATGCTGAACTCTTCAAGGCAGCTGGAGATCAGTTGGAAAGGAGCATGCACCAGCTGCTCTGCATGATATGGTCGGAAGAAAGCATGCCCAATGAATGGAACCTCAGTATCGTATGTCCGATCCTAAAGAAAGGAGACCCTCACAAGTGCGCCAATTATAGAGAGCCTCCTTAAAGTCGCTTATAAGATCTTGTCTGCTGTAATATGTGAACGTCTGAAACCCCACGTCAACAACTTGATAGGTCCTTATCAATGTGGTTTTAGACCAGAGAAGTCCACAATAGACCGAATTTTCACATTGCGGCAGATCTTGGAAAAAACCCGAGAACATAATATCGATGTTCACCATCTCTTTATCGATTTGAAGGCCGCGTATGACAGTATCTACAGAGACGAGCTGTACAGAGCCATGTCTAGTTTCGGCATCCCTGCAAAACTCGTACGACTATGAAGGATGAATTTGGAGAGTTCATGCTGCTCCATCAAAGTCGGAAAGATCTAACCAAAACTTTTGATGTCGAGAGAGGCTTTAGGCAAGGCGACAAACCTTCAAGCGATTTCTTTAATATCATACTTGAAAAGATTGTAAGAAACTCAAACGTCAATATTTGAGGAACAATCTTTCAAAAGTCTGTACAATTACTCGCCTATGCAGACGATATTGTCGTAATGGGAAGAAAAAGAGTGATGTTATAGGTGCTTTTGCGAGTATTGAAACAGAAGCGGCTAAAAAGGGTTTGATGGTTAATAAGGACAAAATGTGGCTGAAAGCATAAAAACTTAAGATGGCGCCATGTTTTTGACGATATTCATATTTTTAGAACTTTTCGAATATCACTTGCTCTAAAAGTTTCTCCCAATTTTCGGCCATTAATTTTTTTTCTAATGTAAGGGCTCACTACTCTTTTGTGTCTAATTACTTTGCATTTTAAGATTTTTCTGTCCCACATCAACCTCCCATTAGGTACTGAAGCACTGAATAAGAACCGACTTAACAGTAACCTCTTTCAAATCATTGACACACACAAGTCAGGTATAGCACGTTCGTTCACACACTTACAATAATTTTATTCAATTTGTTACAGAGTCCCTTGCTATGTGGAATTTATGTATTTTCTTAATCAAAAGAATAATTGAAGTAAAATTCTAGAAAACCATCAGCCTCCCAACAGAAATTTGAATTAATAAAATACCAGCAACTATTTTGTCTTCTTCCCTTTCAAACTGGCTCCTCATTTGAAGACTTAACATCAAACATTCCTCACTAATCATTAGAGTCATGTTTTCATTCAAGGAGATCCCAGAAGGCATAGCAATTGTTTATTGAATAATAAATTCTAGCACACAAAATATGGAGCACATACAGGATAAGACATCATAGAAAGCTTTCATACCCGTAGGTTAGGTATATTCCGAACGTAAACTATAAACAAAACCGACGAAGACAAGTTAAGTAATTTTATTCATTCATCCGCAGTACATGGAGAGAGCTCGCAATAAAATATCAAACAAAGTGCCAGAACACGAGGATAGGATGCACATCGGACACACACACAAACGAGCATGCATATGACACACAACATTCAAAACGAAAACACATAAAGCTTACACAGGTGTGCCTTGAGACTCTACCCGCCTTGACCTAGACCATAAACAATGAATGTTATGATATGACTTTTTATTTTTCTTTCATAACATGGTACTCCTCCACAAAGAATCATATCGTTCGGAATAGAAATGGGAGAATTTCACCCGACCAGTTGTTGGTAAGAGGGTTTTTTTGTATATTGTAATTGAATGAAGAGTGTGGAACACATTTTTGTAGTGTTTTTGTTTATGATACACATTTGTAATCTTATTCGTACTTTGATTTGTATTTTATATCCGCTACCCTTACTGATATTATAAATATGTCAATGCTTGTGGGGATCTTCGTTAGTATTTGTATTTTGTATTTTATTTATTTCATGATTAGCTTACACTGTAAGATTCAATATCTTATTTGTAGTGTAGCTTTTAAATTGTGCAATTGCTACATAATAAATTTAATTCATGTTTTACATTTTCATATTTAACAAAAAAAAAAAAATGAAAAAAGACAAAGAGATGGAAATATTACTTAATCTATACATTACTGAAGTAAAGTTTAAGTTCCTTCCCTATTTGTTTCCTGTCATTTACACTTTTTATTTCTCGCCGCAATGAACTCCAAATTCTTATGGAGTTGACGAAAAACTGACGTTCGGATGTCAAACACTGAAACCGCGGAATTACGAGATCTCGACATCTATAAGAGTTGAAAAAGTTTAATTCATTGTAAAGATCAATAGGTTAGCGGGTTAGAAGTATGTCAGAAAACAAAGTTATAGTGCGAAATTTTATGAAATTTTCAAAAGACATCCCAAGAAGTTGTGATGCATTTGCATACTGCGAAACTCTATCGTAACGTCGTCGCAGCCCGTAAATATATCTTATTGCGCTATTAAACGCAACCGTTAATTGCCTTTTACTCTCGAAGTCTAACTTACAAAAGATCTCACAACCGTAAGTGAGTAGGGGTAGAATCAACGTTTTCACCAGTAGAATTCAAATTTTTAAAGAAATAAAGTGCTGGGTTGACCATAGCATGCGTAGTGCACCATACGATTTTCCAATTGTGTTGATTATGTGGTGTGTCCAGTAAGGCTGCGGTAAAACACAACCCCTAAATTTATAGCTGAATCAATGCAGGCACTGGGACAGTTATTTAAAAGGATTTCTGGAAAGTAAGACTCATCTATTTTGATTTTTGAGATTACGAGACACTTTGATTTCTTTGGGTTTAAAAGCGAGCAGTTTTCAACCGACCAACGTTCGATCAAGTTTTAAACCTCATTTATGCAGGCCGCAGAGTGTTCAATTAGCCCAATGGGCAGCCCAAATAGAGTTGGGTGTCATCAGCATACATGCGTATCGAACATTGTCTTACTATTGTAGGAAGTTCGTTAGCATATATATTGAAAACAGCAAGGCTAAGAACCGAACCTTGTGGGACACCCCTAACGACAGGTAAAAGACTGGAACGAGTTTTGTTAACTTCAACCGCTTGCACTCTATCAGTAAGATAAGAAAGTAAGAGCCTGACTACGCAGGAAGAAAAGTTAAAATCACGGTAGAGTTTCTCGCAAAGTACCACGTGATTCACCAAGTATAAAAAATGTGACACAATCCTCATCTATAGCTTTCGAAAGCCTGATTGTTTAGGGGTTTACTAATTGAATACATTAAGAAACTCACTCATTTGATTTTGCATTATTTTCTCAAAAACCTTTGAGAGAAATGGCAATATTGAAATTGGCCTAAGATCATCTTCTTTTGAAGTTTTTGGAATGGGTAAGACTTTTGCCCTTTTCCATTGTGTTGGAATTCATTTTATATTAATATGGAATCAAATATATGAAAGATGAAGGGCAAGAGCGTTGGTAAGATAATTTTCACAAACGAGGGGTGCATGTTATCAAGTCCTGTAGCATTTGACTTGATAGAAAGGAGAAAGGACAGAAGATCTCCTGACGTTGAGCAGCAGACAATTGCAAAGTGATATGGCGCAAACAAAAAAAGGTTTTTAAGTTACAGTGTACTTCGAAATGGGTGGCACAAAACTTCTGAAAATGATTCGGCCTCTTGATTTTCTTTAAGACTGAATAGAAAAGTTATCGTTTTTAAATCGAGGTACTGCTGTAACTCTATTTCAAGAAAAGCTTTAAGATGTCGAAAAATATGTTCTCTTCGAACAATATTATAAACAAACCTTACTGTATTTTTTATAGCTACCTTCAGCTTATGTAACGAGAAGCTATCTAGATCACAGAAAACTGGGTAAGCATAAAAAATTATTGGGAATAAAAGTGACGTAACCAGCATTGCCTTAGTCGAAAGGAAGAGAGTTTTCAATTTTATATAGAAACTGAAGGGATCCATATATCTTGGAGACTGTTCAAATAATAAAGGGTCCGCCAAATAACTTTTTTTGAAGATTGCAATAAAAAAAAAAAATGCAGAATATTTTCTCAAATTTCTTTATTTTTTTGAAAGTACAATCTTTCCGGTTAATAATGAAAAATAATTTCATTCAAATGGCTGCCTCGGCTGGCCATGCAATAGCCTACACGATCGGTCCAATTTTAAAGCACACTATCGATTGTGTGCAGCTGCATTTCACCAATGGCTTCGCGAATATTGTCCTTTAAAGCTTCAATTGTCTCTGGCTTGTCGTCGTAACACTTATTTTTTACGGTACCTCACAAATAATAGTCCAACGGCGTCAAATCGCAGCTCTGAGGAAGCCAACCGACATCAGCTGATTATGCGAACTTCAAAATCAGGGCGCAAGACATCGAGTGTAGCTTCGGCGCTGTCCTGTTGAAACCAAATGTTGCCAATATCCTCCTCTTCGATTTTTGTGAACAAAAATTCGTTCAACATGGCCCGATAACGATCGCCATTGACTGTAACGGCCACACCTTGCTCATTTTCGAAGATAAATAACACAATTATGCTTCTAGACCAAAATCCTAACCAAACAGTGACTCGTTTTGGGTGTATGCGTGTAAGTTTTCTGTGCCTCAAATGCCACAATTTTGATGTTTACATACCCTCCAAGATCAAAATGAGCTTCATCTGAAAAGATGATTTTTTTTTTTTTTATCAAAATTGGCATCTTCTCTAAGTCAATCGCATGCCCCCTTAGCGAAGCCAAAACGCATTGGATTCGTTTAGCGGAAGGATAAAACTAATTATCTGTCACATCAGTCATGGCCCATTAGCTATGTGCTACCATTCACGAAATAAGCACTAGTTGAAAAAAAAAAACGTTAGATGGCGGACACTTTATGATTTCCCCAGGGGAGATTTTGGTCAAATATTATACGGACATTTTTTTACACTGTTGACGTAGGGTTACACTTATTCACTGGTTAGTGCTTTGGTAAGTTTTGAGTGTAAATACATGGGCGAATAATTAATAAGACTTGACTTTTACTGGAGTTCAACTTGAGCTTATTCTTTTTTGAACAAGAGGCTATCGAGCTAAGGTATTCATTAATTCGCTCAGTGGCATCTTCAACTTGACCTATCGGATAGCTAAAATGCATCTGCACCTCATCAGCGTATATTTGGACCTTCGAGAATTTTAAAACTGGAGGAATGTCATTATTAAACAAGATAAACAATAATGGACCTAAGATGGATCCCTGTAGGACATCAAATTTGACGTTTCTTGGTTGCAGTAGACAGCTTGTGAAAGACTTACAAAGTAACTGTCCATAAGTTTTAATGTTGTGGACTCGAAAGTGAAGTAGTTTTTCTGTTGGAGAATGACAATTTTGAAAGGAACTGTATCAAAGGCTTTTGAGAAATCAAGCAATACAAGAGAAGTACATGATCTTTAGTCAGTTCCATTCGATAATGTCATCTACCAAGTTTAAATGTGCCGTAGTATAAGTGTAGTTTGGTTTAAAGCCTAATTGCTTAGGTGATAAAGGGTTAAACTTATTGAGAAAAGAATGCACCTGCTTACTCATAAGTTTCTCAAAAACCTTCGAGAGAAAAGGCAGAATCGATATATGTAGGTCGATAGGAAGGCAGTATTTTTAAGGACAGGCATGGTCTTGGAGATGTTCCAGGAAGACGGATATATATGTGGAGTAGGCTAAAATGTTGGTAAAAGTAAATGTAATTTCGGAGAGCACTCCGTGGATAACAACTTTCAAAAACTTTGACTGCATTCCATCTTATCCGATCGCTTTTGACTTTATTAAAGTGACTGCATTAAGAACTTCGAACTCAGAAACTCTTTGAATTCTACATCTCCTAGAAACTTTTGGAATGAGTGGTTCCTCTGCAGCATATGATCTTAAATCAATACAGTCACGTTCATGTGTGAGACATTTGGATTGGAAGCAAAGTCTTTGTTTAAATCATTTGGACTCGTGGCGCAAAAGTCTCCATTAACATTTGAGGTCTCTAATGTCTTAATATGTTTTCAAGTTTTTGAAATATTTGCACTAGGGCTGAACCTAGAATTCAAGAATCGGATCTTTGAATTTCTAATTTCCCGTTTAGTATTATTCCTTGCAGGCTTGTAAGCATTAAAATACTCTGAAAATTGAAATCATTTCCATCTCTTATACGCGCTGTCCCTTTGTTTAAGAAGATGTAGGATACTTGAAGTTATCCATTCACAACTTTTATAAGGAATAAATGGTAAGAGTTTTCAATGGAACATATTGTTCAAATACATATTTGATTTTTTTGGGTTAAATGTCCAATCTGTTTATCAATCGAGCACATTAGACGAGGTTCATACTAATCCATTGTTGAAGTAGTTTGAAACAGGAAGTTATGGTCTAGTGATTTTAAATCTCAATATGTTATTATATTACTTTGCCTTGATTCAACAACGTGAAAATCAAAGAAAGTTACAATAAGGTCACGTTTTGAAAAACCAGAAACATCAAGTTGTTTATAGAAAAGATCACGGTTTGTATCGGTTACTAAGAAAACATATAATACTGTGGAATCTGTACTGCCAAAATGGGTGGATGTTGATGGTTTACGGGAGATAATATTAACTATGTTATATCAATAAAAAATCGATTTACATCACTGTTTCGTTTATCTAATGATGTTGATACCCGCAAATTTTTAAATTGCTGTTTTGTTTTGTTATAGTTTAACTACAAGTTTGTTACATTTGGGGGTTTAAAGATAGGTCCTATCAAGCATTTATCTTGCTCGCACAAATTTCAACAAAGTAGAACAAAACAGAATATACATATGGAGACTACTTGACCGACATATAAAAATTCTTTCAGCATTAGAATGCTAACTGCCCTTGAGTAGCATAGCCAGTCCTTTTTGTACTGTTATGTCAAGGTACAACTTCTAAAGGGCATACAAAACAGTACACTGAACTTTTTTAAATGTGTTTTAAGCCAAGTTAACAGATATGTTTTTTTTTTTTAAATCGACTTTTGTCATATTTTGAGCGGTGCAGCGAAGTCACGACCCAAGAGTTCCCAATTTAAAGCACCACAACGTATTGTGTGACGTAGATTTAACGTCATCTATGAAAATACATTTTTTTTAACATTATGTTAACTGAACAATAATTATATTTATATACGAGGTGTGTTCAAAAAGTATCGCGAATTTTGAATTTTCGCGGGTTACGTATATTCGAATTTTGATTTTTTTGTGGTGTTATGTTGGTACTCATGTCTCTCACTTATGCCGACAAGCTCGGCCATTTTGAATGTTCACTTAATTGTTGACAGCTGCTTTGCTTGCACGTGTCTTGGATCGTCTTCGATTTTTACTTATTCAAAAAAATGGATCAAAGAACCTGTATCAAATTTTGTGTGAAAAACGAAATTAAGTGCGCGGGTGCATGGGGATACAGTTATGACCCTCTGGAGCGAATTTGGGTCGTCGCGGACAGAGTTTAACATCTCATTAGCAATGTTCATGCGAAGTGCTCGGGCGTCCGGCATGCTCTTCGTCGTTCACATCTTCGCGGCCTTCTAAAAACATTTTGTACCACCGATACACGTTGCTTCGGTCCAAGGTAGCTTCTCCGTATGCCACAGTCAACATTCGGAATGTATCCGCGCACTTAATTTCGTTTTTCACACAAAATTTGGTACAAGTTCTTTGATCCATTTTTTTGAATCAGTAAAAATCGAAAACGATCCAAGACACGTGCAAGCAAAGCAGCTGTCAACAATAAAGTGAACATTCAAAATGGCCGAGCTTGTCGGCATAAGTGAGAGACATGAGTACCAACATAACACCACAAAAAAATCGAAATTTGAATATACGTAACCCGCGAAAATTCAAAATTCGCGATACATTTTGAACACACCTCGTACAATTGATCCTTATACTAGGTAATTTTAAATTTAAGAAAATGATAATAATGTAGGAATAGGAATGTTGGCACATAGGGGGCCTAACCAAATACATTGTCTAGAATAAAAATAATAACTTAATATTATACGAGTATAGCTGAAAAGAAGGAAAATTCTTGATTATAAGTCGGCTGACTTGATTTATCTCGGGATGTTCCGTTCCGGTTGTCGCTGGTGTACCTCTTTATGAGGAGGTTGTGGGGGTGGTATCAGCCACGGAAGTATGCTGACCCAGGGTCAGCGTAGGAGTTGGTGGCTTCGTCGTTGGTTGGTATAACTTCTTCGTCCAAAGTGTTCATCAAGCTTAGGTATCTTGGCTCAGGGTGTCGGTCCTCAGTGGTCATCCTTCTCACCAGGGGATTAGGGTGGTTGCTGATATTTGCAGCCCTTTTCAATACAGTCGATAAGATGTATTGGTCCAAGGGCGTCATCTTGGCGGTCTCATAAAGATGCTGGTTACTGTAATGTCTCTGACGCTGGTGGTTAAAAGTGGGGCCGGTGCAGAGTCTCAAAACCTTCCTTTCGAAAATTAGGAGATCCTTCATCGTGGTTTTTTTTTTTTTTTTTTGCATCTCAGAGACTTAAGCGGTACTGAACTTAGAGCAAGCTCATTTGTACACACTTATCTACGCTCTTCATCATTAATGCAAGTGTTAGTGGTTAGTAAACAACGCCAACACAAGCACAAATAGAACGTATACGAGGAAAAAAATAAAAGACATTACAATTTTTACAAAAAAATAAAAATAAAAAAAAGTACATTAATAAATAAAACAAAATAAACTAGGGAAACATTATTAAACAAAAACTATACATAAATAAGAACAGAAATTAAATAACTATAACAAAATATCAAATAAAAGTCATGCAGGTGGCACACTGGTTCTTAGTTTTAATTTTAAAGTATTTTTACTTAGGTTGAAATCGGAAGCAAAAGGATAGGAGTTAGATAACCTACTCATGCGAGCTAATGGCTCATGCATGCCATAGTTAGTTCTGTGATGGGAGCAATGTAAAAACTCTAAATTACGTAGTTGGTGAGATCCTCCACGAAAGTTGAAACTAATGTGGGAAAGCAAGTCGGGGGCATCAGTTGAACCGGTTATTAATTGATGAGAGGGTTTGAAGGTTTAATAGGCGAATACGATTTTCGTAAGGAGGTAGATTGAAAGGATCTTCCCAAGGAAGACCTTTGAGAGCGAAACGTATGAATCTGTGCTGTACTGCTTCGATTCGAGATTTATGAATATCATAAAAAGGTGACCACACCTGAGACGCATATTCTAGATGCGGACGAACATAACACTTGTATAAAGAGAGGGTGACGTAGGGGTCATTGAATTCCTTTGCCCATCGCTTAATAAAGCCAAGCATTGAATTCGATTTGTTAATAATGAGGTTTATGTGTTCATTAAACTCCAGGTTGGTACTAAATAGAACACCGAGGTCACGGAATCTAAAAACTTGAGAAAGGGATTGTTGCGATATTGAATATTCTCCAATACTTGGCGATCTTTTGCGGGAGAAGGTCATACTTTGGCACTTAGAAGCGTTCAAACTAAGTCCGTTTTTAGAACACCATAGAACAAAACTGTCGATATCTTTTTGTAAGAAGTCTCGATCTGAAGCATTTTTGATGGTTTTAAAAATCTTCATATCATCAGCAAAGATTAAAATGTCACTATAGGAAATGCAAGAAATTACATCATTAATTGCAACAATGAAAAGTAAGGGACCAAGATGGCTTCCTTGTGGCACACCAGACAAAACAATGAAAGGTTTTGATAAAACATTTCGAAATTTGACTTCATAAGACCTATTTTTTAGGTAGGAGCTAATCCAAGCAATAAATAATAATGGGGGAAATCCAAATGCTTTTAGTTTATATAGTATAATATTATGAGACAGTTGGTCAAACGCCTTAGAGAAGTCAGTGTAAATGCAATCAAGCTCGTTCCCACATTCAAGGGCGTTGGAACATTTATGATAAAAAGATAGAAGGTTGGTAGCCGTTGATCTTCTTTGCATAAATCCATGCTGCTGATGGCAGATAACATTCCTTGTAAAGAAGGATAGGCTTTCGCAGACTACTTGTTCAAATAGCTTGGGTATGCATGAGAGCTTTGAAATTGGCCTATAGTTTTTTATATCAATTTTTTCACCCTTCTTGAAAACAGGTGTTATAAAAGATTTTTTCCAAAGAGTGGGAAATATTCCAGATTTAAAAGAAAGCTTGAATAGATATTCAAGTGGAGATGATAAACGTGAAGAACACTTTTTTAAAACAATTGGCGGAATCGAGTCCGGACCAGAAGAAAAGTCATCTTTAAGAGAAGAAAGGAAGTAAGTAATTCTGTCTCTGTGAATAGGGATACTATTAAAATTCACTTGCGCGGAGTGAGTTAAATACTGAAAAAAATGTTCATCAATTTCTAAATTCGTACTACAAAAAGATCCACAAAAATGGTTTGCAAAGGCATTGCAAATCTCAGGAGTATTTTTTAAAGAAGTGCTATTAAAAACAAAGTTGAGGGGATACCCGTCTGATTTTTTTTTTAGAATTTACAAAGGACCAAAAACTTTTTGGGTCATTTTTTAGAGAGCACGCCATTTGATTGACATAGTTAGAGTATAGATTTTGAGAAAGCGTTTTGAAGTCTTCAAAAAGACTTATGAATAGTTGGTGATCAGTTAGAGAGAGAGTAGTTAAATAGATCTTCCAAGCTTTGTTTCTTTTGTTCCTTAGAGTCTTTAATTCCTTGGTAAACCACGGTTGACTGAAACTACTATTTCTAAGCAACTTTTGGGGAATTGTTTTTTTCATGCTATTTTCTAAAATCGAGTAGAAGCAAGCGACTGCTTCGTCAATATTTGCAATAGTTGATATATTTTCAATACCAGCCCTGCATAATTCATTCGATAGCAAATCGAAATTCGCTTTTCGAAAGTCAAAAGTATATACACAGTCTTTTAAATTATTAATATCTTGAGAGACGTTGCTCAATTCTATAAAAATATCTAAAGGGGGATGGGGGGATGTTTTCGAGATGGTGAACCAAACTGGGCTTCCGTAGTTGATGAAGGGTCTCAGCAGCTGCATGTACATCAGTTGACTAACTTAGTCTTGTCCTTCTCCTCAGCAAAGGGTACAGTCGGTGGAAAGCAAAGTTGGCCTTCTTCAGTAGAGTGCGTGAGTGCGGGTTGAATCTAAGCACCTCATTGAAATTAATGCCTAGATACTTCGCGTTTCTTTGGGCAGCCAGTCTGGTTCCATCAGGCAGAGTAATGGATGTGGCTCTGCAGTTACCAGCAGTACAACGGCCTCTTCTTCCGGTCCTTCTGAAGCAGACGAGCTCTGACTTAGCAGAATTGATTCGGATACCCTACTCACTATAATAAGAATATGGTTTGTGGATGTGAGTTTCCACTCTCCGGGCAGCTATGGTTGCAGATATGGATGAGCTATATGTCAGAGAGTCATCGGCGTAAAACAAGTTTTCGCAGTCCCTTGTGACTTCATGATGTTGAAGAGGAGTGGTCCTAGTTTTGATCCCTGAGCGACTCCTGCCCTTTGCGGTTTCAATTTGGACGAAAAAGTTCCTGTGAGAGAGAAAAGAAAAAACATTTTTATTAATGGAGCTGAAAAGTTTAGAAGATCTAATTTATGGATGAGTGCTTCAATCCAAACACTGTCAAATGCTTTTTCGATATCCAAAAAGCATGCGACGATGATGATTGATGGCTGTTGAGGTCTTCAGCGAAGTCATTGTTTAGTTTCATCAGCGGATGGAAGTTTGAATGCTTTTCCCGGAAGCCGAACTGCAGCACAAGATCACGTTATTCCCGAAACACAATGGTTATTTTTTATCAAAATACTCCCATAAGAAAGGAAACTCAAAATCAAGCAACTTGAAGTAAACAAATTATTATGTGATCATGCTATTACTTTCCCCCCACCAGTGGTAAGGTCTAAGTAATTCTTTCTTTACAACAATATAGAGAAAGAAAAAGGAGTAGTACGATTACTCATATGAATAGCTGAAAAAAATCATTGATTAGACTTAAATTACCAAGGAAATAATAAAATTTAAAAACTACCCAGACTGAGTCTGAAATCACAACAAAGCCAACAAACAAGATGGAAAAAAGAGAAGAAATATACATACAGATAACTTTGACATAGCTTTCAAAATATGCACCGATTCTCCAAGATTTTGAAAGCATACATACTCATTTCAGTGATTACTTATGGATATGCTGCTCAGATCATTGCCACAGTAATTGATGGTAGAGTTACACGAGATTGAATATGAAATATCTTCTATGTTGCGAAATTACAAGTTAAAATAGAAACACCTTCTCTGTTGGCGTCAGAGGAGCTATAGTTAGCCGCCTCCTTGGTACCGCTTTTAGTCAATCATATTGTAATTATCCGAATAAAACCGACAAATTGAATATCACAAGTGTCCAATAAATAGAGGGTATACATTTCTCGCTTTCCTTAATTAACTACTCTACGACTCTCCTGGCTATGGAAAAATTAAATTAAGTCAATGTACTATCGATTTCGGTAAAGTATTCAACATTACTCACTGACCATCTATCTCGAACTCAAAGCCTTTGATTTCCTTTTATTGATTTATATATCGAATGGGCAAAGTAATTTCTCGAGAACCGTACACAAAGGGTTCTTTAAAGATTAAGTTGTTTCTATCCAATATTTGTCGTTCTGGCGTTCCCCAGGGCTGCCATTTCGGTCCACTTCTGGTTGTGCTTGCTATCAATGTCTTTGATGGTTTCATTTCTTTCTATTAGTGTAAATGAAAGTTAAGAAATAAAAGTAACCAAAGTGAAAAAAGAACGTAGAAATACGACAAACTATAAGTTGTATCTGGAAAGAGAAACTACACTTCTTAAATCATGGACACTCTTGTTACGTAAAAGTTTTGAACATCGAGAACAACAGGATTTCAAAAGGTCAAACAAATAACAGATTAACTGAAAGGTCAATGAAAGGACGATATCCTGAAATTCTCCTCAAACCAACTAAAGCGCACACATCCATACACACACACTCCCTCAAAAAACATAGTCCTAGCAACCTAAACAAGCAAATATCCAAAGTGCATCCTTGGGCGTTTTTCAAAAAATATATTTTCATCTTCCTTCTCATTCTAATTATGTTTCTGAACTTATGGGGGTGTCGTTGATATTTTTACTTATGTTAGGTAACTGAGAATGCATTCAACGTTTTCAATGTTCGAAAATGTGGTTCAATGTGAAAAAGGGTTTGTTAAAACAAAGCCTCTCTCTCACTCCCATCGCTTCCTGTGTGTGCTCTCTTAGTTTTACGGAGGCAAAGGATG
This sequence comes from Melanostoma mellinum, assembly GCA_914767635.1. Lineage (NCBI taxonomy): Eukaryota > Metazoa > Arthropoda > Insecta > Diptera > Syrphidae > Melanostoma > Melanostoma mellinum. Next base: position 175,505,184 of record OU612060.1, read on the forward strand.
TAAAAGATAATTTATTATTACCCAAAATTGCTTTGGTTATTGCCATGGGAATGTACCACTTTATTGCAGTTAGTAATGGAATGGCTTGGCCATTAATTGTGGGAGTGTGCTTTTGCTGTTATGTGGAGTGGAGTGTATATAATTGCTGCTCGTGTGTGTAGGTTTATCGCTCGACGAACATTGACCGGCTGACTGACTGACTGTAGAATGAAAGGGTTTTTACAACTAATGGAAATGTTACTATTGTACAGTACTAAGCATTTACTGTTTGAACAACAGTCTGAGTTGGTAATTTAATATTTGCTGACTGCATTTAATTTTCGAAAGAATGTTTGGTTTTGTTTTGGTGTTTTTAGAGAAAATAGTTGGTTGGCTAGTGATTAATGGAAAAATACACAATGGTAAGAGATTCATGGGCATTGAAAAGTAAAACATGTATTGACTTTTACTCCGGCTAATGCAATTCAAGTTCCAATTCTTAATGTTTTGACTCGTAGGGTTTGAAGATAAATATTTTGAGTATTTCTAGCCGTACTCATACTCATACTCATACTCATACTCATACTCATACTCATACTCATACTCATACTCATACTCATACTCATACTCATACTCATACTCATACTCATACTCATACTCATACTCATACTCATACTCATACTCATACTCATACTCATACTCATACTCATACTCATAATCATACTCATACTCATACTCATACTCATACTCATACTCATACTCATACTCATACTCATACTCATACTCATACTCATACTCATACTCATACTCATACTCATACTCATAATCATACTCATACTCATACTCATACTCATACTCATACTCATACTCATACTCATACTCATACTCATACTCATACTCATACTCATACTCATACTCATACTCATACTCATACTCATACTCATACCCGTCTATCTACACTTTCAAACAGTCATTCTGTTTTATAAACGTTCGCTGATTTTACTTATAAAAAATTAACATCTTGTCACACCAGTAAGTTTGCATTAAGTAATTACTCAATTCTTATCTCAAATTCAAACAACGTGCCTAACGTGCTATTTGCAAGTGAAACACTTCTGTCTAGACACTTAACATGGAATTCGTTAGGCTTTTTCTTTACAAAACAAAACAAAAAATTGGAACTAAAGCAATTTACCAACTCATGCATAAAACAAATTACTTTCTGCCTTGAAATCAAATAAAATTATAAAAATAAAATAAATTCTATTGTCATCAGAATAAGCTTGACACTAACTTGAACTTGGTTTCTCTTGGGGATCAACGTTCCTTATCCATTTAACGTTTACACAACCAACGAGTCAGGAGCTGTTACATGGTACCTCTTCAGATTTTTTTCAAAGATCAAGAAATGTGATTTTAGTGCTTTTGTCTCTGTTTTTCGTTGTTTTTCGCTTTATTTTTAAGAACCATGTGTATAATAGAAGTTGTTCTTAGGTATTTGCGATAAACTAAACAATGTAAGTTCATTCGAACTTGGAATTTCTTTGTCGTTCCTTTCTTCGTTCACACGTTATGTGATAAATTATGGCCTTTGTAAAACAACGTTCAGCAGCTTTGGGTTTCAGTTTTGAATTCATGGATGAATTTCAGAGAACTAAGAGCTTCACTTAAAGTTTTTTCTCATTACAAGTTGGTGTTTTTAATCGGCTGAACTTTTGTTATCATAGTTTGTTGAATATAACACATTGAGAGAGCTTTAAGCCAAGAAGGGTGATTGATAAGTTGATTCCACTGCGATAGGGAGTGTGAGCCCTTTATTTTCAAAAGAAAACAACCTATTTGCCGAGTTTGTCTCCATTTAAGCTAAGTCAAGATATAGAATACAAAGAAAATTCATTCAAACTGGAAGTGATATCCTAAAGCTCATTGTTACAGCTCAACCACTCAACTATTTGGAAAGATGTATTTTTGTGTAGAAATGCTGAAGTTGCATTTACAACATTTTTTGAGCGACTCAAAATGCATGTTAATAATTGTTCTTCGGTTATGATCAAAAACAAATTAATAAGAGGCTCAAGCCTTGGATAACTTCTGAGTTGCTGAATAAGATAAATCTTAAGAATAAGCTGAGAATAAAACTTCATAAAAATCTTAAAAATCAAAATCTAAAACAGCAGCTTTTACTGCAATCGTTTTAATTCGACAAGAGGCAACCTTAGAAAAGAATGGAAAACTTGCAATAGTTTGTTAAACAAGTCCTCCTCATCTGAAACACTTGTTTCTCTCAATGTTGGTAATTGTTTAATTTCCGAACCTTTTGATGTTGCTAACACTTTTAATGATTTTTATGAAAACATAACTAGTAGTTTACAACCTTTTACTTCTTCCTGTCCGTCCAATGCATTGTCCTTTGAGCCTTCGCAGAGACACAGTTTCTTGTTCACTCCCATTACTCCTGTTGGCATGCTAACAGTTATTCGTGGTTTGAAAAATTCGAACACCAGTGGAGTTGATGGCTTATCTAGCGTTCTGATAAAGCAAATTTCTTATCTAATAGTAGACGTCTTGACTGTTATCTTTAATAATTGTGTTTTTTCAGGAGTATTTCCGGCAGAGCTTAAAACTGCTGATGTAATGACGCTACTTAAAAAAGGTTCTGCCTTGAATGTTCGTAGTTTTAGGCCTATCTCTCTTCTTCCAGTTCTAAGTAAGGCTTTCGAGAAGCTTATGAAAGATAAAGTTGTAAGTTTTTTAAATAAAACAAGTTTTTTTTACTAGCATGCAATTTGGATTTCGTAAGGATAGATGTACTGAAGATGTGCTCTTACAGTTTTGCTCCCAAATAATGTCTAATCTTGATGGTAAAAAGTGTACAGCGGGGTTGTTCATTGATATAACCAAGGCCTTTGACATGGTGAACCATAAAATTTTACTGAAAAAGCTAGAAAAAGCTGGTTTTCGTGGATTTGTTCTGAGTTGGTTCGAGGCTTACCTTAAAGATAGGTCACAAAGAGTTAAGATTGGTGAGATAAGGAGCGACTTGAAATATTTCAACTTGGGAGTACCTCAAGGATCTGTCCTTGGTACAATCCTATTTCTTTTCTACATAAACTCTCTCTTGGAGCTCGAGTTCAAAGGTTCGCCAACTGCATTTGCGGATGATGCGAGTTTTTCTTATGGTGCGAATAGTCCTCTTGATTGATATAAGCTGAGATCTGATTTTATTGAGGGTTTGGATTGCTGAACACAAAGTGGTAATCAGCAATTAAACTAAAATAATGTTGTTCAGCTTAACTAAGTCAGTAAATTTGATATCTGGAATCCACTTTCATGCAACGGAATGCCCTAAATTCAAATCTAATAACTGTTTATGCAATATGCAGTCTATTTCTTCCACCTTTTATAGGCATCATAAATGTAGTGATAACTGTTTTTGAAATTGAGAAAGCTAATGAGTTTAAATATCTAGGGCTTTTCATTGACTCTAACATGAGTTTTTCAAAACATGTATTTTCGTTCAACTCTTCGGCTGTTTTATTACCTGAGAAATGTGTGTTCTGATTTTGTCATGAAACAAATCTATTACGGAATTTTTCATTCCAAACTACAATACGGCTTGTTTGCTGCGGAGGTTTGCATTTAAGCAGAATTCAAGCTCTTTTAGTGCTGTAGAAGGAAAATGTGGTGTAAAAATGTAAGACATCCTAGTTTCCCTTTGTGCTGCCACCTTAACATCCTTCCAGTTCGTCACCTATATTGTTTTAAAGTCCGGTAATCGTAATTTTCGGCTCATTTCCGCGTTCCGTATTTTTTATTCTATATCTTCTGTTAGATTTTTTAATAAACTTCCACCTTCAATTAGAGCAGTATCGTCTTCTGGGCTGTTTCAAAGATGCGTAAAAGATTGTCTTTTAAAATTTGACCATTCATGTCTAGCTTCAAACATTTTCTGAAGTTCTGAATTTACTTATTATTATTATCGCTATTATTTTCTGTATCATTCTTGTTTTTGTAATTAACATAATCCAAATATAAAATTTCTTATTGTTCTTAATTCATTCATTAAGCACTTAATTTGTAAAGTCTGAATATTTTTTTGAAGTGACATCATCACTATTTACTTCTTGTAAAAAAATACCGATTGTCTCTAAATCCCTTTCCCTTATGTAATATTTACTTAGCTTAAGATTAATTATTGTGATGTAATCATTTATGGAATAACCTTAAACTTAACTTAAACTAATTCGCACTAGTGATCCGTATTTACCTAAGAATTCGTCGGCAAACCTCCCGGTTTTGAATTCTTCTATGTCTGAAGCCTACCAAATGCAGATTTCGTTGCATTTGTCTGTACCAGGAATATTTTGGTTTGCCTTTTTTACGGGATGCGCCTAATCTCTCCTTACTCCTTAGAACATGACAATACAAACTGATCCGGTGGTGCTAAATTTTTCCTAAGATGGTATTTTTGACGTCAAGGCTACTACTGATCTTCTTTCTTCTGATACGATCAAGGTTTGTTGCACATGTTATCGTATGGAGCATCTTTCTTCTCAGTTGCCATCAATTTACTCTCACATTTTTGGTACATTTTCCAACATTGTGAACCGTATGTGAGTTCTTAGCCCCCAACAGCGGTGTAGAGTTTTCCCTTCTACTCTATCACAGAAGATTGTTGAGTTTTCTTGCCACTTCATCAAGTTCACGCTTACTCCTTGATTGATGTCGTCATCACAAGCTACTTAACTGTTGCATATTTGAAGCATATTTTTGTTCAAATACATGTCTAGAAGAAAATTTTTTTGGTCAGAAAACGGGCAACACAAAAATGCACTTTTTTTCGGACCAATACATTGCCCACTTCTTTCCAAAACATTTACCCGTACGTCTAGTGCTTGTTGGAGGTGTACAGGATCCTTGTGTATGATGATTCCATAGCCATAGCCTGATAGCTGATGTCTAGTAGTTTACCTTTGAACAGGCAGTCAAAGATTTTAACAAACAATATAGTACTAAAGACACTTCCTTGGTGTACACCAATTGGGTGCTTCAGTGATTTCAGCTCGACACGTATTTATTTTCGTCACTGGCCCTTCATACCAATTCTCAATTATCCTCTCCAACTTCTCGTTGTCTGGTAGTGGTGGTAGTTGACCGAATCCTTTTTCAACAGTAATGAATCACGATGTTTTCCCATTGGGATCCTCATACTTTGGATTGCAGTTCAGTTGCTGGCAATACTGGCTCCTCAAAGTGTCGGACATCAGTTTGATCGTAGTTTTAGTGTTTTCCTTTATGTCTCTTGCCTTTTTACATTGGTAGATTGCTCTGCTGCGCCATTGGTTGTTGGCGTTTTTATCGTTTCATGGTACTGAAGCACCTTAGTTCGGCGTGGCTTTATTGATTGAAATTGGTTGGTTTTTGACTTGTCCCATCAGCTCCCATGCAGCCTTAGATAAGTACTTGCTTTGGGGGCTACCTTATCTAAGGGGTTTACCAGTTATTTTGAAATTAATTTGGAACTGACTACGAAAGTGCAGGTCACCGGGGACTTTCTTTCGAATACTGAAATTTTTTTCATACCAGATGGCGGTTATTGAACCAGTTATAGCTGATGATCAATCAGAGGAGTTGCTTGTACAACCAAGGTAAAGATTTATAAGATCTTGACCATTCAAGTCCTGCTGTATTGAGCGGAAGCGTGGACCTTATCTATACAGGATGAAGAAACCTTTCGTCTTTACTCCGAGTTATCTTTGACCGAAAAGTTGCTAGAGGGAAGACCCTGTTGTGTTCTTCCAACTTTTTGATGATTATACAAAAAGGTTCCGGTTCCATGAGAGGTGATCCGGCTTCAGTCTTTGCCAGTTCGTCTACCTGTTCGTTGCTTTTGATTCCTACATGTCCTGCTACCCAGTAGATTGTTACTTTGTTGCAACTGCCTAGTTTGTTCAATTTGTCAATGCATTCACTGACAAGTTTTAAAGAGATTGTGTCCAAAATCCTTTTTCTAGGCAATCATCTCTTTAACTCACCTTGCCATTTGAACCGGCTGTAAATTGAAGGGTTCCGTCAACTCCTAATGTTATGAAATGGTCCCTATTGGTTTCTCATAATTACAACATATCCGACAGAAGCTTTTTATATTGGTTGTAAAGCTCTAAGCTTTTCAAAAAGATCGCTTCCAACTCTGTCTTCATAGTGAAAGAGGGATGTGTCAATAACCTATAATGTTTACGTTACTTCCCGCTATGTAAAGTTACACAGAAAGATGAAACAGATGTCATAGCTGTAAAAGATTTACGTTACGTGGCAATAACGGACAATCACATGATTCTCAGGCTCTACACTTCTCGAAAAGATGGCTTCCATTTCCGCATCCATAATTCGCGGAGTTATTATTACCTCAAATGTTTACGTTACGACCCAGCTACGTAAAGTAACATGGTAAAATGAAACCGTTGTCATCGCTCTGAGTTACGTTGAAATAACAGTAAGTCACATGGATATGTTTAATGTTCAGCGCATAAAAAAAATAGGGTGGCGCCACAGAGCGAGGAGCCCCTGGGCCTAACACATTTCTCACAACCATGCCTTGTGAGGGAATGGAAAGGACCTACAATTTTTCGCCGGTTCCGAACGGCTAATTGAGAATGCGCTTTTCATGGCAATGAATTAAGTAAATTTTACTAACGGAGGACTTGCCAATTCTTCGCGAAAGGCGATACCCGTGGAAAAACATTTTTGCATTTTGCCTCTGCTGGGATTCGAACCTCTGGGTTAGCAGCATGCTAACCATTACGCCACGGGTACCACCGTTCAGCGCATATTGAGCGTATTTATATGCGCTATGTGAACAATTCAAGGCTTGTGCCTGAATCATGTTTCTTCTTAGGTTCCGTTACGTGAGAGCGATTGGCGTTCACTTTCAATTTTTATTGCCGATTTGTTGTTGTTTTTTACTGTCAAACTTTGCTCTTTGAGTTGGGGTTACGTTACGTTGTCTTGTACACGAACCAGCGTACAACCGAAGTCAAAGCGACATTCCGATAGGAGGTACTAATTTCCTAGAGCAAGAACTTCACAAACTACGTGACAACAACCGTGAATCACACGAATACGTTTAATGAGCCATAAATAAACAATCCAAGGCTTAGTTGCATTTGAATTTGAATTAAGTCATTTCCAAGAAACACACATAGCAATTGCATTGCAGAAAACTTAATTGCTAATTTACAACCTCTGCGATTTGAGCCAAACAATCTCGCTTTAATCCCATTGTGGCACTTCTACCCATTTATGATCCAACATAAGCACTGGTCAGTGGCAGCCATAATTTTGCGTTCCATCACCCGCACTCACCCACTTGTGGAAGATAAACTCATCTTAAAGTAATTGCATTACAATCTCATACAAAGTATTAACTTCATACCTAAAGGCTAACAATAAAGCGCATACAGAGGCACTTGCCTCGCCTTAAGTTGCATATAATCTCATTATCTTCTTTCCGTGATAAAATGTGTAGACTCAACGGAACACCCTACCTACACAACAAAATCAACTTTATCGAATATTCAACCCACTATGAGTACCACGACACAATCCATCCTTTCTCGCTCTATTGGAAAATAAGGAAAGGTGATAATTCCAAGTCCACCCCCTCCTGCCCCCTGGACTAATATATCTACCTATTCATTATGAATGCCACCATCACCATAACCATCATCATTGTCATAATTATTGTCAGGTTCACTATCGCTTTTCTACACGTTTTTCACCTTTAATGTCAATAAAACCCATTTGAAATACTTAATAGCACTTCGTTGACAAATTGTGTTCGATAAGTGAATGTTTGACATTTATGAAGTAGATAGGTGGGTTTAGTCTCTGATATCCGATGGTTGTAGTGGTGATGGTGGTGATGGTGGTGGATATTGGAAATTTAATTCAAGAAAATGCTTGCAGCAACGATGGGAGTATGGATTTCTTTCTTCTTCCTCTGTGAGTTCCTTTCGTGAAAACTATTTCTTCAACTTAACTTATAAAATGAAAACTAGGAAAGTTGAAGAAGAATTTTCCACTAAAGTGCAATGGATGGATATATGTAAATGGAATCACACCTTTTCATTATGACAGTGAAAACGACAACAACAATTGACAACGACATTTCCAAGACATGTCATAAAAGAAGGGAATTCTTCAAAGGAAATATACTTCCGACTATATCCGGTTTCCTGGTGGAAGTTGCTTGTTTTCTCATTCCATACTCTCGTTCAATAGAATTTAAATGAATTAAGTTTTAACAATGTCGTGAAAAAATAAATTGCTTTGCTTGTCTAATCTGAAGAAGTCAAAGGAGCCCTTCGATATATGATATATGACACAATTTGGAATAAACTGAGTTTTAGGCCCCTAACCCGTAGATCACATTGAGATGTGCAAAAACATCAGCCATCAGGTAAGCTGCTGTAACATAACGCTTTTGTAAGAAAAGCAGAAAATTTTTTTTTGGCTCGGATCCAGAATATAACGCAGGTTGACCTTAAATCAATTTTTTAAGAGACAATCTTGGTTGACCATTCAACGAATGAGGCTTCATACCTATAAGATATTAAAAGGCTTAGTAAGGAGTAGCGTTAAGCGTACAGGTTAAAAAGGAAATTAATAGAAAATTCAATTTGAAGATAATTGTAACGGTAGGGTGGTTCTAATGGCGTAATGGATAACATGTCTGCCTGTTATGCTGGAGATTCGTGGTCCGAATCCCAACTGAAAACAGGCATCACCATTCGCGAAGAATTGGCTTGTTCTCCGCGCCACCCTTTTGACTTATTTTATTGTAACGATGTGGAAACTCTCTCCAGCCGCAGTTTTTTACAGTGAGGATGCAACTACTACAAACTTTGAGAGAATTGAAAACATTTTTTCAAAACTAAAAACGAAGTATCATAACTTTAAGATTTAGATCATACTCAAAAACCGGCGTGTAAACAGTCTAGAAAAGAAAAAAACAGTTTTTCTTTTCTGTTGCGATTCTTAGTTATCTCTTGTCAAGTGTCGTCGATAATTCCCAAGATTTCCCATTCCATTGAGCGGCCTTACAACGCCAAAGTTGGGAGTGAAGCATCAATGAAAACCGAAACAAAATCTAAAAAATTAAATGGTTTGCAGATATATACAAAAATCAAGTTCTTGTAAAGGGTTTTCCAATAGGTATGATATGATTTTGCAGTGACGTTTCGGTTATTTGTAGTATGTCATGATCTCTCATTTGTTTTTTATTGCATTCAGAAGTGCTTACGATTTCACCATTGGACACCATAAACGTCGTGAACTTTTTGATTTCACCTTGGAACAACTTGAAATCGATAACGATTTTTTAACGAAAACCATCTTTTCCGATGAGGATCACTTTCATTAGACAAGTGCGGTAAATAAACAAAACTGGCGATGAAAATCCACAAAATATTCATGAAAAACCATTACATTCACCTAAATTGACAGTTTGGTGTGGTTTTTGGGCCGGTAGAATCATCGGTCCATACTTCTTTCAAAATGAAGCTGGTAACACCATTACTGTCAATGGAGAGCGGTATTGATCGATGATAACCCACTTTTTATGGCCGAAATTAGAAGAAGTTGATTTTGACAACATTTGCTTTCAACAAAACGGAGCTACGTGCCACACAGCAAATGTAACAATTGAATTATTGCGATAAAAGTTAAGAGATTCGATTATTTCAAGAAATAGTGATATTGAATGGCCTCCAAGAAGTTTTGATTTAACACCATTAGACTATTTCTTGTGGGATTATTGGAAGTCATTGGTCTTTCAAAATAAACCAGATTCTCTTCAAGCTTTGCAAGTCAATATTGAACGTACCATTCGTGATATACGACTTGATTTAGTGCGGGAAAAAGTACTCAAAAATTAGTTTCATCTAATATGTTGCTGCAGAAGAAGTCGTGGTGGCCATTTGAATGACGTTTTATTTAAAACTTAATTGTATTGATTGAACTGCACATTAAATAAAAAATATTTGAATTTCACACAAAAAGTGTTTTTTTTTCAAAAAACAAATCATATCACTCTTATTGGAAAACCCTTTATGTGTTGTGTGTGTGCCACTCGCCCTCCTCATCCCAAAATTTTGTAAAGGTGCATGATGATCTTCGGATAAATCAACCGTCAACTGCAATTGATCATATTGCGATCGACCCAAGGCACTCTTTTCCAGTTTCGTGAACGTACGAACTTTCCCATCGGATTGGCGCTAAAGAAAACCAGGGCTGTCTATGACCAGAACAAGGAGATTGATCAGGAAAAAAAAGTAGGGAAGAACACATACATATGCAGTTCTTAAAAAGCTGAAGATGCAGCATCAAAAGCACCCATTTGAGGAAATTGAGTGATGATATGATGAAAATGAGACTTGAAAGTTTTAACTAAAGCTAAAAAGAGTATGCTATGTTGGCAAGCCTCGAACTTAAGCCTTTGAATCGCTCATGCGAACTGCTTAACTGTTAGATTGAATGCATCATGATCAATAATTCCGTCATCCTGAGTGATATTCAATTTTCAATCGAATGGATATGCAGGTGCAGTTGGCGTTTTTTTGAATCTTTCAACAATTTGGAAGGAGGTTATTAAGGTGGAACGCAAAAGCACACAATCCACCCACATTGCGGCAGATCTTGGATAGCCCCGATCGATCTACACCATCTCTTTATCGATTTCAAGGTCACCTATTACACTATCTATAGACACGAGCTGTACAGAGCCATGCCTAGCTTTGGCATCCCTGCAAAAATCGTACAAAAAAACTTTTTTCGATGAAAATCCAAATCATTTTCAAATTCTTGCTCAGCCCAATTCACGAACATACGACGCTTCCGGTGGACAAGCGACTTCAGTTATTGCGTCAATTTAATCCTGTAAGGATGTAGGCCATGATCTTTTCGCAAAATAAGCCACAACGACGCGACGTCACAGAGATGCCCAACGCTTGAGAACTAAGCGACGTGTGAGAGCCAGATTTGGGCTTTCTGCAACTGAAGCCTTAGTGGCAGCAATATTCTCGACACTACGGGCACTTTTTTGTCTCACTGGCACGGGAACACTTTGTACTGTGCCTGTGGACTCCACTAGACGTTGATCTGCTAGGACGATTACCACGAACATAAATTGGACGTAGCGCTCTTAACGTTGACTTAATTATTTCGACTCGTTGTTGACTCGTATATCTTTCCATCATAAAATGGCAGGCCTTACTTAAGAGGCATGTCAAAAGAACGTCAAGAAATATGGCGTCGTTTGCTGTCCTTGTCGCTCTACTTTTGTGGCGTCTCTGTTGAAAAACTCTTTATTTGAAAAGATTTTACAAAAATCAAACGCCAACACCAGACGAACAGTTGAAAACTCTATACAATTACTCACTTAGTCATTGACGATATTGACGTAATGGAAAGAACGTAGCGTGATGTCATTGGTGGCTTTGCTATATATTCCGAATACAATGTGTGGAGAAGAAGAGTAAACAACGAATTTTATGAGCTAACTGGGCATAGCTGGAAGAGTCTGAATCGCGATAAATAAATTAAATTGAACGCGTGAAAACCGTATACATTAAACGAAAAATTACACGAACACCTTATTGTTTTCACAAATTAAAATTCTCTCCGAATCGCGAGACAAAAATAATTGAATGGATATCAACGCTCCGGCTCAATAGGTTTCTCGAAAGTTCATTGCAGAAGGGAAGGCTTAGTCTTAGGTGGTACAATCGAGTAGAAGAAGATTTCATTAGATCTAGAGTGCAAAATTGGGAAGCGCTCACAGCAACTTACGTACCTTCTTTCCAAGGTCATGGAAACGTTGATAAACTGTCAACTTATGAAATATCTTGAAGAACGAAAGCTTCTTAATGACCGTCAGTACGGCTTTCATAGCAAAAAAAGGTCCACTGGTGATTTGATGACATATCTCACAGAAAAATATAACCAATCTTTACATTGATTTGGAGAAAGTAAGATTTTTGCGCTTGATATTTTTAAAGCATTTGGATTAGAAACTACCTTTCCGACCGTTCAATACAAGTTGTATTGGATGGCTTCAAGTCTGATACCCACCTCATAAATGCTGGTGTGCCCCAGGGCTCCGTTTTGTCTCCGGCTCTCTTCCTCATTTTCATTAATGATCTCTTGTCTGAAACTTCTAATCCGCTCAACTGTTTTGCTGACGACTCGACCCTCAGCTTTTCATATTCGTGTCCGAATTCACGTCCCTGCTTTTCGGATGTGGAGCTGGAACGGTTGCGTATGATAAGCTCATTGAATTCTGACCTTGACAGCATTGTTGCATGGGGTCATAAAAACCGAGTAGAATTCAATGCTTCGAAAACTCAATGCTGTCTCTTATCGTTGAAGCTTAATATTTCCCCATTGCCATTATCCATGAATGGTACCTGTATCCAAGAAACCGAAAAGCTGACAGTACTTGGTATGTGTGTAAACGATGATTCTCGTTGGAATGACCACATATTTGAAGTCGTCAAAAACGCTGCTAAATGCTTAGGTTTCTTGAGACGATGCAGGAAGTTCTTCACCCCTTCTGATCTGGCTACAATTTATAAGGCCTTCATCCGCCCAAAACTGGAGTATTACTCCCATATCTGCTCAGGTGCTCCTCAAACATCTCTGCGCCTACTTGATAGGGTATGAAATAGACCGTTAAATCTGATAGGTGATAGTTCAATCGTAGAATCGATTGATTGTCTTGAACATCGTCGAAATGTTACCTGTCTCTCTCTCTTTTATCGCTTTTTTCACAAACAGTGCTCTAGTGAAATAGCCAGTTGCACTCCTCCCCTGAAGCAATTTAGCCGCAACACCCACCCCGCTAGGAATGCTCAATAGTCTAACATTGAACCAAACTTCGGACTCACAGTCAAGTATAGAGCTTCATATTCTAGTCGCACAATCCGAATGTGAAATGCTTTGCCAGACTCTGTCCTTACCCTACATTACGATTCACAACAATTTAAAAGCAAAGTGCATAGGTGTCTCCTATCTTCTCCTATTATCCTAAATGCGCACATTGTGTTTTAAAACATTATATCCTTGATGTTCGCGTCAATTATAAAGAAAGCGAAAAATGTTGGTGAAGTCCCTGGTTAGTCCCTTACTGTAGTGCCCACCTAAGTTAGAAGTAACTAGATCCCGAAAGAAGCAAGCAATCTAACATCTAGTGAAATGAGAATATTTGACTCTTTTTAAAAACTTTTTATTTGCATATCTGTCAGAAATCCTAAGACAAACGAGCCAAAAAGCTTCTTCTCAAACCACAAAGAATGTAAACAGTCATATTTCAGCATAAAAAAGAAAGAAAACAAAAACCAAAACTAAAAGAAATAAATCGTTTAACCTTTTATATTAAACATGTAAATCCAGTTGCTGACTGTCTGAAAAGTCTTCACTCTTCAGTCTTATAAACGAAGGTCAAAGTATAAAGAAGAACTATTCATCCGCACATTAAATATTCCCCCAAACCGAAAAAAAGAAAGAAAAAATTGTTAAATTATAAAACTTCATGTAAATGAGATGGCTTCAGCTTCAGTTGTCTCCCATCACTTCCTTCTGCTAATAGCTCCCTCTGTCATCGTCGTTTGTTGGTAAAATTTTCCATCGACGACGGGAATTTTTTGTGTGGTTTCTTTTTGTTTTTTAATTTATTTCATACCTCACCTTAAGTGCTGACGCTGAGGATACAATAGCGCACAAAACAACTAAGAGACGAACAATTTCCCCTCTGATAAATGAATTAACTCACCTTTTGTGGAAACTCGAGTGGAAACACTCAAATGGAGTACAAAAAAAAAAAAAAAGAAAACAGTTGTTCCAGAGGGAGCCCCAGACACGCCAAAAAAGAAAATTGTACGCATTTCACCATTTAAATGTTAATGAGTTTCATTTAAATCCTCGAAAAAGTAAATTGTTGGCCTTTTCATGGTTTTTTTTTGTGTTGTGTCTTCTCACCATCTCTCCTATTCGCCACAGAACCTAAAATTGAGATTTAAATCGCAATCCAACCCAATTCCAAGGCAGAAAAACAAATTTTTGACTAGAAAAGCTGACGTTTCGGTCTGAGACGAGACAGTTGTTTGTGTTCGCTCCAATTGACATGATAACAGATGTCATCGAGGTTAACTTCATCGATAAGTTGTTTTTATTTTTTCAACTTAGCTTTGGATTATACTTGGAGATAAATAATTTGTTATTTTTCTCCTCAACACATCCCTGGACCTGAACTTAAAGGGCGGATTTGTACGTCATTTCTATCTTCAAACGCTTAGCGAAAGTAATTACATTGGAGAAGAAAAGAAAATACCCCGATCCATTTGTGAGAATATAACGGTGGCTGCGAGATTTTCTGGATTTAAATAATGGTTTTCCTTCTTCGTTTCATTTTTGTGTTTGCACTTGCTGTTGTTGTGTTGAATAAAATAGCACTTAGGGCGATATTGTGTTGCCTTGTTAGACTGGTAGGGTGAGTTACGACAAATTATTCTGATGAATGCCAACATAACATACATATTTTGTTGGCGCTAGAAGCGTTTTCTTCCTTTTGTCAAGAAATGTTGGCAATGTCAATGTAGAACATGGTGTTTTATGCAAAATTCTCGGCATGTACTTGCTGTGTGTTACAGCACACAGACACTCAAACACACAGAAATTTCGAACGGGACAGGTATTTTAAATTCAAATTTATGCAAATTGCAATAATTTATACTATGAAATAGAGAGGGAGTTGGGGTCGGTACGAGTCAGGGTGAATTTCGTTTTATGCATGTTGAGCGCATATATACATAGAGGGACTCGTGTGTGCACCTTGTGGGCGCATTTTGCACACACGTCAGTTGCGAATAATAATAACAGGCTACAGGGCTTTTGAAAAGGCTTTGTATCTCTTTATTCGCAAATTTGTCAAGGGGCGTGCATCTATGGGAGTGTAATTGCATCCGTTTGCTTGGATATAGAAAGTATGTTTTCGCTAGAAGGCTTCAGGGGCGCTGATGTGCGTGTGGCACAAGTGTTCGTATATCATAACCGCACACACTATCAATTCACAACATCTGGTGTCAAGATAATTGCTTCAGTCTACAAAATTGTCTTTAAAGAGGCTTGAGGGCTTCAGTGGATTAACATAAAAATGCAGTCGAGACGGGAACCTTCATTTTCAGTGTGGGTAAGTCCACCATCGGTAATTAATTGGCCTTTGGTACTTAAAAAGTAAAAATAGAAGTTGGATGAATTAAAAACTGTCGTCACCAACAAAATCACTTGTGATTTGAAATGAAAATCCTCGACACAGTCAGCAGTATTCTTGTGATTCGTTTCGAAGTAAGTTTTATCCAACGCTTTACGAATTATATTTTTCATTTTAACGAGCAACATAATCTTGAGTGATGATCCAAGTGTTGGCAGTTTTGTTGTTTTCTTTTTGGAGACGGTGCGGTGGGCAGATCATAAAGCAAGCAAAATATGTATAGGCATCTATCCGAAAAAGTAATTAATTACTGATGCGAAATAATTATCACAGGATTAATTGAAAGGAAGAAAATTGTGCTGTAAGCGTTGAGACTGATTGCGCGATTTGTTAATCAGCCGTAAGGTGAAAAATTTGATTTAAATTTAATTTTTTTTTTATTCTTTGTTTCAATATTTCCTAAGTGGGCCAAGTTGGTTTGGTTAAGTGCAAGGTTTTGGGCTCTGTTGGTTGAGTAGCAAGACACACATTTGAATTCAGCTTTAAAGAAAGGATAAAGAGAAGTGTTCGTGAAAAGAATGAATAGGCCTTTCACAGAGCCGTGTCAACTCTGTCTTCTGAAACAGAACAGGAATTCATTGCGTCAGGAGGAAACTAAGGCAGATTCTACAGGGTTTTCCATTGGGGACTATCCATTTTGTTTCTTTAATGTAAACGCGCCCTTAAAGTCTTTTGACATTCTAAACGTCAGATTGCTTGTTAAGGTCTAGCATTTCATCATGGTGAGTTACACGAATCAACAACGTTTCCAAATTATTAAAGTGTACTATCAAAATTTTGAGTCAGTCGCTGCAACTTTAAGAGCGCTAACTCCGATTTTTGGTCGTTATAATCGTCCCACCCGTGCCGCAATTCTTAGTTCAGTGCACAAATTTGAATCCACGTTTTCGCTGCACAATCTTCCCGTGCCAGTGAGACAAAGATTGGGACGGAGTGCTGAAAATAACGCGGCCGTAAGTGCATCCGTTCAGAACGACCCAAATCAGTCAATTCCACGTCGTTCACAGGAATTGGGCATCGCACAAACCACATTGTGGCGTTTTTTTGGCGTCAGTTGCGTGGAATGGATATTAGTGACATGTGGTTCCAGCAGGATGGAGCTACAGCCCATACAGCTCATGCAACCATCAACATTTTGAAGAGGAAATTTGGTCAACGTGTTATCTCAAGAAATGGACCGATCAATTGGGGCTATGTCAAGTCGTTGGTCTACGCCAACAGGCCAGAGACTTTGGAGGAACTTCAAGCCAATATTGAACGCGAAAATGCCGCAATACCGGTCGATATGTGCGAGAGAGTGGTCGAAAATTGGGTTCAACGTATCGATCGCTGCAAGCGCGCCCGTGGAGGACATATGAACGAAATAGAGTTCCATTCGTAATGGTACTGGGTGTTCTTTAATATGAAACAAATGTTTTTTTGATATCTCAAATGGCTGGCGTTTTTATTTAAAAAATAAAATGGATAGCTCTTAATTGAAAACCCTGTAGTATGTTGAATGATTTTATGCGGAACTTGATGAATGAATAAATGAAATATGTAAGGTAGCTCAACAGAGCGGGAAGCATAAGGTCGCAACGCATTTCTCACAACAATGACTTGTAAGAGAATGGAGGAGACATACAATTTTTTGCGATAACGAACGGCTAACCGAGAAAGCTCTTTCCATGGTAAAGAATTTACAATTGTAGAACTTGAAAATTCCTTGTGAAAGGCGATACCCGTGGAAAAACTTATGTGCCTATGTTGGGATTCGAACCACAAACCTCTGGGCTAGCAGGCGGACATGCTAACCATCACGCCACGGGTACCACATAGAGGCATACAAATTCAAAATGATATGAAATTAGACAACACGAAGTGTTATCACATCAGGAAGTCCGATTTTCGACCACTATTTCGAGCAACTGGGGACGTGTATCATCCTTGATAAATGAATAAATAAAATAAGTAGTGGCACAACAGATCGGGCAGTACCGGGGTGGGACCCACTTATTTATTTATTTATTAAATCTACGATAATACAATCCACAGATTACGCACTAAGCTAATAAAAAAAAATTATAGACAATTTTACAATTAAGGAAAATAATTATTATTGAGACAGGTTATGCAATAAACGTAACAAAATTATCTTATAAATTGAAGTATAGACATCAAGAGATCAAGATCAACAGTAGTGTAAGTGTAGAAATATACCAGGAGGGGAAATGTTTGACATCAAAATAGTGGATGGTGGAGACCATGTGGAAATTACTAAGAAGTTCTAGATGTAATGTTATTCGATATAATGTCGTTTTCCAAAATCAAAATCCGGAGTGAACTGGGGAGTTGAAGTGACAGATTCGACATTTCTAGTGTAGCTTATCTGTCAAAAATATCACTCCAACTCTCCAAATCACTACCGATTTCGTTTGGCAGTGAATTTTGGGAAACGACATAAATAGGCCGCCCGCCGGTGCCGAGGCAACCAGATGTCAGTTTGGATTATAGAGTGATAATGTTTAGAGTGAATCAATGTGATTATTGGTAGAGTTGAAATCGAATAAAGTGGAGATCGAATAAAAGTGGTAGAATTAAATTCAAAGGTAAAGTTTTATTATTGCGAACTAAGCGCACTTTACAATATTAAAGAATTTACAACAATGAGAAATTGGTTCACGCTGCCCATAGTTAGTCACATGGGGAATTTCAAAAATAAACTGCCTCATTCTCAATGGTCTACAAGGAGCATAAATATTAATAAGACCAAGCAAATCAGAACAATTTATATTATAACAAAGAATTACGCGAACAAACAAAACTATACATTCTACGACTAGCCTCAAGAGTTTGCATACCTTGCAACAAACATCTGCTATTGTAGTTCAGAAAGTTCCCATTTCTTGAGAACTGTCTTAAGGCAAACCTCAAAAAGTTTTTTTTTAACCCTTTTTATTCTGTCTATTTGTTTTTTGGTCTTTGGGTTCCATATTGAAGAACAATACTCAAGCAGTGGACGAACAATGGAACAAAACAAAGATTTGAGAGTATACGGATCTTTAAAGGCAGTAGAACTTCGCTTTCGCTTAAGAAACCCTAACATTGAATTGGCTTTGGAGACAATATAAGACACAAGAGATTCAAAAGTGAGCTTTTCAACAAAAATAATGCCCAAATCTTTCTCTCTAAGAAAATAGTCACAAATAACCGGATTAGACAGACGACTATATGTCAAAATCGAACATTTAGCAAGGTTCAAAAACAGATCATTTCTGTCACACCAATTTTGAAAACTGTATAAATCTTGTTGAAAAGAAATGCAATTTGTAATGATTTTAAGCATCTTTGTATCATCCGCATAAATCAAAGTATCACATACTGATAATACTGCAGGGAAATCGTTGATAAACAAATTAAAAAGCGGAGGACCTAAGTGACCTTCTTCAGGAACACCTGAAAACACAGTTATTGGATGCGATTCCAAATCACCTATTTTTGAAATTTGCTTTCTTCCAACCAAATACGACCAAAACCATCAAAACCGTAAGCTTTTAATTTTTTTTTATTAAAATTTGGTGATTAACTCTACTGAAAGCTTTCCTGAAATCTGTGTAGACCACATCCATTTTACATCGTTTTTCTATTGCTCGAAAGCATTGGTTCGAAAAACAAGCCAAGTTTGTGGAAGTTGAACGGCCAGAAAAAAATTCATGCTGAGAGCTAGTGATATGGGTTTGGATCAAATTAACTAAATTCACAACTACGCCTTGTAGGGGAAAGGAGTGGACATATAATTTTTTTGCCATTGCGACCTGCTAATCGAGAAAGCTCTTTGCATGGATATGAATTTACAATCGAAGGACTTGCCAATTCCTCGCGAAAGGTGAGACCTGTGGAAACATTTGTGGAAACCACGAAAAGTGATCAGTTCATGCGTCGAATGAAACTCTGTTCGATTACTAATGAAAGAAAGTCTGATTGTGGTAGTAGATTTGTCGATAAATTGAGCGATTGAGTTAATCGATAACGTGTTCCGTAATTCAGTCCGAATATTGACTAGGATCGTTTTTGCTTACGTCCTTTTTGTTATATATGTACTTACGTTGTGGAACTAAAATCAATATATTTATCTCGAACTTTGAACGTTTTATTTGAGAACAATAAATTATTATAAACAAAAATCTATGTATGTAAACTTAGAACAATAATTAAATGAATAAAGCTAAAGTGTATTAAAGATTTACAACACGTCTCCATTGATGTTATGTAGCGGGAATAATTCTTGTGAACTCTTGCATTTTATAAAGCGTTTTTTTTGTAGGAGTGCACAAATTCAGAATGAAATATAATTAGAAAAATTGAATTCCATAATCATTGATTTTAAACAAAAACATTTTTATGCCATTAGAGCAAATGAACGCGAATGCTTCAAATGAAGCGCAATCGGAAAGTCCTTTTTCAAGCAACTGGGGACGTTATTTGTTAGCGTAGTTCTGAAGTCAGTTGATTCAGTTCATTTCATTTTGTTTTAGTAAGAATTGATTAAAAAAAATTTCATTCAAATGCAGGAAATATGATGAGTATTTGTCTTAAATATTTACAGTATTTCTATATGAACTGGGATATACACATGTGGGAGGGATTTAATTAAATTGTTTGCCTTTTTATGAATCATTTCTATCCTACCATCAACATATTGTAACGTGAACCCAACACTTAATACCAATTTCCTAATCGAAAACGTTCAACCGAAAACACATCTGGCAGCACTGGTGTAAGTGTAGAAATTTTGAAGGAGAGAAAATGTTTGACAGCCAAAATAGTGTAGAGTGGAGACAATGTAGAAGTTACTGGAGAGTTCTAGATGGCATGTCATTCGATATAAATAGCCCGCCCGAGGCAACCAGGGGGCAGTTTTGTTTATAGAGTGATAAAGTTAAGAGTAAATACAAGTGATAGTCCAAAAGTCGAGTTGAGTTCAATTAAAGTGTTATCGAAAGTAGATACTGAATAAAGTGGTAGAATTAAATTGAAAGGTAGAGTTTTATTTTGGCGAACTAAGCGCACGTTACATTGGTGTCAGAAGTGTAAATAAAACTTATTTGACTAGTAAAGTGTAAAAAAAAAAGTAAAAAGAAAATAATAATTATATACAGCGAAAACGGGTAAGTTGTTAGAAGAGCTCAACTGCATTGAGCTTAAAAGTGAGTTAGGTAAGCGAAATCTTTCTAGAGCGGGATCGAAAAATGAGCTCGTCCTGCGCTTGCGTAACTATTTGGAACAGCAAGGGGAAGACGTAAACACTTTTGTTTTTGAAACAGAAGTGGAAGAAGAGGAAGTAAGTGAAAATGTAGATTTTTCTAGTATGATGAAACTTTTGTTAGAACAGCGAAACGAGCAAAAGAAAGAACAGCAGAATGTTCTCGAACAACTGGAAGCACAACGAAACGAACAAAAGAAAGAACAGCAGAATGTTCTCGAACGACTCGAAGTACAACAAAAGAAGCTGGAAGAGCAACGAAATGAGCAAAAGAAGGAACAGCAGAATGTTCTCGAACAACTGGAAGCACAACGAAACAAGCAAAAGAATGAACAACAGAATATTCTCGAAAGACTTGAGGCGCAACAGAATGTTTTGGAAGGTCAGAAAAACATTCTAGAAGGTAAATTGGGTAACATTGAGAAAAATGTTTGTGCCCTAGACGAACGCGTTGAAGGTGTGGAGAAACAGCTTTCTGTTGTAGAGAATCGTTTCGAAATCGTAGAAACCCGATGTGATAAACAGTTTTCTGTTCTGACCAAGGAATTGGACCAGATCCGGAAAATCAAAATTCGAGAGTCTGCTGGGGAGTTTGTAAAGAAAAAGGAGATGAAACCCCCAACATTTGATGGACAGTCTTCTTGGCCAGTCTACAAGAGACAATTTGAGGCAGCCGCGACAACAAATGGCTGGGATGACGAAGACAAGTACATTGCACTGACTCTTGCTCTTAGAGGACCAGCAGCTGAATTACTTCAAACAGTTCCAGCTGGTAAGAGTGGCGATTTCAGTTCTCTCATGGCAGCTATAGATAAACGCTTTGGAGATAGCCACTTGAAAGAAGTCTTCCGAGTCCAACTCAATAACAGAGTCCAGAAAAGGGGTGAAAGTCTACAGCAGCTCCAAGCAGACGTCGAAAGACTGGTTCACCTGGCATATCCGGATGCTGGAGAAGAAATCATCAACCAGCTTGCTGTTGAGTCCTTTGTTCGTGCCATTGCTGATATACATCTTCAGAGGTCTGTGCGAACTGCTAGAACACGTACTCTTTCTGAAACTTTAGCATTCGCATTGACAATTGAAGCAGCAGAACAGGCTTCTCAGGGAGTACATCGACTTAGAGAGGCCATAGTCGAAGAATGCTCGTGCCAAAGAGCTGAAATACAAAAGAACCGGATCGGACTAGCAAGATGTTGGAACTGCAACAAGACCGGGCACTTACAGCGTCAATGCCGACTACCACCAAACAAAGCCAGTTGTCAACATTGTGGAAGCAAGAGATCCAACCCAGAGCAAGGTAACAACAACACCAGCGTTGCCTATCAGCCGGTTTCCCATCAGGGAAACGAGTAAGAACCAACTTCGAGGGGCAGAGGCTGGTTTCTTGTATCGATGGCCCCAGAACCACCATCCAGGTCTCTCAGACCAAACGAGACAACAAAAGTCTGACTGTGGAGACTACTATTAACGGGAACAAACATTTGGCTACCATCGACACCGGTGCCACAGCCTCCATAGTACGTCGAGACCTGGTAAAGACGACGTGGCTTCATAACACCAATAGCTACCGTCTAAGAACCGCAACGGGAGAAGCAGCAAGAGTATATGGAGAAGTCGTTGGACGTTGCGAATCGGTTGCAGCAATTACGAAGATCACAGACGAAGCTCCGAGAAAAACTATAACTCCGGAGGAGCTCAAAACCATCAAAGCTAAAATACTGAATTCATCCAACCTTGATCACCAACAAACAAGGATGGCTGAAAGTCTCCTACAAGAGTACACTGATATCTTCGCATTGCAAAAGGGGCAATATGGTAGGACACAGTTGGTGCAGCATCGCATCAACACAGGAGATGCAAGACCAATTCGTCAACCCGCAAGACGTCTTCCACTGGCCAAACAAGGTGAGGTTGAGGAAATGATAACAGCAATGAAGAAGGACGGTCTTATCGAAAATTCCAAAAGTCCTTGGGCGTCACCAGTGGTGCTAGTGAAAAAGAAAGACGGAAGCACTCGTTTTTGTGTGGACTACCGAAGGCTGAATGATGTAACTAAGAAGGACAGCTATCCCCTGCCGAGAATCAGTGATACCCTGGATGCCATGGAGGGAGCGCAGTGGTTCTCGACGCTGGACTTAAAGAGCGGATATTGGCAAGTTGACATCCACCCTGATGATCGGGAAAAGACGGCGTTTTCTACAGGTAATGGGCTCTGGCAGTTTAAGGTTATGCCGTTTGGGCTATGCAACGCTCCGGCAACATTCGAGCGTTTGATGGAGTGCGTTCTTCAAGGACTGACGTGGAAAGCTTGCCTAGTCTACTTGGACGATGTCATTGTTTACGGGAAAACATGTAAGGTGTAAGCATCCCACAAACCGAGATGCAGCCTAAAACGTATATGAGAATATAGGGAAAGAAGAATATGAAAAGATCATGATGACAGATTGCCATATGGTCACGAGGTAATGACAGATTGTCAAGAGAAGAAAAGTAAAATTGGATTGATCTATTGCACCTTGAGAATTTAAAGAAAATAATATTTTAATTGTTAAAATTTGTAATTAGAGAGAAGGCATAGTCGGAGAATAGACATTTAATGTCGTTTCTCTTTGTTACAGGTATAAATAATGTTAGTTAGTATTTGTAAGGTTAATAAAATGAAAAAACTCTTTGTTACAGGAGAAACTCAATAATGTCATTGATTTTTATGCTGTCTTAGCCAGATTAATTGAAAATAGACTTATAAAACGACATTATCGTCTTAACTAATTCATAACGATGGAAAAGCTATGTTTCAAATTTGAAGTCAAAGCTGGTGACGACCCCAAGTCAAACTTAATAGTCCTAACCACTATCACTACTCCTGCGGGAAAAGACTATGCCATTCCAAATCAACACCAACAATTGAAGTTTCACACCGAGTTGATAAAAACTCCAATTTATACAAAAATTAAAAATTCGCTTCAAAAAAGACACCAAATGAGGAAGTATTGAAAAGGGTCTTGGAGGAGACGACACAAACCGCACAGCCTACTCAAACTGGGATCACAGAGGAAGTATTGAAAAGGGTCTTAACAACACTCGATAAGGAAAGAAGTGAAAATTATAAACCAATTAACAAAAAAAAATTGGCAGAAAGGTTTGTCTTAGAAAAATTCGCAGGTAAGAGTACGGACGTAACCCAATGGAAAAACACTTTTGAAAGCGAATGCGAAAGATTTGAGGTAAAAAAAGACACGGACAAAATTGAAATTTTAAGGTTATTCTTAGAGAGCTCATGTATAGACTGGCATAGTTCGATGCTTATAAAACTTACATTAGACTCGGAATGGAAAGACTGGAAAGACAGCTTTTGTGAGACCTATGCAAATAAAGGTTGGTCATCAGTCAAGTATGCAATTACTTTTAGATATGCGAATGGGTCCTTGCTAGACTATGCACTAAAAAAAGAAAGATTTTTATTAGAACTAAACAAAGGTATGGATAAACGCACTTTGCTAGACTTGGTCGTAGTAGGATTGCCAGAATTCATAACAGACAAAATAAATAGGGACAGTTTAAAAAATACAGAAGACCTCTTCACTGAACTAAGAAGCCTTGAACACTTGGTAAGAAGACGCGCAATAAAAGAAAAAGGGAATAGAAACTATAACATAAGAGAACAAACAGAAAGAAAAAAACCTTGTGAAATCTGCGAGAGCATAAACAAAAAAAACCGTTTCCACTCTGAATCCTCATGCTGGTTTAGGAAAAAAAATAATGAAGACAACAAAAATGGTGCAATAAAATGCATAAACCATTCAGAAATAGAGTGTGAATTAATAGATGAAATTCCAAAAAACTAGGCCTTCCACCATTGATCAAAGTAAAAGTATTACTCAACGACACTATAGAAGTTGATGGAATTTATGACCCGGGATCGAATGTATCCCTGATAAATTCTAAATTGGTAAAATTAAATAAAAATGAAACAAATACAAACGGAAAGGCGAACTTAAAAACGATCAATGGTGTGAAAAAAACAGATGGCTTAGTTTCCATAAAAATTAGAATTTTTAATATAGAAAAAATAATATATGCTTTCGTAATAAGCAGCGAAAATTTCAATTATGATTTTTTAATAGGCTTGGATTGTATACAAAAATTCAAACTAAGTCAGAACGAAAGATTAGAAATAAAACAAAGTTTTACATCTGATTCAGAAAATGAAAAACAGGTTGAAAAGTGTGAAAGTAAAGAAAATAGAACAAATTATACGATAAACTTCAATGAGCATGTGATTGAAGAAAATTTTAAGATATCAATAAATCATTTGAAATATGAACAGAAGATTGAGATCGATAATTTAATTGAAACGTATAAGCAGATATTTGCAAAAGACAAATTTGATGTAGGAACAGTGAGCAATTACGAAGCTCATGTTGATTTATTAATTGACAAGTATCCAAGTAAAAGACCTTACCGATGTACGATCGAGGACAAAAAGGAAATAGAAACGCAAATCTCTAAGTTATTAGAAAAAAAGTTAATAGAAGAGTCCTATAGCCCTTTTGCTGCTCCAGTAACATTAGCGTATAAGCGAGAAGAAAATAAGAGATCAAGGCTATGCATTGATTTTCGCGATCTAAATAAAATTGTGGTTGCTCAACCACAACCATTCCCATTGATTGAAGATCTAATGGAAAAAACTAGAAACTGCAAATATTTCTCTACACTGGACATAAACTCAGCATTTTGGTCTATTCCCTTAAAAATCGAAGATAGGAAGAAAACTGCGTTCGTGACTCAGGAAGGACATTATCAATGGACCTGTCTACCATTTGGTCTGAAGACATCGCCAGCAATTTTTCAAAGGATACTAAGCAACATTATAAGGAAGAACAAACTCTCAGACTTTACAGTCAATTATATTGATGATATTCTGATTTTCTCAAAAACATTTGCAGAACACATAGACCACCTTAAGCAGTTATTAGAAGCTATTTTGAGAGAAGGATTTAGATTAAAATTTTCAAAATGCACCTTTGCAGCAGATTCGGTAAGATACTTAGGTCATATAATAAATAATAATTCGATAAGACCGATAAAAGATAACTTAATATCAATAAGAAATTTCCCCAGACCAAAAACAAGGAAGAATGTGAGACAGTTTTTAGGGAAAATTAATTTTTACAACAAATACGTAGAACACAGTGCAATTATTCTGGATCCACTACATAATCTATTGAGAAAAAACCAAGAATTTGTTTGGACAAAAGATTGCCAAGATTCATTTGAAAAAATTAAAAATCTACTTTGCAGCACACCGGTGCTAGGGATATTTGATCCAGAATTGCCGATATATATATACACAGATGCTTCTTTAAAAGGGATAGGCGCAATTTTTAAACAGCCGCAAATGGATGGAGAAGAAAAACCTATAGCATACTTTTCAAAAAAATTAAACGAATCCCAAAGAAAAAAAAAAACGATTTACTTAGAATGCGTAGCCATAAAAGAAGCAGTGAAATATTGGCAGCATCGGCTAATAGGAAAGAAATTTACAGTTTTTTTGGACCACAAACCATTAGAAAATATGAACATAAAATCTCGAACAGATGATGAGCTAGGTGATCTCACATATTATCTGTCGCAATACGACTTTCAAATTAAATATCTTCCAGGAAAATACAATCAAGAAGCCGACTGCTTGAGTAGGAATCCGGTATTACAACCTAAAGAAAACGAAATAGAACAACTCAAAATTGTGAATCTAATAACAATAGAGAAAATTTTAGAAGACCAAGAAAAAAATGAAGATTTATTAAATAAAGCAAATATAATACAAAAAAATAAAATTTACTACAAACAAACTAGAGGTAAAGAAAAAATTTTCTTAACAGAAAAGTTCAGTATAGAGTTTATAAAAATGGTTCACGAACATTATTGCCACATAGGTATAGAACAAATGAAAAACAAAATTTGTCCTTTTTATGCAGGAAAAAATTTGGTTTTGAACATAAAAAAAGTATGCAGAAACTGCGAAATATGGAGATATGGCTTCGGAGGGTCAAGGTCAACAAAGAAATATCTACACCTATTAGTCGATCACTTTACAAGATACGCCTACATATAGTGCAGTCAATGAAGCGAAAAATAGGGCCTTACCTCCGAATTTTTTTACTGTGAACCGATTTGCATGAAATTTTGGAATTAGGCTCATCTTACCCTTAACTTCAAAAGTGAAAATGATTTGAACACCGCCACCACCCTGGGGGTGGTTGCCACGCCTTCTCGGGGGTGAATTTTTATTTTTCAAAATAACCTCGGATATCGATAGAAGGCCTAATTTTAAGCAAAAAATCAAATATAAAGTTTTTCATTAAGTCCAATACTTTTCGAGTTATTGGCAATTGAAAATTCGCAATTTTTTCACGTTTTTCATCTATTTATTGCAAATATCTCCAAAACTATACGTTTTATCGAAAATTTTATAAAGAACAAAATTGTAGCAGGTAAAACAATGAACAATTTGGTTTTTTATAAAGTATTCTAAGAACAATATTAAGCTAGATATAAAAGATCAAAGCCTTTTTTTATTTTGTCTGAAATTTAATTGTTGTGGTCAATACCATTTAGCGGCGAGCAGATGCATTTTATGCATTCTAATACAAGAGAATGTTTTGTAGTTCTTAAAATAACCTTTAAAATGAGCACTATGAAAAGTTTTTTGCACGTAAAATAAGTGAGCTGTAGTGCAAATAAGGGGAGCATTTAATGTTTTTTTCTTTTAAATCAATGAGTTTTTGGACCATAACTCCTTCAATTTTCATGCTATCACAACTTATAAAAAACCATTGTAAAGATAATTAAAAGAGCTACAACATCCTTTATTGCAATATATAGTAAACAACCTTTTGCTAAAACGGTGAAGGGTTAAAGGACTTTAGAGAGGCTGCGATTGCGCTGCCACGCGCTCTTTAAACAATCATATCTCCGTCAATTTTTGTATGAGAGAAAAAACTAAAAAACCAAATTGTTTGTCAGAAAAATACCTAAATTTTTACTTTTTACACTTTTATACGTATCTGTCGTCATTTTTGAGATATTATGAAAAAAAGTGGGTTTTTTTTTTTTTAAATTTGAAAATTTGTTGTTTTTTTTTAATCGTGACTTTTTTGAAAAATATGTGTCCTGAAGTAGCCAAACTGATACTATCTATCAAACTCTTCATAACAAACTTAATTTTAGGCGGAATACGATTAAATTTAATTTTGGTGGAAATGGCACTTATGGAACCCAATGATTTAAAAGAAAAAAACATTAGATTCTCTCCTTATTTGCACTACAGCTCACTTATCTTACGTGCAAAATACTTTTAATAGTGCTCATTTTAAAGGTTATTTCAAGCACTACGAAACATCCTCTTGCATTAGAATGCATAAAATGCATCTGCTCGCCGCTAAATGGCATTGACCAAGACGATTAAATTTCAGACAAATTAAAAAATGGCTTTGGTCTTTTATATCTAGCTTAATATTGTTCTTAGAATACTTTATAAAAAACCAAATTGTTCATTGTTTTACCTGCTACAATTTTGTTCTTTATAAAATTTTCGATAAAACGTATAGTTTTGGAGATATTTGCAATAAATAGATGAAAAACGTGAAAAAATTGCGAATTTTCAATTGCCAATAACTCGAAAAGTATTGGACTTAATGAAAAACTTTATATTTGATTTTTTGCTTAAAATTAGGCCTTCTATCGATATCCGAGGTTATTTTGAAAAATAAAAATTCACCCCCGAGAAGGCGTGGCAACCACCCCCGGGTGGTGGCGGTGTTCAAATCATTTTCACTTTTGAAGTTAAGGGTAAGATGAGCCTAATTCCAAAATTTCATGCAAATCGGTTCACAGTAAAAAAATTCGGACCTAAAATGCTTCATTGACTGCACTAATAGTAACTTCTAAAACCCAAAGTGCTAATGATTTCATAAAACTTATGAAAAAAGTAACAGAAAATAATGAAATTGGCATGATTCTGACAGACCAATACCCTGGCATAAACTCTAAGGAATTCAAAGACTTCCTGAAAGAGAAGGCAATACCAATTGTATTTACAGCAGTAAACGCAGCATTCTCAAATGGCCTTAACGAGAGATTAAATCAAACTTTGGTAAACAAAATAAGATGCAAAATAAATGAAAAAAAAAAAAAAATTGCATGGACAACAGTTGCACAAGAATGCACAAACAGATACAATGAAACAGAACACACTGTCACTGGCTTCACACCGAGATACCTTCTTGAAGGCGGAAATACTGAGAAACATATAATAATTTATTAAAAGACAGAGAGATTGCTCTTCAAAACTCTGAAAGATCACATATATATAATAAAAAAATATTCGACAAAAACAGATCATCGTGGGATTTTAAAGTAGGGGACATGGTGTTCGTGGAAAATGGAAACAAATTAAACAGAAAAAAATTAGATGAACTAAAAATCGGTCCTTACAAAATTTTAAAGAAAATATCTAACTCAATATTTCAAATTGACACCGGACACAAAAAATCGGAATCAAATCTTTTTCATATAACGAAACTCATTCCAGCAACCGTGGAAGAAAAAAGCTGTAAAGATTAACACTGAATTTGTGAAAAAAAATAAAAATTTTGTAAACAAAATTTTTAGCCGGGGAGGGGAGATGTAAGGTGTAAGCATCCCACAAACCGAGATGCAGCCTAAAACGTATATGAGAATATAGGGAAAGAAGAATATGAAAAGATCATGATGACAGATTGCCATATGGTCACGAGGTAATGACAGATTGTCAAGAGAAGAAAAGTAAAATTGGATTGATCTATTGCACCTTGAGAATTTAAAGAAAATAATATTTTAATTGTTAAAATTTGTAATTAGAGAGAAGGCATAGTCGGAGAATAGACATTTAATGTCGTTTCTCTTTGTTACAGGTATAAATAATGTTAGTTAGTATTTGTAAGGTTAATAAAATGAAAAAACTCTTTGTTACAGGAGAAACTCAATAATGTCATTGATTTTTATGCTGTCTTAGCCAGATTAATTGAAAATAGACTTATAAACATTTGACCAACATTGTAAGAACCTTAAAGCCGTGTTTCAGAGACTTCGAGAGGCTAACCTTAAACTGAATCCAGAAAAATGTGCACTTTTCAAAACCGAAGTCAAGTATTTGGGACACATCATCTCATCCCAAGGAGTAAAGACTGATCCTGAAAAAGTTGACTCCGTCAAAAATTGGCCAACACCACAGGACAAACATCAACTCCGAAGCTTTCTGGGACTTGCCACATATTACCGACGTTTCGTTAAGAACTTCGCTGGAGTTGCAAAGAGTTTGCATCAGCTCACCGAAAAGGGGAAGCAGTTTAAATGGTCAGGTGAGTGTGAGAAATCTTTCCAGGAACTCAAATACCGCCTCTGTAACGCTCCAGTGCTGGCACATCCAACACCTGGCAAAACATCATCGTCGACGCAGATGCAAGCAACGTTGGAATCGGGGCGGTACTATCCCAAGTGCATGATGGCGAAGAGAAAGTGGTGGCATACTACAGCAAGGTCCTATCGAAACCCGAAAGGAACTACTGCGTGACCAGAAGGGAACTGCTAGCTCTTATCTTGGCAACAAAGCACTTCCATAAATACATCTATGGACAGAAATTCCTTCTGCGGACAGACCAATGTGCTCTGAACTGGCTGTTGAACTTCAAAAATCCAGAAGGTCAAGTCGCAAGGTGGATAGAAAGATTGCAGACCTATGACTACCAGATCCAACACCGCAGAGGAAAGCTGCACTCAAACGCCGATGCATTATCACGAAGACCTTGCAAAGTGGATTGCAAGCATTGCAAGCGGCAAGAAGACAAAGAAATCATTACAGCTCAGCGACTAAGAGCTGACCCCATAAGCGGATGGAGCAATGAGGAAGTGAGGACTGCTCAACAGGAGGATCCAGATATCGAACCCATTCTCGCATGGAAAGAAAATGAAGAGAAACCGGAATGGGGAGACATTTCTGACAGGAGTCCAGTTCTCAAAGCCTATTGGGCACAGTGGGACTCACTATATGTGCAAGAAGGTGTCCTCAGGCGAAGATGGGAGTCCGCTGATGGTAAATCATATGTGATGCAGCTGATCGTGCCGCAATCGAAAGTCAGTGAAGTTCTTCGGGAGATGCACGACGGACCTTCTGGAGGTCACCTGGGAGTTAATAAAACACTGGAGAAGGTGCGACATCGGTTCTACTGGCTGCATGCTAGAGATGACGTGGAGAAGTGGTGCCGTCAATGTGACAAGTGTGCTGCAACCAAAGGACCTGGTAGGAAGATTCAAGGTAAGATGCATCAGTACAACGTTGGATTGCCTTTTGAGAGGATTGCAGTAGATGTGGCTGGGCCTTTTCCAGAGACCAACGCTGGAAACAAGTACATTCTGGTTGTAATGGACTATTTTAGCAAGTGGCCTGAGGCGTATGCCATCCCAAATCAAGAGGCCAAAACGGTGGTCGGAGATTGTGTTTAACTGGGTGAGTAGGTTTGGCGTACCTATGGAACTCCATTCCGACCAAGGGAGGAACTTTGAGTCAAACATCTTCCAAGGAGTGTGCGGACTACTTGGCATTAAGAAAACGAGAACCACACCGCTTCATCCACAATCTGATGGGATGGTTGAAAGATTCAATCGGACCTTGAAAGAACACCTCACGAAGGTCGTAGGCGACTACCAAAGAGACTGGGATAGGCACGTACCGCTATTCCTGATGGCCTATAGAAGTGCAGTACATAGCTCGACAGGACAAACACCATCTGACATCCTGTTCGGGAAAACCATGCGGCTGCCCAGCGAACTTAAATTTGGATGCCCCACAGAGGAGCCACAGGACACAAACGAGTATGTGGACGACCTCAAGGAGAGGCTCGCTGACATCCATAAAAGAACAAGGGAACGGATGAAAACCTACAGCAACCGGATGAAGACACGGTACGACACAAAAGCGACAACGTCAGGATTCCAAGCAGGAGATCGTGTGTGGCTCTATAATCCGCATCGTCAAAAGGGATTGTCACCGAAACTTCAGCAAAACTGGGAAGGTCCTTATACTGTTGTCACGAGGATTAACGACGTGGTTTACCGCATCCAAAGAGGACTAAGAGGCAAGTTAAAAGTAGTTCATTGTGACCGGCTGCATCGATATAGTGGCGAGGTTGCAGATGGAATTATTCGGGACGAACAATCTTAAGGAGGGGGCAGTGTAACGTGAACCCAACACTTAATACCAATTTCCTAATCGAAAACGTTCAACCGAAAACACATCTGGCAGCACTGGTGTAAGTGTAGAAATTTTGAAGGAGAGAAAATGTTTGACAGCCAAAATAGTGTAGAGTGGAGACAATGTAGAAGTTACTGGAGAGTTCTAGATGGCATGTCATTCGATATAAATAGCCCGCCCGAGGCAACCAGGGGGCAGTTTTGTTTATAGAGTGATAAAGTTAAGAGTAAATACAAGTGATAGTCCAAAAGTCGAGTTGAGTTCAAATAAAGTGTATATCGAGATACTGAATAAAGTGGTAGAATTAAATTGAAAGGTAGAGTTTTATTTTGGCGAACTAAGCGCACGTTACAATATATATGAATATGTGCCTACCTAATCCCTCAAACTAATGTGATATTTTTTATTTTTCAGGTCAGTTGAACAACAGGATTGCTAAAATGTTATTGGTATGTTTTATAATTAAGGATAAAGACACATCTTGTCGAAAAGCGAAAACAATTATTGATATTTGTAGAAAATTTGTTGAAATCTTTTCGAAACTTGACGATAGAGACCATGAGAAATAAAGAACGTTACAATGTTTCGTGTTGGTGACCGTGGGGTAATGGTAAGCATGTTTGGTTGTTAAGCGATTTGTTCGAGAGACATCAAAGAATCAGTTTTGACTAGGAATAGGCAATACCTCCGAGCACTGGCATGAAAAAAATAAATAAAAAAACTTTTCGAAGTAAGAGTTTCCGGAGTCGGAATCGTTTTAAGATTTTAAGTCCTTGAAATGCGTTAGGCCCAGAGGCTTCCAAAGCTTTTTTGGCTCGCCATATTTATTTATTTATTGTACGTTTCGATTCCCTGCTTCGCTCTACGACGCATTTCAAACGACGCACGCGCCGAGTTGAATTTTTCGAAGTGGTGAAACGTTGCGTTGAAACCGCTTACAGATCAACGTTTGATTGCGAGAATATTGAAATTGCGTTAGTTTTGTTTATAAACAGTCTCTTATGTGGCGTTTGGAACTTTTTTTTTTACCTAGAAATAAACTTACTGCCGCAGACGGGGCAGAATTACCTGAAATTTGCGAAAAAAAATTCTATGCGCAATCGGGTTTTCAATGGGTTTTTAGGTTTCACAACTCGCTTGCCTTATACTTTAAATGCTTTACAATATGCAGGAGCAAGCACATGTATTAGACACAGACTATTTGATATCTTTTTTGTAATCCAATGAAAGTTTAATAACAAGGTTCGGCAGATATGTATATTTCCAGTGGATCTCCAAAGCGCATACCAAGGGACAAAGTAGACAACGACGAATATTTAGATACAACACGTAGTAACCCATGACTGGATCAGGCCAAAAATGATTTACTAGACATATGTACCCCACTATTATTACACCCATCATAATCTACGCTTCGTTTTATAGCAAAGCCTTGCAAAAGCTACAAAGATTAGCCTGTGTAGGTATCACAGTTGGAATACGCACCTGTCCAACTTTAGCGCTAGAAAGTTTATTAAATTGTCCTTCGCTACATCAAAAAATAAAAAAACCGCCGCGCCGCACTAAGCGGACTAAAGCTATATCTCACAAACAACATAAGTGAAATAAGCTTACCTATGACATATGAGCATTCTGCTAGTGCTCCGAAAATTGGAATCGCCTGCATCTCACTCCTCGAACTTTATGCCTAGACGCATAATATTACACCACCTCTTTGAAGTAATCTTTCCTAACCGCTCAGCATGGAAGAACTCTGCAATTTTTACAAGTATCTTCCAATACATTTGGTACACTGACGGTTCAAAAACTAAAAACGGTGTAGGTGCAGGGATTTTCGGTCCCAATTTCAAACCACCTATATCCCTTGGTAGCACAACAACTATCTTTTAAGCAGAGGTGATAGCTATAAAATTCTGTGTTAGGGAATCCATTAGAAAGGATTTAAAAAAAAGGAAAGGTTTATTCTAACAAGCCTCCGAAGATCACGCATCCTGATTTACTCTGACAGTCAAGCAGTACTAAAGGCCCTGTCCTCAATCAAAATTGAATCCAAACTAGTACTGCCAGACATGTCTATCTCAATTAGACACCCACAATAAATTGACTCTTTCCTGGGTGCCAGGATATGAAGATGTACAGGGTAACGAAGAGGCTAAGTGCTAAGTGCCTAGCTAGAATTGGCTCTCAATCCCAATTCAAAGGCCCGGAACCTTACAACGGTCTCCCAATCAGTAGCATTAAATATGAACTGGTTACTTGTAACGGCAGAACATGATTCACATATGGAACAACTTTAATGGCCACCACCAGTGAAAACAATTCATAGACTTATCTCAAAGATATATGAAAGAAATAATTGATATGAGCAAACGTGACGCAAAGTTACTTACGGACTTCTTCACTGGTCACCTTAAAAACATGGGCGTTGATGACAATGATGACAACTGCCGTCTCTGTTTCGAAGACATAGAAACAGCTAAACTGATTTTATTTGAATGTCCTGTGTTTTATTTCAATTATCCAGATCCAGGCTAAAACGTTTTCAAAAAGTATTCACTAATCTCCTTGACATTAGAAACACATATTCTTCGAATATTCTAAGGTTCTGACATTACCGCTACTTTAAATAATCAACTTTACACCTTACGTGTTTTAGCACCTAAGGGAACAGCATAAAAGATCTTTCATGTCGACGTGCTAGTCAAAGTGTACCTTCAAAGTCAAAGTCTACCTTTGCCCTTTCTAGTTAAAAAACTTCAAAAAGAAGAAAAGAAGAATTTGTAGACGAAAATGGGGACACTACAAGAAGGAGACCTAGAATGTGTTGGTTTTTTATCGTGACGCATTTTCGTTTCATCGAGTTTCAAAGCACAACTATTCGAAAGAAGTTTGGCTTAAAAAACTTTATTTAGAATATTTATGCACTGTTCTCATTTTTCAATTCACTCGTCTTGAAAATAAAAATTCATTTCGTTTTCACTCCCTTACTCATCGTGGTGCCACCTTTTATTAGAATTCGCCTTTATTAAGCCTGACTTTGGTTAACTTTTATACTTGCATCTCAGAGACTTAAACGGCACTGACCTTAGAGCAAGGTCATTTGTACACACCTCAAGCTCAGTTGGAAATCTTGGTATACAGCTTTGAATTTTCATGCATTTTTATCATATTTGTGTCTTTAAAGTGCTTCCGATTCGTGCGTTGGGATCGGACTGTAATTTCCCGCATCTTTTTGTGTTGCGCCAACTTCTATAGTAGAAAATGTTTTGTCACACTTCAGAATCAGATTTTGAAGCTGACATGCTTTGAAAAGAGTACCATAGAGCATCAAGAGATAAGCAATTACTTATGTCCTTGAAAGGAAACCCTTAGTAGGAAGAGACCTACAATTTTTGTCGATTCCGAATGGTTAATCAAGAAAACACTCTTCATGGCATGAATTTACCATCGGAGAAATTGGGAAATTTTTTTCCTTGATGTTTCTGGGATTCGAACCTTAAACCTCTCACGTAAACAGCATACCTACCATTACGAAAATTTCACTAATATGCTTATCACGGTATCCTTTTTAACCTAAAAAGCATTAGTCAAGTTAACTCAACAACCTAAAAGGGCTGATGGGGCGATCGCCAGCAACGACTGCATTATTCAATTCGACAGCAGACAAAAGTCTTTATTCTCATTTTCTTAAAGTTTACCATAGACGGATTGGTCATGTTTAAGGCTTCCCAGCATTTGTGATGTACGTCGTATAAAGTTTTGCTCTTGCAAAGTTACTATTAGGTAACGACTACCACTTTAAATACAAAAAACACGAATCTATTTTTAGGACTCTACCGAACACAAACAAAAACACACCCCAAGTCTGAGCGGAATCTTTCCACATCTGCATAACTCAATGTAATATGATTTACGACTCAAAAATTCTATTTTAACCTTTCCTTTTGGAATGTTCAAGATCCTAACTCGTTGGGGGTACTCGAAAAGTTTTATAGTCAAAACGTGACTACTCAAACCTGCCCTTGCCCTATACACAAAATGATATCCAGAATGACCTTGACTGACATTTAATTATGTTTTCGACGGACAACGAAGGACGTTTAATTTAAAACTTGCCATTGACTTGCCTGCGACATTATTGTCATACCTTTAAGCACGTTCGTTTAGAAAAAAAAACTCATTTTAAATGAAGTACACCTTTTGACGGGACAACGACGACACGATGACGTCGAAGACGACGACCGACAACCGACTTGTCTCTCTATACAAGGCTGTAGTGTGCAGTTTCCTCTCTAAAAGTGTGTCTCTTCCTTTTTTATCTTTTCTTTATTCGCAAAGCAATTGCTTAGAAGGGTTTTTTATTTATATTTTGATTGTGTACTTTCGTCTCGTAACACTCGTTTTTGCAAACGCCCCCCGCCCTCTGAGAAATACGAAATAAAAAATCGGAAAAGTGGAAATAAAAAACAAAAACTGATATTTTACTCCTCTCATATAAAATGTTTATGTTTCTTCCCTGGGTGGGCCGGTGGGGTAGTGGTTGGTGGGTGTTCTTGTTTTGTTTCTTCGGGAGGATGGTTCACTCTCAAAGAGAAAAGTACCAAGCTACGACTATTGTTTTTGTTGTTGTACAAAAAATGACAAAAAAAACACCCCAAAAACTGGGTCAATGACGAAAAACGACAGTTGTGTAGATGAGAGTGTTGTAGTATTAGATTGGCATGTATCTGTATATTTAGTCTAGTCTTCAAAAAAAAAACACTAAATCCTTCTCTGTAAAGGGGCGACGATTACGCTTTGGGGGCTTAGCCTAGCCCGTCTACACAATTCTCCCACCTAAATGATGCACTGCTCTGATGCTGAGGGGGATTTGTGGACATTTTGTGAAAATTAATTCAGGGAAAGCTTGGAAGAAAATTCCTTCTGGTAATTAATGATTGGCAAAGGATCTTAAAAGGTACCTTTCATATTTTATGAAGCTGATTGTACTAATAGTGACTGTTTGTTCAGATTGAGGGAGATTTGCTGGGAACCGAGTTGTGTGTGGGCTAAGAGGTGTTTGGTATTCCGTTCACTGGAATTAGTTTTTGGGAAAGTACAACCAAAAACAGAGATTAAAGGAAAGGGAGAGAGAGATCGTGTGGGACGAATGTTTGTGTTTAAATAGGACTTCTTGTTAAGGTAGAAAGTTAAGATAGACAAAGTCTCTCAAAGCCCCACTGGGCACTTGCAAGCGTTTTGTTTAAACTTCATTTGCCAATAACCTTGCCATTTTGTATTTTCGAAAACTTAAGACGCCAACGCGCAATCAACCACCACACTAACGAATGTTTTTCTTTTAGTTCGGGAGTGCTTCTTATTGTTTAC
This sequence comes from Melanostoma mellinum, assembly GCA_914767635.1. Classification (NCBI taxonomy): domain Eukaryota; kingdom Metazoa; phylum Arthropoda; class Insecta; order Diptera; family Syrphidae; genus Melanostoma; species Melanostoma mellinum. Next base: position 175,542,387 of record OU612060.1, read on the forward strand.
CCACACCACCATCTTTTTTTTTGGGTATCGAAAGGTTTTCGTGAGAATTTTTGGTTTGGAGGATTTATTTATCCGTAGAAAGAACTTTCCATGGTGGGCATTGACAAATGGCTTTTGCTTGCAAAGTGTTTTTATAAGGCAAAGGTCATCAGGCATATTTAGATTATTCTGGGCGTTTACAAAGGAGCCACTTAATGGATCCTGATTTTCATCCTCGTTAAACAAAATGTCTTAGTTTTTGTTATAAGTAGAGAGAAGATAAAGAAAAAACTTTTCTCTTTGGTTCCCGTGCGGGCCTCACTTGTCGAAGGCGGATAATGTTTTAGCAACCAAAGTGGTTCTTGAATGAAAAGCACACAGGAGACGATTAATTGGTTGAATTTATTGATTATGTCTTTTGACCTTATAATTTGCACAAAATTAGCTTGTGACTTGATAATCCTTGAAGTCAATATTGATGCTGCGGCGACATTTTGACGAACAAAGAGTTTTCTTTTGTGCTTAGCTGTCAAGTGAAGTTGTTTCTTTTTTGCGAGCTCGTTGGTTTTAATCGGAGAAAAAACTGTGCTGTTTGAAGTGCCCTCTAAGGACCTAGGGCGTTTCTAAAACGCTCTTCCATTGTTGTGTATGAAGTCTTGGGTTCAGACAGCGATAAAGGTAATGGAATTGATTAATATCTGGTTCTAAAGTGTGTCCTTCTGGAAGACTTGGGGAAATGCGGATTTGGGGTTTTGGATTGTCATGCAGATTGTAAAAACCTTTGCGGGATAGTTGCCGATGCAAGCCTGGTAGAACAGCAAATATTTTTATTGCTTCGTAGGGTATTTGCTGTCGTCTTTGCTATAGTCTAGTGTAAGCTGTCAAAGCTATAGTCTTGAGAAGGATAATCTAGTTGATGATGACGTTATATAGCGTACTGTTTAATGCGAGCAACATGCTCTCTTAGCCAACCACATTCGCGTTTATTTATTTATTTATTTATTCTTCATCTACACGCTTTTGCTTAACAGACTAATCATAAATATGAAATTATAGAAATATTATAATTAAAATTTTACAAATAATGTTATTTTAATAAGCTAAATAAAATATTCTTGAAACGTTCCCTTGATAGATGTAAGTCTAAACAACTACAATGTATATTAAATGATTTAAATGCTCTAGAAATTGTCTCGTTAGATCTGTAATTTGTTCTATGCCATTGCTGAAAAAGAAATTGCCTTACCCTCAGTGGTCTAGCTGGAGTAGATAGGTATAAGCGACAAAAGGGTGGGACTGTTAATATGACTACACAAAAAATCCCTAACAAACATAAAGTCATGCGAGCTCCTGCTGGTGACAAGAGATAATATTCCCAGTAATTGACATCTGGCCGCATAAGAAGGAAAAAAGTCCCATCTTAGTTTCCAGAATTTGTATTTTGTAAAACGCCTCTGCATACTTTCTAGGCGATCTGAATGAACTTTATAGACCGGATTCCAGATTATATCAGCATACTTCAAAATAGATCTTACCAGAGATATAAAAGGAGTTAGGAAAGTGTGAGGATCAGTAAATTCTTTACAATTTCTTTTAATGAAATCAACAACTGCGTTGGCCTTTGCTATTATATAATCAATATGAGAGCTGAATGTCAATAATGACTCCAAGGTCTTTTATTTGATCAACTCTACTGAGGTGATTTTGACTAAGATAATAATCATACTTTAACATCGAATAACATCTGTTAAAAGTGATGACACAGTATTTATTAATATTTAAACTAAGATTGCTTTCAAAACACCAATTAGAGATATTGTTTAGGTCATGTTGTACATTAAGACAATCACTATAAGGTTGTTTTATTTGCAGAAACAGTTTGAGTTTGAGGACGTCAGCGTACATTAAAAATCTACAGAATTGAATAGTTGACACAATGTCATCAATAAAGGCTTCCCTGAGGAACACGCGATGTACAATGAATAAATCGCCAACTAATTCTTTTTGTGTTCTACCAATTAAGTAAAACTCAATCCATTTCAACATAGATGAATGAAAACCAAATTTCTTCAGTTTCCTAGGGAACATTTCATGAACGACAGAATCGAATGCCTTACTAAAATCAGTGTCAATAGTATCAATTTGATATCCACTTTCAATGCCATTGACACATAAGAGGTAAAATATGCAAGATTTGTGACAGTTGATCTACCGGAAACAAAACCATGCTGATACTCTGATATGTGTTCTTTTATGTGAAAGTGTAGCTTGGAAAACTTTTGGAATCGAAGATAATTTGCAGATTCCTCTATAATTTTTAATATTATTCTTTGATCCAAATTTAAAAATTGGAATCAAAAATGAAGTATTCCATCTTCAATATCATCAATGTCAAGCTCCAATAATCCAAAATGTATTTTAGATATATAATTCTCATCGAAATTGGTTTTAAGGAACGAAATCGAATATACAGACTCAAAAAATGAAGCGAAAAATTCAAGAGTTTGGTCAATATCATTTGACTGAATATGGTTATACATCATTGTGTTAGGTATACCAACAGATTTCCTTTTGTTGCTTATATATGACCAGAAAGCTTTAGAATTGTTTTTTTAGCTTACTCTCAATATCTAAAAAATCCCCTATGCAAGAACTTACTTAAGAGTTTGCAATCGGCAATGTTAAGGGTAAGACATGAGATTTATTTTTCAAATTCTTTAAATGTATAAGCTGATTATTGCACTATGGGGGCTTAGACAACTTTCTTTTTGAGAGGCATGGAACAAAAGAGGGGAAACTACTTTTTAAAGTGTTTACAAATATTGAAAACATTTCTTGAGTATTTTTAAGTTTAAATTCATTATCCCAATCAATGGTACTAAGAAAACAATCAAGATCAGCAAAATTAGCCTTTGCGAAATTGAAATTGATAGCTGATTTATCAATTGACTCCAAGTAATTATAACCACGGATTTTAATTACAATTTGATTATGGTGGATGGAGTTATTTAGTAAAGTGAATGGAGCTTCAAAAACCTCAACTTGCCTTAAGCTCATTGTTACAAACAAAAACGAGATCTAGAATATTATTTAAGGAGTGATTTAATTGAACAAAATTTAGAGAGTACAAATGATCTATAAATTCAAATTCTATGTTTTTTCTCATATTACACTGTATAAGCATTTTATCGTGATCCGACCATGACCAAATTATATCTCCTAAGTTAAAGTCACTAATAATGCAAACATTTTCTGAGTTAGGACACAAATTATATATGAAGTCAATATTATTCCGATGAGTTAAATAAATTTCCAAATCACTCTTAGGAGGTACATAACTAGCGATAAAATAAAAGTTATTGGAATTGAAATTTATAGACAAACAAATTTGCTCCGGCTCAGGAGTGGGCAACTTGATTGCCCGAAAGAGTTAAACGACTAGCAATTAAAATTCCCCCACCCGATCATCAGCCGTACTGCAACGATCGATTCGAAAAACGTTGTATAAGCTGCTATCAAAAATTTCAGTTGACAGAATTCCATTATATAGCCAGGTTTCAGTAACAATAATGATGTCGTATTCATCATGGCTGGATGTATAAAAAAGCTTACTAACTTTTGTTCTAAGACCACTTGCATTGTGATGAAAGATTTTGAGTGTATAACAATCATCCAAGTTTCTAACACATTTGCTTTTTTGATGACGCTCTTTAGAGTTCTATCATGGAGCTCTCGGCAAGAATCTACTTGATTTGATTCGTTTTCGGATTGTTGGCATAACACACGTCGTTCATTTTTCCAAACAAAAAAAGCTTAAAGGTGTCAAGTTGCAGCTTCAAGGCAGCCAATTGACATCCTCTTATCGGCTGATAACACTAGTTTGATGTGTAAAAGATAGATTGTGACACGAGCTTTTTGGCATAGCACGCCATCCTGAATGAACCAGAGGTCGTCCAAATCCATGTCATCAACTTCAGTACAAAAAAGGCGGTTAACATGGCTCTGAAACACCCACCGTTGATAACAACAATGCTACCAGCCTAATTTTCGAAGAAAGTTGCTGCAACGATGCCACAACTTCAAAATTTGCACCAAACTCTAAAATTCTACCGAACATTTCTGCTAATAATGAAGCGGCTGAATCAAATTCCTTCTCCAAAATTTTCCCAAAACGCTATCACACCAACATTATTTACAAAATTTTAGGTTAAAGCAACGCTGTCTGATTGACTTCCCGCCATAATGATTAAGTCGTATTAAGCCACACATCCACCCTACTTGCATTTACAAATAATAAAAAACTGACCAGAATAACGAGTTATTCTGTTAAATAGCAAACAGCTTGCTCATGCACTCTGTCGAGCGGCATTATACTAACAGCACTGAGCGAAATCAAAGTCCATCATCAATAAAATGATGAAACACCGAATGATTACTCTCGCAATTAAGTTCAACTTAGTACAACACAATCAAGTGCAACTAAGTATCATAATTAAATTCATAAGAAAATTCAATTGCGACTTCTAATCGTTTCAAAGGGTCAACTATGCAGCTAAAGTTGATCTCGTCGCAATAAATAGCTTTTTATGGAGACGAAAGTTGTACAATTATAATGGTGTATCAATTTAACAAGCCTACACAACTTTCAATTCAGATATGTTCTGTGCAATGTTGTCATCCACAAAAACACTGCTAAAGTTGTTTTTATTAAAAAAAAAATCTAACGGGCTTCTTTACTTCATCCGTAGGCTAAATAACTTTCCAAAAAAACATAAGCACTAGGCAACAACGCATGTTACCCTGGAATCTCCTTCCTTGTCTGACCTAAAAAGGTCATGTCACCCACGGCCACCACAAGTTCAGTCTTACCTCTCAATATGTCTCCATTTCATGTTTACCAGTTTCCCTCTCCTGTAGTTTTTCCAATAACAAGCATTTGTTGTTTTAAATTACATACTATTAAATCGAAAACAATTTCAAATTGGAAGGCAAACGATCCTTGTTTAAACTTCAAAGTGTAGGCCTCATCCTTGTATCCTGTGGGACGAGACGTCTCGTCCTTCTCGTTGTAATGTACGTCGTTTTGTTTGCTTGCTCATCGTCAGTCGGGGGTAGATTGATATGCGATACCAAAGTTATGTCCCTATTTCAAAGGATCTTCGGTTGAAATAAAATACACTCACCCTACACTCGTTCTTATTATGAGCAGTCCCTTAGGACGCAGGCATATAATTATTTTACTCACATGAAACTGTACATGACGTGTATGTCTTCTAACCGAGGGATGTGTTCAGTAATTCTCAGAGGCCTTCCTCACAAAATAAAGACTGCAACGAGAAGCTGCATGTATCATGTTCAACAAATGAACAGACAGACAATTTTATAATTATCTTGAGCTCTGTGTGTTCGTTTGCTGCGCCGCGCCGGATCCTGCCCACAACACAATCAAGAAGCCAATCAATTTTGTTGCTTCCTCCTTCGCGCGCCCACTTGACATTATATTACACTTCAAATTACTGATTATCACTGATTAATAATTACTTTATGCACTCAAATAAATCATCGAGAGTCTCTGATTTGTGTTGTGAGGCATTCATCGTTTAAATGCAAGATTAAGCACTTTACGATGTGTAGACATGGACAGCCATTGAGTTTTTGGTATCAGTGTGCAGCAGCTGTCAAGTGTTTGACAGTTCGATGCCTGATTACAAATCTAATTACACAAATTCATTACATTGGGCTCACGCTTTTTCATTTAACAACTGGCATGATGTTGAGAGTCGATTCTTTGGCTACCGAATAGTTATACGACCACATCTCATGGAGATATCATTTATGGTAACGTTTATATCCTAAATTGATTTGGAAATAAATTTTTCATGAATTCAATTCGGTCGGCGGCCGTGTGTTGTGGGTCGTCGTAAATAACCAAACGTTGCTGTCTTCGTTATCGTTAGTCTCGTGGTAGACAAGACAGCGGACACTGCACAGCAAAAGCTGCCAAACTGTGTTGTCTTGGCCGTTAATTTTGGTTCGCGGACCGTATGCTTTGGCTATAACCAAGGAAACTCAGTCGAAACTATGCAACAGCTGGCAAGCGGGCGCGGTGATGGCAGCAGCAACGATGGCGGCGTTGTCTTTTGCCTTTTTTGTCCAGGATTTTGATTTTTTTTTTTGTCATTTCATGTGGTGCTTAGAGTTGATATGGCTCTGGTTTACTTAAATGAAATCCAATGAATGAGTGGATCGGTATCGGAAAAAAGGTCTGCTGTGTTAGCAGAGCGAGCAAATATATGTAGACAACACTTAAAGACTTGTGTAACTTGACAAGATTGACAGCTCAGTAATTATGCAGTTGTCTAAATATTTTTTCCCCTCGTACAGATACGAACCTAGGTAAAAAGACTTTCAAAAAAAGCAAAATAAAATGATAAACCAGCTCCGGCCGCATATCATGATTATTTTTCAATTAATTATTACTATCGCAGTTCGTTTTAAATGTTATGTAAATGAGGTAGAAAAATGATAAGTGTTATTAAAACGTTGATAGGGCACAGTGCAAACTGCACGCTGATGGCGGAAGTATACTTCATGAAATTGTTTGGCATTCAGATGGAGTTGAGTTCGTTTAAAAAAAATTAATGCTGAGAACTTCCTACACAAACTGTTAACTGATTTAAAATTAATTGAGTTGTACAAAGTGGAAGCCACTGTGCCATGAATGATTGATGATTTTAAAAAAGCTAAAGGCCAAGTCTTTTGACAACTCACATTCGAAATAAGTCTTTAAAATTTAAAAGAATTTGGATATTTCGAGGTTGCTGTGAAATGCCATTATGTTTCAAACTGAAGAAGAAGCTTGAATATACTTAAATATTTCATTTTTATACTAAAGTAAGATTGTTGCGTTCTAAAGCATTTGATAGGGCTTGGCAGCAAGCTGTCTTATCGAAATCAAGTGCTTTTGGTATCGATGAGTCTCTTTTTCTGTTGGAGATTTTTAAAATACCAGCTACAGCACTCAGACCTTAATACCGGCCCATTGTACTACGAGATATGAACTTTCTTTTTGTTATAGCTCAACCGCGCAACATGCCTATACAAAAGGTAAATCAGAAATCTGTGGAAACTGCACTCCAATCCACACTGACATAGAGGATGCATCTAACAATTTAAACAATACAGCAATCACCAATGCTCTTGATGGGCTGCTCATAGAAGAACACATCAAGAACATGATCACAACAATGCTCAGCAGCAGAATTATTAGTTCCGAAATGGGGAACTACAAACAGAATGGCCAATAGAGGAACCCCGCAGGGAGGAGTCCCGTCTCCTCTTCTGTGGAACCTGGTCGTTAACAAATTGCTAATCGACCTAGAGGGCGAAAATTTCAAAACCATAGCCTATGTCGATGATGTAGCAATTTTCGTTTCAGGCAAACACCCACAAATCCTAGCTGAACTGCTACAAACAGCACTTAACAAGCTTCAATTGGGCTGAAGAATTGAATACAAAATTTCGGACTTCAGATCCCCAACTATTAAGGAGGTAACTCTCACACTGTCAAATCAGGCTAAATATCTAGGTCTCATTTTTGGCAAAAAAGCTGACCTGGAAAACCAATTGAGAGGAAAGAGTAAATAAAGCCAACGTGGCACTCTTCTCTTGTAAAAAAGCCATTGGTGGGAAATGGTGTTTCTCTCCCCAAATCACCCATTGGCTTTTTACCTCGGTAATAAGACCGATACTCACAAACGGGGTGATTGTCTGGTGGACCACACTAGACAAGATGATTAACTACAGGAAGCTTGCCAAAGTTCAAAGAACGGCTAGTCTGTGTATTAGTGGCGCACTGAGGACAACCCCTGCAAAACGGCGTTCCGTAATTACCCCTATACAAAAAAAGGTCCTAAGTGCGACGTGAAAAATTATCGTCCCATCGCTTAACTATCGCATTTACCCAAAATTTTCGAAAGCATATTGTAACACGGGTTCCTCAAAGGCAGGTCAACAACAACAAATCTCGTTGACTTTGTCTCATTTTCCCTCTCGGCCTTGGAGAATTGAAAGGAAGTCGATGTAATTTCAACTGACTTTAGTAAAGCTTTCGATACAATCCCTCACAAACTTATTCTTTTTAAACTTTCCACCCTCGGCTTTGAACCCATTCTCAGATTCTGTTGAGATGGATTTTTTCTTATTCAGAAAACCGTTTTTACAGCGTTCGGTTCAGATTCGCCTTATCCAGCCGCTTTCTAGCTACATCCGGTGTTCCCCAAGGCAGCCATTTAGGCCCTCTCCTCTTCATTCTCAGTATTAACGACATTGAAATGATCATCAAACACTCCTCTGTCTCTCTCTATGCGGACGATACTAAGTTTTACCGAGTAATTTTTCTTCTGAGGACTCTTCCCACCTCCAACATGACCTCGACAATTTTTCAATATGGTGCTCCAAAAACAGCTTGGAACTATATGTTTCCAAGTGCCAATCAATTACCTTCTCACGTAAACGCATCAATTCTCCTCCCCGTCTCTATCTTCTAAACGGTCAAATCATTTCCACCGTTGAGGTGATCCGGGACCTTGGGATTATTTGCGACCGTGAGCTGAATTTCCTCAAGCATATCGACGATATAATTCTTAAGGCAAATTCAGCACTTGGTTTCGTGAAACGATGGTCCAAAGAATTTGCAGACCCTTACGTAACCCGATCCCTTTACATTTCATTTGTTCGTCCACTTCTTGAATACGCTTGTCAAGTCTGGTCGCCTTACCAACAAGTGCATATTGCCAGAATTGAGAGCATACAACGCCGTTTCCTCCGTTTTGCTCTTCGAGGTCTTAATTGGAGTAATCCCCTGATATTACTTCCTTATCAAGACCGAATAAAACTCCTCAACCTCAATACGCTGAAAGATCGAAGAGAAATACTTGACATTTTCTTCATTCACCGAATATTTACTGGTACCATTGACTGCACAGCCCTTAACGAATCCATTTTTCAAAATACTAACCCTCGTAACACTCGGAATCCTCGTCTCTTCGATCTTCCCACCCATCGAACCTCTTACGGCTCCAATGAACCCATCTCCGAATGTTGATTAATGTCAACTCCCACTCGTCTTGTTTTGACTTCAATATGAGTACTCCCTGCCTAGAACTTCGTCTCCTAAGCCGTCCAACTAGTTAGGTAGTAGGTCGTAGTATATTAAGTTTCTTAGTTTGTAAGTTAATAGCTTGTGTTAAGCCTAATAAATGGGGTTTTGCCTCCACCAAAATTAAAATAAAATTAAATATACAACTTTGGTTTTCGAAAAGTTTACTGAGAAGCTCTGAAAACTCTTTTGATTTCTAAGTTCTGTCAATTGATTGATAGTACTAACTAACAGAAGCCTTCTGTAACAATAATAAGTTACCAGTTTATTAAATTAAACTGAAGGACGTCGCTGTCGCCGTCACTTTTGTGTTGCAAGCTATGGGACCATGGACGTTCAAGTAATGCAAATTGATCTAAAAAAAAAACTTTTCAAACACAACTAAGAAACTCACTTGTTTCACAAGAACTTACGACTATCGCGTAACTAACAAGATTTCTATGTCTCTAGCTAAAAAAATTTCAAATGAGTACCACTTTTCGGATAAATTTAGTACAACTATGCCTTACTCAATTATAAATGAAATTGGGTTGGTATTATTCTTACGTCAATGTCTTACCTTGATCATCTTCAACAGCTTTTGCAAATTCATATTCATTCAACCAGGACGGGAATTTACGAACAAACATTTGTCATAAAAAAAATCACTCATTTAGTACCATTAACGAGAAAGCATACCTACCGGAAAGAGTCAATAATCATTCACACATTAATTTTTTACAATGGAGTGGTGTGTACCATACGACAACAGTAGGTACATGTACTCACCTTAAATAAACCTGAAAATTTCAAGAATAAATCGTTCCCATTTGTTCAATATGAACGAGTGAATAAAAATGCTCTTTATTTAGCTTTAAGAAGCCATTTGGCTTAAAGTCTTAACAAACTCAATTATTAATATACAATAATTCAAAGAAGCCCATTATCGCATCACAACAAATCGCACTAGTGACTGTTCATCATCGATGACGAAGTCCTTAGTCTACACAAAAAAGGAGCATCTGACTCTTCAATAAGGCTTCGTCGTTCGCAAACAAACTTGTTCAACAATAGCATCGTTTTTCTGCAAACAGAAAGTGCATCGGCAACCTATACCCTAACCTAGCACAAAGGATAACAAAAAAGGGGATTTTTCTTCGTGGAATGCTCATCTAAAAGATGCTGATCTCGGAGTCTTTCTTCATCTTCACGTTTACCTTTATACCTCTACACTATTGATTTATTCGGCTATTTTATTCGAAACGATTGCACATCAATTCTAAAGGTGATTTCTTGGTATTGACTCATCTGCGTATTCTACGTGCACCCACGATGTTGGCTTTCATTTGCCATACAGTCTCATGCAAACAAGCAGCCTAGAAACGACACGACGACGATGACTACGATAGCACATCCATTCACCCGAACAAAGATGCTCCTGGACAAGGCCATTGCGGTGGTGTACACAATTTGTTTTGCATTCAGATGGATGCTGAATAAATTGGAATTAAATTTAAATTAATTATATTCCCGATGACAATCGCCTGACGCGATTTCGACGACGACGACATACAGTCGCGCACGAATGATGTCACTTTTGATTAAAACAAATCCATCGCATTGACATTATTTAATGATGTAATATTTTCGTTCATACGTCCGTCCATCTCACACACGAACGAGAGCTCAATTAAACCATTACCAATTTATCCTTTTTCTCTCTCGTTCAATAAATCAAATCATCGGTATCATCTGTCAAAATGAGGGTTAATCACTAAAACCATAAGGCTAAGCACGTACTCGTACATATATAGACAAGATTCTTTCCGTCACATCGATGATACCGTTTTCAGAGAGTGGAATATCCGGAGTGAAAGGCCTTGACCTAACGAGGGATGATGAGGCTGGCAGACACAAGGCATTCATTTTTTTTTTATTTCTAAAGTTGTCAGCCAGCATTGTGTTGAGAAAAAATACATTTCTCACTTCCTACCTCCACAAGTCACCAATCGGCAAAAAGAGAGAAAGAGAGACGCACACACATTGACGCAAAAATTACTTTAAAGGGGAGAACCAATCGAACGGAAAAATAATAATTAACAACAAAAAAAGATGATGAAAGGAGTGCTGACTGCTGATAGAGATAACGGCAGACATCTCAATTCGCAATAAATCAATTGATAAGACGCTCTCAATTCGCCGCAGCGAAAAGCAACTATTTTTAAGGCTCAACCACAACGCGCAGTTAACTGTAAAAGTCGTCATAGAAAACACACGTTTCCGTTGCCGCTTAGAATGAGAAAAATATTTGAAATTTTCCTTGCACTTCTGCTGCTCCAAGCAGAAGCAAAACAACACAAAAGTAATCATCACCCGGTGCCGGCGGTGGTATCGGTAACCGAATATCCAAACAACGAAATAGCACCCGAGTCAAGCGTTCTAACCGAAACTCTTAACGACTTCAGTACGCTTATCCGGACAATTCTGGAATACTTTTCATCGTCACCCATACACGATGACACAATTACACTCCTCCATAAGACAATTGACAAGTTGACAAACAGTTTGGAGGTTTTTGGCGCCAAAATGCTGGACGCCACCGAAACAGTCGCCAAAGAGATATTCATCAGCCTAAAACAAAAACTCAACAACATCGAACTGGAATTCCAAGACTTGTCACGTCTGACAGATGAGAAATTCGAACGGGTCATTGTTTATGTCAACAACACGATGATGGAGCAGTCTCTGAACATGGACCTATGGGCGACTAATCTCAAGCGTCAATTACGTTCGATGAACGACACAACAATTTACCGAAAGGTGTGTCCAGCAATCGACGCTCTCATTAAAGACACAACTGATGAGCTATCGAGTTGTTGTAATATTGTCATCAAGCCGGTACGATCGATATGCCGCAATGTAAGGACAATTTTGCGGGAAACCTTTCAAGTAGTCGCAGATGTTGTGGAAACCGTTGATAATTGTATATTCAGTGAAAAGCGATTTGACGGTATGGTGATATCGTGCCTGGAGGATATATACGATGATGTTAGTTCTTTAACAGATCGAGCTATAGCACTGAGACATGCCCTGGTTACAAAGCTTCCAACGAAGATAATGCTGTCGAACTTTTGCATTTCAATGGTATCCGTAACGATGGCGACTAGGAAGAGTAGCGTCGAACAACAGATTGAGTATTTGAATAATTGATAAGAAATGTACAGAAATAGCAGAGAAGTGGGATGGAGGAATATTGAGGTACAGACAAAACAGAGAGTCTGTAGAAGCGTTTCGCATTTTGTTTTTTTTTTCTTTTTTTCTTTGTTATTCTTTTGAATTATTAATAAAGGCAATTGCGATTGGGAGGGAGTAACTGTTCTGTTTTTTTTATTTTGGGAATTAATCTGTGTTTTGTCAGAGATAAGGGAGCTTGTGGGATCAATTTTATTTTTGTTTGCTGAGATGACCTTTAGAATTGGACTGTTTTTGTGTAGTGTGTTGCAATTTTTGATGATACAGAAGTGTCTATTAATTGCTTGATAGCTTGCTCATTTATACTCAGTTTATTAAGTCGAGTATGCTGACGCGACTGTCTGAAAGAAGAACAAACATTTTGGAATAAAAGTTAAAAAGAAATAAACAAAATAAAAGACACATATTAGTTGATTTAAAGAAGTGTGAGATATTCTGAGTGAAAGAAAACGGGTGCTTTTTGAACTGTGACTTTTGATTACGGAGCTGTGTTCCGGAAACACAGATTTGGCGGCAAGTTATTTTATCTTTATTAGTTTAGTTTAGTTTTTTTACTTTTGTTATTTCTGTCGATAGTAATCCGTGGTTAGTTTTTAAGGCTGCTGTCCACAGAGTAGAACCAGAGTGTCAACAGCGGTAAGGTAGTGCCATTTTATCCTCAATCTAAATTAGACCGGCAACACTAAGCTCCATTTTTTGTGTTAGTAGGTTTAAAATCAATTTAAAAAAGTGAACTTGTTTCCGTTGTTTTTGGGTGTGTAACAATTGAGAATGTCGAAAGGCTTATTGAAAACTGCGGCAGTAAAGATTATTTGCCATTAAAGTGAAAATTACAATGAAAAAAAGTGGATTCAATGAAACTCAATTGCAGACGTATATTACCGTTACTTAAGACCATTTCACCACAGAAATAATTTGAGCGTGTTTCAGTCAAAAGGGAGACGAGTTGACTCTCTGTATTATCTACTCTGTGCTTCTGTCCCCAATGATTTCGAAACGCTGATAAGGCAGTTTCGAAATGCAGTGTGACGAAATATGTTATGTTTAAATAGGAACATATTTCGTCAGACTTAATTTTATAGTGTGAATAAATAAAGGGTGTTTTCTTAGAGGTATAGAACTTTGAAATGGAATAAAACAAAGATGATTTTTTTTATTGATATGAAATTTACTTTATTCGGAAGACAATTTTCTGGCATTATAATTAAAATATGATTTCTGGCATATGGCTGCCACGGCTGGCTGGGACGTAGTCTAATCTGGAGGTCCAATTTTCGATGACTTTTTCCAGCATTTGTGGCTGTGTAGGCGTGTATCGGCAATAACGCGCGGAATATTGTAGTCTAAGTGGTCAATCGTTTCGGGCTTACCAGCGTAGACCAGCGACTTCATATATGCTCACAGAAAATAGTCAAGCGATGTTACATCGCACTATCTTGGAGGGCAACTCACGGGTCCGAAACGTAAAACTATGCGGAAACCAAACGTTTCCTTTAATAAATCAATTGTGGCACGAGCTGTGTGCCGTCTTGTTGAAACCACAACTCCTGCACATCATGGTTGTTCAATTGATGGACGCAAAAGTCAGTAATCATTGCTCTATAGCGGTCACCATTGACTGTAACGTTCTGGTCAGCATCGTTTTTAAAGAAGTACGGACCAATTACTCCCCAGTCTATTCATGTTGAAATGGCAAAAACCAAACTAAACATAAAGCACTTGACAGCTGACAAAATGGCCGCCACTTAAAAAAATGTAGCCAACTCAAAGTTCTATACCTCTAAAAAAAGCACCCGTTATAAGTAGAGTGGTTCAGTTGTATAGTTCATAAGTAGAAGCCTGTTTTATCATTCAAGCGGTTAGAACGTAATAAGAACCATTAGCCAAAATCGTAGCAGCAACTATGTGATTTCTCTAATAACATTTACTCAAATATGTGCAAACAAAATTTGGGTTACTCTGGCGTATGTGGAACTTATTTTTCATTATATGAATTTGAGTTTTTAAAAACTATTATGTATTGCAAACAAAGTTATTCTGTACCTCGATTATGAAATTGGTGGACATGTATGCACACACTTACGGAATTGCTCTTAAGTTTGCTTCAATAATAAATGTTCCTATCGAATCAGTAAGACACTTTTTTACACTATTTATGTTTTCAAGAGAGATTTATAAGGAGAAAAGAAGGGAAGAACACTGAATTCTCAAGTAGAAAAAGGAGCAGCGTGAGAAGCGCACGTTTGAGGAAGTCAGAAGATGTTTTAACAGGAACCAAATTAAGAAGTTTTACCAAATAGTAAAAAGATCCTTCCAGGATGGCAAGCCCCGAACTCAAGCCTGTAAGGACTAGCAGGGAAACATAGTAATAAATCACAGTCGCTACTTAGGGTAAGGAAGATCACTTTTGCGGACTGCTTCGTGACGATGAATACACAAATTCCGCTGTCAAGCAGATTACTCCATTTAACTAGGACGATGATCAAGAATGCCATCCTCCCAACCTAGAAGAAGAAAGAAGGGAGACCCTCAAAATTGCGACATTGAGGGATAAGCCTCCATAACGTCGCTTATATAAGGTCTTGTCTGCTACACAGTTTTTCAGTTTAGTTTAAATGATGATTTTTATTTCATAAAATATACAATGGTTTTGTTTAGCTTTCATTATATGACATGGCCTACGCCGCGCCGTCTGTCAGTCGGCAAATAATACTTAAATAAGAGTAATTTTACAGTGTTTTTTTATCACTTTTTATATATATATTATGTATTGTTTTAGAAAAGTTCAGTGATGATTCGCATTCTGTAACTCAATGCTATTTACAAGTATCTGTACAAATTCTCCCATTTAGTTGTTGTTTAGGATATCTATAATTTCAGCCTCGTTAAGGAAGTTCTTTCTGAATAAACTTCGCCTAGTTTCTACAAGCAAAGGACATCTGCCCACAAAGTGAAGCAGGTTCTCTATTTCCCTAAGGTTGCACATACCGCAGATCTCTTGTAAATCGCTCCTGTGAGGTATATGATTCAGGGGGAGTAACACTCCCCTTGTTTTTAAAACAAGTGACATAAGGTCGGTTGAAAACTCCGCCCTGAAGTAGTTTTTAGCTGCTAAGTTGAAGTCAAGCTGCGCATAAAAGTTTCTATGAAATGAGCTCCTGGCTTTCCAAATGAAATCTTCACGCTTTTTTTCATCTACTTGGCTGTTTAAATTTTGAGTTTTCCAAAAGGATGTCGTTAGCCGTACTGCTGGGTAGTATTCACTCACGATTCCAATGTTGTGCTCTCCAAACTTCCATTTTTCGCTGCGACAATTTCGCCCTAATCCGTGTCGAAAAATCATAACTTTTGATTTGTCGAGGTTCACCTGGAGTCTCCATTTGTTGCAATAAACGAATAATCAATTTGTCATGAGTTGGAGGCTTTCAGTTGACTCAACAAGCATGACGATATCATCTGCGAACATTAGCACTTTTATTAGAAGGTCTGGTGAAACTCGAGCTCCTCCTTGTAGAATTTCTTCGATGCCGTCTATAAATAAAGCGAAAAGTACATAGTACGAAGTAGTATTTATAGAGACGAGCTGTACATGGCCATGATAAGTTTCGGCATCACTGCAAAACTTGTACGTCCATGCGGGATGACTTTGGAGAATTCAAGGTCGGTAGAGAACTCACCAAGACCTTTGATGTTGAAAAAGGCTTTAGCAAGGCAATCGTCGAAAGAGAAGATTGCGCAATCAAGTGGAAGAAGACCTCAACCGACTAAGAGTGTAATATTAGAGAGAGCTAAACCTAAATTAGCAACGAAGCAAAAATCAGTAGAACCGGAAGCCCAGAAGCTTGTAGCATTCCGCTCAACCACATTTTTTAATGGACATACGATTTTTTGATGATTTTGGCTATTGGTGGAGAATGCGCTTTTAATGGCGATCAAAGCACAGTAGGATGACTTGCCAATTCCTTGCGAGAGACCATACCTTTACGGGAAAACTATTGGCTATTTCTATAATTCAAAACTCGATTGCCCACGTGAACAAAAAAAAAGTTATCAGAACCTTAAGTTGAAAAATGCATTTTACTAAAATACCTAAAAGCGTCTTGCAAGCAGAAGATTGTAACCAAATCGCTTGAATCAGAAGAATTTCTCGAATTTTTTGATGTGCCGTTCATGTGGTTATCACTTCGGCCTCAAAATCTGAAAAACTACCACTTTCGTCAACCTCGCCCCGGCTGAAAAAATCTGCCAGACGGTTGAATCTGTTGTAATGGGGTACTAAGATGCATGAAATTTGGTTATCACTCTACTCCAAAAATTTGCTTCCAGCTCTTGGTCCAAATTTTTTACGTTGAAAGGTCTTAAAATAAAGGCTATAGGTACAGTCCCATTAAAACTTGTCTTCTTCTTTTTCCTTAACCACGCTATAAGCATTGCGATCGCGAAAGGATTGCAGGACAGCTCTTCAACTTTTCTGCTTCACACTAGTAATCCACCTTTAGACTACACCGTCTTCCACCGGCCAAAACAATGAGTCAACAGTCATATTTTAATTTTCAAATAAATTCTTTCGAAAACTTACCTCAAAGCAGCAACACGTGTAAGTTTTACAGTCCACACCTTTGCATGACTCCTACTGTTTACAAATAAATGGAATGGTTTATTATTCGTTATGAGTTCGAAAAGATTTTTCTGTTTATTAACCAAATCGTTTCATATAAGCAAACGCATAAAACGGCCACTTTTCCAAATAAACAAACAATTTCCAAAACTCAAAAATCACTTTTTTCTTTTGCTCCCACTCGAGTGGTGGCGCTTGCCAGGCCAAACTCGATGACATACATTTTTCAGAGTTCATTCGCAATAATTGTATTTTCAAAAATAGAATCACACGCTGAATATTTTTCCCAATCATCGAACCAAAAACCACTCGGCGAACATTTAAATTGTTTAGTTGCGCGTAATTGTTTGGCAATGACGACTGCCATCGCTATATTCTCTGTCTGTCTGCTGCTTGTCAGCACGTCTGGTCATTTTGGTTTCAGTAGCGAGCATATTTCTGTGGAATTTTTCATTACCGGTGAACAAGCAGACCGAGCCCAGGATAACATTCGAGAAGTAGCAGACGCCGTTCCTGATGTTTTAGAAAAAATCCCTTCGTATTTAGAAACCGTTCGCAATGCATCGTTCGAATTTGCCCCCAAAGTGGAGAATTTTTTCGATGTGGCCAAGAACGATAGTGAGAGACTTTTGCAAAAGCTACTCGATGTGCATTCCCAGGAGACCATTCCCGAAAGAATCACATCCCAACTGACCAACTATTTTAATGAAATGGAAAATTTCCATCTCGTCCTTTGTGAAGTTCTGGACGATGTCACAGGATTCTCCGTGGACTCACTGCAAATGATCCGGAATACATTACACCAATTTACCGAAGCACACAATGACATCGTTGTGCGACGCAACTCACAACCCGACGAATTGTGTCGCAATAGCTTCGACACATTCCTGTGGCAATCGTCGGACGAGGTATTCCAATGTATCAACGCCAAACTGCACACAACGTACGACATTTATTCGATTACAAAATTGACCACATATCACGTTCTAAAAATGCTCGAGCATCGCATTCAGAAAATTTACAACTGCTTTTTATTTGGCAATTATGAGTTTCGTTGTCGTTTTGTGAAAAATGCCGAAGCAGATTTTGAAAAGCTACAAACTCGTTTGGATGAGCTGCAGATGTATAATGAAAAGCAAAAGAGGAAAGTGTCTCGCAGTCGTCACCAGGGGGGCGGTTTTATTAAGTGTATACCACAACATTTTCCCGATGGACAAATGGACGGATCCCTTAAATCGTGTTATTCCTTCTCGCACAATGTTGATAGGAGGTAGTGATGAGTTAATGTGTGTAAGAGGATTGTGTTTTGTATAAATTGGTGTGACGTTTATGTAAGTGCCATCGTTGAATTAAACAAAAATGTTTAACCCGATTAAATTGTTTTTGTTTTTTTATAAACTCTGGTGATTTCCAGCGCGTGGCCTGGATTCGAGGTAAATCTGTTTGAAATGAAAACAGTCTGGACGGAGAGACATAAATCGAGCGATTAATGGGATTTGAAGATTTATGTTCGGTTTAATTTTAAAACCGGAAATTGATGTGGGTGTTTCCGGAATAGGAGGGAGGAGGTTTTGCTGATTGAAAACCGTACGAAAGCCTATCGCCTATGAACTTTTCATTCTCGATGTGGAAGTTGTATCTGAATTCACGTACAAATCCATTTTGAGAAGGCCACCGACACCGGTGTTCAAGTTTAGTTGTTCAGGTCTCTATGATCCATTTTCAAATGCAAATGGGCTCCCCACGTTACTTGAGCCTGCGTTTCATATTTCTTCTTTGATAATCCTAAATAAGTAGCTACTAAAATAGAGCTCCTGGTTCATAAGACCGTTCCTATCGATTGAGTCCACCTACTATTTCTTTCTGGTTCTGCACGTTTGATAAAAAAGTTATTAATGGGAGTAAACATGAAGAGCGAGGTAACTGACGCATACTTGGCTTTGAACTCCAATTCTTCCAAGTATCGGGTCTTCGAATGTGGATTTGATAACTATTTTAAAACTCAAAGCATTGAAGATATTTCAAGAACTTTTCTATCGGCTTGAAGCACAAAGAAAACTGAATATTGAACTCGACTTCGTTCATGAAACCACCGCATCGTGGGTAGGTTTTGCAAGGATCAACTCGTTAAGCTCAATTTTTGGTAACCTGGACACACATTTTAGGCATTTCTGAGCTCTTCCAAAACCCACGGATTGTTGTCATAAGCAATGAATTAAACCCTGAGCGTTTTCGAAAAATCGATTTTTTTAAATGCATTTTCTTACTAAACCTTATCTCAAAAATGTTGTGTCAAAATTTCTAGTCATTCCGAGTTGAATTCGAAATGTTACAATGGCTTTAGAACAGGTATGCGCGGCGAGCGAATAGAAGGGGGCCGGCCGGACGGACAATAATCCCGGCCGCGCAGCATCTTTGCTCCTTTTATGATTGGTTCCAGGTAGCTCGAGGTCTTCTTTCGTGTTCAGGGAAGAGGAGCTCACTCTAATGACGCTTCTAACGGAATATTTTTGAGGGGAGCCATTCGGTGTGCTGTTTTTCGTTGCCCGGAGCAGTTTATCTCGTTTATCGCGTTTATCTCGAAACTCGAATTTTTAAAATCGGTGTGCAAAATATCTCGGCGACTGTTGCACCGATCCTTCTGAAATTTTGCACGCTTCTTTAATATATATTTTTAGAGGTAATAACACAAGAATTTTAAAAAATTTTCATTTTTCCGAATTCCATAGCTACAAAATGGCTGCATTTTTAGACAAAAAAACGACTTTTCACTTTACCAAATTTTCAAAATTAACCTCGTGTTATTACCTGGAGAAAGTTGTCTTTTAACGAAATCTTTTTGGAATTTTGATTTTAGATGATCCTTTCAGAAGTTATTTTGCACACCGCAAAAAATCGAAAAATGGAGGCGTCTCGGAAAATGCACTATCATCGGCTTGTTCTTTAATATTTTTATATGAAAAAATCATAGAAGATACTTGAGACTATACTTAATAATGCATCAAATAAATAAATTAAATTACTTTATCAGATTTTTCATAAGAAAATCGTAAAAAGCCTTTTTTTCAGCCTCCCAGGGCTTACCCCTCCCTTAACGTAGCCCCAAAGAAAATAGTTTCGAGGTATTGAGTTGCACGAATGAGACGGCCTATCGACTAGCTCTCTCCTTGAGATAATACGCTCATTAAACATTACTTACTTACTAAAGTGGGTATTACAGTTTGGGTTGAACCTAGGCCTCAACCAACATCCTTCTATAACCACTTCGATTTCAGGTGAGCTCCCTTCAGTTTTGCACTCTAAGTCGGTTGAGGTCTTCATCCACTTGATTGCACCTCCTAAGACGAGGTCTTCCCTTTCCGCGATTTCCCTGCAATTTCGAAATCCAGTCGAGTCGGAGTGTTTGGGTTCATTCGCTCTACATGACAAAACCATCGTAGCCTAGCGATGCGTACTCTTCTGGCTATGCCCATGTCGCGGTACAGCTCATACAGCTCGTTGTTGTATCTTCTTCTCCACACATTGTCTTCGCATACGGGACCAAAGATCATTCGGAGAATTTTTCTTTCGAAACGACCAAGGGTTTCCTCATCCGCCGTCATCATCCGTAAGGCAGGACTGGGATGATTATGGTCTTACACAAGGTCACCTTGGTTTTTCTAGAGAGGGTTTTGTTTCTCAATTGCCTTCTTAACCCAAAAAAGCAACGGTTGGCAAGAGTTATTCTCCGTTTGATCTCCGCACTGATGTTGTTGTCCGTGTCTACAGCGGATCCTAGGTAGACGAAGTCCTGTACTACCTCGAAGTTATGTCTGTCTATTGTGACGTTTTGTCCAATTCGTCGATGTTCTGTGTCCTTATTTGATGACAGCATATACTTCGTTTTGCCCTCATTAACCATCAAACCCATTTTTGCCGCTTCTGTTTCAATACTTGCAAAAGCACCTATGACACCACGCTTATTTCTTCACATTACGTCAATATCGTCTGCATAGGCGAGTAATTGTACAGACTTTTGAAAGATTGTTCCTCTGGTGTTGACGTTTGAGTTTCTTACAATCTGTTCAAGTATGATGTTGAAGAAATCGCATGACAGTTTTTCGCTTAATAAAATATTGCAAACCTTTAATTGAATTTACATTTTAATTACAAAGGATTTAGTATTCAAAAGACAATAAAAAGAAGAAACACTTAATAATAATAAAAGTGATAATTTATGAAAATTAAAAAATAAAAGAAATAAGAAATAAAAAGAATTTTTTTTTTTTTTATAATTAACATGCACATCAAGGGGTTATGACTACCCTTATAATGTTATAGAACACAGTGCGAGCATTTAGGAAAATAGGAGAGGATTTGAAAGGAGACACCGATGCACGTTGCTTTTGAACCTTTGTGAATCGTAATGAAGGGGAAATACAGAGCCAGGTAAAGCATTCCACATTCGGGTGGCGCGACTGAAATACGAATCTATATACTTGACTGTACGTCCGAAGTTGGGCTCAAGGTAAAACTGATGAACATTCCTAGCGAGAGGCGGGTGTTGCGGCTAAATTGTTTCAGGGGAGGAATGCAACTGGCTATTTCACTAGAGCACTGTTTGTGAAAAAAGCGATAAAAGAGAGTGAGACAGGTAACGTTTCGACGATGTTCAAGAGAATCAATCGATTCTACAATTGAACTATCACCTATCAATTTGAATGCTCTATTTTGTACCCTATCAAGTAGACACAAAGATGTTCGAGATGCACCTGACCAGATATGCGAGGACTTTACGAGAGATGGGTATAGCTTTTGACTTTACTGGATTTAGGATTAAGGCATTTCCCTTAGACCAACGTGAGATGAGTAACAAATCTTTGTTCATTTAGGCAACTGCCTCATTTCCCGCCGACAAAGGTCGACTGATCAGCAGCTGCTTCTCATCGGCATAAAGGCGGATTTTGCAGTTTTTTATAACAAGTGGGAGTTCGTTTATATATAGAGAGAAAAGAATTGGTCCAAGTATCGATCCCTGTGGAACACCCGTTAGAACATTCATAAGACTGGACGAGCGATCATTTGCGATAACACATTGTTGTCTCCCACTAAGATAAGAAAGGATTAACTTACATGACTCTATGGAGAAACCATATTAATTTAGCTGGTGTTTGCACAATATTGAATGGTTGACAGTGTCGAAAGCCTTTGAGAAATCCAATAGTGTGAGAAGTGATATTTGGTTCTAATTTCATCAGAAACTAGAAGTACGGCTGATGTGCAGCTCTGTTGCGGGCGGAAACCAGACTGGCAGGAACTCAACAGATAATTTTGTACCTGCTTAAAGACTGTTTTCTCGAAAACTTTTGAAAGGAAGGGAAGAATAGATATTGGTTTTCGTTTATATTCTCGTTTTTTTCCAAGATCTGCCCTAATGTTAAAATTGGCCCTATTGTGGACTTTTCTGGTCTAAAATCACATTGATAAAGACCTATGAAGTTGTTGACGTGGGGTTTCAGACGTTCACATATTACAGCAGACAAGATCTTATAAGCGACGTTAAGGAGTCTTATTTCTTCATAATTGGCGCAAATATGAGGATCTCCCTTTTTCAGGATCGGGCATACAATACTGAAGTCCCATTCATCAGGCATGCTTTCTTCCGACCATATCATGCAGATCAGCTGGACACGCTCTTTTCCAACTGATCTCCAGCTGCCTTTAAAAGTTCGGCATCGAGGCCAACTGCACCTGCAGTTTATTTGATTTAAGTTTGTATATGTTTAGTTTAATTTTTCTAGCTGGGGAGGACGGCATTCTGGATTATCGTCCAAGCTGAATGAAACAATCTGCTTAACAGCGGAATTTGTGTCCTCATCGCCGTTAAGCAGTCTGCAGAAATGATCTTTCTAGATCCTAAGTAGCGACTGTGACTCTACAACTATGTTTCCTTGCTGGTTTTTACAGGCTTGAGTTCGGGGCTTGGCACCCTGGCAGGATCTTTTTACCTTTTGGTAAAACTTCCGAATCTCGTTCCTGTCATGGCATCTCTCAATTCCCTCAAACGAGCGCTTCTCATGCTGCTTCTTTTTCTTTTTGAGAATTCGGTGTTCTTCCCTTCTTTTCTCTTCGTTGATCTCGTTATACTGATCTTAAGCAGCCCTTGTTCGCTTATGCATCAACATCACCTTTCAAAAGGACTTGACAAATCCTCCGATAATTATATCACTGCCACGGAAAGCGCCTTCTTGATCAGCCGTTCTGAATTGGAAAAAAATTTTAGGTCCCTTTCATTCGCTTACAGGGTAGGGTTGAGAGAAATGCCCTAGGGCCTGGGGTTCCCAGATTTGTGGCGCCACTTATTTATTTAATTGTCGTATTTTTACCTTTATTGTTAAAAATAAAAATGGTTTTATGATAAGTTAAAGCAGTCAGACGAACTCATTCTGCTACTAGGACAGCAACCTTCTCTATTATTAGGTGATGATGATCTCATTTAAAGTCCCACGAATGAGATCTATTGAACCAGGAAACTCAATCTCCATGGCCAATTTAGACAAGAGTATTCTCCTTCCATAATACTGCCGGAAGCAGTAATTTACATTGTCATTTTTTACTGACTTCATAGTTGAATTCATTGTAGTCATCGAAACTCTTCACAAAATACCACCAGTAACACCCTGTGATACAACCTGCTTACAGTATTCAATTCAATTTCATCATAGGGCATTCCTCTGTTGTGAATTACCACCTCACAATAAATAAAATTACCCCCTAACAAATTTGCCCTAAACTACCACGCAATTATATTCACCAAACGAAGGTAGTAAGCTCATTTTAAGCAAACAAAATGGAACTAATTTGCAATCAATAATTACCTCGGCACAATAAATAGAAATACCCACCTTGAAGCATTGAACTTAGGTCAAACAAACAGAAGTTCATACCTCAAAGCTGTGTGTGGCAACAAATCATCATTCCAAGCATTCGCTTCTAACAACAAGTTCCACCAGAGAAAAAAAAAAACAACAAGACTTGCTATAGACAAAACTTTGATCGCAATTCCCCTACAGCTTTGTTGTGAACTCTCAAAACCAATTCCAAGAAATTGCCTCATTAACATGAAATTAATGGCGCACGTATAAATTATTTCAATCTTCTTTCACGTGCTCCACTGTGGGCTACATAGAATTATAGTCTACCGTCGTAATTGCTTTCGAGTTTCGATTTAAAAAAAAAAAACCAAGTCTCTCCCCGTATGTCACTCAAATCGACCAGAGTCTCTATTTCTTCCAGCATAATGCCCCGTTCACGGTTCACTCACTAGTGTCGCCCTAACACCCCAAAGTCAAACGTATTTTGCCTTTCTTATTCTGTTTTTTTCTTATGACATGTTCATGCAATTAAAATGATTAGCAGAGACATTTTAACGACAAAGAGTATCGCACACGAATAGCACCCAATGCTAGCACTCAAGCAATCATTCGGCATTAGTTTTCATGTTTTGCCTTCAATCGTTGGTTATAAGAAACGAAAAGCTTACCTTGGCCGAAAAGTTCAAGGCCCAATCGAAAATTCACCCCAATTTTAGTTAGTTCCGCTAACAAGTGGATTGAATATCTGAATAACACAATCATTTGTTGCTGTGGCAGTTATAAACTTTGCCGGCGCTCATTAATTAGTTTCCGAATAGGGAGCCCACCTTCATCGGCGTCAACTTCGTCTTCGTCGTCGTTGCCGTTGTGCCTTGCTTCAGGTTTTCACATTATTATTACTTGAATGGTGGAGTTGGTCTTTATTTTATAGCCGGGAATAAAACTTTTGGCCAATTTTCTTACATGTAACAAGTGTATTGCTTTTTTATTACTTCCGCGACTCCATCACCAACCCTCTTTAAACACAACGCGGAAGTTTCAATTCTGAAAGGGCTACAGTGGGTTTCTATTTCTGTATAACACTTTGCAATGAGAATTTCACCAAGGCATTGGTTGCGATGGTGTTCCCCGTTTCGTAATGAAGAGCATGTCTGACTGTTATGATAGAGATCAAGGTTCGAATTCCAGAAATGTTCAGCTGTTTTCTTCGGATGTTATCTTTGACAAACATAGTGGCAATTGCTTCAAGATCAGTTACACTTCTTTGGAAAGCAGTTTCACGCACTTTCCTATGGAAACGGAAAAAATGTAAATGTAAGTTTCCTCCATGGCAATAGACCTTATTGGTGTACTTATTACTTTGTGCGCAAAGTTAGCTATCATTTCCCGGATTGTCAATATCAATCAGTTAAAGTGTCAGAGCTGGAGTTTGTATGTATGAAATATCATCATCGTTTACATAAACTCTCAGAGGACCATTAGATTAGAATAGACAACTCATAATAGCTCATTTGTTCAACTTGAGCATTTGTAGTGGCGTTTTTCCCGATAAATTAAAATTAAAATATCGTGATTCCCGTATTTAAGAAAGGTAATAAAAAGGAAGCTAACAATTATAGACCTATTTCATTATTGTCCTCGTTATCTAAAATTTTTGAAAAAACTATCAAATTCTTCAGTTCATCACAATTCGGCTTTAGGGGAGGACTATCTACAGAAGACGCTCTTTTAGATTTTTGTTCTATCATTAATGAGAGTATCGATAGTAAAATGTATTGCGCTGGTTTGTTTGTAGACATAAGCAAAGCATTCGATACTGTAGATCATAGCACGCTCCTCTACAAACTTCAATCGGCTGGTTTTCGAGGTTTAGTTTATAATTGGGTTGAGTCGTACCTCAAGAACAGAACTCAAAAAGTTAAAGTTTTGGAAAACTTCAGCAAATCGAGGATTTCATTGGTGTTCCACAAGGCTCGGTCTTTGGTCCCATTATTTTTCTCATCTACATTAACTCTCTGTTCGAACTACCATTGTCTGGTAAAATAACAGCTTTCGCATATGATCTTGGTCTAGCTTATAATTCATCTAGTGCTTTGGATCTTTTGGCTGATTTGAATCAAGATGTCCACTTATTGCGGATGTGGTTTGCTAAACATTAACTTTGCATGAGCAACAAAACTAAAGTTATGTACCTTAGCTTAAGAATGCGTGATGCTCCTGATTTGAAAATTGTTTTCCAAGCAAAAAATTGTTTAAAATACAAACTATCATATTGTTCATGTAATGTTGGCCTTGATTCATTACTACTAGAGACAAACTGCAGTCCAAACTGTTTTGAGATAAAAGCAGTAAATGATTTCAAGTACCTTGGGATTGTGTTTGACCAGACTATGAGCTGGTCTACAGTATATCAGCTTTGAAGCAATATTTTAGATCGTCAGCTAGAAGTCTTTATCATATCAGAAAATTCTGTAATAACACAACACTTAAAACAGCTAATTTTGGTATATTCCATTCAAAACTATAGTATGGCATAAGCTGCTGGGGAGGGGCATACCAAACTAATATCAATCCTCTAATTGTTTTGCAAAAATGTGTTATGAGAAAGATTTACGGTGCAAATCGGTTAACTCCTTCTATGGCTCTATTTAGGTCCTTAAATGTTTTACCTCTCAGGCATCTTTATTATTACAAAAATCTAAAATATTTTTTAAGAGGGGTCGCTATTTACAAAGCCCAATTTCTAATGTTCGTATTATGCGAAACAGCTTCGAATGTCAAGTGTTCGTCGCCCCCTTTTCGTACTACTCATCTCAGAAACTTCTACTCCATTGTGTCCTGCAAGCTCTTTAATACGTTTCCAGCAATTATTGGTACTGTGTATTTTTAAAAAATTAAAAACTGGCTTTTTGGATTTAACCACTTCCTGATATTGAACTTTTTTTAAAGAACATTTCTTTCAATTGAATGTACCTTTTTCTTTCTAACAAATTTGCACAAATATGTAATTTTGTTTCCAATTTAAAGTTTTGCATTTGCTTAAAACTAAAAATTTGTTATTTTCATTAAAGCATTAATCACCCTGCACTCACAGAAAAATGAAATTATGTATAATGTTAGTGGTATTCAATACCATTTTATTCTAAATACAAAACCTCACTATAAATAAATAAATAAATAAATAAATAAAAAATAAAAAATAAGAATAGATTACATGGTGGGTTGAGCTTGCGCAGCTCTGTGCTCTGCTGTATCTAAATGAAATCTATTGTGGCAATCCATGTGGAGTTACAGAACAGTTCTGCTTAGGTGAATGAGTTTGAATTTCTCTAGTGGTATAATCTCACAGTCAAAAAATTTGCTTTCTGAGTCGAAAAATTCTGGACATTCCGTAATAATGTTCATAGATTTTTTTAATTTTCGAGGCATAGTCTGCAGATGGTCTCTACTACCAACCTCATTTGGTAACGATGTTCCCTTAGAGAACAGTGGCCGATTAATAGTGCTGTGCAAGTTTTAAGGGTTTTTCTATTTAGGCTCAGTAGGAACTTTGATGTTTTTCAGTATATTTTGGCAAAAAAATGTTTTGAATATCTTTGACCAGATGAACTCCGCCAATCTTTATTGTATTCTTCCAGGAGGATGTTCTTGGCTGTGTGTTTAAGCCGCAGAAGGCACGATGAATGGTTTAAGTGCTCCGTTTTTAGCTTGGATATCTGCCTTCTTCCATGATAGCCTTTGTGTACTGGGCCTTCCTCTGTATTTTGTTTCGTAAAGGAAATCTATTGGAAAATGATTTTTGATTCGTTTGTGAATTCGTACTCTGTAAAGCTTTTCAACAGGGAAAAAAGAACTTTTTTAGTTTCATTTACGGAATAGAGAAATATTTCTGAAAAGATCTGTCAAATCAAGCAAAAAAATTATATCAAAGCAAATTGCAAGCAATTTAAGAATAAATAAATGAATAAATGAACAAAATAAAAAAATTCGTTTTCGGATTAGGCTTTCCGAAAGTAGTATATTCGAATCCGCTTTAGAAATAAAGAGTACAATTTTGGTTTTCGGAAATTTTTGCTTTCGAAACGAATTATAGAGTAGGGCCTCTGGAATCTAGTGGAGCATGACAGAGTTTTCCCTTGTGCATTCGGAGAGAAACGAAATCGCCTCGTGGACTAGTTTATATCTTAAGACAGGTCAGCTTATGGCTTTTAGGGCAGCTTGGTTGTCTGGGAAAATGAGAATTGTTTTGCTTTTCGTGTTTTATGAACTTATTTTTTTCGAACATTGGTCATGTGAAGTAAAAATGGGCGAATGACTACCAAGACTTACTTAAAATTCGTTCTTAGTGAGTTGCTAAAAATGCCAAAACCTGTGCCAGTTTTCATTTTTGAGCCGTCAGTATACACGACCATATCTTTCTTGGATCGTGGGGCTCTGCAGTTTGAAGTTGTAAACGGGAATAGTAGCACCCAAACACTTAATAGAGGTATTGAGTTTTTCTAGATGTGTCCATGATGGAGGAAACGGTGTGTAGCAGCCAGTCTTGCTTCCATTTGTATAAAAAGATGAATAGGTAGTACGGTTGTAGTCCTAGAATGACATTTAGAGCGTGTGAAAGAGTTGCTCGCATGTGTCCAGTAATGCCATTATATATATGTATACGTAAGCATTCGTTAATGCTGGTCTGACTACCATCGTATAGAAGTCGTACATTAGCCGAGTTTTATTTGGAATCTATATTCACTTATATTCACTTAAGCAAAACATCGCCAAACATCGCTCATGGAAAAACAACAACTTCTAAGTGAATAGCGTAAGTCGACAAATATAACAACAGGGATGGTTGGTAAATTTCTTTTTTGGAACCCAGAGGTTGGCAGTCTTTGGGATGTGTTCGTTAATATTTCTGATTTTCGACAACAGATTCAATAAATCTGGTTCTTTACTTTGTGCACAGAAATTCACAATCTGTCATATTTTAAGGAGTGGGTATAAAATTATCTCAGAAACTCTCTGAAAGAGCGTAATTGTCTTAAAAGTAAAGAAACGCCTTGAACAAAACATTCGTAGCAACGCAACGATTGGAAAAACGTCAGTTTGACAGTAGTTGTTGTACTTGTTTTGGCTGTGCACAATTTCTGTCCACAGAAATTTTGGTGGCAGAAATTCGCATGGTGGGGAAATTTTTTACTCTCGCTGTGCTGGAACGGGATTAGTCACATGATCACTTACTAGCTTATGACTTGTGATCACAAAGGAGATACAAGAAGACGCAAAACCACACACACACACCACTGCAACTGTCCTCAAACTGACTTCACAAAAACCACTTTATTTTCAGCTTTCAAAACTAGTTTGAAATCCGAAAATAAAGTAGTGTTAAGTTGGTGGTGGCAGGAGAAGCAATGGTTTTCCCTCTTGTTCTTTATTCCTCTAAGCTTTTGACTTATTTAATTCATAAGGCACTTACTAACTTATGACACAATGAGTTTTTAATTCACAAACTAGCAACCGTGAAATAAATAACTACCTGCATCGAAATCTGGATCCTAATTCGATTCGATTATCCGATCCTAAAAATAAAAACGAATCTTTTGAACACAGCCATTGCGAAAAAAAATTAAAGTGACATTTGTGCCAAGTGTACCAACATTGAAAGTAAATTTTAAAGTGAACTTGCTAAATGAAAATAGCCAAAAAATCGTTTTATTGAGACTCGCAAGTGAAGTGAATATAAGTGAATATAGAAATTCCCAATAAAACGCGGCTAGTGTTCTTCTTTGTGAATGGGCAATGTTTGTTGTTTTAGGGTTGACGGAGAAGCCTTCATCTGAGCACTAGTTATGTACGATGCTGACTGAAGCCTTCTCAATATTAATTATTCTGATGAGCCTTGTATGACAATAGCTATATGTAGATTATATATTATGAAGTCTTGTTACGGTTCTGAGCTCATAATATTCATCAAGACTTATTCCTAACAGAGATCTTTCATATATCTTAAGCAATCACTAAACGCAACTCTAATTTAACGGTCACATTACAGAGTCAAGGCACAGAATATTGTAAACGAAGAATGAAAGTATAAGGCTTTGATGTGTATAGAGGCTCCTAACCTGTAGATTTTTTTAATAGTATCCGTAGTGACATCACAGCAGCTCATTCTTTGATTTATTTCGAATCCTAGATATTTAACATAATTCACATAAGGAATAAAAAACGCCATTTACAACTAGAAGGGGAACATTTGTGGGACATATTTCCGTTCTGGAACATACAATGCAGATTGAATTGACAGAATCTTCAACTAAACCTAATTTTCCATTAAGCTATATACCTAAGAACATCATCAGCTTAGAGATGTTTTCAAGAATATCAGTGAGGTCATTAATAAATATAGAAAACAGAAGTGGTCCTAATACGGATCCCCGCGGAACACCCTTATTGAAACACGGAGTAGAGATACCTAGACTAGTTAGTACTATATGGTAAAGGTTACTCAGGTAGTGATGAATCAATTTAAGGGCTGTGTCTGAAAATTGAAAGTCTTTTTTAGTTTTTGAAAAAGAACCTGATGATTAATTGACTCGAAAGCCATTGAAGAATCTAACAAGCCATTATTCATATTTCACCCATGTCCATTGGTTTACTCACATGTTGATTCACAGCTATGTTTTCTGCGAAATCCAGACTACCGTTTTGAGAACAAGTTGCATATATGGTCCAGAATCTGGTGAGCCAATATTTTTTCGAATAGTTTCGATAAATAAGGCAGTGTGCTTATGGAACGAATGTTGGTTTTTTTTTTTGGTATTGGTACAATCTTTGCATAGTTCCAATCTTCCGGGAAACTGCAACTATAGATCCAGTAATTAAAATTATGAAACAAAGATGGGAGAAGTGAAGGAGGCACAAATTTTACAGATTTTGAAGATACATCCCTGTTGCATTGGATTTGGCCAAGCGAACCGCTTACTTACAACGTTAACTAAAACAGCTACAAAACTGAATGAAAACCCAGAGTCAAAAGAACTGGAACCACTAAGATCGAGTGGTGATGAGTCCGATGAAGTCGGAATCAAAGCTAGAGCCATCTCTGCAGGTCTAAAAGAACAGCTAGGGCTTTCTTTTGTAGCCCCTCATACTTCTTTTAAATTCTTCCATAGAGTTTTGGTGTATAGTTTTGGATCCAGAACTTTCTGGAAATAGGGGCGTTTATTTTAACGAATAAGTGTGGTATAACGTTATTACGTGCATGAATGTATTGAAACTTGTTATATTCTGTAGGTGTTCTTTAAATCCCCTCTCTTTCCTTACATATATCAACAATTTCAACTGGGTTGTGAACCATGGACAAGTTTCAGGTTTCAACACCTTTGTTACCAAAAGTACATAGTGTTCAAAATTTAGCACGATTATGCAGTATGACTCTAGAAAATTCACACTGCTCCGTTAAGGTCGGTAAGGAACCCACCGAAACTTTTGTTGTCGATCGAAAAAGACTTTCGATTGGGATCCTTGAACATCATACTTGAAAAGATAGTGCAAAACTCATAAACGTCAACACCAGAGGCAAAATCTTTAAAAGTCCCAATAGTAACTCGCTTACGCAGACGCTTTTGACGTAATGGGAGACATTACTTCGAGGTGGTACAAGATTTCGTGAAAATATGACAGCTATGGCATTTGCAGTAGATGTGCTCCAAGGTTCCTCCGAAGGGAAAAATGTCATCCTTAACGAAAACTAAAAAAAAATCTCTTTGGCGAAAGATGCTGATTGAGGCCCATGTTTGCCCATCTTATTAAATAAACAAATCTTCTGATCCTTTGGCGATGTTTTGGAAAGGTTGGAAGTATTATGTTATTAAAGGCTGTTTGTTTCAAGAATGATCTTTATTTTTCCAACAAAATCTTTCATGGTAATAATTCTCAGCTTTATCAAATATAACCTGTGTGCATTTAAGTTGCGAGTGGATTTTCATTTAGATATCCCTTCTTTTCCGAGTAAGAATCAATGTGAATTATCCTTGCAACTTTCTTACTTTCAAATTCCTTGTCGCTGCTCAGTATTGCAAATCAAAACCACAATGGCAGCTCTTTACAATGAGGTGTGTCTGGCATCTATCAGCTCAAGTCTCCTTATTTTACATGCTGAGGGTTTTAGTTAACAGGTGCAGTGTATATGAACTTCATACTTGTCTTCCTGAACATTCCTTTTTTTGGCGAATTTCCATTCATTCAAATTCCATGCACAACCACATTGCAGAAATTCACCTCAATTCTCGTAGTAGGTAAGCTTGATTAGTTGCATGTTCGTGGGTAATCATTGCAAGACTTGAAGAAATAGGGTCCTTCCATTGAATAGGTATAATGACAGACATGCAATGACTTTCATGGCAAGGAATTCCTTGCGCTTGAAATCTCTTATAGTTGATTTCCTTTTACGATATTAGACGTTTTCCTTGCATGTTCAATGTTCACAGTGTGGCATGCATTTTTAATTTTCAAAGTTAAGGAGCTGAAAAGAGAACAAAAACAAAAGAAGCGAAAGCAACCATCGGGAGCACACCCACTTAACCATTTATTATGATTGTTTCAAAGAAGGGCTCTTACTCTGTGGCGATGGCGGATGTTGGTTGTGTGTGTGGGCGAAGAACTATAGCAAAGGACACACATTTTCTTTTGTGAGTATAAAGGAGTATTTGCACAGCCTTGGGGCGCGGTGAACTAAAAGTAAATTACAAATCGATTAAGGCAAATCCTGGTTTTTATATTACACTAGCGTCCTTATTTTTTGCGATCCAACTTTTTTGTTTGCGCTCCGACAACGACACCAGTAACATTTGCAAAATAAATACCAATACCATGGGTATGGTGCGCTCATAATACTCGTCGTACCTTCGAGCGTAGCTATATCCTTTGCAGGAACACACAGAAATATGTACATTTTTTGTGGGCAAAAGTTTTCTCAAAAACCATCTGTGTGTCCCCATATTTAAGGGGCTATTTTTAGCTACAATCATATCGTTAGTATTAATCACCGTGGGAGATTTTGATTTCTCGCACAATCTGAAAGTGTCCTTGTGTTGTGAGTGACGTGGATCGTATTGAATTCAAAGCAGCCACATGTTATAACGGACTAGAGTGTAATTTAATTTGTTATGTGCTTGGCATTTTCTCTTCCTTCTTTTTTTTTTGTGTTGTGTGTGCTGTGTGCTCTGTGATACCTGCCAAAGGGAAAGAAAGAAAAAAATTGATAAATTCACAATGGAGGGAAACTCTTATAACCCTGGGTGACACTGGCAAGAATCCGTTTTCGAAAACTTGTGTGTGGCTATCAACTCCACAGGGGCTAACGTCAATTTCTCATCCCAGCTATACAAAGACAGGTAACCCCTTGTGGTGATCGGACGGATGATAGGCCCATTGTGAACTTAGGACACAAAAGTTTTCAATAAAAGATAAGACTTAACTGTTTTAAAGCCAAATTTAATGGTCCTCTCTTGCTGAAAACAAAGTGAATACTTCAGAAACAGAAAAGAAAGACCAAAAAAAAACAACACTCTCGGGTGAAAATTCTAAGGTAAAAGAAATATGTTGAAATTAGGATTCAACTCTACTACCTACCCCCTACTTTGGATGGGATGGCAAGGAGTAACACTCAAACACTCAAAACACTCAAATTTTACTCTCTTATTACATCTCCTTACGGACGCAAAGTTTGTGTACGTATTTTCCATCGCATTCCCACTTATCTTTGAACTTTGGCCGCAGTGAAATTACGAAGCAATTTCGAAGAAATGTAATTTGATAAGGAAAGTTTAGTGCGTTTCGTCCGTCGTTTATTGTATGAGATGACGCAAATTTGTACGTAAGTAATAAAAAAAAACATGAAATATACAAACAGCATCGTGAAATATTAAGTTTTTCTGAGTGAATAACTTTTTATTTTATTGTTATGGAGATATGTACATTTGTACATATTTGCGTTGCGTTGAAAGGAAAACTTTTCGAGGCTTAAGGACAAGCTTCTTTCATATTCGGTTTTTCATGAATCGCTGATTTATATCAAAGTGTTTCTAAAAATAAGGACTCATCTCGTTGTGCTTTGTGACAAAGTGAGGATTAAAAATTATTTTGGTTGAAGCGCATTGAAGAGGTTGGTGACGTGAGTTTCGTAGAGGTTTGAAGATGTTTTCTCAGCTATCGAATTAAGAGGTTTATTCGGTTTTTATGTTTTAACATATTTTCGTCATCACAGTTCGAGGTTCACCTGAGCCTCAATCAACATCAATCGATAACAGTTTCGATTTCGGGCAAACTCTCTTTAGTTTTGCACTCTAAGTCGATTGCGGTCTCATTATAGTTGATTGCGCCACCTCAGATAAGGTCTTCCCCTTCCGCAATTTGCCTGCAATGTGCTTTCGAAAATCAGTCAAGCCGGAGTGTTGATGTCCATTACGAGAAGCAGAGACGTGTGGTCTTCAACAAGAAATGAAACGCATATAATTTAATGTTATGGTCAAGAACTTAACTTTATTGGAAAGATAAGAGTTTCAACTTTTGGGCAAGTGGCGTTCGGGCTAGAATAAAATTCAACCGAAAGGCCACATTTCCGACCACTTTTTGCAGCATTTAAGACCGTATGTCAACAAGAGTTGGCTTTCGTACAGTTGAAAGATCTGACTCAAATTTTGAGTGCTGTGACTGCGCAAAAGTTATTACATGCAAACTGCGTTACTTTAAAAGGTCCTGATATTGATTACATCAAGAAATCAAAGTCGTCATGGCGGTGTACTCCATGGCACTTTCAGCGGCGGAGCTCAATCTCAAATACAACTGCAAATTTGGTGAACGACAGCGAATCAATTCTCCATCCACCACTACCCACGACCACGACTTCTACCACCTCCACCAGCCATGCTGAAGTTAATCCTCTTTTCAAAAAGGGATACCGCAAAAATGTCGCTGACTATTGGCCAATTTTGAAAAATTAACCAAGAGAAGTTCTCAGTTCATCATTGTGGGGTACAGTCGTGCCGAGAGCTTTTTTTTTTCAAGTGTATACCTTTCCTAATTTCTCTATTTAACAAAAATGCCTTTCGCAATATGTAATTCAAAAGTGGATAGACCAGACCTTAAAATAAAGTGTAATGATTGCTCGAACATTTTTCATGCAAAATGTGCTAAATTAACTGCTACCGAGATTGATTACATGAAAAATAGTGCGTGGAGTCCCTCCGCGCGGTAGAAGTGAAACTTCCCAAAAATGAAAATAGGAAGAGGTAGAAATTGATTTTTGGTGAACTCATATTGTTTCTTTAAAAGAAAAAGAAAAGAAATTGATCGGAGTTAACTTTCACGGGATAGGCACTTAACACCATTTCATAGAACAATTTTTTTATTTTTTGGTGGAGATTAGAAGGACTTTGAAGATGTATGTAGTATGTATCATGTATGGTAGAATGTATGGTATTGTATCCATACTTATGTATGGAATACAGTACCAGGAACCTTTCTGAAACCGTTGATTGGCTAGTGTAAGTGGAAGCTGACTGACAGACTAATGAAGACCGCAGTCTTAACACCTAAGCCGAAGACGGAGAACACTTACATACATGTTTAGACATGATCAAACATGTTTAGACATAACAAACATGTTTAGACATGATCAATACGTTTATACATGATCAAACACGTTTAGACATGACCAAACATGTTTAGACATGACCAAACATGTTTAGACATAACAAACATGTTTAGACATGATCAAACATTTTTAGACATGATAACATGTTTAGACATACATTTTTGAGACGGGCTTAAATGGAAATTGCTTATATATACATGATTATGCCTCCACTAACTACTATGTACATATATACTCACTAATATCTTAAAATTCGAATAACATCTTACATCTTATCACTAAAAGCTCTGATTTGTGTATTGTCTTCCAAATAAGATTACGCAGTCAACACATTCGAGGAGAAGCTTCACAAATTATTTTTTGTTAGAATAATTTAACTTAATCGATTTACATATTTAGTAAGCACTTATCTACGTACATCATACATACATACATATATCAAACAAATTAAAAGAAACTGCAGTAAATATTTTCTATCATTTCATTGGAGAAGAAAAGAAAACACAACACTGATCGATTATTCACTGAGCAATTGAAATAATTTTCGCATGCACAGACATGATTTTCTTCAAAAAATTCCCACCGATAAACACAATTTACTACAATGAAATCGTTGGGATGAATAGCGCGGAATGATGATAGCAACTTATTAGCAGTGCCAAAGTGTTTAAGTGTAACGCGGAAGTGTAACGCTTAAGTGTAACGCGGAGGTGTAACGCTTTCATGTTTGCAAGTCGCATAAGAAGTTTCACTTCAAAAAGTATGCAATCGAACACGGAAGTGTAACGCTTAAGTGTAACGCGGAAGTGTAACGCTTAAGTGTAACGCGGAAGTATAACGCTTTCATGTTTGCAAGTCGCATAAGAAGTTTCACTTCAAAAAAACCAATCAATCTGGAGATGTCCGTCTTGCACTAGCCATCGAAGAGAGTCATTTTCTCATTCTACACCAGCAGCAAATCCGCTCTGCCCACCACTTGCATTCTCGTCACCATCTATACCATTGCAATCATCGCCAAGGTCTCTCAACCAAATAATATCAACAAAAAAAATAACAACTGCAACCGAAACACTTCAAGGAGAAACACAAATTACATTAGAAATGGTATATGCTAAAATTGTAACAATAGAAAAAATTCAAAAGCAACAAATTGATGCACTCATTGCCAAAAACAACGACTGTGAAAAGAAAATACATTCTCTGGAGCAGAAGGTCAACAACCTGGAACAACAGCTACTCGCCAACTGCATTGAAATATTCAACGTCCCATCGGCTAGCCCATCTATGTCAGACACTGATCTCGCTCTCCGTGTTCTTCGTGATGGACTTAACGTTGATATTAATGAAGGAGACATCGACCAATGCTACGTTAAAAAAATTAAAGTTGCTAATGCAACTGCAAACAGTAGTGCGACCTGTAAAAATATTCTCCACGTGAAATTCATGTCTCACCTATGCAAGCAGAAAGTGTTATCAGCCAAAAGAGGAAAACAGAAGCAGCTGACTACGAAGCTAATCAACGCACAAGCAAGTTCGGAGAAGATGTTTGTAAATGAATGCTTGTCTTTTTCAACGAGACAATTGTTTAATACCGCAAAATCAATGAAGGTATCAAAGGGGTATAAGTACGTGTGGACCAAAAATGGGACTGTTTACATGCGGAAGAAAGAGGGTGAACTTTTTGTAAGAATAAATTGTATTTCTGAACCAAGAGTTCTTAAAAATGGTGTTCCCCAGGGCTCGGTACTTGGCCCGTTGTTTTTCTTAGTTTATATTAATTCTTTTTTCAAACTTACTCTAAACGGGTCTCAAACCGCCTTTGCTGATGACATAGCAATAACTTATGAATCAAACTCTCTATTCGACTGTATTGCTAAAATTGAAGAAGATCTTGAAGTTATGAGGCTGTGGTTTACTTCGCATAGTCTTATTATAAGTGAGAAAACAAAGTTAATGTACTTTAAGATATCGGGTGATAGTCTCTTTGAGTTTAGTCCTTGCTTCCATGCGCATGATTGTAAACAATTTTCTTTTCCTGTTCATAAGTGCGGTACACAAAACTTTAATTCTAATTTGCAGTGCTCTAGTAGTTGTTTCAGTATTAAATCAGTTAATCAGTTTAAATATTTAGGTGTTATGATTGATTCAAAGTTGAACTGGAAGGAACATATCCAGTCGTTAAAATCATATATGTTGTTAGTTACGCGAAAATTGTATCTTTTACAAGATTTTTGTTCAAAAAAAGTTTTACGTTTTACTATGGCCTTGCACACTCAAAGTTACAATATGGCATTACTAGCTGGGGTGGTTCGTATACTAATACTTTTGGACCTTTATTGACATCTCAAAAGCATTTGTTAAGAATAATTTGTAGAAAGAATAGATACGCTAGAAGCTGGCCGTTATTTAAAGAACTGCATATTCTTCCAATGAGACATTTATATGTGTTTAAAGTATTAAAGGAGTTTTTTATACAAAGTGGTAATGTTCCAAGCCGAAATTCTCAAATTTATAATTTACGAATTAATAATCTGAGGATGGTCTGTGTCCCATTTGCACATAATAACCATTTTGCACATTTTTATACAAGTACAGCTCCAAAGCTATTCAACAAGTTGCCGTTGAGTATTAGAGAAACTGTAATTGCTTCCTCTTTTATCAAAAAAGTTAAATGCTGGCTATTTGACTTAAGTTATAATTGTATTGAATCATTCTTTTAGCATTTTTCAATTTCATAATTTTTGTTTTGTTTTGATCATTCGAATTCTTCTGTATGAAAGAGTATAATTATATCGTTATCTTTGAATTTATTTTTGAAAGTTAAACAAATTAAGCTTATTAAAATTCATTGCACTGATGTTACCCCACATCTTATTATAATTCTGAATTATTTGTTTACTGATGTGTCATTCATCACTAACTGTTAATGTTAAGAATTGACACTATTATTCTATTTTCAACTTATCAACTTCAATTGTTAATTTAGTTTTAAGCTTGAAATGAATAAAATATTCTAAATCTAAAAATCTAAATCTAAATCTAAAGAATGCTATCATTCCTTAAGAGAATGAACTCTTTTTCTGATGACCGATTTGGATTCAGATCAGGTAGATCAACGGAAGATGCAATCCTGAACCTTTGTTGTGATCTTTACAAGGGGATAAACGATAATCAAACCACGATGGCATTGTTCATTGACATGACAAAGGCGTTTGGCCTAGTAGAAATAAATATAAATGAAATAATTTTGGGAAGGCTTTACAACGTTGGTTTTAGGGGAATTATTTATGAATGGTTGAAATCATATTTGGTCGACGGAGAACAAAAAGTCTTAGTTAATGCAACTTTTAGTGATAGGTATATTAAAATTACAAAACGGAGTTCCTCAGGGTTCTGTTTTAGGTCCAACTCTATTTTTCTCTATTTTTAATTTACGTTCATTTGGAAATCGTACTGCTTTCGCAGATGACATAGCCTTCACTTTATTGAATCGTCACATTTTCAATGTTGTGCTAACTTAAGTAAGCACTTCCAAGTGCTAAGAGCTTGGTTCGCATATCATAAACTGATTATTAGCCAAATACTAAGATTATGTACTTCCTTTGGACTTTGACGCATTATTCCATGCAGGTGACTGCCAAAATTTGCTTTCCCTTTGTGGTAGAAAAAATTTTGTAGAACAAAACCAACGCCCGGCAAACTGTTTTCCTGTCCTTTAAGTACTTAGGAATTCTCATCGACTGCAACCTTAACTGGAAAGTTCATGCACAGTCGATCAAAGCTTACAGGAACCTTATAGCTCAAAAGAAGTATTTACTGAAGCCTTTCTGCTCAAAGAAAGTTTGAACAATGATCTACTACGGACTTAAGCAGTCGAAGTTGCAGTATGGAAGGTATAGTGTCTTGGGGAAGCGATTTTATGAACACTTTTAGACAACTTTTGATAGCACAAAAGCATACAATTGGTATAATTTGTGGGACAAATCGAAAGATCGTAAATCGAGATTCGCAACTGCGTGCGATTTCACTGTACACACTTTAGGTTGGTTTCGCCATTCTGACCAGACAACACTCAAAGGAAAGCATGCTCAATTTTTCGCTGAGTTGAACTATTTAACCCAGCTTATTGATGAGTCCATTCGGGCTTTAGGTATTGAAGGCCATGCGGCCAACTCTCTCATTTACTCACTTCCTATCCCAAAAAAACAAGTTATAGTAAAACAAAAGACCAAAAAGTAAGGCAAAAAATACGGTTGAATCCAGAAGAAGCAACAACTTTTGGCATTTTGTCAAGAACAGAAAAAGCAAATTTGTTGGCAGCTCAATTTCGTGGTACCCGTTGTGTGATGGTTAGCATTTCTGCCTGTTAACCCAGAGGTTCGTGGTTTGAGTATCAACAGAAGCAAAATTGTTTTTCCACGGGTATCGTCTTTCGCGAGGAATTGGCAAGTCCTCCGTTAGTAGATTGATTGCCATGAAAAGCGCTTTCTCGATGAGCCGTTCGGAACTGGCAATAAATTGAAGGTCCTCTCCGTTCCCTCACAGAGAAATGGTTGTAAGAAATGCGCTAGGCTCCGGGCCTCCTCGGTCAGTTGCGCCACCCTATTTATTTTATTATGACTCACAAAAGTTTAAACTCAATGTGCATTGGTGTCTTCTACTTAATCTCCTGCTTCTTTCCTAAATGCTCGATCTTACTTACTTACTTAGATGGGCATTACAGTTGGGGGTGAACCTGGGCATCAACCAACATCCTTCTATAACAACTTCGATTTCGGGCGAGCTCTCTCCAGTTTCGCACTCCAAGTCGGTTGAGGTCTTCATCCATTTGATTGCGCCACCTAAGACGATTTCACTGCAATGTGCTTTCGAACACCCGTCGAGCCGGAGCATTTGGGTCCGCCAATTCTACATGGCCCAGCCATCGTAGCCTCGCGATGCGTACTCTTCTGGCTATGACCATGTCGCGGTACAGCTCATACAGCTCGTCTTCGCATACGGGACCAAAGATCATTCGGAGAATTTTTCTTTCGAAACGACCAAGGGTTTCTCATCCGCTTTCGATAAAGTTCATGCAGTCGCACCGTAAAGCAGGACTGGGATGATTAAGGTCTTATACAAGGTTACCTTGGTTTTTCTGGAGAGGGTTTTGTTTCTCAATTGCCTTCTTAACCCAAAGAAGCAACGGTTGGCAAGAGTTATTCTCCGTTTGATCTCCGCACTGATGTTGTTATCCGTGTCTATAGCAGATCCTAGATAGACAAAGTCCTGAACTACCTCGAAGTTATGTCTGTCTATTGTGACGTTTTGTCCAATTCGTCGATGTTCTGTGTCCTTGTTTGATGACAGCATATACTTCGTTTTGCCCTCATTAACCATCAAACCCATTTTTGTCGCTTCTGTTTCAATACTCGCAAAGGCACCTATGATATCACGCTTTTTTCTTCCCATTACGTCAATATCGTCTGCGTAGGTGAGTAATTGTACAGACTTTTGAAAGATTGTTCCTCTGGTCTTGACGTTTGAGTTTTGTACAATTTTTTCAAGTATGATGTTGAAGAAATCGCATGACAGTTTGTCGCCTTGCCTAAAACCTTTTTCGACATCAAAGGTCTCGGTGAGTTCTTTTCCGACCTTGACGGAGCAGCGTGAATTCTCTAAAGTCATCCTGCATAGTCGTACGAGTTTTGCAGGGATGCCAACGCCAGACATGGCTCTGTACAACTCGTCTCTGTAGAAACTGTCATACGCGGCCTTGAAATTGATAAAAAGATGGTGAATATCGATATTACGTTCTCGGGTTTTTTCCAAGATCTGCCGTAATGTGAATATTTGGTCTATTGTGGACTTCTCTGGTCTAGAACCACATTAATAAGGACCTATCAATTTGTTGACGTGGGGCTTCAGACGTTCACATATTACAGCAGACAAGATCTTATAAGCCACGTTAAGGAAGCTTATCTCCTTTCAATTGGCGCAATTGTGAGGGTCTCCCTTCTTTAGGATCGGACAAACGATACTGAGGTTCCATTCATCGAGCATGTTTTCTTCCGACCATATCACGCAGATCAGTTGGTGCATGCTCCTTTCCAACTGGTCTCCAGCTGCCTTGAAAAGTTCGGCATCAAGGCCATTTGCACCTGCAGTCTTATTTGATTTAAGTTTGCATATGGCAAGCTTAACTTCTTCTAGGTCGGGAGGACGGCATTCTTGATCATCGTCCAAGCCTGAATGGGGCATTCTGTCTAACAGTTGAATTTATGTCTTCATCGCCGTCAAGTAGTCTGCAGTTTTTTCTTCCAATGTTTTTTGGACATTTTGAAATAAATATTGAAATAAATTTTTAAGGTTTAAGAGGTACGCAGACTTTTGTCAATAATGCAGCTTTCGCATGAGTGTTTTCCGATAACAAGATATCGTGAGACTTTGGAGTATAAATCTTATTTGACGCACTCAGGAATAATAATTCACAATGATTCACTGGTTCCCTGGAAGTACCTCTTTCATATACATACAATTGAATTATCAAAGTCTTCAGTTAAATGAAACGACTCCCACAAAATGATATTGCAAGTAAAGTGATACTACCAGTAATTGCCTCCATCATTTTGAGCCATTACCATTTCACCAGCTTTACACACATTTTCATCTCAAGTAGACTCTTTTAAATTACGCACTTTACTGGTAATCTATCGACGCTAAACGTAAGCTTTTGTTTTATGAGACTATTTCGTTAATTTATTGTTAAACTCACATCAACTTCAATCACTCGTTGAGCCAGTGCTCTTCTATAACTTTTTCTTTTTCTTGACACAATGTGGTATTTTATTCTGAATTGACAAAATGACAGAATAAATCTTTAAAAATGTATCTCGTTTCACTTGATGGATTTTGAATAACGCAAAAACTCCACAGACCAAAGACCAAACAGCACAGATATCTATTTTTAAAAACGAATTCATTCCTCATTTGCATTTTCCAAAAGGATTTTCGAAATGAGCCAAGAAATGCTAAACAGTTGAGTTGTTGTGGGGGGAGAAGCTGCTGCTACCACCTCACTGCGGCAATTCAAAATACAAAATTTAACCCCAAAGCTCAGAGTCATTTGAGAAGAAAAAGAACATGAAAAAAAAACAGTAGAAAAATTTACATACATATTTATGAGATGAAGACAGCTATTATCTTTTCCCCAAAAATTTTACCAAAAAAAAACGAAGAAGTTAAATGTAAATCTCGTCGAGTATTGAACGACAAAACACTCTGACATTAATTGAAACGGAAGAAAGCGTTTCCCTTCCATGAGAACGTGGCGTCGCGTCGTTGGCGTCGGCGGCGATGTTCTTTTCGAAACAACAATTCGCCGCACATCAGTAAGCTCAATTCCGACATGACAAGCGCCCAAACAAAAAAGAAGAAAAAAAGTAAAGAAAAAAAAAAATAAAAATTCATAAATTGGTACGATATGAATAAATTTATGCAAAATTGCTTTGGATTTAGCTTTGGATTTTATAAATCCCCCAAATGGTGTACTTTTATCGTACTTCGCAAAATGGTCTTTGGGAAGGCAAATTGGGAAATTTCGTTTTGTGGAATAAA
Source organism: Melanostoma mellinum (assembly GCA_914767635.1). Taxonomy (NCBI): domain Eukaryota; kingdom Metazoa; phylum Arthropoda; class Insecta; order Diptera; family Syrphidae; genus Melanostoma; species Melanostoma mellinum. Next base: position 175,585,475 of record OU612060.1, read on the forward strand.
GCATATGTCTGCCAAATTGGTTTCATTTATAATAATCACAAAACAAGTGCTGGGACAAACATATAGTAAGTGTGTGTGCGTGTGTCGAACAGGGATACGAGTATGTGGATTATTTAAAGTAAAACGCCTGGAAAGAGTCCTTTCTTCTTAATATTCTAATCAGCTTAAGAACGAAAATGTGGATGGAATCATCCTTTAATGGTAATGCTTACGATGAACGTCGTCGTCGTCTACGCCTCAATTGCGGTTGATATCCTTAGGGTAATGTAATGAGTTCTGTTGGAAATGTTTTTTATTTTTCGCTTTTTTTTTAAATTTATCTCAAATGAGGATCTAAACCAGCAATTTTCTTCTGGACTTAACTGTCTGCGAATTACTTTTGTTTGCGTATATGGTAAACATTTTGATATTTGCCTGGTTTTCAAATGATGTTCAAACTGAAAAACTTTACAGTGTTTTCGTATTTCTACCGAAACGAGGCTAAGTTTTGAAGAGTTGTCTTTGCATGCTTTTGTATTTTTTAGTATTTTGCATTCTTTTGCAGTTCTTGTTTTCACTCCTGTGATGTGCTTTTTTCTCTAAAGCTGGGGTATGCTCGTCGGGTCCAGGGTCGACCAAAGAAAACACGTAAAACTTCGGTTACGAAGAAGGTCCAATCCTTTTATTTGTCTTTAAGCTAGTTTAATATAATATTTATTTATTCTTATCACTAATGCTGGTGATCGGTGGTTCCAACGCTGGTATATCCTTAGTCCTATGCTGGCAAAACGCTCATCAAGTACGGGTTTTTAATCGCTGGTAAATCAACCGTCATATACTGGCATCAACAGGCAAATCCTGGCATCAACGGCTTAATAGCTGGCAAGATAAAACCCAAAAGTCTATAAAAGGGTAGTGGGGGACTTGGGCTAGGTACTCCAAGGAGACCTTGCGTAAAATTGGCAATCTCTGGGCACACTACGTACCCCTGGTTTTCCTCTAGTGGAAGTAGCCTGTACTCTAGACTGGTACTTTTCCAACACGGGCTGACTTCCGTCTTCTCGTATTTTTGAGGGTGCCTTATAAAGTTATCTACAACAAGTGAGTGTGAGCTCTATGGCGTGAGTGAAAAATATCATGTGATAACAATGGTATGTGTATTGGCTGGCGGAAGGGTGTGTATTTGTTACTTCGTTACACTTCCCTTCTGACATTTTTTGTGTTTATTTTTGCATTTTCTGCATTTCTTTGTGATCTTTCCATTCTTTGCTTTGTTTCAGTCTTACATATCTTGGTACTATTTTTTTATTTTTATGCATTTTCTTTTATTCTGCGCAATTTGAGGCATTCTCCTATACTCTATATAAGAAGTCTTTTGGCGGCAAATGGGGTTTCTCTCCCAATATTGCTCGATGGCTATACATATCGGTCGGTAGCTTCAGCTGGCATGTCCAGCTAGACAATTACCTTGTAGATCTATGGTTCCGTGGTGGAACAGTAAACTACAGATGGACTTTAAAATGTTAATCCGAAGATCAAAGAATGCCTCTTACAAAGAATTCTGTGAAAGTATAGAAACACTCAGTAATACTAGTCGACTTACTAAAGATTTTATAAAAGGAGTAAGGTAAACAAACTAAAAACACTCAGGAAATCAGACGGTTCCTATACCGAGTCAAAAGCAGAGACACTCAGTCTTATGCTGGAAACTCATTTTCCAGGAAACCAGATATCAATCGGACCACAGCAATCTATTTCCCTTAGATCAGGTGAATCCGATAAATCCACTCGACGTAGATGGTACACGTCATCGTTAGTTGTTACCGACGAAGCCATCAAATATGCCGTGGCATCTTCAGTTTCAAGTCACCTGGCACTGACGGTGTTTACCCAGCCATGTTGCAGGACAGCATAAACCTTTTGCTACCTACTTTGAAAAATATTTTCACTGGTAGTTTAGCCCTAGCGTATATATACCAACTCCATGGCAAACTGTTAGAATTGTTAAGCAAGACTCTCGCCATCAGCTTCAGACCCATCAGTCTTACCTCCTTCCTGCTTAAAACGCTGGAAAGCATAGTTGAAATTTATATTCGTAAGATCTCACTCCAAATACACCCCCTGTCTCAGATGCAAAGAGAAAACTTTGCAAGACCGCACTTCAAAATCTTATTAGCAGGATTGAATGAGCGCTTGACAGGAAAGAATTTGCGATTTTCATCGACATCCAAGGTGCTTTTGCTTCGATGGTATGTGCAATGCTGCCAGAGTACACGGTACGGACTAGTCATTTGTGTTGTGGATTAAAGCAATGCTAGCGAATAGAACCGTGATCGCTGCGGAGAGTGTGGACAATATGTTGCAACGGGAGTAAATAAGGGCTGTCCACAAGGTGGCTTTTCTTATCTCCTCTTCTGTGGTGCATGCTGATCGACTTTCTACTTGTAGTTCTCAATGGATCTAACGTTTACACTCAAGTATAAGCAGACGACGTCGCCGTGCTCTCGGTTGGTTCTAGCCTCCAAGCTGTCTGTTCCCGAGCACAGACTGCGCTTTATTTGATTGACACCTGGTGTGTCAGAAACGGTCTCTCCGCCAATCCTCTTAAAACCGAGGTTGTTCTCTTCACGAGACATAGAAAATTGACTGGTCTGACCCAACTTACGCTTAAAGGCGTCAACATCCCCTTTTCAAATGAAGTCAAACATCTTGGAGTGATCCTGGATAACAAGCTTCTTTGGTCTAAACATGTCGAGTCTAAAACTACTAAAGTACTGTCAGTCTTCTGGTAATGTAAAGGAGCCTTTGGCAAGACATGGTGTCTCTATACGGCTATGATAAGACCAATCATCTCCTATGCGTCAGCTGTTTGATGGAATAAGCTCTCGCGTAAATACGTTATTGCCTCGTTTGCCAAACTTCAAAGAACAATTTGTCTAGGTGTTACGGGGGCCTTCCCCAGCACACCGGGAGCTGCTCTCGACGCACTGTTGAATCTTCCTCCCCGTGATACCTATATCATGGGGTGTACTCTCAATACCATTTCTCGTTTAAAGCGATTGGTCTCTGGCAAAATTCGCACTGGAGCTTTGAGGAACTCGCTAGCAGCATATCTTTTGACTCACGTCTAATGGATATGCCGTCTGACACGATGATGATCCCAAAAATTACTCAGTCAACTTTCCTTCGGTTCAGGACTGGTTCGCTCCAGAATCTGAATCTGGAAAGAACTGTTATCGTATCAATGTGAAGAGCACAACTGTAGATGACATGCCTCCATTTGATGCAGACAAACCAAGCGTATGCTCCCCAACGCAACGTTAGTAAGAAGACTGCAACATTTTTGCTAGCTCGTAGCAGAAAAGACTGTAGAAATCTTATTGGCGTTGCCAGCGGGCACTTCTCTTTTGCCAAGCATTTAAACGTGAATCTTGTGGAGAATATGAGAACACCGCAGAGCACTTCCTCTGTGAATGTCCTGCTTTTTCTCGCATGAGGTTACAGATACTCGGCGCAGACATGATGGTGAGAGCTAGTAACTTAGGCTCCTTATCATGGCAGCGTCTTTTTCTCCGAGCATCTGGAAAGCTATAACAAATAGAAGGTTGCTAACTGGTAGTACAATGGACCGGTATTTAGGTGTGCGTGCTCCAGCTGGTATTTTAAAAACCTCCAACCAGGGTCGACCAAAGAAAACACGTAAAACTACGGTTACGAAGAAGGTCCAATCCTTTTATTTGTCTTAAAGCTAGTCTAATATAATATTTATTAATTCTTATCACTAATGCTGGTGAACGGTGGTCCCAACGCTGGTAGATCCTTAGTCCTATGCTGGCAAAACGGTCATCAAGTACGGGATACGGGTTCTTAATCATCAACAGACAAATACTGGCATCAACAGACAAATCCTGGCATCAACGGTCAAATACCGGCATCAACAGTCAAATACTGGCATAAAATTGAGTAGCAACTTCCTGGATGCAAAACATAATTTGAACGATTATTTGCTGTATATCCTACGCTCCAAAAGCATAAATGACATTTTTACATACCTTATTTCTTACACTTTTGCTTGTAACATCGAAACTAAATTGCAAAAAATGACATTTTATATTTTCAATTAACTGCCGACAAACAACTGCCTTTAAGCTCTGATAAGGTGCTATTGACCCATTTCCATATGCAAGAAGTAGTGACAATTTTATAGGCACTGCCAGTTGCCCCAACATGGGCACCACATGCATACATGGAGTTGTAAAATGTGACCAGCCGCGAAAGTCAATTACAGTGATTGGTATTCGATTAATTTTGTTGGCAGTTGACTTGGTCATTGGACGCCTTTATAATGGCTGGTGCGCACAGCGTCGACGACAAGCTGCCGTTCCTGTATACGATATACGGACACGATGTCGCGTAAGGCTAATTTGTGTATGCGTCGGAACGACATGCGATTGTGCATCTTGTTTAGAGTTCTTTTAAAGCATCAGTGGAGAGCTTAGAGTATGTTTTTCTTGAGAAAAATGGCAGCGAGTTAAGATTGTAGGGTTGCCATTGAACTAATTTAAAATTTAGTTAAGGAAAAACAGATAAAATGGAAGGTGGTTTTGGTAAATGCTAGAGTTTGTTTTTTAACTAATGCCAGTAAAAACTATAATGAAATGGTTTTGAATTGAGAAATAAACATTGACTAAAAAGGCTGCCGATGTGACTATTTTCGGATAGAAAAAGGAAGCATTTAATGCAAGAAATATAAAATAAATAAATAAATAAATAGGGTGGCGCAACAGAGCGAGGAGCCCTTGGGCCTAGCGCATTTCTCACAACCATGCTTTGTGAGGGAATGGAGGGGACCTACAATTTTTCGCCGGTTCCGAACGGCTTATTGAGAATGCGCTTTTCATGGCAATGAATTTACTAACGGAGGACTTGCCAATTCCTCGCGAAAGGCGATACCCGTGGAAAAACATTTTTGCATTTTGCCTCTGCTGGGATTCGAACCTCGAACCTCTGGGTTAGCAGGTGGACATGCTAACCATTACGCCACGGGTACCACAATGCAAGAAATATACTGTTACCTAATATCTATAGTTTAAAGTGGTGGAAAAAAGTCTTTAAAAGCTCCACGTTGGGCGCCAGTTGCATTACATAATTTTAAAGCAGGTGAGAAGGAAACATTCAATGTCCCAAAAATATAATAGTAATGGATTTTGTTCTTCTAAATCGAGCTGTGGTGATTTCGATTCTCAGTTCCAGAGTTGAGGCATGGAATCGCAAATCTGGTCTGGTGTGGTGGCTCATGGAATGAGACTACAAGGCTTACTATAGGTTTTGTTATGATATAGCAGGAGTCTCTAAATTCACAGCGAGATAACACTGGACACTAAATTCACAGCGAGGCCGATAAAATAGGGGCTCAAAAAAAATATTACTTCATCGTTGACATGATTCCAATTCTTATAGCGATCCAAAACAAACAAACTAAAGAAACTCTTCATTAGTAAAGATTTCGCTATCGTACTGACCTTTGCTAAAAAAAAAAGAAAAAAAAAAGAAAATGGCGTTGTCATAAAGATTTTTTCGATTCTTTAAAATTTCTGTACCAGAATATCCCTTTAAAAAGCAGATTTATCTCAAAGTCTCCATTTCTTGAAATCGTTTTTTTAGCTTTATCAAAGCAAAAATAGAAAGTAAAAGCATACATTTTTTTTTTTTTTTTAATTATATAGGGTGAAGCGTGAAGGTGAATATTACCTTTGCAAGCACGTCGACCTGAAAGATCTTTTGTGCTGTCCCCTTAGGTTTAAAAACACGTATAGTGTATGGGTTAGTTCATTCGAAGCTGAGGTCATGTAAGAACCTAAGAATCTTCGATGAAGAGGTGTTTCTGATATCAAGGGGACTGGGGAACCCTTTATTAAATATTTTAAGCCTGGATCTAGCTAAGGCATGGCATTCGCATAAAATGTGTTCAGCTGTTTTTATGTCTTCAAGACAGAGAGGACAGGTGTCATCTTGGCTGATGCCCATGTTTTTAAGATGATACATGAGAGAGCAGTGTCCAGTGAAGAAGTCCGTAAGTAACTTTGCGTCACGTTTGCTCATTTCAAGAATTTCTTTCATACGTTTGTGGGATAAGTCAATGAATAGTTTTGACTGACGATGGCCATTTGAGTTGTTCCAGGTGCTGATCATGTTCTGTCGTTCCCAGGTAGTTAATTCGTTTTTAAAGCTACTGATTGGGAGACAACAGTAGGGTTCAGGGCCTTTGAATTGGGACTGAGAGCCAAGTCTAGCAAGGCGGTCAGCCTCTTCGTTACCCGGTACACCTTCATGACCAGGCACCCAAGAAAGAGTTATTTTATTGTGAGTAGCTAATTGAAATAAACATGTCAGGCAGTTCCAAACTAGTTTGGATTCGATTTTTGTCGAGGACCTGCAGAATACTCATATGTCCTTGTAAGTTTTCCTTTCTCGAGTAGTTAGTGAGATGAAGCTTTAGTCCGCTTAGTGCAGCAGTCTTCTTTACTCTTTGATGTAGCGGAGGAAAATTTAATAAACTTTCTGACGCTAAAGTTGGGCAGGTTCGCATTGCACCTGTGATACCTATACACAGGTTAGTCTTTGTAACTTTTGCAAAGATTTGCGGGCATAAACTTGTTCTGTTTTTTGCCACCAGATCAGCGAAGCATAGGTTATGATGGGTGTGATAATAGTGAGGTATGTCCAGTAAATCATTTTTGGCCTAAGTCCCCACTTTTTACCAAAGAGTCTAGAACAGGCCCAGAAAGCATTTGTTGCTTTTGCTAAAGCAACATACAAAACAGCAACAATAAAGCAAAAATACAGAAATCCGCTTAAAATTCATACCATCCAACTATTGTGAGGTGGGTTATACTTTCATGCCGAATTTTTTGCTCGTCAGATTAGCCAAGGTCTTCCTGAAGAAAAACATGAAACTTCAGGAGAGATGGTCTTCATTTTAAATGTTCTGATTCTTTATTCAATAGCAAACAGAAACTCTTAGAAGATAAAATCAATAAACTTAAAACTGCTAAGGTGGCGTTCAGTCCGTACGGTAGTGATAGGTCTTAGTACTTCTTCTCGATTGTTAATAACTTACGGTCTGATTCCTTGCAGTTGATAACATGGGTAATACTTTAACCTGGAACAAATAGAGACGTACAGATATATTTACAGCCCTTGGTGGCACGGAAAACAGCAGGCACCAGGCAGTAGCTCTGGTTGATCTGCAATTTTATTAACGGCCCTTTGGTGACATTAGCTGTCAAAACCAATTTGAAGTTCTGTCTTCTTAGTAGTGGTAAGATAGGAAAAACTGATACCTCAGAGATGTTACTCAATGGCGGCTGCTACTGCTACTAAAATAACAGTTTATGTAAGTTGAAAGATACAGTTTAATTCTTGAATATATGTTACTTAAGCTATAAAGATCAACGAGATGTTTTCAAGTCGTTTATGATAAAGCCCATATCAAATGAGTGGTGGAATAGAAGTTATTTTAGGTTTTAAATTTTTTCACCCAAAACAAATGTTTTCCCTTCACTTCAAGATATTCTATTTGTGTAATGATACAAGTTAATTTGTCTTCGACTCAATCAATTTATTCTTCAATAAATCTGTGTAAGAATAAAATAGGTGCGTTTTATTGATAAAATCGTATAGCTTCTGCAGTAACGAATCTCATTAAAACTCACTAATGCATCTGCATTCCATAAACAACATTTACCTGTCATCCCTGTTGTTCACTCCTCAACACTGACATATTTCTGTTCACTAATCGTTCTTGTTTTCCCATGTGTGATGTTTTGCGATCTTTTGCAAACCTGCATATATATTTCCAGTAAAACATGGCTGTTAATTCTAATAAAAGTGATTTTTTCTAAAAAACGAAAAGTGCAAAGGTTGAGAGACGTCTAACAAAAACTGTTGGGAACGGTTCAGCTCGTTTTCGTAAAAGAATTGCGTTTTGTCGCAGTGGGAGTTGGCCTTTTTAGAGATACATATGTATCCCTAACCGAAGCAACTATGTTGCTGTGACGGCAACTGTTTCACATAAGTAATCACACAAACATGACGAAATATAGCGACAATAACAGAAATGCTCTGCGTAGCTCTTTATAGTCGTGTTTTTTTTAAATCATTAGCTGGTAAAGTATTCGAGTTAAAAAAAAATGCTTTCAAAATCAATGGTGACATCATTTTCATTTCAACATTACAAACCTTTCGTAAAAAGCAAAACTATCCCTGTTTTCAACTACATACAAACTTTTTATCCATAGTAAAGCCATCCCTGTTTTTATTTTGATAAATAACGACAGTAGAATACTTAAGTTGTGTTTTTTTTTTAATCCATTAGCGACTAAAGTATGTGGTAGTTAAAAACATAAGAGCGAGAGAGAAAAATAAATGAATCCATGTATGTACTTTGATTGGAAAGGTCAAAAATTTTGTTGTTTTGTGCTTAATGGTCTCTGTCTATGGATCTAGCTCGCTGCTTGACTACTACAAACTTGTTGATGTCATTTCTGGCGGATGGTCAGTTTTTTTTAATTGTTTTCGCCTGGATTTCTTCGTTCATGAAATTTAGATTGTCTTAACTATTGAAGAAGGAACTGCATGTGAATTATATTTGGGAAGTAAATAATCTACCGCTCTATTATTATTGCTGCTGTTGTGTGTCGGGGTACCCGTGGGGTGATGGTTAGAATGTCTGCCTGTTAACTGTTTGTGGTTCGAATCTCAATAGAGGCAAAAATGCAAAAGTTCTTTTCTTAGTAAATTTATTGCCATGAGTGCTCTGTTGCCCCACCCAATTTATCTATTTATTTGTGTGTCTTTTATTACAGTGGGTGTGTTTCTTTATTCATTCTGGATATTCGGAATATTCGGAATACCACTTTTGCGTTTCTTTATTCAATGGAATATTCCGGATAAACTATTTTCTTGTTTCTTTATTCATTCTGGAATATTTGGAATGCATTCTTTTCATTCCTAGTCAAGAGGTGGTTTAAATGGAATATTCTGTAGTTTGACAGATACATACATACTTTCATTGTCAGTTGTTGCTTGTTGCTAGTTCTGTTTCTTTATTTATTCTGTTCTGGATATTCTGGATAAATATTTTGTCTTTTCTGTCTTTTCTATTCCTTATCCGGAAAAAATAAAGAAACACAGCCAGTATATCTGAAATAACGGTGACGTTATACCAGTTCAGTGCTGTCAACTCCGGATGTGCATTGTGGTACCAAGTAATAGAATGGTATACCAAAACTAAAAGGTAGCATGATGACTTCGTTACACTATAGGGGCCTTGAGATTTAGACACAAACACTGGATTTTTTACTATTTTTGGTTAAACTTATTCCAGATATGAGCGACAATCCCAAAAAGGTACATTTTTTATGTCCCTTTACTTTCCATTTGCCTTCTTAGACATCAGGACTATCAAATTGTTAACTTATCCACTTTGAGAAAATTTCTGAAGAAGTGATTAAAGTCCCTCCTCAGTGCCGGAGCAACTGTATGTACAAGATGAGCAAATGCACAAAGCGCCAAATCCTGGGTAAAGGTTAAAAAGATATTACTAACAATTAAGCTGTCAGCTTAACCAAAAACTAATTTTATCTCGTGCGAACTGCCTTTTGAATTTTAAACAAAAAATTTGTTCAAGTAATTCAGAAGTAAAAACATACATCTCACTTGCGATGAATTATTATTGGCACACTGCCTCACTTTTCAAGCAATGTTTGCAAATTCAAATAGAAACTAACTCAAAATAACGCAAAATGAAAAATCCAATTAGACCCAGAAATAGGGATAGACTAGAAATAAGGCGCTTTCAGTATTTGATCATGCACAGGGCGCTAGTTAACCTTGGACTGTCCCTGTCCCTACTCATGCACTCTGCAACCCCTTTATGGATGAGATTAACAAACAACGTTCTATTTACTTATTCAATCCCATATCCGCCATACAACAACCCAAACATCCAAACGGCAACCCTCACTCGCAATGGACCATTTAAATCGATGCCTCATGTGATTTGTGTTCACCAAGATGTTTTTGTTTTCATTTTACTTAACTATTTTATTACAGGCTTATTTAATAGATAAAGCCAAAAAGGTCTTAAAGTGTTAGGAGTTCAACTATAAAGTCGAGCATCTATTTGTATAGCTGCGGGCTAAGAGTCTTGCCTTTTAAGTACCACCTATTATCGAGTCACTTTATTAATGAAGTTGTTTTGAATTGTGGACAAATGGGTTTATTAAAGCGTGTCTATGCCGTTAAGGTTTATTAATTATCTCCATGGATTTGTTATGCAAATTAGTAAAGACGTGTGTACGTGGCTTTGTCGGGTGTTCATTATAAAAACAACGATAAACTAAAGAAGGACTTAGTTTCACTATACCGATGTCATATTGATGTAAGTTTGAATAAGAATAAGATCCTTTCTCTACGAATCTTTCGCCTTGAAGCAGTTTTATGCAGAGGACTCTTGCCTTCGCGTCCTTTAAAGCTCTGTCTCTCTCCCCAAACGCTGCGGATTACATTTCCATTGTGTAGCATCTTTTTAGTGGTAATTCAAAAACATATGCACGACCGACGTTGTTAAAGAAAATATATAAAATAAGCAAAAATATTCTCCCATCTGACATCTTTGCGAATGAAGACAAAAAGATTCAGGTTCATTGTTGTTCATTCCTCTCCTCCTCACAATACAAATACAAAAAACAAAACAAAAAAAGTTGACTAAGAATATTGATTCGCTGGTTGGATAGACGCCAAGTAGTGTCTCGTTCTGTCCTTTGCTGTATCTGAATTCTGATCCTATCCACTTCACTTTAAATGCCTGCCGTTCATCTTCATCCTATCAAATAAATTTAAAACAACTTTTTCCATTTTCTTGTCCTTCTTTCAGGTTAATTGAATAAAAATGGACCCATTATTCGCAACTATGGACCAGTGTAGCATAGGAAATAATAAAATATTACCCAGCGGGCCAAATGCAAGAGAACAAAGTTCGAAGCTAATGCACAAAACAGACCAAGAATCAACAAGTCCAATTATATTATCCCCCTCGAAGGTGGTGGTCGTCTCGCCAACATCTTACGATGAGTTTTCTCCGAAGAATAATCGCTTCTCTGGACAAAACCATCACAGATTGAAGAATCACAGGCAGGATGAGTTGGAAGCTAGTGAAACTCAAAATCCGCCCTCATCAACCGATGATTACGATGACAACAAAGATGTTGTTGTTGTCAGAGAATATAATAACCAGCATGGCAGCAACAATCACGACTCAAGTATTGTGAAGAAGATGGAAAATGTGCTCATACAAGAGGAGAACATTAAGTTGAACAATCCGAACCATTGCTGTTGTAAGGGATTCGAAGAAGGTAGTGAAGTTCCATTTAATCCCATTGCACCAAATCGAACCAGCATGACCACCATGAAAACCACAACCACCACCACCACCACCACCACCACCACCGTCTCTCCAACATCCTCCACAGACATCATATCCAACCGTGAAATGATCTACGAGCCATGCCATTCGCAGCCCCCATCCTCATTACCCAGTACCATGTCAACGTCGTCGTCAGGAGCCTTTCTTCCTCCGGACGCATCTTGCAACATAAGTTCATCTAATGGCCAAGAATTGGGTAATCAGATAGTGAGGGAAGACAGGACTTGGTCTGGGCAACAACGTCGTCAGTTGCCCATCATCAAGGCGCAGTCCTTGGATATGACCTGTGACGATGATGTTGTCGACCAAGTTCATCCCCATCTCCACAACAGCCATTATTTGTTCGACCACCACAGAAACCACCACCACCACCACCACCGTAGCCACCTTCATAATCAGCATCCTCATCATTTTCACAATTTTTCTAACCACCCGTCGTCGCAGTCGGGCAGGCAACAAATATTAATAAATCAAGGCTACTCCATAGATAACCAGCAACGTTCGGAGGACGATGAGGGTCCGCGAATTTCCGGCCAAATTGGCACCCCAACCACAACTGAAGACGTTGATGCCGATGTCGACGAAGATGACGAAGATGAGGTTACTGTTAAGCGAACACCAAATATGACGACAAATTTGCTAAGAAGTCACACCGTAGATGGGGAAGCACCATCGCCGAATCATCATCATCGCCATTGTCCTCGTGGTAGTTTGGATATTACTTCTTCCACAGTATCAGAGCTTCCAGATGGTTCGCGTGTACCCTCGCCTCAGCCGAGGCAACATAACATAGCCAAGGGAATTGTACCAAACGTTCAGTCATTAGAGTCGCGTCCAATCTATCCGAATGTGCCATACAGTCCGTATGCGAGTCCATATGGAAGTCCTCGAAGTAATCGCAGAAAGACTCCATTGAGGGAATCACGAAGAATTTCCATCGAGCAGTCAGGAAGTTTCCTGCAGCTCAATCAGTACAAGCTAATGGATCAGATAGGACAGGTGAGTTTGGTGTCATAAATGATCATTCAATTTTACAGACATTTTTCCTTAAGGGCTCCTATGGACTTGTTAAGTTGGCCTACTCCGAGGAGGACTCTACGCACTATGCAATGAAGATCTTATCTAAGCGTCGCCTTCTGCGTAAGGCTGGACTTATGAGTCGCGGGCCAAAGAAGACAACAACATCACCCTTGGATAGAGTGTATCGGGAAATCGCTGTGCTTAAGAAACTGGACCATCCGAATGTGGTGAAGCTGGTAGAGGTTTTAGATGATCCATTGGAAGATTCGTTGTACTTAGTGTTCGAGCTGGTGAAACAAGGCGAAGTTCTAGAAATTCCGACAGAAAAGCCACTAACAGAGGAACGTGCTTGGAGTGTGTTTAGGGATGCCGTGCAAGGATTGGAATATTGTGAGTGCAATGAACATACACAGTGGGCTTCCTTCTTTTCGTTGGAGTTTGAGAGATCACTCCTGTTAATCTAAGTCTTTAATTCCTCTTTTTTTTCTCCCACCACTTCCTCCACGTTTTCTGTATCCCTTGCTTTCTCTTTTCTTTCTCTTATTCTTTTTTATTTGTAGAATCGTTATCAGAAGTTTATGGTAAACAGCAACAGTTTACCTACTTATCTTCTTGTTCCTATTCATGCTCCTCCTCCTGCACCTACTGTTTCCATGGTAGTAGTGTTTCCCTGCTCCTTATGCTTCATTAATCCTAGTGCTTCCCAGCTCCTAATGTTTTCCTGTTTCTTCTCCTTTTCATGCTCCACATGTTCCTCTTACTCCTCATGCCCCTGCTCCTCCTGCTCCTCGTCCTACTGTTCCTCTTACTGCTTCCGCTGCTCGTTCTGGTCCTCTTACTCCTCATGCTCCTTTTCCTGCTCCTCCTGCTCCTCTTCCTACTATTCTTCTTCCTGATCCTTCTGGGTCTCTTTCTGCTCTTTTTGCTCCTCCTGTTCCTAATATTCGTCATGCTCCTCATTCTTCTTGTGCTCCTCACACTCCTCATGCTCCTCATGCTCTTCATGCTTCTCATGCTCCTCCTGCCTCTCATGTTCCTCATATTCCTCATGCTCCTCATGCTCTTCATGCTCCTAATGCCCCTCATGCTCCTCATGTGCCTCATACTTCTCATTCTTCTTATGCTTCTCATACTCCTCATGCTCCTCATGCTCTTCATGCTCCTCATGCTCCTCATGTGCCTCATGCTCCTCATGCTCCTCATGCTCCTCATGTTCCTCATGCTCCTCATGTGCCTCATGCTCCTCATGCTCCTCATGCTCCTCATGTTCCTCATGCTCCTCATGCTCCTCTTCCAGTTTCTCCTACTCCTCATGCTCTTCTACCTACTGCTCCTCTTGCTCCTGTTCCTGCTATTTTTCCTGCACCTACCGTTTCAATTGTCTTAGTATTCTTCCTGCTCCTCCCGCTTCTTCTGCTTTTTTTGCTCCTCTTGCTCTTCCTGCTTTTCCTGCTTCTCCTGTTTCTCCTTCTTCTCTTTCACCTCCTGATCCTCTTTCACCTCCTGTTCCTCTTGTTCCTCCTGCTCTTAATGCTCCTCATGGTCCTCATGTTCCTCATGGTCTTCATGCTCCTCTTGCTACTCATGCTCCTTATGCTCCTCATGCTACTCATGCTACTCATGCTCCTCATGTTCCTCTTCCATCTCCTACTGTTCCCCTTCCTGCTTTTTCTGGTTCTCTTTCAGCTACTCCTGCTCTTTCTGCTACACCCGCTTCTCCAGCTCCTTCTATTCCTCCTCCTACTTGCTTTCGAAAAACTTCGATAAATTGGCGCCTTGGCACTTTGTCTTCATTGAATTTTTTCCTTAGAACCAGGGTTTTTGATCGACTTTTTATATACATACATAATTCTGAAAAGGGTTGTGGTCTACCATCGTCCAATCCGATCGATTTTGCCGCTATTTAACCCTTCCTCCAACAAGTCAAAGCATCTTTATAAAGGCCAATTTAACGACGAGCCCATTCATTTTAATAGAGATAACGCAAAATGTCTAACGGCAATTTAACAACAAAGAACTTTTTTTTGCCTTAAATATGGCTTACCCGCATATGCCATTCAATCAACCATTTCACTTGACCTGGTTTTTCCTATAAATAATATCGAACAAAGCCCTCTACCTCCCCCTGTTTTCGTCCCTCAATCTCCCCAGCCGCCCCATGACAGGAATCGGTGTTTATTTTTGTGGTCAAAAGAATGAAGCCCGTGTTTAGGGCTTTGTTTAATTTCCCTCAGTGCTCAGGCGCCTCGTGAGCTATGCTGTCAGGTGCGGAGAGTATCAGGAATTTTTGTGTAGGTATGTGGATAAATCACTTCCTGTTTGCATAAAAAATGTTCGCCCATTACAACTCTTCGAACGCTTGGCAGCTTTTCAATGTTATGCCTTATCAAAGGGCCATTGCCAACTGAGGGATAAAATCGCTCAGGACACAGAAGCCATAGATGTTTTTGGCAATTGTGGCATCATCTTTTCAACTTAAAATTTAGAAAACATTCCAACATCTATTCAAGTAACTCAGTTGGCAATCTCGTTTGAAAAGGTGTACCTCAGTGTGGGTAGGGAGAGATAGGAGAGACTGGATATACTTTATTGGCTCTCATGTTCGTCGCCGCAACCTGATGAACTGAATGTCCGTGTTGACTATAAATAGTGCTGGACATTGGGGAGGTTTCTATGTACGCAGAGCGATGGATTGCTTTCATCTCCAGAGCATTCCTAATCCATTTACTTCCACCTGTTTTGTCATCAATCCTTGGCTATGGGAAGTTGGGGCAGAGGTGGTGGTTTGATTTAGAAAATAGATTTCTGCGATGAGAAGGAAGTCGTATCTATATTACTTCTTTCCGCTCAAGTTGACACAAAACCATCTCTTCCCCTTGTGATTTTGTCATTTCAGTGCATTATCAACGCATTATTCACGCTGATATCAAACCAGGTAATTTGCTCCTTACCGAATGCGGACATGTGAAAATAGCAGACTTGGGGGTGTGCAATGAATTCTTTGGAGAGGATGCAACCATGAATAATGGCTCTACAGCTGGTACACCGGCATTCCGGGCACCGGAAACTCTATTTCCGGGACAGGTTAGTGTTCTTGAGTTTAGATTTTGTGTATTGTAAAATTACCCGCTTATTGATATTGAAACTAATTTTGTATTCCAAATTTGTATATAGCATTTGTATAGCGGAAAGGCAGCTGATATTTGGGCGTTAGGTGCAACGCTTTACTCTTTGGTGTATGGCAATGTGCCTTTCGTGGCAAGTTCAGTTCCATTTCTGTATGAGAAGATTAAAAATGAGATTCTTGTGATACCTACGGTTCCGGTTGTGAGTGAAGAACTAGTCGATCTTATTAAGAGAATGCTGACAAAGGAACCATCTAAAAGAATTACGCTGCCGCAAATAAAGGTGAGTAGTTTTCTATTGTGTATTAACAGACAAGGGTTTTTGATTTTTTAATTATAACTTCTTCATGAATCTTTTTTACTCTTTCGGAGGTTTTTTCAAACACTAACTGGTGCACACAGACCAGATAGCAGCCAGTTGTTTTATTTTTTCGGGTGTCTACAAACTGTGACGTACTTTTAGTGTCCCAGTCGGGGTAATACTCACAGCGGGTCAGGGTTTAGTGAATTAAACATTCAAAAGCTCACAAGGTCAGAAACTCTCTTTTATTAGGAACTTTCTGTATTTATATTATAACTAGCTGAGCCACCCGGCGTAGCTCGGGTCTGTAGTTTTAAGGTTCCCGTTCTCGTTTTTCCGCTTAAGTGGGAACTTGGGTATGAAAAATAAATCGTTTTTACTTTGGGATTATGTGGCATCCCAATGACAAAAGATTTTTTAAATCTGTCCAGTAGTTTCTAGGTTTCCGTTCCAAGCCCCGTTCCTGTGGGAATCTTCCGTTACCGTGGAAATTTATGTGAAATATAAGTCTATGTCACTGAGGGATAATATAACATCCTAGAGTTGAAAGAATTTTTGAAATCGGTCAAGTAACTTTAAGGTTCCCGTTCTTCGCTTCTATTCCCGTGGGATTATAGGGATGAAATATTTTTTTTTTTTTTTTAATATAAAAAGGAGGCTTTTTATGCTTATCTGGAGAACTCAGACTTAATTACCGGTCCATTGTACTACCAGGGTTGCAGCCTTTCCTTTTTTCTGTGTTGCAGTAGTGGAAATAAGGTGTTAATTATTTCACATATAACCTCAAGGGCGACGTCCATACGGGAGGCTGAAAGAAAAGTAGACGCCCAGAGCGGGATTTGAACCCACGCATCCGGCCTACCTACTGAACACTCTACCACTGCACCACGGCCGCCCTTATAGGGATGAAATATAGTCTAGGTTACTGATGGAGGGGGATAATATAGCACTCCTAATAAATTTGTCCGCAGTAGTTTCTAAGTTTCCGTTCCCAAACCTGTTTCTGTGGGAATATGGGGATCAAACCTTGACAGGAACCATTTATAAGACTATGTCACTGAGGGAATGTAACATCCAAGAGTTGAAAGAATTTTTGAAATCGGTTAAGTAACTTTAAGGTTTCGGTTCTCGTTCCCGTGGGATTATAGGGATGAAATATAATCTAAATTACAGATGGAGGGGGTTAATGTAGCACCGCTTATGCGTTTTAGAAACCTGTCTAGTAGTTTCTAAGTTTCCGTTCCCAAACCCGTTCCTGTGGGAATATCCACGCAATTTTTTAAATTTTTTATGTCATAAGAACCTTCTCCTGACAATAACAAACACAACAAAAAAGAATTGGCCAAATTGGACCAGGCGTTGTTGAGTTATGCGCTTACCAACACATTTTGCGATTCATTTTTATATATAAGAAGAAGAAGATTAACAAACAAATTAAAAGTTGGAATATTTCAAATATTGTAATTCAGGTTTATCAGCTTATGTATCGTGGTTGGTAAGCTCAGCGACTTCTATGGCTCCGGCCGTTTATAGCTGCTTTCGTCTAGTTACCCTTAGTTTTGTATTCACTATGGTAGAAATGTAATTAGTATGTTTCAGGCTTGATTTGATTAATGCCTTCAGCGGCACAATCCCTTGTGGCCATTCACCCTATAGGAAGCCGAAAGTAAGTGGAAGCGAGTAGGTGTCCGAAGACCCGGGTAGGCAGAAACACAGGCGTCCGAAGACTCTGGTAGGCAGATACACAGGCGTCCGAAAAACCTGGTAGGCAGAAACACAGGCGTCCGAAGACTCTGGTAGGCAGAAACACAGGCGTCCGAAGACCCTGGTAGGCAGAAACACAGGCGTCCGAAGACCCTGGTAGGCAGAAACACAGGCGTCCAAGACCCTGGTAGGCAGAAACACAGGCGTCCAAGACCCTGGTAGGCAGACACACAGGCGTCCGAAGACCCTGGCAGGCAGAAACACAGGCGTCCGAAGACCCTGGTAGGCAGAAACACAGTCGTCCGAAGAATCTGGCAGGCAGACACACAGGCGTCCAAAGACTCTGGTAGGCAGAAACACAGGCGTCCGAAGACCCTGGTAGGCAGAAACACAGGCGTCCGAAGACCCTGGTAGGCAGAAACACAGGCGTCCAAAGACCCTGGTAGGCAGAAACACAAGCGTTCGAAGACGCTGGTAGGCAGAAACACAGGCGTCCGAAGACCCTGGTAGGCAGAAACACAGGCGTCCGAAGACCCTGGTAAGCAGAAACACAGGCGTTTGAAGACCCTCGTAGGCAGAAACACATCAGGCGTCCGAAAACTCTGGTAGGCAGGTCACAGGCAATAGCTCTGGGGGATCACAGGTATTAGTCTCTGCCCCTAAGCAATTTAATAGTTATACCAAACTTACTCCAAACACCTTGACTACTCACCGCTCCTAGTACTTTTGCTGGCTTCTCTACTAGTAGTTACATTGCTACTATTTATTTTTTACCATTATTTAGTGTGTGTCCCGGCTAAACAGATATTCAAAGGTTAGCGTCTGAGATGGATGGGTGCGTTTCCTCTTTTTATGCCCTAGATGGCGGGCTATAAATGTGAAGCATGTGACGAAGCCCGAAATGCTTCGTTACAAAACAGATTCGAGAAAATGCGGGATATTTACAGAGAAGAGAAGAGAAGAGTCATCACTTTCTCCAGATAGAAACCTTCCTTTGTTAAGGCTTTGCAGATGTTCTGTTTGCTACTATGATAAGGAGACTAGGCTACTAGTTCCATCCATGCCTGCGCTGAGTAACTGTCAATTGATTCCAGAAAATGTAGGACAATTACAGAGGAAGTACTCCCCTTTGTCGTCATCTTCTCCATAGGATTCGCAGGGTGTCGTATCACTTAAGCCTATAGATATTAAGATGCTTGGTGAAGGACAGGTGCAACGTGGCAACACCAACAAGCTTCCTAAAGTTTCTTCTGGATTTTTTATTAGCGTTAGGAGGCATACGCTTAATCTGCCTGAATCTAATGAAAGCATTCCATTCACAGTTGTGTTTTTGACAGATCCAGTCATTGATAAAAACTCACACTGAAGACCCTGGCACTCCAGGCGCTGGTTTAGGTCCTGAGAAAGCTTTTGGAGATCCTTGTCGAGCAAGTCAATCGGTGATCACGTTCTTTGTTATGGTATGTCAGCCTTATACCCAATCATCTCTCAAGGTTTAGTCCTCCGACAGCATAAAGAGAAATCTTGTATGCCGGACGCATCCCTTTTGGAGTGTCAATAGGTTGAGTAGATCTTTGAGTGCAGCCTGGCTGTCACAGTCATCACTCTACACAATAGCAGGAGCACCAGTTCAATCCGATTACAAGCATTTTCCGGTCCAGAAAAAAAGCTTCATGTCTTGCCGAAACGTGTTTTAGGGCACAGTCACGTACTAAGAGGCGAAGCAGTAAAATTAGACCTAAATTGATAACTTTGCTTCAGAGCGATGTAGCTTAGTTTTTAATTTTGTTCTAATTTTGAGGCTTTGATGGAGAGGCCGTTTCTAGCATTCAGTGAAGCCTGTGCTCTTGACCAAACAGCTTTTAGGCTTGATCCAGCAGTGAGCACTGTGAATTCGCATCGTCAATCCATATGCTTGGGGGTGTACGTTAAATCTATCGAGCTTTCCAAGCAGAAAGTCAGCTAGAACACTTTGAAGATGAGATCATAAAACGCCACCTTGCGGGCAGCCGTTAAATTTGCTTCTGTTGTAGCATATTATCCACCATCTACTAAAGCTATTAGCAAGTGAGAAGTCTTGCTTACCAACTTTTGGTAGGAAAGTGACTTGAACTCTTTGTTATAGAGTTGAGATGTACGCTAAGGCTACACTCCCTTTGAAAATATCTTTCAGATTAAGCACGGGTCACACATGGCTGCTTGCCAGCCGCTTCTTGCCAGCGGCTGGCAGTAGCAGAAGCAGCCAGCGGCTGGCAGCTCAGAAAACCATTCAAAAATTTGTTTTTGAATATTATTTCCAATTTTTAACCCTATTTATTATATTTAACACACATTTCGAATGAATAATTACTAAATAGAATGTGTATCAGTATTTTTTTTATTTTGCCAGCCGCTGCTAGCAGCCAAAAGTTGAACATGTTCAACTTTGCCAGCCGCTGCTAATTACTCGCCGGCTGGCAGCGAGTGTGGTGAGTTTCATGGTCACACGAAGCTGATCAGCGGCTGGCAGTAGCGGCTACTCGATTCGCCGCTGGCAAGCAGCTCTGTGTGACCCGTGCTTGACCGGGCTGCCAGCCGCTGGCTGCTTCTGCTACTGCCAGCCGCTGGCAAGAAGCGGCTGGCAAGCAGCCATGTGTGACCCGTGCTTTAGGTAGCAACAGGTTTTGACATTACTTCGGCATAGCTGAGTAGATGATACCAGCAGGTGGCTTCAAACTGTCAAAGACGCCACAGGATACTAGATAACCTCATCAGTAACTAAGTAACTAACGATGACATATACCAGTTACGTAGCGTAGAGTTTGTGGCACTAACATGCTAGTAGACAAAACTCATGGTCCATGTTCACGGTGTGAACAGGTGAATGGAGCTACTGTAGCTGAGAGTGTGTAACTCAATCCAAGATCATAAGCTCGCTTTCAATCTCATCCGCTCAACATTTCGCGCATTTAATTACATTTTTGAAAAGTGGTTTGTATCTGGTCTGTCATTTACTTAGCTTCAGCCAAGAAATGCCCCAGTCTTATTCGACTTTAAGTCTGAATACCAAGAAAATAACAAAACTGTAAAATCTTTTTCCCCATTTAGAACGACGTTTTATTTATTTAAACAGCAAACAAAACCCAATTCCATATGAAATTGGAATTGGCTTTTACTTTGATTACCTTTTTAAAGCTTTTTTGGTAACTGAAAAAAAAAG
Organism: Melanostoma mellinum; assembly: GCA_914767635.1. Taxonomy (NCBI): domain Eukaryota; kingdom Metazoa; phylum Arthropoda; class Insecta; order Diptera; family Syrphidae; genus Melanostoma; species Melanostoma mellinum. Next base: position 175,606,291 of record OU612060.1, read on the forward strand.
AATCAAAATGGCAAATTTAAATGGGTCTTGATTTGTCAACCAATTAAGAAACAAAGGAAACAATTTGAGAAGGATTCAGAAGAAAACCCAATGACGATATTTTCAATTCATTTCCTTTTTATGAATTGAAAAAGTTTTTTGTGAATAAAAATCAAAAGGAGTTTAAAGGAAACATACTGGCCAGTGGACAAATGTCAATTCTTTTGGCAGAAGTGATACAAATTTACGCTGGCATTTTCTTTTTTTAAATTTTAATTCAAAGTTCAGTTTATTTGTACCAGCAAAGCCCGTGACGTGATGGTAAGCATGTCTGCTGTTAACCCAGAGGTTTAGAATCCCAACAGAGGGAGAAAAGTTTTTCCACGGATATCGCCTTAAGCGAGCAATTGGCAAGTTCTCCATTACTAAATTCATTTGCCAAAAAAAGAAATTGCTCGATTAGCCGTTCGGAACTGGAAGAAAATTATAGGTCCCCTCCATTCCCTCACAAGGTATGGTTGTGAGAAATGCACTACGACCCAGGGCTCCTCGCTCTATTGCGCCACCCTTTTGATTTATCTCATTTTATTCCATTCAGCATTGCAAATATATGAATATCCGTTAAATTATCTGTTCTTAAAATAGAACGTCTTATTTCTTTCAGCGCAGGACATATATGCATACAAAATTCTTCTTACCCTCTCTCCCATATTTCAAAGCTAGCATTTAAATTGCCTATGAGGTTTGGGAGCGAAAAGTCGTACTCAAATTGAAGTTTTTAAAATGAATTGCCGTTAAAAAATAAATGCTTTTCAATTATATACAAAAAACCTCAGGCTCTGCGCGAAAGAGAAGGTTTTTGTTGAAATTCGGTGGCAAAGTGTTTCTTTTCGGTAACTTCTTAACGTTTTTTAGGTAAACACCTAAAAATTCTAAAATACAGTAGAACTCCTCAACAATCTCAATTTTCTAATGCATAAGACGTCAACTCATGAAACACCTTGTAGAACTGAAGCTTCTTAATGACCAACAGTACCGCTTTCGTATCAAAAGGTTCACTGGTGATTCGATGGCATATTTCAAGGCATTTGGTGGAGTTTGGCTACAAGCTCATTTATCGAAAATGCGCGCTTTTACTGTGGAGGACATCTTCTTCGTTGGAATAAAAATTACGTTCAATACAAGTTGTATTGGATGGTTTCAAGTCTGATTCTCACTTTATAAATGCTGGTGTGCCCCAGGGTTCCGTGTTGTTTCCGACTATCTTCCTCATTTTCATTGAACGATCTCTTGTCTGAAACTTCTAATCCTCTTAACTATTTTTCTAACGACTCGGCTCTCAGCTTCTCATATTAGTTTCCAGATTCACGTCCCTCCCGTGACATCTTTTGACAGTTTCAGGTCACCTGGCACTGACGGTGTTTATCCAGTCATGTTGCAGGAAAGCATAAACCTTTTGCTACCTATTTTGAAAAAAATGTTCACTGGTAGTTTTGCTCTAGTGTATATACCAACTCCATGGCAAAGTGTTAGAGTCTCTTTCAAACCAAAACTTGGTAAGCAAGACTACTCACTCGCCAAGAGCTTTAGACCCATCAATCTTACCTCCTTCCTGCTTGAACCGCTGGAAAGAATGGTTGAAATTTAAATTCGTAAAACCTCACTCCAAATACACCCTCTATCTCAGATGCAAAAAGCTTACCAAAGATGAGAATTTTGTGAGACCGCACTTCAAAATCTTGTTAGCAGGATTGAATGCGCGCTTGACAGGAAAGAATTTGCGGTGGGCATTTTCATCGACATTCAAGGTGCTTTTGACAATGCTAGCTTCGATGGTATGTGCAATGCAGCCAGAGAACACGGTGTGGACGAGTCATTAGTGTTGTGGATTAAAGCAATGCTAATGAAAAGAACCGTAATTGCTGAGGCGGAGTGTGGACAATATGTTACAACAGGAGTGAATAAGGGCTGTCCACGTTTTATCTCCTCTTCTGTGGTGCATGTTGATCGACTCTCTATTTGTAGTGCTCAATGGATCTAACGTTCAAGCATATGCAGACGACGTCACCGTGCTTTCGGTTGATTCCAGCCTCCAAGTTGTCTGTTCCAGAGAACAGGCTGCGCTTTATATGATTGACACCTGGTGTGTTAGAAACGGTCTCTCCGTCAATCCTCCTGAAACTGAGGTTGTCCTCTTCACGAGACGTAGAAAATTGACTGCTCTGACCCAACTTACGCTTAAAGGCGTCAACATCCCCTTTTCAAATGAAGTCAAACATCTGGGAGCAATCTCAGACAACAAGCTTCTTTGTGCTGTGCTTAAGGCCCTTCTCAGCCTTCTAATTACTTCGAAAGTGATCCAGGAATGCAAGAGCTCTCTGAATGCGGTCGGAATATAAATTCTTTGAGTCTAATTTGGGTTCCAGACCATCACGGCATAACTGGAAATGAGATCGCCGATGAACTTGCTAGGCAGGGATCTCAGACAGCTTTCTCTGGACCTGAACCGTCGATAGGTCTGCCAGCGTCCTCAGTGAGGGATTCAATCAACGATTGGGTCTGTGAAGAGCACAACCGTAGATGGCATGTTCTATTCATCTATTGGATGCCGACAGACCAAACGTATGCTCCCCAACGTTAATAAGAAGACTTCAACATTTTCGCTATCACGTAGCAGAAAAGGCTGTAGAAATCTTATTGGCGTTATCAGCGGGCACTTCTCTTTTGCCAAGCATTTAAACGTGTTAAGCTTAAGTGATACCACACTCTCTGAATCTTGTGGAGAAGATGGGGACACCGCAGAGCACTTCCTCTGTGAATGTCCTGCTTTTTCTCGCATGAGGTTACAGATACTCGGCGCAGATATGGTGAGAGCTGGTAACTTAGGCTCCTTATCATGGCAGCGTCTTTTGGCTTTTCTCCGAACATCTGGAAAGCTATAAAAAATAGAAGGTTGCTATGTGGTAGTACTTTGGACCGGTATTTAGGTCTGAGTGCTCCAGCTGGTATTTTGAAAACCTCTAACAAAAAAAAAAGGGTTAGTTTTTTATCTTAGTAAGTTTTTTATTAAATAAAATCGGAAAAAGTAGACTTCGTCCTATAATACGATTCTTTACTTGTCTTGACTCAACCTATCCGTCCTGAGGTTTCGTCACACCATATACAAAACATCCGTCTTGCCAGGAATGCTCATCAGTTTTGCCCCAACTTCAGTCGTACAGTCAAGTATAGAGATTCATTTTTTAGTCGTACCACCTGATGGGATGCTCTACCTGACTCTGTTTTTTTCCTTACATAACTATTCACAAAGCAACGTGCTTCGGTTGTCTCCATTTAAATCCTCTACTATTTTCCTAAATACTCGCACTAAATACACTCTGTTCAATTTTACAAAAAAATAGATGCTATAGTTTTACGAACAAATAGATTGAGATTACACTTTTTGTTGAGATACAAGTTTTTTGATTGAGCCTGGCTTGGTACTTTTGAGACACGTGCCTTCTTCTACTGTAATGCTTAAAGAGTCCTACAAGCCGAATCGAGGCACGAGTTCAATTCAGTAAGAATTTTCTTTAAATATTAATCTAGAAAAAACTATGTGTAAATGTGTAATAAATCTTATTATATAAATAAAAAATGTCTTTTACAGGAACACCCCTGGGTAACAGCCAACGGCAAACACATCCTACCAACCGAAGACGAAAATTGCCGACTTGTTCAAGTCAGCGAAGAAGACATCAACAGTGTTGTCAAAAGCATCCCAAAGCTCGACACACTAATTCTAATCAAAACAATGCTAAAAAATCACTCATTCTTGAATCCCTTCAATCGGGGAATTTCGGGTCGTGCCCCCCAACGTGGTGGATCTCGTTTGGAAAAATTTACCCGTGCAGGACGATCGAATTCCGCCCCTGGAGCATATCATATTGATAGACAACTTTCTGGTGATAGTATACTACCAGCATTGTCGGAACACGGTGTCAGTTCAAACTGTGACATCTCTGAAGATTGCTAAGTCCCCTAGACTCTTAGCTCAGTAATGATTGCCAAAAAAAAGAGAAGACAAAGTTAAAATACTCACAAAACACTTTTATTAAAAATATATTTGCATTTAAAATAATTGACATTATTTAGAAATAACAGAAGGACATTATTTTTATGAATATACTTATTTCTTAGTCATGGGTTAGAAACTTAATTTAAAAACTTTAACTATAGACTCTCTCTCTCTTATCTAATATCTTAAATTCTCAATCTCTCTCTCTCTCTCTCTCTCTCTCTCTAGTTTTGATTATAAAATTGTTAAAAGTAATACTTGTTTCAAATGCACACTAAGCAAAGCACTAAATTCGAATATAATATAAAATAAAACATTAAGGTAGAATATAGTAAAATACTATTAAAATTAGCACATAAAAATACACAAAGACAAGTTACACACAAAGAAATATATAAATATATATGCAAAACGCTATCTTGCAATCATTAATAGTAATACCCTTATATTGTTTTCTGTGATATTGATATTATTATTGTTGTTTTTTTAAAAAAAATTAAAAATATATATTATATACACATATATTCCTACAAATTTACTTTGTGTATATTTAACGTATGTAGTGGTTACAACAATGTGGCTAGTTTTATTCTTAAATGTTTTTCTATTCAACTTTTATATGTAGATGGTGACAAAATAGAAAAATCAACAGTAAAAAAAATATAAAAATAAGAAGTTTATTTAAGAAAATGCATAGAAATATGTTTTTATGTATAAAAAATAGGACTTTGGTTGTGCTTGGTTAAGTTGCCACTTTCAATATTTTGTTTTTTAGCTGCTTGTAGAGTTAAAAACAATACATGTCCCTAAAACAAACCCCTGAATGTAAATCATTTTATATAAACAAAGCAGATTTTTTTAAATTTTTCCTTTGAGACACAATAATTGGCTTACTTGACTGGGCAAATTTAAATCATTTAGCTTTTATCCTGGCACTGTACGTGTTTTCTTTGTCCTTCTCTCTACCGACTATAAAGTGTTCCTTTTTCATCTCTTTATTGCTACTTTACTTCGAAATCTGTTTTTTTCTTTGTTACTATTCACCGTATTGTTTCTACTTTCTTTGTTACTCGTTACGAGCATTATGATCTCGGAAAGATCACAGTTCTCCCACTTAACTGCTTCACACTACTGATCCACTAATGGGGTACTTCTCGTTAACCTCGGAATGCATCGTGAAATCTCCCTGTTTTAAATTGATTTATGTCTCAGGCCAACCAAATGCAAATTTCGTTTCATTTATTTGTACAAGAAGCCTGTTATGCTGTAATACAAAACTGCAAGTACTTGTAATGCAAGTGAACTATGACGAGTGAAAAAAATTTCTGTAACACGAAGATGCAAGTTTGCTTGCCCTTCTATCGGATACTGAAGGATAATTTTATCCCATTAATGTTTGAATATGATTTTGGGCATGTGGTCGCCGCAGCTGGCTCGAATAAAGATAAGTCTAGAGGTCCGATTTTAAAAAACTTTTACGAGCACGTTTCTGGTTTGTTGACGTAGACGAGCTACATATCCCCAAAGAAAATATTCCAATGATGTCAAATCTCCTGATCTTGGTGGCCAATTAAGAGGTCCATTCCGCGAAATTATGCGCTCATCGAATGTTTCCTTCAATAAATCGATTGTGACGTGCGTTGTGTGGCATGTAGCGCCGGCGCCGTCTTATTGGAACCACATCGTATGCCATCAAATTGGGGAACAAAATAGTCGCTCGCGATGGCTCTATACCAGTCTCCATTAGCGGTAACTGGATCGCCAGCATCATTTCGGAAGAAGTATGGATGGCCCAATGACTTCTCCAGCCCATAGAGCAGACCAAACAGTCAGTTTTTGTGGATGTAATGGCGTCTCAAGGTACTCATGTGGATTCTCTTCATTCCAAATGAGGCAATTTTGGTTGTTAACGTAACCATTCAACCAAAAACGAGCCTCATCAGTGATCTCGTGGGATTAATTCTGGCACAAGCCTGGCTCAAAATCTTCCATAAAGTTGATGGACAAAGCTTCAATTGATGTGCACGGTGGCGAATCGATTCATTCGGGTCCTCTTCAACACTTCGCTCTACAGCGGCAATTTTTTCTTCGGTGTGCATTGTTGGACGTTTCTGCGGATGCGTATTGTCACATAAAGCAACCGTAGTGCGAAAAAGATCCATGGTTAACCGAATTAATAAATTGATCTGATGGACGATTATGTCGACCATGAAATGGACGGAGCTTAGGGTGAACTTCGCGAACTGAATCATTGTTTTTGGGAAAAATTTGCACGGTTTACCAGCGTTGTTCTTTTGTCAACCTGATTATAGTGAAATGGCAAAACAAATTGAACAAAGGTGACACTAGAGTTGTCCGATTTGATCACAAGATGTCAGTTTTATCCCTTTTCAAAAAACCAATTTCTAAAAAAAACACGCGATACAAGTGTGATGAGCGTTCTTCTACAAGTGGCTCTTGACTTGTACACTTGCGATTTTGTATTACTGGCACCTGGACTACTTTGGTTTGTCTGTTTTTTTTTTATTTTTTCGCGATCGTGTGGGTTTCTCTGAATCTTTCCTTTGAACTGACAATAAGCACGAATTGAGCCAATCGTGGTTTATTTTTTCCAAGATGGTATTTTTGACGTGAAGGCTTTAAAGAGTCCTGGTCTTCTAATACGATCAAGCATCAAGCTTTGTTACTAATGGTATCATAAGAAGCATCTTGATCTCAGTTGACATCAAATAACTCTCACAGTTTTTGTATATTGTCTAACATTGAAAAACGTAAGTGAGTTCTGGACGCACAATCGCTTTGTAGAGTCTTGCCTTCAGCTCATTCGGCATTTTTCTATCACAGAAGATGGCCAAGTTTTCTCGACACTTCGTCCTTACCCTTACCCTTACTCGATAATTTAGGTATCACAAGTTTATTGACTATTGGTCATTGATCCCAGATTTTCACACTAGGGTTGCACATTTGAACTAAAGCAAATGCCGGAAAAAGGCACGTCTGGATCAGAAAATCGGTAAGACAAGTGCTTCTCTTTAAGCACCTTCTTCAACTCTTACTCAGACTTTAAGTGTTTCTTGCAGGGATGCAGGATGCTCACTTATGATGGCTTCATCATCAGCAGCAGGTAGTCATTGACTGTACAAAAGATCTGAAGACTTAAGACGATTTTTTGGTGTTCACCTACTGTGACTTGGAATGCTTTGAAGACATCAACTGAATACCTAACCTTTCCCACTGCTTCTTCATATATATACACATAATCATCCGCACATATGCCTCTGGAAATCCTCGTTGGCAGAATGTTACCCATAGATTCGATCTCGTAGTTGTCGATAGAAATCTTTTTCGAAGTCAATCAGCACAACATGCAAATCCTATAAGGGATCACGGTGTGATCGATACTTGTACTATGGATTGCATCGTTGGACTTGCCCAAGATAAACTCGCATTGGTTATCAGATATCTTCCTTATTTTTGCAGACGGCTACCGAATACCCACTCGCTCAATAATCTTCAAGGAGTGCGACATCCATTTGGTCGAGTGGTAGTAGCCGTGATCTCGTCTATCTCCCTACCTTTTGTTCATTGATTGATGGTTTACTTTCCCTCCAACGGCCTTTCACCTCCTATAAGCTGGGAGAGGAGAATCGTGAGCCAGGTGTCCTCCATCTTTTTCCAAAAATAATAAGGTATCTCGTCTGGCAGCAGTTTTGCTTTTTTTGGAGATCTTAATTTTTGTTAATGTCGGGAAACTGTTCGTTCAAATAGCCATCACAATACTGTCGGACTGCCGCAACCTGTGCGGAACTTCCACAAGAAGCATCGTTTTTGAACTGTGCCAAACGAATCCCTTGAGCATGTTTAGTTCTTTGAGACGCTATTTTGAAGATTGCTCCCTCAAGTTTTTTTTTTACTTTACTCCTCGTATATTTTTTTTTATTTTTTTTTTTAATTTTTATTGACCAAATATTCGTTCTAACAATTATTTACATTTATGAAATATCTTATAGCCTAAATGGTTTGGCGTTATGCCGTCTACCAGATTGACGTTCATTCATTTAGCTTCAAGTTAAATTTAAACAAAATACGAGTAAATTTTTTTTTTTAAATTGCCTTCAATTACACGGGTTCTGTAGCGCAATGAGCTTACGACGAAATTGTAAAGCAGATCCCATCCACGGTCACCATTCAAGATATTCAACGCCACTTCCATCTCCAGAGTATTTGCTCCAAAGTATATCCTTCTTAGCTCACACAAAATTGGGCATTTCGCAATGATGGAACACATATTCTCTTTCTTTAAGATTGCAAAGGCTGCATTCAATAGGCAGGTCAGTTCGATGTGGTGTGAAATTCAGGTTAGTGAGCTCTCCTCGTATTTTAAATAGCACATTTATTTTATCAATGGAAATTGCATTCACAAAATAAGTTTTTTCCTGCAGATAATACTTGAGTTTGCTGTAGTACATGCGATATTGTGATAACTGAGCTTCGGTAACAAATGAGTCGTAGAGTAGACTACCTGTTTTTTCGATAATTTTACAAAACGTATTTTTACGAACTGTTACTTGCTCGAAGTTTTCGAAATTTGTAACCAACCCACAATTTCTTGCAATGGATTCCCATTCCTTAACGCAATTACTTTTCCTTGTAAGTATGTAGGAGAGTACGATTTTCGGTAGTCTTCTCTCATCCATTCCCATAACTTTATTTACGTAGTCGAAATGCAATTTGAGCGTCTCCAAAAAGATTGGTGGCTTTCCTGTCTCCAAGTGAATCATATAATTTGGTGTGCTGTTTGGAAGTTTGAAGACTCTTTTGATGCAATATCTATTAAAGATCTCAACAGTAGAAAATGAGCGATATCCCCATACTTGAGCTCCATACATCATGATAGATGTTGCAGTTGCACGGATGATTTTTTGTTTCGAAGAGTGGTTTAAATATTTATTACCAATACATTTATTCCATATTGAGCCAATTGCACGTTTTGCTTCAGATAATTTGGTTTCAAAATGCTTTTTCATATTAAGGTTTGCTGTAATCAATATACCCAGGTACTTATATTCTCTTACAACGTCTATTGGTTCTCCTTCATAATTCCATTGTTCGTTTCTTGAGTGTCTCCCGCCACCATTTCTGAATATCATCATTTTCGTTTTTGTTAGATTAACAAACAAGTTCCATTTTCGACAGTACAGTGCCAGTCTGTTTAACTTAAGCTGCATGTTGTTGACGGTCTCAGAAAGGATGGCAATGTCATCGGCAAACATTAATGCAAAATTCATTACTCTGAGTCTGTTTTTCGAAGCTTACCGATTGTGCTTCCAAAGATGTCCTCCTTCCCTAGTTTTGCCCAAAACATAAGAACAATTTTTTCTTGTCATCATCCATTTGAGCCCAAAATCGTTGATATATTTATTTAACGCCTCTGAGTTTTTTTTTTTAACCAGATAGGGTAGAAGGTAGAGCACCTTTACTTGTCAACGTCAAACTGAAAGATCTTTGTGCCTCTGTGTTACGTCACCTTTCTTCACTCGGACAGAATTGGAGATGGCAATTGCCGGCTTTGACTGATTGTCAAATATTGAAGATTGTCTGTCGTAGGTCTTGAAGAGTCTTTGCTTTTTCCGGTCACAGTTTTACATTCATTTCGTACCAAAGATTTTCGATGGGTGAAAGATAAAGATCAGAGCTGCTGAACGGTTATTCCATAATTGGAATGACTTTCAGTGTAACATGGTTTTAGTTTGCTTTGCACTACGGGAAGATGCACAGCCTTGCTGAAATACGTAATCTTCTTCAGTTGACGGCGGTTGACGTATTGGTAGAAGCAGTTGCTTTTCCGATATATCAGCGAATCCACAATGCCATCAGCAAAACATAGGCTGCAACATAGCCATATCATTAATCAGCCTTATTATGAGTTTCACGCACGTGAACAGCTTTTCGCTAGGAACATTTTTGTTCGCCCTCATTTTAAAAGCTATTATGAGTTTCCCCTGAACAAGATTGCAGTTCGAATCAGAAAGCTCACTTCGGAAAAAAGACCAAGTTCAGTTGCATCAAATCCCATCATTGCCCTCAATGTTTTCACATTTCACAGGGAAAAATATCTCATAATAAGGGAATTTTTTCGAACATGGAAAATTTTTCCCCCGAAACTCATAATCAACTTCACAGTTCGTTTGAAGCAGTCTTTACGAAATGCCCCTTTGGAGATGCGAAAAAGCACAAACCTCAAATCGAGATCTATTGCTCCAAATTACTTCAGACTACTGATATAAACAGTCCAATTTTTGTGCTTTTTGGCCCATTCAAGTCGCCTTTCAATTTATTTTCAACCAAAACATATCCATCCACTCAGAGTTTTCTGTAACAAAATTAGTAAAAGAAAAGTAGTTATTCCTAGAGAAGAATAAAATTAATTAATAATGAAAAAAATTCAAAAGAATACATAAAATAAAGCTTTAAATTTTACATCTTTAACATTACAATTAGAAAACTTATTTAAAATAACAACAAAACTATTACAGTAAAAAAATGTTCCCTTAGAGTTTATCTAGTAATATTACGTACTAAAAATATTTATAACAAAATACAAAACTCATCCTCTTACTTAAGCTTTGTTAATGAGGAAAATAGAAAAGTAGAATTTTATTAAAACAAAAACTAAAATTGCCATTTAACTTATTAAAGAGCTTTTTAAAAATGAGAATTATTTTGGGACCATTTACCAATAATGTAATCCATGAGGCTTAACGTATATTAGTGTTGAATGTTTTGTTTTTTCGTTGTTTTTAAATAATATTATTGTCTCTTTCATGGAAAACACAAAAAAAAAAAAACAATTTAATCAAATTTAAAACTATTGGCTGTAAATTAAAAAAATAAAATTATATTGTTAAAAATGCATAAAACACAAAAGTAAATATATTGTGAAACAAGTACATAAATCAAACAAATAAATAATTGAAAATAAACGGTTTGTAAGACAAAACAAAAAAACGTTACAACGAATTCTTCATAGCATAACATTCTATCTTCTTGTCACGCATTTTTGAAAAACACACACTTCTTTTGCTAGGCTTTTAGGATAAGTAGTAGCTATACATTTATCAGGCAGTTGAGCAGTTTAACTTGAGAAGACTTGTAGTTTTCAACTGTTTTTAATTCTAAAAAGCAATTTTCGAATATACCAGCTTAAAACATATGGAATGGAGCAAAAGCTAGGAGCGAAAGTTTTCTTTTTAAATAAAGCAATCAACTTAGATTGAAGATAAGTCTTTGAGTAGGGAATGCTGTGCTAGGTTCCCACATTGGTATGACTTTCGATTTCAAGAAATATTAACCTCTATCACAATTACCAACGTTACAATTTTGGACTTCGAAGACTAAAAACATCTTCGTAATGACTGTTTTGCAACAGACTCGTACAGGGTTGGGCTAGGTTTACTTGACAGCCATATAGCTTAGGTTAGGTTTAAATGGTTAGAAGTTCAGAAGTCTTCCGTTTCTGGCGAGTTCATCTGCTTTGTAGTTTCCTGATATATACCCAGCACAGGTGAATGTAAAATTGCTCTGACTTCACCCTGAGCGATCGGCCGTTAAGGGCTAGAATAGAGTTGAAGGAATTTGACGCCAGGGCTTTGATGGCATCCTGACTGTTTGAGAAGATGCATATATCCTTTTCGGATATCATTCTTTCTCTGAGCCAAGATAGATAATTGCCATCACGTCCACTTGGAACAAGCTACAACGATCTGTAAGACGAAGCGAGATGTTTAACTTCATTTTGTTTTTGAACCGTCCGATTAAAAATGGACTCATTTGTTTTCCAAGAATGATTGGTCCTCCCAATCTCTTCTGGATGGGATGGTCACTCGAAATTTTGTGCCAATTTCGAGTTTCGGTGTGGTGTAGTCTGTTTTAAGCTTGGGGATCCCGAATTTCTTCAGAATGTCAGCATGACCAGTATTGTTGCTGGTCCATTGTGAGACTTCTTGTAATCGAATAGCCGAACTCGGAGCTGTTTGTTTACTGTAGATTTCAAGTGGAACAAGGTAAAACAGGATGTCAAGTGCCGCTGAAGTAGTGCTGAAAGTTGGACTTTGCTGCGACTGTGCACTATACTGAAACACCATGTGAGTGAGAATAGGTCTGATGACTGAGATGTAAAGCAAATGTGTGATGCGGAGTTGAGGATCCCATTTATTTCCTATGGCTTTTTTACATGAAAAGAGTGCTACTGAAACTTTTTTCGCTCTTTCTTGTATATTTGGCTTCCAACTCAGCTTTCTATCCAAAACTAGAAAAAATTAGATAGTGTTAGTTGCATGCCGTTAAAGAAAGGTTGTGCGAAATTTTGTATTTTCTCGAGAAGAGTACCAGTTCAGTCTTGTGGGAAGAGGAGAAATGACTCCACCTTGCAGAGTGCCTCCACTTACACCTGTTTTGGTAGAAGCCTCTACCAGTATTAAGTTTATGATTCGACTACAACTCTAGAAGGGGGATCCACTTCTAGAGTTGTAAGTGCTCGGGAGATCGCAGATGTTTCAACGTTGTTAAAGGCGCCTTTTTGATGTCTAGGAAAGCAACTATATTGAAACCTTATGTTACAGCGAAAATTATATTGTACGAACTAGCATGAGTAGAGCCGTTTTAACTGATTTAGCCTTGCAATATCCGTGTTGGGCTTGAGAAAGAAGGGACTTGTCAAGCGTATTTCGTAAGTAGATATCAATCAATTTCTCTAGTGTTTTAATCACAAACGAAGATGGACAGATGAAGATATTTAGGGTTAGTTTGGGAATTTTTTCCAGCTTTTCACTTCACTTCCCTCAAAGTAGCGGGAATGTAATAAACACATGCCATTTGACAGCCTTATTCGTTGGTTACATGAAACATGAGGTTGATTCCCGTTCTGTGAAGTCGTAAAGTGATAAAAAAATATTTAATCTCTGCCTTCACAGAGTTTTTTTATTTTACCTTTTACTTTACCGGAATAGAATATTTTCAAATTCAAAATTCACAGCCAAATTAGTTTTTGACCAATAGTTTTTGATGTGAAGAAATTTTGACGTTTGTGTTCATTTTTTCACAAAACGAGAAACGAGTTCGCCGTGAAGCTGTGATACTTTTCAGCTTCTCAGTTACAGATTCGACCTCCTGGGGCCTGTAACACAAAAATACAAGTGAATTATGACAACTGTAAGAAATTTCTGTAACTCAAAAATTGCTTGATCTTCTACCAGTCTAATGGACATAATCCTACAAGCTGATCTTGACTTGTAGACTTGTAGCTTTGTGTTACAGACCCCTGAACTAACCACAGCAAAAAAATGGTGCTACTTTAGGACGAGTTGAGGGTGAACGGAGGGCTCAAAAAACACTCTATTTGCCAATCAAAGCAAGTTTAGGTTTTTCAAAAAAAGCTTTGTGGCGACAACTATGAAAAAACTTTCACTATAAAGGCGTCTATGATGGTTCCTTTTTTGCAATTCCTAGTCTGAATAAATTTTTACGGTGGGCCGTGTGATTGGAGCAAAATCATTTGTAACATTTGTATAAGTGGTAGGCATGCTCAAATTCCAACAATGTCATAAACGTTTACAAGAATAGCAATTCAGTGTGGTGCTTTTAGGACCATTTACACGAGCACGATAAACGAATTTATTTGATGAAAAGTGGATTGTATGTGGAACGGGAATAAAATTTGAATTAATTTCTTCTCACAATTTTACTTACTTAGGTGGGCATTACACTTCGGGGTGAACCTGGGCCTCAACCAACATCTTGAGGTCTTCTTCCACTTGATTGCGCCCCACAGTGCGTCGAATGTATGAGTGTTCAGGAAAAAAATAAAAAAACAAGTTCTTCTTCAGCTCTTTTTGCCAACACTCGTAAGATTACACTTATTTGTTGGATCAAGGTTTGGTCGTTTTTTCGTGATTGCGGAACTATTCTAAGGCTTAAAAAAAATGTACGAGCAGTGTTGCCATCGTTTGATGAACCGAAACCTTGCTTTCGTTGAACACATTCTGTAAAAAATGCTATTTAACAAACACTTGTTGCAAGAGAAAGTGCAAGTTGACGCAGAAAAAACTTACTTTTATTTGAAGATATGAAAATTTTCTTAATTTAGAAAAAAACACTTTTTTCCCATATGCCCCCACACAAAATATATGACTTATCAAAGTCAACACTTACATCTTACAGCGTATTAAGAAGCTTTGCTTTGAACTCCCATAACATTTTAAAATTTGCATGTAAAAAAAAATATTCAGTTAGAATAACTGTATTTTCTCTCTAGAATGTGAACATAGCGAAAAAACATCGTATGTTCTTTTCTTTTCTTCGGTAAGCCCTCTTTTAGCCGGTACCTATGATATCTTGCTTATTAGATTCGATATTTAGTTGATTTTCTGAGGATCTCTGAAAACACAAAGTTGAGCTTTCTCATAAATAATAATTTGTCGATTCTTTCATTCATACCTATTACCTTGAATTAGGCATACTTTTTACACATTTTCCGCAAATTTTTTTTTCCATTTTTTTCCAATAGTCGCCGCACTGTGGCGCCCCCTAAAACGAGGTTTTCCCTTCCGCGATTTCCTTGCAATGTGCTTTCGAAAACCTGTGGAGCCGGAGTGTTGATGTATATCCGCTGCGTAATCGTCTAGCTACGCCCATGTCGCGGTACAGCTCATACAGCTCGTTGTTGTATCTTTTTTCCACACATTGCATTGTATTCGCATACGGCATACGGGACCTTTGGAGAATTTTTCTTTCGAGGCAACCAAGGGTTCCCTCATCCGCTTTCGGTAAGGTCCATGCTTCCGCAACGTAAAGTAGGACTGGGATGATCAAGGAACAGGGTTGAAGCTTAGGTATATACCACAAAATCAATATAAACTACATTTCTATCGCTTCCTTGAGAATTCGTGAAGAATCTGGGTTTTATAAATATGCTTAAATTCAATATCTCTTGCTTTATTCGTCGTTCATAGATCGTTGCCATTGAAAATAATACTTTAGCTAATTTCAGTTTCTATTTGCCATTCCAAATCTCCAAAATGTATTATGCACGGTAACATGGGTCTCTTTTTTTTGTATTTTTGTGCAGATGATAATGTCCTGCAACGCAAATGCATACACCATACATTGACCTTTTTGATGATGGCTTCTAGGTACCTGAGTTTTGTTGAAAGAAGGGAAAGATATCCGGTGGAACGAGGTTGCTTTCAACATACGGAATCAGGATCTATCTTCTGAAAGTCAGTAGCAAATATATCAATAAATAAGTAAACGGTGGAAGCACAACCGAGTATGCAGTACCTACCCGTGCCCAACGCAATTTTAACATTCATATTTTTGTGAGGAGTATAGGGGATCTACAATAGTTCCGTTATACGAGCGGCTAATTGAGAAAAATCTTTTCAAGGCAATGAAACTACTATGGGAGGAAATGCTGTCTTTTTTTCTTCCTTTTTTCATGTTTTTGCGTTTAAATTTTATATGTCCTAAAATACCAAAATAAGATACAAAAGCCAAATGAAATTTGTGTGAAGGGTAGGTCAAAGACATGATTTGACAAAGACAAATCAGTTATTTAATCCCTACGATTTTTGAAATAAATAAATACGAGTAGAGTAGTTCCAAAATAAAAAAAGTTGCATCTGCAGATCAGCACAGAAACAATTGAAACCCTAGAAAATTTTTGATTAGTTGGAACTGAAAATCAAAAATCAATAAAAGTTTTACAAATTGAGAAGAAAATCCAAGCGCATAAAAAGTCATGTCTTTTTACTACTCTGCGAACGCAGCTTTCTAGGACTATTCATATTTGTTCTAAAAACCCAAATTGCAATCACGTAAAATCGATACGCAGTAGGACTTATGGTTTTAATTTTTGTAAACAAGCTGGTGTTTTTGTAGTAATTCTAATCAGACCCAACCAGGTTGGGCATATGTTCGATTCTTAAACAACTGAAGACGCCCACAAATCTTCCGGTTCAAATTAATAGAATGCTTTAACTTCTTCTTTCATGGTTGCGATCGTGTTGGAATGTCTTATGATATTGGCTTTTAGACGAAACACTCCGAATCTCTCCTTTTAACATGACAATATACCGACTAATTCATTAGTGCCTCTATCTGCAAGGCGGTATTTTTGAAGTCAGAGCTCTTACGGGTCTAAGGTCTTACATTTCATCAAGTTTTGTCACTCCTGTACCCCTATTCTCTAACTCTTGTATCGCTAACGTCGATCAGAAAACGAAGAGAAATCCTACCAAATTCAAAGAATCTCGTTCCAGTTTCCTTCCTTAACCTCTGGATTTTATCGAGACGATATAATTATAATTCCATTTACATTTCAGTTGCCTCCTATACCATTGTCCAACAACGAAGGTGAGCGCTGTATACACAAGGCCGTGGTGTAGGATCATCACTATGACTAAGGGGTTCTTTTTCAATCACACATCACAGAAGGTTGCAGAGCTTTCATGGTACTTCATCCACATTACGCTTATCCGATGATCAACGTTTTCATCATTGATCATTGATTCCGGATATTCAAAATTTTTCACATAACACTTCTAATTAAATAAATGTCTGAAACGGGATTATCCGTCAGAAAACGGGCAGCAGTTATTCAGTCTTTTTGGACTAATACCGCACTATTTGATCACTATGTTTTTTTCATTTAAATCCATATTTTTTGGTTTGCATCAACTATTGACTCTTAAAACCGGTAATAGTTTTAATATAGCTTTATTATTTTCCACAGTCGGCAACCTAGTACCCTCTCGCCGCTCATCGATCTTACGAGTTGAAATCATCACAGCTTTGTGAATCATCCCTTCATTTCAACATTTGAAGAATGAACAGCCACGGCCAAAAGTATGAGGCACCTCTAAAAACTGATCAAAGTTCTGAAAGGAAGTAAGATAAAAAGAAACGAAGCGTGCAGAAACATAAGAAACTTATTTTTATAAAAGAAAAATTAATCTTTCACTGTTGCCATCTTTAAATTTCATTCCTTTTTTTGTTTTTTGACATTGGTTTAACTAGTTGCATCTTAGAGTCTGTACAAACTTCTCTTCACTTTCTGTTCAAAAAGATTTTTGAACATCTTTTAGGATGTTGCGAGGTGCTTTTCGAGTCTCTGTTTTAAAATTCACGAAATTTACTGTACCTAACTTCGGAGAATAGGAACAAAAGTTTCAAGTGCCTAATACATTTGACCAAAGCTGTATATTTTCTTTCTATTACTTGAGCAGAATGTTCTCCCCAAAAAGTTTGGAGGTAGCATTCATGAGATGATCCTGTATGAGATGGCCATGTCTGTAAACTTTTTTCCAAAACTCATTTGGTGTTTCGTCTGGCTCAGTAGCCAGTACAATTGACTTTTTTCATATTTCTTACCCATCTCGCAAACTTCTTCAGCTGTGATGTCGAGTATTTTCGTTAAGTTAGGTAAAGATTTTGGAAAGAAAACTGTTCGTTCTAAAGGCCATCACAATACTGTCGCAACCTGTTCAGAATTTTGTCGTCATCGGTAAGAAGCTATCATTGAGTATCGTCAATGAACTTCGAGGAAAGAGTTAGGAATTCAATTTACATTTAAACTATCGATTAAGTGAAACTTAAAAACAGAAAACAAAAATCATAGACGCTTTAAAAATAAGTACAAGAAGTACTCGGAAGTTTAGAACTTCAGACAGTAAAACCGTTGTACAAGATCAATGGAAAGGAACCACGGCGTGTTGTTTTGCTTAAAAATAAAATAAATAGGGTGGCGCAACAGAGCGGGGAGCCCCTGGGCCTAGCGCATTTCTCACAACCATGCCTTGTGAGGGAATGGAGGGGACCTACAATTTTTCGCCGGTTCCGAACGGCTAATTGAGAATGCGCTTTTCATGGCAATGAATTTACTAACGGAGGACTTGCCAATTCCTCGCGAAAGGCGATACCCGTGGAAAAACATTTTTGCATTTTGCCTCTGCTGGGATTCGAACCTCGAACCTCTGGGTTAGCAGGTGGACATGCTAACCATTGCGCCACGGGTACCACGGGTTGTTTTGCTTAATCTAGGTTAAAATTGGTATCCTTTTTTTTTGAAAGCTAAAATTTTGAAGTAAGATTGTGAGGTTGTTTTTATTTTTCTAATTTGAAAATCTTAATCTGAAGGTACTGGTTCATTCGTTAAACTTTGCCCTGTATTGATCCAGGTCTCCTTAACAACCCTCTATGAGCTGTCAAAAAAAACCTTGGTTTTCCAGTCCTCAAAAAACGCTAAACCACCAAACATCTCTGTCATTTAAACAGAAATACATGCCATTTGATAGACCATGTTAATTACCTAAACTCACCCCAGCAAAAACATAGTGCAAACCCAGGGCTCCAAAAACACTCAGTCAAAAAACACTAAATCAAAAATCGCTTTGTGGCTACCACAGGGCTAGAAACGCCCACATTAATACTTAAACCATGCTTCTGATCCCGTTATTGTA
Organism: Melanostoma mellinum; assembly: GCA_914767635.1. NCBI lineage: Eukaryota > Metazoa > Arthropoda > Insecta > Diptera > Syrphidae > Melanostoma > Melanostoma mellinum. The sequence goes on from OU612060.1 coordinate 175,624,843, forward strand.
CCTATATTTTAATTCGAAAGATTTTTAGGTCGAGTTACAGAAATTTTGCCAACAAATTAGGTAAAACTTTTACAAAAGTCCAAAGAGGAAACTAAATGTTTTAGTAAGTTGTAGGCTCACTAAAATATGAAGTTAATTTCAAAAGAAGCACAATTAAAAACATTCTTTCACTATACACACAAATAATTAACTTGAATAATTGCATACTTTACTTTACCTTTATCAACATAATCTCTTTTTGAGAATTCTAAATTATTATCTCCATAAAGATATATAAGCTTATAGTGAACATATTTATAAGTGTTCGTAAGAAAATTAAACTGTATATGTATAAATACTATTATATCATTAAATTAAACTATTTTTCAATCCTTAATGTTGTTTTATTTCTTTATTATATTTCTACCTAACCTACGGCCTATAAGGTTGTGTATCAGTTTTTGGAAAACTGTTTAAGGCATAAGTTTAAGACAGTTATGTTTAAATCACGCACTTTGTAGCCTTCTTTAACATATGTTTTGTCGATACCTAGATTTTGAACTGTCTCAAAAGTTATGCGATTTGACCAGAGAATTCATGAAGAGATCTCGATGTTAATGCTAGGATTTTTGGGTCTCTACACCGGCCAAACTTTTGCAATCGAAGAACTTGTGTAGACCTTAGACGACAGCTTTTATCCTCACAAAATAAAAGTAATGACACCCCTGGAACAAATTTCCTAAAAAGTGATAAAAATCGGTGATATCTGCAAAGACTACTGTTTAAGACAGCAGAAATAACAATAATTTTAGTCGAGTAGTTGTTACTCAAAATTTGAGCCAATTTCATCTTAAATAGCGTTTTTCATTGAAATTCGGTATATTTACTCTCAAAACAAGAACTTTTCCTTTCAATGAAATATGATTTCAGGTTTTTTCCTGGCATTGGGGGGAGGTTAAACTGATGTTGAATTCTTTATATTATGAACTCTAACTTATTTACTCGTTTCCTTATAATTTATAGCAATTTTTTCAACCCAACGTTGGCACAACAAATTTAAAATAGTCAAATTATTTTCCATTTAACGTTTAGGAGAGCAAATGTTTTTGCGTGTTTGTGTGAATTCAGAATAGATCTCCCAACCAAATGGTTAGAGTAACTCTGGATCTACTCTTTTTTTTAATGAAACATTAGGCTCGTTATTTGAACTTTCCGCAGGGTTGACCCAGGTTTTCTTGACAACCCTATAAGCTGTCAAAAAAAAACCTGGGCTTACTGTCCTCAAGAACGCTAAACTAAAAATCACCACAAACACAACAAAAACCTATGGCGAGTTGAGGGAAAACCTAGGTCAACTCTAGGGCTTAAAAAACACTGATTTTGACATTCAGGGCGACTTAAGGTTTCTCAAAAAAAGTTTTTTGGCAAACCCAGGGCGACCCTAGAGCTTCAACGAACAAACCTATGGAAAATGGAAAAGGAGTACCTAAAGCCTTGCACAAACCAGCGCGATAACATCGAGCGATGCGATTTCTGTCGAAATGAAATACATGTAACCTTATTGAGGTTTGACTTAACACAATCGCATCACACGCACTTATCGCGCTGGTTTGCGCAAGGCTTAAATCTTTTCACAAAAGGAGTAACTCTTTCCATCAATAAAAGACGCTGTTGTTCTTGCTGAGATGAGCATTAAAGTTCCGGATGAGCTCTGATGGCTTCAACCAACGTTTTTTCTGAAGAATTTCAGCCCTCTTCACTTTTGCAATCTAAGTCGGTTAAGCTCTTGATAACGCCACCTAAGAGGAGGTCTTCTCTTTCTACGATTTCCTTGCAATGTGAAAACCCGTCAAGCCGGAGTTGATGTACAATCTAAATTGATGTCCATCCACTCTACATGCCTCAGCCATCGTAGTCTTCTGATGAGTACTCTCTTCGGTTTATCCAATTGGATTTCACCAAGTCGCTTTCGCTTTTATAAATTAAATTTTTCAAAAGCGCGCCAAAAAAACTACAATTTTAAAGTGTACCTCTAAGAATACTAGGTCTGTTTCTTTACTTTGTGCACAGAAATTCACAATCTGTCAAATTTTAAGGAGTGGGGGTAAAATTCTCTCAGAAATGGTCAGAAACTCTCTGAAAGAGCGTAATTGTCTCAAAAGTAAAGAAACGGTCTTTAATGTCGATTTCCTTTGCAAAAACAAAAGCACTCTAAAAAAGTGCTTTTTTTTCGTGCTCACTGGAACAGAAAAGACAAAATTCTTTTTTTATCATTGTATGTGTGCTATTTTTGACAGCCAACTCTTCCCGTTTGTTTTGTTTTGTTCTGCAATTTATATAAAAAGAATGTTTTCGAAACTTTATTAATAAATGCACTAGGAAGAAACCTCCTCATCCGAATAATTGTACACAACACTTTGAACAAAATTATTCACAGAATGCCTTTCGTTTTGTTTAAGGAATTTCAGAATTTCAAACACTTCTTCGTTGGAATCAGAACTAGATGACGACTCATAATATTTTGATAATTTCAGCTAAAATTGAGCGATCCATTTTCACAAAATAGTTAATTGTTTAGTCCTTTAACCAAAAATGCAAAATAATCAAACTGCAAACTGGTAAACGTCAAATGTTTTGTGTTGGTGTACGTGAAAGTGCGTGTAAATCTTGCCTCTGAATCGAGATTCGTAAAAATGCTTTTTCGGGGCAAAAAAAAGTGATCTAGTGCCTCAATGTAACATATTTCGAGCAAAAAAGCACTTTTAAAAGTGCTTTTGTGTACCACTGGAAATCGACATAACAAACATTCGCAGCAGCGCTTGTCTGTTTGACAGTTGTTGTATTTGTTTTGGCTGTGCACGATCTCTGCCCACAGAAATTTAGTTGGCAGAAATTCGCAAGGTGGGGAAATTTTTTACTCTCTCGTGAGCACTCTCTTTTGTGCACTGCTACGAAAAATCGCTGTGCTGGAACGACATTTGACTGACTTTCACCGACTTTCGGTGCATTTCGTGTGAATTTTCAGTAAAGAAATACACCTACTGTCTTTGCGGTTCTTCTTCTCATTGTTCTTCTTCTTCTTCTTTTTCTTCCTTTTTTTATAACTAGCGTGCACATCAAGGGGCTATGACCTATGACTACCCTTATAATGTTATAAAAACACAGTGCGAGTATTTAGGAAAATAGGAGAGGATTTAAAAGGAGACACCGATGCACGTTGCTTTTGAGTTTTTGTTTTTTTTTTATTGAATGGGAAAAACAGGGTCGGGTAGAGCATTTCACATTCGGGTGGTGCGACTGAAATACGAATCTCTATACTTAATTGTACGCCCGAAGTTGGGCTCAAGGTAAAACTGATGAGCATTCCTGGCGAGGCAGGTTGCAGCTAAATTGTTTCAGGGGGGGAATGCAGCTGGCTATTTCACTAGAAATAGCACTGTTTGTGCGATAAAAAAAAGAGAGAGAGAGAGAGGTAACGTTTCGACGATGTCCAAGAAAATCAATCGATTCTACGATTGAACTTTCATCTATCAATTTTAACGCTCTATTTTGTACCCTATCAAGTAGGTTTAAAGAGCAAAGATGTTTGAGAAGCACCTGACCAGATATGGGAGTTATACTCCAGTTTTGGGCGGTTGAAGGCCTTATAAATTGTAGCCAAATCAGAAGGGGTGAAGAACTTCCTGCATCGTCTTAAGAAACCTAAGCATTTATCTGCGTTTTTGGCGACTTCAAATATGTGGTCATTCCAACGAAGATCATCGTTTACACACATACTAAGTAGTAAGTACTGACAGCTTTTCGGTTTCTTGGATGCAGGTGCCATTCATGGATAAAGACAATGGGGGGATGTTAAGTTTTAACAACAAATGACAACATTGTGTTCTAGGAGCATTGAGTTCTACTCGGTTTTTACTACCCCATTTAACAATGCTCATAGGCCAGAATTCAATGAGCTAATCATGTGCAACCATTCCAGTCCCACATCCGAAAAGCAGGACGTGAATTTGGAAACGAATATGAAAAGCTGAGGGTGGAGTCGTCAGCAAAACAGTTGAGAGGATTAGAAGTTTCAGACAAGAGATCATTGATTAAAATGAGGAAGAGAGTCGGAGACAAAACGGAGCCCTGGGGTACACCAGCGTTTATAAAATGGGTATCAGACTTGAAGCCATCCAATACAACTTGTATTAAATGGTCGGAAAGGTAATTTCTAATCCAACGAAGAAGAGACTCATCGATACCAAAAGCACGCATTTTCGATAAAAGAGCCTGATGCAAAACTCTATCAAATGCTTTAGAAATATCAAGCGCAATAATCTTACTTTTTTCAAAACATTGTTCCACTTTTCGGTGATGATATGCCATCAAATCACCAGTGTACCGTTTGCTACGAACGCCGTACTGATGGTCATTAAAAAGCTTTCGTTCTTCAAGATATTTCATAAATTGACGGTTTATTAACGTTTCCATGACCTTGGAAAGAAGGGGTGTAAGTGCGATTGGACGGTAATTGGAAGGGAGGAAGATTCGCCTTTTTTAGGGACCGGCTGGACAAAAGCAGTTTTCCATCTGCTCGGGAAAATCCCAGCAGAATAGGAAAGATGGAAAAGTTTACGCAGAGGTTTTGCCAGCGTAGAAGAACACCTCTTCAGAATAACGGCGGGGATACCATCTGGACCAGCGGATTTATGTCTTCTTCTTCTTCTTTCTTCATCTTCTTATTCTTCTTATTCTTCTTCTTCTTCTTCTTCTTCTTCTTCTTCTTCTTCTTCTTCTTCTTCTTCTTCTTCTTCTTCTTCTTTTTATTCTTCCTCTTCCTCTTTTTCTTCTTCTTCTTCATCTTCTTCTTTTTCTTCTTCTTTTTCTTCTTCTTCTTCTTCTTATTCTACCTCTTCCTCTTTTTCTTCTTCTTCTTCTTTTTCTTTTTCTTTTTCTTCTTCTTCTTCTTATTCCTCCTCTTCCTCTTTTACTTCTTCTTTTTCTTCTTTTTTTCTTCGTCTTTTTCTTCTTTTTGTGTTCTTCTTCTTCATCATCTTCTTATTCTTTTTCTTCTTATTATTATTCTTTCTTTTCGTCAATAAGAACACCGTGATCTCCCATTTGCCATTTCCCTCGGGGTACTCCTTAACTTCGCCACTGCTCCTTGATACACACATCAATCGTTTGAAGAAATTTCAGAGAACTAAGCTAATGTGTGAAACGACGAACTACTTCTTTTCATCACGTCAGGAAAATTATAGCTGACCAGTGACCACAAATAGAAGAGCTTAGCCCAGTGAAACTAGTCATCATTCATCAACGGCGAAAAGGTAAACTTCGTTCAAAATAGAGTGAATTCAAGGACCCAACGGGCCTGTTGTCTCGAGTTCTCGTGGTATCTAAGAATACCTTTTTGAAAGACTCAGAATTTCCTTCCGTTTCCACACCGCCCCGCTGGACTGTATTGAGGCCATAGATACAGATTATGGCCTCTAGTTTCCGTAACTTGACTGCCGTCTAAATTCTAGGTACAAAAAAACCTGTTCAGAAGTCGGAAAACCCTACCAAGATACATAAGACGTCAGTAAAATAGCTATCCTTCAATAGCTGAAAGCAATGTGAGAATTGTTAGGGTTCCCTTCCGGGTTTCAACGTTCCTCGATCGATTTAATATTTTATCATAATTTTATCTTAAACAAAAGGAAAAGGAGAGCTTTTCATGACAAGGACTCAAAAACAACTTTAGATTATTATACAAATTCATCACCCTCTAAGAAAATGTTATTTAAAAAAAAAAACTGTTTTTGAAATTTTACTTTCAAAAGGAAAAAAATAACGATTCATTCACTTTCATCTTTGCGTAGTTGGCTACCATGCGTAGAAGAAAAATTTTTGTTTTTCAACAGTGGCAGCACAATCAAAACACAAATGACATCCCAATGACAGTGCTGCAAAGTGACATTTATCAATAAAAACTTTTTGGTTCGGTAGAATTATGCACTTTTTCTTCAAAACATTATTGCATTTCCACGGGAGATTTTAAAACAATTCAATAAATAAAAGCAAAAACGCATAGTCAAGCAATGGGTGAGTTGTTTTTTTCAATGTCTTAACAAAAAGAACTGAGTAAACTACACGAATAACTTGGCATTTCATCATTGTATGGGGGCGTAGAACTTTACGCTCAATTTCCTTTAATCAACTGACTAATTAAAAATCATTTACTTCTAGATACTAAAGATTCTCCTACTGTGAAGCTTGAAAAGCATCTAAAACTCCTCAAGGAAGAATACACCAAATTGCAACGCAACTATGCCGATTTAGAACGAAAATACAGCAAAGTTGTGGCATCTTCCGGTGATGCAGAAATCGGTGAATTTAGTAGTTTTGTGTCTCGTCTCGTTATGATGGTGGCTTCGTTGTATGGTCGGAAAACATATTCGGATTTAACAATTAAATTGAGTAGCAAATCTATGCCGGCGCATAAGTTCGTACTTAACGCGCGCTCCGAAGATTGGCGCGAAGAAGTTCTTGCCGATGCAACAGAACTTGATTGGACTGATTTGGAAGAAGATATCGGCTTTGCTTTACTACGTTGGATCTATACGGATGTAGTTGATTTACAGCACGATAGACTGGCGTTAGGGCTTTTGCGGGCAGCACATAAGTTCAAGCTCCCCGGTTTGCTTGGACTTTGTGAACGGGCTCTAGTGGCTTCGGTCGGTGTGCGGTCGTGTGTTCGGTTTTATTGTGTTGCAGAGGAAGTAGGCGCAGCAAGTCTATTGGATTATTGTTCGGGTTTGATATCGACACATTGGGATGACTTGACACCGCAGGACTTTGAGCATATGTCTGGGCCTTTGTTGTATAAGATGCTGAAAAGCAAAACAAAACATCCATTGCATGCGGCTGTTCGACTTCTGAGAGAGGATGTCGTTTTTCTGTGTTTAGTGGAAAATGATGGATCGGTGAGTTTTATTGAGAATATATTTTTTATTTTTATCCTTATAATTAGACTCTACGATACGTGCTATGACTGAAACTAATAACACCTGTGTTTTTGATAGCTTCAAAACATTTCCGATGCATTTAAAGTGACCCAGTACGAAAGAGAAGCCTAAAGTCCGTTCCATAGTTTCTAATTGGCTTTGAGCGGTAAAACGTTTTGAAGTTTTTGGGATAGTAGATATTACTTTTGGAGATTTATCATCCCCAAGTACTAAACTAGTGCTGACTAAAGACTGTATAACTAAAAAGTGGTAGAGTTTTTTTTTTGGTGAGCTAAGGCCAGGTTAGGTTAGATTGGATGGGGAAGTGCAACCGCAAGCGGCAATACTTCACTCAGATCTCAAAGATCAAATGTATTCTACGGGATTTGTGAAAATGAGAAGCTGGGAGGGGGCTAGAAGTTGATGAGTATTAGAGGATTGTGTTGGTGCCTAGTTTATTATGTTCTGAAACTTCACTGAATCATTTGAAGACCTGAATGAGCTTTAAGATGCTGAGCGAATGGTTAGAGACTTCGCCTAATTTGTCGAAATATGAGCCAAACTTTTGCGCTCACAGAGGAAGTGGAACGATCCTTCCTTCGCTTCTTCGTCTCAAAATCATCAAAATAAGACGTATGTGCTATTACCCGTTCTCACCTAGTGAACTGTAATTCTTGAGAATGACAATCAACGGAGAGAGCAAGGACATGCTTAGTTGAGCTAGAAATTCTTCTAGAAATCCGGCAAGTTTCTTAAAATGACCACCTGTCATTTGGAGTTTTAGAAAGTTTTGTTATGTCGCTTTCCATTGGTTTCACTCGGGGAAGCTTTCATTTTAAAAACCAATGGAACACCCAAAGTAGTTTCTATTCAGTTTAACGTAATTTCCTTTGTGTGAGTGAAACACCTATGGCTCTTAAAAAATATTCCTTGAAGAAATTTTTCATTTTGGCATTTGAGTAACATGTGTTATTGCTTCTTAAGTCGATTCTCGCTTCAAATCTTGAAGCGGCTGTCACTCCTTAGAATCATGAGAAGCGTTGTTTTTGCATCAATGGAACGGTTTGAGAATGCTTCTGGACGCTCCTGGACGGATCTTTTCGTCCAATGGAAAGTGACATTAGATTTTGGTTTTTGGTGATCCTGCACAGCATCGACTATCAAGTTTTTTTTTTAATTTTAGCCTTGAACATCGTGAGGGTTTCACTGATGATTTTTTGTATATCCAACAGGTTCTGATATCTATTACCTACTAGTTCTATATATGGCGTCCGATTAACTTATTTAAAGTAAAGCATTAAAACTCTTTCCCAAAAATATATTCACGTTCAATTGCCATATCTTAATTGTCCCTTAATTTATGTTCTTCATTTTCCTCTAATACTTTTCTGAACGAACGTAGTATAGACTAGACATAACCAAGAAACTTAAGTTAAATTCCCTTAACGATATGATTTATATAGCAGTTGTTTTTAGTGAGTGTATAAACCACACACCAAAATATGTGTCCAGACGTGATCCAGTTGTTTTAACAGAATTCAGCAACTATCTGCAACCACTTTTCAAAATATGTTTCAAGATGAGCTCTCTTCGTATCTGTTTTAGCCTGTTTCTACCCAAAAACCATAAGTTACAACGTTGCAATCGAATCACAACCACAACTTTCCACTCAACACTCAATTTGTGGTGTGGCTCTCATCAAAGCATAAAGTTGTGACTATTAGAAAGCCTTTAAGTTTGTATTGAAAGGTTAGCTGTAATTTCTGTCTCATTTCTTCTTTTTCCTTATCCGTTTTAGTGGTACCCATGGCGTAATGGTTAGCATGTCCACCTGCTAACCCAGAGGTTCAAGGTTCGAATCCCAGCAGAGGCAAAATGCAAAAATGTTTTTCCACGGGTATCGCCTTTCGTGAGGGATTGGCAAGTCCTCCGTTAGTAAATTCATTGCCATGAAAAGCGCATTCTCAATTAGCCGTTCGGAACCGGCGAAAAATTGTAGGTCCCCTCCATTCCCTCACAAGGCATGGTTGTGAGAAATGCGCTAGGCCCAGGGGCTCCTCGCTCTGTTGCGCCACCCTATTTATTTATTTATTTTAGTTTTAGACAAAGTCCTTCACTCTCAGTACCCAACAAAATTCTGACCTTGTAAGTAAAAGTCGACCACGTTCTTGAAACTCGTAAAATGGAATGGTTTTATTTCAATTGTCAAATGACAGTTTCCTTTTTTCTGACATGATAAGTTAGGGTTCTACCATATGAGAATTACAGGGTGACATTATATAAACATGTCAGTCTTCCCCACTTAATATTACAAAGCTTGATATCGTACAGGTTCAGTCCGCACTCTCTTCGACCCTCTTGGCTCGATGGCTGGTAGTTGCTTCTCATCAGGATTGGTTCTTCCTGTTATCACTGACTCATGCTCTGAATCGACCTTTGGCTCAGTTGCTGGAATGCTTTGAACCTCAGTGGGAGCTTCGACATCATTTTCCTTGAATTCACTACCGGGGTTGATCTCACTTCTTACTATTGCTTCTTCAAATGCTGTGTGTTGGAAGATATATAGGTTCACTCTTTGAAAAATTATCTTCAACTAGTTTAGGTCTCATTTGATCGATATGCCTCCTATAGGACGTACCATCGCAATCTACCATATAATGAAGGTGTCCATCTCGTTTAGTAATTTTCCCAAACTTCCATCTACACTCTTTGTTTTGATAAAAACGAACTTGAACTAAATCTCCGATATTGAAATAGCGTTTGCATTCTGATGGTTGTTCCTTTCGTGTCATCGAGGGCCGCAACAAATCCAGCCTAGTACGATACGGAAATTTTAACATCATTTCCGCTGAGCTTTCACCAGTAGTCGAGCTAGTTGTTTTCCTACTAGTGGACTAGAAGACGATGTAGCTTAGTATGGAAATCTCCCGAATCGTTTTTGGATGAATGTAACTCATTCTTTTAAATCTGGACAAAACGTTCAGCCTGTCCGTTTGTAGATGTGTGAGCTGGAGAGGTACGTTTGTGTAAAATGCCGTTGGATTTAAAAAAATCTTTTAACTCCTTTGATGTAAAATTACTGCCATTGTCGGAAACTAGGACCTTATTAAAACATGTCAGTACCCTTAAGTACCTATAGTAAGGTTGAGCACGACTTCGAGGTTTTTTTTTATTCGTTGAATTCTAATTTCTTAAGAGAAAAAACTTCAATTGCGGAGTAATTTATTGTGATTTTCGAGCAGCGTCAGTGGTCCTTGTTCTCATTTGAGATCTATGAAAGAGCTATGAATCTGTGCCAAAAAAAGACTTGCTTTTCTGAAGTTGGTCTCGAGAGACCATCGCATCGTATGCGGCTTTCAATGCAGTATGGTCATGCTTTAGAACATTTTCACGCAAGACCTCTGGTTTACTCTTTGATAGAGAAACTCACATTACACATACAACATTGTACAGATGTGATAAGATCTTATAGCTGATGCATTTAAAAGTTTTTCTTTCGTTAGCAAAGGGCAAATGATCTGTAAAGTTAGAGCAGTGGTCTTGCTTCTCTAAAAAAAAAACGTACTCGTTTAGGATCGTTTAGCCGAGTACTGTGTGCGGGGTATTAGATTTTCATGCTTATTTTGACAGTCTATTCGATAGAAAGTTAGTCGAGTTCGAAAGAAGTGCATTTTGAGACTCGAATGATTCGAATGTTAAACACGTAAAAATTTCGAATCGTTGGAGTTTCAAAATGCACTTCTTTCGAACTCGACTAACTTTCTATCGAATAGAATGTCAAAATAAGCATGATTACCTTTTTTGATACTTTTTGATGAACACTATTTCGCTTACGTCCCTAAATCCAGCAACAATTTTGGTGTCGGAGGAGGCCTACACTTCGAAGTTAAGGTAAAGGGACCCAGTAGAAAACATTTGGTTTCGAAATGACCTCTGGTAACAACAATATTTCCGCTTTAGAGAAAAGGGCATAAACATTCGGATCTGTACGTGAAGCATTATGCATTTAAACTATCTTAGGGCAATGTTTTAAGGCCAATGATAAATGCATCATGACAATTGTCATCAGGTCGGAATTTGTCAACACAAACCTGATGTTTGCTCCCATCCAAAACTAAGAGAAATACGATAACTTCAAACATTATTGCAACGAGCGATTATTTTAGGCATGTCTGCCTGTTAACCAGAGGTTTTTGGATCGAATCCTTCTTTATAACTATTGAAGAAGGAACTTCGTGTGAGCTACGCTCTGCGAGTAAACAGTCTATTGCTCCATAGATTATTACTTCTGCTGTGTGTCTAATATGACGGTGTATCAGGTGTACCCGTGGCGTGGCATACCTAACTGCTGTTAACACAGAGGTTCATGATTTGAATTCCTACAGAGGCGAAGTATCGCCTTTTGTGAGGAATTGGCAAGTCCTGCGTTAATTCATTGCCATGAAAATCGCCTTCTCGATTAGCCGTTTGGAACCGGCAGAAAATTTTAGGGCCCCTCCATTCCACAAGGCATGGTTGTGAGAAATGCTCTAGTCCCTGGGGCTCCTCGCTTTGTTGCGCCACCCTATTATTTTATTATTAAAGATTATTTCTGCCAGCCTTCGAAAATTCAAATAAGGTGTGGATAATTGGCATAATTGTTTGTGTATCAACTTGTTACGTTTGAAGTTCGAGGTAGCATCCCGCTCTGTTGTGACACTCTATTTTTATTTTATTCTTCGAAAAAGCATATGAGCATTGCCTTGCATATGACGTGAAAATTATCCTTTGTGATTTCACAAAACTAAGGCAGTAGAAAGTAGGAAGTAGTTTTACCAAATGCCAGGGTGGCAAACCAAGAACTCATAACTCAAATTTGCAAAGTCCAACAAGGAAACGTAGTGATAGAATTGTAGCCTGGAGACACAACTTCTCTAATCTGCTTAACGGTGCAAGCGTTGAAGACATAAATTTCCCTGCCAGTTAGGAAAGCCCCATTCAACTTGGACGATAGTAAAAAAATACCATCGTTATGTATGAAATTTAAATTAGAAGACAAACAACCGCGCACTTCAATGGTTAAATTACAACTCGACTTATCGTGTCATAGAACCGATCGCGAACTCCAAGTTCAACATTGGATAGCCGATGCGTTTGAAAACTCAGCAAAATTTGATGACTAAAATGCATACACGTTTTACCCAATGCAAGGCATTGGGCAATCGATGTGCAACGAGTCAACTCAAATTGCATTGAGTTCAACGCACGACGACTTCCTCTGAAGGTGTGGGAAATCAAAGCACAACACCATCCTTCTTCTAAGTCATATGCAAACTTAAATCAAATACAACTTCAGTTGCAGATGACTTTGACGCCGAGCTTTTCAGAGCAGCAAGCTTAACTCTTAAAAAAGTCTGAAGACAGCATGCCCAATAAATGAAACCTTCCTTGTCAATAAGGTTCAACCCAGAAAAGTTCACAATCGACAAATTTTTCATATTATGGGAGTTCTTACAATAAACCTGGAATTGGAAGAGTACTTAGCGGGTCTTTTGTTGTGTGACACACTCTCATCTCGTCGATTTTGTTAGCAATGTACTTGAAAAGATTCTTAAAAGCTTAAACGTCAACATCAGAGGCATTATCCTTCAAAAGTCTGTGCAAGTAAGTGCGATGCCTAAGGTGCTTTTCCGAGCATTGAAACTGAAGCAGTAAGACTGAATTTGATGATGTTAGGCGTCGCAATCAAGTGGGAGAATGTTTCAATCGACTTAGAGTGCTAAGTTGGATAGATTTAAATAAATAGAGTGGCGCAAAAAAGCTATGGAAACATCGGGCCCAATGCATTTTAAGGACTTAAGGTTTCTTGTCATTTTTGAATGTCTAAAGTTAGAAAAAGCGTTTTTTAGGGCAGTGTTACTTTCGGAGGAAATGCCAATGCTTCGCGAAAGGCAATACCAGTGAAAAATACGGGCACCACCCACCGAGAGCTCGCAAAAAAAAATGTAGGCAAAAGATGTTGGTTGAGGCTCACTATAAGTTCGCCCAGAAAGGTAATACACACCTAGGTCAGCAGGTAACCGTTTTAGCTCAAAACAGCAAAATAGCATCAAAAAATACCTTTTGATTACATTGCATCTTAAAATTCAGTAAAATCTCAGACTGGTCCCAGCTAAGTATCCTACTCATTTTGTTTTTAGTTTTCTACATCCTGGAAAGCATAGAGGTGCGTTCACACTATGCCGAACGGCACAATCGGGTCATGTCGATCGGCAATACCGAATTGGGTAGACGTCCCGATCGGACTTCATACTCACAAAGGCTACCAGAATTTGAACTCGAATGATATGGATCCGATTGCCGCTTGGCATGTTGTGGACGCACCTTGACGTATCTATTAAGGCCGGAGTGACGGGATGATTCCCACCAAAAATGTCCTTAGCTTAATTTTCCTTGCACTAGACAGATCTATGCAATGAATAGCTAAATACAACTTACCAGACCATACGAAAAAAGGCTTAAGAGATAAACTTCACCCAGAATAGCTTACCTTTTAACAGCTTCGTTGTGGAAATTGAGTTCTTCAATTAAAGGACAGACCTGTGAAGCAAACTACAAACAAGATTACTATTTCTTTTTATTCTTTTACACGTTTAGCTTTGATTTTCTTTTATAATTAATAACATAACATGTATGCATTTCTATAGTATCCTTTATATATCACAATAATTTCTTTGAAAAGTTCTTCAAAGTTTCATGATTCAAGCTCAATCCAACTCTCAATAACTTTTCTCTAGTAAAATAAGATGATGCTATTTTTTGTCTCGTTTATAAATATATATATATATGTATGTATAGGTTGCTGATTGTTTTCTAGGGGTCTGTCTATGAACACGAACATTCGTTTTTCTTAGTACATCACCTTAAAGTCGATATGTGGAACCGCTGATTAAATATTTCAATGCATTGAACACAAATATCACAGCCATTGCATCCGTATGCAATCCATTTGTTGGGTCATTCTTCTTGGCCGAGTTACACAAGTTGCCACGGCAGTAGCAGTACATTGAACTCGAACCTGACAAGTTATTTTCTTTGAATTCTTCACAGCCCTCTTTGTAGGGTTCTTCTACTTTGTGTTCCATTCGCCATGCACCTTGTCTGAGAACCTAAGAAAGAAAGAATATTGGAATAGTTGCAAAAAAAATAATAAGAGACGGTAGAGATGAATAACGTGTTTTTGTTTTTTAAAGAAGATCATTAAGTAGTGCTACAACATACCTGGTCGGTGTACTTTTGGCTAGCACAGCCCCTGGTCACTGTATCCACAGTTCCATTTTGCAAATACAATCTAGAAATCTTCTTAACACACATCGTTGAGTACTGACACTCGGTTATATACTCATCGGATTCATCAAATCTCGAGCACAGTGGAATGGAATTGGTTGTGTTGCCTATTTTATAAATAACCGGAGACACTTGACATTTGTAGCATTGAACTGCATGTCCAGTTTCTAAGAAAAAGTAAAGAAGAAGAAATAAGAAAACAAGATAAGAAGCGGTTAGCAAATTATTGTGGTTGTGGATCTTCTCCTCTTTTCGTTTTTTACTAAAGGCTCTCAGTGTGATTGTCGTAAAAATGTTTTATGTTCTCTTGAAAATGTAAAAAGGTTTTTATTAGTTTCACAGAGGCTAGAGGTCAGAGTTCTTAAAAAAGACCATGAACTGCGATGAAAAGATCGATTCTAAGAAAAACGAAAAATTTTGTAAGCTTTTGAGTGAAGAGGTCATAAAAGAGACCGAGAATGATGAAGAAAATAGCGATTCTTAGAAAAACGAAATGACTGAGCAAAATTTTGTAACTTTTTGAGTGGCTTCCGTAGTTAGAGACATTTCTTGCACTCAAATTTAAACTTTTATTGCATTTGAGTGGTCAGCAATTTTGAATAAAATACTTCTAGAAGTAAGAAGCCTACTCCGAACTTCAAGTGAGGAAATTCGAATACAGAAATCGATTTAAAAATCCCCACGTTAAGAGTTCAGTGAAGAAACTGGCTCTAAAAATTGGTATGTGACCCAAGCAGAAAGGTAGTAGATCACCACCTTCATTTCATTTACAGCAGAGTAGAGAAATTTGAAGAGCCATTGTCTTAGACTTAACCGTTCTGATTTATTTAAAAATACAAGATGTTTAGTGTGATTTGCGACTTTGATGGCATTTTGGTTTCCTCTATTAATGTCTGTTGACGTTGATAGTTGTTCAACAACTCTTCTAAAAGCTGTCGTTTTCAAAACTCTTAGAGTATGCATCAAGAAGGGCGTGTATGAAGTTTTAGCAATTGGAAATGAAGTTGCAATCGTAAACTTTCTTAAACTTTCCAACAGAGTGGGAACCCCGGGGCCCAGCGCATTTCTCTCAACCATACCTTTTGAGGGAACGGAAGGGACCTAAAATTTTTTTCGATTCCAATCGACCAAAACCGATTAAAAGCGATTTAATTTTTGTGGATTAGATCGTACGTCTGGAAGCAAGTTCCCGATCGGTCTTTAAAATGCGATGCAAAGTCAGCATTTTGTCAAAGTTTAAGCTCAAGGGATTTTCAGGTGAGCTTGTTGTTCTTCGTAAATTCAGCACTGAGGCCACTTTCGATTCTTCATTAAATCGATGCGAAAAAAGAAGAGGCTTATGCTAATCTGGAGCACTCAAACCTAATTGCCGGTCCATTGTACTACCAGGGTAGAAGCCTTGCCTTGGGGTGCAGTATAGATGGAAAAAAGATGGTTGTAATTTCACATGTAACCTCACTGATGTTAAGTTTTGGTTTGGTTGAACTTCTGCTCGCTTTGAGAATAAAACCCAACAGTAAAATAATAATATCGATGCAAAGCGAAAACAGGAGGATCCAGATATCGAACCCATTCTCGCATGGAAAGAAAATGAAGAGAAACCTGAATGGCGAGACATTTCTGACAGGAGTCCAGTTCTCAAAGCCTATTGGGCACAGTGGGATTCACTATATGTGCAAGAAGGTGTCCTCAGGCGCAAATGGGAATCCGCTGACGGTAAATCATATGTGATGCAGCTGATTGTACGGCAATCGAAAGTCAGTGAAGTTCTTCGGGAGATGCATGACGGACCTTCTGGAGGCCACCTGGGTTATAACAAAACACTGGAGAAGGTGCGACATCGGTTCTACTGGTTGCATGCTAGAGATGACGTGGAGAAGTGGTGCCGAACATATGACAAGTGTGCTGCAACCAAAGGACCTGGTAGGAAGACTCAAGGTAAGATGCATCAGTACAACGTTGGATCGCCTTTTGAGAGAATTGCAGTAGATGTGGCTGGGCCTTTTCCAGAGACCAACGCTGGAAACAAGTACATTCTGGTTGTAATGGACTATTTTAGCAAGTGGCCTGAGGCGTATGCCATCCCAAATCAAGAAGCCAAAACGGTGGTCGACCAGATTGTGTTTAACTGGGTGAGCAGGCTTAGCGTACCTATGGAACTCCATTCCGACCAAGGGAGGAACTTCGAGTCAAACATCTTCCAAGGAGTGTGCGGACTACTTGGCATTAAGAAAACGAGAACCACACCGCTTCATCCACAATCTGATGGGATGGTTGAAAGATTCACGTACCGCTATTCCTGATGGCCTATAGAAGTACGGTACATAGCTTGATAGGACAAACACCATCTGACATCCTGTTCGGGAGAACCATACGGCTGCCCAGCGAACTTAAGTTTGAATGCCCGACAGAGGAGCCACAGGACACAAACTAGTATGTGGACGACCTCAAGGAAAGACTCGTTTACATCCATAACAGAACAAGGGCACGGATGAAAGCCTATAGCGACACTTTTTCATTGTGTTCAGAGTTCTGACACAACACACAAGGCAAATACATGTGTACATTTTCAGATTTGAACATTTTTCTAACAGTAGTTCTGCACTTTATGATATCTTTCTTTTCCTCTGGTTTCGATGACACGAAAGAGTCTTGGATTTTTAGCCAACTTAAGATTGGACACTGGACAGTAATGAACAAACACCGCCCTTGCGTCATTGCCTAAAGCAAAATCAAAACTTATTTGGCTCTTCGATGTAATGCCAAATAACTTCCAATATATTTTTGCAAACAAAAGACGAATTCCTGAACCGAGGAGCATGGGCTGTCTAACTAAAGATCAAACTCCCACGGTAAATAATCGACTTCCTCATCGAAACCGAAGTTATAAAGAGTAGAATTCCTGAAAATAAAGTTCGATTCGAAACTGAGCTTTTGGGACCAGATATGGGCGACTTCAGAACGCGTATTCAAAATGACAAGCTATCTTTACGCTAATGGCAAATGTAGGTGGACCATCTGCGAGTAAACGGATACTCTTTTGGCAACCCCTCCACCCTCAATTCTATTGGACAGAAGCTAGAAAGGAAAAACATTACTGGGAACAGTGGTGCGGTGTCTTGCGAATAGCAATCGCATACCGCACAGTGTCTGAGCCAGCGGTTCTTGTAGTTGCAGGTGTCAAACAATTGATCTGCTCATCTAATACCCGAAAAGGAAACAAATCTGTAGAAGCCTACCAGTGTCCGAGTTTAGTAAAAGAGAACCCCTCCGTCAGCAAATTAACAGTAGAATCGTAGAAATCTTCTTGGAATCAAAGATTTCGTTGGCGCGTCTTCTGCCAACGAATCTAGATGGGAATATATCCGTCAGGAAATAAATAGAAGTATGGTAGAAGTTTTCCACGCCTTTCTGCACACGATTGGACATAGAAAAGCCTTTCGTTCCAAGGCGGCGATTCGTAGAGAGACGACGCGTACTACACAGGGCTATATTGCAATACATGGGAATCTCTCCGTCAGTATTTGAGAAATCAGCTAAAAGATCATTATTCAAAAGATGTTGGGAGACGAAGAGCGGTGGAAGCGAATTAGCACGTATCTAACACAGAACCTGAAAACAAAAAAAAAAAAAAACAGGGAGAAGTAGGTGGGAAATCAGAACCACGGACCCCTCGAAGAAAGGCGCAAGTGGTTCCGAGAGAAAGATCAGCGAGTAAATTTTGGAGTCTTAGCCGGCTTCCCAGCTTTGGAATACCTTAGAGAGTCCGCCACACTGGGAAGTAGGTATGGATAATTCCTTATGGTGCGTAAATGAATCTACGTGGGGGCTAAGGCCCCTTTGATCGGCTGACCAACCTGGTTGATGACGGGCCGAACAACGAAAATAGCTTTGTTTGGTTAGGCAGATTTTAATGATTTTTCTTAATAACGCAGAGTGAAATTCTTAATTTTGCTTCGATGTATAAGCATGATGAGGCATACCATCGTCATTCTTAGAACCACCAGTATTAATAAGTATTAAAATATGTAATGGTCAACTGGGAGAGCTTGCAAGGCTACAAACTTATGACACAAATTAGCTCAAAAGTATGACTCTCTTCAACAATTACGAATTCTTTGTTTTCTTTTCATGCATCACTCGTGCAAGTCATTAACGCAATGTCCTTTTTTTAGGTAGAAGAAATAAAATAAAATAAAACAGAAACAATCACAGACTAAGTGAAGAAATGCATTAAGATGGCGCCGCTCGATGATTGATCTCTGTTTCAAGAAAGCACTTGTACCATGAAAATTTTTGCGTTCTTTTGTGTTTTTGAAATGAAAAATTATTCACACAAACAGAAACAGAAACCAAAGCAAAAATTTTTTACAATTCCATTGATGGTTTTCTTTTATTTCTTTTTGTTTTGTCATGGAATCTCATTTTTCAAATATAATCAGCTTGCTTTGTTCATACGCACGCAGCATTTGCTCGTTATCGACATAGACTTCCTCTTTGCAACGAGCGCTCGTCGACCGAAAGTGCCCCAAAGTAGACGAAAATGATTCACTAATGTTTTGAACGAGTATAATGAACCTTCATCTCTTTGTAAGTATGCTATCGAATCAAATGGAGAATAATAATAATTAAAAATATATCTACATCTGTATGAACATGTGTGTCTTTAAAAAAAAAAAAAGAGTTGAGAATGGTTATGTGCCAATTTTGTTGCGGAAAACTTTTGGCCTCCCAATCACACGTCCGATTCTGTTGTTAATTGCTGTAGGCGTCTGAATCATTTTATTTAAATTTTTTTTTTAATTTTTATTCGTTCCAAAATAGGAAAATGGCGTTTATTTCAAATTGATATCTTAGTCACATATTGACAGTGAGTTCAACAAAAATTGATTGAATTCAGTTTCAGTTCAATAAGTAAGTTCAATTCGCGTAATTGGGGGTGAACTTTGCATATAAAAACATAGAAAGTATATATTTGGTCGGGACCAGAGTCTGAGAATTGAAATAGTTTAGAAGAAAAATGTTTATTGAAATGTAAAACAGTGAAACAATTTACATTGTTATTAATAAAATAACGTGAACAATGTTGTCTGAGTAGTTAAGTTTTTCTTCTTCTAATGCAAAATTTCCTTGTAGCACACCAGTAACTTTTTTGAAGTAGAACTGAGCTCTTCATTAGAGTCAAAATTTGTAGCTCCTTTTGCAATTGTCATTTGGTTTTTCGGTTCAACTGGGTCTCCCAGATCAGGGGTCGAATTGCCGCATCAGTGATCGAGTGCTTTTTTTTAAATTTTCTTTATTACACAACATCCGTTTGGTCATTTATCGACTTCAATTCGTTCAAATACAGATAAATCAAATTGTATAACTAAAGACCTCGAAAACGCGAGAAGTAATGTCAAAAGCACATAATTCAGTCACGTATTACTCGATTACGTATGCGGTGATTCAGCCCCAGTTTGTTCAATGTCTTGTTCATATTCACGCTTTGCTATAAGTTCGTCAATTGCTAGCTCTTGATTGTGCGAATCTATAGCAATTTCTGAGTCATTGGCGATATCGACCACTTCTTCAATCATGCTATCGATTTGTTAAGGATCTAGGGCTGATTCTCCTAGGGTTTCAATGGTGAAAAAAATAGACACAGTTTTTTTCTAGACCCCTTCAAAGATTTTTGTGAAACCTTATTCCGAGAGTGTCCAATAAATCTTAAATAAAAATAAATAGGGTGGCGCAACAGAGCGAAGAGCCCCTTTGCCTATCGCATTTCTCACGAAAATGCCTTGTGAGGGAATGGAAAGGACCTACAATTTTCTGCCGGTTCCGAACGGCTAATCGAGAAAACGCTTTTCATGTCAATGAATACTAACGGAGGACTTGCCAATTCCTCGCGAAAGGCGATACCCGCTCAGGATTAAAATGATGGTCAAACCAGTCATCAAATCTATCTTTCGCATTTGACTTCCAAATGACAGGCAAACCAGTTGATTTGAGGCTGTTGGATTGATTTGAGCGATTAACTAAGAACTAGGTTTCAATTTACAATCTCCAGCTGCATTCGCACCAAACATCACTGTCAATCAATCATTAGTGGCCCTAAATCATGGAAAAGTTTTCTCTTCACTCACAAAAAAAGTTCTTTTAGGCAATTTCTTACTTTTTTTTAAAAAATTTTCTGAATAGACAAATGCAATTTTTTTTATCAGAAGTTGCCATGTCTCGACTCGACGATGGTATGCTAATTACAACGACTCTTAAATCGGTAGAACAAGGCGTTACTATAATAATTTGCTCTTACGTCTTACCCCACTAGTAGATCACTAGTTTGAAGCAGATACGGGGGAGGGTTGTGAGATATTCAAGATCACGATGCTCGAAAGATCGGTAGCTTACTTCTTTAAACCTGATAACTTCCGTTTGGCTGGAATCAAAACATTAGTTTTTCTTTTGTTAGACATTCTGGATAAAAATTACAATTTTCAAAAGAAGTAGGTTTCGATTTTCGCTAATTTGTTGATAAAAATTTGTAATTATTAAAAAAAAGACGAAAAAACTCTCGACAATACCTGTTGAATTATGTGAAGAAAGTACGGTGCAAAATTTTAAAGCGATTGGTCCAGTAAATTAAGAGTTCATTCCAATTTGACAAGTCTCAGAAAAACGGTTTGAAAAACGCAGAAAAGTTTCGTCGTTTAGCGGGATACAGAGGTTAACTGATGTACAAACTAATATACACCATGCTTTAAAGACCGGAACAGGCCCGTTTATGAAGGAATTTATTCGGGGTCGAAAAATACAATAGCGCACCGCGCAGCTGCCGCCCAGACATAAAACCCGGCATGGAGCAATAAACGATCGAATACTCATAACTTCGTCAATTTAACTCCAAACGACTTGAATTTTTAACACAATATCTTTCAAATATTTGTGCGTTCTTTTGAAAAATTTTAGAATGCTTTGCTCTTATTCCGTTTGATATTTCTAAATCATTTGATAGATTTTGGCATCAGGCTCTCTTATTGAAAATTCGTTCTTTTGGTATCAAGGAATCTCTTCTTCGTTGAATGGTTTCAAGTCTGATATCCACTTTACAAATGCCCAAATGCGTGCCCCAAGGTTCCGTTGTTTCTCCGACACTCTTCATCATTTTCATAAAAGATCTCTTTTTTGGACATTTGAATGTTCTCAACTGTTTTGCTGACTGCTAGACCCTCAGCTTCTCATATTCTTTTCCAAACTCACGTCCCTGCTCTTCGGGTGTCGAACTAGAACAGTTGCGTATAACTTGCTTATTGAATTTAGAACTGAGAGCGTTTTTACCTATGTAAAAATCTAGTAGAATTTACTGCTTAGAAAACATAGCGCTGTCTCTTGTCGTTAAAGCTTAACATTCATCTATTGCTATTATCCATACGGTACCTGCATCCAAGAAACTGAAATGCTGTCAGTACTCAGTATGTATATATGAAATCGCCAAAAATGCTGCCAAATGGTTAGCTTTTTTAAGATGATGCAAAAAGTTCTTCACTCCTTCTGAACTAGCTACAATAATTGCGGATTTAGGCTTTAAAAATGCCTAAATCCGCAATTCTCATATCTGCTCTCCACATCTTTGCGCCTTCTTGATATGATACAAAACAGAGACTGATACGTGATAGTTGAATCGTAGAATCGATTGATTCTCTAGACCATTATAGAAACGTTACTTGCCTTTCTGTTTTTTGTTGCTTTTTTCACAAACAGTGCTCTAGTAAGAAGTCCACAATAGACCAAATTTTCACATTACGGCAGATCCTGGAAAAAACCCGAGAACATAATATCGATATTCACCATCTCTTTATCGACTTCAAGGCCGCGTATGACAGTATTTACAGAGACAAGCTGTACAGAGCCATGTCTAGTTTCGGCATTCCTGCAAAACTCGTACGACTGCAGGATGACTTTGGAGAATTCACACTGCTCCGTCAAGGTCGGTAAGGAACTCACCGAGACCTTTGATGTCGAAAAAGGATTTAGGCAAGTCGACAAACTGTCATGCGATTTCTTCAACATCATACTTGAACAGATTGTAAGAAACTCCAACGTCAGCACCAGAGGAACAATCTTTCAAAAGTCTGTGCAATTACTCGCCTATGCAGAAGATATTGACGTAATGGGAAGAAAAAAGCGTGATGTCATAGGTGCTTTTGCGAGTATTGAAACAGAAGCGGCAAAAATGGGTTTGATGGTTAACGAGAGCAAAACGAAGTATATGCTGTCATCAAGCAGGGACACAGAACATCGACGAATTGGACAAAACGTCAAAATGGACAGACATAACTTCGAGGTAGTACAGGACTTCGTCTACCTAGGATCCGCTGTAGACACGGACAACAACATTAGTGCGGAGATCAAACGGAGAATAACTCTTGCCAACCGTTGCTTCTTTGGGTTAAGAAGGCAATTGAGAAATAAAACCCCCTCCAGAAAAAGCAAGGTAACCTTGTATAAGACCTTAATCATCCAAATCCTGCTTTACGGCGCGGAAGCATGGACCTTATCGAAAGCGGATGAGGAAACCCTTGGTCGTTTCGAAAGAAAAATTCTCCGAATGATATTTGGTCCTGTATGCGAAGACAATGTGTGGAGAAGAAGATACAACAACGAGCTGTATGAGCTTTACCGCGACATGGGTATAGCCAGAAGAGTACGCATCGCGAGGCTACGATGGTTAGGCAATGTAGAGCGGATGGACCCAAACACTCCGGCTCGTCGAGTTTTCGAAAGCTCACTGCAGGGAAATCGCGGAAGGGAAAGACCTCGTCTTAGGTGGCGCAATCAAGTGGTTGAAGACCTCAACCGACTTGGAGTGCGAAACTGGAGAAAGCTCGCCCGAAATCGAAGTCGTTATAGAAGGATGTTGGTTGAGGCCCAGGCTCACCCCGAACTGTAATGCCACCTAAGTAAGTAAGTGCTCTAGTAACATAGCCAGTGTTGCATTTCTCTCCTGAAACAATTTAGTCGTAACATAATTTGAATCGCAAACGAAATCCCAGTGTACCTACAAAGAGTCAAACAATCAATTGTTTTTACTATATTCTGCGAACAAGTCCTATGATTTCCATTGATTTTCGTTCAAGATCAAGATGAGTGAAGGCCATCAGTTGTACCAACAAAAATAAATGAAACATCCGTAAGCCATAACCATATTCGGTCCTCGAAGATAATATCAGCAGCAAGCTTTGACTTCACCTTTTATCCGCAACCGGATCTTGTATTTGAAATAAAAATAAATTCCAATATGGCTGCGGGTATAGTCCTACCAAAGAAGCACGGTAATTATCATTTTAATTTAGACAGCTACAGATTGAATGACAGGTCCGAATCTCTTTTCATAACTTTCTTCTACGTTAACCCAAAAAGAACGTAGAATACCAAAAGAACACCTTTTCATTAAAAGAAAAATCAGACCGTGTCCATTTACGTGTCTTGTTCATACCCAAAAGAACTCATGCTTTTCTTTCCCTAAACCCAACTAACTAAAACTAAAGCAAACCGCATTTTCACACCGAATAAAAAAAAAAAAACTTTCACAGAGTCGCTGTAAAAGCAAAGAAAGTTTGAGAACTTTATTTAAATTCAATGCCATTACAACGCATTAATCTAACTCAATAAATCGGTTTTCCAATTTGAAAAGTAGAACATTTTTCACTTTGCAAGCATACAAAAGAATACCAAATAGCAAACTGAACGCGTGACTTACAATGGAGGTCATTCGAATCTCAAGTAAGTATGCTCAAGTTGCCTATGCATGAACAAGTACGTGCAGTTGAAGGTCATGGTTTGGTTAGAGCCCAAAGTGTCACACATACGAGACAATCACTGTTCAAAAACAAAATATTTCCAGATTATAAATAAAAACATTCATGTACATAAATTGATGCCCATACGTCATTCAAGTTCTATTCTCTAAAATTACCCTATATGCTTTAGGAGACTGACAGCTGTCGACAGCGGGTAGGGTCTAAAACAAGTCAATTTTCTGTCTATTAAATCCTACCTGATGTAGTGAATCAGCTTTTGCATTGAGCCGACATCAGGAATGTCACTCTGTTCAATTTACACACGTGGAGATGGAGACAGCATTCTTCAAATGAGTAAATTCAAATAAAACGCATAGTTACTACCCACCACAAAGCACAAACCAGCACCAGCACCTACTGAAGTAATTCTCACGTAGGAAAACTCACTCGACCTTGAACTTTATGTTTGGAAAACCAAATGGGTTCTCTTAGTTTTCTTTCGACAGTTCTTTAGTTTTTTTTATATCTTTTGTGTTTTGTAAAAGTAAAACAGCTTTTTGTTTTTTGAGTTCCCTGGAGCTCTTGAAAAACTTTTCTCTCTTATTGTGACTGAGAGAACTTGTGAAGTTCTCTTTAATTTGTTCAAAAGTGTGGAAGGGAAACAGTTTCACCCTGAGTTTAGGCTGAATCATTCATATGATATTTTAATATGATTATTTTGTTTAATTCTCAACGCAAGTAGGTACCTTGTGTTTGTGTTGTTGTGTGAGCAAAACAAATTAAATTAGATTTTACTTCTTGTTTTGAAGATAAAAAGAGAAAGTAAAAAACAATAATTCTTTGAGGTGAAAATGAAAACGAAATTCAACGATTCGCAAATAAAAATATAAACAATTTTTGTATATTTAGACTGCACTCGAAAAATTTGGGGCATATTGTAAACAAATTAGATTTGAATCGTAATCGAGCGAGAGCAGGTACACGTCCGCCATTAACTGCCTCTATTACTTTTTATTGACTCTTATGAGTTTGTGTTAATTGTTGTTTATTTAATTTGATGAATTTGATAGAAAAATCAGTTGATAGTTGAAAATCATTCTCATGAATAACCTTTTTCAAAGAATCGCTTGATAGTACTCAAAATTCATGTAATAAGTTGTTTTTTAAGTAACTGACATCATTAATCGTATTGTTGTGAGTGAGGAACAACTATGTGCTCAGTTTTTGTACCAGAATGTTTATTAATGTTGTATTAAACACACTTAATTGCAACTTAGTCCTTCTCAGCGCCAACTGGGCGTGGATTCTGTAACGACTATTATCGTTCAATCGTTTATCGTTAATTGTGTTGTCAAAAGATTTGTTCATGTTACTTCACTTTCAACGATTGAAGGATAGCTACTTTACTATAGTTTTACGAATTTTGGTAACATTTTCGGGCTTTTACAGGTGGAACTTAGACGATAGTTGTCTTAAGTGCTACAGAATCCAAGCTCTGGGGCCTGTAACCAAAACTGCCAATACTTGTAATACAAGTGAACTATGGAAAGTGTAAGAAACTTCTGTAACACAAAGCTACGAGTTTACTTGATCTTATACAAGTGCAATGAACATAACCCTACAAGTGACTCTTGACTTGTAGACTTGCAGCTTTATGTTACAGGGCCCTGGTAATGCCAAGATAGTATGGAACCAAATTCTTTTTCCACTGTGGGCTAAACTTAAGGACTCACAGACGAAGTGAAATGATTCTTCCTCTGCTTCTTCGTCTGCTACATAAGTTGGATGTGCTAATGAGCATTTCCATCTTGTAGGTACCAAGTGAATTGTGATCCGTGAGAATACCAATCAAAGGAGAGAGCCGAGGCCTGCTTAGGAACAGTAGAAGTTCTGTTTATTGGTTGGCGGAAACCCGAAAAGTTTCTGAAGAGGACCACAGATGGCAGTTTTTAGAATGTTAGAATCAATTTTTTTTTTCTCGCTCTAGTGGCTTGAGTACAGCTGTGTTCGTTTCCAATGGAGTTGAGTGATGCACCGATTTTGGTCAATAACAAATCCACCATTCCGTTTCCAGTTCCGTCGCGGTGTCCTGGAACCGAAATTTAAGTTGCAGTGTCTATTGAACTGATCAGTCTTAAGTTACTGCGACAGATTTCTACTAATTTGGATTCTTTAACTATGGATGAATTTTATGGCCGCATGCGTGTCTATGAAGATATCGATTTTTGCGTAGCTCGATTTTTCGCGGCTTCATAGACTGCAAGTACTTCTGCTAGGAGACACTGCAGAAGTCTGGGACCTGGGAGGTTTATTGATCTATTTATTTGAGGATAATCTGAGAAGATGCTTGACCTTACCCTTTCACCAGGTTTGGAACCGCCTATGAAGACAGGGACATAATTTGGTTTTACACCCTTCCCAATCATACCTTTGTCAGTATATTAGTTAGGACCACTGGGTTGAAATTAGTATATGTATATGTATATTTGTGGCCTTATAGGTCTGTTTTCTAATTGTATTAGTGCATTGTGTGAAACACAGTGCGGTTTTGGTGGCCATCTCTTTAGGAAAAGGGTGTAGGGAAGACTGCGAGCTGCATTTACTGTCGTTTTCATGGCATTGGTTGAGCTAGTGCTTGCTTGCAAGATTGACGATATTATGTTCAGAACCCTCACTTCATTAATGTGTTGACGTTTAATTGACAGTCAAATCATTGATATTGACAGTTACTGCGTTGTATTGATATTTACTGCCTGAACAAAATGGCGTTGCTGTAGCTTTAGTACGACGCGCTGTCAAATCAAAAATCGGAATGCAGCTGAGGAAGGTAGTAAAAGCTCGTCCACAGGTGTAGCGCAAGATGTCAATTTTGCTGAGCCATTTTGCTTTGTTTTGTTTTTTTTTCTGTGTGAAACGTCAAATTGTAGCGCTGCAGCGCGCTCAAAAGTTGAAGTTTTGTCAACTTGTACTACAGCTACAGTTACCGCTACAGCTACTACTACGCATTGTGTTCACTCTTATGGCATTTGCCTACTTTCGACTTTGACAGTGCGGCGTACTACAGCTACAGCTACACCATTCTTTTCAGGCAGTTAAGGGCCAACTATAATGCACTTTGCCGAACTTACGCCTACTTACGCGAGCGAGCCAATACACTATTTTATATGACAGTAACTATAATAGACGTTCTACTCAGTTTCGTTTAATTTCGCTCACTTTCGCGCAATTAAGCAAGAGCCATTGGATTGGCTCGAACTTACGTAAATGTCAAATTTAAAGCGTATCAACCATAGGGGAAGAAAAGAAGAGGTAAAACAAACACTTCTCTTGCTCCGCAACTGCCATTTGTCTACATTGTGTGGTGTGGTTTGCCTTTTTTTTGTGTATCTCTTCTGTGGTATCAACTGAACTCAAATCAGCTCAACGCATGTTTACATGTTAAGTAGCCAGAATCCATTATAGTTGCTCTTTGTTTAACGAACACTTTCGGAAACTTTTCGTCTGGTTTTTGACACTAGCCTAAGCTGAGCTAAGTGCATTATAGTTGGCCCTTTACGCTGCATTGAAGTACATGTTACTTGATCATTCAAAGACATTTGAAGAGATTTTTCTGTAAGTGACGAACATTTTATGTCGTAGTTTGGTTGTTAAACAGTTTTTGAGAATCGAAAACCCAAAATTTATTCGACAACCACCTCGAAAACTTGTCCCATGTAAACTTTGAAACGAGTTCTACTTTTCACTGGCGTTCGCTAATCAATATCGACGTTAAACAATTTGGTGTGAGGTTTCCCTCCCACTTAACTCGGAGACCGTAGTACGAAAAACGATAGTCGCAAAACCACCCTCGTTATCGTTACGTTGTGAATTCGTTTTTTGATACTCGCTGTCACTTACTACTGATTTTGCCAGTCATTTTGTCAATGTTCTGACATTTTCATGGATCTTATTCTCTTAATTGATGATCAGTCTGTCTTTGCTGTTGTTGTTTTGAAACGCGTTTCGTAATTGCAAATAACGATACTCGCAAACAACCCCTCGTTACCATTACGTTGCGATTACGTTTTAAAATTCTCGCTGTCATTTGCAACTTCTTTTGACAGTCGTTTTGTCATTGTTCTGATATTGTCATGGATCTATTCTCGTAATTCATAATCGGTCTGTTCTGACAATCGTTGTTTTGAGGTTTGGTTTTTTTGCCTCACGTTTCATAATTCGTATGTGAATGATTTACCTGAATGTTGATTGATTTCTCGCTGCGCATGTTTTGCAAAATAACGCACAGTTGCAGAAGATGTTGGGCTTTGTGAAAAACGCTGCATGGACATTTCGATGAATTTTCTATTGATCTAAACCTCTAGACTCAGCTGTGCCTAAGTGCCATTATAAATAAATAAAAATAAATAGGATGGGGCAACAAGCTTGTGAAGCCTTGGTCCCAACTCATTTCAGAGGCTTACAATCTTATGCCGATTTCGGATAGAAAAATGAGCGGACTTGCGGGATTATAATTAAATTTGGTTCAATGTCTTTTTTGAAACAATTTATATTTGTTATGATGTCGTTTGGAACATGTCACGTCTCCGAACCTATACCATCTGTTGAACCCTATTTTTGTTCAATGTTCAGAGTTCGTGAAATTCAGCTCCCAAAGCAACTTTTCTACAGCAAATACAATTTCAAATTTACTTGCCATATCTCTCCCAGGATATAAAGTCTTGTAAGGTCATTCATTGAGCACTTTTCTCTTATCGCGCATAACTCATGGAGACATGACAAGATACATGAACATTAATCTCATATTCTATACTCAACTACGTGTTCTAAGTGATGCACTCTTTTCTGAATTGAAAGCACACTTAGCATAATCACATGCAATGTAACTCATTAGTCATTACAAATGTTTCCTCTAAAGACAGCGCATTTTTTTTTTTTTTTTTTTTTGTAAGCCTCTTCTGGGTTGATCTCTTCATTTCATGAATATGCACTGGCCGCAATATAAAACCGGAAAGACCCCATATAATGCATACTAGAAAGATGAAACGCAACATAAACCTACTCACAACTCAATCAAAAACAAAAATTGAAATGAACTCATAGCAATCCACTTCCAACTCCATGAAAAAAATACTAACAGCGAGTCGACAAGTTGATTGCTTATGACGTGACGAGGCGTAAGCGTTTGGGGAGGCATTTTTCTATAAATTGGGGTGGTCACTTACTATTACAGTGACCTAGAAATAGAAAAATGGAAAAAATAGAAACAAACGCCATTCGAAAGGAAATTGATAACAGAAACAAAATTAGAAATCAACAAATGAGTAGTGTTGTTTCATGATGTTGCAATTTAAGTGCGGATGAAGATGTCGGTTTATCAAAAAATTTCAAAAAATGTATCTGAGAAAGTGCGGAACAAAAAAATGCTGAGTATTGTGTTCATGAAGCGAAGAGATTAAGATAAACGTGTGGTGTGAGTAGAGCAATCTGGGGTAATTAAAGCTTCACGTAAACATTAGCGCTCTGATGGGAAAGAACTTGGAGAATTTGAAATAGAAAACCATGACGGCGCATGCGGCTCTGAGATTATTTTTGTGAAAGCGAAACGTGTGTAAATATCAGTTAGTGCTTTTTTTGTTGGGTCCATGTCATTTAAGTGTTCCGGTAGGGCGGATCATTAGTTTGAAGCATATAAGTGGGAGAGTTTCATGCTCACAACCCAGGAAAGGACGAAGAAGAACTGATGCGTTCTTTGAATGGGAAAGAAAAAGTCAGTTCAGTGTTGAGTACGCAAGAGCAAATAAATACATGAACTTCTGTCCAACGTGCGTGAGGAGCAGTTCTTTTCCGTAGCTAGTAGCATAATTGTTTTGTTGACAGCTGACAATTCAGAAGTTAATATACAACCTCTCTTTCTCTTTTGTTTACTATGGCTTATGAGTCGCCTTCGCAAAAGCTTTCCGTTTTCAAGTCGTCGTGTGATTGAAAGCACATTGACATACTGCCTCCAACCTGAAAGACTTGGTCCTTTACTTTTCCTATTGGAAAAAACTACCCATTTAAAGTTACCCACCATCGTCCTTTTGGACTACCCTCAACAGCATTGAAAAGTCTGTATTTTGTCGAATTCTGATATCGCGCCGAATACTGAACTTTATCTGTTACGTGTCCTCTTTATGAGGGGTTCATACAGGGTTTGAGGGCTGTTTTTTGTTTGTAAATCTTTTTCAATAAGTTCAGTGTGGTCCAAGCAGTGCTTTTCTGAAGTGGTTTTGGCTGAAATGATATCTGCGCTTGCCGTACTCTAGTTTGAGCAAAAAGTTCGTGATATGCCTGCCAATCTCAGTGGACTTCACTCATAGTCTCCATTTTTGTGCGATGTGCACAGAGTGTGAGACTCAATCCGCGAACATCAACTTGTCAACGATCTCAGCAGTTCAATTCAAGCACTAGCCTGAAATTGTTTGCCTTCGAGGTCCAATTCACCAAGCAATCGAAAACGCACTACCATCCGCTTCATTATCGCTTCTCAGTTTGAGCATGAGAAGAAGTTGAATTGGACAGCGATTTTAGGCGAAAAATAATATTTTCTGACGTGGTGCTACGTCAACAAACAAAATTGCGGCAAACTTTGGGGTTTGGAAAGCCCAAAAGTTATTGTCGAGGTATACAAAAACATTCACTGAGAGTGACAGTTAGTGCGGAGTGAGGAGAGGTGGCATCACTATAGACCGTTTTTCTGGAAAAATAAACCTGAAAACAACAATTCGTTCTGCGGTGAGAGTTTCAGCGTCAGTTTAATTCATTTTCTTTTTCTTAAATTGATGAAATGGAGTTGGACGACCTCTGTGGTTCATGCCGGATGGCGCGACATACGCGTCTTGGTGATTTTAATAGGCCCCTTTGGAGCTGCTATTAGATCCCTTTTTTTGTATGGACCCGGAAAAAACCGAAGTAATGCTAAGAATCTGGAAACGATTCAAGCACTTCAGGCCAATATCACCCCAACAACCTGTAAGATGTAACTGGAAACCTTCAACAAGTTATTGGAATTGGAGTGACTATCCCAATGCAACTTTTGCAAAGCCAGTAGAGGAAGTCACTTCAAGAAAGTCGACTCAAAGAAATTGTCCTTATAACAAAAACATGTGAAAGAAAGTTTTTCATTTGACAGTTCAGTACATTACCTGGGCTGGTAAACGTTACGTATAACGAATTACGAAGCGTTAGGCAAAAAAAACAAAACCGTTAGCCAAGACAGACCGGTTATGAGTCACAATAATGGAACGATTATGAATCCATGGAAATATCAGAACGATAACAAAACGACCTCCAAAAGCAGTCATAAATGACAGCGAGTATCGTGAAACGTAATCGCAATGTAACGACAACGATGACTTATCTATCGTTAATTGTAACACGGGTGCTGAACTCGCCAAGCAGCAACTAAGTGCGAATTCATGGAAAAACTAGTACCCGTGGCGTAATGGTTAGCATGTCTTCGTGGGCCCGTGGTACAAATAACGATACCCTCAAAAACACTTCGTTATCGTTACGTTGCGATTGCGTTTCACGATACTCGCTCTCGTTTAAGAATTCTTTTAGCAGTCGCTTTATTATCATTCTGACATTTCATGGATCTATTCTGTTAATTCATGGTGCGTCTATGTCGTGGCTTTCGTTGTTTAAGGTTTCGGTATTATTCCTCGCGTTTCGTAACTCGTAATACCGGCCTTGCTCCGTGGTAGTTTAAGCTTTGATTTTCGAATTCTAGAAACATAAAATTCGTTTTTCCTCGAGTAACGCCTTTGGCGATGAATTGGCAAGTTTGCCGAGAGTCATTACACTGCCATTTAAAGAGTTCGGAATCAGTATAAAATTGTGTAGATCTCTGAATTGTGTCAGGTTTCGAGGCTCCCAAGCTTTATTTGTTAACTTGTTTGATTGCTTACGGCAAACCTAGTGCCCAAAAAAAAACGGAGTACGACAGCTAAAAAAAATAAATATTAAAAGATGTCAAACAAACGACAAGTGCCAAAACATGGTTTTAAAAAATTAAAGCCGGCTGTACCTGTGACCAAGTTGCATAACACAATATCAGTCTGCTGTTAATTTATCAACTTAATTTCGTTCTAATACTGATCAAAGAATATCAAATTGTGACAAAAAAGTGCCAAAAACACATAATTCAGTCACGTATTGCTCGATCACGTGTGCGGTAATTCGACTTTAAACTTAAATGTACTCTCAGACAGTGTGGAGTTAAAATCACCTATAAATGATTCAAGATTCATTTCAGTTCCGAT
Source organism: Melanostoma mellinum (assembly GCA_914767635.1). Taxonomy (NCBI): domain Eukaryota; kingdom Metazoa; phylum Arthropoda; class Insecta; order Diptera; family Syrphidae; genus Melanostoma; species Melanostoma mellinum. The sequence goes on from OU612060.1 coordinate 175,657,204, forward strand.
GCTCTCCAACGCAGCCATTTAGGCCCTCTCCTCTTCATTCTCAGTATTAACGACATTGAAATTATAATCAAACACTCCTCTATCTCTCTCTATGTGGACGATTCTAAGTTTTACCGGATCATTTCTTCTTCTGAAGACTCTTTCCACGTCCAACATGACCTCGACAATTTTTCAATATGGTGCTCCAAAAACTGCCTGGAGCTAAATGTTTTCAAGTGCCAATCAATAACCTTCTCACGTGAACGCATCAAATCTACTCCCCGTCTCTATCTTCTAAACGGTTAAATCATTTCCACCGTTGAGGTGATCCGGGACCTTGAGATTATTTGCGACCGTGAGCTGAATTTCCTCAAGCATATCGACAATATAATCCTTAAGGCAAATTCAGCACTTGGCTTCGTGAAACGATGGTCCAAAGAATTTGCTCACCCCTACGTAACCCGATCCCTTTACATTTCATTTGTCCGTCCGCTTCTTGAATACGCTTGTCAAGTCTGGTCGCCTTTCCAACAAGTGCACATTGTCAGAATTGAGAGCATTCAACGCCGTTTCCTCCGATTTGCTCTTCGAGGTCTTAATTGGAGTATTCGTCTGATATTACTTTCTTATCAAGACCGAATCAAACTCCTCAACCTCAATACGCTGAAAGATCGAAGAGAAATATTTGACGTCCTCTTCATTCACCGAATCTTTACAGGTACCATTGACTGTCCAGCCCTTAACGAATCCATTTTTCTAAATACTAACCCTCGTAACACCCGGAATCCCCGTCTCCGCTATTTTCCCACCCATCGAACCTCTTACGGCTCCAATGAACCCATCTCCCGAATGCTGAGGAGTGTCAATTCTCACTCTTCTTGTTTTGACCTCAAAATGAGTACTCCCTGCCTAACCCCGGGGCTACACGATATGGTAAGCCATTTACAATACATTCGAACTTTCTTACATACACAACCAAACTTTTCGAAATTGAAACCCAACTGGTATGGAATATTGAAAGCCACCCGAGAAGGCAGTTTCAGTAGCCATCTTCGTCAAATACCCTCAAAAAATGAAATTCAAATTTATTGTGGGTGCCATTTTGAAAATATATAATGACATGTCGATTGAAAGCCGTTTGCCTGGCAAATTGTAAGTCGCCTACGTCACATCCGAAACACGAACAGGAATTTGACATTTTGTCTATGTAGGCTGATGGCTTACAGGGTAAAACTTCGTCTCCCAAGCCCTTCAACTAGTTAGTTTAAGTCTTAGCTATTAAGTTTCTTAGTTTGTAAGTTAAAAGCTTGTCTTGAGCCTAATAAATGGGGGTTTTGCCCCCACCAAAATTAAAAATTAAATTAAAATCAAGCTGCTACAGGTACTAAGATTCTTTTTAATGCGTTTCTGAGTGATTGCAAATGTCATTCAACCGCATACAAAGCTCACAAATCGACTTTACTTCAAATCTTTCGGTCAGAGTACTCTTTGAAAGAGTTGCTTTAGATGTTAACACAATAATTTCTATCATTAATAACCTCACCGCTATTAATCACAATCTCGAAAAGTGTAGATACTCACTCCAATTTACAAGAAAAAAATCTAGTCAAAGCCTTGAGTTAAAAATAGAGAACTTGGGATCTTTGAAGGCTGAGTTTATGAACCGATGGTTGAGTGTTCGTTGTTATATAACAACTGTTAACCCTTCAGTGCCACGGAATAGCTTTATGATATAAAAACAGACAATCAGAATATTGTTATTATTTACTTTAGATATAAAACATTTGCCACATATACGCCTCTTTCTAGATAGTTGTTCGAGCATAAACAAGATGGCAAACAACGTAATTCGATATATCACGCATTGTCTATTTGTTGTTTTATTTGCTTAATCAACAATCAACAATTTATTGCGATCTTGAAAAAGAATTTCACTTTGATATCTCCACACACGATACGATAAGACGAGACAGACGCGACTGAAATGAGAACCATTAAGAAAAATAAAATAATAAAGAACTAATTGTTTGTCGTTTATGCACATTTTTTGTCAAATTCGAACCATTCATTCCAATTGTATAAACACACACTGCAAGAACAAGAATAACTTTGAATAAGTTCGGTTAGCATTTTTCGAAATACCAAATATATTCACGGCTTCTAAAAATAACAGTCAAGTTCATAGATTCACGGGGCTTCACAAAAAAATAAAACCAAATGCTCGCATTCATAATTAATTAATGCAAAAGTTTTTTGTCAAAGGTTTAAGAAGAGTTCCATTTTAATGACATGTACATTTGATCTCGTGTGGCTTAGACAGAATATAACAGCAAGTCTAACCAGCTTTATGGCTTAAAAACAAGTTTCAGTCACACAAGACTCTGGGAAAAAATCCGAACGAGTTCTCCAGACAAAGAGACCAATGGACGCCAAACGGACAGTAAACAAATTTGATAGAGAATTTATGAAAGGAGCTTTAACTGTTAAAGACAGACAGTCAATCGGTCGTGCTACAGCCGGAGCGGGCTGCTGGCGTTGCTACCAATTTTTGAATACGTACTTTTATGTCATCTCTTTTTGTTTTAGGTACTCGTGTATTGTTAGGCAATCATACAATCGAAAGTAAAACAACTGAGATAACAATAAATGATAATGAATTTTTGACTTTATTGTTAATCAAAAGTAAGAAAAAATTACTTTTGCAAGAAGCTAAATAGGTTTTTGATTGTGTCATTTTTAAGGAACTCAGAAAAGAATGAACTTTTACTGCAGCAATCGGTTAAAGGGCTTATAAAGAAAAAACCGCGGAGTGGTATTAAATTAGGGAGGTAAATTGAAACTAGGGTTGTTTCATCAGTTTGTTCAATATTTCGCGCAAATATCATAAATCAAATAAAAAGGGTGGCTCAACAGAGCAGGATGCCCCGGGGCGTAGCGCATTTCTCACAACAATACCTTCTGAAGATTTGAGAGGACCTACAATTTTTACAATCGAGAAAGCGCTTTTCTGGCAATGAAATTACTATGAGAGGTCTTACCGATTCCTCGCAAAAGGCGATATCCGTGGAAAAACATTATATGCTTTCTTTCTTCCATTACACCATGGCAGTCAAAAGACTCAGAGCAGCCAAAAACTACTTTCAATGCAATCAAATGACTTTTTGACTGCACAGAATGAAAAAGACTTTTAAAAGACTTCCAAGATTGTAACCAGTGTTGTGTTGCATTCTTTTGACTTCAAGTCTTTTGACTGCTCTAGACGATTGGTTTACTAATGACTTCAAAATTAACAGAGAATTTTTGATTAAAGTTAAGTGCTTACATGAAGTCAAAATATTTAAAAGATAAAGCTTTTTCATCATTTGACTGCAATACAAAAAAAGAATGGTTTGAAAATTCTGCAACAGCGACAGAATTATGATTGTTTTTTGATCCAACATTTTCCTCGAGGGCCTGGAAAGTGTTGAACATAACTTAACGGAAATATCCAACATCACAGTCACAGTTGAAGAAGTTAGTGAAGAATTTAAGGGCTTCACAAAAGATAAAAGTAAAAGTAAAAGCACAGGCTGCTTAGCCAAACGAGATTGAGTATTTAAAAAGATGAGAGAAATAGGGCTTATATGGCTCACGATTCTCCTCTCAAAGCGTATTAAAGGTGGTAATCTGCCTGAGGAACGAAGCAACGAAGTAACATATTACCAATGTACAAAACGGAAGGATCTACACAAAGTATTGACAACTACCGTTTAATCAAGCTGAAGATCGTTGATAGGGTATTGGGTATATTATACGAAAAATAGTCTGTCCTCAAAGAAAACCTTAGTGATTTCTCAGAGGATTTGCATGTTGGACGAAACCTAACATGTGTAGCCCTCAGATCAAGCATATTTTGGAAGGAAAAGTACCGAATGTGAAGAGTCCTGCTGTAGCCACTGAAGCATTTCAAGTCACAGTAGGTTTACACCAAGGAAGCGTCTTTAGTCCTTTGATCTTTATTACAATTCATGAACACTTGCTGAAAGGCAAAGTACACAACACTTCAGTACATTAACTGTTCTTTGTTGAGTATGGAGTTATCATAGGTGAGGTTCCTATACCCCTGTAAGAAACATTTAACGTCTAGGTAAAACTTTAAGAAGGTAATGGGAGCCATATTCATTCAAAAAAGACTGATTCCTTGTGTTGCCCGTTCTTAAATCGAGCCATGCCTATTCCAGACAATTATTGGAATGAGAATGTGCTTGCCTAGTTAAAATATCTGGGATCTATGATCAATAGTGAAGCAACTTGTGATGACAGCATCAATCATTCGATAAGTGTAGGGTGGATGAAGTGGCGGAAAGCTTCGCCACCTAAGCTAAAAGGAACTCGCATGTGATTTATTTTAATTTGAAAAAAGGGAAAAAGTAACAAAGTTTGATCGTATTAGAAGTACCAATATCAATGCGGAAGTGTTTACGTCAAAAATACCATCTAGCAAAAATTAGATATCTCAGTCGGTTTGTTGTCATGGTCAAATGAGAGATCCAAAAAATTTGCCAAAAAGGCAATATCATCCAACGTCCAGACACAATCCCGAAGAAATCTAAAGAAAGGTATATGCAACAAAATTTGCATTTGGCCTCAGAGAAGTAACAATTCAAAACCGGAAGGTTTTCCGACGTATTTTGAGGTCACCTCAGCGTACCTCATGAGCGGATCACTTGTGTGCAGCAGATAAGTGGGACTTACTTTGAAAATTTTTATCGGGGCAGAAATTTGAAAATAAAAAATATTTTTTTCTTTCAAGAACAATGCCGAGGTGTAATGATTAGCGTAAATGCCTGTTGCCTGGAAGGTTCGATGTTCGAATCTTAGCGTTGAAAATCCGCCGATAGTAATTTCATGCCATGAAAATCGATTTCTCAATTAGTCGGCTACGGGACTCCCTGTTCTGTTGCACCACCCTGATGTTTAAGAACAGAGTAACGAAAAAGTAATTTTTTTTTCTAGTGTTTCTTTAAAATCTTAGGTTATTATGACACTGACAGTTAGAGCTCAGCTATTGGTTCGCTGGTTGAAGCCCTTTGGTCGACACAAAGCGTTTTTTGTGAAACTTATTGGTACTCACCCTGAATGTCAATCTGAGTGTTTTTTGAGCCCTGGGTTTCCCCTCAATTCGTCCTAGGTTTTTGATGGGGCGAGTTTACGTAATGAACAGGGCTGTCAAATAATGGCATGTATTTTTGTTTGTTTGTGACAGGGATTTTTAATGATTTTTTGACAACTCAGGGTTGTCAAAGACACCTGGGTCAACTATGGGTAGAGTACAGCGAAAGAACCTTACTTTATTCTGTTCTCGTATCATTGGAAAGTTTTTTTTTAATTTTATTTTTAAAGGCTAATAAGACTTAAGTCTGATTTCGACAAAAACTACCGGCAGTCGTTCATGTCTCCCATTTACTCATACGTCCTTAAAAAATACGATGGAGAAATTTCCGACATTCGAACGCTTTGATTATAGAGTCGAGTTACGGGGCACTATCCCAAAAAGAAATTTGTATCCGTCCCACCCTTTGTAACTTACACGCAATTTTTTGTTGCTTTTCTTAGCTACAATACTCGTAGATTCACAAAGAAGCTCCTCCTTTTTTCCATTTTTCAAACCTAGGGAAACATCTGATTTAGTTCCACTCTGACTTTCTTTTCTTGTTCTCCTAAAAAACTCTTTTTGTTGCTGAAACCCTAAAATAAAAGTCTTAGGAATTTCTTCGAATAGACACACTCATCTGTTTTACCGATTTACCTCCCAATTAAAAAACTGATCTCCTACATCGTCTCCGGAATTTCCACGAGAAATCATACACATTCTTGGAAATATTTAACAAACAAAAAAAAGCGTCCATTCCTCATATAAATTTGTTTCGACGATGATCACTCATGAATCATGACTCATGGTGTTTACCAACCGGCTCTTTCTTGCCAGCCAGCGTCATGGGCCTTCGGCCCCAAGTCATTTTCTTTTTGTTCATTAGTAGCCAATGCATGGCCATGTTCCGAATTTCATACCAACACCATTCAGTTTAGTCAGACGTATGACACACACGTGTCTCAAATGCTTTACCAGTCACCAGTACCACTCTCAAGTCTCAATAAAACATCTCGACAACTTTCAAAAGTACTTAAACCCAAAATCTCCATCAGCTTAACAGTTAAATCTGTGTTCATGTACACGATGTATTGTTGCAGAAACTTTCGAAAGTTTGCTATTATTTTCATCTTCGTTTCTCTATCCGTTCCATCCGCTCTCATAAACATCATTTTCCAGGTCAATGATGTTCTCATAAAATTGTTAAGATCTTGCAAATTACGTTGCAGAGATACGACATGTGTGTTATGACAATTATCTAAAAAAAAAACGAAAACTACATACAAACTCATAAATAAATAAAGTTGTCTCCCGCCCCAAACACTGGCCATGTGAAACTAATTAGTACAACAGACGCCTCTCACTCAAACCATCTCTGCTTTGGTTGACACTTGAGAGCTTGAGTGTTGCATTTGCAAGTTTTGACCATTTTCGGACAATCACCTGTTGTCTAGAGTGGGTTTTCTCTTTTTTACAAACCTATGAGTATCAGAAAGACCGCTGCGCAAAGCGCTAAGGAACTTAAACAGGCACTACTGTTGCTCTTTGTTCTGAAGTACAACTTCATTGTTGTTAACAAAATGTTTTTATTTATTTATTTTTTTGTTGTTGTTACAAATCACTACTAAAGCACACGACTTGCATACTATGCTGACTATCAAAGTGGAGATAGTGTAATCTCCTTTTGGCAAGATATAATATTTATTGTTCCAACAGTTCGTTAAGGCTGTTAAAACAGTTCGCACTTTTCACTTTATTTTATGTCACAGTAAACCAATTCGATTTCTGCAAAGAACTTATTCCTCAAAACGTATCTTTTTTCTTGCTTGGCGGACACAGAAACACACGACCACGAGCCGGGATGAAAGCGAACAAGTTGGGGAAGGCACGATTATTTTTTTTTTTTTTTATATATATATACAAGTTTGTATATATGTATGAAACGAGAAGAAGAAAGAAAAAACAATTATAAGAAGTAACTAGCACCCGATAATAGCGAAATAATTCAGAAACGATGTGTTCTTGTACAGTGGGCCGCCTCTTCACTCGTAAAATGCTTGCTATCGCATTGAGGACAGAAAAATAACTGACAGTTCTACCAGCTGTGTTTTTTAGAGAGCCCCATGCCATAACAATTAAAAAAACCCCAACATAATTCGCTCCGCACACAGCTAACAGCTTCAGTGAACAACAAATAAAAAGTACTCCCAGTGTATTCGTGTGTGGGTTTTAAGAGCCACTCAGAAAGTAGCAGAAATCAAGTAATGTGTGGCTGCTGTTTACGTTGTACCTATTCAACGTTAGTTAAGCTCAAGATGTTTGTTGGAGTTCGAAAGCCACAGTTAAGGATTGTCATTAAGCTCATTACTACTTGATGACTTTCATAAGCTTACATCTTCAATTTCAGTTATCTGCAAGATCAGGAAAAATAGCAACATGTGGAGGAGGTGGAAAACTTAAAGTGCAAGACTGGAGAGAGCTCGTCCGAAATCAAAGTTGTTATCGAAATATATTGATTACGGCTCAGGTTCTACCCGAAAAGTAATACCAACCTAAATAAGTAAGTCCCTTATCCAAAAAGCGGATTTTTAGTTTGTTGGCAGCGATTTGACCGGACATGTTGGGAAGTCAAACGAAGATTATGAGGAATGCCAAGTATTAGGATACTACGACACCAGGAACCTTCCCGCTGCAGGTATTCTAAGTGTGTTGAAGTCACATGGTTTTATCGCATTAAACACCGTTTAACGAGTAAGACCTTGTCTCTTATAGCTGTGGTGGAAATGCTACCATTTGGTAGTAAAATTTATGAAACCTCGAGTGAAAGACTGTAAAATGATATTGGGTTAAGCTGTCACTTAGCAAAAACGTCTTCTGCTGATAGAATTGTTAATGGAGGCGATTAAGAAAGTCAAACAAAAACTGACAATGAAGAGAAAGACTAAAGAAAAAAAAGGCAATCGATTCATTTTAAATATGAAAAGATATCCATACCATCAACACTCTTCAAAATGCAGAGCACAAAGTATGTGAAAATACATACATACATACGGCTAAATTGACAGCGCCAAAGGGACATTACAAAAAAAGCCTAAGAAATATTTTGGTGGAATGATGAAGCTAAAGCAGTGACAAAAAGCTAGACTCGAAGTTGATTACAGAAGCCGTGAAAAGAAGCGAAGAAAAAGTAAGTCCAGGGCATGTATCGGGAGCTGGAAGAAATCTTTGCCCCGGTTGCTGATGCAAATAGGCACTTAAAGAAGGAGAAATCCTCAGGGGACTTGTTCGCCGAAGTTCATTATCGATTCTCAATTACAGCTTCTTTTGGCCGACGAATAAATTCTGCACAGGTGTCGGCAGTATTGGGATGGCTTTTTTAACGAAAAGGTTCATCAAGAACACAGCTGAACTCAAGCTGAAACTAACTTAATGAAAATACCCGACATCACATTCGATAAAGTTAGTGAGTCAGTTAAGAACTCCTAAAAAGGCAACGGGTTTTCGAATAAGGTGGAAGACATCGGGCTTAGATGTACAAAGAAAAGAAATGTGGTAATTTCCACTCCATCAAGCGGATATCCCACATTTTGAAGATTGTTGAGTTGGTACTGGCGTACTGGGTAGCCGAATGCGAAAAATAATGAACCTATCAATTGCTAAGACTGCTATTATACGGTGAAATTTGTTGCACGAAACTACTTCGAATTCTTCTTTGTTATGTCATCCTGTGTCGCAAGTGTTATTACACGATGAAATCCAGTTTCATGAAACTAGTTTCGCATTTCTCTTTTTCTTTCATTCGGTGTTTTTATTTTTGGGGAAAAATAGTTATCCAGTAATGCCTAGTTGCTTCAAAACCTCTTTTATTGGCGATTGAAAAACAAAAAAATTATTATTAGTATTATTACTTATTATTGAACCCAAATAGAACAGAATAAACAAAAACACGAACAAGGACAAAGAGAAACGTCAAAGCTGTTTCACGAAACCATAACCCATGCGACACAGGGTAGCTCATTGATCATTGTCCATCTCTCTTTTTCGAACTTTCGTTCTCTTTTGCACTCATGGTGTTCGAACAGTTTCGTGCAACAAATTTCACCGTATAATAGCAGTCTTAAGGCTATCGTGGGTATGTCAATGCACTCCAAAAAGAATCCACATGGAAAACCTTCGTAATTTGGATCTTGTGCTGATTCGCGCTGAAAACGCAACTACTAGGAGTTCCAGAAGTCAGCGTAGAAGTTGGTGGATTCTTCGTTGGCTGATATTATTTCTTCCTCCAAAGTGTTCATCACGCTTAGGTATCTTGGCTCGGGGTGTTCGTCCTCACTGGTCATCATTCTCACCTAACTCGGGTGGTTTTTGATATCTGCAGCCGATTTATTTACTGTCAATAACACGTATTGATCCATGGGCATCATTTTGGCTTTCTCGTACACAAGCTGGTTGCTGTGGTGTCTTTGGCGCTGGTGGCCGAAAGTGAGGTCGGTGCAGTCTCAAAATTTTCCTAAGAGGTCCTTTATTGCTGTCTTGGAGATGGTAGACTGGGCTGCCGTAGTTGATGAAGGGTTTCAGCAGTTGCTTGTACATCAGAAGTTTCGTTGACTGGCTTAGTCCTGCTTTTCTTCACATCAAAGGGTACAGTCGGTGGAAAGCCAAGTTGGTCTTCTTGAGTAGAGCGCGTAAGTGCGGATTGAATCTAAGCACCTTGGTAAAGTTGATACCTAGATACTTCGCGTTCAGTTGGTCAGTCAGTCTGGTTCCATCGGGTAGTGATGTTGCTCTGCATCTTCCAGCAGTACGGCAGCCTCTATTGACTCCAGGCCTTCTGAAGCAGACGAGCTCTGATTTAGGTTAGTTGACCCGTATACCCCACTTACTATAGTAGGCATATAGTATGTGGATGTGAGTTTCGACTCTCCGGGCAGCTTTGGATGGCAACAAAGATGTGCAGTACGTATGTCGTCAGCGTAATGCAAGTTTTCGCAGTTCCTTGGGGTAGGCTGGTTCGACGTCATTATGTTGAAAAGGAATGGCCCTAGCTTCGATCCTTGAACAGCTCCTGTTCTGATACTTTTGGTGGCTGATTTTGCGCTTCCGACTTGAACGAAGAAGTTCCTTTGGGAGAGAAAAGAAAAAAAATTATTTTTATTAGCGGAGCTGAAAAATTTTGTAGGTGGAGTTTATGGATGAGAGCATCAGTCCATACGCTGTCAAATGCTTTTTCAACATCCAAATAGCAAGCGACCGTGAGCCGATGGCTGTTGAGAACTGCGGTGACGTCTTTGTGCAGTTTCATCAACGGATGTAGGGTTGAATGCTTTTCCAGGAAACCGAACTGCATGTCTGGGATGATGTTATTTTCCCTGCAGAAACCTGTGTGCGAATCATTGAGGATATATATGTAAAAGCAGTGACAAAGGTGAGATGCAGAGTTGAAGTCATTTCAAGGCACAGTATGTGTCTTCTTCTTCTTTCTTTTTTGACGTTACGAGTATCGTGATCTCGAAAGGAGATCGCAGTTGTCCCACGTATAAGCTTCACACTAGTAAGTGGTAGTTAAAATGAATTTGAGCTTATTGCCGTATATTATTCGTGTGATCCGAAAATTTACACCGAACCTCGTCCAACCGATATCATGTTATCTGCTTACTTTACCCTGATCACCCCCGACATTACTACGCCTGCTAACCTATGAAGTAAGTGATTAGCGAGACGGGTGTTATTGTTAAGTTTTTTTTTTTAGTGGCGGAAGCGGCTACTTTACTTAAGTACAATTCATTTAAGGGGGGACGCTGGTCTAGAATTTTGAAGAAACCGATTTTTTTTTTTTTTTTTTTGTCTGAAAAGGTACTTTAGGGTCTTAAAAATAACATACCAAAGGATGGATGCCGGCAAAAATGTCTAAATGCCCAAACTTTCCATTCTGCGGCAGCGCCCCTCTGGTATGCCGTATGATTTTATAGTATTTAAAACTTAAAACGCGTTTTTCTCAAAATCACTTTTTTTTTGACTGGCCGAAAACATAACTTGAGCAAATCTTCACCGATCTATACGAAATTTTGACAGTTCATTCAAAATAACTTTCTTCAGAGCCGTACGTAGGATTTTTTTTCTATGTTGCATAGTTTTTTTTTTAATCAACAATTTTGTCGCATTTTTTTATTGAAAATTTGAATTTTTTGTTCAAACGTACACCATTTCGCGAAAAAACAAAATATCGAAAAAATCCTACGTACGGCTCTAGCTGTTGTTATAAGGAAACTAAAAAATTTCGAGATTTTGTTCCAGGATGAAAATTAAGGAGGTTACACTTTCGGCCATGGACCCATCTAAAAAATGAAGTGCCTCCGAAGAAATGCTGACCAGCCGCCATTTTAATTTTAATTGACACGAAAAAATTTGTATTTGTTAATTAGAACTTGAATTATAAAACCTCTTTCACAGATTTTCGATTGATCTTTTTGTTGAGTCACAAAAAATTCATAAATTATGCCCATTTTTTCACGCTCTAGACCAGCGTCCCCCCTTAATATAAATCATAAGCAACTATTCCCGTTTCACATCCCAAGAGCAAGCAGCAGGGATGTGAAGTTCGAAAAAATATAAGAAGCTGAAGTGGAATAAACGAAGACACTTGGAGACAAAGAATCCTGGGGCTCATCAGCGTTTCTTGAACTATCGACATTATGTGAGAAGTGAGATGACTCACTTAACTCACCTTCTCATCTCATTTGATTCGAAAATGCGATTAAGCTAACTTTGTGAGATGACTAAGTTCGACAACAGCTTCGAAAACATAAATGTCATTGCTTCAGTTGGTGCTCATAAACATGAATTCTGAAATTTTTTTGTCAAATTCGGATTCTGATTGGCCAAAGAGTATAACCATTGATGTTTAAATTGTATTGTTTGGTGGCTGTTGAACTAAACTCAATGTATTTCTTTTTGGATATTTTGTTGCATAAATGAAAGCTTTAATGAAATTCTTATCAAAAGAACTATGCTTTACAAATAGTTTTAAGATAAATATGCCTTATACTCACACGAAGTCACATCTGAAATGCCAAGTGAGTAATTTGACAGCTCGCCTCACTAACTCACTCACTCACTCTTGTTAGCTAAATTGCATTTTAGTGAAAAGTGACAAACTTCACTCATTCTTTGTTTGCAAAATCTCGGCACATATTTCAAAAGGTGCGTTAATACCAATTGGTTGCAATGGCAATACTTTCCATACACTTCAAGAGAAAAGTCTTAAGAGATATTCTCTTAAAAGAATATTATTGCAAAAGGAATGCATCAGAAAATAGGTAGAAATAAAAAAACCCATAAAAAATCGCTCATGTGTTTTGTCCAGTATGCCAGCAACTCTTTTTGCATTCTTCCTTTTCCTGGACTTAAATGAAAGGTGATTCAATATTGTAATGACGAGTGACGACACTAAAGGCCCCGGCCCATAGAACGCGGTGCGTGCGTGCGGCACCGCTTCCAACTGACAACTCGATTAAATACACACGTTCTTATGAGAGGTGACCCATAAGCACCGCGAGCAACGCGCCGAACGCGCCGAGTAGCCGAACTTCTATTTTGCCGCGGCTCTCACGCGGTGACAGAAGAGAGACATGCGCAGTCACAACCAATTTGAAGTTTTCTCTTATATGGAAAAAGTGACAATGGGCGCGTTCAAGAACCTATCGGATAGCCTATCTTGGATAGCCGTATCTTAGATACCTTTTTGAACTATCGACAACAGACAACAGCTGTGAAATATTAAAATTCGACTTTTGAAAACAGACAAACATTCAAAATATCATTGCTAGACGATTATAACTTATTTTTTTCGATTTCCCACACGGAAACAACAACAACAAGCTATCCGGATACGATTCTTGAACGCTCCCATTTTGACTAAATTTATCTGTCAAAACACCGCAACGGATTCTATGGGTCACCCCTATCAGTTGCGCACGGCAAAACCCACCGCATCAGTTGCCGCGCCGCTTCTACCGCACGCAACGCGTTCTATGGGTCGGGGCCTTAAGTCCGATAACGAAATCTATCATAGCTTGATAAGCGGACAGCAGCAAAACTAATTGTCCAATGTCGATTCGAATTCGTATTCTACATGCAACCCCTTCCCAGACTTTTATTTCGTTTCTTATGTCTTGTTTTCCTCAGAATCTGTAAGTGTTGGATTTAAATACGACATGTAAAAGTTAATAGACATTACCATTGAACGTCGACTGTCTCGATATCTCTCTGAAAATGGACAACGCTAGCATTTCCGGGTTCTAATTAAACCGGTACCCGGCGCCCTCAATGGATTACACGAGATCTAATAAACAAACAGTGGAAGCAAGGAAATCAGTTGAATGGAAATTGTATAATTTATTATCGGTGAAACCGTTATCGTTGGTTTAAAGTTGCATGAAGAGTTTCCATTTCATGTTGCGTATTATGTTTTGTCCAGGGTAATAAACAATTAGCTAATTAATTTTTGCGTGATATTTAATGTGAATAACGGGGAACTTATTAATTATTATGATGGAACTGGTGTTGTATGTGGGTGTGCCAAATTAATTAAATAGACGAAAGTGAAACTTTTATGTGATTAACATGTGGAATTTGGACGAAAAAGAAACAGAAAATCAATAAAACCGTCAGTATGAGAATTTAGAGCGGAGACAAATGGCAAACATGGAATTCGGAATTGCCATGATGTCATGAGAGTGTTGTTATATATTTTAGCAATTGAAATGCCTATTACTGTCAGAATCATTATCACTCGAAAAAAAGGACTTGCGTTACGAATAGAGTGACAGGTACAACGGAGTAGTCAAAGAAATATATGAAACGTAGAATGTCTTCGTTATGCACTACTTTGTAATGTCGTTTTCCAAAATTCACTCCCAAAAAAATTTCAAAAATCCACTCCCGAAGTCGGGAGTGATTTGGAGAGTTGGAGTGATATTTTTGACAGATAAGCTATACTAGAAATGTCAAATCTGTCACTTCAACTCTTCAATTCACTTCGGATTTTGTTTTTGGAAAACAACATAAATAAGTATCGCCATTCGCTACCAAGCTTTGGAGAGTTTGAAATACCGTTCCATTATTGCAAAAGATCACTTGCTATGATTCTGAGAAGCTACAGCCACTTCTCTAGTTGAAGTGAGAATCCACTCAAGAAGCACTAATACATAAATCATATATCGAAAAGAAAATTCACTTTAGAAATATGTTTTTTTCAGCGGTAAGTGCTTCACTAACACAAAACAACTTTTCAAAACTGAACAGAAATATTTTCAGGTGTTTCATTGGTTTTTAAAATGAATGCTTCCCCGAGTGAAACCAATCGAAAGCAACATTAGTCAAAAGTTCGAATGAAAACCAGCTGTCTGTGTCAAAATGAGCTTTAATTTAAACAAAACCCTTTACTTTAAATAAACTTTTTGTGAAGAAAAATTAAAGGTTTTCTTTTGTTCCAAATCTACTACGTAAATTCAGTGACTGATCCTGGTCACGGTGTCCTGGAACCCATGTTAACGTCGCTTATAAGATCTGTCTGCTGTAATATGTGAACATCTGAAGCCCCACGTCAACAACTTGCTAGGTCCTTATCAATGTGGTTCTAGACCAGAGAAGTCCACAATAGGCCAAATTTTCACATTACGGCAGATCTTGGAAAAAACCCGAGAATATAATATCGGTATTCACCATCTCTTTATCGATTTCAAGGCCGCATATGACAGTATCTACAGATACGAGCTGTATAGAGCCATGTCTAGTTTCGGCATCCCTGCTGCTCCATCAAGGTCAGTAAGGAACTCACCGAGACATTTGATGTCGAAAAAGGTTTTAGGCAAGGCGACAAACTGTCATGCGATTTATTCAACATCATAATTGAACAAATTGTAAGAAACTCAAACGTCAACACTAGACGTGTCTACGCACACGATATTGACGTAATGAGAAGAAGGAAGCTTGATGTCATAGGTGCTTTTACGGGTATTGAAACAGAAGCGGCAAAAATGGGTTTGATGGTTAATGAGGGCAAAACTAAGTATATGCTGTCATCAAACAGGGACACAGAACATCGACGAATTGGACAAAACGTCACAATAGACAGACATAACTTCGAGGTAGTACAGGACTTCGTCTACCTAGGATCCGCTGTAGACACGGACAACAACATCAGTGCGGAGATCAAACGGAGAATAACTCTTGCCAACCGTTGCTTCTTTGGGTTAAGAAGGCTATTGAGAAACAAAACCCTCTCCAGAAAAACCAAGGTAACCTTGTATAAGACCTTAATCATCCCAGTCCTGCTTTACGGCGCGGAAGCATGGACCTTATCGAAAGCGGATGAGGAAAACCTTGGTCGTTTCGAAAGAAAAATTCTCCGAATGATCTTTGGTCCCGTATGTGAAGGCAATGTGTGGAGAAGAAGATACAATAACGAGCTGTATGAGCTGTACCGCGACATGGGCATAGCCAGAAGAGTACGCATCGCGAGGCTACGATGGTTGGGCCATGTTGAGCGGATGGACCCAAACGCTCCGGCTCGTCGGGTGTTCGAAAGCACATTGCAGGGAAATCGCGGAAGGGGAAGACCTCGTCTTAGGTGGCGCAATCAAGTGGATGAAGACCTCAACCGACTTGGAGTGCGAAACTGGAGAGAGCTCGCCCGAAATCGAAGTCGTTACAGAAGGATGTTGGTTGAGGCCCAGGTTCACCCCGAACTGTAATGCCCACCTAAGGAAGTAAGTAAGTATATTATCGAAGAAGTTTGTCCACGGATTCATACTGTTTCGCTCACCAAGTTTGAACTACGTTTGATATTGCCTGACCTTGATATTGCCTCAAATATGTTTTACTTACTACCATGGGTGATGCTTTTGCTATAGAAACATTTCTTACAAGTTGCGTTGATTGTGTCTTTAGTCTGCAGTTTCTCTTTTAAATGTTTTTCCATATTACTTTCGCATGAAGTACACTCCTAAATAATTGTAAGGCCATTTTTCATTCGCACAGTTCCCTCCCCTCGCAAAATCAAAATCTTATACTTATCCAAATTCAAAAACAAGCTCAATAGCTTGCAATACTATTAAAGTCGAGTTATCATTAATTGTAACGATTCAGGTGATGATGCCAAAAGAACAATGTCATCCGCAACGCAAATAGCAGTGCTTTTATCGAGTGTCCAGCGCAATCAATAACACAGGGTAAAAAGTCTACAAGGTAATCAATAAATAAGGCAAACAGGCTTGGACTGAATGTGCAACCCTGTCTGACACCAGTTTTTGTCTTCAATCCTTGTGAAAGTTCTACACCAGTCCATACAATTTCAATTCAATTGTCGAAAAACCTACTCTAAAACCCGCCTGAAACAACCGTTTCTGTAATATAAGTGTGAACATTTTGTAAGAAGCATTTAAAAACGATATGCCTCTATAATTGGATAATATGGATAAAATCCCTTTCTTACGATTCGGGAAAATAATGGATTCCTTGAATTCTCGAAGTATAAATCCAGTTTCCATGACGTTGTTAAAAATATCTGTCAACCTGTTGGCAAGTTCCAGTGTGTCATATTTATAGAACTCGGCAGATATGCCATTTGGACCAGATACTCTTTCATCCTTCAGCTTTGAAACTACCGAAATCACTTCTCGTATTATTCCAGCGTCCAGTACTTCGTTTATAATTCGTGAAGTAGAGTAATAGAAATTAAGTTAATCTTGACCAGGGTTTAACAAAATTTCGAAGTGAACTTAGGCTGATATTACGATGAATGGTGCATATTTTTTTGTTGAGGTGGGTTGCTAGGTTCTTTTGCGGTTCGACAAAGAGCCAATCGCCTAGATTTAGCTTCGAAGACCTCTGCTTTTTTTCGTTTACATATTGATTTGTAAAAACTGCTAGTAAGTACTGAGTTTTAAAAGAGCTATCACTTGAAGTCCTGTAGGCTCTCAGCTAACCAAAGGATTTTTCTTTGGCTTTTACACATTCAACATCAAATCAAGGTCTTGTATAGTTGCTCCGTGTGTTACCATTAGAGTCACTGTTGGGAAAGAAGCATTGATGATTTGATCCATCAGAACAAGGTTACAATTTACTTGTTCATTTAGTCCCCTATCCAGCCTACTCTGGTACTACTTTCAATTAATTTAAGACTAATTCTCACGTACGCCCTAGAAAAATTGAAGCCAAAAGCACACTACCGCTCAAACAATGTACCTACACCACAAATTTCCAAATCTAAGCAGTGTTTTCGAAGCAGAATTACTTGCAGTCTGCGAAGTCGCAAAACCTCTCACTTTATAAAAATTTTCTTTTTGACTTTTGAGTAACAAATCGAGAACTGGTTGTCACTTCTCAGAATCATGAGAAGATATGTTTTTGCACTAATGGAACGGTTTGAGAATGCTGCTGGACGGTTATTTTTGTCCAATGGACAGCGACATAAGACTTCATTGCACAATGAAAACCGTAACTTTAAGGAGGCTTATCCCTCTGTAATTGGTGCAATTGTGAGGGTCTCCCTTCTTTAGGATCGGGCATACGATACTGAGTTTCCATTTATCGGGCACGTTTTCTTCCGACCATATCATGCAGATCAGCTGGTGCATGCTCCTCCAACTGGTCTCCAGCTGCCTTGAAGAGTTCGGCATCAAGGCCATCTGCACCTGCAGTCTTATTTGATTTAAGTGGCAATGCACAACATCAATATCAACATTAAAAGTAGGAACAAAAATTTGTTTTTCTTTAATTAAATGTTGCAATGTTTTTGTTTTGTCAACTAGGCAGACGACAGTAAAGCCATGCCCTTATTATTTTTGTTAATTTGTAATCAACTTGTAAGCAATGTTAACGAATAAAAATAAAAAATAATCTAATCTAATCTACATTCATTGAATGATTTGGCAAGTTTGGAAAACGGTTGGGGCTTTCGTTAGCAAAACAAGTTCTGTTTTTTGTTGGGATAACGTTACGTGCGCAGAAAATAAATAAATAGGGTGTGGCAACAGAGCGAGGAGCCTCAGGGCCGAGAGCATTTCTTATAACCATGCCTTGTGAGGGTTTGCAAGGGACACACAATTTTCTGTCGGTTCCGAACGGCGAATCTAGAAAGCACTTTTCATGGCTAGACGTCTTTCTAGAGGGCTTTTAGCAGAAAGGAGGAAAGGATGTTTTAAATTGAGCACCAAGTGATTAAGAGTGGCTTTGGTTATGACGAAATGCTGAGTACTAAGTAAAGTTGAAGGTTTCAAACAACTATTTTTCTGTCATTCACTAAATAGAAGCATCTCCTATATTTCAAATCCAACTATTATACATAGGTGCTATTTATTTTCTATAAAAATTTCTTTTATTTGTATAGATCTGCTTTTACTAATGAATCGCCCTTTTTTCTTCTTTCCAGCTACCGGAAATCGTCAACAGCTTGTCACTGCAGGGCCAGTTGCCATTGCAGATGTCACTTCTAGCCCGTAATTCAGCAATTTCGGAGCAACTGGTTAAAAGTGGTGGAGCAAATGTAAACGCGTATGATGCTGAGGTAAACCGCACTTTCGATTTCTTAAACTTTTTCTCAAACATTTTCAATCTCAGGGTTCCACTCTACTCATTGATGCAATTAAACGTGCTGATGATTTTGCTGCCAACTTTTTGCTCGATCGCAATTGTGAAGTTAATCTGCCACACAGGTTAGTTTACTCTCTGTTCGGTCATTTGACCATCGTTGTTAATTCAATAACATTTTTGACAGAGTCACCTCCGATACACCGTTGCATCTGGTCTGCAACTACTCATCCAAGAACGT
The DNA here is from genome assembly GCA_914767635.1 of Melanostoma mellinum. Classification (NCBI taxonomy): domain Eukaryota; kingdom Metazoa; phylum Arthropoda; class Insecta; order Diptera; family Syrphidae; genus Melanostoma; species Melanostoma mellinum. The sequence goes on from OU612060.1 coordinate 175,676,145, forward strand.
CGATTCGGGAACATTCAATAGCATGTTGGAAATCGGCAAGAAAATTCTGGAACGTAAGGCTGACGTCAATCTACAGAACCAGCTTGGACAGACTACCCTTCACTCTGCCATTATATCGGGACACACAGAAATGGTTGATTTGCTACTCGAAGTTCCAGAGATCGATATAAATGTTCGCGCCAACAACGACAAGTGTGCCTTGCTGCTGAGTTTGACTCCGCCCCAGGTCGAATGTGGTCCTTTTACACTGGCTGAAAAACTTCTTAAAAAGGGCGCTCGACCCAATCAAGTAAAATCAGACACCCACGATAGTCTTTTACAACTGTTGGCTCTGCAGGGCCTTGAAGAAGCGGCAATTTTTTTGGCCGATCACGCGAACTTAAACCATGTCAACGGACAAGGATTCACTGCTCTACACATAGCCAGTGAAAAGAATCTTCCAAAGTTGGTAAAGAAGCTGCTGGATTGTGGTGCCTCGCCTAATTTGCAATCGAGTGTTGCCGACCTTAAATCAGCCTTACACCTGGCTGTGGAAGCGAACTGTCCTGAAGTTATTACGGAATTTGCCGATTTTAAGGAACGGGCTGAAGCAGGTCGGGAAGCACCTGACTTTAACTGCAAAAATGCATCCGGTGACTCTCCTTTGAGTTTAGGTCTTTCGATGAATCGCACGGAACTAGTGCCGATCTTGATCCGAGGTGGAGCTGATGTGAATGCGCGCAACGGACAGGATATGACTTTACTCCATCAAGCCATCCTTAATTGTGATTCGGAGACAGCAGTTTTTCTACTCCAACAAGGAGCTGACATGAATGCTCTTACTGGAGAGCAGGAATCACCCCTGCAGTTGGCTATTCATTGTCATCTACCACAGGTGGTGGATGCACTTTGCAGTCGTGGTGTGGCATTAAGTGCACCGGACAACAAGGGAGATCCACCACTTTGGACGGCTCTAGAACGTGATTACGATGACGTTGCTCATGTGCTCGTGCGACATGGTGTTGACACGGATTGTTGGGGACCAGGTCCCGATGGATGTCAGCAAACACTCCTCCATAGAGCCATCGATGAGAACAAAGAACCCGCAGCGATTTTCCTTATAAAAAGCGGTTGCGATTTAGATTCACCTCGCCAACCAGGAATGAATGGAGAAGGAGGCGATGAAGCAAAAGATAAAGCGTCCCCTTTGCATCTTTGCTGTCAATGGGGTCTGACCAAAGTTCTTCAAACTCTTATCGATCACGGAGCTAATGTCAACATGCTTGATTGCGATAACAAAACACCCCTGCATATAGCAATCGAAAACCAGCATAACGACATCATTATGATCCTCCTGTGTCATCCCGGTATCGATCTTAAAATCCGCGACAAAGGCGGCAATACGCCATTTGCAGCGGCTCTTACTATGCGTAAGCTTAAAGCGGCTAAGAGTATTCTTGAGCGTCTTCCGAATGCCGCCGAACAAATGGACCAAAGAGGAAAGAATTTCCTCCACACTGCGATTATGAAGGATGATCTGGAGAGTGTGTTGTTTTTAATGTCGATTCAAGTTGATGTGAACAGTCGCGTTCAAGATGTAAATCAGACACCACCCCTCCACTTGGCCGCCACGTCGACAAACGAAATGATCATAAGAAACCTGATATTGGCTGGTGCACGAATCAACGATCGTGATGCTACAGCAAAAACTGCTCTACACATCGCCGCCGAACGAGGTAATCTACCAGCAGTGTCTGCTTTAATTCAAAATGGAGCAGATTTCGATTCTTCAGATGGTGATGGTAACAATGCACTTCATATTGCTGTTCGAGAGGGTCATTTGACTGTTGTTCGGGAACTTCTCACCGAGTCCAGAATCAATGCAGAAGCTGTCAACTTAAAGGGCAGGAATCCATTGCACGAACTGTGCCGCACTGGCAAAGACAATACAGCGGCGGCAATTTGTGAGCTTTTCATTGAATGTATGCCAAAATATCCAATAAATGTGCCTGACATGGATGGCAATACACCACTGCTGTTGGCTTTTATGCGTGGTCAGGCACCACTGTGTAAAGTTTTGGTTAAAAATGGCGCATGCATGGGCACAGAGAATCGCGATGGTGTGACTATATTCAATTTCAAATTGGCCACTGATCAGTTGCTGCACAAACTGCTGGACCAACTCCCGCAAGAGTCACCGTGGGCTGAGTCGGATTTGTGTCAAGAATGTGGATCGAAATTTTCACTCACAATGCGGAAACATCATTGGTAAGTTGGGGAGGAAATGAATCAAAGATAGAGAATGTTAGGTATTTCATAAGATTGAATTGAAAGTGTGCCGATTGTTATTAGTTGGACTACAAGAATTGTAAATTTCTTCACGCAACATACAAGAAGATGCATTTTACTTTTGAAATTCCTCCGCTTGATGGGGATTGTACTCTCAAGTCCATCTTTTTGGTTCTTTATTGGATTCCAAGCCATAATTACATCGCATAAAGGTTTCCGGACAAATGTCTTGTTCTATCACAGAACAGTGGTTTATCTACCAGTCTTTTTGTGAAGTGCTTCTCTTGACCAAAGCGATGGTTGAGTCTGTCAAGAGCACCATCTTTGTTCCATGGAATGTATGTTGATTAAACAAAAGTATCTTGTTTTCTCTTCGTAGTTAAGAACGCAGAACATTTGTTGCTATTGTCAGGAAACATTTCTCCTTTCTTAAGCACACAGACGAATTTTTTGTTGAGAAATCGAATGAGTTCAGCGAGTTATTCAGGTATGACGACAAACACGCACCTAAGGTAGAACTTGTGAAGACAGCTTATAATGAGATGGACTGTTATGACTGTGTGTGCATGTGTGAGGTTTTTCCAATTTCTTACTTACTTACTTAGGTGGGCATTACAGTTTGGGGTGAACCTGGGCCTCAACCAACATCCTTCTATTACGACTTTGATTTCGGGTGAGCTCTCTCCAGTTTTGCATTCTAAGTCGGTTGAGGGGTTCTTCCACTTGATTGCGCGAACGTAAGACGAGGTCTTCCCCTTCCGCGATTTCCCTGCAATGTGCTTTCGAAAACCCTACGAGCCGGAACATTTGGGTCCATCCGCTCTATATGGTCCAACCATCATAGCCTCACGATGTGTACTCTTCTGGCTTGGGCATAGCCAGTCGCGGCATAGCTCATACAGCTCGTTGTTGTATCTCCTTCTCCTCATATTGTCTTTGCAAATGTTTGCGGCACATGATTGTGATTGGAGGGTTGAGCTTATTCAGCTCTGGGCACTGCGGGGTCTGGTTAAAATCTTTTGTGCCGTACATACAAATTATAGGAAGTTCCACAGATCGCAATCGCAGACTGGTCTGGTTTGTACGAGTCTTACACATTTGCTATCTTTTCTCTGCAACTTCTTCAATGCTCTTTCTGAGATTAATACATCGTGGTTCTTGGATAATACGTTGCTAACCAATGTTCTTGTTAAAAGAACATACCTACATCTATAAACTTTTTATATTTAAGCCTTATCGTTTAACAACTTTTGTTTAACTTTCTTTTCAGTCGTCATTGTGGTCGAGTTCTTTGTTCAAAATGCTCAAACAATGATATTCCAATTCTTAAGTTTGGCATCAACAAACCCGTCCGTGTTTGCTGCGTTTGCTTTGGAGTGTTACAAGTTGGCTCGAATGTGATGCCATGAGACAGTGAAAATGACGGTGCTTTGGACAGCACTTAACAACAACAACACATCCACCACATAATTCATTCCTTACATTTATTTACACATCTTTTAACTACATAAATATTATGTTGTTCTCCTTTTTTTAATTAAACTCTTTTTTATGTTTGCCAAATATAAACAAAAAACTTCACAACTCTTGGCTTGTGTTGTTAGTTATTTACATGTAATTTGTGTTTGTTGTACGTTTTCCATAATTTGTCAGCATGATAACCTTACGTGTTATGATTAAAAAATGAACATATGCTTACATGTATTGATTTTAGATTTTTTAACATCATTATATATAAAAATATATACGGAATGTTAATTAGTATACAATTAAATAAACAAAATTTATTAAATGTAGTCCTTGTTTTTTGCTGACATTCTTTTTAATTAGTTCAAGAAACTCAATATGACTACTCTTGAGTGGTTCAAACATGTGTCTTAAGTTTGCCAACACTCTCAGCCACAAAAACTCAAATTTGAACCATGAGCACTTATGTGGTTTGGCAGCTAAATCTGGATCGGTACCGATGGAAAGGAGAAACAGAGGTTTTTAGATAATTGTTATCCCACATAAAACACTTGAGACAAAATTGCACACTGCAGAGCTTTCAAAATGAGAATTTCATCAGAAATCGTATACATAGAACAAACTGCAGCGAACCAATTGGAAGAGACTTCAAAAGAGTCTACAAAAAGACACCTAGATTGCTATTGCATTAGGAGTTAGCTTATTAATATACCTTTCTGATACAACTGTTGATTTAATAAACGATTCGTATATCAACTCAAGATTTTCGATGACTTTAAAGAGCAAAAATTAATGTGACAAGATCGTGTAGTATCATTGATTGTGTCATTTCCTTGCATTGACGAACGACGATGTATTCACAAGCAGAAAGCAAGCAACTAATAGAAAATCCCGTCCCTACGCTCATCTTATTTCCGACTGAAATTTATATTTTATGCAAAGTGGGTAGGGCTACAACCTGCCACCCAACATCTCTGCAGAAATATTCTCAATTCCTAATTTATTTTCTTTATTTATTATTATGACCTACTAAGGTTCGTTTGTTGAAGCCGTGCGGTCGCCTTGTGGTCCCTTAAAAGCCTTTTTTAAAAAACCTAAGCTCGCCCTAAATGTCAAACTGAGTGTTTTTTGAGCCATGGGGTTGACATGGGTTTGCCCTCAACTCGCGCTAAGTTCTTTTTGGAGAGAGTTGAGGGCTGTCAAAGGGCATATTATATTTTTATTCAAATGACATGGATGAGTGGTGATTTTGTTTAGCGCTTTTTGAAAACGAGAAAACTAAGGTTTTTTTGAGAACTCAAGGAAACCAGGACAAATCCTTGGTAAAGTTCAACGAACGAACCTAGTATTACCCAATATTACATATAAATTTCATAGAGAAACTCAAACATGGTAGATCGACCTCAGAGAAGATCTTACACTATTTGGAGCTTTTAACCAAATGTGTAAAATTTATTAATCGGTGCTAACTTCTGCGTTCTGCCTGGTAGCCACAAGCAATCTTTCTTTTTCTTCCCCCAATGCCGACGTTGAGAGCATCGTGACCTAGAAGGGATCACAGCTCTACCAGTTCACTGCTGCACACTTGTGATCTGGTCTTTAGGTAGGCCGGTTTGGCATCAGGATGCTTCGGAAAATTTCACGGCTTTGAATTGTTCTATGTTTGAATCCAAATGTCGATCTCTTTACATTTGTCTATACCCGGAGTGTTTCGGTCTGCCTTTGTTTTGGAGTTACTTCACCACCGTATCTGCACATGGTATGATATTGCCTTTTTGATATTCTACGGATATCTCTTTTGAACAGAACATTAGGCGTGTTTAATGAAAAAAAGAGCAGAGCAGCGTAGCTCAGAGCAGAGCAAGAAATGAGATAAATGTCAGGCAATTTAGAGCAGAACAGCTGGTGTCAAAAGTCAGCTGACAAGAAAGCAACAAACATTTTGCTAGTTTGCAAAATTATGTTTGGTATGCTATTATAATAAAAATCTATATGCGGAAACATTGGAATCAAAACTAAACTAACATGCGATTTTAATTCAATTGATTTTAAGTTAAATTCGATTTCAAATAGATTGCAAAACGCAAAATATAAACAAAAATATTTGAATCAAATGTCAACAGCTGATTTTGACACTTTTGCTCCACTCTACTCACTCAAAAGCAAGTGCAGAAAATGCTGCTCTAAAAGCTCTAGAGCAGGTCATTAAGCACAAAAAGTTCTTGCTCGGAGTAGAAAAATTTGTCATTAAACACCAAAAAGCTGCTTTTTTCTGCTCTAGATCGATCTAGAGCAGGTCATTAAACACACTTATTACTAACTGAATCGATCGTGCTCTATTTTTACAAGATGGTATTTCTTATAGGTCTGTTCGTTGAAGCCCTGGGTTTGCCCTAGGGTCGCCACAAAGCGTTTTTTGAGAAGCCTAAATTCACCCTGAATGTCAAAATGAGCGTTTTTTGAGCCATAGGTTTGCCATAGGTTTTCCCCAAACTCGCCCTAGCTTTTTGGTGTGGCGATTTGAGGGCTGTCAAATGGCATGTATTTTTTTTTTTTTTAATGACAGGGATGTATGGTGATTTGTGGTAAAGCGTTTTTTGAGGACTGGTAAACCCAGGTTTTTTTGATAATTCACAGGGTTGTCAAGAAAACCTGGGTCAACCCTGGGGAAAGTTCAACGAACAGACCTTATGTGAGGGCTTGCACGGATTTTAGTAATCCAAATACGATTAGGCTTTGTTTCTACTGCTCTCATACGGACCATCTTCATCTCAGCCTGCTCTCATACTACTTGAAACATTGTTCAACATTGTGAATAACGTATATGAGTGCTGGAAGTACAACCAGCGTGTAAAGTCTTTATTTCAGCTTAGGGAGCTTTTTTTTATCACAGAATATGGCCGAGTTTTCGTAGCACTTCATCCACTCTTCGCTTACCCAATGATTGATGCCGCCGTCACCCTTTAAACGGTCTTTCAATTGTTGGACATCATCTTGATCGTATTGTAACGTACGCTTAGTTCGCAAAAATAAAACTCTACCTTTCAATTTAATTCTACCACTTTATTCAGTATCTACTTTCGATATACACTTTATTTGAACTCAACTCGACTTTTGGACTATCACTTGTATTTACTCTTAACTTTATCACTCTATAAACAAGACTGACTTCTGGTTGCCTCGGGCGGGCTATTTATATCGAATGACACGCCATCTAGAACTCTCCAGTAACTTCTACATTGTCTCCACATTTGCTGTCTACTCTCTGTCTGTCTGTCTCTTTACACTCACACACACTGGCTTACAAGCAACGCCTGTCATTTATACCATTCCATTAAAGTGTTGCCAGTTGTGTTTTCGGTTGAACGTTTTTCGATTAGGAAATTGGTATAAAATGTTGGGTTCACGTTACACTGCCCCCTCCTTAGGATTGTTCGTCCCGAATAATTCCATCTGCAGCCTCGCCACTATATCGATGCAGCCTGTCACAATGAACTACTTTTAACTTGCCTCTTAGTCCTCTTTGGATGCGGTAAACCACGTCGTTAATCCTCGTGACTACAGTATAAGGACCTTCCCAGTTTTGCTGAAGTTTCGGTGACAATCCCTTTTGACGATGAGGATTATAAAGCCACACACGATCTCCTGCTTGGAATCCTGACGTTGTCGCTTTTGTGTCGTACCGTGTCTTCATCCGGTCGCTGTAGGCTTTCATCCGTTCCCTTGTTCTTTTATGGATGTCAGCGAGTCTCTCCTTGAGGTCGTCCACATACTCGTTTGTGTCCTGTGGCTCCTCTGTGGGGCATCCAAATTTAAGTTCGCTGGGCAGCCGCATGGTTTTCCCGAACAGGATGTCAGATGGTGTTTGTCCTGTCGAGCTATGTGGTGCACTTCTATAGGCCATCAGGAATAGCGGTACGTGCCTATCCCAGTCTCTTTGGTAGTCGCCTACGACCTTGGTGAGGTGTTCTTTCAAGGTCCGGTTGAATCTTTCAACCATCCCATCAGATTGTGGATGAAGTGGTGTGGTTCTCGTCTTCTTAATGCCAAGTAGTCCGCACACTCCTTGGAAGATGTTTGACTCAAAGTTCCTCCCTTGGTCGGAATGGAGTTCCATAGGCACGCCAAACCTACTAACCCAGTTAAACACAATCTGGTCGACCACCGTTTTGGCTTCTTGATTTGGGATGGCATACGCCTCAGGCCACTTGCTAAAATAGTCCATTACAACCAGAATGTATTTGTTTCCAGCGTTGGTCTCTGGAAAAGGCCCAGCCACATCTACTGCAATCCTCTCAAAAGGCGATCCAACGTTGTACTGATGCATCTTACCTTGAATCTTTCTACCAGGTCCTTTGGTTGCAGCACACTTGTCACATGTTCGGCACCACTTCTCCACGTCATCTCTAGCATGTAACCAGTAGAACCGATGTCGCACCTTCTCCAGTGTTTTGTTTACCCCCAGGTGGCCTCCAGAAGGTCCGTCGTGCATCTCCTGAAGAACTTCACTGACTTTCGATTGCGGTACGATCAGCTGCATCACATATGACTTACCGTCAGCGGATTCCCATCTTCGCCTGAGGACACCTTCTTGCACATATAGTGAGTCCCACTGTGCCCAATAGGCTTTGAGAACTGGACTCCTGTCAGAAATGTCTCCCCATTCTGGTTTCTCTTCATTTTCTTTCCATGCGAGAATGGGTTCGATATCTGGATCTTCCTGTTGAGCAGTCCTCACTTCCTCATTGCTCCATCCGCTTATGGGGTCAGCTCTTAGTCGCTGAGCGGTAATGATTTCTTTGTCTTCTTGCCGCTTGCAATGCTTGCAATCCACTTTGCAAGGTCTTCGTGATAATGCATCGGCGTTTGAGTGCAGCTTTCCTCTGCGGTGTTGGATCTGGTAGTCATAGGTCTGCAATCTTTCTATCCACCTTGCGACTTGACCTTCTGGATTTTTGAAGTTCAACAGCCAGCTCAGAGCACCGTGGTCTGTCCGCAGAAGGAATTTCTGTCCATAGATGTACTTATGGAAGTGCTTTGTTGCCAAGATAAGAGCTAGCAGCTCCCTTCTGGTCACGCAGTAGTTCCTTTCGGGTTTCGATAGGACCTTGCTGTAGTATGCCACCACTTTCTCTTCGCCATCATGCACTTGGGATAGTACCGCCCCGATTCCAACGTTGCTTGCATCTGCGTCGACGATGAATGTTTTGCCAGGTGTTGGATGTGCCAGCACTGGAGCGTTACAGAGGCGGTATTTGAGTTCTTGGAAAGATTTCTCACACTCACCTGACCATTTAAACTGCTTCCCCTTTTCGGTGAGCTGATGCAAACTCTTTGCAACTCCAGCGAAGTTCTTAACGAAACGTCGGTAATATGTGGCAAGTCCCAGAAAGCTTCGGAGTTGATGTTTGTCCTGTGGTGTTGGCCAATTTTTGACGGAGTCAACTTTTTCAGGATCAGTCTTTACTCCTTGGGATGAGATGATGTGTCCCAAATACTTGACTTCGGTTTTGAAAAGTGCACATTTTTGTGGATTCAGTTTAAGGTTAGCCTCTCGAAGTCTCTGAAACACGGCTTTAAGGTTCTTACAATGTTGGTCAAATGTTTTCCCGTAAACAATGACATCGTCCAAGTAGACTAGGCAAGCTTTCCACGTCAGTCCTTGAAGAACGCACTCCATCAAACGCTCGAATGTTGCCGGAGCGTTACATAACCCAAACGGCATAACTTTAAACTGCCAGAGCCCATTACCTGTAGAAAACGCCGTCTTTTCCCGATCATCAGGGTGGATGTCAACTTGCCAATATCCGCTCTTCAAGTCCAGCGTCGAGAACCACTGCGCTCCCTCCATGGCATCCAGGGTATCACTGATTCTGGGCAGGGGATAGCTGTCCTTCTTAGTTACATCATTCAGCCTTCGGTAGTCCACACAAAAACGAGTGCTTCCGTCTTTCTTTTTCACTAGCACCACTGGTGACGCCCAAGGACTTTTGGAATTTTCGATAAGACCTTCCTTTTTCATTGCTGTTATCATTTCCTCAACCTCACCTTGTTTGGCCAGTGGAAGACGTCTTGCAGGTTGACGAATCGGTCTTGCATCTCCTGTATTGATGCGATGCTGCACCAACTGTGTCCTACCATATTGCCCCTTTTGCGATGCGAAGATATCAGTGTACTCTTGTAGGAGACTTTCAGCCATCCTTGTTTGTTGGTGATCAAGGTTGGATGAATTCAGTATTTTTGCTCTGATGGTTTCGAGCTCCTCCGGAGTTATAGGTTTTCTCGGAGCTTCGTCTGTGATCTTCGTAATTGCTGCAACCGATTCGCAACGTCCAACGACTTCTCCTTTCTTCAACCTTACATCGTACGGTCTGGTGTTTAGTAATCGTACGGGGACCATTTTGTTCTTCGGTGCTACCAGTGTTTTCCCAATGATGACGCTTTGGGAGGAACACTCTGGGTCTGGTTCCACCATGAGGTATCGAAGGCTTCCAAACTCACCTTCCAGTTTTGTCCAAACGAACACTTCAGAAGAAGGAGGCAGAATAAGATCTTCCCTGATGACAGTTCTCAGTGTCGACGTACTTTCGTTCGAATAAGTCATTGGAAGTTCCTTATTTTGGTACTTCAAAACCTGATTACCGATGTCCAAAATAACTCCGTGCTGTTTCATAAAGTCGATTCCAATGATGCACTCGTCACATATATCTGCCACCAGGAATTGATGAGTAAACACTAGGTCGGCCAGTCGGATCTTAAGACACACTTCTCCATATACTCTTGCTGCTTCTCCCGTTGCGGTTCTTAGACAGTAGCTATTGGTGTTATGAAGCCACGTCGTCTTTACCAGGTCTCGACGTACTATGGAGGCTGTGGCACCGGTGTCGATGGTAGCCACATGTTTGTTCCCGTTAATAGTAGTCTCCACAGTCAGACTTTTGTTGTCTCGTTTGGTCTGAGAGACCTGGATGGTGGTTCTGGGGCCATCGATACAAGAAACCAGCCTCTGCCCCTCGAAGTTGGTTCTTACTCGTTTCCCTGATGGGAAACGGGCTGATAGGCAACGCTGGTGTTGTTGTTACCTTGCTCTGGGTTGGATCTCTTGCTTCCACAATGTTGACAACCTGCTTTGTTTGGTGGTAGTCGGCATTGACGCTGTAAGTGCCCGGTCTTGTTGCAGTTCCAACATCTTGCTAGTCCGCTTCGGTTCTTTTGTATTTCAGCTCTTTGGCACGAGCATTCTTCGACTATGGCCTCTCTAAGTCGATGTACTCCCTGAGAAGCCTGTTCTGCTGCTTCAATTGTCAATGCGAATGCTAAAGTTTCGGAAAGAGTACGTGTTCTAGCAGTTCGCACAGACCTCTGAAGATGTATATCGGAAATGGCACGAACGAAGGACTCAACAGCGAGCTGGTTGATGATTTCTTCTCCAGCATCCGGGTATGCCAGGTGAACCAGTCTTTCGACGTCTGCTTGGAGCTGCTGTAGACTTTCACCCCTTTTCTGGACTCTGTTATTGAGTTGGACTCGGAAGACTTCTTTCAAGTGGCTATCTCCAAAGCGTTTATCTATAGCTGCCACGAGAGAACTGAAATCGCCGCTCTTACCAGCTGGAACTGTTTGAAGTAATTCAGCTGCTGGTCCTCTAAGAGCAAGAGTCAGTGCAATGTACTTGTCTTCGTCATCCCAGCCATTTGTTGTCGCGGCTGCCTCAAATTGTCTCTTATAGACTGGCCAAGAAGACTGTCCATCAAATGTTGGGGGTTTCATCTCCTTTTTCCTTGCAAACTCTCCAGCAGATTCTCGAATTTTTATTTTCCGGATCTGGTCTAATTCCTTGGTGAGAACATCACATCGACTTTCTACGCCTTCGAAACGATTCTCTACAACAGAAAGCTGTTTCTCCACACCTTCAACGCGTTCGTCAAGGGCACATACATTCTTCTCAATATTACCCAATTTTCCTTCTAGAATGTTTTTCTGGCCTTCCAAAACATTCTGTTGCGCCTCAAGTCTTTCGAGAATATTCTGTTGTTCTTTCTTTTGTTCGTTTCGTTGCTCTTCCAGATTCTTTTGTTGTACTTCGAGTCTTTCGAGAACATTCTGCTGTTCCTTCTTTTGTTCGTTTCGTTGTTCTTCAATCAGCTTCTTTTGCTCGTTTCGTTGTGCTTCGAGTCGTTCGAGAACATTCTGCTGTTCCTTCTTTTGCTCATTTCGTTGCTCTTCCAGCTTCTTTTGTTGTACTTCGAGTCGTTCGAGAACATTCTGCTGTTCCTTCTTTTGCTCATTTCGTTGCTCTTCCAGCTTCTTTTGTTGTACTTCTAGTCGTTCGAGAACATTCTGCTGTTCTTTCTTTTGCTCGTTTCGTTGTTCTAACAAAAGTTTCATCATACTAGAAAAATCTACACTTTCACTTACTTCCTCTTCTTCCACTTCTGTTTCAAAAACAAAAGTGTTTACGTCTTCCCCTTGCTGTTCCAAATAGTTACGCAAGCGCAGGACGAGCTCATTTTTCGATCCCGCTCTAGAAAGATTTCGCTTACCTAACTCACTTTTAAGCTCAAAGCAAGTGAGCTCTTCTAACAACTTACCCATTTTCACTGTATATAATTATTATTTTCTTTTTACTTTTTTTTTTTTTTTTACACTTTACTAGTCAAATAAGTTTTATTTACACTTCTGACAACAATGTAACGTACGCTTAGTTCGCAAAAATAAAACTCTACCTTTCAATTTAATTCTACCACTTTATTCAGTATCTACTTTCGATATACACTTTATTTGAACTCAACTCGACTTTTGGACTATCACTTGTATTTACTCTTAACTTTATCACTCTATAAACAAGACTGACTTCTGGTTGCCTCGGGCGGGCTATTTATATCGAATGACACGCCATCTAGAACTCTCCAGTAACTTCTACATTGTCTCCACATTTGCTGTCTACTCTCTGTCTGTCTGTCTCTTTACACTCACACACACTGGCTTACAAGCAACGCCTGTCATTTATACCATTCCATTAAAGTGTTGCCAGTTGTGTTTTCGGTTGAACGTTTTTCGATTAGGAAATTGGTATAAAATGTTGGGTTCACGTTACAGTATGTATCTCCCTCTCTTCCCTTTATACATTAGTAGAAGGCAACTTTCCTTCCATTGCTTAGGCAAACTCTCACTTACTTATAAGCTTGGAGATGAGAATTGAGCACCATCTAAACCTAATATCCCCCATCTCTGTTCAAAATTCATTCTGACGCAGTTACTTTGCCTTTTTGGAATTCTTAACTGTTTCTCTAAATTCTTCCACTGTTGGGCTAGATTTAGATTCTGGAAAGTATTCTCGAGGAAAGTGTTCGCTCAAAAGGCAATCATAATACCGAAAGCAATAATTGTACACAATTTTGTCGTTGTTTGTCGTTGTTTCACCACAATTCTCCTTCTTTCTTCTTCTGGGGTTCTTGTTGGTGTCCCTTTGAAACACCTAGCAATGAATTGATTCTATCTAAACAAGTTTGCAGGGAATCCCACGTACTTTGTGATATGCTTCTTCCAGCATGTTAGACTTGATATGGTTTTGAACGAATATCTTTGCATATTTAAATGATTTGGTTATCTTTCCTTTCTCCAAATTATACCACTTGATTCCCTTCGTAGCCCTTGTTTGTTTGATTTCCTTCACTGCGTTCATAAAAAAAAATTTGTCAGTAGAAGACGATGTTGCTGGGTGAAAGCTTCATCCACAAACCATCTCCAACAATGAGTTTCGGCTTATGAAAGGACACACACTGTCGCCATAAACAAAAGAAAATGGAAATTGGAATGGCTTTACGCAGAAGAAGCCAGATGACAACTTATAGTGATGCAAATGAAATCCTAAGGGCATTAGGTTGGTTTGTAGGCTGATGACTACATGGAGGTCGCCGGGAGCTCAATCCCTGGATTTGCGAAAGTGATGCGGTCTCATCTAAGGAACCGGCCTGCAAGTGGGCTAAACGGAAGGGCGAAGTTCTCACCCTATACCCCAAGATGAATTAGATGTACCTACTTATGTTCGCAAAAGCCTAACCACATCAGTTGGTTCAGTACCAGCCTGATGCTTTGCTATTCATTATTATTGCATACTTTAAGGAGCAAATAAATCTTTTTCTGGTATCTGGTTTAAGATGATTTTACGATCCAGCTCTTCAAATCTTATTCAGTGAAGAGCTCAGATGAGAAATTAATTTATTTCTTCTCTCTGGTGAAGAGTAAATTGCAAGTGGCGATTATAGTTCAACCGTTCGGTCAGTGACCACAATGACGTGCATGTGCAACAGGTAGAAAAGTCATTTTTAGTCTACGAGCAGTTGAAATAGCTATGCAAATAATAATAACAGCGTAGGTTTCTAATGTTCTAGAATATGGGCTATCCCTCTTTTTCATCCCAAACAATAAATCTGACAGTTGAAACTGGGTCGAACGGTTAAGAAGAACTAATTCCTTGATTCGCCTTTCTGCTTGAGAGCACATCTGCATCTGTCTTCAACTGTTGCGTTGTTTCTCGTGGGCAGAATCAAAGACTCGATGGTTTAGTGGTTTTCTATTTACACCCTTTGCGTGTTTCAACCTAACCCAGCTGTGAATTTTCTGGACAAACTGAATCGAACATATACTGTATCGTTCGACTGGGTTCCACGTTTATTATTTGTAATTTTATTCCACTACAAAATCCCTTAAGATAGCCGCACATTAGGCAGCCAGTTCAACAAATCGCAATGAAGTCCCATGTTAAACTGGCTGTCTAGTTCGTGTCTATCGTAACACTATTGATACACTTGTTCCACTTCAACTTTAACTTATGCATCATTTCAAGACTACTTCTTCTAAACGACACATTTACAGTTGAGAAAAACTCATAAAATATTCAGTTTCGTATACAGCACAAGACACTGTAGAATTTCGAAACCACCTACTCTTAATAGCAGTTTTCCTTTGCACCACCTACAGACGTGCAGAAAGCTGATACTTTCAGGTGTGGTAGTGTTGTGATCCGTGATGCTTGTATTTGGTAGGCACTTAAGTGATTTTCTTCGATTAGAGTAAATAATTGTAAAAAAATATTGAAATACAACAGCTCGAGCTTAGCCAGGTTTGTACGTTCCTGCAAACAATCCTCTAACGTTTACATCTTCATCACCAACAAAATAGTAAATAGACAGATTGTAAATTCTTCTTTCCTTCAACATTTTTTAAAAGAAAATAGCAAGCAACTTCCTGTCCTTTATTTTGCCATAGCCAAAAAAGTAATAACTTCTATAGTAGGTTTAGATGCTTGCAGAATAACACTTTTCTTGAGCGGTGACAGCATCTGCATCTAACATCTGTACGAACTCAAAGAATTCAAACGAAGCGTTATGGAGTTATGAACTCCAGTTTCTATTAAGTTAAGAGTATCTTTCTTCGAAACAAAGGATGTCCCCCGAAATCTTCATCAGCTAGCCCCGGTTCATTTTTCGAAGTCTAAGCAGCAAAATCAAACTTTTTTCTAGTCTCTTCGAGCACAACAGGATGAGTTCAAACAAGAGCGTCTTACAATGAACAACGAAGAGCAGCTAATAAATACTCGCCACAATTCGGCAAGTCTTTATCCGCTGTTAAGTTAGGACGTATGTATCAAGCTTTTGCCGACAGCAGCCAACAGCCTACTCTTTGCAACTACAAACCAATTACAACAATCAACAAAATATTCAAGCAACGTACATTCTTTAATTTGGTGTTCTTTAAGTTAAGGATTTGTCACTGTTCCTATAAATCTAGTTATTTTATTCTTTACTTAAGTTTCTTGAACAGGCTGTGAGCTACACAATGATCCAATTCACCCATGTAATCAAATAGCTCCTCGGAACAAGTTTCGGCAGTTTTGGTGCGGCTGTTGACACGATCGTTGCATGCTTGATATTTGCTGTAGAGGCTAGCGATGTGTCCTTCCTCGGCGCACTTTTCCTGCAATTGGTATAGACATTTGTTATCTGATAAATTATTATAATTTTGTTATGAATACCCTCAAGGTGGTCTGAGGGTCAACCAATTCCTCTTCCTCTTCCTGAGCTCGCACGGAAGGCATCGAGAAAAATCCAAAAAGACTCCTATTGGCCATGATTGAGCTGAAGAATAAGAAAAAGTTGAATCAGTTGCCAAATTAAAGACTGTCGGTTAGTTGCATTCCGTGCGGTATGTAAAGCATACAACGATTATGCAAATTCGTGATGATGAGAACAATTTTTTACCTTTTAAATGTGGAAAAAGCAAAATAAATGTGCAAAACTTTTCTGGGACTTGTGATGCAACCACGAAATTTTGACAAAGTCGAAGGGATATTTTTCCATGTTGAAGAGAGGAATTTTTGTAATAAATATTGGGAATTAATTCGGTTGAGAAAAATGTAATAGATTGGGAGAAGTGGATGTGTTCAGAACGCTTCGATCAATTTTAATTAATAGAAAATATTCTATGCAATAAATGCCGTTTCATTGGGAATCTATATGGAAAAACAACAACTCTTAAGTGAATATAAGTGAATAGCGTAAGTGGACAAAAATAACTCACTTGTATAAGTGAACAACGGGAATGGTTGGTAAATGGAGTTTGTGAAAATGAACTTGGTAAGTGAATATAGCTAATAAAGGGTTTTATTGAGACTCGCAAGTGCAGTAAATATAGAAATCCCCAATAAAACTCAGCTAAAGAAACAACACGTCGATCTTTTAGTGAGATTTTTTGTAACTTTCACAATAGTCACCGTGGACGCCACTAGTAAAAATCTTTCTTTTGGTTAAAATGTCTGCCTGAAGTACGCGATTAGTCGTTGTGAATAATACGCTATGCCTCGGGGCTTCCTTTGACATGTTGCTTGAGGAAAAGTCTTTACTTCAAAACAAATCCAAGATGTTAGTTAAAAAATATACATGGCCCAGATCCGTAACTTTTTACACGGTTATCGTTCAATCGCCTATCGTAAATTGCATCGTAAGATATTGTTTCATATTCACTCGATTCTGGCAAAAACCACAAAGTCTCAAGTTACAACGCAGTCTAGCGACCTGCTGAGAATCACATCACAATTTGAGTGCTGAGTAGAAAATTGTGACTGCTCTGCAAAGTTGTGATTTGTGAGTCATCAGTGACTTTGGATAGAATCAGGCTGACAATCTTGCTTCAGTGGTTGGTGAAAAGCTGTTTTACTAACATCCTACAAAGCATTTCTAGGGTCTTAAACACGTCACGTTTTATCACGACCTAAAATGCAGACGATAGTTGTCTAAAAACAGAATCTGTCCTCAAATTTTTAATTTTTGTATAACCTTTGCTTAGAACAAGACCCAATGCAGTTTCTATCGACTATTTAGAGCCAGACTCCTTCACGTACCCGTGTCGTGATGGTTGGCATGTGTGCTGTTAACCCAGAGGTTCGTAGGTCGAATCTCAACAGAGGCACAGATGTTTTTCCACGAGTATCGCTTTTCATTAGGAATTGGGAAGTCCTCCGATAGTAAATTGCCATAAAAAGCGCTTTCCCAATAAGCCACTCGAAAAAGACAGCAAATTGTTGGTCCCTTCCATTTATTCACAAGGCATGGTTGTGAGAAATGCACAAGGTCCTTGGGCTCCTCCACCCTGCCACCTGCTACCCTTTTTATTTATTACTTTATTTCCATCACGCCACTTGACGTCAACTTTTCTTCAAAGCAATGGATGATCTCAAACTCAATTTTGAACGACAGAGTGCTCTGTCAATTCGTGATACAGCTACTGAACAAAATAGCGCATTGCGAATGTTAGTCATGTAGCTGTCATACGAATGTGGCTCTCGATGCCATCAACGTGACGGTGCTATTCAAATGCGGTCACTGATAACGTTTAAAGTGAAAATGCGACTTTACTGTGGTTTTTAGTTGTATCATGCCGTAAATCTACCATATTAATCAACATCATGAATAGTTTCAGTGCCCATTTGGTGTAGTTGTTGAAAACAAGAGTTTTTTACGTTGTTGTTGAAAATAGATCCTGCGGTAGGTGGGTAAAGAAACGTCTTTGTATTCAAACTAGAACTTATGATTCTCAGTGTAGTCAATAAATATCAGGTGGAAACAAAAATATATCCATTTCGAACTAAATGTCCTCAGCATTCATTTGTTACTGTGTTTATCGGTACAATAAATTGCTTAGCTAATTATAGAATTGCTGAATTGAAACAAAAGCGCAGCTACCTTTGATCTACTACAATCATTTCCAATTCCTATTCGATTTCACATACCTGGCAGCTTCCATTAGTTCGAAACAGCAAATCCCAGAAATTCAATGTCAGGCCCTGAACTCATCCATTATAAGCTCACAAGCCAAAGTCCAAAAACCCCCGATTTTCACAAAATATTATGGCAAGTAATTTACTAGGATCCCGAACCAAACAACAAGACCACAATGACTTCCAGCAAATTCAATGTTTTTGTTTTACACCCAAATACCATTTTTCGTCGAGTGTAGTTGGACGTACGACCATTCCACAACGTTAATTTTATCCAAAAAAAAAAAAGCAAAATGAAAATGAAGAAGAAAAAAAAACAGACTTCCAAATCATCCCAGTTCGAAAATGACACACTAGCCATCTCTGTTGCACCTTCGAAAATGGTCCGTGAGATGGCGAGCCAAAACGACATAATTATCGAATTCTAATTTGTATTGGTCGTGTGTCATTTTGAAGTTTTGCTTTGGTTGTGTTTGTTTGGATATTCACTATCTCGCTTTGGCAGAGAAACTTTTTTTGCTTTTCGGGCGAGAAACACAGGAACATCGATTTCAAGAGGAAAACTTAAAATTTATTAATTCAAGATCCTGCGTTAATTTGCTCGAATAAATAGCAATAAACATTATTAAACAGTAATTGAATAACTAGAGAAGCACTACACAGTAAAATTTTGTAGCGAACATTCGTTTAATTGTCGCACTATGCGACTAAAGCCAACATGAAACAATCTTGGGAGGCAAGACTATTATTCGTTTCACAAGCGTGTTAAGGTAATTTAATTTCATATTTTCATTAATTTTTAGATCATTTTTGATTGAGTTTCATTTATTTGATCAAATTTATTCAATTTTTACTTGGATCGGCGGTAGTAAACGTCAACTATTTGGTTTTTTTTTTGTTAATTATTTTAGGTTAGGTGCAGTGGTATTGGGGGGCAAATTTTTGACATTCTGCTTTGGTTTTGCATTTTTCGCGGATTTTTCTTTTTTTTGTATTTGTCCCATTGGATTGGCGATCGCTCAGCGGCAGTATAGATGAACGGCAGTGGAGTAATGGAGATGCATAGTCGAACTATGGCCCATAGTTCGAGCGGTGGCGGTGGTTCGGGTACTACGATGGCACCATCAGCTGCTGCAGTGGGTGGTGCCGCCAAGTGTCTCAAGAACTTTAAATTGTTAACAGATCCTACCTTGACCAAGGGCGTGATGAAGTTGTATCGGTATGATGGTGTTGTTCCGAATGATCCAACTTATCCGCCAGTTGTTCCTCGAGATCCACGAAATCCAATGCTTAGAATTCGTTCAAGGCCAGTAGAGCCTCTTGTTTTGACCGTTCCGAGGTATGTTTTTGTTGGATAGGATTGTCTTACAGAATTGTATACGTTTTCCTTGTTGCAGATTGAAGATTGATCAATATTATGTGGGAGAGCCGCCAGCAATTGAAATAACAATAACCAACTTGAATGATAACATCGATAAGCAGTTTCTATCGGGAATGCTAGACAAATGCGGTCCATATGACGAAGTAGTAATCTATCACCATCCCACCAACAACAAACACTTGGGATTGGCGAGGATTGTTTTTGAAAATGTTAAGGCGGCGAGGATATGCATTGAAAAATACAACCAGAAGTCGGTTATGGGAAAGGTAAGTGGGGAGATGGGTGTTTTGTTGTGTTCTTTGAAATTTCTTGTGTGAGTGACGAAATGTTCTGCTTGAACTAAAACGCGAGTGAGTGAGTTAAAAAAAAGTTGGTGCATGGCTGTTGACATGGCAGCAGGTGTTGTTATAAAACAAGTGAACGAATGACCACTCGGGGGCATTGCAAGGCTTTCGATTGTGAGTGGTCCATTGCAGTAATAGTCTAGAAATGATAAGTCGGTCGTCTGGTTTGTCAACAAATAAAAAGCGATAGAGAGACAAAGAAACGGAGAGTGGGAGAGAATGTAAACAATGTCCATGTGTTTTGATGAGAAATTTTACCCACAAAGGGATTCATCCCAATTCAAATAGAGAAAGGGTCTATAAGGCGGTGGAAAAGAGAGTGGTGAGCCCCGAAAACTAGCGCATTTCTAACAACCTTTTGCCATGTGAAGGAATGTAGGTGACGAACCTACAATTTATCTGACGATTTCAAACGGCTATTCGAGAAAGCGTTTTTTGTGGCAATGAAATTGCTATCGGAGGACATGCCGGTGGCACCC
The DNA here is from genome assembly GCA_914767635.1 of Melanostoma mellinum. Classification (NCBI taxonomy): domain Eukaryota; kingdom Metazoa; phylum Arthropoda; class Insecta; order Diptera; family Syrphidae; genus Melanostoma; species Melanostoma mellinum. Next base: position 175,696,362 of record OU612060.1, read on the forward strand.
GTGGAAAAACAGTTTGTGGTTTCTGTTGGGTTTCCAACCACGAATCTCCCGCGTAATAGTAGACATGCTGTCCATAACGCCACGGGCACCATCAAGTCAAAATTGCATAGGAATATAAACCAAATCCACTTTCAGTATTCAATGACGAGGGAAGACTAAAAAATCTGCTCCTCAAAGTTATAGCTGTCAATCGTGACGTTCTGTCCAAGACGTCGGTGTTGGGTGTCCTTTTTGATGACAGCATATCTTGGTCTTGCCCTCATTTACCACTAAACCCATCTACTTCGCTTCCGTCTCAATGCTCATAAACGCGCCATTGACATCACGCTGCGTTCTTCCAATTATGTCAATATCGTCGGCATATCCGAGCAATTGAACGGACCTTTGAAAGATTGTGCCTCTTGTGTTGACGTAGGAGTTTTGCACTATTCTTTCAAGAACGATGTTGAAGAAGTCGCATGACAGTGCATCGCCTTGTCTAAAACCTTTTTTGACATCGAATGTATCGGTGAGATCTTTTCCGACCCTGATGGAGCAGCGTGCGTTCTCCATCGTCATCCTACACAATCGGACAAGTTTGGTAGGGATGCCAAAACTAGACATGACTCTATATAACTCCCCTCTATAGATGCTGTCATATGCGGCCTTAAAATCGATAAAAAGGTGGTGGGTATCGATTTGAAGCTCCTGGGTTTTTTCCAAGATCTGCCGTAGTGTGAAGATTTGGTCTATGGTGGACTTTCCTAGTCTAAAGTCGCACTGATAAGGACCTATCAGGTTGTTGACGTGGGGTTTCAGACGTTCACTATTACAGCAGACAAGATCTTATAAGCGACGTTAAGGAGGCTTATCCCTTTGTAATTGGCGCAATTGTGAGGGTCTCCCTTCTTTAGGATCGGGCATACGATACTGAGCTTCCGTTCATCGGGCATACTTTCTGCAGATCAGCTGGTGCATGCTCCTTCCAACTGGTCTCCAGTTACCTTGAAAAGGTCTGCAAAAAGGCCATCTGCATCTGCAGTCTTATTTGATTTAAGTTTGCATATGGTAAGCTTAACTTCTTCTAGGTCGGGAGGACGGCATTCTTGATCATCGTCCAAGCTGAATGGGGCAATCTGCCTGACAGCGAAATTTGTGTCTTCATACCTTTAAGCAGTCTGCAGAAGTGATCATTCCAGATCCTCAGTAGCAACTGTGACTCTACTACTATGTTTTCCTGCTGGTCCTTACAGGCTTGATTTCGGGGCTTGCCACCCTGGCGAGATCTTTTTACCTTTTTGTAAAACCGTTCCTGTCATGGCACCTTTCAACTTCCTCAAACGAGCGCTTCTCATGCTGCTTCTTTTTCTTTTTGAGAACTCGGTGTTCTTCTCTTCTTTTATCCATATAGATCTCGTTATACTGGTCGTAAGCAGCCCCGTTCGCTTTTGCTTTTTTCAACATTTGTCGTGCTTTTTGTTTGTCTGCATTTGCCTGCCTGCATTCTTCATCGAACCATGAGTTTCGTTTTGGAAGCCAAGTGAAACCCAGAACCTCATAGGTTGCGGTTCTGATGGCTTGTTGGCATTGTTACCATTGCTCGTCAATGCTTGATGCTGCCGGCATAGGATTCAAGCATAGTTGGAGGGACACTCGATTGGAAAAGGCATTGGCAATCTCTTGCAATTGTAGCTTTCCTACGTCATATCTCAGCGTTGGTTAACTCGAGTCGTGAACAAGATATCCTCATTCGTACCTTGGCTACAACAAGGTAGTGGTCCGAGTTGTCCGAAGTTGGCACCTCGGAAAGTTCGAACACACTGAAAGAGTGCCCTGTGTTGATGGCAACATGGTCAATCTGGTTGACAGTCGATTGATTTGGGGATCGCCATGTACCTTTATGAATTTTGAGATACGGGATGCGTGTACTACTACAACAAGATTTAGCCCCGCAGCAAAATCGATTAGCCTTAGTTCGTTTTGTCATGAAGGTTATGTTCACCGATTGTATTTCCAAAGATGTCCTCCTTCCCTAGTTTTGCGTTAAAACCGCAAGAACGATTTCCACGTCAATCGTGTCTAGGGCATTGCTCATGTTTCTTCGAGGAGCTCGTAGAAAGAATGTTTGGAATTGTCGTCTTTCTCTTCTGTGGGGGCGTGACCGCATATTAGGCTAATGTTGGCGAATTGAGCCCTGATGCGGATGGTCATTATACGCTCATTGACTGGATTTTGGCTAATCACCTCATCCCTGAGTCTTCCTCTAACGACAAATCCGCACCCAAATAAACGGTGTTTCTGTTGTCTGTAGATGTCACCATAGTAGATGTCGCAGTTTTTCATCTTCTTTATGCCCGGTCCACTCCAACGCAATTCTTGGATGGCGGTTATGCCTGCTTTGCAGCAGTCCAGGGCGTCCGCTAATTCTCCAGCTGCCCGTAGTCCATTAAGTGATCTTACGTTCCACGTGCAGATCCGGAGGTCATTGTCCTTTTCTCGTTTGCTTGGGTCGTCTACTTTAAAATTATTATCGTTATCCGAGGCTATTGTTTGTTTCGGAACTGTCCTTTTTTACGTGGTTGGGTAGTTAACCCTACGCGCAACCCCCAACCTGGAGGGCCAGGTCCTTTTGGATCCCTTCCGACATAAAGGGCTGGAATATCCAGTGTCAGTACCCTACTGCAGGGGTGTGAATGCTGCCGTTGGCTCGACAGGAGCTCATCCGCCACCATCTCTACTTCAATGCCCTGTTCCAGTATTGAAAGACTTTGAAAGACCTTTAAGCCAATTATTTTGGAGTAGCTCCTTCAGGGGTTGCTGCTTTTTGTCTACTGAAGTTCACCGTTGATTCTGTAAGTCGGATTCATCCGCTGAGATATTCCCTATAAGTTTTGGCAATTTACTGAGGTTTCAGTCATTACTCACAGAGCAATAAAGTGTTGTTCCATTTTTCCTCGTCCCTTTGTGAACACTCGCACTTAATAGTTTGAGAACTCACCTCCGGACGAAGGAGACCAATACTTAATGTCTACTTCGAGGAGGTATAGTAAGCATAATTGAGGAGTACCATAAGTTGCAATATCTGGCCGCAGCCAAGTTGACCCCAATTTGAGCTTTCCCGAACTAACACCAACTACGCCCAACCATCTTTTTTTATACATCTTTTTTTTCCAGATCTTGAGTGTTTTTCACGATCCGTTTGGCAATTCGTGTAAGAAAACTATTGAAGCAATAACAAACAAAGCAAAAGCACCACTACCTCCGGTTCCTCCGCCGCCAGCAGTGCCCCATCCACCACTTCCCACAACTGCACCTCCTGCACCTCCCCCTCCTCATCACTCATCATCGGAATATCTACAGGATTACTCAAAAGATGTGGTAGATTCTCTGCCGTCGTCAACCAGCAGCGCATATTATCGCGGCGAACGTGACTACGATCATTATTCTTCGCATACCAGTCGAGATAGGTACTCAGAAGAGGATAGGCTACGTGACAAGGACCGAGGACGGGATCGTGACCGTGACAAATACTACGACAAGAAAGAAAGTCGACATGATAAAGATCGGAAGCATCATCATCATCATCATCACAAACGAGATCGTTCTAAGGATCGCAGCAAAGATCATCGGCGAGATCGAGATCGGGATCGGGATAGGGAAAGGGACCGAGAGCGCGATAGAGATCGTACTCGTGCAGTTTCAAGAGAAACCGATCGGAAGGATCGTGATCGAGGAAAATATAACAGCAGTTCCAGCAGTAGCCGCTATTCGAGAAGCGACAGAATTGATTACGACGAGCTATCGAAATCCTCAGGAACGGGACACTCCTTGCCCCCACACAGCAATCACTTGTATGCATCCCCAGTGAATAGTTATGCATTACCACCGGCTGTAGGAGGGTATGGTTACCATCATCCTCCTCCCTTGCCGCATGCTTCCTATCATGGATACCAACCGGTTGCACCACCACCAAGTAGCTGGAACTCAGGGATGGGTGGGAGATCAAATGTATGGTCAGCGCCAGCACCTCCTGCCCCACCCCCACCACCTCCACCACCCGAAGACAGTCCCAATTGGGATGAACCGGAAGAAGAGTTATCTACCAAAGATGACTGGGATGCACCTCAAAAGCCGACCACAACTCCAACTACAGCCTCAACTGCAGCCGCAATCGCAAACATAATCACAAGCGCAATTAAAAACGACGAGGAAGATTCATTAAAAGTGAGCAAGTCTGATGACATCCCAGAGAAGGAAAAACCGGCCAATTCGGCAGAGATTGATAGCACCATTGTCGATCTAGACACCAGAATTGCTATGATGTTCAAAGGCAAGTCGTTTGGCAATGCACCGCCATTCCTTCAAATGGAAAGCAGTGATTCTGAAAATGACAAGGACAAATCCAGAGAAGATGGAGAGATTACTATAGACTCGGATAAAGCTGACAACATCAAGTCAAAAAAGTCCAAGGTGAAAAAACTCAAACCGAAGGAGAAGCTTGAGAAACAAGTGCACTCAGAGCATGGCGCCAGTGACATCTCTTCAAGTGATGATGATATACTGCTCAAGAAAGAGGGTTCTAGTCCCCTCGCCGTGACCAATGCCCCGAAAAAAGATGATGATCGCATGTCGCTTTCGAGTTTGTCTTCGCACGAAGGAAAAATCGAAGAAGAGCCACCTCCACTTCCGCAACCACCCTTGCCACCTAACAATCCTCCAGACGATCCATCCTACCCACCAATTCCAGGCTCGTCGTATGTCTATCCAGGAACAGCTGCCACTGCCTACGGTTACTATTCCACCGATGGTTATGCGCAGTATCAACAGCAAGCTCAGTATTTTCCACATCCCGCATATATGCAATCATACATGCCAGGTTTCCCGCACCTCCTGCCACACGAGGCAGCCTACGTAAACACAACCGATCCCTACTACGACCCTTACAAGTATGAGTACAGAGAAGCCGTCTACAACCAAGACGACCCATACAAACAGTCAATCAAAGAGGTAGTGGATCGTGTGAGTGAAGAACTCAAACAGATCCTCAAAAGAGATTTCAACAAAAAAATGATCGAAAACACAGCTTACAAGAGTTTCGAAGCCTGGTGGGATGAACAGGGACGAAAGAAGAACAAAAAGGAAGATCCAAGCACTGAGGCAGTAGCCGGTAGTGGTGTTAAGCCCATTGACAAGGCTCCCGACATTAATGCGCTGATAAACAGTAACCGTGATAATCTAGACTTCAACAACTATACCAGTTTGGGACTGCGGGCGGCCATTCCTAAAATGCCGTCCTTTCGGCGCATTCATAAACGAGCTCCTAGTCCGATTGCCAAGGGAGTTGATGAAACAGAAAAGCATTTAAGTGATCAAGAGGAGATGGTGCAGGGTTCTGACGAAGAGGAGAATAGCAACAATGCTCTCACCTACAACCGTCGATCGGCTGTTGAGGACCGAGGAGCAGGAGCTGGTCCTGCTGTTCGAGCAAAACGCAAGGGAAGCTCATCTAGTTTCTTCTCTACAAGCGAAGAAGAGGATGATGGGGAGGAAGAAGAGGACGACGACGACGACAGTGATGATGATAAATCAAGTTCAGGCTCCGATCTTAGTTCGGTGTCGGATTTGGACTTGAAGAAGATCAACCTAAAACGGCAAAATCATCTCCACCAAGACTCGGAAGAAGACCGAATGCGCAAACGAAAAGTAGAGATTTACTCAGACTCCGAAGACGAGAAAACGAAACCAAACAGAACTGGCCCTGTTGTCAATCGGTTGGCATTCTCATCGGATCTCGAAGAGATAAGTATGAGTCCACCGCCAGATGCGCCACCAACACCCGGTGGTCAAGAAGAACCAGAGCCAGAGGAAGAGGAAGTCAAGAAGCCTGTCGATGAGCAAAAAGAAGTGAAAAAGTCTATCTTCGACTACGACAGGATCTACAGCGATTCAGATGAAGAACGGGAGTATCAAGAGAAGCGACGTCGTAATACCGAATACATGGCTCAGATCGAAAGAGAGTTCCTAGAAGAAAGAGACCGCAAAGCCCGCGAAGAGAAAGAGGCCACTCCAGAAAAGAAAACACCATTACCTCAGCCAGAGGCGACGGCTACTAAACTTTCGGTTGTAATCCCTCAATCAAATAGCCTTGATGTTCCGTCTACACCCGACATCACTAAGGTACCACCGACACCTGGAGTGTCACTACTGACCGAGCCCAGTAAGAAAAAATCATCAGAAGTGAAAGAAAAGCCTCCGAAAGCAAAGAAAACGGAGAAATCTCCACCCAAACCGAAGACTGAACCGAAAAAGACTAAAGAAACAAAAGCAAAGAAAACGCAACAGGTCGAAGCAGCAGTTGTAGTACCAAAGCCCTCGACAATAGCACCAACTCAAAAGGCGGCGGAACCCTCGAAACCACAACAACCATCCCCAGAAAAGAAGACAATCAATGGCTTTGTACCGGAGGCAGTTCAGAACGAGGAGGAGAGCAGTATTCCAGACGAAGTTAAGATGTCGCCCACGTCTTCGGATGGTGGATCTAGTCAAGCGAGTCAAGCTAGTCAAGTTGCTTTAGAGCATTGCTACTCACTGCCACCCAAGGCAGACGATGAGAACGATGCAAAACACAAGTCGTCCTCAGACACGTCAAAAACACAAAACAACTATCTGGCCCATGACCACGGTTATACATCGCAGCCAGTTGTAAAGAAAACGGAAGTGGTTGAGCCAGAAGTAGCTGTTCCTAGTGCTCCTATCAAGTATGGCCCTGGTCGACCCAGGAAGGATTCAATTCGAGCACAAAAAAAGAAGGAGGAAGACAAGTTAAATCTCGAAAAACTGCCCAAGAAGGCAAATAAAGAAAACACTGCGGTTGTGCCATGGAAGACGTCCACAAACGCCGCCCTTGCGCTGGAACGCAAAGCTTTTGTTCCCACAGAGATGTTCCCAGTCCGAGATGCTACACAAGAGATGATGCTGTTGTATGAATTCCTCACCCGAGGCATTGATGCCGAAGACGCTGAGTACATTAGAAGAAGCTACGAGAAACATTTGCAAGAAGATCGTTACGGGTAAGTTGAGATTGCCTTCAGTAAAACATCATCAAGTATAATTTGTTTTTCTTTTTTTTTTTTCAGTTTCTGGTTGAACAACACTCATTGGGTTGATCATTGCGTCACAGATCGTTCCCTAGTTCCGCCACCATCAAAAAAACGCAAAAAGGAAGACGAACTCAAGAAACATCAAACCGGCTGTGCTCGCACCGAAGGCTACTACAAGCTCGATGTCAAAGACAAAGCAAAACACAAATACCATCATGCCAAAGCCAATGCCAGCAATCAATCTAAATTCGACTTGGAAGAGCAAGTGCTGGCACAATCGAAGGTTGTATCGAAAATGCAAGGCATTTCACGTGAAGCACGTTCCAATCAACGCCGCCTGCTTACTGCTTTTGCCTCCATTGGAGAATCTGAATTGCTTAAATTCAATCAATTGAAATTCCGTAAGAAGCAATTGAAATTCGCCAAGTCTGCCATCCACGACTGGGGTCTGTTTGCAATGGAACCGATTGCTGCCGATGAAATGGTTATCGAGTATGTTGGTCAAATGATTCGACCGATTGTGGCCGACTTGCGTGAAACAAAATACGAAGCTATCGGAATAGGGAGTTCGTATTTGTTCCGAATCGATTTGGAGACCATTATCGATGCAACCAAGTGCGGCAATTTGGCGCGGTTCATCAATCACAGTTGTAACGTAAGTACATTTTTTTTCTTTTTTTGATATTATTTTGATTTCGTTTCAAAATGATTTTGAAAGGAAAGAGTCTGCACTAAGAGTTTTTGGGTATAGCAGCAATTTTTGAAAACAAAGTTTTTGGTTACCGTAGTGGGTTCACCAAATGCCAGGGTGCCAGGCCTGGGGGGTACTTCGCCTTTGGTCTTAGTCCTGTATTATCTTGGAAGCCGTAAGGCAGTGGTTGAATATTCAGACGGACGCGTGTGTTCGAATCCCGTTCCTCTTTTTTTAGTAAAATTTGGAAGCCAGTAAAGTCAGGCTTGTTTTCATCTGGGATCTCCACTAGATGTTTGGGTGCCGTCTCACTTCAGCAAACAAATGGCCGCCAGTACAGCCATTCGTATCAGAGCTATCTTCTAACGACCCAGTAATAACATCGGTCTCGCTACAATTCTGAATTTGTTCAGATCAATCTCTCGTCACTCCAACTACGACACACCCCAATTGGTTTTTGAAAACAAGTTCCAAGTCTCAACCCCTACGTAAACTATCTGGGAAGATGAAGAATTCTTTAAAGATGATTCAATTAAATTCTATACAGATGGTTCAAAAAACGAAGAAGGGGTCGGCTGTGGGGTGTATAGACAGACTCAATGTAACCCTACTCTCATACTGCCTTAAAAAACACTAAAACGTGTTTCAAGCGGATATTCTGGCGATCAAAGAGGACCTTTCGTGGCTAAAAGAAAACGTGATATCCTCAGCGAATATCCGGATCTTCTCAGACAGTCAAGCCCTCAAATCACTCGGCGCTGTTTCTACGAACACAGTAACAGCCATCAACTGTCGCCTATCTCTTATAAGCTGAGATGGCTGAACAGTTCAATATACACCTTATTTAGGTCCCGGGGCACAGAGATATCCTAGGTAGCTAGTTGCAAAGCTGATGAACTCGCCAGAAAAGAAACCGTTCTACCAATCTCAACCAGCAGGTTGAATATGGGTATACCAATCGCAACATACAAACTTATGCTACAGCAAGAAGCAATGGATAGAACAAATAATAGGTGGAACAATATCACTATGTGTGTAGCACCAAAACAGATATGGAGCTAGATCTAAAACGCACAAGACATTTGTTATCCATGACCAGATTGCACGTTAGATCGGTAACCAATGTCACTACCGGACATTGTCTGATAGGAAGACACGTCATAAGAATCGGCGTTTCCTCTTACAACTTCTGCAGAAGCTGCTTAGACGAAGGAGAGGAAGAGACAGTCTCACACCTCCTCTGCTCACGTCCTGCACGCTTCCTTAAAAGATAAATACATCTAGGACAATATAACCTTGATCATCTAAGCGATCTGGCGAACTTAAATACCTTTCACCTCTATCGCTTTATCAAAAGCTCCAAATGGTTTTGTTAAGTAAGGTACTCTCCCTCACATAATTTTTATGCAGCCCTATTATGGTGACAGATCGAAGAAACACTTCGTAGAGAAGTTCCTATCGTAACATTTGTTTTGTTTATGATATCCATTTGTAAAGGAAACAGAAACACTGACGCGTAACGACGTTTGTCTCCTCAGGTGGCCGGTTTGTGAAATTTCTGGCAATATCGGTTTTGGTTTGCATTAACTCTACCAACCTTTGACATTGCACTGAGTTTGTTTTTGTTTTTTTTTTTCTGAAAGAAATAATAACAAACAAATTAATGAAAATGTTTACATTGTTCTGTTTCTGTCCCCTCCTCAGAATTCATGTTTTTTTTTTCTTTTGTTTACGTACAACCCTTCCGCTACTACTTTGCTGTCGGATACATCGAATGGATCAGAAACCCAAGAAATCGGCATGCATCGCATGAATTCCGAATGCGTTCCAACCATTTTCTCATTTAATCGCCATGCATCGCATGAATTCTAAACGCGTTGCTGTAAGTTTGACATTTTCATCGCATTGTTTCGTTCATTTCGGAAGTATTTTCGATTAAGCAATCGGAAACGTTACCATAATACAAATATCTTACGTTTCGTACAAATCGAAAAGAATTTCGTTCCGATCTGTTACCATAATAGGGCTGATGGTATCACATTGGACCTATTATTGGTCTATGTTTTCCTGACAGCCATTTAAACCTAGCCTTAACCTAATCTCACTTACTAGTCCTTCAATAGTAGTTTTACTGAAAGCACTTTGTCACTTTGAACTTCTTACTTTCTTAGATAGGCATTATAATTCGGGTTGAACCTGAATCCAACCAACATTTTTCGCCAGCAATTTCGATTTCGGGCGAGTTCTTCTCAGTTCTGCACTTTAAGTTGGTTGAGATCATCTTCTACCTGAGGCCTTACAGCCCAATTTTGTCCAAATCCATTAATGCCTCGCAAGTCACAACTTTCTACTCAGCACTAAAATTTTGATGTGGTTCTCCGCAGATCACAACGTTGTGATTTGTGACTTTTGGGCAGAACTAGGCTGTTAGACGAGGTCCTTTTCCCGCAATGTGCTTTTGTAACTCTACTAGCGGGAGGATTGGTGATCATCAGCTATGATCTTGCACATTTGGCGTATAACAGCTGATTTCGAAAATCAGCATGGCGGTATTAAGTGTGGCAACTGGCAATGGTTTCTTCGATTCCATTCGGATTTTGTGAGCACAATATTTGTAGTTTGTAACTAAACCTTCTGTACAATTTAACTGCACTCGATGAGTATATTTTTGATACTGTCTTTATTTTCTTGAAAACCTATTCTATTTATACATTTTACAACTTATTCTACAAAGACTTATTTACAAGCAAAAGATAAAATAATCTTTATGACCTGACCCTTTTTGTGTTCAGCTGTGTGTTGTGTGTGGGAAAATAATCTTCCCTTTCCTAAGTGGACCCGTGGTACCCGTGGCGTAATGGTTAGCATGTCCACCTGCTAACCCAGAGGTTCGAGGTTCGAATCCCAGCAGAGGCAAAATGCAAAATGTTTTTCCACGGGTATCGCCTTTCGCGAGGAATAGGCAAGTCCTCCGTTAGTAAATTCATTGCCATGAAAAGCGCATTCTCAATAAGCCGTTCGGAACCGGCGAAAAATTGTAGGTCCCCTCCATTCCCTCACAAGGCATGGTTGTGAGAAATGCGCTAGGCCCAGGGGCTCCTCGCCCTGTTGCGCCACCCTATTTATTTTTTATTTATTTTTCCTAAGTGGACTGTATATTTTTTATTTATTTAAGATAACACACAGCTGCACACAGCACTATCTTTTATGTTCATTTATGAACACCTTCCGTGTGGAAGTTTTCTACGACGGAATCTGTTATAGGGCTGAATATCATGCAGATCAGTTGGTGTATGTTCATTGCCAACTTAATCTCCAACTGTCTGACAGCGGATGTTGTGGCTTCATCGCCTTAAAAAGTCTGCTGAAGTGGTCTTTCTAGTTCCTCAGTAGCGACTGTGGATCTATAACAAATTTTCTCTGCTGTTTCTTTATTGGTTTGAGTTGTTTGCCACTTTTCTTTTCTTTTCTCCTTGCAAGTCTCTTTATAATAGTCGAAAGCAGCACTTTTTCTTTTTTGCATCAACATTTGTCGTGCTCCTTGCTTGGCTGCATTTGTCTGCCTGCATTTTTTATCGATCCATGGGTTTCGAATTGGAAGCCAAGTGAAACCTAGAACCTCAGAGGCAGTGGTTCTGATGGCATGTTGGCATTGCTGCCACTGGTCTTCAATGCTTGAGGCTGGCGGCTTTGGATTCAAGGACAGTTGGAGGGACACTCGATTGAAGAAAGCACTGGGAGTCTCTTGCGGTTGTAGCTTTCCGACGTCATTTAGTTTCACAGCGTTAGTTCGTGCGGGATGTGAACAGGAAATCCTCATTTGTATCTTGGCTACAGCAAGGTAACGGTCCGCGTCAAATTTGGACCCTCGGAAAGCGCGAACATCCATAGGAATGGGAAAGTGCCTTGCGTCAATGGTAAATTTGTTTGATTGTTGATTGATCTGTGGATAGCCATGTACCTTTATGAATTTTGAGATGCGCAAAGCGTGATTTTCTATAAACAAAATTTAGCCCTCCAGCCAAATTGATTAACCCAAGAAGTTTTGTCATGTAGGCTACGCTCATCAATTGCATCTTCCTTCCCATTGTTGCGTTAAAATCGCCAGTGGCCACCGCGAGTAGTTCAAGTTGGAACAACTGGGCGCCGAAGTTGACAAGATTTTAAAATACTAGCTGGAGCACTCAGACCTAAATACCGCCCAACCACCAGTCATTCCTCTAGAGTAATAGTTTGATTCGTTCGTTGAAGCCCTGAGCTCGCCCTGTGGTCGCCACAAATCGTTGTTTGAAAAGCCTAAACTCGCCGTAAATGTCAAACTGAGTGTTTTTTGAGCCCTGCGTTTGCCCTCAACTCGCCTTAGGTTTTTGCTGGGGCGACCTTAAGTTACTGGCTGAACACAATGCAAAAACGGAGCTGGACTGCAAAATCGGAACTGGATGAGCTGTCAAAATTGCTGTACGTTTCGATTTTAATCGGCCCACAATGCAGCTGTACAGCTTTTGACATTTCCACCATTTGACACATTGGGCGCGTTCGTCACATGTTAGATTTTCAGATTAACTAACTTTTCTCGGCCTCTGATTGGCCAGACGTTAAGATTTTCAGTTGACAACTCATCAGCTGTTAGTTTTTACCGATTCAGTTTTTCAGTCAGAAAAAGAAGGCTGAAAATCTAGATTCAGTTTATTAAGCTGTCAGATGCGATAAGTGACATCAAAAAATTATACTTGCCAAGTGATATTGATTTTGTTGTTCGTGATTTTTATTGAAAAAATACAATTAATCAATTCTAACTCCATCACTGATTGTTTTTTACGCTCATGAAATGTTTATAGCAGTAAAGTCAACAAGTTAATGAATTTTTTTTAGCATATGCAAATCAAAACCGTCGCACCTGACATATCTTGTTAGATAACCGTTCAACGCAAAACTGAATAAGTTTTTCAGTTAATCTTAAAATCTGAATTGCAACGAACGCGCCCATTATTTTGTATTTTCTAAAGTCGGTTTGAGTATTTTATAAACCAAACAAATTTGATATTGTTACTATGGATGAGGAAATAAATGATATTGTGTTGCTTGTTCCAATTATCAGAATGTTTTATTTGTATTTAAAGTACAAACAAAATTAGTACACCAACCACTCAAACCTTTCATTAATTATCACTCACCACAAAATTGTTATAAATTAAAAGTAAAAACCAAAAAACAAAAAACTAAAGTAACACTTGGCTGTCACACAATAATTTACACACAAAATGTTTTTTTTTTCCTTCAAAACCATAAACGTCAAATTTGCTGTACAGCAAAAGTTAAAAGTTCGTCAACTTGTCCAGTTCCGATTCCAGTTGGGTATGCAGCTCCGTCGCATTGTGTTCGCGCTATTGAATTTGTGTGTATTCAATAATTTGACAGCTCTTCCAGTTCCAGTTCCAGTTGCAGCTCCGTCTGCATTGTGTTCAGCCAGTTATGAACAAGGCTGTCAAATAGCATGTATTTTTGTTCAAATGACATGAAAATGTGGTGATTTTGTGCCCCAGCGTTTTTTTAAAGACAGGAAACCCCAAGTTTTTTGACAATTCAAAAGGTAAAGTTCAAGGAACGAACCTATTATAATGTGGCTATTACCTGTGTTCAACATTTACATACATATGTATAAGAAACTCAGGTGAGGAACGGTTTCCCTGTTACTACCACTTGGAGATTAAATAATCACGTTTGGTGTGTACAATTGTCTCGACGCTTCCTCGCCAGGGAAATAAGTTTTAGATAAAACATTGAAAGTAGATTTGATGTATATAAGGGAAGCTAGTAAGAAAAGGTTGAAAAGCTTAAAATATCAATACTTCAATAAATCAGCGGATTCATTTAAAGTTAAGGGCTCATTAAAAGTAATTGGTTTTTAAAATTAATCGGTTTTGGAGAAATAAATGTGAATATCCTCTGGACAACCTTCATTGACTAACTAAAGACAAAAAACTAACATTCTATAACATTAATTATCTTCTTTCAGCCGAATTGCTACGCAAAAGTTATAACAATTGAATCTGAGAAGAAAATTGTCATTTATTCAAAACAACCGATCGGTGTCAACGAAGAAATAACATACGACTACAAGTTCCCACTCGAAGATGAAAAGATTCCTTGCTTGTGTGGAGCACAAGGATGTCGAGGAACCCTCAATTAAATCGGACATAACACACACACACACCTACACACATACACCCAAATCCCCACAAGCATTGCAATGGATTAACATTATTTTTAAAATTTTTGGTTTTCTTTTTTAGCTGATAAGTTTCCTTTTTCATTCTTTGACTTCTTTTTTCCCTTCTGTTTTTTTTTTTTTTTGATTGGCTTTACCATACCACACACACACACAAACCTCACAAACCTTCTTCCACATAAAATAGCATCTTGATGTTAATATATTTTAAGATTCCTTTTTTTTAATAATTAATTAGAAAGAAAAATATTTATATTAGTAAATGTGTTTGAGTGTGCATCATCTCTTCGCCACAAGAAGAAGATATATGCAGACTTTGGACAAGAACAATTATAAATTGCGCATAATTTAGAGTGTAACATGTTAATGAAGTAACATTTGATTTAAAACTTTTTTTTTTCGCAAACAAAAAGTGTTGAATTCAAGACAGGGGCTTTGGCTTGCCGTTCACTTCTTTTCTTCTTCTGTTATTATTTTTCCTTTGGCGGAGAGGAACGCATTTTCCCCCTCTTATATTGTTTCTTTTCTATAAACTCTACCTACCGTCTAAGTAAAGTAAAGAATAATAAATGATAAATGTAAATAAATGTACAAACAAAAGAAAGAAAAAAAATGAATGTTAATTTTTTAATGGATGCTTGAAGCTAACGCGATCAGCCTTCCATCAGTGGACATTTATTAAATGTAAATACCTAGATATTACTAATAAGTGTTTTGAACTCGTATTTTAATAAATAAAATAAAAACAATACTACTTCTTAAATACAAAAAAGGGTGTTTTTATTGGATTGCATTTTGATTGTTTACTTTTTTTTTTACTAAACTACTTGTTTTTGAATGTAATTTGCATGTCCAATTGAGCTTGGGCGATGTCTTCTAAAGCGATTTGGATTTTCTCAAGTAACAGCTCACCTTTGTGAACGATTTCTTCAAGTCGTTCGGCTGATTCTTGGTTCTCAACTTCGAGACGTTTAAGACTTTGGTTTTGCAATTCGGTGGAATTATCCTCATTGGGCAGTGACTCGATAAGAGTGTCGATATCTTTGGCGCAGCGTGAAATTAACTGAGCAAAGAGTTGGGCAAAGTCATCCTGTTGTTGGTTTTGAACGGGAGTCTGATTTCCCGTACGGTCGAAGATAGGAAACTTGCTGGGGTACGAGGTTTGTTGAATGATACCAATGGCATTGCAAAAATGCTCCGCTTGCTAATGAAAATTTATGAAAATTATTGATGTGGAAGGATGGCAAAAAAAACAAATGAACGAACCTGGTTAACAGTGTCTTGGAGTTGGGTTAGTCGGTCTGCCATATCTGGAGAAGCTGGCGAGTATGCATCAAGGTGGAAGGAAATTTTGAAGAATTTTTAATTTGCACAATAGGAGAAATAAACAAAGCTGAAATGAAATTTCAGTTCCAAATGACAGTAGTGACAGCTTTCAATTGTGCATACGTCAAATGGTGTGGTTTCCACGAGATGAAAGTTGTGTATGTACGAGATTGTTACTTTTGTTTTTGATGTATCTCTGTTCAGCAACTATCGCATCGATAAATAACCAACGAAATGTTCACAAAAAACCGTTTAGTTATTTTTCATTTGCATCAGATAACCTACAGCGAATAGAAAACTAATAAGTATTTAAAAGCAGACAAATCAAGAAATAAAAAAGAATTAAAAATACAAAATCGATTTGCAAATTTTCTGATGAACGTATAGTGCACGTGGGAACAACCCCAAAGAAAGCACAGCGGATTTCCATACTAAGTGAAGAGTTGTATGAGCAAGCAATTGGAAATTCAGACAGAATGAGTGTGTTCAAGCATCAGGTAATTAGAAAAATTCAATTTAACAGAAAAAATTGGTTCAAATATACATTTTCTGGATACAAAAATCTCTTTGAGTAATTTGCAATCGATTGATCTAACATTTGTGTTTCGAAAGAAAAAATTGTTTTCATTCCATTTGAAAATTTTTCCTGATTCGTTTTCCACATGAATGAAAAAAAAGATTACGACACGCGCATGTCTTGCTTTTTTGACATTTAGCTGTGACGTATGAGGAGACAAAAAAGCAGGAATTCAATTCACGGGGAACATTTGTTATTCAAAAGTTTAAATTCAAAAATTCTATATGCGTTGTGCTGTGTGCGGGTGCAATAACAACAATAATAAAAAAAAAGATCCAAACAATAAGGATTACGTATCGTTCTTTTGGTTTCCAAATGATTCTGTTATACTTAAAGAGTGGATTCATTTCTGTAAGCGGAAAGACAAATTTAGCCCGAAGACAGGAAGGATTTGCATTGCAGTGAGCATTTTGTAGCAGATGACTTCGAAAGGAACCTGCAGTATGAAATGGGTAACTACCCAGAAAACGCATAGTTTTTAGAGGTGCTAACATTTTTTTTAGGGTTTGTGAGTTATAGACGGCTCATACTGAAACCTGGGGCCGAATTACGGCACACGCTATCGAATAAGTCGTATCGGAATTATGGGAATTTGGTATTACCGCTCACGATATCGAGTCATCTAGTACCACAATTCGGCATTTTCTCATCAGTTATCGATCGGAATTTCATTCGATGCATAAAGTGCTCTCTAATTCATACATGAAAGACTATCAAAACCATCTATTATCAATATTTCATTTGATAACACCATCCGAGTATATTTTATGTTTAAATTTTCCAAAATTCTTACTAAATATTGTCTTTATTTTACAAAGGCATGAATTTTACCTACCAAAAAATAATGAAATAAGTATAAAGAGAAACCAGCGACATCTATGAATTAATAGAAACTCGAAATTTACTAGTGAATATTCGATGATACTAGTACAATTTTAAAGAGCAATACGATACGAGAGGTCACGTATGCTGTAATTCCAAAATGGTTACTCACTCACTCGATCTCTAATGCCACTCACTCACTCGATATCGTGAGCTGTAATTCGGCCCCTGGTTCTTTTCCCCCATTAACATGGATGTAGATTCCACTCTTGGAAACAGAAAAAAAAGATTGAAGCAAGAGAAGATAAGAGGATTGCAGATGCCTTGTTACAGGAAGAGTAAGTTCCTCCATGTATATCGAATAAAGACTACTGCAATGATATACAAATCAGTTTTTGTCAGAACTGCGACGTTCTACAAATTCTTAACAGATATTTCAAGTGCCACTGAAGACTGCAATATTGTTGTTGGCATGGTTAATGACTTGGGAGGACGGAATAGAGGGCTATACAGTGAACTGGATATAACTCTGGAGAAGCCATGGTAGTAATTTTTAACCTGTAAAACCATACCTCACCTTTTCTTACTTTGTAGGTTTGTGCATGAAAAACATAAAATTTTTGTTTTTGCCAATGTTCCCCTCTCATAAAACTAATACATAAAAAACCAATTGGAACATTGGAAGCTATATTTACATCTTCTTTCAACGGTGAAGATTTGGTCACATGCACGAACTATCTCCAAATATTAAAAGATTTGACCGAAGATGTTGCGCTAGACTCAAAAATTAAAACACTATTTTTCCGAGCACGAATGTTCTTTCGGATACGAACACTAAACCGGGCTATAATAAAAAAAAAATCGAAACCACAACAAAGGAAGTTAGTTAAAATAACAACATAAACACACAAATAACAAAGTTAGTAAATATTGTAACGTGCGCTTAGTTCGCAAAAATAAAACTCTACCTTTCAATTTAATTCTACCACTTTATTCAGTATCTACTTTCGATATACACTTTATTTGAACTCAACTCGACTTTTGGACTATCACTTGTATTTACTCTTAACTTTATCACTCTATAAACAAGACTGCCCTCTGGTTGCCTCGGGCGGGCTATTTATATCGAATGACATGCCATCTAGAACTCTCCAGTAACTTCTACATTGTCTCCACATTTGCTGTCTACTCTCTGTCTGTCTGTCTCTCTACACTCACACACACTGGCTTACAAGCAACGCCTGTCATTTATACCATTCTATTAAAGTGTTGCCAGTTGTGTTTTCGGTTGAACGTTTTTCGATTAGGAAATTGGTATAAAATGTTGGGTTCACGTTACACTGCCCCCTCCTAAGGATTGTTCGTCCCGAATAATTCCATCTGCAGCCTCGCCACTATATCGATGCAGCCTGTCACAATGAACTACTTTTAACTTGCCTCTTAGTCCTCTTTGGATGCGGTAAACCACGTCGTTAATCCTCGTGACTACAGTATAAGGACCTTCCCAGTTTTGCTGAAGTTTCGGTGACAATCCCTTTTGACGATGAGGATTATAAAGCCACACACGATCTCCTGCTTGGAATCCTGACGTTGTCGCTTTTGTGTCGTACCGTGTCTTCATCCGGTCGCTGTAGGCTTTCATCCGTTCCCTTGTTCTTTTAAATCTATCTGTAAGCCTACTCACCGCTATGTTTGAATCACAGACATAACAATTTCGGAACCACTTCTCCACGTCACCTCTAACATGCAGCCAGTAAAAGCGTTTTCGCACGTTCTCCAGCATCTTGTTGACTCCCAGGTGTCTTCCTGTAGGGCTTCTATGCATCTTTTGTAAAACCTCTTTGATTTTCGATTGAGGAACAATAAGCTGCATTACAAAAGATTTACCGTCAGGAGATTCCCATTTGCGCTGGAGTACGCCTTCTTGCACGCGAAGCGAGTCCCACTGCGCCCAATAGGCTTTGACAACAGAGCTTTGGTCAGAAATGTCGTTCCAGTCAGGTTTCGTGTTGTTCTCTTTCCATTTGAGAATCGGTCCGATGTCTGGATCCTTCTTTTGAGCAGACCTCAATTCTTCCTTGTTCCATTCGAACATGGGTTCCATTCTTATCCGCTGAGTCTTGGACTCTACTTTCCGCCAGCAATTCCATTGGGGGTTTTCTACCTGATGTCCAATTCGGTATTGATAAGTCTGCGGTCTTACTCTACAGCTCGCGGATTGATTTTCTTGGACTTCACAACGTCGACAAGCAGTTTCAGTTTTAATTGGAGGCAACCGGCATTGTCGCTGTAAGTGCCCCGTCTTATTACAATTCCAACATCTGGCAAGTCCGTTCCGCTGGTTCCTTTGTAGCTTAATTCCTGGGCATGATCCAGCCTCGAATATGGCTTCTCTTTGACAATGTACCATTTGAGAAGCTTGCTCAGATGCTTCCATCATTAATGCAAACTCTAGAGTTTCGGAAAGAGTTCGTGTTCTAGCAGTTCGCACAGATCTCTGAAGATGTTTGTCAGAAATGGCACGAACGAAGGACTCAACAGCCAGATGGTTGATGATTTCTTCTCCAGCATCCGGGTATGCCAGGTGAGCCAGTCTTTCGACGTCTGCTTGGAGCTGCTGTAGACTTTCACCCCTTTTCTGGACTCTGCTATTGAGTTGGACTCGGAAGACTTCTTTCAAGTGGCTATCACCAAAGCGTTTATCTATAGCTGCCACGAGAGAACTGAAATCGTAGCTCTTACCAGCTGGAACAGTTTGAAGTAATTCAGCTGCTGGTCCTCTAAGAGCAAGAGTCAGTGCTATGTATTTGTCTTCGTCATCCCAGCCATTTGCTGTCGCAGCTGCCTCGAATTGTCTCCTGTAAACTGACCAAGACGACTGTCCGTCGAATGTTGGTGGTTGTACTTCTCTTTGATTTAGACAATCTCCACAAGTTTTCCGTAGCTCCATTTTCCGCATCTGGTCTAGTTCCTTAGCCATGTTTTCGATTCGTTTCTCCAAAGTGGCAAGCTGACTTTCGCATTGACTCTCAAGCTTGGAAAATCGTTTTTCAACACATTCAATGCGTTTTTCTAGGCCACAAACATTTTTCTCAATGTTACCCAATTTGCTTTCTAGAATGTTTTTCTGACCTTCCAAAACATTCTGTTGCGCCTCAAGTCTTTCGAGAATATTCTGTTGTTCTTTCTTTTGTTTGTTTCGTTGCTCTTCCAGATTCTTTTGTTGTACTTCGAGTCTTTCGAGAACATTCTGCTGTTCCTTCTTTTGTTCGTTTCGTTGTTCTTCAATCAGCTTCTTTTGTTCGTTTCGTTGTGCTTCAAGTTGTTCGAGAACATTCTGCTGTTCTTTCCTTTGCTCATTTCGTTGTTCTAACAAAAGTTTCATCATACTAGAAAAATCTATATTTTCACTTACTTCCTCTTCTTCCACTTCTGTTTCAAAAACAAAAGTGTTTACGTCTTCCCCTTGCTGTTCCAAATAGTTACGCAAGCGCAGGACGAGCTCATTTTTCGATCCCGCTCTAGAAAGATTTCGCTTACCTAACTCACTTTTAAGCTCAATGCAAGTGAGCTCTTCTAACAACTTACCCATTTTCACTGTATATAATTATTATTTTTCTTTTTTTACTTTTTTTTTTTTACACTTTACTAGTCAAATAAGTTTTATTTACACTTCTGACACCAATGTAACGTGCGCTTAGTTCGCAAAAATAAAACTCTACCTTTCAATTTAATTCTACCACTTTATTCAGTATCTACTTTCGATATACACTTTATTTGAACTCAACTCGACTTTTGGACTATCACTTGTATTTACTCTTAACTTTATCACTCTATAAACAAGACTGCCCTCTGGTTGCCTCGGGCGGGCTATTTATATCGAATGACATGCCATCTAGAACTCTCCAGTAACTTCTACATTGTCTCCACATTTGCTGTCTACTCTCTGTCTGTCTGTCTCTCTACACTCACACACACTGGCTTACAAGCAACGCCTGTCATTTATACCATTCCATTAAAGTGTTGCCAGTTGTGTTTTCGGTTGAACGTTTTTCGATTAGGAAATTGGTATAAAATGTTGGGTTCACGTTACAGTATTTATTCAGAATTATCATTATTATTCTCTATTTAATTTTTTATAGAAGTCCACTCAACAAGACCACTCTGCAAAAATAATAAAATAAACAAATAGACGTCTCCTGTGACGTATGTGCGCAATAAAGTCAAAAATGAAACACGAACTGTCGTAATCTTGTCTTCTTCCATTCATGGGTCCCAAACTCTGGGAATGGAAACTTAGAATCTACTTCAATTAATTTAGGGGCCAATTATATCGATAAGGAAAAACCATCAGGAAAAGTTGAAGCAATTTGAAACATGAATTTTTTCTTGATGAGCGTTTATAGCGAACAGGAAAAATATGTCAGTTGCCAGGCTCTCAATCCTTCAAAGCCACACTCTAGCAACTGGTTTTTCTTATGCAATGCAAAAGGAAAAAAGTTCGCTGCGAGTCTGTCAGTGGAATACATGGAAAATTGAATCCAAATAATTGGAACGGTTTATTCCACTTTGGCTAAAATTTCAATCAGCTGACACGAAAAATTAAATTGTTACAGGAAAATAGAAAATCACACTTTTAACAGAAAATACATTTTTATTTGCAAAAAAAACTCTGACTTATTTGCCATCGATTGGAATAACATTTGCTATTCCATTCTAACAAAAACATAATTAATATTCCGTTTAAAAAATTTTCCTGATTCGTTTTCCTGATCGCTATAACTTGACCCTCACTCAAAATGATCATACCACCAACTTTGCGCCAAAACTTCATTCAATACTCGAAAAATGTATTCTGAGGCTGAGGCTGAATTACAGCACACGTTATCGACTAATACTTGACGGATTTATGTGAATTTGGTATTGCGTTATCGATCAAATTGTTTCCAGAATATAACATTCTCTCATCATTGATTGAACAGAATTTGATTAGATAAATGGTAAACCAACTAATAATGTGCCGTAATTCGGCCAGGGCTCGCATCATTGAACGTAGTTTCTAGGTAATTTTCCATTGCATACATTTGGTTGTAACTTCACTTATGTGTACTGAATTTGCTGCAAAAGAATGTAGATATGTACCAAAAAAAGTTCTTAGCTATTAAAAAAATGAAATAAATAGAGTGGCGCAACAGAGCGAAGAGCCCGTGGGCCCAGCGCATTTCTCACAACCATGCCTTATGAGGGAATGGAAGGGACCTGCAATTTTCTACCGGTTCCAAACGGCTAATCGAGAAAGCGCTTTTCAAGGCAGTGAATACTTACGGAGGACTTGCCAATTCCTCGCGAAAGGCGATACCCGTGGAAAAAACATTTTTGCCTCTGTTGGGATTCGAACTAGAAGCTCTGGATTAACAGGCGGACATGCTATCCATCACACCACGGGTACCACCAGCTAGCTATTAGCTAACGTTTGAATTGCAGAATAAGATCGTTTGTCTGTGTGCCCAACCACGTACCGTTATCGGTGTTATGTGTCATGTGTTTTCTTTGCCCCCACCTCAATCAACCCTAGATCGTTAATTTATCTGCAGAGTAGGTTAAAGCAAAGATTTAGCTCCCACTGTGAAACTGACCATCAAAGTGTACAAAGGGGTATTATTTTTCAGGTGTCCAAAAGTAATATCTGGTTGCTATGACCACTTCATTGTAAGCTGTAATACCTGAAATATCTTATTTATAAAAGAATGCTTTCATTTTCCCTGTGTGTATATGCAATTGTGTTTTTTTTTTGTGGCAACAACCAATTTGAATCAATTACTTACGTTTGAGTACCTACACAGTACACATGCAAACAAAGTACTCCGTTGTGACCTATCTCAATGTAAATTGAATTGTGTTTAGCACTGCAATATGCCAGTGGCGGGTTCATTTGCATTCAAACTAAGTTCGTAGTTTGAAGTTTGTTATGATTTATATAGAACACAGCTTCATCATTTTTATGTTCATTTGTTATAAGAAGAAACGGTATAATATAAGATTTGCATTCAAGAAACGATGAGAAGAAGAGAAAGCAAGTATAAGGAAATTAAGGAAGTGAAACGATCTAGTAAGTTAAGTTTTAAGTTTTCAAATGATTTTTATTTCATAAAAGTTATACAATAATTTAGTATAATGTAACGTGCGCTTAGTTCGCAAAATAAAACTTTCACCATTCAATTTATTTCCACCACTTTTATTCAGTATCTCTACTTTATTCGATCTTAACTCGACTTTTGGACTATCACTTGGAAACAAATATTTACTCTTAACTTTATCACTCTATAATCAAAACTGAACTCTGGTTGCCTCGGGTGGCCTATTTATATCGAATGACATTTCGTCTAGAACTCTCCAGTAATTTCCACATGGTCTCCACTCTCCACTTTATCACTCTGGTATATTTCTACACTTACACTAGTGTTGCCGCTTGTGTTTTCGGTTGAACGTTTTCGATTAGGAAATTGATATTAAATGTTGGGTTCGCATTACAATATCTTTAATTTTTTTAACATGGCTGACCGCCGTCTGTCAGTTGTCTATTATTATTAATATTTTTTGTTTAATTGTTTAATATATAAATTGGAACTTTAAAATAGTTCATCTAAGATTCGTTTCCTGTAGTTAAGTGCTAGCTTGATGTAATTGTAAAGGGCCTCCCAGTCCATTGCGCCATTTAGAACTCCTATAACTTCCTCTTCATTGAGGTAGTTTACACCTAGTGTACTCCTTCTTGTTTCCACTAAAACAGGATACTTTCCCAAGAAATGGAACACGTTTTCAAGTTCATTTATATTTCAGAGTCCACATGTTACTTCCATTCCAAATCATTCCTGTGAGGGATATAGTTCAGGGAAGTATCTCTCCTCGTGCTTTTAAAACCAGTGACATTAGATCGGTAGGATACTCCGCCCTGAAATAATTGTTTGTTAGCAGGTTATAATTGAGCCTTGCGTATATGCACCTGTGTAATGAACTTCTGGCTTTTAGGTTGTAGTCCTCTCGCTTTCTTTCTATAAAGTTCGCTTTTCCACGTGTCCATTCTGTCGTTGCGGAGTAGAAGTGTATGTCCACAGTACTCGGCTAGCTCCCTCCACGATTCGAACCATGATATTTGTTTTTGAATTACAAGCATTGCGATTTTCTTCGGTATCCTCCTTTCATCCATTGCAATAGTTCTTAAAATGTAGTCCACCTGTGTTTTTAGAATTGAGATGAATAAAGCTGGAAGACCTGTCTCTAACATTAGTATGTGATTTGCAGTACTATTTCATAGCTTTAAACTTCTTTTTAAGTAATAACGCAGAAGCTGCTCCACTTCACCGAACTCCTTATGGCCCCATAGTACATGATTGCTTTAGCTGTGATTTCAAAAATACGATATATGGATTCGTATTCAACGTCTTTACACAGTCCTCCATGTGGCGTTCAATGCGTATTTAGATTTTGCCAACTTTATCAAGCATGTGGCTTTTCCAGTTCAAATTCCTAGATACCAAGATAGTTGTATTCATTTACAACTTCAATGCTTTGGGTTCCAAACTTCCAGGACTCAGTGCGGCAATTTTGGCCTCCACCGTTTCGGAAAATCATAATTTTGGACTTGTCTACGTTAACCTGAAGCCTCCACTTGTTGCAGTACTCAAACAACCTATTGATCATTAGCTGGAGACTACCAGGCGACTCTGCTAGCATCACTATGTCGTCTGCAAATATGAGAACCTTAGCTAAAAGATTTGCTGAAACACGAACTCCACCTTGCAAAATCTCCTCTAAGTCATCAATAAATAGGGCAAATAATAGGGGACTCAAATTACATCCCTGCCTCAGACCTATTTCTATTTCGAATTGCTGGGATACTTTGCTTCCAAAAGCGACTGCAGAAGTTGTTGCGCTATAAAGATGCTCCAAAACGTTTACAAACTTTGACAATATTCCTTTATTACACAGTTTCAACATAAGTGCATTCCTGTCTATAGTATCGAAGGCCGACTTGAAATCAACGACAAATCCGTAGAGTTTTCTTTTGGATCCAATGAAGATTTCTGCTATATTGGTAAGCGAATAGATTTGGTCGATTGTCGAGTAATTCTTTCGAAAACCAGCTTGTGACTCGCTCAGTAAGTTGTTATTTTGAACCCAATCATAGAGCCGTTTTGACAGAAATTTTTATGAAAATTTTCCTTGATGAATTCAATAGTGATATTCTTCTGTAGTTTGCGACCACTTCCTTTTCACCTTTTTTGAAAATTGGGCAAATGATGGCTTCTTTAAAGTAGTGTGGTAGATATGCTGAATCATACGCTTGGTTTAAGGCTTTTGTTAAAGTTTAAAAATTAGGGCTAGTGTTTTATATAGAATTCTTGAGGTATGCCATTTGGAGACTTGTGGCTTTGGAGTTCCTTCAATACGAGTTGAACTTTTCCACAGGAAAAACTTGAGTCCAATTCTTCGTTCTCATCGATCTAGTAAAGCGATCAAAATAAGTCGTATAACAGAATACGATTCTATGTCCTAACGCTTGTGACGAAGCGTCACAGTTTCTTCTTCCTACCCAAAAGGCCACACCAAAACAATACACGCATTTATTTTACTAACATATGGCGAGCCCACATTCCAAGGCCAAACGTTGTTTACCTGTCAGACGTGAACATTTCTTTATGGAGATATGCAATGACAATCTCCATCTCCCTGTTTATCACACAGTCAAAAAGAATAAAATCTCCATTTCCCTGTTTATCAAAACAAAGTAAACACACACTCCAAGGCCAAACTTTGTTAACCTTTCCACGCCGTATCTCTTCATGTGCATTTTCTTATGGAGAAATGCATTGGCAATCGCCACCAAATTTTGATAAGGGAAATTGTCATTGGCTTATAGTTCACATTTTGTTTCAGTAGCAAAATCTATGAATAGGGGTGAATTAATCACCAAAAAGGAGAAAGAGTTTTATCGGGTTCCATTTGTCCTGGCTTATTCGAGCTGAATAATTTTTGGTACCATCTTTACTTTCTTCTTTTTGACTTTTAACAGTCTCCGTAAAAAGAGATTCTACTTGGCCTGGCTTACTCGAGCTGAGCATTTGATATCATCTTTACTTTCTTCTTTTTGACTTTTAACAGTCTCCGTACAAAGAGATTCAACTTGCCCTGGCTTACTCGAGCTGAGCATTTGATATCATCTTTACCTTCTTCTTTTTGACTTTTAACAGTCTCCGTAAAAAGAGATTCAACTTGCCCTGGCTTACTCGAGCTGAGCATTTGGTATCGTCTCTACTTTCTTCTTTCGGACTTTAGCAGTCTCTGTAAAAAGGATTCAAGTGGTTCTGGCTTACTCGAAGCTGAGCATTGATACTCTCTTTGATAGACCGTTCTCACAAAGTCTACCACCGCCGACAGAGTGTTTTGCCTCGACGCAGACGCATGCACTTTCTACGAAGTCCGCAACCGCCGATAAGATTGTCCTGCCGTACGACATAAAGCAGGCGCTTCCTACGCAATCCGCCGCCGCCGATAAATTGTTCTGCCTTGCATACAACGCAGACCTTTCCCACGAAATCCGTTGCTGCCGATAGAGCGTCCTGCCTAACGCAGAACCCGCCAGGAAGTTACCGCCGCCGCTGCCGGACAGAGGGAATATTAGCCGTAGTACACAGCCGTATCCCAGAGAAACCATCAGTGAGGACTTGTACCTGCCACTCCTGGACTGACGTCATAGCTACACTTCGCTCAAGAAATTGTTAAAATTGTCAAATTTTGTGAAATTCAATATACTTGTAAACTTGCTCCTGAGAGAACTTTGTAATAAATTTAGAGTTAAAATTTAAAACCAACCGTTTCCGCGTCTTCATTTTGAGAAGTAGGACCACCGAAACCCAAGTCTTACGACGCTTCCTTGGGTAGACCCTGGACACCCTGAGTCATACCCCAGCCTCGCAAAAGAAGCATCACACGCTTTGGTCTCTCATAATTTATTTTGTAGATCGTGTTTGATAAAGACAAACTTCTTTCATTCCTCAACGAGCAACCCTTCGACAAGCAAAAGGCAAGGTCTCTATGCCACCATCGCATCGCCCAGAAAAGAAACAAAGTATAGGTACTGCAACAAAAGCCCAAAATAAGTACACGAGTGCTTAACCACTTGAAAAACGCTTTCAATAAAAACCACTGAACCGTAATCAGGATTCGAGTACCCGCAACAGCTAGAGGTAGATCAACTTAATTCCTAAAGCGAACACAAAATTTGTTAGTTTCGTCGTCAGCCGGAGAGTATTTAGGCTTTCCCAAACTTGGTAGGGTGGTCTATTTAAAACTACTACGAGACCCCAAATCGATAACATGGTCAAAGTGATTTATAGCATAGCTCTTGAAAGGCATTTAATTGGCTTTTTAAGTTCAGTTCAATGTAGAAACGTCTAAAATGAAAAAAATGGATAGTCTAAAGACCTGTATTGGACTCCAAAAAAGCACTATTATTTGAATACTGTTTGTATAAGATAAGCAGGTAAGCTGCGATTTCTGCTCATCCCACGCAAAACATGTTCTATTGCGATCTTAAGTTCGTGTCTCAGCTCTTTTGTTTTCTTCTAAAATTAATGGCCAACAAAGTTTCCAAAATAGGCTCTGACTACTTCGAAAGTCTTATGCGGGGCCACCAATAACTTTCAGCAAAAATCGAACTATATCGAGAATTCAAATTTTTAGACGCATTGACACCCACTTTCGGCTGAATTATCTTTAGTTCCTAACTAGTGTGCTATATGATGCTCCCTGGAATGGTTGTCACTCTCTTCTTTACGTGGGAAATAGAACAAGTATTGCCTTCATTCACTTTGTTGTGTATGTCCTTTCTCATATTTCATTTTCATATGGGAACTAAATATTGCGAGGTTGATATCTTATCAGACACCATCAATAAGTTGGTTTAAATGGAAGTCCCATTTCTGTACGTTTTCTTGTGGTGTCCCCATTCAACAGTCTCACTGATGGTGTCCCCCACAAAAGCAGGAAAAGTCATACGAAAACACATAAAACCGGAAGATGATTCGCGGTTAACTGACTTACTAATGGTGGTGCGCTCTGCGCTGCATCATGCGTTTTACACTTCCCAGATGTAAACACCAATACAACCAAGGAATATAAAAAAAAATTAAAAAGAACAGCTACCCTCTAACTAAGTCAGCCAGCTTGTTCTTCCTCTTTGGTCCCGGCTGAGTGGTTTTAAAAAAAATATCGCTCTCGAGGTGACACTACTAGTTGCAACTCTGTCACAGTCACCGCGGCTGTTACATCCGAGTACTGGCCTACCACTGATGAAGCCATACACTCCAGAGCTCCACTACAGCCGTGCGTGCGTCGCGTCGGTTGCTTCGGTTAGTATATTTTCAGGCAAACAAAGTATGAAATACAAGAAGTGAAGAAGTATCTCCGTATCTAAAAACCAAAAATCAAACCGAAATATCCAGTTAGTATGTTTTGATCCGTGGTCGAAGTAAGTACACTCCGCATACCACGCTGAAGCCGAAGCTAAAAAGTAAGTCGAAAGAAAAAGCCACTGACTGCTCGGGTTTTTGTTGGTTGTATACGCGTTTTGTGTTGAAATAAAGTGAAAGGTGCCTTTGGTGTATACCCAAGTGGAGAAAATTTTCCTAAAAAAAAGAGATCAAGTCGTGGTCGGCCGTTATATTGTCGATTTCGTTTTCATTTGAATTAACCAAACAACAGCGGTATTTCAAGAGTTCTGTGCGTACGGTTAACGTTTGTAAACACGACTATTCGGTTTATTGGCTAAATATAGCAAATTGTTGTGCTTTCGGTGTAGTTGACAATACAAACGGTAGCTACATGCGTTCAAATTTAAATTGAGATTCAGATCTGCACACTAAATCGGGTAGAATAATAAATTCAACAAAAGGCTGCTTCTTTGGTACTCACGGCGGTATTGGCACAAACTTTAAATAAAAACACATTTTGTGAAACTATTGGGAACACTTCACGACACACTAAACTCTAATCATCGACCAAAAGTGTAACAATATCTTCGGCATACTTAGTTGGATAATGGATTAAAGTTCGCAGCAGATAACTCAGTACACAAAGTAAGTAAAATCCTTGAGTCTCTGTGGTGGGTTAATGAATCCTTTGACCTCGATCGTAAAAAGTAAGAGGTGGGCAACCCATGTAAGACAACACAAATAACAACACAGGATGACAGAGCCAAAAAAATTGTCTTAAAAAAGAAAAAAACAAAAACCAGTTCGCTGGTTCGTTACAAAGCTGAACTATCGTCGATATCGATTTGCAGACCGGTGGAGTTTTTTGTTTCCAATTTTGAGAAACTTGGTGTAACTATGGAGAGCAAACGGGTTACATTGTGAAAGACCAGTTCTTTTATTTTTTACTATTTTATGGGATCAAATTTTTTAGGGCATATCTATAGTTGTTTCAGTTGTGCTGGTTTATTGCTTTATGATTCTCTTTAGAATTAAATTGAGTCACTTCAACGGAAACTTTAAGATGAGAAATTTGGAATCCTCTGATTTTTCATTTTACTGTGCATGCACCAATGAATCCATGACTTAGACATAAACAGTAGAACCAATGAGCATGAGAAGATGATGCTTTATGTCTCTTAAGTCGAATTGAAAATATGGTTAAACTAGTTCTGGCCACTTAAAATATTTTAAAAGAATTCAAAAGAAGAAGATACAGCCGTAGATTAAAAAGTAGGTATGGAAATTTCAAGAAGAGTCCGTTTGAGGTAGAAATTTACATTTGTTTTCTATGTGAAGACATTATAGAAACTGATAGCATATCTTTGGCATGGGAATTTTAAATAAAAATATTGAAAACAAAAGCATGTGGATCATGTAAATTATAGAAACTTGCTTTGATGATGAAGTATTAGTGTGAGGAGAAGTTTCCAAAATTAAAGCCCGACTGTTATTTTTATATGAAAAATAAACATAAGAACAAAAAGATTAAATAATTCAAAAAAACTTCTTGTTGGGTATAATCAAGAGATCGGATTTATATAGTCGAAATGCTACCAACATGCTTTAGCCACGCTGAAAATTTGTTAGATCTTAGTGTTTTTGGAACCACCCAGGTTTTGATGTCCGGTCATTTTCTGTACTAAGACCCACCGTATCAAGTATCTTCACAGGCACTAACCCTACCATGAATAGATCAATAAAGCTCCCCGACTTCTGCAGTGCCTTCCAAGCAGTGTGTGAAGTTGCAAAACACCTGACTACGCACAACTTGATCAACCAAAAAAATTGACTTCTTCATAGACAGTCAGGCGGCAATTAAAGTTTTCTTATCCATTATCACAAAATCCAGACTAGTAGACAGCTGTCGCAGTAACCTAAGACTGCTCAGCGAAACAAACACAGTTAGTTTAACCTGGGTTCCAGGACATCGTGACATAATCGGTAATGAAATGGTGGATAAGCTGGCTAAAATCGGGTCAGCACTCGAATCCAACGAAATGGACACCTCAATTCTAAAGCCACTAGAGCAAGAAAAAAACAAAATCAAGCACAATTTTCTAAAAGCCGCCAATAACAGTTGGTCATCTTTAGAAACATGCCGAGTCCCCAGAAACCTTTGGCCAGATATTTCCAAGAAAAAAACAGAATTTCTACTCCAGCTAGGCAGACTTCGGCTCTCTCTGTTGATTGACATTCTCAAGGGCCACAACTCGTTGGGTACCCACATGATGAGAATGGGCATTAGCACATCCGACTTATGTAGAGGATGCCAAGATGAGGAGGCAGAGGGAGGATCCTAGTCCTAGTTTAGGCCACAGTCGAAAAAAACCCTCGGAGAATACTTCTTCGACGAACTGGGCGACATCTCTAATCTCCCATTGAGCAACGTCCTGAAATTTTCTTAGGGCTCCAAATGGTTCAGTGGGAGTTCCCTATACCTAAATAAACAAATCCTCCCATTTCCCCATCCTCTGATTTTCCCGGGGAGCACAATGGATCCTTTAGATCCGAGTGAGGTGCTTGTGGCTGCACCCCCCATGCAAACTAACCTATCCTAAGACCCAACGTTGTTCATTCAAGCGTAATGAGTTTGGATGTTTGGAGACTCATTTCTGAGGGATGAAGTTACTCTAGAAATCAAGCGAGAAACAGCTGACAGTCCATTACTTTTGGGAGAAACATCGCCATTCTCAGCACCAAGTGAAGAACAAATTGATTGCCTCAAGGGTCGATTATTTTTCCGTTTCATTACCTTGGGAGTAACCTACCACTTACCAGAGTGACTTAAAGATTAAGGAGCGGTCTGGCTCTCAATTGGTTTGGATCTTTTTTTGGAATTCACAAGTAGTTATACTTTAAAAGTCATTTGAAAAGTTCAAAAGTCAAAGTTGCGTGCATATATCTTTATGTACTTCCGAAGGAAACACCTTCTTAACCTCTAAGGTGCCCACGGCGTAGTGGTAGATATGTCTGCCTGTAACGTGGGAGACACGGAGATAAAAATTTCGAAACTCAACAAAAAGTAAAACAGTTTTTCCTCGGGTATCGCCTTTTTCCGAGGAATCGGCAAGGCCCCAGATGTAATTTCATTGCAATTAAGAGCGCTTTCTCTATTAGCCGTTCGGAATCGACAAAAAATTATAGCTCCGCTCCATCTCTCTGATAGGCTAATCGAGTTTGCTGCGGTGCTAAATATTGTTGTAAGTATAGTACACGCTTCCCGCATCTCAAAATTCATAAATTAATTCAACAAGGGCTGCTTACGATCAGTATAACGAGATCTACAAGGAGAAAAGAAGGGAAGAACACCGAATTCTCATAAAAAAAAAGAAGCAGCATGAGAAGCGCTCGTTTGAGGAAATTAGAGAGGTGCCATGACAGGAACGAGATTCGGAAGTTTAACGAAAAGGTAAAAAGATCCTACCAGGGTGGCAAACCCCTAACTCAAGCCTGTAAAGACCAGCAGGGAAACATAGTTATAGAGTCACAGTCGCTACTGAGGATCTGGAAAGATCATTTCTGCAGACTGCTTAACGGCGTTAAGGACACAAACTCCGCTGTCAGACAGATTGCCCCATTCAGCTTGGACGATGATCAAGAATGCCGTCCTCCCGATCTAGAAAAAGTTTAGCTTGCCATATGCAAACTCAAATCAAATAAGACTGCAGGTGCAGATGGCCTTGATGCCCCACTTTTCAAGGCAGCTGGAGGTCATTTGGAAACGAGCATGCACCAGCTGATCTGCATGATATGGTCGGAAGAAAGCATACCCGATGAATTTTAGACCAGAGAAGTGGCTGTCAACCCAGTCACACTATCGGCTACTACTCGCCAGCTTCTATCAGCAAACAGCTACCGAAAACGGTCAAAAATTACTTTTGAACTTCAATCTTAGTTTTTAAACCTTTTGAAAAAATTAGCGACAAATTTAAAATAGACCTTTTTTGATATAGCAGCCGCTGTCAGGAGCCATTAACATAACATGAACATGAACATGGTCTACTTTACCGCAGAGGCTGCTAAAAACTCGACGGCTGACAGCGAGTGTGTTTAATTTCTTGTTCACACAAAGCTGGTCAGCGGCTACTCGACTCACCTCTCGCACCCAGCCATGTGTAACCCGTGCTTTATTTACATAGTAACTATTACTGACATCTAACATGAACATCGAAACCAAAAGCAAAACAATTCTAACTAAATACATGTTCTCTTTATCACTTAAACGTCAAAAAGTTTTCCGGCCTAAACATTTCATTTCGAATGCCACGAAAGAAGACATCTCGCAGAATTTCTCACAAAATTTGATTGAAACAACAGCTTATCGACCAGAAGTGCCCAAATCCATCGCAGTTTATCCTTGAATCAACCTTTCAGATGAATCTATGACAAAGCCATTCAGCACGAATGTGAATAAAATACATTCAATCTCATAAGTCTGAGAAAAGTCCACCATTCTTTACACAATTTTGAATGACAGAACTGCACAGTGAACGATTGAGTGTTCATTAAGTCTTAAATTAATTATCTTGCAAGGTTACCAAAAAAAAAAGTGTACACAATAAGCATTTTTTCAGATATCTTGTTTGGCCGGAAGGCTAAACAATCACACCTAAGCAACCAAAATCAGGTAAAAAAATATCACACGTCACTCCCCAATCCCAAGAATTCCCTCCCATTCCGGGGACTCACTCTGGGTTGTTTTTTTAATTTTTTCATTTTGTGCTTCTTGGTTATTTTGTTTGATGGTAAATTTTTCTGTATTATTTGTTGTATAAGCTATAAGTAGTGTCCGCATGCATAAGATAAACAATTTCACCTTTCTCTTCGTTTTTTATTCCGCTATAAGTCCAAGCGTGCTTGCGGCATGATTTGAATATTAAATCCCATAGGATGATGGACAGTTTGGACCTTTTTTTCGAGACTGCCAATGGAAGCTCATACTTAGATAACAAAAGAGACTACTCTATCAGCATAAAATGCTTCCTATTTTATGTTACAACAAATATGTGTAATTTTGTAGCACTTACGTAATTTAAAGTTTAAGATTCCGTCTCATAGGCTACTGCCGGTTTCGATGTGCACCACATTCGTTTTGATTGTTTGTTTACATCGAGGTAAGGGAAATGGCAAATCCAATTGGCATAGTGGGATAGGACCAGGTAAACAGCAATAAAAAGGGGAACAAAATGCAAATTTGAATTCGTTGGTCGTTACATTGCACGACATAAAACGAGTTTGGATAGGTACCAAGCTCAGAAGGAATGTCACAATATTTTGGCGAAGTGACTCATGAGTGGGCTGTTAAAGTGTTTTTTTTTATGATTTTCGTTGCTTATTGTTTCATTAAAAAATACATGACAAATTCAACTGCCTGCTTTGTGTAGGTTAACTGGCCATCGAAGTGGAGTTAACATTTTTTTAAAATATCCGATTGTTTGTTCCTAAATATTTAAATACCCATTCAAAAAATGAAAGTGAGATCAGCAAGTTGAAACTTTCTTTTTTTTTTTTCTTATTAAATTGACAATGCAAAGAGGCAAAATAAATAATGACCCTCAGAGCTATAAAGATAAGGTCTTCATATCGACTTTATCTACATACCCACCTCAAAGTGATCTTAAAGCTGACTGACGGTTGATTGGTGGGTAGAATGTAGATGTAAAGAGGTGAGACTTTTTCGTGCGGTTTCGCTTAACTTTCCCATTAGGTTCAAAGTTTCTGTTGATTTAATAATTTGGATCGCAACATCAAAAAGATCTTTATCATGGCGCAATGCAAATAATTCTCACCAAAAAAAAACTGTTTAGGTATTTATGCATGAGAAAGTTCGTTCAAGTTCTATGCGTTTGATACAGTGTGGAGAAAAAGTTAGTACTAGGAAGAAATAATTAAGTTTTGAGAGCAATTATTTTAAAAATTGGATGAATTACTGCACAGTTTGGGTAGGTTTTTATCGTCCAATTTTTTATTGTAAACGATTTTTTCATTCAACTTCAATTTCAGCGATTGAAGTATAAATAGCTACTTTGCTATGGCCTCTTAAATATTGGTAACTTTTTGGAGGCTTAATACCCGACCATACATATAGCTCTTTTAATATTACGTGTTGTCAACATGCTTTACACAAAACCAACTGATTAAGTTTTAGTGTAACAGAACACGACATAAGTTGGCAACGTAGTCAATTCACATTAAGATTAAAGTTCTATGAAATGATTGGAAGTTTTTCCGCTCAACTTTGTATAGGAGTCCTCCCTCACAGCTGTTTTTGAGTAGGTCAAGATATTTGATTTGCAAAAAGTCTAGATTTTTGAAACTTCAGAAAATATTAAGCCGCGGATTAATATAAAATGCTTTTTTCCAGATATAAAACAAAAGCGATATGATCGTTTTATTTGCTTATTCTTTTGCAGAACTCTCCCCATCTTAGCCAAAGGCTTACCTTAGGGGAACCCAAGGTGCTGTGCTTATTTCTCAAATGAGTTTTTTTTCGCTAAGCGAATAATCCCAAGAGGACTATCACTCAATCCTTTTCAGCGCACAGATCTTGAATCAGTCAGCTGACAGCTAGATCCATTCACATTTCGCAGTAAAAAAATTCTTAGGAGGTTCGATGAAGAACTCTTTTGTACCTAAGTTTACATACTTAGATAAAAATTACAGTTCATGATGAACCTGTGACTTAAGCAACATCTTTTGCCAAAAGTCTCGATTTCGTTTCGTTTGCACTTTAAGTTGGTTGAGGTCTTTTTCCACTTGATTGGGCCACCTAAGACGAGGTCTAAGCGATTGGTAACAGTAATTCTTCGCTTTATCTCCCAACTGGATTTGTTTTACGTAGCTATAGCGGATCCAAGGTAGACGAAGTCCTGTACTACATGTACTACATAGAAGTTATGTCTATCTTTTGTGACTTTTTATTTAAGAATGCCCAACTTGAACATGGCTATGCACAACTCGTCCTGTCTTACGCCGCTTTGACAACAATGTACACAACAGTGCAATTAAGAAAGCCCTAAATGAATCATAAGTAGAAGAAAAATTGGATCATGAGTATGCTGAAAAAACGTCAGATCCACAGTGAACTAGGAGGTGCAAAATTGAAGAATTGTGTGTTACGAGGAACCCCATAAGGAAGTATCCCCTCACTCTTACTCTGGATACACCGAAAGAAAAACCTTGGTAGAATCAAACATGAAGCTTGTTTGTTTTTGCGCCAAGCACGAACATACTTAAATTGAACAAGCTGGCATTTTCATTTTATTTATTTTTATGCTACAATTTTCATTGCTCAAATCAACAACTTCATTTTCAATTTCATTGTTAACCAAAAACGGTTGTGATACTAGAAACATACATGTCCATGATACTTTAACAACGTTTGTGTTTCGTCAACAATTTTGAATTGTTGGTAAAATATGAACATTGTTGATCAAGTATGTTCGTGAGAATTCAGCCACGTTTTTATTTGCTCAACAGTTTTAATGTAAAATTTCCATGATAAATGCCTGAATTGAAGTTTGACCTATTAAATGTATAGGTCAAACTTCAATTCAGTCATTTTTCATAGAAATTTTACATTTAAACTGTTGAGCAAATAAAAACGTGGCTGAATTCTCACGAACATACGTGATCAACAATAAAGAATAACTAATTATCCCTTAAGATAAAATGGTAACGAAACTTATCATATTGAATTGAAGTTCCGTTATGCGACTTCGCGTTTTCTGTGGGCTTAAGTATGAAAAATATTGGAATTCAAAATGTTACTGATACTTGAACTATTCTTTATTGATTAAAGAAGTATGAACATTGTTGATCAAACATATTGGTGATAGTTCAACAGTGTATTTGGTATTTCAATCACAAACGTGATGTTTTTTTTAATTTCAGCCTTAATTGTTAATTAAATATGTTTGTTGTTGATCAAGTATGAAATCAACAATCACGTTGTTGGTTAAAAATTAGAACATATTCAAATCAATCACGAACGTACTTAATTTAAAAATTTTTATGATACTTACCAGAGAAAAAATTGATCACGGCAGCATACTTGATTTGAAAATGCGTTCTTATTTGAATTCATCACGAAACTTGGTTAATTTCACAACTTTAGATGAATTGTTGATTAACAATGAAACATGTTTAAATCAACCAAGGTTTTTTCTTTCGGTGTACTAGTCATGAATTAGATCCTCATAACTCTCAAACATAATGGCTACAAAGTGGTTGCTCTGGAGCAATGAGAATCCTCAATCTCACACCCCATAATCTCTATGTTTAAGAATCGACAGCAAACAGCGCACTTAAGCTGAATCAATGTATTGTCTGGAGAACCCGCCAAACAGAACATGCTCAGATTTTGCCAAGATTCGCAGACAACAATATCTACACGGATTACATAACCAATAGACAGGATTGGGAGAATGAAACACTTCATACGGACGAGACGTCTATATAAATTTTTACGAAAACGGAAGTTGGAAGTTGATGCAGATTTCTTTTCAGAAAGCCTTAACCTAACCAGTTCATTCAGACTTCTAAATAACAGCAGCGTCTTTCAAGCCGAGATCTTGGCAGTTACAAACACTGTAAAACAGGTGTTCATGATGGCGCTATCACATGCTGATATCACCTTCTTCATTGATAACCAACTAGCAATAAAGCGATTTCTGCCACTATTGTCAAATCAAAGCTTGTTTTTTGCTAGAACGAAGGGCTAAGGGTTCATGGCACAGAGCATAACGTTAGACTCTGCTGGGTTTCCAAAAAGTGGCATACCGGGAAACGAAATAGCGGGCGAACTAGCGAGAAAAGGCTCAGCACTTGACCCTTCTCTCATTGATCAATCAATCAGGGTCCCCACTTGTGAAATCAAACAGATCACTGGTAAATACATAAAACGAAAATCCAATGAAAGATGGGAATGCCTAGATTCTTGTGTCACGTCGAAGAAACTATGGCAAAATACGATAAGAACGGATCTGAAAGGCTACTATAATTGAATAGGCCTTCATTACGATCGCTTATCAGTATAATAACAGGACATAACTTATTATGCTACCACAAAAAGAAAATTGGTCTTTGCACCTATGACTTTGCCAGAG
Organism: Melanostoma mellinum; assembly: GCA_914767635.1. Lineage (NCBI taxonomy): Eukaryota > Metazoa > Arthropoda > Insecta > Diptera > Syrphidae > Melanostoma > Melanostoma mellinum. Next base: position 175,733,727 of record OU612060.1, read on the forward strand.
GATGCGAAGATCAACCCTTAGCCCTATACCTTACCTAACCTAACCTACGCCGCCTTGATATCGATAAAAAAAATTTGTATATTGTGTATTGTGAAAGTACATATAGTATTTTCTGATCTAAGACCACGTCGATTCGATTCCTCGGTCTCGCTTTCTTCCAACCATATCATGCAGATCAGTTGGTTAATGGTCCCTTCCATCTGATCTCCAGCTGCCTTGAAAAGCTCGGCGTCAACACTATCAGGACCTGTAGTTTTATTTGATTTAAGTTTGCATATTGCATACTTAACTTCCTCTAGGTCAGGAGAATGGCAATTTTGATCTTCTTCCAAGTTGGATGGGGCATTCTGCCTGAATTTGTGTCGCCGTTAACCATCAACCAGTCTGCAGAAGTAGTACATATTTCCAGATCTCAGCCACTCAATTAATATGTTGCTTGGGTTCGGGGCTACCTTTTGCTAAAACTTTTGAATCCCATTCCTATGGCATCTCCTAGTTTCCTCAAACAAACGCTTCTCATGCTACTTCTCTTTGAGAATTCGGTAATGCATAACTGTTGAATTAAAAACTTCACTTAACTGCAAGTCTAAAACGAATACCCAGCTGAAAATCTATTTCTCGTCGATATTGACATTGTTTGTTTACATTTGTAGACTGAGAAAAATTATCACACATCAGCATAAACGACTGTATCTCCCAGTCGTTTCACTTTTTTGAATTCAAATAAAAGCTAGTGCTTACAATCACTTCTTACCGGAACAGAATCTAAGCCACGCACGTGCCGTAGAACACTGCGAAAATCTGATTGATTCTACCTAAAATAGGAACCCAACTAAGTTAAGAGATTTATTTCTTATTAATAGTTTTTTATTCCAAATTGATGCCGCACGCCCCAAGGCAGCAATTACCCAAAACTCAACCTTATCCATTCATATAAGGAAGTTGGTATCTTTTCCATGTTAGTGTAGTAATTGAAACCAACTTGTCATACAAATTCAATCGATTTCGACCATACAAAGCACTCAGCACTAGGTCGCAAAGTAAAAAACAAAAAACCATCGAACATGTATTGTCTGCGAAATTTAAATTAGCCAAACTAACCTTCGGCTAAGCGTTTTAATAACAATCACAATTTTCGACATGTACAAATACAACAACAACTTTATATATATCGAGCTGAAGTGGCAAGCTGGTGTGGTGGCAGAAACAAAAGAAACTATTGCGGTTGGATTTGAATTTGCCAGCTCTCATACTATACACCTCAGTAGATGACATCGGTGACGAGAGCGATTGTAAAAACATAGTCAGCTGACTTATTGCCCCAGAGCTGCATGTAAATAAAGAGATCTCATCGCTGAGTTGTTGATGGAGATTGGAGACTCGGCGGATGCAATCTTTCGAAACTTTCCCTTTGGAAAACAGTTTAAGTCTCACGATTGTTCTCAGTTTTATTCACAAAGAAACGACTGCAGTGGCGAAGATCTTTTTGACACACAAAAATGTGTTCGTTTTTGTTTGTTAAGATCAATAAAAATTATGGGTTGTTGTTTAGATCCGACCAAAGTGTAGATACAGTGTGGGCGAAAAGTCAACACCAATCAAGTAAAACTTATGTTTGGACTTGAAGTGTTAAGATGAAGAAGTTGGGTACAAAACTGTCTTGCTCTATGTTGAAAACGGTGTTAACTGGATTACTAGACTTCTTTTGTTCTCAACAAAAAGATAGAACTTGACGTTTTCCTGTTAAGTCTTGATTTCCCACTGTGTTTTTTTGGAGCAGATTCTCACCTCTCATTGCAAGAGGAAAAGTCGTTAGTCACATTGACTTATTTTACAGTTGCCTTTGGCTGAAGTGAACGACAAATGTAATGAGTGGATTTTAATAAACACTTACCGGAGTTGATTCGGAGTGAATTGTCTACTTCCTCGCATCTATTCAGTGCCTGTAGATTTCCAGTAATTGATGTCAGTGGTGACACGTTTTGTTTCATCATTCATGTTGGTGTTGCCAAAACCGAAGGGAAATATTTCAAAAAATATAAAAAAGTTTGCGGCCGCTTTCGTGAGCATTGTTTGCAAATTCAAAATGCTGACAGGTGGAGGTTATCAGCCTGATCCAGACAAGCAGAAGGTAAATGCCTGGGCCTTAACCTCACACAGTTCTAACTTCAAGGCTCCTGAAGGTTTATAAAGCTAAAGATAAAGATTACCACATCAATCAGTCGTCGCGAAGTTATTCTAGGATGGTTGGAGATCAGTTGGAAAGGAGCATGTACCAGCTGATCTGCTGCATGATGTGGTCGGAAGAAAACATTTCTGTTGAAAGGAACCTATGAATCGTATGTCCGAACTCAAAAAAGGGAGACCCTCACAATTGCGTCAGTTATAGAGAAATAAGCCTCTTTAATGTCGCGAATAAGATTTTGTCTGCTGTAATGTGTGAACGTGTGAAGCCCCACGTCAATTTAGATAGGTCGATATCAATGTAGTTCTAAAACCAGAAAAGTTCACAGTTGATCAAATTCTCACATTATGGCAGACCTCGGAAGAAACCAGAAACACAATATCGATAAAAGCCGTCTTTTTATCGATATCAAGGCCGTGTATGGCAGTATTTAGAGAGACGAGCTGTACAGAGCCATGTCTAGTTTTAACATCCCTGCAAAACTCGTACGACTATGCAGGATGACTTTGGAGAATTCAGGCTGCACTGCTTCGTCGAGGTCGGTTAAAAACTCACCGACGCCTTCGGTGTCGAAAAAGGCTTTCGGTCATGCGATTTCTTCGACATCATACTTGAACAGATTGTACAGAACTCAAGTCCGGATGCATAATCTTTCAAATGTCTGTGTAGATACTCGCTTAAAAAGACGATACTGACGTAATGCGAAGAAATTATGTGGTAGGTTCTCTTTGCGAGTATTCAAACAAAAGAGGGAATATAAGTTTGATGGTTAAACGAAGTATATATGCTTTCATCAAACCAGGACAGAGAACATCGATTTGGAAAAACCAACACAATGTACAGACAAAAGTTCGAGGTAGTACATGACTTCGTCTATCTAAGAAGAACGAGCTATATGTACTGTACCGCGAGAAAAGAATCGCTAGATCAGTCATTGAAATTGTTGTCGGAAGATGTTGATTGAGGCCCAAGTTCACCCTAAAACTGTTATGCCGACCTAAGTAAGCAAGTGAGTTAATTCATATCCTAGCGTAGATGTATTCTTATGGTCAGAGGAAGCCATTTTGTAATATACAGTATATTTATAAGCAGGGGAGCCCAAAAGGGGATTTTGGGATTTACTCTTGTGCCAGGAGGTTAATATATGAGAGCCACCCAGTATAAGCCATCAATATAAGGCGGCAAAAAAGGAAAACCTCTCCGCTTCTACCTATTAATAGAGTCGCCTTAGAAACGCAGTAGAAGATTCTACTTCAAAACATAATAATGTGAAAAGGTTATCGGACACTAGGTGGTCGGCCCGAGCTGATACTTCGAAGGCACTTTAATGAAGGTTCATGACTATTGAGCAAATTTTGGAAAATATTCTCAATAACGTGGATCAAAAAGTGTAGTGCCGTAATAAAGCTTATGGACTAGTTTCAAATATGAATAAGTTAGAAACTGCAATAATCACAATTACTTGACTTGGAATCTTAGAACGATTGCAATCGACTAGTAAATTTCTGCAGTAATCTGATCAGACAAGACCTTAACCAAGGATACGCCCTTCATGAATTATTATATAGCTATATCCAAGCAAAGCGATCCACATTTTGAGGCAAAGATCTGACTAACTGTGAAGACTACCAGGATGTATCAAGATGAATCAAGCGTAATACAAAGTACGACCATTGCAGGGGCCCTAGTACCCTCTACAACTTAGCTGAAAATTAAACACCTGCAAAACGTTTTGAATTTGAGGTGTTTATTCAATATTCTCAATATATTTTTATTTATAACATACTGTCTGCTTTAACTAAACATATGAAAGCATATCATTAAATTACTAGTGCTTTTGAAGTATTTCAACAGCTAAAATTTCTTACAAACAGAAGATATCTTGGAAAAATCTTTAAGTATGGTCAGTGCTTATGAAGATGATTTTGAAAAAAGCCTAGGCAATGGACTAGAGCAGTTCGTAGAGCTGCTGAAAACAGATATGGCTACTGCTATTTACAGCAAGAAACAGGAGCCTCTGGGACATAAAACTTTAAAAAATAATTCTTTAGAACCGTGTTTCTCTAACACAGAAATTGCCTTGCCCATTTACTGGCAGTGGCGAACGTTATTTTTCAACGTTAAAACGTATTAAAAATGATTTAAGGAACACGATGGCCCAAGAACGTCTTAATCATCTCACTTTGTTGAATATAGAGCATGGTTTGCTTAAAGAAGTCTATATTGAAGGTGTTATCTCAAAATTTTACCTATTTAAATCCAAAAAAAAGTTTATTTGTAACAATTTTGTTTAATTTAAAACCGTAAGCCGATGTAGTTCAGGCTTAAGAATCTAAATTTAACCAAGGGCCTCTAGATAGAATTTGCTTCAGGCCCCGCGCTAGCTTAGTCCGACATTGGACATGTGTAGTTATAACTTTTACCAGAATTTTTGTCATTAAAGTACCAACTTAAAAAATTCGAAGATATCCTATTGAGTTTTTTGCATTAACTTGCGGGTCTAATTTCCCTTATTTATTAACAGTCGTAATTGATGTACGAGTAGTTAGTATTATGTGCCCAGGCAGCTTAATTCTTAAGACGACTAACGTACAAACCATAGGCGGTGTTTGACAAGGCTTCTTATTCATAATTCGCTGCAGCCTGCTACCGTTTGTCGCGAGGCAATCAGTCATAAAATTGACTTTTTCCAGAACATGACAATAAAAAATCGGTGTCAAGCTCGTAAATCAATATTTGACATTGGAGGTGCATTAAAAATCCACCACAAATTGTTTCATCTGCCGTACATGCCGCCAATCTAGTCTTAACTATGCGTGGCTGTATGCTTATACAGCTTTGGACTCTGCGGTGTTTAACTGAAGTCTATTAACCAACCTATAGGTTATAGGTCATAGAGCTGTTCTTTTGCCAAAAAATAGCTTATACTCTTAAGTGCGGATGAGTTTTAGTTTATCTAATTCTCTTTTTAGTACATAAAAGTGCTTGACATTCCGTTATGATGTGGAGGCATGTTATGTCGCTTCCGAAGGAGAGTGGTGCCCCTGCGGCGTAGTGGCCAATATATCTGCCTGTAACGTGTGAGGTTTGAGGTTCCCAGAGACATTATAAAAATAGTTTTTCACTATTATCGTCTTTCACGAGGAATTGGAGAGTTCTCTAAAAGTAATAACAAACTGGTTTCACATTAAGCCCTTGGGAATCGGTACAAAATAGTTGGTTTTAAAAATGCATTAAAGCTCGTTAGGCTTAAATGGCTTTGCTGTTTTTTATGCAGAATCTTTAGATAGGATCCGCTGTCCATTTTCATTTTGTGTAGATGTTCTTTCAAAGAACAGTGACCGGTTAATAGTACGGTCCGAGCTTCGAGAGTTTTCCTGTTGAATTTTTCTGAGAATTTTAACCTTTTTTGAGTGTATCCTGTCACAAAAAGTGGAAAACAGGTATATAGAGCCAGAGGAATTTTTCCAAGCTTCATAGGAGCTTATTTGTTAAACATTTTTGGTAATGTATTTGAAGTGATATTGGAAGGCTCAAAGCTGATGAGTGTAAGCGTCTTTTACTAGGGGGTCAGGTCTTAACTTGCCTATACTGTCATAAGTCCTAACCCTCTTGTACTAGTTCAGAGAGTGACATGCTTGTCTCCCAGATTAGCTACTAGAGAGCTGAGTTCTTTTGTGGCGAAATAAAAATTGTTTTATTTTTCATTCTCGCACTTCGAAACCTGTGGTATCCGTGGCGTGATTGTTGGCGTCTTTGCCTCTTAGCCCAGAGATTCGTGGTTCGAACCCCAACAGAGGTAACCATGTTTTTCCACGGGTATCGCCTTTCGCGAGGTAATGGCAAGTCCTTCGATTGTAAATCCATTGCCATGAAAAGCGCTTTCTCGATAAGCCGTTTGGAACCGGCAGAAAATTGTTGGTCCATTCCCTCACAAGGCATGGTTGTGAGAAATGCGCTAGGCCCTGGAGCTCTTCGCTCTGTTGCGCCGTACCCTATTTATTTATTTGTTTATTTACTTCGAATCCTGGCAAAGGCTTCGGCCTGGAATATGATTAAAATATAAATTCGTTTATTTGCCGCGCACAATAAGTACGAAGGTTAAGACTTTATTTCTCATTGGCCTTACAAACAATTCTCAAAATGACATAAATAGGCCATTACAACAGGTCAAGAATCAATGATTCCATCAATCGTAAACTTGCCTCCACTAAATTTGAACTTGAGCACAAATCCACTGCTCTTCGCTTCACTTGTTTTCATTAAACTACAACAACAAATTTTCTTTTTTATTAACTCCCTTTTGATATTCAAATTTTGAATAATTATTCCTCCAAAGTTAGTTTCGAACACGACATGAAATTTGTTTATCAAAACACGCAATTCAATCGATACATAACCAGTGACGATGTTCACCGGGTTGTGATGGTAACTTTCTCCAATTTCTCAAAATCATACTCGTAGAAAAAAAAAATCAATCTTCATTTGGGTATCATCTTCAATCTAACGAAGAACTATTAACACATATCAAGTTTAAAATGAAAACCGAAATCACATAACACCTTTACACAATTTCTCTATTCCAGAAATACATCAAAGCATAAAACAAAACAGTCGTCACCATCTCCATCATGGCACAAAAGATTCCCTCCCAGCAGTCAACAGCCATCAATGTTATTGCCATTGGTCTAGGCATTTTATTCACCTGCTGCACATTATTCACAACCTGCTCTGGTCACGGACGACTGATTGAACCGCCAAGTAGAGCGTCTGCATGGCGGTATGGTTTCCAAACTCCTCCAGACTATAACGACCATGAATTGTACTGTGGTGGATTTACGCGTCAATGGAAAGGTAACAATGGGAAATGTGGCGAGTGCGGAGATGCTTGGAACTTGCCCGAACCCAGACCGCATGAGTTTGGTGGCAAATGGGGTCAGGGAGTTATCGTGCGTAGGTATAATCCAGGATCTGAAATGGTTGTTAGAGTGGAACTGACTGCTAGTCATATGGGGTAAGTAAAAACACTATAATAATCTCGTTTTGGAGAGTGGGTTTAATTTTTGTTGATATTTTCTATTTTTCCTTTTCGTAAACACGTACATAGATACTTTGAGTTTCGATTGTGCCCAGAACCAAGTGCAAAACAGGATTGCTTGGATAAAAATTTGTTAAAGGTTCTAAGTGGATCACCTGCCATACCAGCACCAGCGGATCTTGAAACGAGATTCTATCCACGAAATGGAAGTAGGATATACGAGATAAAGACTCAACTGCCAGGTAAGTTGGGGAGATTATTTTTCAACCTGCCTTCATGTATTACTTGAAAGTGTTTTATTTGTTACTCGCCTTCAAAAAAAAGTCATAAGCCCAAACAACTTAAAAGTTATTTATATCGAACTTTTCTCAATTTGATTAGAAGAGATCGCCTTTTCTCTCTTTAAGAAGGCAAATGCATATATGTTATACTTATGGTGAAAGAGTTAGCCTGTCGGAGTATTACGTGGGCGATGGGGGTTTCATTTCCAGAAACATTGAAAATGCATTTTCCCCAATATCAACTTTTGTGAAGGATGGACATGTGCTATGTTATGTGAAAATATTGGAGGATTAATTCAAAAAGCACTTCTCGCCCCTTTTCATCGAAAGAAAAGAAGCATCTAATATCGTTCGGGAACATTCTCCAACCTTTCCATTGGTGGAAAAAGATCACTTCCCTTAATTCTTGAGAAGTGGCAGCCATTTTTCGATTTAAGCCTCACTCAAACCAAAGTGATTTTGCAGTTGCAGTTGCGGTGCGGCAGCAACGAGTTCATTTGTCAAGTTACGTTTGCATGGTGTTTTAGGAGAGCACCTACGTTTTCATACATTTGCAGTTGTCGTGACGACATAGCTGTCAACAGCGTTTCTGTCGTGAGAGTCCACTCAAGAATGACTAATGTCACTTTCCATTGGACGAAAAGAACCGTCCAGGAGCGTCCAGAAGCATTCTCAAACCGTTCCATTGCTGCAAAAAGATCGCTTCTCATGATTCTCATGATTCTGAGGAGTGACAGCCACTTCTCGATTTGAAATGAGAACGAAAGAACCGTCCAGGAGCGTCCAGAAGCATTCTCAAACCGTTCCATTGCTGCAAAAAGATCGCTTCTCATGATTCTCATGATTCTGAGGAGTGACAGCCACTTCTCGATTTGAAATGAGAATCCATTCAAGAAGCACTAATACATGTTATCCAAATGACAAAGAGAAAAGTTAGCTCAGGAAATATTTTTTATGAGCAATATGTGTTTCGCTCACACAAAGGCAATTACGTCAAACTGAACAGTAACGCTTTTGGGTGTTCCATTGGTTTTTTAAAACGAGTGCTTCCCCGAGTGAAACCAATGGAAAGCAACATGAGAATCCACTCAAGAAACACTAATGTCACTTTCTATTGGTTTCACTCGAGAAAGCACTCATTTTAAAAACCAATGGAACACCCAAAAGCGTTACTGTTCAGTTTGACGTAATTGCCTTTGTGTGAGCGAAACACACATTGCTCATAAAAAATATTCCCGGAGCTAACTTTTCTCTTTGTCATTTGGACTCACAACAATCGTTTTTCACTCACAGATTAAATCTCACCCACGGTATACTAGGGATTGATTATTGTCGGCTGAAAGGTTAACCAAACTAGTTTCTAAGTACTCACTCCCTGGGGAAGAAACCACACTTCATGTGCGGGTAACCTTTAAATTAAATAAGACTGTGTGGACTCGTTCCCTCTTAAGAAAAGGATCCAAATTTCGTATTATTTCTCTTAGATTGATTTAGATTCAAGGGCACCCACATACGAAGTGGGTTTTTTTTTAAGGAAAATGCAATAAGATTCCACAAGTTTTTTTCTCTGAAGGAAAGGCACGATAAAAGTAAGGAACTATTCACAAGAGCACCACCAATAAACGTCGAATTGCCCTTGAGGAATGTTGATCGACAGCTCCTATGGCTTCTAACATAAAACTACAAGTACTAGTAAAAGAAGTGTATTAAGACAAGTGTAAAAGATTTCTATAACACAAAGCTACAACTTTACTTGCTCTTTTACAAGTGTAACGGACATAATCCTACAAACAGCTTTTGACTAGAAGACTTGTAGTTTTGTGTTACAAACTTTATGAAGTACAAGGAGTAGAATACGATGATCTCTAGCATCAGACTTCATCAATCACTCGATCGATCTTGTAGATCACAGTGATAGCTGCTAAAGCAGGCACTTTAAACACAAAGGTACAAGCAAACAAGTCAAGAGCAACTTGTAGGATTATTTCCATTACCCTTGTAGAGGTGCAAGCAAACGGGTAGCTTTGTGCTTCAGAAATCTATTACACTTTTCTTGATTCACCTGTATTACAAGTACTTGTAGTTTCGTGTCACAGCCCCCAGGAAGCCTCACGATAGGAAATTTTTAAGTGTAAAATAATTTTAAGATTTTATTAATTAGAATTAAAATGGTAATAAGTATTTTGAGTTTTAATCTATAGTCAACTCGAGTTTGCTGCTTTTTTTGGAATAGACTTTGAACTTCGATAAGCATGCCTCAATTCTGACTAAAAACATCGGAGTTATACATGTTTCCCGATATTTGAAATTAAAAAACAAATGCTGCTACTTTTTACAACAGTCATCAAGTATCAGCGATGACCTATGCAGAGGATGCAATGACGAAGATGAACATGAAGACACAAGTCACTTCCTTTGTCAATGCCCAGCACTCTGTCATACAGAAAAAATTTCTAGAAAATTACTTTTTAAATGAACTAGAAGAATTATCAGACGCTCCAAAAAGCAGCCTGTTAAACTTCACCAAGGCCACAAAATGGTTAAATACCGAACAGACATAAAATCATAGGTTTCTAGGACGTTACAATACGCCAGTGGGGCTATTCCAGAAAGCGCGGCGGATCGTATTTAAAGCGATAACTCAATTGCGAAGCACTTCGCTCTAGGTTATTCTGAAAAGCGAACATGGTTGGAAATTAAACTTCCAATATTTCCATTTGGAAGTCTTATCCATCCACGCAAATGTCATCTATTTCCAAGTTTTTCCAATTAGAATTCCAAGTTTCCCTAGGTATCAGCTGTTTCAGCGAATTCAAAGAAAGCTAATCACAAGTAGTTCTTCTCAACTCGATGTAAATTTGAATCATTTTTGTTTATTTATTAAGGCCCCGACCCATAGAACGCGTTGCGTGCGGTAGAAGCGGCGCGGTAACTGATGCGGTGGGTTTTGCCGCGCGCAACTGATAAGGGTGACCCATAGAATCCGTTGCGGTGTTTTGACAGATAAATTTAGTAAAAATGGGGGCGTTCAAGAATCGTATCCGGATAGCTTGTTGTTGTTGTTTACGTGTGGGAAATCGAAAAAAATAAGTTATAATCGTCTAGCAATGATATTTTGAATGTTTTTCTGTTTTCAAAAGTCGAATTTTAATATTTCACAGCTGTTGTCTGTTGTCGATCGTTCAAAAAGGTATCTAAGATACGGCTATCCGAGATAGGCTATCCGATAGGTTCTTGAACGCGCCCATTGTCACTTTTTCCATATAAGAGAAAACATCAAATTGGTTGTGACTGCGCATGTCTCTCTTCTGTCACCGCGTGAGAGCCGCGGCAAAATAGAAGTTCGGCTACTCGGCGCGTTGCTCGCGGTGCTTATGGGTCACCTCTCATAAGAACGTTTGTATTTAATCGAGCTGTCAGTTGGAAGCGGTGCCGCACGCACGCACCGCGTTCTATGGGCCGGGGCCTTTACTTCAAAAATATTTTCTATACGTCTGTAAAATTATTTCTACTTTCAAAGAAGAGTTTTGCTTTTTTTTATGAACACTATTTTTATATTTTAGATGGAACAAAGTGGCACTTCAAACCTCTGGTCGCTGCTACTCTTCGTTTCTTAGCGGAGGGTTCAAGCATAAAAAATTGTTGTGTTGTAGTGTGTTTTTGATTCCTTTAACAAAAGAAAAAAGAAAATTACTCTCAATTCAATTGATGATAGTTAATTTTTTCATTATTTTAACATTTTTCTATCAATCCACTTGCAATTCGACACTACAACACCTATCGCTTTTGAAAACGAAATGAATTATGTCAAAAAGGTATAGTTTCTACTAAAAAAGGGTGACGTTTGGAAAGCGCTTTCGCTTTCCATGAAAAACAAAAATTAAAAGCTGTAAGACGGCGGCGGCAGCTCTATATGTTTACATTTCTGTCCGGTTAAAATAAAACGTGAGGCGACACAAATATTATTAAGATACTATTTAATGACAATAAAGATACATATCTAAAGAATCCAAAGTGGATGATAAGTTAACCAAACTGTATTTTTAACTTGCGCGTAGCTTGTTTTGAAGAATGTATGCACCTTTGTGCTCGGCGGCTGGCATTAAACTGAACTGTCTGTTGGGCGAATACATCTGTTGTCTGTTGTCGTTTTCATCCGGTTATCTCACTCTAACACTCCACCCCCCGTGAATCTCCCAGGGATTCACCATCAATATGCAAAACTGCAAGTCTTGAGGCTGGTCGACGAATAAGTCCATTTGATGTTTTCACTTCGGCAAAGCGAATCTGTCCGTCCTTGGCTGGGAATAATTTCGAGATACGACCCTTTCGCCACTGGCTTCGAGGCTGGTTGGAGTCACAAATCAGTACCAAATCATTAAGTTGTAGCTGGCGCGCTTTGTCAAACCACTTGGGTCTTATCAATAGTTGAGGCAGGTATTCAACGACCCATCTTTTCCATAGCCGGTCTTTGAGATTTTGCGCGATTCGCCACTGTTTTTTGAGGCAGATTCTTTCGTCAACCGGGTAAGGCGTTTGTGTTGAGTTGACGCATCCTAGGAGGAAATGGTTGGGCGTAATTGGTTCGTCGTCTTCCGTGGTGAGTGATATGTCTGTTAGTGGTCTAGAGTTGATTATGTTCTCGGCTTCTATGAGAACACTTCTTAACGTTTCCAGTCTTGCTGCTTCTACAGAAAGCGTTTTCATCATGAGTCGTTTGATTATTCGAATGAGGCGCTCCCAGCAGCCTCCGGAGCTTGGATTTGAAGGACAGTTGAATACCCATTCAATCTTTCTGCTTATGGCTTCGCTTTGTATTCGATCGACATCGAACAAACGGTGTTCTTGCTCAAGTTCCCGCTGGGCACCAATGAAATTGGTGCCGTTGTCACTTCTGATACGGACTGGTGTACCTCTTCTGTTGATGAAGTTTCGAAGGCAAATGATGAAGGCGTCTGTTGATAGGTTTTCTGCTAATTCGATATGGGCTGCTCTCACGGTCAGGCATGTGAAGATGACTCCCCACCTCTTTTCTCGTCTTCGGCCTATTAAGACGTTTATAGGGCCGAATAAATCCACTCCTGTGTACGTAAAAGGACGTACAAATGGCGTTACACGATCAGCTGGAAGTTGACCCATGAGCGGAATAGTTGGTTTGGCTCTTTCGTTCTTGCATTCCATACATTCTCGTTGTATGACTTTAAGGAGAGCTTTAGCATGGATGAACCAAAACATCTGGCGGGCTTCGTTGAGGATAACTGCTGAGTTTTGATGGTGAAACTTCTTGTGATAGTATTTCATGATAAGTTGGGATACACTATGCTTTTGTGGCATCAGAATTGGTCGTCTGGCTTGAAGTGGCAGGTATAAGGCTTCGTCCATGCGGCCTTGAACTCTTAAGAGGCCCTTTTCGTCTAGGTAAGGTGTCAATCGATAAATAGTACTGGTCTTGGGGATGGGTTTCGAAGATTTTAGCCGAGCAATCTCCTCACTGAAACGTTCTTGTTGAACCATACGACATAGCTGATGTTCGGCTTCATTGATTTCCGCAACTGACAGGAAACAACTTGATGTGCGTTTCGAAGAAATCTTTCCCACGAATAAGAACTTTTTGGAGGCGCGCAGTACATATCCCAATGTATTTCGGAGCTTTAAGTAGGAGGAAAAGCGATTATATATTATTAAAGAATTACCTTTTGAACAATCAATGACTAAGCAGGGTTTGATTTCTTCGTCTAAGCTATCGGGTGGCGGCTGAGGAGCTATGATAGGCCAATGCTCTTCAGCTTGTTGAAGGAAATCCGGCCCGGATATCCAAACACTTTTCAGTTTCAGCTTTGGAGTACCATTAGCGCGCGTGGCTACGTCTGCGCAGTTTTTATCAGTTGGCGTCCAACGCCATTGTGACGGAAGTGATGTCTCAAGCACTTGTGCGATACGGTGCCCAACAAAGGACTTAAATTTACGTTCAGTTGAATTGATCCAATATAAGAGTGTTCTTGAATCGGTCCAGTAGATGACTTTTGATACCTGTGTATCATGATAACGAATGATAGTTTTGCTGAGACGTGTTCCCAACACGGCAGCTTGAAGTTCCAATCTGGGAATGGACATCAACTTTTGTGGCGCTCCTCTAGTCTTTCCAAATATAAAGACAACTTCGGCTCCTTGGGGATTGTTGACTCTGAAGTATCCGGCAGCAGCGAACGCGACTTGGCTTGCGTCAACGAAGATGTGCAACTCAATATTTTTTGTCGTGAGCAAATTTGGAGAATAACAGCGTTGTATTTGGAATTTGTCGATTTCCTGGAACTCCTTCCACCATGCTTGCCACATTTTGTTGATGTTCCCTGGCAAAGGATCATCCCAGCCAATACCACTTTTCCAGGTGTCACGAATCAGAATTTTCAAATACAACATAAATTCTGCTAGAAGTCCATAAGGATCATAAATCGCCATTACAATTCCCAGGAGTTCTCTTTTTGTTGGCGGCCTGTTACTTTTTAATACTTCCTTTGGGATGCGATGAAATTTAGTTTTAAACTCAAAACAGTCAGTCGTTGTGTTCCAGTGCATACCGAGAACTTTCTCGGATGTGGCTTGGTATTCCATGTTAATTGTGCTGGTACATCCTGGAGGGTTGGGATTCAGTTGCGATTGTAATCTCTTTGAATTCGATGTAAAATTTCTCAATTCGAACCCAGCGGCACTGTTAATCATAACGACGTCTTTGCAGATTCTTATGGCTTCTTGTTCGTTTTGAAAACTTGCCACATAATCATCAACATAATGCTTGTTGACAATGGCTGATACGGCTTCAGGATGTGTGTTTTGGAATTCTTGGGCGTTCAAGTTTTTGATAAATTCTGCACTGCATGGGGAACAAATAGCACCGAAAATCATAGAGACCATTACGTACTGATCGATTGGCTTTGTTATGTCTCCCCCTCTCCATAAAAACCTCTGTGCTTGTTGGTCCTCTTGACGGATGCGGACTTGCGAAAACATCTCTCGAATATCAGCTGCTACTGCTATTTTGCCTTCACGGAACTTAAACAAAATGCTCATTAATGGCTTGGCCTGTTCAGGCCCTTTGAGCAAGGCGGAATTAAGGCTATATCCATCCACAGTGGCTGCAGCATCAAAGACGACTCTTAGTTTCTCTGGTTTGTGTGGGTTTATTACGGCAAAATGTGGTAAATACCAAACCGGGTGGGTGACATCCTCGATTTCATCTGGTTGGAGTTTCCGGGCGTACGTTTTTGTGACATGTTGTGCTATTTCCCTTTTGTATCGAGTGGCGAACTCTGGATCTTTCTGCATCTTCCTCTCAATACCCATCAAGCGACTTTCGGCCATTTTCTTACTTTGTGGTAGGACTGGTTCCGGGTTTTTCCAGAGTAGACCGGTAGAGAACTGGTTTCCGATGCGACGTGTTGTGTCTTGCATAATTTGGCGGGCTCTCTTTTCGTCATCTGACTCCCAAGTTGTATCTGACGCACTGATGCCAAAATTATCAGATGCGAAATATTCTTGGATCATATTACGAAGCTCATCGTTCTTTTGTTCTTCTCGGATACACAACACAACTGGCTCTGGTGGAAGGTTGTTGCCATTATTTGATCCATATACTGACCAACCGAGTTTGGTCTTTACGGCGAAAGGTCCCTTTTCTACGGATTGAACTATTGTAGAGGAAATTCCCAAATGTATGTTGTCCAGTCCAAGAAGAATGCTGGGCTTTGCATTTTCATAACTTTTCATTGGTACCCATTCTAGATACGTATATCGCGACTTGATGAATGTTTGGACCGGCAAGTTCAGGTTCCTAATAGTATAACACCTTTTAATATTGAACACAGTTGACTCACCTTCCCCCTTTATCTCCAAATTAACTATGGTGGACGGCTCAGTCGTTGTCTTCTCACTGTACCATTGAAGTGTTAATGGCCTTGATTGTCCTTTGAGACCCAAGCTGTCGGCAATGTCTTTCTCTACGATTGAAATGGATGATCCCTCATCGAACATGGCGAATACGTCAACCTTTCCGTTCGGCCCAAACAAAGTGACTGGGACCATTTTAAAGAGGAGTCCTCTTGACGGCGTAGCTTGGCAACTCAAAACTGGCTGGGCGGGTGTCACTTTCATCGGCTGATCATCGTGAAGGCTGGTGTGATGGTGGCGGCGGCATCCATTTGTACCACAAATCCTCTTATTTCTGCAGTTGGAAGTACTATGACCCTTACGGAGGCAGGAAAAGCATAGATGTAGTGTTTTGACTTGTTTCCAACGTTCATCAACACTTGCATCTTTAAAAAGCGAACAACTGGACATGGCATGGCTTCCGTTGCATTGATAGCACTTAACTACATGCGGTGGTTCTGACTGGGCGGTGTCGTTCACGTGCATGATGCGTCGTGGTTGTGTTTGTTGCTGCTGTCTTGTTGATTTAAAAGTTGATGAAGGCGGTATTAGGCATACTATTCTTGCTAGTTGACAAAGCCATTTCGAAAAATCTTCTATCGTTGGATATGGCTTTAGTTCGGATGCATATTTCACCCACTCGTACTGTTTGTCTGGGCCCAGCTTTGACACCAACTCGTCCAAAATTGTAGAGTTTGTTAGACTGTGTTCGCTATTTGATGACTTCAGGAAAGCGACAACGTTGCGGACCTGTGTGGAAAACGCCAGAATTTGTTCCACTTTGTTGTCTGCTATGGCTGGGAACTTTTGTATTTTCTGTAGCTGATGCCGGACGAGTACATCTGGCCTTCCGAATCTAAAGGCCAGCTCATCGATTACGTCTGGAACGTCTTGCACATTTATTAACATGGAAGCCACTGCTTCACGGGCTGGACCGACCAGACATTTATGTAGCCTTTGCATGTTCTGGCGATGACTGTATTTAAAATCTTCGGTGGAGTCCTTGAAGTTGGCGAGAAACAGTGGCCACTCTTCGACGTTTCCAGAAAATGTTGGTAGGTCATATAGTTTCACGGGACGCGCTGTACAACTGTTGTTAGGTATGGATGACTCACTGATGTTATTCGTATTCGTGGCTGGAGCGTTGAAATTGTTGCTTGTTCCTGCGAGGTTTTCTTGCAGTTGATATACGTCCATTTTGGTGTTTAGTTTTTCAATTTCCTTTTGGCTCTCAGTGGTTGAACTACTTAGATCGCGTACGAATGTGCTTAGCTCTTGTAGACTTTTCAAAATTGTTGTGACAGTATCAGACTCCACTACTGTCTGATCGCCAAATGTTCTGCACAAGGATTCTTCGCTGTCGCTCATGCTTAATATTTAATGGCCCAAAAAGGCCAACACTTACCTTATGGTAAATCAGATTTTATTGAAGCGTTTGTGAATAGTTAATTAATGTTTTTCTGCTCAATACGGTTCAATAAACGCACTATTTTTTCACAAAGATTAATTTTTTCTCACACAAAAATTTCGGGACAATGGTGGAATATAATTCCCCACAACTATTCACTAACAGATGAAATTCACTCTTGGCAAAGATTAAATTAATTTATAAATGGCTTATGGCAAAGACAAAATCAGAATCAAAACGAAATTAAAACTATCAAGACTAATGGCAAAATGATCTTCTTTCACGGCTGCTTAAAATAGTACTCTCGTATATTCTACGAAATCTAAAGCGTCACTTTTTGCACATTCAATTTTACAACGCGAGTTCTCATTGGCTGATGAACAATGTTTGACTGTTGTTTGGCACGGCGAGATAGAAACTTAAACAACGATGAATTTTATTGGCTGTTGTTTATCGTGGCGAATATCGAACAATTAAATCGTTGAAAGAGACAAATAGTGCATTCTTCAAAAACATGTAAGACGGCGGCGGCAGCTCTATATGTTTACATTTCTGTCCGGTTAAAATAAAACGTGAGGCGACACAAATATTATTAAGATACTATTTAATGACAATAAAGATACATATCTAAAGAATCCAAAGTGGATGATAAGTTAACCAAACTGTATTTTTAACTTGCGCGTAGCTTGTTTTGAAGAATGTATGCACCTTTGTGCTCGGCGGCTGGCATTAAACTGAACTGTCTGTTGGGCGAATACATCTGTTGTCTGTTGTCGTTTTCATCCGGTTATCTCACTCTAACAAAAGCGATTCGCTTTTGAGAATACGAAAATTCATTTCCGCCACCAAAAGCGATCAGCCGCGCTTTCTGGAATAGCCCTACAGGGTTTCACAATGGAAATACATTGATCTAAGTGTGACGGAAATAAGATCAACCGTCAGCCCATTTTACCTAACCTAACCTAACCTATCAGCGAATTTTAAGGGGGTGGCCGTGGTGCAGTGGTAAAGTGTTCAGTAGATAGGCCGGACGCGTGGGATCGAATCCCGCTCTGCGCATCTACTTTTCTCGCAGCCTCCCAGTATCATTTGGAAGCCGCTCTTAAAGTTATTATGTGAAATTACGCTGTGTCTCCACTTGCTTTAAATTCATAGCAGAAAGCAGAAAAATGACAGACGAAAAAAAGCAGAGCAACTGACGAATTTTGTGTTGTGGGCATTTTGTATAGCCTACTTTTCATACCAAACATAACAGCGAAGTAACAAAATGGTGGGAAAACCTATGCAGATGACAGTTCCCTCTGCTTTAATAGCTGCGATAGATACCCTGCGATAAAAGTATGCTATCTATCGCAGGCTATGAAAATAAAGCTGCTATAATGGTCTCCACTTGCGATATTCAAAGGCTGCTGTAACAGCTGCGATAGATTTAAAGCATGTGGAGACCAGGCGTTACTACCACCTTAGTTCGATCTACTGCACCACAAAAAAAAAGGAAAGGCTGTTACCCTGGTAGTACAATGGACCGGCATTTAGGTTTGAGTGCTCCAGATTCAGCGAGAGTAGTAGCACGAAAAATGGAATTCACAACGCCTTTTATGAAATATTGAGTTTGAAAGCCATAACAAATAAATGTTTCGATACCAGCCACAAAAAAGTAAAGCAAATCATTGAAACAAGTGATTCCAAAAAATCTCTTTTGATAAAATTGCTCGACAGGTGCAGATTGAAATTTGAGTAAGTGGGTACATCACTCAATTCTCGCCTTATAATCTGTATTACTTTCCTAGTAGCTGAGAAGTAGCAAAAGTGATACCAATTGCCAAGTCAAGAAAGCTACAGCACATTTCACAAACTATAACCGACACGCTATCCTAACTCGCTGAGTAAAATCTTAGGAAAATCATTATAGGTTAAGTTAATATACCCTTATTGATGCGACTTAAATATCTATCCAGTTTAACAGTATGGTTTTGATCCAGGTCATTCAACCTCTCAAAATTGCCATAAATATATTTTCAGTTGTTCAAAAGGAGACCATTTTCAACATAATATGAGAAATACGAAGTTCTCAGTCCTCACTGTTTGAAGTTTATAAAGGCGTTCCATATTGATCACTTGTGGCTTGTGGGTCAAATTTTACTAAATTTTTTTGATCCAACACATTTGTTTACTACTAAAAGTGTTCAGTGGATAGGCCCGACGCGTGGGTTTGAATCCCGCTCTTCTTTTAGCCTCCCAGTTTCATATGGACGCAGACCTTGAGGTTATATGTATATAAAATACCTACGACCTTCGTTCGATCTGCTGCCCCACAAAAATTAGGAAAAATTGCCACGATCGATGTACAGTGGACCGGAAATTAGTTTGAGTTCTCTAGGAGAGTATACCATCTTCTTTTTTCATATAAAAAAAAGTAGATTAGGAATGCCAACGCCAGATCTCCGAATGAATGAAAGATTTAATCGAGAACTGAATGATAGTGATTTTGATCGACATAAATTTGACCAATTAGTTCAAACGAACCTACCACTGTTGCGTGTTGCTGTGTGCCCCCAACAGAAAAAAATGTGTGATCAGCTACCTTAATGAAGGCAATAAAAAATAAATTAATAAATAGGGTAGTGCAACAGAACTATGGGAGCCTCGGGGCATAGCGCATTTCTAACGACCTTACCTTCTAAGGGAATGGAGGGGACCTTCAACTTTGTACTGATTCCGAACTACTAGCGAGAAGGCGCCTTTCATGACAATGAGTTTTACTATCGCAGGACTTGCCAATTCCTCGAGAAAGGCGATACCTGCTGAAAAATTTTTTGGTTTCTGTTGCGATTCAAACCATGAACCTCCCGAGTAAGAGGCGGACATGCTAACCATTACGCCACGGGCACTAATGAAGGCAATCGATGATGGAAATGATGACATATTTGGCCACTGTTTGTACGAGTTCAGACATTATGATATTACGGTTTTTTCTTAAATAGCTACCACATTGGCAGAAAGATTCTGGCAGATCATTCAGCGCTATGAAAGCCTTCAAACTCTCAAACTCACTGGAATCATCAACATCTCGAAGAGACACATCTCTCCACCTTAGGTAAATGCTTCACACTAGCTATCTGCTCGTCATCGGGTACACCGCGTTAACCTCAGAATGCGGATTATTTCACGTCCGAAGCCAACAAAATGCAGATTACGTTGCATTAGTCGGTACGAGGAGTGTTTTGGTGTACCTTTCTTTTTTTGAAATCATGTCTCAGCGTTGTATGGTATTGTTCTTTGACTGTGACAATACCATGTCCATGTTTTAAAATGTCCATAGTTCAAAAATTTGCTTTGTTTGTGATATATATTGAAAAAGCTTATAAGGGTGCCTTTTCACTCTTCGATTTGTAAATTTTAATTGAATAGCACTATGCGGTTTTTCCTTAAAATTAATGAATTCCATCAATTCCTGCATTCCTCCATTTCCTCACAAGGCATGGTTGTGACAAATGTGCTAGGCCCTGAGGCTCCTCGCTCGGTTGCGCCACTCTACTTTTTTATCGATCCTGCAATAAAAATTCGGCCATTTTAGAATTGCTTACCAAATGACATAATCAACTGCCTATAAAATGAGAGCAAGAGAGAGAGTGTAGGTATAGCGCATCAATTCCTGGACTCACTTTGGTTCCCGACTCTTATTTTGATGGAAGAAGTTTAGATTGGTTTTTATAAATTTTTTTCACGCAATGAAACACCCTAAAAATTGTTGTATTGTTATTCTATTTCTCTTCTCAACCTCTGATTTCGAACATTTACTAAATAAAAAATTATTTCAAAACATCCAAATGGAAAAAAGAGACTTATTAAACAATTTCATTTTTATTAATTTTTTTTCAGATATGAAATGCAGCCATTGTGTCCTCCAATGGCGTTACATAGCCGGCAACAATTGGGGTATGTGTGACGACAATGTGGGTGCCGTCGGCTGTGGACCACAAGAGGAGTTCCGTGCTTGCTCTGATATTGCAATAGGAGAAGGTGGCAAGACAACAATGCGTCCGTTCCGGCCAACGATCAAAACAAAGGCAACAACCACCGTCACTCAACCATCATCCACACAGGAAACACAAACACAACAGACCACAAAAGACGAAGAACCACTGCCCGAAGTTTCACCATATCTTGCTCCATTTATTGTTATTATTTCATTGCTCGTTGTGCTATGCATCTTGGCCAGCATTTATCTGTATCACTATCACGGTCAACGTGTCAAACAATTACTTCTGTGGCGGAATGCAAGAGATAGCAATAGCGGAACGGGTGGCAAGGGTGTCACCAATATGCAAGAAGCTGCTGCTATTCCAACTGATGTGAAAGGTTCTGTCTTAGGTGTGCCTCCAGTTCCTCCTCCGCGAACCAAAAGACTGTCCCAATCTCAAGTGAAAGAGTTTTCCGCTGATCAATCTAGCGTAGCCTAGAAATGAGAACTGCCGCACCAACAAGAAGAACTGTTCTAAAACTATTTATATAACAATTTATTTGTAAGGTCATCATTTTTTTTTTTTTTGTTAGGATAATGTCGTGTATTTAAGATAAGAACATTACTCATTTTACGAAAAACAAAATAAGTTTTATATCAGTGGTTTTTTTCTCTTTTATTTGAAGAAAACAACAAATAATTATTATGCATGTATAAATGTGATACGTCATCAAAAACAGAATTATATTCTTTGATATATTCATAAAAACTAAGAAAACGAGTTGATTTTAATTTTGTCACACATGGGCTTTCAACATTGGCTGGAGAACAAGTTTTGCGGAGGTTTTGTTATAGTCGAACAAAAGATGAGTAATGTTAGTATCCTTTGTTAGTGGCGATTTACGGTAAGTCACAAAGATGCAGGAATTGAGGAAGCTGCATAAGTTGGAAGGATAATTTGTTGTGTACAATTTGGAAAAACGTCTTGTTTTGCCCAGTTTTAAGGCAGCTAAATATAAAACTTGTTATTCAAATTAACCCCATCCGCAGTTTTGTCCGAAATACGAGCATTACATCATCAAACTGTTATATTGAAATATATATGTAGGTAAACATCAGGCTGACGCAAAAGAGAACAAGGGCTGCCTTTGGCCAATACCACGAGGTTTAGAAGGAGAAAAGAAGGGAAGAACACCGAATTTTTATAAAGAAAAAGAAACTGTATGAGAGGCTCTCGTTCGAAGTAAGCTTAATTCGACAACATGCGCCCACGTACCTACAAAAGAAAAAGATAAGAATTCCAAAGATCGAAAAAACATATGAGCGCAGTGGCCTAGACATGACGTGAAAATCGTTCTTGGCGATTTTAACGCAAAACTAGGGAACAAGGACATCTTTGGAAATATACAATCGATAAGCATAGCCTGTATGACAAAACCTCCGAAAACGAACTAATGCTAATCGAATCTTGTTGTAAGTAGTACACGCTTCCCGCATTTCAAAATTCATAAAGGTACATGGCGATCGCCATGGATGGGCATTGTACTATTCGGGTAGACTCTGACTGGTGCCAACTTGGCGGCGCCGGCGCCCAGATGTTGCAACTTATAGTACACGTCAATTGTGCTTACTATACCTCCTCGCGGCATCCACTAGGCCCTGGGATGCTCCTTCCAGAGCTGACCTGCTAAACTAGTAAGTGCGAGTGTTGACAAAGGAATGCGGATAAAAGAATTGTGATCAACACTATAATTGCTCTGCGAACAATGACTGACTGCATGAGAGAGAGCTTTTGCGTATATGTCCCAGCGGATGAATTCGAATGACAGAATCAACGGTGGACTTCAGCAGTCAAAAAAGCAGAAACTCCTGAAGGAGCTACTTCAACATATTTGGCTTAAAGGTCTTTCAGGATATTTCAATACTAGGACAGGGTATTGAAGTAGAGATGGTGGCGGATGAGCTCCTGGTGAGCCAACGGCAGCACTCACACCCCTGCAGCAGGGTACTGACACTGAATATTCCAGCCCTTTATGTCCGAAGGGATCCAAAAGGACCTGATCCTCCAGGTTGGGGGTTGTGCGTAGGGTTAACTACCCATCCACATAAAAAAAATTATAGTTCCGAAACAACCAATAGCCTCGGATAACGATAATGATTTCAAAGTTGACGACCCAAGCAAATGAATAAAGGACAATGACCTCCGGATCTGCACGTGGAACGTTATATCACTCAACGGACTGCGTGCAGCTGGAGAATTAGCGGACGCCTTGGACTGCTGCAAAGCAGACATAACCGCCATCGAAGAAGTGCGATGGAGTGGACCGAGCACAAAGAAGATGAAAAACTGTGACATCTACTTTGGCGACTGCTACAGACAACAGAAACAACGCTTATATTTGGGTGCGGATTTGTCGTTAGAGGAAGACTCAGGGATAAGGTATGATTAGCCAAAAACCAGTTAATGAGCGTATAATGACCATCCGCATCAGGGCTCAATTCGCCAACATTAGCCTAATTTACGCCCACGCCCCCACAGAAGAGAAAGACGACAATTCCAAGGACTGTTTCTACGAGCTCCTCGAGGAAACATATGAGCAGTGCCCTAGACACGACGTGAAAATCGTTCTTGGTGATTTTAACGCAAAACTAGGCAAGGAGGATATCTTTGGAAATACAATCGGTAGGCACAGCCTCCACGACAAAACCTCCGAAAACGGACTGAGGCTAATCGATTTTGTTGCAGGGCTAAATTTTGTTGTAAGTAGTACACGCTTCCCGCATCTCAAAATTCATAAAGGTACATGGCGATCCCCAGATCAATCAGCCGTCAACCAAATTAATCATGTTGCGATCGACGCAAGGCACTCTTAGATGTTAGATGTCCGAACTTTCCGAGGGGCCAACTTTGACTCGGACCACTACCTTGTTGTAGCCAAGGTACGAATGAGGATATCTTGTTCACGACCTGTACGAACTAACGCTGTAAATAAATATGACGTCGGAAAGCTACAATTTCAAAAGATTGCCAATGCCTTTTCCAATCGAGTGTCCCTTCAATTATCCTTGAATCCTATGCCGTCAGCATTAAGCATTGAAGACCAGAGGCAGCAATGCCAAGGAGCCATCAGAACCGCTGCCTCTGAGGTTCTGGGTTTTACTGGGCTCCCAAAACGAAACCCATGATTCGATGAAGAATGCTGACAGGCAAATGCAGCCAAACAAAAAGCACGACAAATGTTGAAAAAAGCAAAAGCGAACAGGGGCTGCTTACGACCAGTATAACGAGATCTATATGGATAAAAGAAGAGAAGAACACTGAGTTCTCAAAAAGAAAAAGAAGCAGCATGAGAAGGGCTCGTTTGAGGAAGTTGAAAGCTGCCATGACAGGAACGGTTTTACAAAAAGGTAAAAAGATCTCGCCAGGGTGGCAAGCCCCGAAATCAAGCCTGTAAGGACCAGCAGGAAAACATAGTAGTAGACTCACAGTTGCTACTGAGGATCTGGAATGATCACTTCTGCAGACTGCTTAAAAGTATGAAGACACAAATTTCGCTGTCAGGCAGATTGCCCCATTCAGCTTGGACGATGATCAAGAATGCCGTCCTCCCGACCTAGAAGAAGTTAAGCTTGCCATATGCAAACTTAAATCAAATAAGACTGCAGATGCAGATGGCCTTTTTGCAGACCTTTTCAAGGTAACTGGAGACCAGTTGGAAGGAGCATGCACCAGCTGATCTGCAGAAAGTATGCCCGATGAACGGAAGCTCAGTATCGTATGCCCGATCCTAAAGAAGGGAGACCCTCACAATTGCGACAATTTTAGAGCAATAAGAATCCTTAACGTCGTTGAAGATCTTTACCGAGATTGAGCCAATTTCACTTTCCCAGGGAGTGAGTGAGTAGATTCACTGAACGAAACAACTTGGTCTTGTCCACTGCTTCCCTTACCACCATTACAAACACAGTGGCTGTACCTCGCAGCAGGAATCAAAGGGCGTCCAGGCCACAGTAGCTAGGCATGCTAGCATAAAGCTCAAACTAGCTCGTCGACGGGAGGGGGGGGGGTTCTTGCTACCGCAGCTCAGGACGGGGTTACAACTTCACGCCTAAACTAAAAAAAATATGGCGACCCAACTGTCCATGTACTGGTTCTATAGCGGGGGAGGGTCTTAGATGTAGTCGATCCTTGGAGGTTTTGCCCACCCTTTGTATCAGACGGATACCACCATGGCTAATACGACCTCCTACATAATGCAGTGTATCCCCTTACTCACCATTGCTCCCTATTTTCGTCTTACCCCATTTCCGTCACCTTCACCTCGATCCTTGATTGAAATGCTAAGTGAGTAATCTGACAGCCAGTTGAACTAACTCACTCACTAAATTCCTTTAGCTAAATTGATTTTCAATGGAAAGTGATTCAATTCACTCACTCCCGGGAAAGTGAGATTAGCTGAATATCGTCTGAAGCCCCACCTCAACAACTTGATAGGCCTTTATCAATGTGGACATCAACGCTCCGGGTCGACGGGCTTTCGAAAGCACATTGTAGTAAAATCGCGAGAGGGGAAGACCTCGTCTTAGGTTGCGCAATCAAGGGGAAGAAGACCTCAATCGACTCAGAGTGCAAAACTGGAGAGAGCTTCAGCTCTCAGGGCTCAGGTTCACCCCGAACTGAAATGGCCTCCTTAGTAAGTAAATAAGCAGCGAAGCCATGGAAGCTTCGGGTCGTAACGCAATTCCAAGGCCTACAATTGAATACCGATTCCGAACAGTTAAGTTAGAAATGTTCTTTCATGGCAGTGTGTAACTACTCCGCGCGGAGTTGCCAATTCCTCGCGAAAGACAATACCCGCAAAGAATATTTTTTTCTTTGATGTTCCTATGACTCGAACCTCCCACGCAACAGGCAGATGTATCAACCTTTACGCCACGAGCACCACACACCTCAGTGTCAAAATATTTTTCAAATTAACAAACAACAATCTCTCCTTTGAACCTTTTAATTTAAAACTTTAAAAAATACTTAATCTGTTAATCACACACTGTCATCTCTCCTTATTAGTCTCTCATCATGAATTTATTTATAGCTTTGGCTAATTCCGGATTATCTAGAACTGTGGAGTGATTGCCTTCTAGTATTTGAATTGTCACTTCGTTATTTGTCAACAGACTCAGGCCATAATCTTTTTCCGCATTCGCCATTATTGGAATCGTAGGCTTCAACAAGCAAATTGGTGCATTGAATCGCTTAAATCCTGTAATATCAATTTCACCTATCAAACGAGTTCGTTGGATTACAGCTGCCGTGACAGCAGTGACATAACGTTCACTGAAAACTGTTTGTCGTCGAACATATTTTTGGAATGCAATCATTCTACCCTCAAATTCAGCGATGTTTGTAAACACTTTACTTGTTTTCTCTTCACTTTCTTCAGGAAGTATTAGGTTAACAATATTTGTGAGAACCATTGTGTCCACATTATCCTTTCCAAGAGCTTCAACGTAGGTCTGAAACAGTGAAGAGAGTAGTGATGGTGAGCCATCTATGAGGAACAGTTTTCCCGAATGGCCTTCTTCCTCCAAAAGATGTGCAACTTTAGTTACTATAATAGAACCATAAGAATAGCCGACTAAACGGTACTCCTCGTTGGGTTTTAAAAGCGATTTGATTTGCTGAAATAAATAAAAATATTTAAGACCTTGAGAAACGGTTTACAAAACTAAAACAAATCATTGGACTTACCTTTAAAGCAAAACGGGCAACTTCGTCAATTGATGTCATTTCAGCGGTCTTGTGCAGCTGAATGATGTAAGCAGGTCCTTCAACTTGCTCTCCCAAATTTATCCAAACTTGCCCGGATGAACATTCAATGCCGGAGAAGAAAAATACTGAATATTTGCCCTTTTTGCCCTGATTGAGGGGTACAACAGTCTTATCAAAGTTCTTCTCATCACCCATATTTTGGACCATTGTGGTGATTTGTTGTCTAATGTCTTGAATTTCAAGTGGTGCAGCATTATCCCCATGTTTTTCACGAGTTTGAGAATACTCTTCCAGCTTCTGGAACGTTAGAGCACGTAGGTCTTGAGGTGAGAGAAAAAGATCGAAATTCCGCTCAAGAGTTTGTTTGATGTCGACAGCCATTAGAGAGTCCATGCCCAACTCAGATAGCGTAGCTCCATATGACACTGATTTGGAGTCTCGTATGCTCATGATATTCATAACGGTTTCAAGAAGACTCTCCGAACCCACTTGTCCAAAACGTTTTTCCGCCACAACCATACTTGCAACCAATGGATCAGAGCATGAAAGTAGAGTGTCAAGTTCTTGAAGACAAGATGAGATTCTCTGCTGCAAGGTTCCTCCTATTTCAAGATCAACTTTATCCTCAGCCATTACGGCTACCAATCCTACTTCTCCAACAGCACCCCATTCAATGGCTTTTCCAGGAAGACCATTTGCAACTCTGTCTTCGACTATTCGCTCCATAATGGAGTTGGACATGCCGTAGTTTGTTTGTCCAGCATTTCCACGACCACATGACACACTAGAGAATACTACGAAATGTTGAAGTTGTGGACACATTTTACGGGAAAGCTCGTCAAGATATTTGGTGGCCATAGCCTTGGGGCCCATGGATTCCTTAAAAAGTTCAACGTTTTGATTTTCGAAGAGCGCATCTTTGAGAACAACTGCCAAATTAAATATACCACCAACTGGTCCAAAAGTCAATGCGAATTTCAACAGTGCCTCACAGCCATGTTTCTTGGTGATATCAGCAGTGTTGATGCGAATCTCACAACCATAGCTTTTCCAAACTCTTTGAACAAACAAATTATTGATCAGTGATAGAAGGAGAAGAGGCAACATTATCGGATACTTACTGTCTTCTATAAGGCTGGTAGCCATTAGATATACCTCGGGTCGAACTAAGGACAATTTTACGGGCTCCTCTCAAAACCATCCAATCGACGAGCTCTAAGCCAAAGCCTCCAAGACCACCGGGAATAACATATACAAGATCTGGTGAAAAGTAAACCCTTGGAATCACTGGCATAGGCAGAGTTGTATCAGCTTTGTCTGATTCACAGACTTGAATGAGAACTTTTCCTATGTGCTTCGCACTAGCGAGATAGCGGAACGATTGTTCTATGTTTTCGGCGGGAAACACTGTGCTTGGTAAGGGCACAACTATTCCTCTGGCAATATCGTTTGATACCATTTTGCAAAGTGCCTGAAAAAGAAAGTAAATTTAATCACAATATGTTACTTTCGTTTTAATTTTTCTCGCTGTCACACTCCGGTTCGACATTACGTTCCGCTTATTTAGCGGTACGTTACGTGTACGAAATCAAAGGGACTGACTCAGTGAATTCAATTGATAGTTGAAAAACACTTTACTTACCTCTTCTAATTCAACATCATGACGATTCATAAGTAAATCAAGAAGAACAGCAACAAATGACAGCTCTTTCAAAAACGGTGCCAATCCCAGACGACTGTCATTGGCCAAATCAAATTTACCAATTTCCAGAAAAACTCCACCTCTGCCCAAGCATTTGATCGAAGCTATTAATTTCTCCTCTGCCAATGAGTTGAGAACAAAGTCTACGCCTTCACCGTTAGTCTCTTTTCGAATCATAGCTTCAAATGACGTATCTCTTGAGTTACCAATGTGACTTTCTGCAAAGAAAAAAAGCTTAGTTCAAAAACTAACCCACAACATCGAAATAAGTATTCAGACCTTTTAGCTTTGGGAATGTCTTGAGTAGGAAATTCTTTTTCTCCGGTGTGCTTACAGTTGTGAATACCTCTAATCCATAAGCTTGTGCAACTCTGATGGCTGACAATCCTACACCACCTGTTCCGGCATGAATGAGAATTCTCTTACCCCTTCGAATGTCACTTCGAAAGAAGAATGCATAATAGACTGTAAGGTATGTGGTTGGGACAGTAGCTGCTTCTCGTAAAGACCAACTGTCTGGCACTTCCATTGCCATGGACGAAACTTCCTCTAAATAATTGGTGACTGCAGCCTTTTCGCAGATTCCCATAATGCGCTTGCCAGTTTTCTTGTCGAGACCAGAAAATTCGAAACCAAGTACGCATTCTTGATCCAAACGACCGTCGGTAAATATGTCTGCGGAAATACGCCCAGTCGCCAGCATAATGTCCTTAAAGTTCAGACTGGAGTAGACCACTTTGATTCTACAGTTCTTTGGATCAAGTCCTCCCTGTAGCCATTTTAAGGAGGACAAATCGCCGCGATGGAGGATGTTACCGTAGACGAAGTCAGATTGCGGTTTCACTGGATAGTTCGTTGTAAGCTGTAAATGACGATAGGTACCCCATTGGCCCTAAAAAAACAAAGCAAATGATTATTTTAACCTACAACGCTTGTCGTATGAACTCACATTTCGAAGAATGTTAACGGTCATTCCCAAAGATAGATGTTTGGCATAGAACGGATTCTGAGGATCGAAAACTGGAGCCTTTGGATCATCGATGAGCACACATCGAGCGGCAGTCTTAACGTACTCTTTTCGTAGGCAATTGGTCAATCCCAGAACTCCACTTTGTTTATCTCCCTGAGCTACAAGGACCAAGTCTTTTGAGTTGAGGGTCTGTTGAGCTTCTTTGAGCCACTGATAATCAGTATCGGTTGAGGAAATTTTCAGGTACTTGACTTCATTGCATTGAGTTATGCCTTTCTTACGAAGAAGTATGCATTTGGATTCCACTCCTGCCAAAGGACACGTTACCAACGTAGAAAGTTCCGCCGGAATGGCTACACTTTGATTCGTATTAATTACGAGAACAATGTACAAGTTGTCAGCCAAGCTTCCCAATTGTTTCAATACATCTCCACCGGTGTGATCGATGATAAGGTTACAATCCTGACAGTTAGAAATACTGCCGTTTTCAACTGTGACACATGTCGGTAGATTTTCAAACTTTTGGCTACTCAAAATCGTATAATCTCCTGTGATCAACGGAAGGTCTTCGATGGCATTCAAGAAATGCTCAATCATCGGAATCGGTCCAGGCTTTGCGATTATTTCAGCAATTTTAAATTTCGACGATGCGTCGTTCTCCAAAGCCAGCTGAATGAAGAATCTACTTATGTCTTCTGTCCGCATTGCTGGCGATGGAAAATGAGGCACGAATACATACCGTTCTAAAACGGGCATGCCAGGAGGCTTTCTACGTTGTACAATGCTCTCTTCCATACCAATGATTTCAACACCACCCCCGACAACTCGACGATCTCTATTATTTGAGTAAATGTCGACGTGCTTATTTTTGCCCACACTTTCCAAATGATAACGGCCAAATATCCGAATTTTATTTATTTTGACTGGTAAACAGAGGTCACGAGTGTCCTTTTTAATAATTTGAGTTTGGAGCATGCAGTCCATGAATGTTACCCAATTTGAGTTCCATTTGAGACGAGCCATTTGACCGTCTCCACGAACTGATTCAACGCCTTTGAACGATGAACTGTAGTAATAACCACGAAGTTTTAGTTCTTTGTACAAATCTTTCGACGACATGGTGAATTCTTGGTCAGAATTTCCATCAAATGGTTGGACGATGTCTTCGGCTGGTTTTTTCGCATCTTTGATTTCACGCACTGTGCCACTGCATACCAAACTATCTCCGTCAATAATCTGTGAAGAAAAAATTATTATACATTTTTGGTTTGGTTGACCGCTAGGTTTTTGAAAACTGTGTCAGAAGGACGAGTGGACAAGACTTGGGACTGGGACTCTGATTTTTTGGCAAAGAAATAAAATTTAATAAAGTTTGAAGCATAGACACTACCAAAAACTAAGCGTGCGGGTGTAGAAAAAAAAGAGCAAGCCCACAAAAAGTATCATAGAATAAACAATTTAGCAGGCCCCCAAAATTTAACCTCAGAAATCCTTCGGCTTCAACCAACATACAGTTGCGGTCACAATAATAGCAGTGTCAGTAAAAGCATTGCACAGATTGGTATTTTTCCACTTTGTATTGCGTTGATAGTGAAAAACCGTTACACTTTAATTGTTTTATATGGTGGAAAAGGATCTCGTAAATATGACATATTATCTTACATTGTAAGAAGACCTCCAAACACCGAACTTAATCCACACTTTACAATCATAATGGTATGTATATGGGCATGTTTTTTCTTCTACGGAGTTGGACCCATAAAACGGATTGAAGGCATTATGGATCAGCATTTCTGTATGTTAGGATAATGCAGGAAGTAATGCTACCGTATACTGAAGATGAAATGCCACTGTCGTTCAGTAAGAAGCAATGGTTCCAGTAAAGTAAAGTAGATGTGATGGAGTGGCCCGCACAGTCTTCGGACATTAATCCCATCGAAAACCTATGGAGCGCTGTAAGAAAAATTATGCTTCTAGATGTAAGCCAAGCAACAACACAGTCCTTTGGGAGCGTTACAGCAATCATGGAGTTCGATAAGCACAGGAAGGTGTGGAAACCTGATAAACTCTATTTAACGTCTTTGTACTGCTGTTATAGCTAACAAGGGACATGCAACTAAATACTACTTAAAGGTACGAACATTCAGCCACATATTGTAATAACAATTTTAATTTTTCGATTTCGTAACATTTCATGGTATAGATTTTTCTATCACTACTATTTTTTTGACCGCTGAATTTCAACATCTGTTCAATAAACTTGCAACTATCGGATAATAATAACTGATGTTTTTTTGTTAATAAAAGCTTAAAACACCACATTGAAAACCACGTAATTGGTTTTTTAAATTAGAATTGATGGATAAGTGTGTTTGAATTTTGTTGCTTCTTAAGCCCTATACTACTATTATTTTGACCGCAGTTGTATCACTGAAATCCTTTAGACCTAGTGATCAGCAGAAGGGAGTAATAAAGTATTTTGTAAATTTATATGAGTACTAGCTGACCCGCCCGGCGTTGCTCAGGCCCTACGTCAATCGAATTAAGGGGTAATATCCACCAAATGCTCAAAAAAAGAAGGCTTTATTCATGATCTTTCTTAAAGGACATTTGAGATGTAAGGTATATAAACAATATATTATTGAATTAAGCAACTCTTGAAGAATAGAAAAAAAAATTTTATTGTTATTTTTTTTACAAAATGGCGGCTGTGCAGCGATTGCCGTGAACCGCTTTTTTAGTGAAGTACACATGATATATTTTTAGAAATTTTTTTCGCAAAATGGCGACGGTTTGAAATAAATTTTCTTTTTTCGACAAAAAAAATCGACTTTAATTGCCTATAACTTTTTTTGTTGTAGACTAATCGCTAAAATCGTGTGTACTTCACTAGATAATTATATGAAGAAACTACTGTTAAAGTTTGAAGTCAATCAGATGTAAACTTCTTCTGTTATACTGCTCGCCGATTTCGAAAACATAGTTTTGAGAAAAACGCGTTTAAAGTTCCAAAAGTCGATTGTTGAGCATAAAAGTTGTTCAGTAAAAATTGATTTAAACGAATTTTCAGTTTAGATCAGTACTTGGGCGTTGTAGATTTTGATTTTAGGATATTTTTAGCATAATTTAAGCCAATAAAAAAAAAAAATGGGGAATTTGGTGGATATTACCCCTTAAGTAAGTTTAGTTAAGTAGTTTCCAAGTGTCCATTCTAGTGGGATAATAGGGATGAAATATAGTTTATGTTACTCAGGAGCAGTTAAGCACTCTAACGATGACACAGTTTTTGGAATCGGCCCAGTACTGTAAAAGTGAAATACGTATTGAAATCGGTAGTAGGTGGTTTTTTACTTGCGATTATAGGTACTATAAGGCAAGTTTTGCATTCGTGCAGAAAAAAAATTTTGAGATGACAATTAAACATGACATTACGATGATAGAGAATACGAAAAAAGTGGGTCCTACAATTCTGTCTGTCTGTCTGTCTGTCTGTCTGTCTGTCTGTCTGTATGTCCGTCTGTCTGTATATGGATCTACAGCCTGAACTGCTTTACCGATTTTCTTCAAAATTTGCAGTTAGGCTCTGTGAGGCAGCTTACAGAGGGGTTTTTGGAATTGGGTCTCTAGGTCTTGAAATAACGGTACCTGCCATACGACTTATATGATAAAACCTATTTTTCTCGAAAACGACTCCAACGATTTTGATAAAATTTTACGTAAAGAATTATTTTTGAATAACTATTCTTACGATCTAAAAATAATTTTTGGGAAAAGTCTAAAAACGGTACCCCCCATAGTGCCGTTTTTTTCAAACCCGACTTTCTCGTGAATGGCTAGCACGATTTTGACGAAATTTCATATTAAGGAACCCCTAGATAGTTTAAGAAAGATTGCATATCAATATTTGAAAAATTTAGTATTTTCAAATTTTCATTAATTTTTTAAAAAAAATTTTGCTTCTTCGAATATTTTCAAAACCGTATATTTGATTTATTTAAAATTTTTTGTCAATACATCCTTCAATAAGATCTTCAAACTTGTTTGCTTGAATTCTTAAGGCCTAGTTTAAAAAAAAAAAATAAAAAATAAAAAACCGTTTTTTTAAAAAACGGCTCCAACGATTTTGATTAAATTTTTAGCGTTTATATGTTTTAGCAAGTGCAAAAAAATGACGTTTTTAGATTTTCGCTTGAAGCCCTCGGAATATTTAATTTTATATTTTTTTCAATATTTTACGTGATTTAAGTCAATTTTCATAATTAAATTGTAGTTGGTAACCCTGTACCACCAAATATATTAAGACAAAAACTTAAACCTTACTCAGCCTTAAGATTTTGGTACTGTACTTAGCACACAATCGCAAGTTCGTGCGACCCAGTCGTGCCCATTTTTTTAATCCCGTTCCCGTTCCTGTGGGAAAATGGCGATGAAATATTGTTTAGATTGCTCAGGGACAATAAACCATTCTAACAGTGAAAGAGTTTTTGTAGTACTTTCCAGTTTCTTGGTTATTTCGCCATTACCGTTTCCGTTCCCGAAAGAATATGGGAAGGAAATATAGGCTTTAATACTCAGGAGCAATGAATCATTCAAACATTTTCGGGAATTGGTCCAATATTTTCTAAGTGCCCACTAATGTTGTTGTTCCCGTCCCGATGCTGAAGCTCGTGACACTTCTTGAGTACATCAAAGTGTCAGCATCTGCACCGTTCAACATGGTCACAGAGACCACCAAGTGGTTTTACAATACCCTCATTTGGTCTGAGCCAAAATTAAAATTTTCTTCGAGTCCTTATTACTTTACTCGTTTCTTCTTGATTACATAATAACCAAAGAACTTCGACTTCATTTCGAACCCTATATCCCATATTCAATGAGCGGTCTTTTCATATGAAAAAAAAGTTTGGATTATTGCAAAAGTAACACTTTTAACTAAAAAAAGTTTAAATCTTTATTCTTACCAAGTGAAAATTAAAAGAGTTCTCAAAAACAAACAATCCAATAATCTTACTATTTGTTATTTCATTAGCTGAGCCGCCTGGCGTTGCTCGGGCCTGTAGTTTTAAAGCTCCCGTGCTCATTCCTGTTTCTGTTGCCGTGGGATTATTGGGATGAAATCTACGCTAAGTTATTATGTGGCATCCCAGTGCCAAAAGAATTTTTGAAATCTGTCCAGTAGTTTTTAGGTTTCCGTTCCCAGCCCCGTTCCTGTGGGAATCTTCCGTTAAGGTGGAAATATGTGAAATATAAGCCTAATTCACTGAGGGATAATATAACATCCTAGAACCTAGAGCTGACAGAATTTTTGAAAACGGTCAAGTTACTTTAAGGTTCCCGTTTCTGTTCCCGTGGGATTAAAGGGATGAAATAAAATCTAAATTACTAATTGAGGGGGATAATGTAGCAATCCTAATGCAGGAAGTGGAAGGGTTATAGAAATCTGTCAAGTAGTTTCTAAGTTTCCTTTCCCAAACCCGTTCCTGTAGGAATATCCGCGAAACTTTTTATAATCCCGTTCCTGTGGGAATATGGGGAACAAACCTAGACAGGAACTATTTACAAGTCATTGTGACTGAGGGATAATGCCATGAAAGAATTTTTGAAATCGGTCAAGCAAGAATAAGCTTTCGGTTCTCGTTCCCGTTTCTGTTCCCGTGGCTAGGTTGCTCATGGAGGGGGATAATGTAGCACTCCTAGTGCCGAAAGAATTTTAGGAATCTGTTTAGTAGTTTCTAAGTTTCCGTTTCCAGCCCCGTTCCTGTGGGAATATGGGGATCAAACCTTGACGGGGACCATTTATAAGTCATTGTCACTGAGGGATAATGTAACATCCTAGAGTTGAAAGAATTTTCTGTTATCGCTGGATTAAAGGGATGAAATATAGTCTAAATTACTAATGGAGGGGGATAATGTAGCAATCCTAATGCAGGAAATGTTATAGAAATCTGTCCAGTAGTTTCTAAGTTTCCATTCCCAAACCCGTTCCTGTCGGAATATGGGGATCAACCCTTGACAGGAATCATTCATAAGTCTATGTCACTTAAGTATGAATGTAACATCCAAGAGTTGAAAGAATTTTTTAAATCGGTCAAGTTACTTAAAGGTTTCGGCAATCGTTCCCGTTTCTGTTCCCGTGGGTTTATAGGTATGAAATATAGTCTAAATTACTGATGGAGGGGGATTATGTAGCAATGCTCGAATCTTTTTAGAAACCTGTTTTGTAGTTTCTAAGTTTCCGTTCCCAAACCCGTTCCTGTGGGAATATCAATTTCTAAATTTTTTATGTCCTAAAAACCTTCTCCTGACAATAACAAACACAACAAAAAAAGAATTGGCCAAATTGGTCAAGGCGTTGTTGAGTTATGCGCTTACCAACACATTTTGCGATTCATTTTTATATATAAGATTATGCACCGAGTAAAGCCTAAGAATTGTCAATAAAAATCTGGCCACTTAACTAATAAGGTTCGTTAATGAAATGGAGGAAGAACACTCTGCTGGCACAAACCTAACTTTTCAAATTTTATCTGAAAATTAGACAAATATTCTGCAGTCATGTTTGTTAGGGCAATATTTAATCGCTCTTATAAACGCTCTAGACACTTCGCGAATGCGAAGTACATATTTGCTCAACGTAATTTTTAGCCATCAGGGGAGGCGTACGTTCCTGCTTAAGAGAATGGCGTGGAGGTGCCTAACCGAGAGACTATCGAAATCCGACCTGAAATCGAATCGAACAAAGTGGATCCAATAACGACAACCTCAAAGCAACCAAAATTTTTTTCACTTCATATGAAGTAAACTCGTGTAAGATTGTTGAATTTTCTCCACATAAAATAAATATTTCAAAGACAGAGCCTTGTAAGTTGCTTCGAAAAATAAGTTAAATTAATTAATTAATTAAAATGATATATCAATAGGAATCTCAACATAAATAAATGAACAAGATGTCTTTTGTTGAGATGTTTAAATAAATAAAAATAAATAGGGTGGCGCAACAGAGCGAAGGAGCCCCTGGGCCTAGCGCATTTCTCACAACCATGTCTTGTGAGGGAAGAAGCCATCAGAACCGCTGCTTCTGAGGTTCTGGGTTTCACTCGGCCACCAAAACGAAACCCATGGTTCGATGAAGAATGCAGGCAGGCAAGTGCAGCCAAGCAAAGAGCACGACAAATGCTTATGCAAACACGAACGAGGGCTGCTTACGATCAGTATAACGAGATTTACAAGGAGAAAAGAAGGGAAGAACACCGACTTCTCAAAAAGAAAAAGAAGCAGCATGAGAAGCGCTCGTTTGAGGAAGTAGAGAGGTGCCATGACAGGAATGAGATTCGGAAGTTTTACCAAAAGGTAAAAAGATCCTGCCAGGGTGGCAAACCCCGAACTCAAGCCTGTAAAGACCAGCAGGGAAACATAGTTGTAGAGTCACAGTCACTACTGAGGATCTGGAAAGATCATTTCTGCAGACTGCTTAACGGCGATGAGGACACAAATTCCGCTGTCAGGCAGATTGCCCCATTCAGCTTGGACGATGATCAAGAATGCCGTCCTCCCGACCTAGAAGAAGTTAAGCTTGCTATATGCAAACTTAAATCAAGACTGCAGGTGCAGACTGCAGATGGCCTTGATGCCGAACTTTTCAAGGCAGCTGGAGATCAGTTGGAAAGAAGCATGCACCAGCTGATCTGCATGATATGGTCGGAAGAAAGCATGCCCCACGAATGGAACCCCAGTATCGTATGCCCGATCCTAAAGAAGGGAGACCCTCACAATTGTGCCAATTACAGAGGGATAAGCCTCCTTAACGTCGCTTATAAGATCTTGTCTGCTGTAATTTATGTGAACGTCTGAAACCCCACGTCAACAACTTGAAAGGTCCTTATCAATGTGGCTTTAGACCAGAGAAGTCCACAATTGACCAAATTTTCACATTACAGCAGATCTTGGAAAAAACTCGAGAACATAATATCGATATTCACCACCTCTTTATCGATTTCAAGGCCGCGTATGACAGTATCTACAGAGACGAGCTGTACAGAGCCATGTCTAGCTTCGGCATCCCTGCAAAACTCGTACGACTATGCAGGATGACTTTGGAGAATTCACGCTGCTCCGTCAAGGTCGGTAAAGAACTCACTGAAGGCCAGCGATGTCGAAAAAGGCTTTAGGCAAGGCGAAAAGTGTCATGCGATTTCTTCAACATCATACTTGAACAGATTGTAAGAAACTCAAACGTCAACACCAGAGGAACAATCTTTCAAAAGTCTGTACAATTACTCGCCTATGCAGACGATATTGACGTAATGGGAAGAAAAAAGCGTGATGTCATAGGTGCTTTTGCGAGTATCGAAACAGAAGCGGCAAAAATGGGTTTGATGGTTAATGAGGGCAAAACGAAGTATATGTTGTCATCAAACAAGGACACAGAACATCGACGAATTGGACAAAACGTCACAATAGACAGACATAACTTCGAGGTAGTTCAAGACTTCGTCTACCTAGGATCCGCTGTAGACACGGACAACAAAATCAGTGCGGAGATCAAACGGAGAATAACTCTTGCCAACCGTTGCTTCTTTGGGTTAAGAAGGCAATTGAGAAACAAAACCCTCTCCAGAAAAACCAAGGTAACCTTATATAAGACCTTAATCATCCCAGTCCTGCTTTACGGCGTGGAAGCATGGACCTTATCGAAAGCGGATGAGGAAACCCTTGGTCGTTTCGAAAAAAAAATTCTCCGAATGATCTTTGGTCCCGTATGCGAAGAAAATGTGTGGAGAAGAAGATACAACAACGAGTTGTATGAGCTCTACCGCGACATGGGCATAGCCAGAAGAGTACGCATCGCGAGGCTACGATGGTTGGGCCATGTAGAGCGGATGGACCCAAACGCTCCGGCTCGTCGGGTGCTCGAAAGCACATTGCAGGGAAATCGCGGAAGGGGAAGACCTCGTCTTAGGTGGCGCAATAAAGTGGATGAAGACCTCAACCGACTTGGAGTGCGAAACTGGAGAGAGCTCGCCCGAAATCGAAGTCGTTATAGAAGGATGTTGGTTGAGGCTCAGGTTCACCCCGAACTGTAATGCCCACCTAAGTAAGTAAGTGTGCCTTGTGAGGGAATGGAAGGGACCTACAATTTTCTGCCGGTTCCGAACGGCTAATCGAGAAAGCGCTTTTCATGGCAATGAATACTAAACGGAGAACTTGCCAATTCCTCGCGAAAGGCGATACCCGTGGAAAAAACATTTTTGCCTGTGTTGGGATTCGAACTCGAACCTCTTTACTTACATGCGGACTTGCTATCCATCACACCACGGGTACCACTGTTAAGATGTTTACTTTTACAAAAACAAAATGGTAGGTAATTCTAAAAATAATTGAAGCGAAAAAAAGAAAAGAAAACCAAGATGTTCGCTGTTGATTTAGAAACATCGAACTCAATTCACGCATATTTTTTTGAAGGATCGGAACCCTACTGCAGTCTCCCAATCAGTGGCATTTAACGCTAACTGGTTACTTGGGAACGGCAGAACATGATTCAAACCTGGAACAACTCTAATGGTCAAAACTATTCATCGGCTTATTTCAAAGACGTTCGAAACAAATTTTTGACATGAGCAAACATGACGCAAAGATATTTACAGACATCTTCACAACCTCACTGGACACTGCTCCCTCAGATATCATGTTAAAAACATGGGCATCAGTCAGGACGACACCTGTCGTCTCTGTCTCAAAAACACAGAAACGGCTGAACACATTTTATGTGAATGCTCTGCCATACCCAGATCAAGGCTAAAAATATACAATAATGGGTTCACTAGTCCCCTTGGTATAGGACTTCTTCGAAATTCTTAGGTTCCTACATGACCTCAACTTCAAATGAACACCCTTAAACAAAAGATCTTTCAGGTCGATGAGCTAATAAAGCTGTTTACCTTCACCCTATTAAATAAAAAAATTAAAAATTAAAAATATACACTTGGGGCAATACAATTAAGTCATTGCTTTTTAAGAAGATTTAAAACATTTTTTGTCTTACACTTGCATCAACAAATGTTGTGTGAGGTGAAGGTCAACATTTATGGAAATGATGGCAAACCGTATGTTAGACGTCCCAGAAATAATGAGCTGAACCCAAAATACACTAAAACAGACCTTAAAGTATGACGGCGATTCTATAATGGTTTGGGGGTGTTTCACAAGCCATGGTGCCGGTCCGCTGTGTCAAATAAACGGTAAAATGACAGGTGTTGACTACCGGGATACACTGGACACAGATCTTCTTGGCGACTACCAGAACCAAGAATGGATCTTTCAGCACGACAATGACCCCAAACACACGTAAAGAGTTGTGAAATCTTTCCTTGAAGAGCGTAGAGTGTGAATGTTTTCGCAGTCACCGCTCACCGGACTTGAGCCCCATAGAGAATTTGGAGACATTCTCAAAAAAAAAGTTTCTGCAAAAAAACCAACTAGCAAGACTACTCTCTGGAGTATTTTGCAGGAAGAATGGAAAAATATTAGCGTAGAGCAATGCAAAGATTTGGTGGACTCCATGCCAAGGAGAATATTCTCCGGTGCGGTTAAATAAACTATGCTCTTTTTCCTATTTTTCTTATTTTTTTCAGGTGACTTAATTATATGGCCACACTTATTTTATATATAATTAATTTTTTGTTAAAGAAATGACTATTGTTATAATGGTATTTATTTTTTGCATTCTATAGAAGTTTAGAAGGATATGGAATTCGGCAGCTGCTGCAAACCAAGCTGTTCAAGAATTACGACAAAGCAAGTTGAATAAGGGAGCAATAATCATCAATATAGCCGCTCAAAGAAGGAGAAATTGTTAGGAGATTTGTTCGTCGAGGTTCATTAACGATGCTCTCTTTTCATTTTTGAACGTTATTATTCTTGAAATTTTCTTATTTTCTTGTCCGTCTTCTGATATGAACGAAGAGCAAAGTATACCAGAAAACAATATTCCACATCCTTATGGTGGTTCAAACCGCGTTTTTCATAAAACTAATGTTATGTTAAACATTTTTTGTAAAAGGTACTCAGGCCTTTCTATTTGTCATATTAATGCACAAAGTTTTATTAAACACATTGATGAGTTTAGATTAGTTTTTGAAAATGAGAAGATCGATATTATCTGTGTATCGGAATCTTGGCTGAATTCAAACATTAATGACCACGTGATACATCTCAATGGATATAAAATTTTTCGCGCCGATAGAATCGACAAACGTGGGGGTGGTGTAGCAATCTATGTTAAGAAAGGTAT
The DNA here is from genome assembly GCA_914767635.1 of Melanostoma mellinum. Taxonomy (NCBI): domain Eukaryota; kingdom Metazoa; phylum Arthropoda; class Insecta; order Diptera; family Syrphidae; genus Melanostoma; species Melanostoma mellinum. The sequence goes on from OU612060.1 coordinate 175,774,258, forward strand.
CCAATGTAGGTTATTATATAAATCTGATGGTAGCAATGACTTATTTGAATTTTGTTTTGTTGAAATTTTGTGTGGGCAAGATAAATGCTTGATAGGAGCTATCTATAAGCCCCCAAATTTAACAATTTCTGTAGTTATAGCTCATCTACTAGAAAGTCTAACGGTACAACACAGTAATATAATAATTTGTGGGGATTTTAATATTGATCTATTAGATAAAAGAAACAGTGATGTAAATCGTTTTGTCAATGATATAACATCGTTAAGCTTATTTCCCGTAAACAATCAATCACCTACCCATTTTAGCAGTACAAATTCCACACTGTTAGATCTTTTCCTAGTGACAGATATGAATCGTGTTCTTTTCTATGACCAACTTGATGTTCCTGGTTTTTCTAAGCATGACCTTATTGTAACTTTCCTTGATTTTCATGTTGTGGAGTCAACGCAAACAATATCATCACATATAGAGACTTTAAGGCAATAGACCATAACTCCCTATTTAGAGCCACATCAGCAATAGACTGGCATGAACTTCGTTTAATGTCCTCGATTGATGAACAGATTGAACATTTTACCCAAAAAATCAATTATCTCTTTGAACAACATGTTCCATTAAAATCTTTTACCCCTCCTAATAAAAGTTGCGAATGGATGACTTCTAGGATCCAAAATCTTCTTAAACAAAGGGACAGCGCATATAAGAGGTGGAAACGATTTAGAATTCGAGAATTTTTTGATGCTTATAAGTCTGCAAGGAATAGCACTAAACGAGAAATTAGAAATTCAAAAATCCGGTTTTTCAATTCTAGGTTCAGCTCTTGTACAAATATTTCAAAAACTTGGAAAAATATTAAGGCATTAGGGGCCTCCAATAGAAAAACTGTTGATGGAGACGTCAGCGAGACGAGCCCCGATGATTTAAGCAGAGATTTTGCTTCCAATTCGAATGCCTCAAATGAAGGCGACCATTTTCATGGAAGATTATATGCTGTTGAAGAATCGCTCATTCCAACAGTTTCGAGGAGTTTTAGCTTCCAAAGAGTTACTGAGTTCGAAGTTCTAAATGCAGTTACTTTAATTAAGTCAAATGCTATCGGACTAGAAAACTAGATAGAATGCAGCGAAAGTTTTTGAAAATTATTATTCATGCGGTGCTCTCTGAAATTACTTATATTTTCAACAACATTTTAACCTACTCCACATATCCGTCTTCCTGGAAGATCTCCAAAATTATCCCTGTCCTTAAAAGTACTGCCTCTAGAATTAAATCCTATCGACCTATATCGATTCTGCCTTTTCTCTCTAAGGTTTTTGAGAAACTTTTGAGCAAGCAGATGCACTCTTTTCTCAATGAGTTTAACCTTTTATCACCTGAGCAATCCGGTTTAAGACCAAACCACAGTTGTACTACGGCACTCTTAAACTTGGTAGATGACATCCGAATGGAACTGACTGAAGGTCATGTAACTTCTCTTGTATTGCTTGATTTCTCAAAAGCCTTTGACACAGTTCCTCACAACATTCTTATTCTTAAATTGAAAAATTACTTCGCTTTCGAATCCACAGCATTAAAACTTATGGAAAGTTACTTGACAGGTCGCTCACAAGCTGTCTACTGCATACAAAAAATGTCAAGTTTTCTTCAAACGAAAGCTGGTGTCCCACAAGGATCCATCTTAGGTCCACTATTGTTTACCTTGTTCAATAATGACATTCCTTCAATTTTGAGATGCTGTAAGGTCCAAATGTACGCGGATGATGTGCAGATGCATTTTAGCTACCCGATAGATCAAGTTGAGGATGCCACTGAGCGAATTAATGAAGACCTTAGCTCGATAGCCTCTTGGTCGAGAATGAATAAGCTTATGCTGAACTCCAGTAAAAGTCAAGCCATATTAATTAGTCGCTTAAGCATTGACACTCAAAACTTACCAAAACTCTGTTTAGAAGGATTAGTGTTACCCTACGTCACCAGTGTAAAAAATCTCGGTGTTACATTTAACCAAAATCTCACCTGGGGAAATCATATTATTAAAATAGTATCTAAGATATATGGATCCCTCCGTATTCTATACCAAATTGGGAACTGTCTTCTTTCAGGACTAAGGCAATGTTGGTTAAGTCACTTTTATTCTCAATCAGTTTTTATGCCTACCCAGTTTTCTGTGACCTAGATAGTGTCTCCTTACGTAAGTTGAAAGTAGCTATAAATAGTACAGTAAGGTTTGCCTATAACATTGGTCGAAGAGAACATATCTCTGGTTATGTTAAGGCTTTCCTTGGAATGGAGTTACAACAGTATCTCGAGTTTAAAACACTGACTTTTCTTTTCAGTCTTAAAGAAAATAGAGTGCCCGAATATCTTTTCCAAAGAATTCAATTTGCATCTTCTTCCGGAAGAAGTAGAAGTTTCGTGCCACCTTTTACGAACTACTCTATAACTCAAAAACAGTTTTTTGTCTGCGCCATAAGACTCTGGAATCGCCTTCCGCTCAATGTCAGACGGTCTTCAGGTATGAGGGATTTTCAAGAAAAGCTTAAACAACATTACTGCTCATAAGCATATTTACAAAAGAAAAATTAAAAAAAGTTCAAGTAAATAATGTAAATAATAATTTAAATCATAATTTAACTATAATTTAATAATACTAAAATAATTAATTTTCATTTCATTCATTAATTTTCAAATTCATTAATATTTAAACCCTGTTTATATTGTTCACAACTAAAAGATAATATTGTATCTACGTGTAACATAATTTCTGTACCAATAAATACAAATACAAATACAAATAGAGCTTCTTGTGGATGACAACAAAATTATGTACAGCTGATTTCAAACGAATAGTTTCCCCGAGAGCACTTTACAGAAGCTGAACCTAACCTAAATTCCCGACACCATAGTCGAAAGAGTGAGTGAGCCGGTTGAAAACTCCAAAAAGCCAAAGGTGTTGAGCGAGACGAGATACGAGATATGAGCTTTGAAAAAATATGGGGAACAGGGGCTCGTGAAACCCATGGCGTGATGGTTAGCATCTTTGCAACAAAAATGTTTTTCCACGGTTATCGCCTTTCACGAGGAATTGGCAAGTTCTCCGTTAGTAAATTCATTGCCATGAAAAGCGCTTTCTCAATTACCGTTCGGAACCGGCAGAAAATTTTAGTTTCCCTTCATTCTTCGACAAGGCATGGTTGTCAGAAATTCGCTAGGCTCTGGAGCTCCTCACTCTGTTGCGCCATCTTATTTATTTTTATTTATTTGACATCGGGCTTAGATGGCTCACGATTCTCATCTCAAGTTTATAAGAGAATATAGTCTGCCAAAGCAATAGAGGGAAAGTAAACTACTACCAATGTAGCAGGGATGATCGGAAATACAGGAAATAGCTTTAACTACCGTTCCATTAAGCGGATATCGCAATCTTTGAAGATCATTCAGTAATGTTGAGGGTAATGTGTAGCCGACTGTGAAAAACAGTAAAGCTAACCAATGCCGGTTTGTCGCGGTTGAGTCAACAACAGATGCAATCCAAGTGTTTCCCAAAAGGATATGCGTGAGGTGCGGGCTGACGCTGGCGAAAAACATTCGATCAACAGCCGCGAAATCTAATATATATCGCCTAATTTCATAAATACCTACAAAGGAGCAGTGACGATGGTAAGATGCTAAGCTGGAGATACTGAAGCATCCCAAGTCAAATCAAGTGTACAACAAGGTAGCACCTTGAGTCCTTTACTATTTTTTCTTGACCGGCTGCTGGAAGATAAAGTACATAACACCAAAGTACATCAAATATTCTTTGCTGCGATGGAAGGCTGTGGGATCGTATTACTCCACAAAAGACTAAGCACTTGTGTGGTGCTGGTCCAGACATGCCTAATCTGGACAAATTATTTGAATGGAAACGTGCTTCCCAAGTGTGAAAAGTTGAAATACCTGGGATCCATGATCAATACTAAAGCAACATGTGATGACAAAATCAATTACCGAGTGAGTGTAGGGATGATGAATTGCCGAGAAAAAATCCCCATCTTCTGTGGTAGAGGAATATACTCTTAGCTGAAAAGATGACAACAGACCGCGGTTGTGCTTCCACCACTCGCATAAGGTTCACAATGATGGACAATGGACAAAAAGTATGAGAGGCAGTTGACAGCCTCTGAGATGAAGATGCTCCGTAAATGACAACGTATGAGCATCAAAACTTGATCATGTTAGAAGCACGAAGATCCATGGAAACCTTCACGTCAAATATACCATTGTGGAAAAAATAGAGCCCAGTTGGTATTGTCATGTTCAAAGGAGTGATCCTGAGAATCCCGTCAAAAAGGCAAAATCATACAACGGAAATGATGAAAAGGAAAGGCAGATCAAAATACCTCTGGTATTGACAAATTCAATGAAGTTTGATTTTGGTTGGCGTCAGACATGATACAATCCAAACCCGGGAGGTCTGCCGACGCATTACGAGGTGCGGCGTACTTCACGGGCCAATCACTAGTGTGAAGTGGGAGAGCTGAGATTCCTTCGAGATCACGATGATCGTAACTTCGAAAAAGAAGAAGGAGAACAGGCAAAGAACATCTACTATCCAAGCCCAACACAAGTGTCAAGGTGATGAATTTTTCAATACACACTAAGAGAAGCTTCTTCTAGCGCACTATCAGAAGCTTCACTTTGAATCGTCCAACTGGCAGTCCATATAGAATCCCATTACCTCCATCAAACTAAAACTAAAATCGTTTTTATGACTTTTAAATTACCTCAAAATCTCCAGTGGAATAGTGAATCATAACCGTAAGCTCAACTTTGTTGTCATACGTCAAAGGCGTTGCTCTTATAAATTTGACATTTTCCATTTCAATTGGTCGTTCAACGGATGACAATGGTTCGTGGTTCATCATTGCAAAAGTCTTCCACACACACTCCAGATAAAAAGTTGCCGGCACCAGCACCTTACCATCTATGTTGTGTCCCTCCAAGTACTTAAATTCATCCGATTTCATATTGATTATGAAATTCTTTTCGCCACTCTTCTTTGAAATCATTTTACTGTAGCTATACACCTCCCAATCGTCACGATGATCCAATTCGATGAGGTCACTTATCGTGTCAGTTCCGCGTCCCACTGGCCACTCTACCTTTGGATAGAGAGTGTGCACTGGTACGTTCAACCCTTGGGTATGCAGCCTGTAAAAGAAACAATTATGAAAAAAAAAATGTCCCGACATTTAAGGTGGGATTGTAGAACACTTACTTTCCCAAAGCAGAAAGGAAAAATAGATGATTTTCCTTGTTGTTTCGCTGTGTTAAGCCCACGTGGATACCATTTGGAAGGGATGCTTTCAAGATGGACTGCAATAATCCATGGGGAGCTATTTCAATCGTTAATGAGTTGTGGGGAAGTAGCGCCGCAGTTTCTTCGAAGAGAACACTACTCAAGAGGTTGTTAGTGTGGTACTCAGCTGATGATAGCTGGGACTCAGGCCGTGTCCAGTGCTTCTGGGGAACACTTGTACTAAGCCATCTGGTTGATCTTTTTTTGGGAATTGGAACAATATGCTTCAGATATTTCACAAAGTCTCCACCCAAATGTGCGATGTGGCGCGTATGGTAGGCAATATTTGAGCATGGAACTTCTCTAGCAAAGATATTCTGCGACTTCAGCTGTCCTAAGAACAAACTTATGTCTTCAGCTGGTCCAGAAATGGTGCAAGACTGTGGACTATTGTGGCATGCTACTTCGATGGCTTCGGGCAGCATGTTTAGAATTTCACTATAAGACAAACCCACAGCAGCCATGGCTCCTTTGATCTGTTTTTTCTCAACGCTTACTTTTCCTCGATAGTAAGCTGCCAGTATCATCTGCTCGGCTGTGAAACACCCATCAGCATAAGCGCATCCCAACTCACCCACTGAATGCCCGATTATATAGTCCGGCTCCATGCCAAACGACTTGAGAATATCCACCAGTGCGATTTGAGTAGCCGCAATGCCAATGAATGAGTGAAGGATGTTGTCAAACGTCTTGGGATCGTCCACTGTCAGGATTTTTATTAAATCAACACCAGCGGGCTTGAGTGCATTGTAACAACGCTGTATAGACTGTCGGAATTGAGGTATCGCCATCAGTGCTGATCCCATTGCAGGCCACTGGGATCCCATCCCGCTGAAAACCCAAACAATAGGTCTCTTCACACCGGTAAAGTGTTGGATGTCTTTAGCAAAAGAAGTAGGCATCTTTGAGCCATTGCCTTGCAGAACATTGAAACCTCTAAAGAGCATTCCCGGAATACCACCCAGCTGAGCGTTTTCCAACAATGCATTGAATTCAGGATCAAGAGGCTTGCTCTCGAGTTTTTTGAAAACCTTCTCAACCGATTCTTTAGTGCGGCCAGACCACAGAATTAAAGCAGGGAGGCTTCCCTCCGGAACGCCTTGGGTTGACTTATTTTTTTCGTATTGCTTCAATAGAATGTGTGCATTGGCACCACCAAAACCAAATGAGTTCACTCCCACGTAAGGTCTCTTCAGGTCCATTGTCTCACTAACCACTAACATGCGGCCTTCTAGCAATGCTTCAATTTCTTTCCTTGGCTCATTGAAGTGAATATTTGGCGGGATCTTTCCATTTTGAAAGGCAATCATGATCTTAATTATGGAACAGATTCCTGAAGTCGGTTCAGTGTGGCCAATGTTCGATTTAACTGAACCAACAAGGAGTGGCTTTGATCGCTGCTTGCAAATAGCATTGTCAATAGCTCGACATTCTTCAGGATCTCCAACTACTGTCCCGGTGCTGTGTGCTTCCATGTATCCAATATCATCTGCCGAAATTCTCACATCGTTGTAGAATTCTGTGAGAAGTTTTTCTTGAATTTTGCCCGAGGGGTAAGTTATACCCTCGGCTTTGAAGCCATCGCAATTGGTTTTGCTATGCACAAGGGTGCCATAAATTCGACACGCATCACGGCGTCTTTGCAGATAAATAGCCGCAATACCCTCGGAACGGACATATCCATTAGCTTTTTGATCGAAAGGAGAGCACTCACCCATGAACGAGAGGACCCCAAGTCGAGCAAAATGAAGGGTAGCATTTGGGTGGAGAATGAGATTCGTGCCACCAACAATAGCTGCATCTATTTCACCACTTCTCAGTGCAGCATACGCCAGATCAACACCGTACATCGAACTTGAGCAGGCAGTGTCTAAATACAAAGATGGTCCCACAAGCCCCAAACTATACGAGATCCTATTGGCGTACATAGCTCGACTGCAACTGTTGGAATTTTTGAGGGAAAAAACAATGAAATTTGAATTTATTATTTTCAAATAGACAACTTACCCAGTCATAGCAAATGCTCCCTGTGACGAGGGATCGTTCATAACATTTTTTTCAGATTCAGAAAAGCACGAGGCAACATATACCCCCGTGCGGGTTCCACGTATGCTGTTGGGATTAACTCCTGAATCCAGTATAGCCTTGTAAGCTTCTTCGAGCAATAAACGGCATTGGGGATCCATGGTATGAGCTTGCATATGATGCACTCCGAAGAAAGAGGCATCGAATTTTTCAATATTTGTAATTCGACCACAGCGCTTTGGTATTTCCGGATCAATGTGCTTCCAACGCTTTTCTGATTCTTCCAGCATATCAACCTGAAATGAAGTGTTTTGAAAGTATGTAAATGATGTCTTTGTAGTGATTTTCAATTTGATAATTGGCGATAGATTTCTGGTCATTAGGTACGTTTTGCCCCACTTAAGAACAACGCTCGCTAATTGTTACTGCCGATATACGGCCTCACTGAGCCAACCATGGACAATATCGATCGTTGCTGGGCAGATTCGGAGAGAATGACTGAATTTGAATATTGAAAAAACTTTGATTTCAAGGCAGGTTCAAGACTCACATACTTCCTCGCTGAATTTGCCACCAACGAACGATATTGTAATGAGCTACGGAGATGCTACGCCTTCGCACTTGGAACACCACATAGAAAAAATGTCGGAAGGCGATGCGGTTCCTTATCAAACGAGTGTGCGTTTTACTGGACTGGCGTGAGCGTGAGTATGATTATAGTGAGAAAAAAAGACAAGTCTCTAAGCAAACTTTTTCACAATATAAAAAAGCCAATTGTCCCAATTGGCCTAGATAATTTCTTTCAAAATTTTGATTGTTCGTATTGCTATCGATGAGTTTTTTCTTCGTTGCACTTGAAGCTACCTTTCCAACCATCCATGTGTTCGATGGCTTCAAGTCTGATACCCACTTTAAAAAATGTTTGTGTGCCACAGGGCTCCGTTTTGTCCGCGACTCTCTTCCTCATTTTTAGACTGAGAGGCAATGGTTCAGTTGTATGATTCTCTTGAACACCGTCAAGCTTACCTCAGTCTACTCAATCACTTTTTCGCAAACAGTACTGTAGTGAAACAGGCAGTTGCATTCCTCCACTAAAACAATTTAGCAACAAAACTTGAACTCAAGTTCGGACGTACATTCAAGTACAAAGATTCGTTCAAAGAGATTCATAGTTCATTCGCACTACCCGTATTTAGAACGATTTACCAGGCTCTATGATTCTCAAAAGCTCAAAAGCATTGTGATTTAGTATCCCCCACTGAATGAATGAATGAAAAATTGGGGTTTTGTAATGTACCTCGACCTGTTTAGATCTATTGTACCCCCTACTTCTTAAGTGATATTCCTTAATTAAAGTACTTCATCCAGACTAGTTCCTTTGATGAAACTTAGTATCTGGGTTACGCTCAGGAGTTTTAGCTCCCTCTCCTCTACATAGTAGGATCCTAGGTACTTCTTTCTTTGGTGTATTAGAGCTTCGCAGTCACCTAGGAGGTGATCAGGAGATTCTTCCTGTTCATTGCAATATCTGCATTGGTCGTCGCTCTCTATGCCTAGTACTTTTAGATGTTTTCTTAGCCTGCAGTGTCCGGTTAAAAACCCGGCTAGCATTCTAACATTGTTTCTATTCAGTTTTATTACGTCTTTGTAACGTTTTTTGTTGAAAGTGCCAAGTAGAAGTTTGGCTTGGCGCATCTTTGGGAGGTCATTCCAGTGTTTAGCTCTGTTGTCTTCCTCCAACTTTTTGATTTCATTCTTAATGTGGCTTTCTGTTATTCCACAAAAAGTTTCCGGTCCATTGAGTGGTAATCCGGCTCCTGTCTTTGCCAGTTCGTCTGCCTGTTCATTGCCTATGATTCCTACATGTCCTGGTACCCAGTAGATTGTAACCTTGTTATTACTGCCCAGTTTGTTCAATTTGTCAATGCATTCGCTGACAAGTTTTGAGGAGATTGTGTAGGATCGTAGGGCCTTAATTGCAGCTTGACTGTCCGTCATTATTGCAATATGTTTGTTGTTATATTTCCTGTCAATGTTTACTTCCGCGCATTTGCCTATTGCATAGACTTCTGCTTGGAATATGCTTGACATTCTTCCCATAGGTACTGAAATTTTTGCTCTTGGCCCAAAAATTCCTGCTCCAGTTCCCTCAGTTGTTCTTGAGCCATTTGTGTACCATTTTATTGCATGGGTCTTCCTTGAGTAGGTCTCTTTCTCACCTTGCCATGCCTTTTTGTTACTTAGCTCAACGCTGAAGAGTTTATCGAATTTGAATTCCTTGGTTTTGCTATCCCGAGGAAAGTCAATGAGTGCTAACTCTTTCGATATTATGCTCTTTTCGCTAGATTTCAGGACACACTCAGTTTCTTTGGCAAATCTAGCTATCGTTGCATTTGAGATGCTTCTTATTGCCAGGTGCAAAGGTGTCAGGTTTAGCAATACTTCCAAAGCTGCAGTTGGACAGCTTCTCATTGCTCCTGATATGCATATGCACGCAAGTCTTTGTACTTTTTCTAATGTTTTTCTGGTGGTCACCTGGTCCGCTCCCCCACTAAGTCCTCTTCTATTTTCCTTGATTCTCGCACACAGAGCATTGTAAGGGTATTCATATAGCCACTGTTGGCAATTATAAAAATGATCGCATGTTTATTAGAAGACTTTCCTGATGTTATTGATTTTGGCAACTGTTCGTACGAGATTGAACATTTCGATAGCTTTTGTTTCACATTTATAGAAGGACGCCTTTCTTACTTATTTAGGTGGGCGTTACAGTTACAGTTCGAGGTGAACCTCGGCCTCAACCAACATCAACCTTTGATAACGACTTCGGCGAGCTCTCTCCACTCTAAGTCGGTTGATGTCTTCTTCCACTTGGTTGCGCCACCTAAGCCTTCCGCGATTTCCCTGCAATGTGCTTTCGAAAACCCGTCGAGCCGGACCGTTTGGGTCCATCCGCTCTACATGGCCCAACCATCGTAGTCTGGCTATGACCATGTCGCGGTACAGCTCATACAGCTCGTTGTTGTATCTTCTTCTCCACACATTGTCTTCACATACGGGACCAAATATCATTCGGAGAATTTTTCTTTCGAAACGACCAAGGTTTCCTCATCCGCTTTAGATAAAGTCCACACTTCCTCGCCGTAAAGCAGGTCAGGCAAGATTAAGGTTTTATAAAGTGTGGTTTTTCTAGACAGGGCTTTGTTTCTCAATTGTCTTCTTCCCAAAGAAGCAACGGTTGGCAAGGGTTATTTTCCGTTTGATAACCGTACTGATGTTGTTTTTCGTGTTTGTAGCGGATCCTAGGTAGACGAAGTCCTGTATTACCTCGAAGTTATGTCTGTCTATTGTGACATTTTGTCCAATTCGTCGATGTTCTGTGTCCTTGTTTGATGACAAGATATACTTCGTTTTATTTATTAACCATGAAACCCATTTTCGCGGCTTCTGTTTTGATACTAGCAAAAGCATCTATGACACCAGGCTTATTTCTTCCCATTACGTCAATATCGTCTGCATAGGCGAGTAATTGTACAGACTTTTAAAAGATTGTTCCTCTGGTGTTGACGTTTAAGTTTCTTACAATCTGTTCAAGTATGATGTTGAAGAAATAGCATGACACTTTTCGACTTGCCTAAAGCCTTTTTCGACATCGCTGGCCTTCAGTGAGTTCTCTACCGACTTTGACGGAGCAGCGTGAATTCTCCAAAGTCATCTTGCATATAGTCGTACTAGTTTTTCAGGGATGCCGAAACTAATGATGTAATGTGAAAATTTGGTCTATTGTGGACTTCTCTGGTCTAAAACCACATTGATAAGGACCTATCAAGTTGTTGACGTGGGGCTTCAGACGTTCACTTATTACAGCAGACAAGATCTTATAAGCGACGTTAAGGAGGCTTATCCCTCTGTAATTGGCGCAATTGTAAGGATCTACCTTTCTTAGGATCGTCCATACGATACTGGGGTTCCATTCGTGGGGCATGCTTTCTTCCGACCATATCATACAGATCAGCTGGTGCATGCTCCTTTCCAACTGGTCTCCAGCTGCCTTGAAAAGTGGGGCATCAAGGCCATCTGCACCGGCAGTCTTATTTGAGTTTAGTTTGGATATGGCAAGCTTAACTTCTTCTAGGTCGGGAGGACGGCATTCTTGATCATCGTCCAAGCTGAATGGGGCATTCTGCCTGACAGCGGAATTTGTGTCCTCATCGCCGGTAAGCAGTCTGCAGAAGTGATCTTTCCAGATCCTCAGTAGCGACTGTGACTCTATTACTTATTTTTCCTGGTCTTTACAGGCTTGAGTTTGGGGATTTCCACCCTGGTAGGATCTTATTACCTTTTGGTAAAACCTTCGAATCTCGTTCCTGTCATGGCATTTCTCAATTCCCTCAAACGAGCTCTTCTGTTCTCCTTGTAAATCTCGTTATACTGATCGTATGCAGCCCTTGTTCGCTTTTGCATCAACATTTGTCGTGCTTTTGGCTTGACTGCATTTGCCTGCTTTCATTCTTCATTGAACTCTGCCAGTCATTGCAAATTCAACTCCTGCTGAAGAAGTAAAAGCTTGCAAGTCAGTCATCTTATCTGTGACGCTGTGTGAAGAAACTTCAGCTTACAATATAAATGAGAATTGCATTGAAGAACTCTCCAAGAAATTGTGGACTGCAGATAAAAGCCATGGCTGCATTCATCAAAATTCAGTTTTTCTTGTATAATCTAACTTTTTTTGGCCTCTGAATGGTCAGAATTCACGTGCCAACCAAAAATTCAATTTCTTATAAATGTATTATTGTAAATACTTGCCAACATTGAAGTCAAAACTAAATTAACATCTGATATTAGTTCAATTGATTATTCGATTTCAAATTGCGTGTAAGGCACGTGTTACACACGGCTGCCAGCCACTGATCAGCTTAGTGTGACCTGTGTGACCCTAAAATTCACCACACTCATTGCCAGCCGAGTATTTAGCAGCGGCTGGTAAAGTTCAACATGTTCAACTTTTTAGTAAATTTTTCATTTAAAATTTGTATCAAATATGATAAATAGGTTTGAAATTTAGAAACAAAGTTGATAACCAATTTTTGCATGGTTTTCTGTAGCTGTTTGCTGAAAGAAGCTGGCGAGAAGCAGCCGATGGTGTGGCCGGCTGCCAGCTGCTGCTTGTTTCTGCTACTGCCAGTGCCAAGCTGCCCTGTGTGACCCGTGCTTAAAGTACAAAACAGATTTGATCGTTGAACTTTACCCAGGGTTGACACAGGTTTTGTTTGACATCCCAATAAGTTATCAAAGGAAACGTGGGTTCTCGGTTCTCAAAGCCACACTAAGCCACGAAATCACGCAACTGAATCTATCAGGTTCGTTCATTGCAGCCCTGGGATCGCACTGTGATCGCCATAAAGCGTTTTTTAGAAATATCAAAACTCGCCCTGAATGTCACAATCACAACTCACAATGAGTGTTGTTTGAACCCTGGGTTTGCCCTCAACTCGCCCTTCGTTTTTGCTGGGCCGAGTTCAGGTAATGAAGAGGATTGTCAAATGGTATTTTTGGTTCAATGTTTAGGTTTTTGACAACTCATGCGGTTGTCAAGGAAACCTGTTTCAAACTTGGGTAAGATATCATTTTATGAAAAATATAAGCCATTTCACAACCTTGTTCGTAACCTGAACTCACCCCAGCAAAAGCTTATGGCTACTTCAGGGCGAATTGATAGCAGACCGCAAACCACGCCTCAAGTTTAAGTTTTAAAAAAAAAAAAAAAAAAAAAGATTTGTGGTGGCCCCAGGACGAACTCAGGGCTTCAACAAAAAAATAACATTGAAGCAAATGTCAAAACCTGGACCCGAATGACGCCATCAGTGATCGAGTAAGTAAGTGACATTGTTAACAAAACATTAAACACCAAAATAATGCTTTTTACTATTGCAAATCGATCTGAAGCAGCTCACTAAACTCAACTTTTATTTCATCGAAAGACGTGGTCATCAACAAAGTATTCCCAAACTAAAAATCTAATTGATACCTGATGGTGTGCCAGTAATGGTCTCTCCGTCAATCCTCTTTAAACTGAGGGTGTCCTCTTCACTTCACTTTTCAATTGACTGGTCTGACCAAACTTCAAAAAAAGCTTTACATCTTGTAGTTTCCTAGATAACAAGCTTCATAAGTCTAAAAATAACGAGTTAAAGACTGCTAAAGCACTGTCAGTTTTCTGGAAGGGGGCTTTTGGCAAAACATGGAGTTTTTCACCGAAAAGGGTACTTTGGATCTATACGGCTACGATAAGACCAATCGTCTCCTTTATGCGTGTCGTTTAAAGAGATGTGTTCTTTCCACAATTCGCACTGGAGTTTTGAGGAAATCGCAAGTAGCATTTCTTTTGACTAACGTCTAGTGGGTATGCCGTCAGACACGATGATCCCAAGGCTTAAACTACGTCAAAAATACTCAGTCAACTTTCCTTAGGTTCAGGCCTGGTCCACTCTAGAAGCCTAGAAGGATTTTTAATCGAATCTTCACAGATTCCAAAAGGGTGCGTTTTTGGAGAGCAATGACACACGACTGCATGCCTCTTAAGGCGCATCCGTTTTCCAAGCGGAGGCATATGCTATGGCTATAATCTACGTTACGAACAATGGCTGGATGGGGAGAAGTGTTTGCAACGACATCCATGCTGTGCTTAAGACCTTTCTCAACCCTTTAACTACTTCGAAAGTGATCCAAGAATGCAAGAGCTCTCTGAATGTGGTGGGAGAACTAAATTCCTTCAGTCTTATTAGGGTTTCAGGACATCACGGTATAACTGGAAATGAGATCATCGATGAACTTGCGAGGCAAGGATCTCAGACAGCTTTTTTCTGAACCGTCGCTAGGTCTGCCAGCGTCCTCAGTGAGGGCTTCAATCAACGATTGGATCTGTGAAGAGCACAACCGTAGATGGCATGCCTCCATTGGATGCAGACAAACCAAGCGCATGCTCCCCAACGTTAGTAAGAAGACTGCAACATTTTTGTTAGCTCGTAGCAGAAAAGACTGTAGAAAGCTTATTGGCGTTGCCAGCGCCACTTCTCTTTTGCCAAGCATTTAAATGTGCTAGGCTGAAGTGATACCACACTCTGTGAGGATGAGAAGATGAGGACACCGCAGAGCACTTCCTCTGTGAATGTCCTGCTTTTTCTCGCATGAGGTTACAGATACAGGTAGACATGGTGAGAACTGGTAATTTAGGCCCCTTATCATGGCACTGTCTTTTGGCTTTTCTACGGACATCAGGAAAGCTATAACAAAAAGAAGGTAAAAACCGGTATTTAGGTCTAAATGATCAAGCTCGTAACTTAAAAGCATTTTCCGCGCCTAAAAATAAAAACTTTGTAGTTCAGAATAAAATTGTTGGTACTCTGCACTCATTTTAATTAAATGGATTGTGAAACAAACGAAGACGAAGCAACCAACTCAGAAGAAGGGAGTTGAGAGACTCGAATCACGAAGAAACCTCCGATTGCTTTGCTTTGGGTTGTAATTTCACTACCATGAAAAGTGCTTTTTCGGTTAGCAGTTGGGAATCCACAAATTTTAGGTTTTGTTCTTCTGTATTTTATATATTAAATCCACCTTCGGTCATCATCATCATCATACACAAATGACAATTGAAAAATGAGAAAGTACTCATCCCGATTGTCCCAACCGATGTGCAACTCAACTTTGACCAAATTACATCTTCGATTCATCTTTCATTCGTCAATTAATCAGTATTTTTGGTCTGGGTTGAGTAAACGCATTATTTTCGAGTCAATGATTTGTTGCCACCGACCGGCCGATTTTAAATAAGTCAATTTTTATCATGTTGTAAACTATTAATTAAAGACCTTTAGCATTCGAGTATATTGAAACTACACCCGTGTGTGGTTGTGAACTCGATTAAATTATTTCAATACTTTCAAGGTAAATTTGCAAAATTGACAACCCATTGGCAACATATATTTGAGTTATTCAAAAAAGTACTGCCTTTAAAAATCTGAATTCACATTAAACACATGCAATGGCAATGCACCTTCGAACAACTACAACAACACTTTTCATTTCTGACCCCGAAATGAATTTCATTTAAAAAATCGCGAAAATGAATTTATAAATATTTAGCAACCTGCGTGCGAACCTTCAATGCACATGCAGTCAAAGCAATCCTGCTGAACATACATACATTGCACGACTTTTGGAATTCACTTACTTTATTATACAAGTTGTTCGCGTATACAGCTATATTTTCAGATTTCGGAAATCGTCCAGACATCCCACTAATGACAATTTCTTCTTCTTTACTATTAGGATGAGATCGATAGTATTGCGGTCTTGACAAGTCAGGACGCTCGATTTTGATATCACTTTCGAGTTGAGTTGCCATAGTTTTTAACCACAATAAATTATCTCAAGAACTTTTATCACTTAAGAATGGGTATGATCTGAGAGTTAAGCCAATCACAAAACTGTCAAAAAATTTTAAGGGGATGTGACTTGATAGAAAAATGATATAAACACCACGCGATTGTTAACGGTCAATTGAAAACTTTTGAGGTATTCGCTGGCTTTTATAGGTTTTTTGGTGCAATCAAAGCTTTTGAATTTTGATTAAGTTAGTCACCTTCTCCGCGGTATAGAAGCTTCAAATTAAATTTTGAGTGCATTGCATTGTGAGTATGTGAAATGGGCTTTGCTAAATTCGTAAATGGCAACAAAATTAACTTTTTAAAAAAATACTCTAGCTGGATGCGATTTACATGATTACATGGAAATCGAAAGTGCAATGCATTTACAAAAGTTTTTGTTTCTCTTTTTCTTTTTTCAGGCCGGTATCATTGGCCTTGGTAAATTTGTGGAATCAGTTCATTTATTCGTCTGTATTACCATGCGATTAAGAATTAGTAATCATCGGAGAGAGCTGAAGGAAGTTTCCTTATGAAAACAGAGTGACCTGGGTTTTTACGAAGATCGAGATAATTATTCTGGTAGTAAACTGTGCCAGTATCTTGGGTTTGTGTTCTAAAACTACTATTTGAAAAAGAGCTTTGTTTCAGACCTTGCCACCATATGGAATCATTGGTAGAATTTTAGAACAGTCCAACACAATTAACTGTTGGGTAATCTTCTTTTCTTTCTACTGTTGGGCAATGTTGAAAATTTGGAAGTTGAAAGGACATAAGGACTTTCTAGCCTTACATAGGCTAAAACCTGACTTTGAATTTGTGTGTCATTGACGTAAAGATACACATCATTCTATCATTAGGTTCATAGAGTGGAATATTTTTTGGAATGCTTTTAACTGTCGAGACTTGCTATAAAATTTGCAATTTGCAAAGGGTTCATTCATTGAAGGCCTGGGGTAGCTTTGAAGAGCTTTTTGTAAAACACCACAACACAACAACACACAACGAGTCTTTGGAAAAATGATTGTAAATTTTTGTGCTGTTTCATACCTAAAAGGAATTTAGTTCCTCAGTAGTGGTGCATTCTTCAAGGAAATCATGTGACATTTTCATTGAGTAAAAGGTTTGCAGTTATTCTGCAGTTCTAGTTGAATCATTAGCTTTATTTAAGATGGAAATAAAATAAAACATGAAACAGCAATATCCCCTTTGGCATTATAAACGATAAATAGATAGACATAGTGATATGTCTACAAATTTAGTCATCGTGAAATTGTTTAGGTGCTTCCTTTCAATTACAAGCCTGTTTCCTTGACAACCCTATATGAGTTGTCAAAAAACCTGGATTTTCAGTCCGTTTTTCACACTAAACCACAAAACCAAAACACATTCCTGTCTTTTTTAATGAAAATATATTTCGTTTGGCAGCCCTCAGCTTGTTCCAGCAAAAACCTAGGGCAAGCGGAGAAGTTGGTCAGAGAGCAGAAAACATTCAGTTTGACATTAAGGGAGAGTTTAGGCTTTCACAAAACGCTTTGTGGTGACCACAGGGTGACCTCAGGGCTTCAACGAACGAACCTTTATTTCCATTATAGAATACAGCAAGAAATTCCTGGATGTAGCTACTTTTTCCTGAGGATAAACCCACTTCTTCAGGAGAGAATTTGCGGAAATCTCCTACTGGGTAGAGCCTAAAATGATATAAATTGTTGTGAAGTTGTTTGGGTTCTTTTGTGTATGTATTACACTGCTCACAACCAAACCAGGTCTTAACTTTTCAATACATTTTCGGCCAATTGTCACGATATCGTCAAAAGATTTTTTTGGTGAAATCAAAGTTAAAAGAAACATTTTTTTTGCCATACAATCGGCGATAGACAGTTGTACGATAACCGCCTAAAAAAATTGTGGAAACCAAAGCCTGTTTTCATTTTCTCAGCTTTTTTTAAGGTTTCACCTCATTGCTATTGCTGCGGTCTTAATCAATCGATCAGCAAGCAAACTAGACTTTGTTCGTATTACATGATGCTGCTGCGGGATAAAAGGTAGTATAGTGGCATCCTGCTGCAGATGGAGTTTTTGAGTCTATAGAATGCTTGATTTGTTTAATTTTTCGATGTTGGTATAATCCTATATTTAGGAAAATAGGAGGGGATTGAAAAGGAGACACCGATGCACGTTGCTTTTAAGCCTTTGTGAATCGTAATGCAGGGGAAAAACACAGTCAGGTAGAGTATTCCACATTCGGGTGGTGCGACTAAAATAAGAATCTCTATACTTGACTGTACGACCGAAGTTCCACTCAAGGTAAAACTGATGAGCATTCCTAGCGAGGCGGGTGTTGCGGATAAATTGTTTAAGGGGGGAATGCAACTGACTATTTCACTAGAGTACTGTTTGTAGAAAAAGCGATAAAAGAGACTGAGACAGGTAACGTTTCGACGATGATCAAGAAACCAATTGATTCTGCTATTGAACTATCACCTATCAATCTTAACGCTCTGTTGTGTAGGCCATCAAGTAGGCATAAAGATGTTAGTGAAGCACCTGACCAGATATGGGAGTTATACTCCAGTTTTGGACGGATGAAGGCCTTATAGATTGTAGCCAGATCAGAAGATGAGAAAAACTTCCTGTATCGTCTCAAGAAGCCTAAGCATTGAGCGGCGTTTTTAGCGACTCCAAATATGTGATCATTCCAACGAAGATTATCGTTTACATTCACTGACAGCTTTTCGGTTTCTTCGATGCAGGTACCATTCATGGACAATGGCAATGGGGGAATGTTAAGCTTCAACGACAAGAGACAGCATTGAGATTTCGAAGCATTGAATTCTACTCGGTTTTTATGACGCCATGTAACAATGTTGTCAAGGTCAGAATTCAATGAGCTTATCATGCACAACCGTTCCAGTTCCACATCCGAAGAACAGGGACGTGAATTTGGAAACGAATATGAAAAGCTGAGGGTCGAGTCGTCAGCAAAACAGTTGAGAGGATTAGAAGTTACATAAAAGAGATCATTTATAAAAATGAGGAAGAGAGTTGGAGACAAAACGGAGCCCTGGGGCATACCAGCATTAATGAAGTGGGTATCAGACTTGAAGCCATCCAATACAACTTCTATTGAACGGTCGGAAAGATAGTTTCTAATCCAACGAAGAAGAGACTCATCGATACCAAAAGCACGCATTTTTGATAAAAGACCCTGATGCCAAACTCTATAAAATGCTTTAGAAATATCAAGCGCAATAATCTTACTTTCTCCAAAGCAATGTTAAGATTGGTTCCACTTTTTGGTGAGATAAGCCATCAAATCACCAGTGGAACGTTTGCCACGAAAGCCGTATTGGCGGTCATTAAGAAGCTTTCGTTCTTCAAGATATTTCATAAGTTGACGATTTATCAACGTTTCCATGACCTTGGAAAGAAGGGACGTAAGTGCAATTGGACGGTAATTGGAAGGGGAGAAAGATTCGCCTTTTTTAGGGACGGGCTAGACAAAAGCAGTTTTCCATCTGCTCGGAAAAATCCCAGCAGAGTAGGAAAGATGGAAAAGTTTACGCAGTGGTTTTGCCAGCGTAGAAGAACACCTCTTCAGAATAATGGCGGGGATACCATCTGGACCAGTGGATTTATGTATATTGAGATCTTTGAGGACTCTCGCAACCGAGCTAGTTCGAAAAAAAATCTGTTTCATTATAGAATCTACGGACTTAAGCTCAGGTGGAGCTACTATGCTATCAGGAAGTGTCGAGTTACCAGCAAATTGAGCTGCTAGCAAATTAGCTTTATCGATGGAGCTGACATACGGAGAGTCGTTGAAAACGAGCGTTGGGACCGATGACGTGGTCGAGTTCTTTATGTTCTTCACAAAAAACCAAAAAGTTTTTGCTTCCTTTGAGACACAACAGTATTTTTTGCCTTACTTTTTGGTCATACAAAAACTTGGCCTTTTGTATTTGAGCATTACAGATATTTCTGGCCCGTTTGAACAAATTTCGGTTTTCTACAGTAGGGTTGTCTTTAAATTTTCGAAAACTACTTGCTCGATCCCTAATCGCCTCTTTACAGCTTAAATCAAACCACGAATTCTCTTTGGGGATTATACTTTTTGTTCTGTGAGGAACGAAATTTCTCATGCCGTTGAGAATTACGTTAGATATCATATCAGCTGATGCATCAACGTTTCCGTCGAGAAAGCACAATGACCAATTAAAATTTCGAAAGATATTGTTCAGGCCGTCCTAATTTCTTTCTCGTATTGCCACACAGTTCTTTTAGGGACTTTATCTTTTTTTACCGTGACGGAAAACGAAAAATCTACCGATATGACACAATGGACCGATTTGCCTAGAGGAGATAATACTACAACCCTGTATTTTTCGGGATGAGAAGTGAGAAATACACTTTATTTAGACTTACGTCTGACTGAGCCTGTTTTTGATTAGTCTTCGAAAAAATCTTCAATCTCAGATACGACAAAACTAGAAATATGTAATTAAAATGTTAGGACGACAACAGTGTTATAACGGTAAATCATGTCTACGCCTTCACGTTCAAAAACAGAATAGGTAATAGGATCAGTCATCGTCTCAGATTATCCGCCCATAAATACCTCAATAAAGCTCCCAAAATCCTGCAATGTTTTCTATCAAAAAAACCTGGGGTTTCCAGTCCTCAAAAAACGCTATACCACAAATAACCACACATCCCTGTCATTAAAATAAAAATACATGCCATTTGACAGCTCTCAACTCGCCACAGCAAAAAGCTAGGGCGAGTTGGGGGAAAACCTATGGCATACCTATGGCTCAAAAAACACTCAATTTGACATTCAGTGTGAATTTAGGTTTATCAAAAAACGCTTTGTGGCGACCCTATGGCAACCCCAGGGCTTCAACGAACAAACCTATTATTCTTCCAAAATTTAAGTACCTGAATTCATCGCGACTCTTTTTCATTCACGCAATCAAACTTTGGAATTCTCTTCCCTTACAAATCAAAGGGATTTTGAGCCCAGCATACTTCAGAAAAGCTGTCCTAGAACATTTCTCCAATATAGATTGATTTCCTTTTCTTTTTCTTTCACTTAATCCTTTCTTTTTCTCCTTTCTTTCTTAATTTATATTTATTATGCTGCATTTATATTTATATTCTAGTAATCTAAAGAATGTACTTAAGTACTATAAAAGACTAAGAGCCAGTTGCTCAAATCGAATCATAAATTTAAGTTCTACATAAAGTTCTATTTTAGTATGGGTATTTTATGTAGAACTTAAGAATTCCGGAACGTCTCATACAAAAATGAAAACTTTATGAAGAACTTAAATTTATGATTTGATTGAGCAACTGGCCCTAAGTCTTATTGTACAAAATATGTTAATAAAATGAAATGAAATGAAATGAAATGATTTGTCAAAAAAATCTGGGTTTTCCAGTTCTCAAAAAACGCTTAATCCACAAATCACCACACATCTCTGTAATTGAAAAAAATACATGCCATTTGACAGCCCTCAAATCGCCACAGCAAAAAGCTAGGGCGAGTTGGGGGAAAACCTATGGCAAACCTATGGCTCAAAAAACACTCAATTTGACATTCAGGGCGAATTTAGGTTTCTCAAAAAACGCTTTGTGGCGACCCTATAGGGCAACCCCAGGGCTTCAACGAACAAACCTAATACTGTAACTTTCATTTGGGTTCCAGTACAACGTGATATAATTGGTGATGAAATCGTAGATAAGCTGGTCTAAATTGGGACACCACCTCTATACGCATTCCACTGGGTTGGTATCGAAACACTGAATTACTAGTTTTGGCGTAAAAAGTGCCATATTAAAAAATCAAGAAGAGAAGTACTAAACCCTAAACCACTTGGGATTTTGCCATTCAGAATATAGTCAAATGGTAATTCCCATTTTTATGAAAGACACTTGCACGATTCCCGTCCATTTATCCGTTTTCGTCTAAGATCTCTTCAGTTTTCTTATCATTTCACATACCTCCAACATAATAATGCCTACTAAAAAATATCGAGTTGAAGAACAAAACCAAAAAAAAGTCATGAAATTATTTTACTTTTTTATAATTTTTAAGCCGTTGGCAGCCATTCACCTTAAAAACATTTGGAAACTATGCGTCTGTCCTATATTTTTAAATTTATAACAAGCACATTAGAGCAAGTTCGTGTGACCCAGTCAACAAACAACAATGAACTTGACCAGCAAACCCTCGCTGATAGGTTATTGAAGAATATGCAAATTGTTGTTTCAAGCATTAGAAGCAGTAGAAGGAAAAAGAAAAAAGGGACAGCTTTTGGTACTGATGATAAATGCACCTATGATGGTTTTTAATTTTTAATTTTGATTTTGTTGTACATTCTTACAAAATTCATTGAAATTCAATGTCACTACTTTCTTGAATGCATTTAAACATTGACTTTAGTTGAAACTTCTTCATGTCTTATTCACAATAAATTTCAGCCACGCCTGTTGCATATAAATTGTTGACATCAGAATGCAGCGACAAGCCTCATTTCTGAAACGAGGCTCCTTGTACCTTTGACACATTGATGATATTGATATTAAAGTTTGTATACAAAAAAGCTCCGTGTTTCAGACGATTCTTGGCTTATATCAGCCCACTGTCGTACCTTTACTACAGTTTTTCGAATGGTACGTTTGTACCAGCAGCGTGTACGTACGCTGCTGGTACGTACTACAAAAACAAAAACACAGGCAAGGTACACATTTTCAATTTTCGATTATAGCCTTTTATTGACTTTTTTTTTTAATTCATACGGTACAATTAGGTCCAATTCAGAAAGATGGATAACAACAAAACGACACTACTGTTGCACTGCAACAACACTTTAAGACTTAGCAACAAAGTCAACACCCTTCTTGATGTTCTTTTGCAGCTCGGGCAGGGCTTCGACCAAAAGCTTCTTCTCGTAGTCGTTCAACTTTGGCAAGCCAAGGTTTTCTTCGAGACCGTTCTTGCCCAACACAACTGGTGTAGAGAAGAATCGTGCCTCTGTGACGGTCGATTCAACGTATGAGCATTCGATGACGTTGCGTTCGCCATTCAATCCTCTGAGTAGAGAGTTGGCGAGACGAGCACCAGCATATGCCATGGATAGGGTGGCAGAGCCAGCACCAGCCTTAGCCTTGACAACTTCTGTACCGGCATCTTGGATCCTCTTGGTAAGTGGTTCAATTTCTTTGGAGTATTTTGGCTGACTCTGGGAGAGAACTGGGATGATTGTTACACCAGAATGGCCTCCGATGACGGGGATTTCAACTGATTGTGGGTCGACGCCGTTTCCGTGACCAATAAATGCTCGTGAACGAACAACATCCAATGTGGTGATGCCAAAGAGGCGTTTTGGATCGTATGTACCGTTCTGAAACACACAAAGAAAATAGTAAATAATAAGTATGATGAGGCATTTGAAGATTATTTACCTTCTTAAGAACTTCGGCAGCAATTGGAACAACAGTGTTCACTGGGTTGGTGATAATAGCGAGCAATGCTTTTGGGCAGTTTTGTGAGACGGCAGCAGCAATATCCCTAACAATACCAGCGTTCATGTTGAACAAGTCATCACGATCCATGCCTGGTTTACGTGGCACACCAGCAGAAACGACGACAACATCGGCACCTAAAAAATAAATTGTAGTAAAAGATTTGTACATTCGCAATATCGAATATGAATTAAAATTTAAGAAAGAAAAGTGGCGAATGACGAAGAAGAGTGGTGAAACAATTGTGCTTAATTTGACTGCTAGCGGTAAACAATAGGTAGGGAACTGGTTTCTTCCAACCAAAGAGTGGACTGACTTAGATGTCTCCAAAAGCTTATGAGGATGAATTCCAGAATCAACACTTGTTATGAGCAGTCAAAAAGGAGAGACCCCTGAATGACTTATCCAACATATTTCTCTTAAATGTCTTTCAGGGTCTTCCAATGCAGACAGCTTATGGAAATAGAAAAGTTGGAAGATGAGCTTCTGGCGAGACAACATCAGATCTTAAACTCTTAAATAGATAAATAAGTAGAGTGACACATCAAACCTCGAAGAATCTCAGATCCAATGCATTTCGTGCCGTACAATTGTTTTTTCTATTCCGAACCACTTAGTGAGAAAGCGCTTTTCATGGCAATTTCTCGCAGTGAGGTGATCCTTTATGAACCCTTGAAAGAGGGTATCAACACCCACCGGAATATGTAGGCCTTCTCGTCATTTAGTTTCGGAAGTGGTGAATGATGTAAGCTATCCAACCAAAAAATCTGCTTACGAAATAACAAAGAGCTTCGGAAGACAACAATGTTTTTACTGTTGACAATCCAAGAAAACGAAAAAAGGAAAAAGCAAAGATGGAATTGTTGATAGAGTTGAAGGATGGACTTAATTGGGCAAATGATCCTCAAAGACTAGGTTTGTTCGTTCAAATTTACCCAAGGTTGACCGTTGCTTCCTTGACAGCCCCATGGGTTTTGGTTCTCACGAAACGCTTAGCCACTAAACTACGGCATATACTTTTTACTTCTTGAAGAGAATACATGAAATTTGAAAAACACTTGTTTTTGCCTTGTTGTAGCCAAGTTACAAATACGAGGATATCCTGTTAAAAGATTTGTTGTCGGAAAACTTCAGTTGCAAGAGAAGGCCAGTCGAATGATCCTTCAAATTCAAACTAAAAAATCAGGGCTGACTATGGCAACTACAAGGAGATGAATGAATGGTTTGGGGTTTTAAATACTGCACTTCGACCTTGTAGATCTATTGGAGTCTCAACTACAAGGAGATATAGAAAGAAAAAAGAAGGGAATGACAGCGAATTCATAAAAATAAAAAGAAGAAGCACTCGTTTGACTAAATTGAGAGATGCCATGATAAAAATGAGACTCAGAAATTTTACAAGGCAAAAGGATCATGTCAAGATGGCAAACCTTGAACTCAATCCAGTAAGGGCCACCATCGCAATCAGCAATCACCACTGAATATCTGGAAAAAGCACTTCTGTAGAGGGCGATAGACAATAATCTCACTGCAAAGTAGGGTATCTCATTCAACTGGGAAGATTGTCAGGAATGCGGTCCTTCCAACTTTTAGCCTAAAGTCGCTCAAACTAAAGCAGTCGCAGCAGCGACAGAAATGCTGTTGACATGATTTTTGCCGTCGCGACAACTGCAAATGTATGAAAACGCGGTGTCGTTTTTATCACTTAAGCGTGGATACTCCCATATAATGCTATTTAAACATAATATTACAGTTCGATTTGTGGCTGCCGCAACAACAGAAAAACTTTAGTTTCGGTGATCCTTAAATCTAACGAAAGATCAGTTTGAAAGGAATGAATACTATGACTGGTATCTTTCCCCGCCAGTGGAAAATTGCAAAAGTAGTACCAATACTTAAGAACTGAAAGGGAGAAGAATTCAGGCCCATATCAATTCTGCCTTTCCCATCCAAAATCTGCAAGCTCATTATGCATAATTAAGTTAATGAGTTTCTTGTAAATAATAATCTACTGGTTACAGAGTAGTCTGGTCTTTGTGCCAAGCACAGTTGTGACACCGCACTTTTGAAAGTAGTAGAAGACATAAGAGCACAATTAGACGAAGACTAGGTTACTTTTCTTATTTTATTAGACTTCTCAAAGGCTGTTGTTATGGTCGAGTATCCTATCCTCGTAATGAGCTGCTCCAACGCTTCAATATGTCTTCCTCGGCTGTAAAGTTACTCTCATCCTATCTAAGAGAAACAAAACAGGCTGTGTCTCTTGGCACAATTTTTACCTTTAGTAAAGGGAGTTCTACAAGGCTCGATTTTGAGTTCACTCCCATTTTCGCTGTACATAAATGATATACACAGTATAAATTTGAATTCATCTAAGAATTTTTATGCTGATGATATTCAAATCTATAAAAGCTGCTTTCTTGGCCTCATAGAAAACTATGCCAATGACTTGAATGAAGATCTTAAAAAAGGTTTTTGGAATGGTCGTCTAGCAATGGTCTCTCACTTAATCCAATAAAATATAAATGCTTGATTATCTCCCAAAAGAAGCTAGATCTTTCTTATCCCTCAATCATGCTGGGTTGCTTAGCAATTGAATTTGTTTATAGTTCTAAGAACTTGGGATTGGTGTTCAATAGAAAACTTACATTGAACAATCAATTAAATGAAGTTGTGGATAAGACATGTGGAGTTCTCTAAGCTTTATGGCCCACCCAAAAGTTTACGGCCCCGAAAACGAGATTAATACTCGCTAAAACTTTAGTTGTCCCTGTTCTCACATATGGTTGTGAGTTATTTTACAACTGTGATACAGTGTGCAAAAGAAAGCTACAGGTAGCATTTAATAGTACTCTTCGGTATATTTACAGTTTTAGAAGATTTGACCATGTTTCAGATTTGGAAAACAACTCAGACATGTCTTTGCTCAGTTATATAAAGTTTCGCACCACCCTTTGGTAGATGAGGAAGACCTCGGTCAATTTGAAAGAGATCTTTGGACCCATACGAGGAAACGATGTGGGGAGAAAATTCAACAACGAACTGTATGAGCTCTACTGCAAATTGGACGCATTTCGAAACTTCGATGGCAAGGACATGCAGAGCGGATGGACATCAGCGTTCCAGCTCGACGGGCCTTCAAAGACAATATGAAGGTGAATCGCGATAGGAGAAAACCTCAGCTATTGAAAGGAAGAAACGCGTTCAAAATTGTTAACCGTTTCGTCAGTTACTCTGGCGTATGAGTACTTTTTTCCTGCCAAAAAAGTGTTTTTAGTACAATTTTTCGAAACCGATTTGCTGTTAAGTGAATGCTTCGCTTCTTAGCCCAGTATAAAGAAAACAATTACTTTCACGCTGTCATAGCCTCATTTTCTCTTCAGTTTTGGGAAGAGCCGGTCTATTTAAAACGCAGTCAGGGAACCTTGGCGTTTGGCGAGCTACTCAAAGTGTCAGCCTTTAAATTAACTTTAGCAAAATCTTCCACAAAGGGTGGAATCATTTCTGAATGTCGATGGGATAAAATCAAGTGAAAATCTGTCATCACAGTGGATAAGTTTGAGATGTTTTTGACTTCCTTTTTTTAAAACTTCGCATTTCTCAACAAAATTTGGGGGTTGTTTTTAATATTTTTAAATTTCAGCCAAACTTCTCCAAAGAAGTACAAAAGCGCTGAAAAGATAGGTGTCCTGTTATTTCTGTTGATTTTCACAGTGAGCTGTACTGTGTTCTCATTTTTGGCACAAACAGCCTAATTTTAAGGTTATCAATGCAGCTCTTATCTCCTGAATTTTTGTTTTTTTGGTTCTTGATCACAAACAATTGAAAAACATAAACCAAACGTCACATAGGCACAAGATTGACGTCAAATCTATGATCTCAACGAATTGTGCTCTTATCTCAACAAATATAATTTACTGATTTTGGAAGAATGTAATAAACCACATGACAACTGCACCATTACCACAAATCAAGAATATTTAACTCCATAGCAATGTTAAAGGCATTACGTAAATCGCAATTTCATCACAACTTACCTTTCAAGGCGGCTCCCAATTCCTCGGGTCCTTTGAATCCTTGAGTAGTGCTTGAAGTATCGATGTGCGAAAGATCGGCAGCAACACCGGGTGTTCCTACAATATCGTACAGGTTCAATTGCGTGACCAATGGGTTCAGCTTCAGCAACAGGGAAAGGGGCTGTCCAATGCCGCCATTTGCTCCGCAAACAGTAACTTTGAAGTTGTTCTACAAAGTAAAGATTATTATTTTTTAAATGAACAGTCAGCAGGTGGTATCAGGTAGGATGTAGGTGAATTTGATCGTTGACCTTCAAATCTTTCTGCTGACCAAGCCAAAAGGCGAACGAACAATTTTTTTTTTTTTTACTTTGGGATTACGTAAACCAGTGACGTTTTTTTGAGACTCAATGAAGTGGTTTTCTACGTGGGAGATAACCAATTTACTTACTTGTTTGCTGGTGGAGAAGTTCCTGGTGGCTTGGAAAGCCAATTGCTTGCTTACTTGCTTCAACATCTTGATACGTTAAGTTAGTAAAAAATATATTAAACCTGTAAAGTGATAAGTGATACACACGACGACCGACCTTCGTCACAGAGGTTATGCGAAAAATGATAGAAATGAATGGAGGTCTTCCCGATGAATTTATCGATTGACGTTTCGATTGAAATGAATGTGGATGGTGGTACCTATTTGTTAGATAATACACGAACCAGATTTGATTTGTGGTTTCCAGAATGAAACTGTTTGTTTGTAGTTTCGATTTGACTAGATATTCTATTTTGAATAAAGGGAATGATTAGAGCCCAATTCTGAACAAAAGTCACAAGTGACAAAGTTGTGAACCGCTAAATACCACATCACAGTTTGAGTATTGAGTAGAAAGTTATGACTGCACTGGAACGATGTGATTTGTGTGGTATGAGTGATGTTGGGCAGAATCGGAGTAGGTACTAATTCCGAAACTATACAACAGAAAAGCGTATGCTTGTCTTATACAGATGACATTTGACAGAGAATAAGGAGAATTAGGTTTGATTTGACTCATTAACTGACCTTCGCGAAATTTCTGCGCATTCTCTGATTTTCAGTAAGCAAGGCGCAGCTATTAAAGCATCATGTAAATTGTTCGTTGACAAGTGCTGACACAAATTAGAATATAATGAGGAACTATACAAACAAATTAAAAGAATGAGGAAATGTAAATTATAATGAAAGTTTTTATTACTTTTTCCAAGCAGCAAATGCTTATTAACAAAGGCTTTTGGATGAATTTTAACCTTGCGTAAATAATATGCTAGTAATATGTGTAAATTTGCCTAATTTGACAACCGAGTAAATCAAGCTTTCGTTTGTGAACAAGAAAACCGGATTCCTGTCATTTGTAGGTTTGTTCGTTGAAGCCCTGGGGTTGCCCTAGGGTCGCCACAAAGCGTTTTTTGAGAAACCTAAATTCACCCTGAATGTCAAATTGAGTGTTTTTTGAGCCACAGGTTTGCCATAGGTTTTCCCCCAACTCGCCCTAGCTTTTTGCTGTGGCGATTTGAGGGCTGTCAAATGACATGTATTTTTTTTTAATGACAGGGATGTGTGGTGATTTGTGGTTTAGCGTTTTTTGAGGAGTGGAAAACCCAGATTTTTTTGACAACTCATAGGGTTGTCAAGAAAACCTGGGTCAACTCTGGGGAAAGTTCAACAAACAGACCTTGTATGAAGAAATTGTTTTGTTTTAGTAGACCTTTGGATCGCCGAGTAATACTTTGCATATGGTAGTATGTGACCACCGATTTCCCAATCAATCATTCAAGATATTGGCATTATTATTGTTGAAAAATGACAGCAGTTACCTCGTTTCCACTTAGAATCGGGTAATCGGATCGGATTATGATTCAGATTTCGATGCAGGTATCTACTTACCCACTGAATCGAGTAATATAGGTATACAACACACTATTTTGAATCGATCCAGCTACGAGAGCTGTATCGGATCGGGTAATCCTATTTCAATTCGATCTAGGTATACACTGGCACTAATTCGAATTGAAGTGTGATTCAATTCTAAGTGGAAACGAGGTAAGTATTGATAATTGTAAATTTGATACCATGTCTTTCGGTTTAGTAACACAGCCATACTTACATTCCACAATTGTCAAATCAAACAAAGCAAACTGTCAAACAAATTTCAAATTACACCTCTTGCTAAACTCATGTCATGTTAAAAATTTGCAATAAATGGTAACTGAAGGAAGCATAGTACAAACAGAAAATAAGCTAAATCGTTTACCTTCTTGTTTTCCAAAAAGCCTTTTTAATGAGCTCGCGAAAGAAAAAACCCAAATGCTCAACTTCAAAAGCTGATACTCCCAGTCCCAGCGAACCATCTGATATGAGCTGGTCGGAGGATTCGGACGACGACGACGACGAAGATTTGACCGATAATGAAGATGCAATAAGTTCCAGTAGTGGAGAGGAATCTCTGTTAGATGAATTAAATATCGATTTTATGACTGATGCTGTCAAGCTTTTGGAAGATCATGCTGATGTTAGCATGGAAAATTCTATTACCCTCAATCGCGGTTTGCAGGATAAATTGGAAACATTTCGCCTAAAGATCATCTCCATGATCAACAAGTGTAGGGAAATATACCAAGAAAATCAAATAAAACTCAGCAATCCATCGCTGGCGGTTAATTATTTGAAAGGCATAGGATCTTGTGGCAGTCCGTTTTTTAAAGACATGACCGGGCGACATTGTCCACCAAATAAGGATTACTTACACCGTCGTGAAGTTGAAAAGGAATTCTTTCCTAGTGACTTGGAGCTATACCCGCATTTTACATGGACCGCCACAGACAAAGTGGGTGTTCTTCAAGGAGTCAAAGAACAGGTAAGAGAGTTGCTTTAATATATGGTCTGTGTTGAAAGGCGCAAACTTTTTCTTTTGTCTGTTTAAAGGCAATCGATTACATAGAACGGAAGGAGTCGTACGCAAAAAAATTACAAAAACCCAAACAAACAGCCCTGAGTAAAAAAGTAAAACTACACACATTGAAACTGACAAAAATCCTCGATAAAATCGACGATGACTTTTCCATTGACTGGAACCAAGTATCCGTTTACAATCTTGGTTCTCGTCATACAGAGAATAGTTGCTATGCAATTTGGAATGTTTATCTAAAGCCGGAACTAAATCGCAGTGATTGGACGGAACAAGAAAACATCAAATTGAATGAACTGGCAAAGAAGTACAAGTTTCAAGACTGGATTGCTATAGCTAGTGAGATGAAGAACAGATCTGATTATCAGTGCTTCGTTCAATACCAGACTGTGGTGTCGGTAAAAATGCGTGAAGACAAAGGCGAACGCTGGACAAAAGAAGAAGATATGTTACTGTTGTCGTTGGTGGAGAAAAATCGAATGGGCAATGTGATACGCTGGAACCCCATTTGTTCGCAACTACCCAATCGCTCCAAGAGACAGTGCTTTGCCCGGTATAAGTACAGTATTAATCCCAATATTAGCAGAGGTAAGAACCGTTATTTTTTCTTATGTTTATTTCTTAAGCTTTCTGCTACTTCGAATGACTTTTTAGTGTTTCCCAGTATTTTTGCTGAGCGTATTAGCTATGGAATCCGCTTTTGTCATCTTATTTTCTGTCGGAGAAATATAAAATACTAGCTGGACACTCGTACCTAAATACCGGCCCGTTGTACTATCAGATAACCAACTTTTTTTTTGTTAAAGCAGTCTAGATGGTCTAGAAAAGCCAGATCCTAGTTTACCAGCCTAAACCATGTCTGCACCGAGTATCTGTAGCCTGATTTGAGAAAATCCTGGACATCACAGAGGAAGTGCTCCGTGGTGTCGGTATCCTCTCCACAGGATTCACAGAGTGTGATATTACTTAAGGTTTAAATGATTGGCAAAAGAGAAGTGCCCCCTTGTAACGCCCATATCTTTAGCAAACATTTTGCAGTTTTCTTACTAACGTTGGGTGTTGGGGAGCATTCGTTTGACCTATGTGCATCCAAACCGGCATGCCATCTACGGTAGCTGCACCTTTATCCATCTTGCTGTTCTTGGTAGCGTACCTTAAGGCCATTTGGATACCATACGCATCCGCTTGGAAGAAAGATGAAAAGCATATATTTTGTCACTGTTACTGCGGTTCTGTCCAAATATCGACCTGCATTTAAACTTTCTTAATGGCTTCTTAAATCACCTAGTTTTTAAGCACTTTGGAACTGGGCGCATTAAAGCGATTAGTTTTATTTCTTGTGTGGCCTTTCTTGATGCACATGAATCCACTGTTTGAGGCCCCAAAAATGATCTAAATCGCTGCTATTTGACTTCGATATTGTAACTGTTTTCCTATTTGTTTTGAATGAAGCATGGCTATCCACCATCAACATTAGAATTCTCTGGTAGAATTCAGATAAACACCAACACCCTTTGCCGAGAAAAAAAATCAGTTGAACGTCTGGCCAAAGACCAACAATTATATCAACAAAGTCTTGGCCTCCTAGGTTAGGTAAGATGTTGCTGTCAGTATACGGAGACCAACACACTTGGACCACAGAGGGTTCATTGGTCCCCATCTAAGGGATTAAATAGATGAAACACCTCTAATCGAACCTGGACTAACGAGTTGATCTCTCCAAAAAGGGAGAGACTTTTTTCAAAGGAGTCTTGGTTAGCTAAACCGCTTGTGTCGTCGAAAAAATAATCACCTAGGTGAGTTTTCGTTCTGTTAGCAAGCGCGGGACATGAACAAAGAAGGTGTTGGATTGTCTCCTCTTCTTTCTCGTCCATGCAGCTTCTACAAAGTTCAGTGAATAGACACCAAGTCTTTTGGCGTGTCTACCTATTAGGCAGTGTCCTGTAAAGAAACTTATGGTGGAACTAATAGGCTTACGATTTATATTCAATAAGCTCTTTGAACATTTTGAGTCCACACACGGAAAATTCGTCTAGACATATTATGACATGTATTACTCTTCGTTCATCTAGTGCTCATCTTCTCAGAACCGTCCTGCTTTAGCAAAAGCTTATATGTCCCTGTGGTCCGGCACCCATGAAAGGCTAATGTTGAACTGTTCTGACATCTTATTTAGAGCTTTGAGAGCAGCCTGACTGTCTGAGAAGATGCAAATATCCGTGGAGGATATAACGTTTCCTCTGAGCCAGGAGAAGACTTCTTTTTTCGCCAGAATTTCCGCTTGGAACACACTACAGTAGGCAGGTAGGCGGAAGAAAAGGCTTAGGTTCTGCCCTTCCGAGAAAATTCCACTCGCGCTGATCTACCTGTGCGATGCAATCGTAAAATTTATCTTGCCAGTCGTTTACGTTTTCAATAGTTAAGTTAAGGACCATACCTAGTTCTGCAGCTAGATCTAACCATTCTTTGAAAGGTGAAAATTGCATCTTAAGGCGTGTTTAAGAAGCTGATGCTGTAAATTTGAGCTTCTGCGTCTCATTATTTTAATAATAAAGTCCGCATTTGCTTTGAGGTTTCTGCAGTGAATTTATGGGATTCCAGCCTCTACATAAATACAATAAGTGGGGGTCGTGGTAGGAAGTTTGAATATGCGTTTAAAGAAAAAGCCCTCAAACGTTCAAATTCGTTCTTTATAGCCAAATACTTGATTTGCATAGCAGAGACAGGAGTTGATAGTAGCGTTAAATACCTTAAATTTGGTTGCATTGTCAACATTTTTGTTACCATAAAATTTTGACCATTTTTTGCGATCGCAAATTAAGGTTGTAAGATAGCAAGTAACCTAAATATTTGAATTCGGTAACTTCTATTGGTTGTCCTGC
Source organism: Melanostoma mellinum (assembly GCA_914767635.1). NCBI lineage: Eukaryota > Metazoa > Arthropoda > Insecta > Diptera > Syrphidae > Melanostoma > Melanostoma mellinum. The sequence goes on from OU612060.1 coordinate 175,807,415, forward strand.
CAGTTGCCAGTTTTCTCTCGGAAGTCTTCTACCTGCGGAATGCTGGAAGTTCAATTTTTGATTTCGAGGTTTTAATGTTCAAATCCCAAGTGTCGCAGTAACTCTTAAGCCTATTAATTTGGAGCTGAAGTGTAAGGGGGTTATCTGCTAAGATCGCTAGGTCATCTGCATAGAGGAGGGTTTTCATGTGTACATAACCTACAGAAACACCACCGTAAGTTATTCGATATATCATCAATGAATAGGGCAAATAGAATAGGACTGAGAACGCAGCCTTGTGGTACTCCGGTTTCGGGAGCGAAAAAGTTTGACATTCTGCTGCCGTTCCAAACAGAAGCTGAAGTGTCCAAAATCAACCTTTTGTAGACGTTCAGAAATTTTGTTTGATACACCTATCTGACTCAACTTATATATAAGCGAGTTTCTGTTGACAGTATCGAAAGCAGCTTTAAAGTCTACAAAGAATACATATAGCTTCTTTTTTCGTTGACAGTCCAGGCCGAAAGCCCTGAAAGATACTGAGACTATTGTTAAGTTCTACCCAACTAGATAAGCGAATGTATAGTATTTGAGCGAAGATTTTTCTCAGACTACATAAAATGGAGATACCCCTGTAATTTTCAACTAAACATGTATCCCTTTTTTAACATTTGGAAAAATGAGAGATTTTAAAAAAAGAGTTGGAACGTCCTCAAGCAAGAACACTTTATTAAAAAATATAATGAGTAAATCATAGAAGTTTGCAGTGCTGTTTTTAAAAAACTCAACTGGTATCCCATCAAGACCGCAAGCCTTGTTATTTTTAATTTTTTAAGTGCACTAACTAGCTCGTTCAGCTGGATCGGTGAGTCTAAATTGTTATCAAGCACCAACTTTGGGAGGGGGGAAGTCTAATCGATCTGTTATGAATTTTAAGTAGTTCAAAATATAAGTGTGAACAATTTGATTGTTGGTCCACTGAGAGTTGGCTTTTAGTCGAGTAGCTGAGTTCGCTGCTTACTGTAATTGCCGAAAATTTCTAGGGATGTAAGGTTTAGTAGTATGGGTAGGTTATTCGAAAGAGTTATCCTTAGCGCGCCACTGATGCTCATATTACTGAACTTTGACAAACTTGTTATAGTTTACCTGTTTGTCTAATGCAGTCCACCATATTACTACCCCATTTAAGGAAGCTGATATTAAGTCCTCGAACTTCAGCCCAGTGATTGAGTTTATTTAAAGCCTCCTCGGCCTCCTTAATATGAACTTTTTGACCTTGGCCGTACTTCAAACATGCACCGTTCTGTTTTAATTTGAGATCCGAATTCCAGAAACATAAAATTGTTTTCCCATGAGTATCGCCTTTTGCGAGGAATAGGTACATATGTCCTCTGAGGGTTATCTGCAATGAAAAGTGCTTTCTAAAAATTGGCTGTTCGGAATCAGCATAGAAATTGTAGGTTCTTGTAAGGCCCCAAAACTCTCCAAGATTTGCAAAAATTTTGAAGTCAATCGGTCGATCGTCCTGTTCCTTTATAATGATTTCCTGAACCTCTTCTAACGTAGGGAGTTGGTCAAACTCTCTTTTTCCAGATTTTTATTCAAGATATTGAAGCTTGGCTCTTTTAGGGTAGGTCAAGTGGAAGTGGCTGTCAGCCAATGAGTAATATCTACGTACATTGCCTGATACACTTAGACTGCAAGGGTCCATTGTAATACCACACAGATCAGCAAGTTAATAACCTACTGATCTCAGAAACCCGATGTGATATTAACGAGTTGATCACCCATTTATCTTCCATTACGGGACTAGCCGGTTAATCACCTGCTATTCGAAACTCGCTGAACTTTTTAATGTATGTCGCTAGTATCGTCGAAGAAGAACTAACCGAGATGAGTTTTACTCCTGTGAAGTAGTGCAGGGCATGAGCAAAAAAGGTGTAGCGTGGCTCACTCTTCTAAAATTTTTTTAAATGTTTTTTTCGAAAGCTGTTCGGCTTTTGGCTCTAGAAGCACAAGTTTCGCTTTTGTTTTCATGACGTTTTTAGCTGTAGTCTCCATGTCTTAATTGTTAACTTTCTGTTTGATTTTTAAGAATGTATAAGTGAAGCTTCCACCCACATTTGGTTGAAAGAGTATTGCTTCAATTTGCCTCCGCTTCCGTTTCCTTCATATTTTGCTGTTCCTCAAAACCGGTATTTTCATTTCTGGTCTGGCTTCTGGCTATTGGTGATGCTGGTTGGTGATGCTTTCATATTTTTAAATATTTGAGTATAATTTGCTTCAGTTGGTTTCTTTTGCTTTTCAGAGTTGGGATGTAATTGTTCTTGGCTTCTCTCTCCCAGGATCATTTGGTGCCTGTCGCAAATCAGAGACTTCCTTGGTCTTTGGTCTTGGTTTGTTGTCAGTGAGGATGGTCTCTTTGCTAAAGAATGTCTAATTTCTTGTTTGTTATCGACTTTTTCGCTTTCCCTTGCGGTCTGTCTTTCAGAGGCTTCGCGACAAGTCGGCTTCCCACATGTGGATAATCCCATTCTGTTCAGTGACTACTCTATCTTTTCAATTTTGATCCTGAAATAATCGCTTATGTTTTTCTGCTTTCCGCAGGCAAGTTCCATCATTTCAAAGTCCCTTAATGCACTTAGAAAGATAACGCCTTCTTTTGTCTCTGTGGTTTTATTTGATGGAGCTTCTTCATCAATTATCAGCTCAATTTGTCTGGGGCTGTAGGATTTCCTAAAGCTGCTGAATTTCTCTTGTACGAAGATCAAGTTTTTGGTAGTAGTATACGTTGCATAATTGATCCCCGCTTAGAAAGATAAAAGCTGTATTAGTTTTGTTTTCTTGTAGTTGTCAGTTCCTTGAAAACCAAGTGAACCACTCCTAAAATTTGGTTTTTATTTACCTTGCAGTCGGTGATTCTTGACGTCCTGGAGCCCGCTTGTTCTTACTTCTGACAGACTCCGGTACTAACTATCCGACTCCCTACATTGTAAAGTTCTCTTCTTCTGTTATATCCGCCATATTTGATTTATTTTCATTGTTCTTCAAAAATTGTTTGTTGGTCCGCTGATGATATTTTATTTCCCACCAAGCCTTCAGTAATGAGATGACACTTTAATGCACCTGAAAATGCAAACTCTAGGTGTTTGGTGGTACATACCCGTGGCGTGATGGTTAGCATATTCGCCTGTTAACCCAGAGGTTCGTGGATCGAATCCCAACAGAGGCAAACATGTTTCACCACAGGTATCGCCTTTCGCGAAGAATTGGCAAGTCATCCGTCCATTCATTACCATGAAAAACGCTTTCTCAATTAGCCGTTCAGAACCGACAGAAAATTGTAGCTCCCCTCCATTCCCTCTCAAGGAATGGTTGTGAGAAATGCGCTAAGCCCTGGGGCTCCTGGCTCTGTAGCGCCACCACATTTATTTATTTATTTTAGGTGTTTTCTTCCCAGATTTTGTTGTTTATTTTTGAGTAAAAACAATGCAAAGCCACATTTATGCAATTTGAATCTAAAATAAAATAGTCCTATGCGCAAACACTGTAATTTTTCAATACGAAGGAGTAAATTAGGAGCCGCCAGCGAAATTCGCCGGAATGGGGCTGAGAAGTTTCCTGGTTAACTCCAACTAACAGTGGCAATAGTGATGGGTCTCGTTGTTAACTTAATTTACTTTTAATGAGTATGGTTTTCATTTCTCTGTATCACTCTTTTGTGTATTCCTTCAAAAAGAAACCAAAATACGTACTTAACAAATTATTTTTACATTTTCAGCTCCATTTACCCCCGAAGAGGACTGCATTATTTTAGCTGCTGTTGAAGAGTATGGCGAAAACTTCAATTGCTTTCCCAAGGAGCTTTTTCCGAATCGAACAGTTGTCCAAATACGCAACAGATACAATAATTCCATAAAAAACCGCGAAACAATGAAACCATGGACACCCGAAGACGATCAATTGCTTATCGATCTGGTGGCTAAATATGGCGAGCGCGATTGGACAACAATTTCTAAAGAAATACCAAATCATCCTCGAACAAGTTGTCGTGGTCGCTTCATGACTATTTCCAAGTTTTTAAAAGACAATCCGGATGCCACTGTTGAAGATATCCCGAGAAAAAGACGTACCGTCCAATCGAATGTTACCAAAAGCAATTGGGTCGAAACAATAACGAATTTAAAAGAAGATCGAAAACCAGTAAAACCAGTACAACCACGAGATACTAGCAAAGAATTGTATCGTTACAAACTTCGCAACAACGAGTTGCAATGGTACAACTTTCTCAAGTGCTCCTACGACTACAAGTTCGGGGAAGGTTATACCAAGGTACCGAATAACTTGGCAAGTTTAGAATTTGCTCGATGTGTTTTTGACATTGGTCTACAATTGCCAATTGTACTCAGCGAACGTTATTCCAAAGGAATGGTTAAAGTGACCTTGGAGAAACTGGTTCGACAACATGACCAAGATGACAAAACGTTGGTCTTTCAAAAACCCGCAGTTGGATACAAATTGCCACCGAGCTTTAGCACTCTGTTAGCATTCCGTGGACTATGCATTCAAGCCATATTCAAACAAGATGAAGATCAATCGATAATTGCGATCGACGATTGGCCGGAAGATGTGTGTGAGGCGAGACGAAAGTTTCGCCAACGGCTTGCTGCTCTACTTTACAAGACAACCCTTCTCAGCCGTCTAACGCCCGAGTCTTCGGTTGAACAGAGTAATTTCAGAGTGATTTACGACGCAAATACCGTGGTCGGTCGTAAAGCGGGAATTGATTTGGCTGAACTGAGGCTCGCTCAAGTGAACAGAATTGCCGACAACCTTCTCATTGCCAGAGAAAAAGCCGACCAGAAGAGACTGTACGAGGAGAAGTTACAAAAGAAGGCAACTAGAAAAGAAAAGAAAATTTTGAATCAGGAAACTGAAAAAAGAGTTGTGCCTTCCACTCCTTTAGCAACGCATACAACCTTGACTATGACCAAGAAAGATCGAGAAAGCCAAAAAAATATAAAGGCTGCCAATGGCGTCGTTTCACTTAAGAAAGAAGCTCAGACAGAGAAAGTTGTTGAAGTTCAACTTAAGGAAAACAGAAAAAGAAAATTTGATTCGGAGACGGATTCGGAGACGGAAATAGATGTGAAACCGAAGGTATCACAACCTTCGACTAAACAAGCAAAACAAGAAATTGAATAAATTATTGAAAAAGACCTTTGCCTATTTATTATTAAATTTTTGTCCCCAGGATTTTAGATCTACCATCCAGTTGTGGTGTTCGCCAGACGACGCATTCTCCTCGTATTTCTGTCCTGGTCTCGTATCTTCTTCTCCATTTCAGCATCAGTTAGGGTCTCAAGGAAAGGTGCCCATGCATCGGCGTCACTTGGATTGCGGAATGGTACATCGATCGTTGAGAGAGGTGCTTCGGAGAAGGCGTATGTTCGTAAGTGCCAGGACAATTGTCCACGGATTGAGTAGGCAATCGCTGTGACAAATTCACCACCTAAACCAAGTTCGGCGCAGAGTTTCATAGCGAATTCCTCGGGATTGTTGTTCTTTTCGGACATGTCCCATTCGACTTGGTCCACCAGCGATGTGTTGCCAACGTGAATGTTCAATTTGACGATGACACGTTGATCACAGCTCTCCTCTAGGATCGGTGGTTCGTTGGGGAATGCTTCGATTTGCTGACGAATGGCTTGTGCAATGGCCGGCACAAATGGAACTGGATTCAGGTCCAAGTCATCGCAGAGGACTTCAGCGAATTGTTCGGGAGTGATCATGCTTTCTATTAAAAAAACAAAAGAGAATAATTAACATTCAATTGAATGTTGAATCGCCGTTTTCACTTACCATACTTATTCCAAGTGAATGTGTCTCTTAGCTTTTGTCCCTCCAGTTCCATGTCTAAACGAATTGGTACCAAGCATTCGCGTTGGGCGGCATTCTCTACGCTGGCTGTTGCATCGGTATCATCAAAACACATTGGAAATGTTCGTACTTTTTTCGTGTGTACACGATTGCGATTGATTGGAGTTGCCTGTGGCACAGCGTCCAAATGACTTGAGTTCGGCATCGTGGGAACCCATTGTGGGGCTTTCTTTGATTTACTTTCTCTTGGCAATGGTGCTTCTGATGTGTTCACTGATATAGCTCGGTATCTAGAGAAATATTTTTTTTTTTACAAATTTTAGGTACACACACAAAAAGAACCCTGGGTTTGGGGACAACTTTACTTTTCATCGTTCCCGGCAATGATTTCGTCGACTTCTGCAGCTTTGAGTAGAGAAACCGAACTTGCAAGAATGTGATTACTGAGTCCAGCATCTGATAGACGTTTCCTTTCATCGTTCGAGAGAACGAGTCTGGTCATTCCTGGGTACTTCTTGTAGAGAATACCGCGGAACAAACGTAAATAATTACCGACTTCGGAACCGACATAGTAATATTCGCCGCCTTCTTCGAGTTGAAAACTAACTGGCTTATCACCATAAGTAGGAACGGACATTTGTTGATATTGCTTATTTATTAAAAAGGTATCACTTTTAGGTAGAAAATTTATTTTACAAATTAGGCGTCTTTTACCGAAAAAAGTATGGCGATGGCGAATTGAGACGAAAACACACATTTAATCGAACTGTTCGATTTGTTGACAAATGACAACCTCTGTTTTTTGTGTGCGTTCCTAAGTTTGACAAAAAACAGTGAAGCCACTTTATATTTTTCCGCTGGTATCTCTTTATAATTGGTATGTATGTACAGCAAATAAAGTAAAAATGGAAACTAACGTTCAAGTTTAGCTTAACTAAACGGAAAACTCTCAACCGAGAACTATCCTCACTAGCTTTTTTCTGTACGTTTGAAATCAGTTTCATTTCAATGTTCCAGGAGTATGTGTCAAAGGTATTATTTTCCTTAACTTGTTTGGTTTTCAAATATTTTTGAAAATTTTGAAGTTGAACGGAGTGGAGGAGTATGAGACAAAAGTTGGACGACAAGTTTGATAAGTCTGAACGCAAACTACATCCGACCATTTAAAATCTTTCAAACGAAGTCTGTCCTCTGTACAACTAATGTAAAGATACCGTTTGATTGAGTAGACGAAAACTAGAAATTAAGTTAACTTATAGACGTCAGTCTATAAACCACAAACTTAAATGTACAAGAACATAGATATCAATACTCCAACTGTAGCTGCGTTCCTTTGGGAACATTTATCTACTGCTTAGTACTTCTGGCTGCTTTGAACTACTTTTCCCTTGTGGTCAAAGTAGTTCTTCGAAGTAGTTACGATACTAGTCTACGCCAGATGGCGTCAGTAAAAAGAAATAGAAATTGTTGTTGTTTGATTTGACGTTTCTCAAAAACAATAATTTTGCGAATGTTTTCGGGTGTGAAATTTCTTTCTTTTCAAAGTTTTAAGATTTCTTGCAATGGATTTATTCAATGTGAGTTGTAAAATTGTAATTTATTAAGGGTGGTATTCACCAAGAAATCTTAAACTAAGTGCCTCATAAACCTATTCACCGACCACTATTAGTGCAGATTTATGAGCGCTCATAACACTTAAGAGTGGTCGCTACCACTCTTAAGTTATGAGCGGTTGTTGTTTTTAATAACTTCGAAAATTCGAAATTTACTGACGCTGTCATTTGTGGTTGTTATTCAAAAATCATAAATAACTGTTGAAAAAAATAAGAAATTCGAATTATGGTTTGCAATACAGAGAATTAATTAATTTTACGCTCTACCATTTCTTAAATTTCCGATAATTTTTTCTGTTTTTGACTGATTTTGACAATTGACACTGAAATTTTCGAAGTAGTTCGAAAAGTGTGCGTTCAGAGACTTAAAAACCTTATTTTTCGAATATTCGAACTAGCTTAGACTAGACCCTATTATTGCTTGGTGAATAGCACATCCAAATTTAAAACTAAGAGCCTCTTAGCCTTAAGAGCGCTCTTAAGATTGTTTGGTGAATACCACCCTAAATCTATTTGAATCACTAAACTTCTTTTTTGTTTATTTAAGACTGAATTATCTGATTCAAGCAGTGAAGAGGACTTTTTATTTACATCTTCCTCTTCATCAGACTCATCTTCTGAATCCGACGAAGGACGTCCACGATATTATTTCTAGTAAAAGTTTTAAGGAATTTTAGAATATTATTACCATTTTTATTTAAATTACAAATAAAATCACAACTGACATTCAAAAACCAACAACCGCATTGACATATAATTTTGGAGGTTAGATTTTACTTTTTGAAAAATTAACGCGTTCCATTCAACGTCTACTGCGAAGTACTAAAAAGTAGTTTAAAAGTCCCAAAGGAACGCGCCTTTGTGTAGCATGGCCAATCCTAAGCCAACAAAAATGTGTTAGAAAGAAAAATCTTAATAGAAATACGTACATACATACATGATACATCTGTCTAACTAATTGTATAGTGTGAACTCGGCTAAACAGCCAAGAAATAAGAGGTCTGTTCGTTGAACTTTCCCCAGGGTTTACCCAGGTTTTCTTTCCAGTCCTCAAAAAACGCTTAGCCACAAAATCACTACACATACCTGTCATTTGAATAAACACTTGCCATTTAACAGCCCTCAAATTGCCCTAAAGAAAACCTGTGGCGAGTTGAGGGAAAGCCCAGGGGGTCAATTCCCGATCTGTGAAGCTGTGAAGTGAAAACATTTATCACAGCTTCACCGAAAATTCGATTCTCCATTAGTGAAAATCCAACCTCAAATGTCAATTTTTTTTTCATATGATAAATTACTTTTCATTGCCGTATGAGTCGGTGAAAAATTCAATTATGAAAAATGGCCGCAAAACTCAAACGATGAAAAATCCAATTGGAATCCAATTGAAATGAGAGAGAAAATGAGAGAATACTGTCAGAATTTATCATTTAGAACATTTTAGTACTTTTTAGATCCGGAATCGCTTAGAATGGATTCGTGAAGTGATAAAATGAAAAAACTGTATGAAAACTGAAATGATATATTTTTTTTCACTTCACAGCTTCACAGATCGGGAATTGGCTGCGTTCTGACGCACCATCTTCGAAAATCTTAACTTAAGTTGCTGTCAGTTTTCCATACAAAAGTTCAGCTGACAATTCAGATTTTCAGATTTTCGAATTTAGATTTTCAGATTTTCGAACATAGATTTTCAGATGGAAAATCTTGGCTGAAAATCTGAACTTAAGATTTTACTTGTCAAAACAAGGAAAACAACATACATGACAATCGAACTTTACTCGGTATTCTTGGGTTATTTTTTTGTTCTTCAAGTTTTCGCTTATTTGTTGAATTGAAATTGATAATTATTGGTGTTTGGATATTCTGTTTTTTAAATTAATTTTAATAGTGAGTTTATCAACAAAGAAAATACATTTTTGAAGGCACACGATTTTCATTATTTTTATCACAACTAAGTAAAATGAATGTAATTTTAATACTGCTTAGTTTGGAAACACTTGGAAGTCAAATTGTTGAATTTCAAACAGAAAAAATCTGTGTTTTACAATTAATTTTACTACTAACTATGTAGAATCGAGAGGTGAATCACAGTTCCACTTTAAGGGTGGTATTCACCAAACAATCTTAAGAGCGCTCTTAAAGCTAAGAGGCTCTTAGTTTTAAATTCGGATGTGCTATTCACCAAGCAATAATAGGGTCTGGTCTAAGCTAATTCGAATATTCGAAAAATAAGGTTTTTGAGTCTCTGAACGCACACTTTTCGAACTACTTCGAAAATTTCAGTGTCAATTGTCAAAATCAGTCAAAAACAGAAAAAATTATCGGAAATTTAAGAAATGGTAGAGCGTAAAATTAATTCATTCTCTGTATTGCAAACCATAATTCGAATTTCTTAATATTTTCAACAGTTATTTATGATTTTTGAATAACAACCACAAATGAAACTGTCAGTAAATTTCGAATTTTCGAAGTTATTTAAAACAACAACCGCTCATAACTTAAGAGTGGTAGCGACCACTCTTAAGTGTTATGAGCGCTCATAAATCTGCACTAATAGTGGTTGGTGAATAGGTTTATGAGGCACTTAGGGTGGTATTCACCAAACAATCTTAAGAGCGCTCTTAAAGCTAAGAGGCTCTTAGTTTTAAATTTGGATGTGCTATTCACCAAGCAATAATAGGGTCCAGTCTAAGCTAATTCGAATATTCGAAAAATAAGGGTTTTTGAGTCTCTGAACGCACACTTTTCGAACTACTTCGAAAATTTCAGTGTCAATTGTCAAAATCAGTCAAAAACAGAAAAAATTATCGGAAATTTAAGAAATGGTAGAGCGTAAAATTAATTCATTCTCTGTATTGCAAACCATAATTCGAATTTCTTATTTTTTTCAACAGTTATTTATGATTTTTGAATAACAACCACAAATGACGCTGTCAGTAAATTTCGAATTTTCGAAGTTATTTAAAACAACAACCGCTCATAACTTAAGAGTGGTAGCGACCACTCTTAAGTGTTGCGATCGCTCATAAATCTGCACTAATAGTGGTCGGTGAATAGGTTTATGAGGCACTTAGTTTAAGATTTCTTGGTGAATACCACCCTTAGTTTAAGATTTCTTGGTGAATACCACCCTAAGACAAAAAAAAGTTCAGACGGTCGTTCATAAACTGACAGATAGCAACTTAAGTTCAGATGGTGCGTCAGAACGCAGCCATTGACCCCCAGGTCAACCCTGGGGCTCAAAAAACACTCAATTTGACGACCCCAGGACTTCAACGAACAAACCTAAGACAAGCTGTCAAAAATTTGGAAGTTCTTTCTTGTTTGTCTTGTCTTGATTATTTTGTTCGATGGTTTTCTTTTTCATTTGGCTGCGGCCACTTGTATAAATTTATAAAAGAACCGCAAAATGAAAGAAATCATGCTAGACATTTTATCAACTTATAATCTTCAAACACAACACGAACTGATATTTTTAAACAGTATCTTTTCATCCAAAACAGCACGCTTACGTAGAAAACGACGACGCCATATCCGAAACATTATGTCGTTTTCCATTGGTCGTTCGGAAGCCTTCTGAACGCTTCTCAAATCATTCCATTGGCATCAAATGACAGTTCCTCTCCTCGAAAGAAGAGAAATTTGATTCTTGATTTGAAGAAGGAAGCGAAACCAGAAGCACTCACACACTGAAACACTGTTGACGTCAAAATTGACAAATGTGATTTGCCACCTCTAAAAATTGAAAAAAAGTGACCTGAAAACAATTATTAATTAATTAATTTTGTGAGATGAGTTCTAAAAACATTTTAAGACATATTCCTATCGTTTTCAGTGAATAATGAAAAAAATGAAAAAAGTGAATGAAAAAAAATAGCGCACGACGTTTCACACCGATACACAATCCAAGCAACGAAACTTCAAATCAATTAAAAGTGTTACTTTGGCATCCCGGATCGGAGAGTCTTTCCGGATTACCAATGGAAAACGACATTAGAATGCTTCAAGAAAAGAAATTTGAACTTTGTGAGATATTTTTACGTTATCCCAAACAACAATGGGCTAAGGTAAGTTGATATATCTCTTTGATCACTAAATTTCCCCCACAGTAGTTTCTTTTCTATTTCTAGACAAGACATAGTGATTTCTGGGAGAGAGAAGTGGTCGAGAATGATGACAATTTTTTCAAAGAAAACTTCCGTTTATCACCCAGTTCATTTGAACTCCTGTGTAAAGAATTGAAAAGCATGGAAAGGAAAGATTCTAATCGCCTAAAATGTGTAACGTTACAAAAACGAATTGCTATTGCTCTATATACTTTGGGATCAAATAAATCCTACATTGAAATTGGAGACAAATTTGGAGTAGGAACATCGACTTGTTTTATGATGTTAACGACATTTTGCCACCAAACTTTGAAAATTTTAGGACCCCAATACTTGGTTAGAAAAGACTTATTGGAAGTAATGAATTATGATGAACTTGTTGAAAGTTTTTATGCAACAGAAGAAGAATGCTCGGATGAGATAAAGTTCAACGATCATTTTATGAAATTGAGTTCAAGATTCAAAAGGGTTAGCAAGGAAGTTACTTTGGAGCAAAAACTAAGTGTTGCAGTCATCAAAGCTAGTTGTGTGCTTAACGATTTTCTAGAGCTACACAGCGATACGATGGTGGAAGATTGAGGTTTAAGATGCCAATGAAGCTGAAGTTTATCTGGTGAGTGAGTGGATAAAAAAGAGCAAGACTGCATTATGTTGTCGCAGATCTTAAGTAGGTATGCATAGAAAGGCCTATAGCTTTTCCAACTCTTCAATAAGTTGGGTAACGAATTTAATTTCCTATCCATAATAACTTCTCGTTGTTAAAGCTTTTCAAATGGACAAAGTTGTAATTAAAGTTATAAAGTTGCGAAGCGAACACAGTCATTGACAAAAAGAATAAAACTTTAAAGACGTATGTACCTAAAATAAGAATAATTACCACTTTTATAAAAAGTATGTTCACTTGTGTTTCTACGATTTTTTTTGTTTTAATCAAATAACATGTTAAGGTCAATAGTTCTAAGAACTTGGGTCTTGGGACTTGGGTCCATCCGCCGTAGAATTTTTCTTTCGAAACGGCCAAGGGTTTCCTCATCCGCTTTCGATAAGATCCATGCTTCCGCGCCGTAAAGCAGGACTGGGATGATCAAGGTCTTATACAGGATTACCTTGGTTTTTATAGAGAGGGATTTGTTTCTCAATTGCCTTCTTAACCCAAAGAAGCAACGGTTGGCAAGAGTTATTCTCCGTTTGATCTCCGCACTGATGTTGTTGTCCGTGTCTACAGCGGATCCTAGGTAGACGAAGTCCTGTACTACCTCGAAGTTATGTCTGTCTATTGTGACGTTTTGTCCAATCTGTCGGTGTTCTGTGCCCTTGTTTGATGACAACATATACTTCATTTTGCCCTCATTAACCATCAAACCCATTTTTACCGCTTTTGTTTCAATACTCACAAAAGCACCTATGACATCACGCTTTTTTCTTCCCATTACGTCAATATCGTCTGCATAGGCGAGTAATTGCACAGACTTTTGAAAGATTGTTCCTCTGGTGTTGACGTTTGAGTTTCTTACAATCTGTTCAAGTATGATGTTGAAGAAATCGCATGACCGCTTGTCGCTTTGCCTAAAGCCTTTTTCGATATCAAAGGTCTCGGTGAGTTATTTACCGACCTTGACGGAGCAGCGTGAATTCTCCAAAGTTATCCTGCATAGTCGACGAGTTTTGCAGGGATGCCGAAACTAGACATGGCTCTGTACAGCTCGTCTCTGTAGATACTGTCATACGCGGCCTTAAAATCGATAAAGAGATGGTGAATATCGATATTATGTTCACGGGTTTTTTCCAAGATCTGCCGTAATGTGAAAATTTGGTCTATTGTGGACTTCTCTGGTCTAAAACCACATTGATAAGGACCTATCAAGTTGTTGACGTGGGGTTTCAGACGTTCACATATTACAGCAGACAAGATCTTATAAGCGAAGTTAAGGAGGCTTATCCCTCTATAATTGGCGCAATTGTGAGGGTCTCCTTTCTTTAGGATCGGGCATACGATACTGAGGTTCCATTCATCGGGCATGCTTTCTGCCGACCATATCATGCAGATCAGCTGGTGCATGCTCCTTTCCAACTGATCTCCAGCTGCCTTGAAAAGTTCGGCATCAAAGCCATCTGCACCTGCAGTCTTATTTGATTTAAGTTTGCATATGGCAAGCTTAACTTCCTCTTGGTCGGGTGGACGGCATTCTTGATCATCGTCCAGGCTGAATGGGGCAATCTGCCTGACAGCGAAATTTGTGTCTTCATCGCCGCTAAGCAGTCTGCAGAAATGATCTTTTCAGATCCTCAGTAGCGGCTGTGACTCTATAACTATGTTTCCCTGCTGGCCTTTACAGGCTTGAGTTCGGGGTTTGCCACCCTGGCAGGATCTTTTTACCTTTTGGTAAAACTTCCGAATCTCGTTCCTGTCATGTTCCTGTCATGGCACCTCTCTATTTTCTAAAGTAATTTTTTCGTAAGATCTGCCGTAATGTGTAAATTTGGCTTATTGTGGAGTTTTCTGGTCCAAAACCACACTAGCAGTGTTAACACTGCATAATTAGTTAGACAGACTTCGTTTGATGCAAATGGTCGGATGCTGTTTGCGTTCAGACTTATCAGTCTTATCGCCCAAAATTATGACAAATATTCCTCCGCTCTGTCAAGCTTCAAAATCTTCAGAAAATATGTATTTGAAAACCATCGAACAAGTTGGACAAGCGGTCGTCTGAGGGTTCGCATTATCCAACATTGGTCATTAAAACCAAAGTCTGTCCAACTAATTGTACAGTGTAATCTTTGCTCTTGATAAGAACCTATCAAATTGTTGACGTGGGGTTTCAGACGTTCACGTATTACAGCAGACAAAATCTTTTATGCGACGTTAAGGAAGCTGAGGTTATATTCATTGGGCATGGTTTCTTCCTGAAATATCATGCAGATCAACTCAGCTACCAACTGTACTCCAGCTGAAAAACTCACCGTCAAGTTGATCTGCACCTTCAGTTTTATTTGATTTAAGTCGTCGTCGCTGAAAAGTAGTCTGCAGAAGTGGTCTTTCCAGATCCTGAGCTACTGTGATATTTTCTTTTTTTTTTTTGTAATCCTTTCCTTCTTTTCTCTTGGTGAATCTCGTTGGACTGGTCGAAGTCAGCCCTTGTTCTCTTTTGCATCAAAGTTGGTCGTGCTTTTTGTTTAGCTGCATCTGCCTGCCTTCATCTTGATCGAACCATAGGTTTCGTTTTGGGGGCCGAATAAAACCCAGAACATCAGAGGCTGCGGTTCTGATGGCTTGCTGCCACTGGTTTTCCGTGCTTAATGCTTGCGGCATATTCAAAGACAGTTGGAGCGATAGTCTATTGGAAAAAGCATTCATGCTTATTTTTTTATTCATTGCATTTTGAAACTCGAACGATTCGAAATTTTAACATGTTTAACATTCGAATCATTCGAGTCTAAAAAAGCTCTTCTTTCGATTCGACTAACTTTTTATCGAATAGAATGTTAAAATAAGCATGATTGGCAATCTCTTGGTTGTAGCATGTAACATGATATGCTCATTCGTACCTTTAACAAGGAAAGACCCTGAGTCAAAGTTGGTCTCTCGGAAAGCTGAGACATGGTTAATATGGTTGATGGTTGATTGACCTGGAGATCGTTATGTCTCTTTGTGAATTTACGAGATGCGGGTACTATTAACAACAAGATTAGGATCCGACGCAAAACTGACTAGCCTTAGTAAGTTTTTGCAGATTTTGTCATGCAGGCTATGCTTACGGATTGTATTTCCAAAGATGTCCTCCATCCCTAGTTTTGCGTAAAAATCGCTAAGAATGATTTTCGCGTCATGTCTAGAGCATTGTTAACATAGGTTCGTTCATTCAACTCAGGGTACCTTGATAACCCTATGATTTGTCAAAAAAAACTTGGGTTCTCAGTTCTTTAAAAAACGCTAAAACAAAAAATCATTTGAAGAAACATACATCCCATTTGTCAGCCCTAATATGTGAACTCGTCCCATCAAAAGCCTTGGGCTACTTCAGGGTGAGTTGAGGGCAAACCCGGCGCAAAAAACACTCAGTTTGACATTCAGGGTAGCCGAAAGATTTCATCGAACAAACCTCATGTTCCTTCGAGGATTTCGTAGAAACAGTCTTCTAGTTATCGTCATTTTCTTCTGTTCATCAATTGGATTTCGGCTATAATCTAATTCCTGAGTCTATATCTAACTAACCCGAATAAGCGTTCTTTTTGGTTGTCTATTGTAGTCACCATGTCCGAAATCGTCTCTACTTCAATACTCTGTCCTAGTATTTAAAGACACTGAAAGACCTTTAAACCAAATATGTTAGAGTAACTCAACTAGGGATTTCTGCTTTTTGACTGCTGGACTTTACTTTTGATTCTGTAAATCGAATTCATTCCCTGCGACAGCGTAGGGGCTCTGGCAGACCAATGAAATTCGGGCAGTCAGTCACTCAAAGAGCATGCTCTGTTGCTCTTTGGTATGTACTCGCATTTACGATATTAGCAAGTCCAATCCGAGACCAATACCGGTTACCGCGGCGCGAGAGTAGAAAACAGAACGTTAGGACTGATAGGTGATTTAATCGTAGAATCGATTCTTTTGAACATCGTCGTAAGGTTACTTACCTCACTCAATTTTACCGCTCTTTTTTCTACAAACAACGCTTTAGTGAAATAGCATTTTGCATTCCTCTTTTGAACAGTAAAGCCGCAACACTCGTCTCGCTAGGAATTCTCATCAGTTCTACCTTGAGCCCAACTTCAGACGTACAGTCAAGTTTCGAGATTCATATTTTAGTCGAACAATCCGTATGTGGAATGTTTTACAAGACTTTGTTTTTCCCCCACGATTTTTCATTACGACTCACAAAAGTTTAAAAACAAATTGCAGCGGTGTCTCCTAATAAATCCTCTCCAACTTTACTATATGCTCGCCCTGTGTTTGAACATTATAAGGAAATTAAAAAAAAAAAGCACAATCGACATGTACTATAAGTTGCAACATCTGTGCTCTACCAAGCTTGCAGCAATCAGAGCCTTTCCGAATAGTATATAACCAACCAAGACTTATGGTGATGTGTTGAATATATTTTATTCAACTGGAGGTCCGCAACAACTATTTGTTGATCCCGGCACCAGATTTCATACAGTTATACAAGTTTGCTTGAAAACCTACCGTAAAACCAATTATCATTCACCTTCGAAAACAGTAACGAATTTTGCTTATGACAAGTTCTCAGTAAGCTTGTGGTTAATCGACCCTATCGAGGTAACCATCGGAGCGGAATTCTCTCTGATTTCCTACGATTCGGAGACGTTTTGCTTCGTGCTTAGTTCTCCAATCGGCCGATCCGACGTCCTCCGATAAGTTTTTGCTGCGGAAAGTTTTAGTTTTGGAAATGCCATGCGTTGCCGCTTTCACACTCTTTTTTTTTTCAAGCAAATACTAGCTGTAAAAATATTTATAATTTTATTTGATTGAGTTTAGCATTTTCGTCACATTGTCTTGAAAATTTTTCGCATTTATCATAAACTCCTTTAGAATGTGATTCCTCTCTTGTTCGATGGATAGCATCTCCAAATCGATCTTTCTCACAGAATTACGCTCTTCCACTATTGCTGCATTTGTTCTTTGGCATTCTTTCAAAATTTTATCAGCCATTGTTCGAATTTTTCGTTTTCTTTTTCTTGAAGGCGGTTTCGTAGACGTCTGTGATGTGGTGGATTCAACTTCAGACGACGTCTCTTCATCTGTTGCTGTTTTTTTGTTTTATTAAGTGTATTTAGATTAGTTTTTTATTAATTTACCTTTTTGTATGTCTTCTTCTATTAAAGATTCTTCTTTAAATTCACTTCCTTCACCAAGAATGTCATGAACTTTATGGAATGCAGGCCAATCCGAAACCTCGCCGTTTTCTATAAGAATCATTTCCTTTCTAAAAAAGAAGGTTTTTGAAAAAAAAAGAAATTATTTTTAAATTAGTTGCTGCTGACAGATTTTAAGATAAAAAAAACAGTCACTTCTAAAGCCTGTGAATACTAATCTGGAGACTATGATCGAAGTGACAAGAATCCGGCTCAGCTATTCTTCGAAAAACACACAAAAGGAAGATCTCAGAAAGAGAGATATCGTCTAGGTTAGATTAGTTTTAATGGGGGGTGCAGCCGCAAGCAGCAAAACCTCACTCGGGTCTCAAGGATCCATTCTACTCCCTTTGACCATGTTGGCTGAGGAAGTGGGAGGTGGAGGTGATAAATAAGGGAGGATTGTGTTGGTTATTACGGTTGGGAAACTGAACTATTTGAAGCCCTGAATGAACTTTAGGATTCTGTTCAGTCAGGTTAGAGATAACGCCCAATTCGTCGGAGAAGTATTCTCTGAGATTTTTTGATATTGTGATCCAAGTTTGAGCACTAACAGAGGAAGTGAAACGATCATTCCTATTCTTCTTTGTCTTGGCATCCTCTTAATAAAACGGATGTGCTAATGCTCATTTTCACATAAGTGTACCCAATGAGTTGTGATCCGTGAGATCACCAATCAAAGAAGGAAGCCGAGAGCTCTAGAAGACTGTTTTTTCTTGGAAATATCTGGCCATAGGTTTCAAACCCCATAAGCTTAGATGACCAGTTGTCGATTGCCTGCTAACCCAGAGGTTTGTGGTTTGAATCCCAGCAGACGAGCATAGGCAAACATGTTTTTCTACGGGTACCGCCTTTTGCGAGGAATTGGCAAGTCCTCCGTTAGTAAATTCATTGCCATGAAAAGCGCTTTCTTGATTAGCCGTTCGGAACCGGCAGAAAATTCCCTCACAAGGTAATGGTTGTGAGAAATGCGCTAGATCCGGGACTCCTCGCTCTGTTGCGCCACCTTTGTCTGTTTGTCTCGCTGGATTCGAGTGATGATCCGATTTCGGTCAATTTGTGCGGCATTTCGTTACTAGTTGGAGATGACGTCTAAGGTTTTGCAATCAAGTAGAGAAGGAACTTAACTGACTTACAGCGCTGAACTGAGCTGCGAGGAATTGGATTCGTTGACCAATATGTTATGTTAGACTCATATTGAAAATCTAAGATTGTTTGTCAATTGCATTTAACACCCGGTTGAACACAACAGCTACATATGTTCAAAAACGTTCAGTATCAATACTCACTTATATTTTGATTTTAAATTGTGTATTTTGTCTCTCACTTCTTTCCAATAGAAGGTACGACCCTTTTTTACTAATGCCTGAGAAATCTCCCGGTAAGCATCAGTACTCCTTTGTCTGTCCTTAATTCTTTTACAGTTTTTCTTCCACATATTTAATACAATTTCTTCATCAGCCAAAGTCCAAATTTTTTTTCTTTTATGAACTACAATAGAAGGGTCTGCCATCGAATTGATTAAATGTTTCAAATATTAATACTTTTTTACACAGTAGTTAGAAGACAGAGCTCTCAAACAATTCAATAAAAAGGTACGTTACTCTCATTCAGATAAGTTAAGGAAATCAAAGTAGTTTAGTTCATAATTATATTTATTTTGTTGTTATTTTTATTTCATTTTTATTTAACTCGAGTGTTTATTTATTTATATTTATATTTATATTTATTTATGCTTTTTGAAGTTTGAATTTTGAATTGAATTGAATTTTATTGAGTCTTTAGATAATTTTACATCGATATCAATTAAGTTCTAGTTGATAAGTACAAAAGCGGCTATAAAGTATTGCCTTCTTTGATAGATTTTCTTTAATAAAAGGTGTGTTTCTTTACTGAAAATTCACACGAAATGCACCGAAAGTCGGTGAAAGTCAGTCAAATGTCGTTCCAGCACAGCGATTTTTCGTAGCAGTGCACAAAAGAGAGTGCTCACGAGAGAGTAAAAAATTTCCCCACCCTGCGAATTTCTGCCACCTAAATTTCTGTGGGCAGAAATCGTGCACAGCCAAAACAAATACAACAACTGTCAAACAGACGTTTTTCCAAGCGCTGCTGCGAATGTTTGTTAAAGACCGTTTCTTTACTTTCGAGACAATTACGCTCTTTCAGAGAGTTTCTGACCATTTCTGAGAGAATTTTACCCCCACTCCTTAAAATTTGACAAATTGTGAATTTCTGTGCACAAAGTAAAGAAACAGACCTAAAGAATAGCCTCTTGGCTGTCAGTTTTATAAAATAGTTGTCTTGCTCTTGCTCATAAGCGTTTATGAAATTATTTGAAACGAATGTTTCTACAAGGAATATACATATATACAATCTTAATACCTACTTAAATAGAGCGTACACAATTGTACATAAAGAGATGCGCCCGCGCATGTTATTTTGAGTAAACATTTTATTTTGACGTTTTGATTAATAGAGCGGAAGGCTGATATTGGATATTTAATTTGCTTAGGTGAGACTGTGTATCAAAAATTATTGTCTCTGTCATAACGAAACTATGACCCTGTAATTGTTATTTGTTATTTGTATACAATTGATGAGAAATATTATAGTTTTGGTGATAAATTATTGATTTCTTCAAATAGATAAATATGATTGTTGATAATTATTAGTCCAATAACAAGATGTTGGACGAAATCTTTCGTTGAACAAAGTGTGGAATAGTTACTGATTTTGATTGTTATTTATTAGTGTTTAAGGTTCATATACTTAGGCTATGGGTGTAATTACCGTGCTCCAGCTTTGAAAAATGTAATTTGTAAGTTCATTTTCGTTGAATGTTTAGAATATTGAAAAGTTCAAATATAGATCTGTTAAAAGCAGCAACAAAAGTAGTTTCAATGGTATTCGAAAATATTCGAGATGAGTTATATTTAGCCACGATTTTGGTTCGGTGTGGCAGTGAGATAGAACGGATGAGGATCTATTTCACTGGTCATTGGATCAATCAAGGAGACCCCGATAGGCGAAAGATAGTTAGTGTTGTCCCAAGAGGACTCACCCTGCGATTCAATAATACGCTCAATCAGTGAGTTGTCGGTATAGTTTAATCTGGATATGGTTTTCTTCATAAGAAGGAGAGCATATTTCAGAAACGGAATGGTGTTAGTTTCGTTATGCAAATGGGAGTTTGAGAATCTTTTACTCCTAGTTTCAAAGTTAATGTGTGCACAGTGCCTCAGGATTTTCCTCTCGAGCAGTTCCAGCTCCGCCGCGACAGTTGGTGAAATAGAGAACCAGATAGGGAAGGCGTAATTCATAATCGGTCTCACCAGTGTTTTGTAAAAGAGAAGTTTGGATTTTTTGTTTAGGGATCTGTGTTTAAAATAGTACATCAGCATATTGGATATTTTTCTAGCTTTCTCGAGTGTAATTCTAGCGTGGTAGTTGAATTTAAATAAGTTATTGAAATTGACTCCCAGGTATTTGAGTTTTTTATTGGGTCTGATGACCGCACCATTAATGTTTAGTTTGATATTTCTACTTTCGCTTACTACGCCTACAGGACCTTTTCCACTTGCATTCCTAAAGCAAATCATTTCTGTTTTTGGTGCATTAAGTTTGATGCCCCAGGTGTTATAGTAATCATTAATGATTCTGATGTGTTTTTCAATGTGTCTAGTCGCAATGTGTGGGTATTCGTGACTAGAATAAACAATGGTGTCGTCGGCGTAGAGCAGACCTGTTGAGATAAGCTCATTTTCTGCGTGTTGATGAGGAAAATCGTTAAGGAATATATTGAAAAGTTGGGGTCCAAGGATAGATCCTTGAGGAACTCCGCTGTTGCATTCATTAGTTATGGATTTAGTGCCCTGAGTCTGGATGAAAAACTTTCTATTCGTGAGGAAGCTCTGTAGGATGTTTGTGATGTGACGGGGAAAGTTCAAAGCGACAATTTTTGCTAAGAGACCGTCTCTCCAAACACAGTCGAACGCCTTTTCCACGTCAAGTGAGCAAGCCACCGTGCAGCGTTTGTTTCTAAGGTTCAGGACAACGTCGTTTTGAAGTTTGAGTAGCGCATGCACTGTAGAGAGTCCTCGCCGGAAGCCGAATTGATAATCTGAAATAGGATCAATTGGGCATTCAGAAGGGAGCGACATTTTATCAAGAATGATTCTCTCTAGTATCTTACCGATATTTGATAGGAGTGAGATAGGTCTAAAGTTATTTAGTTCGCTGCTGTTAGAATTTTTTTTGATAGGGAGGATTCTGGCCTCTTTCCAAATTGTGGGGAAGTAACCGTTGTTGATACAGTTGTTATACACAAGGGTGAGATATTTTATAGCCATGGGCGAAAGTTTTTTGATTACATAATTTTTGATTTCGTCTGGCCCAGAGGACCTTTTTGGTTTTATTTGTTTAATTATACTTAGCACGGTTTCAGTGTTAGTGAATATTTCAGAAGGCAGAGGGTTCAATGCAGAATTGTTTGGGCTGAAAAGAAAAATATGAGTAGGCTTAGACTGTCTGATTTCCAGGGCAGTTGAGATGGCTGAAGCGCTTGTACTTGGATTAAAGGTAGGGATATTTTCTTGATATATAATATTGAAGTGGTTGGCGAAGGCTGAAACAATGTCTGCTTCGTTAGTTAATTCAGTGTTGTTGCTAATGACTTTATTACATAGGGCTCTTTTTTTGTTCCCCAGGAATCTGAAGACTTCTTTAAAAGCTTTGGGCCCCGGATTAATTTTTTTGAGCCTATCGCTAATTTGTTTGTTTAGCCACAGGTTAACTTTGTCCTTTATGATAGTATTCAACAGGGATATCCTGTTTGAAAGTTCTTTGTATTGATCTGACACCCTATTATAAGATCTATGGAAAATGCTTTTCAGTTTCCTCTGCCACTGGTGTTTAATCTTGTAAAGATTTTCGATATCAGGCGGAAGATTGTTATACTTTTTGAAAGAGAGGAGAGTTCTTGTCGAATTGTTATCAAGACATGCTAATACAGTTGAGTTAAATTGAGTGATGTGATCTTCAATTTCAGAATCAGACAAGCTGCGTTGAACAGGAGGCATAACGTTCAAAAGTGAGGAGTCTAGATCCTCTTTGAAAAGATTCCAATCTGTGTTTTTGAAGGATCTCGTGTAGTGGGGTTCTTTTACGCATATGTCGGATTCATTCATTTGTATTGTTAACAGCAGCGGGCAATGTTCGGTGAAAGTTGGCAGAGCTTCAACTGAAAAGTTTGGAATCAAGTGATTAGTCAGGTGGTTAGATATTAGAAAGTGGTCCAAGAACGATGGTCCCCTGGGAAAAGTAGGGGTATCCGACGTTATGTTGATAAGTGAGTTTTGAAGTTTGAACAAGTCCGTCAATTTTGACGTATGCAACTGTTATATTCTTATGCCCTAAACACATGTGTAGTATACACTGAGGAGACACAAGAAGAGGCTACTTGTGATTTACATGCATCTGCAAGTGCAGATGAAAAAAGGAAAAAGACACAAGATGTAAAATTCATACTTGTCTGAGAGAGAGGGAAAGCACCATCTGCACTTCCATAGTTATAGGATGCGGATGAAAAATTATAGGTGAACACGATGAACATGTTCATCTGCACCCATGATTTTTCATCTGCAGCCATAATTCGACGGGTTTTCGAAAGCACATTGCAGGGAAATCGCGGAAGAGGAAGACCTCGTCTTAGGTGGCGCAATCAAGTGGATGAAGACCTCAACCGACTTGGGGTGCGAAACTGGGGAGAGTTCACCCGAAATCGAAGTCGTTATAGAAGGATGTTGGTTGAGGCCCAGGTTCACCCCGAACTGTAATGCCCACCTAAGTAAGTAAGTAAGTAAGCCATCATTTACTTCTCTTTCTAACTTTTGTGCCTTATAGTCTTCATCCATTCCGCTTGACTTTTCTGCACTTCTGCAGTAGCAAATGCATGTAAATCCAACATTACTCCACGGGCAATACGGCTTTCGGTACCATTAACTGCGTGAACACAATGGCTGCAGAGACGCAGCCGCAAGAGATGTCAAAACATTAAATTCAAGCGAATACAGCAACAACGCAAGACGGAGCTGGACAAGTTAACTTGTTTTTAACTCTTGCGGCTCCGGCTCCGTATGCGTATGCGTATGCATTGTGTTCACCCAGTAAAACAAGAATTCGTTAAACTGATCACAAGCAGCGCTCGTTTGCAAAAGGCTTTATGCTCAACTGCAGCTATTGTATTTTTTGAGAAACGAATACAATTATCAGCCCTATTATGGTTGTCAAATATCAATACGATACTTGATAAATTTGCTCGTCTATCAATGAAATTGGTTAAGTGGTATTACGGATAACAACCATCAGAACTTTTGATCAGTTGTGAATGAAATGCTTTTTTGCGAACCATTGTGAACGTCTCTGGTTGCTTATTCGGTATTATGGTTATCAAATTTTTTGATATCTATCAATTTTTCAGTCAATCGCAAATTCGTCGTTGATGAACATTTTTTTGGTTTATTTTACTGGAAGTGTGTAGCCAAAACACAGATACTTGGTTGACTACTATAAGGGCTATATCGTGAAGTGTTTTTGCTGTGCCGTATAGCAAAAATTCATTCCAAATTGAATTTTGAAGTTAAATGTGTTTAGTGTTCATTGAATGCAGGAAATTGAAATGGTCGCTTTGTACGTAGATGTGGGGTGTGTCAACGCTTATGGTGGATTTACATGCATCTGCAAGTTCAGATGAAAATCGGAAAAAGACACAAGATGTAAAATTCATACTTGTCTGATAGAGAGGGAACGAACTTCCTAGTTATGGTTGCAGATGAACATGTTCATCTGCAACCATAATTTTTCATCTGCAACCATAATCCTATTCGTCTCTCTTTTTAACTTTTGTGCTTTGTAATCTTCATCCGTCTCGCTTTACTTTTCTGCACTTCCGCAGTTGCAGATGCATGTAAACCCAGCATTAGTACGAGCACACTGTTCACAATGGAAGTAAATTTATCAATTGACATGCATAATACCGATTCATCAATTAATTGATAGCTCTTATCGTGTATCAATTGATTGATAGTTGACAACCATAATATGGCTGTATGGCTGCATGTTCATCTGCAACTATAATTTTTGATCCGCATCCTATAACTAGAAGTGTCTTCCCTATGTATGTAAGTCCATCATTAAACACTTTCAAAATTTGTGGTGGTGCCTTAATACACCAATTCATTTCATTTTTGCTATTTTGCTTCCGTGTGAACGCATACTTGTTGTCATTTTTTGACACTTGACTTGAAGTTTGGAAAAATTCATCGAATCAAAAGTAGAAAATGCGGTGCGAATGTTTGTAGATTTGTGAAAACAAAATATTCTGTATTTTTCTTCTATTAAATATACGTAGAACAATTTACTAATTATTCATGGGTCTACTAACAAAATCAGCAACATTCGGTCGCATTGCATATTGTGATATATTCGTTCGGACAATTACAACTCAAAACTCTAAACTAACAAAGTACGTAACAAATAAAAAAAAAATAATAATAAAACGACGAAAAAGTTTATAAATAAATTCTTTATCGAATCTTATCCAAATGCACACAAAAATGCGCATATTTACTATGCTGTCACTTCATGATCAAATATTGCATAATTCTACTCCAACAGATTAGCTGAAGTCGGTCGTCTTGAAAATCCAAAACTTGAAGGTCAATACCTAACTGGTCAATTATTTTTGCACCGAATATTTGGCTATCGCGGTGTTGTACTATTTCCTTGGCTAGCCAGAGTATATGATCGTGATTTGCATACACCAGGAAAGTTACAAGCAGATGATAATGTAGATAAACAACAAACTAGTAGCGATGGAACAACATCAGCCACTGTATCTACAGAAAATGCTGAAAACGCAACAAAAGAAGTTAAGGGCAAAGTAAATACGTTTTATCAAGTGCTGATAGATTCAAGAGATTGTCCATTCATTGTAAGTATTACTCTGATTGATGTTCAATTTTATCATTTTGTTTCTGTTGGCAGAGAGCTCAAAC
The DNA here is from genome assembly GCA_914767635.1 of Melanostoma mellinum. Classification (NCBI taxonomy): domain Eukaryota; kingdom Metazoa; phylum Arthropoda; class Insecta; order Diptera; family Syrphidae; genus Melanostoma; species Melanostoma mellinum. The sequence continues at coordinate 175,832,921 of OU612060.1, forward strand.
GGAGGCTGTGACTTTTCTCGGCAATCAAGATTCAAATCGTAGTCTGTATGCTATCCCCGGTTTGGATTATGTATCGCATGATGATATTATGCCATACTCGTCTACGGAAAAGAATCCTCTGCACCATGAACTGTTTGATAAATTTTTAGCCAAAGTAGAAGGCAATGATCCTGCATACGAAGCTCGAGACACGTTAAAAGCATGGCAAGATAAGAACTATCCGTGGCTAGAATTATCAGATGTTCACAAAGAGACGACGGAAAACATTCGAGTGACGGTCATTCCTTTCTACATGGGATGTCGAGAGACACCAGCCTCATCAGTATACTGGGTAAGAGAGTTTCTCTGTTGTTTCTATTGATTGTGTAGTCTTTTCAAAATTATCCATCCTTATGGAGCCTTAAGAAGGTAGTGGGTTTGATTTTAATGAGATGACAGATGAGTAGGAGGACTCCCCCAAAGCCAGAACGCAATACCTTAAAATATAGAGCACTGGTTACAAAACCTTCGGTTGATAACACCACGATACACCTAAAACAACAGGCGGTTGGGGGCTACAGACGGTCCATCTACCCACTAAGATTTCCCAACTCGACCTTATGCGGTGTTTGAAAGGGAAACGATGCTCCCAGTTCCGAGTGACAAAGGCATAGGGGTCAAACATTCAAAAACCGACATTCAGTTTCTTGCCCTTGAATTCTGGTCTCGTAATCTTGGCACACGTTTATCACAAGACAGGAATTGTGTATTTGTATCTGTGCTGTGAAAAATTTAATCCCACCTTCTAATGTTTGAATATGAATTGCCAATTGGGTTCAGATCGCTTCACCCGAACACAGCATCAAAAGTAGTGAGCTAGTTCAAGGGGACGACCTCTTGACCCATCAAAAATTAAGCTTTTCGAAACAATAGGCTAACATTGAAGTCCACCAAGATGTTTCTTGTGCAAAAGCGCCGTCATGCGATTAGCATAACATGTTATTTTCCTTACTCGTTAGTTTAAGGCACGAAGTTAACTGCACTTCTTTGCATCTAAGTATAACGTTTAATTGACATGAGGGAGTGTGAATTGTATTAAACGAAAATAAAATGTACTCCCATGATAGTTTGTTCAACTCCAATGCTTCCCTTCTTCCATGGGCTAACCTTTTGGTGTCTGTTATATCAAATAGGAAATTAGTAGATTATTAGGTAGTTAAATTTTCTTTTGGTTTGGTGAGGTTAACACGGCGTTTAATTGATTGGCTCAGGGATTAAATCAAAAGATGGATAGACTGGAATAGATTGTTGGTTCAGCATATGAAGCTCTGGGCACTGCGGTGTTGAGTTGAACAGTTTTGTGCCAACCCAGGGGTAGTTTCAGAGGAGTTATTTTAGTCCTGAATTGGACCAGATGTTAATGTTTCTTTGTGGGTGAATGAGTATGCTTTATTCAGGAGGATGAGCTCGCAATCAAGTATCCACTTTCAATGAATTAAATGAGATCGCCGATGAATTTGCTAGGCAAGGATCTCAGACTGCCGGCGTCCCCCGTGAAGCCCATCAACGATTGGATCTGTGAAGAGCACAACCGTAGATTGCATGCCTCCATTGGATGCAGACAGACCAAACTTATGCTCCCCAACGTTAGTAAGAAGACTGCAACATGTTTGCTAGCTCATAGTAGAAAAGACTGTAGAAAGCTTATTGGCGTTGCTAGCGGGCACTTCTCTTTTGCCAAGCATTTAAATGTGTTAGGCTTAAGTGATACCACACTCTGTGAATCTTGTGGAGAAGATGAGGACACCGCAGAGCACTTCCTCTGTGAATGTCCTGCTTTTTCTCGCATGAGGTTACAGATACTCGGCGCAGACATGGTGAGAGCTGGTAACTTAGGCTCCTTATCATGAGCGTCTTTTGGCTTTTCTCCAAACAACTGGCAAGCTTTGACAAATAGAAGGTTGCTATCTGGTAGTACAATGGACCGGCATTTAGGTCGGATTGCTCCAGCTGGTATTTTAAAAACCTCCAACAGGAAAAAAATCCGCTTTCAGAAATGGAGAAAAGTGCTGCAATGATGAGGTTTGTTCGTTGAAGCCCTGGGGTTGACCTAGGGTCGCCACAAAGCGTTTTTTGAGAAACCTAAATTCGCCCTGAATGTCAAATTGAGTGTTTTTTGAGCCATAGGTTTGCCATAGGTTTTCCCCAAACTCGCCCTAGCTTTTTGCTGTGGCGATTTGAGGGCTGTCAAATGGCATGTATTTTTTTTTTAATGACAGGGATGTGTGGTGATTTGTGGTTTAGCGTTTTTTGAGGACTGGAAAACCCAGGTTTTTTTGACAACTCATAGGGTTGTCAAGAAAACCTGGGTCAACCCTGGGAAAAGTTCAACGAACAGACCTATGATATGCAAATATGTTCTTCACTTTCATGACATAAATGCAGATATGCTCTGCTGTCAACCCATTTGGTGTATTAGGTAAATGTTTTTGTTTGTAGAGTGGCCGGTTAATAGTACGGTGCAATTTTAAATGTTTTCCTCTTGATTTGAATTCAGCGTCATAACTCTGAAAAGTTTCGTAGTCAGGATAATTGCCCGAGGCTGTCCATTTACGATGAGCTCTATTTTTACGTTTTTTTTAAGTTAGTTAACAATTTATCATACCAGGGAGGGGCTTTAGAAGAAGTGATAATCTTTTTAGGAACAACATTTTCACAAAGAGAATTTAAAACTTTGTACAAGTTTACAGCCTTTTCATTTACTGTAGAGGATTCACTAAGAGTAGACAGAACAGATAATGAAGTTGTAGTTGTTGCCTCGTAAATAGTAGCAGGCTGACTGGGATGAATATAGCAACAGCTAATGTAAATGTTTTTGTCCTCGACAAAGACTTTGGGCCATACTACTTGTTGATTAATTATTATCAGTAGACGACGGCTGGATAACAACAGGAAAACAGGAAAGGGAAATATAAACTCCCAATAATACACCGTCTCCTTTGTTTTGATTTGAGGCTAGAGTCCGGTCGCATCTAAAAACCTGCCACGATGAATCAAAAATTTCCGCATCAAGGTGATCATTTCTCAGCCACGTTTCGACAAGCACAATAATGTTGAAGTCATATGAAGTAGTGGCACTACCAAGCTTAATCAAACCACCCCTCATACCCGACATGTTTTGATAAAAAATCCTTGATTCCTTCCGAAGTTGTATCTGATTCTTTGAAAATGCTGATTTTTTTTGGTACTAGGCTTGGAAGGTAAAAATTCGCGGACCAAGCATTCATGAGGGCATTTGTTGGAGTTGAGTAGCACGTGAATGAATTCTTCGGAAACACTGACCTTAAAGTTGAGATGTTGTAACTCAGATCTTTTTAAGTTCCAAGGAACTATTTGGTTGCAGACAACATCGGAACATCCAAGATTATTGCCAATAAACCTTACGATATCAGAGCTTCCGTGGTCCCATGCTCATGAATGTATAGCTTCGTTCTCTTAGTATTTCCTGTCAATATTTTTTTTGTTGTCGACTGACGGAGGTGTAGCGAACCTTGCAGGAAGATATGGCGTTGGTAAATGTGTTGGTAGTAAGAGTGGTGTTTGAGTTGAGAGGTGTGAGGTAGGTAGCATTAGAGGCAGCGACGGTGGTTGTAGAGTGAAGAGTTGGGTTGGGTGAGTAGAAGAAGGCAGTGATAAAGGTTGCTGATGGTTAACGTGTTTAACCGAAGACTTCTTTTTTAAAAGATGCTATTGCGTGTTTCAGTAACTGAGTTCAAACAGGAATTATTTAGAATGCTCAACCTATCGGCTTATTTTTAATTTAATGATTTATTTATTTGGCTTATTAGCCATTTAAAAACTGTGTATAATTTACATTTAAAGTTTATATTGCATTCAATTTGTTCTAACAGTTTAAATCTAAATGGTTTTGCGAATCTGTGTTCATATTGCCTAGAGACCTACGTAGTGAGTCTAGTGGGGGACAATTATCCACGTTGTCAAGTTTTATAGAGGCAGACTTTTGCTAAGATTTCAGCAATTTCGCACTTTCCACTTGCCTTGTCAAAGTAACATAATTTTCTCCTTGAATATCTTGTATCTTATGACTGGGGAGCTCAGTGCCTTGACCCATGTCTCCTTGTTGAATAACCTATGAGTTGACTGCGCTCTGTTCATTACCTAATTTCGTCCCAGCAAAAACCTACGGCTAGTTAATGCTTTTCAAAAAACGCTTTGTAGCGACCATAGGGCTTCAACGAACGAACCTGATGTTCGCACATTTGATGACAAGGACCAGGCTGGAATTAACGACGAATGAGTACCAAGAGTCACTGAAAAGTTCGTTTAAGGTGAGTCGCTGAAAATGCCGGAAGATTTGCCAGTTCCTAATTTTGAGGCGTGAATATACCAGACCATATCTTGTGTTGAAAGGTGAGGTTGTGTGTTCTTCCAGTGTTCCCTAGAGAGAGAGAGACTATAGAGAAGTTGAGTTTAAAGTCATACATGGGAATAGTAATATTCAAAAACACATACTAAAGGTTTCAAGTTTTTCTAAGTTTTCAATCATCGAGAGGTGACCCGTCGGTTTGGATTAGTTGAGGTGCCCTTGATACTCCGATGAAAGAAACGGTGGGGTAGCTCCCTCTCCTCTACATAGTAGGATCCTAGGTACTTCTTTCTTTGGTGTATTAGAGCTTCGCAGTCACCTAGGAGGTGATCAGGAGATTCTTCCTGTTCGTTGCAATATCTGCATTGGTCGTCGCTCTCTATGCCTAGTACTTTTAGATGTTTTCTTAGCCTGCAGTATCCGGTTAAAAACCCGGCTAGCATTCTTACATTGTTTCTATTCAGTTTTATTACGTCTTTGTAACGTTTTTTTGTATAAAGTGCCAAGCCAAGTAGAAGTTTGGCTTGGCGCATCTTGGGGAGGTCATTCCAGTGTTTAGCTCTGTTGTCTTCCTCCAACTTTTTGATTTCATTCTTAATGTGGCTTTCTGTTATTCCACAAAAAGGTTCCGGTCCAGTGAGTGGTAATCCGGCTCCTGTCTTTGCCAGTTCGTCTGCCTGTTCATTGCCTATGATTCCTACATGTCCTAGTACCCAGTAGATTGTAACCTTGTTATTACTGCCCAGTTTGTTCAATTTGTCAATGCATTCGCTGACAAGTTTTGAGGAGATTGTGTAGGATCGTAGGGCCTTAATTGCAGCTTGACTGTCCGTCATTATTGCAATATGTTTGTTATTATATTTCCTGTCAATGTTTACTTCCGCGCATTTGCCTATTGCATAGACTTCTGCTTGGAATATGCTTGACATTCTTCCCATAGGTACTGAAATTTTTGATCTTGGCCCAAAAAATTCCTGCTCCAGTTCCCTCAGTTGTTCTTGAGCCATCTGTATACCATTTTATTGCATAGGTCTTCATTGAGTAGGTCTCTTTCTCACCTTGCCATGCCTTTTTGTTACTTAGCTCAACGCTGAAGAGTTTATCGAATTTGAATTCCTTGGTCTTGCTATCCCGAGGAAAGTCAATGAGTGCTAACTCTTTCGAAAAAACTCCTAAGCGTAACCCAGATACTAAGTTTCATCAAAGGAACTAGTCTGGATGAAGTACTGTAATTAAGGAATATCACTTAAGAAGTAGGGGGTACAATAGATCTAAACAGGTCGAGGTACAATACAAAACCCCAATTTTCATTCATTCATTCATTCAACGGTGGGGTAGGTGGTAGTCCTAGAATGACGTAAGAAAATGTTGGTGTAGTACGCATGCAATCAGTGATGCATGTCGTTGCTAGTTTCTGAAGTTTGTCCAAGTTTTGGATTGTCGTTATTTCTTTTGCTTTTAGCCACCATTCCACAGCTGCATCCGTCATTGTTGGTCTGACCAAAAGTGAGCCTACATCATTTAAGATTTCAGACCCCAGTTTTTCACGTATATGCTGCGGCAAGTCTACAGAGGCTCGTTTGCTCTATTGTAGATGCATTCTAGATGTGGATTCCATGACAGTTTACTTTCGAAAGACCTTCGTCTGACCACCAGTTTTGCGTTGTAGCTGAATGGAGCATTGCTGTGATTAATCTTTTTTATGAACCTGGAATGGCAGTAGCTAGGTCATCTGCGAAGCCCATGAGTAGCAAGTAACGTTAGCAGAGTGTCTACAAGACCATATAATTGTTGAGGAAACTTCACCTTGTGAGCAGCGTCTGATTATTATTGGTGGGATTCCAACTTCATCAATTTGGATGTGGGATAATTCTGCTGTTTAGCATGGATATTATCCAATTATGAACTACAAGTGGTACATTTGTGGTGTCTGAGAGCTCGGTCTGTGCATTCGTATCAAGTATTATTGAAGGCTCCTTCACAATCGAAGAATGTGACTACTTTTTTATTGATAGTTGGATCTATCTCTATTCTATATCTATTTTGATTCGTGGTAGTTCTCCGATCGGAGGGCCGATTATGTTACGTCAACCACAAAAAATAAGGTATAACTGTGGAACACTATTTTAAATAGTTGTAATCACTTTATTACTTTAGTTTTTTAGTTACAAAACCAGTTCTTCCTCTACCTGTTTTGCCTCTTAGTCGGTAAAGTCGATGATGTTTATGTTGTTGCGAGGGCTCTCAGAATCCACAATCAAAACGCTGTCAGCTTTTTTGATGGGTTTAACTGACAGAAACCACTTCATACATCGTATCATTGTTGGCAGGTACTCCTCAACCCAGCGTTGCCAGAAATATTGCGTGTATTGTTGACTAACTAACCAATTTTTTCTCGAGGACTCCCTTTTTGTTATTTGTTGAATAAATCCCAAGACTTGGAGCCATTAGAGGAACCCAAATGAAAGTGGTTGAGAGTAAGTGCTTCTTCATTCTCATTGGTGATAGCTCCCCGGAAGTTTTTTGCCATTGTCACTGAACAGCTCAATGGGAGTTCCTCTTTGTGCCGTAAAATAACGAATTACAAGTGTGCATGAACCCGTGGCCAGGGAATGTGCTTTTTCGATGTGTATAGCACGTGTTGTAAGCCATGTTAATAGCACCCCGTATCTTTTCTTAAATAATCCACTCCGTCGAACGCAAATGGACGAGAAAATGCTGATTTTGTTGCAGACGGGGGTTGAGCCATCATTGGTGATTGGTGCAGCGTTTTTAAATGTCTGACAGTTTCTGCGAACCGTCGCGTCGTATGCACAGCTCGCAATTTAACTGACAAATTTCTGCCAGATTTACGACCGTCTAGATTTGATGATGGTAGAGCAAGTGATAGTGTTTCACAACAAGACTTGTTATGCGATGCTTAGTAGGAGAAATAATTCTACGACTTAAATCCGTCAATAATTCCACATGTGTCTTAATCTATAAAAAGCGAAGAACTCCAAAATTATCTCGACATGGACAAAGAGAGATTATTGATGTTGTTTGAATTTTATTCAATGCAGTTTCTGTTGATTGTCTGCAAATAACCTTGTCTATACATTTGGCTTGGGTTCAGATTTCTTCCTTGTGGTGCCCGTGGCGTAGTTCCTACAGAAAGAAAAGGTTAAAGACGGGAAGATACCGCCTCCCTGAGTCTTTGAATGGTTTTAGTTTGGAGACCACTTATTCAATGGCATTGGCGTTACAGATTTATTTGGCCGTTGGCCAGTTTAGTTTTTCCTTGGTGGAAACAGTAGCAGTGCTGATTCTATAAAAACTTTGGGGCCAGATTCTATAAAAAGCGAAACGAAAGCGATCAAACGTTTTTCAATAGGAAAGACATTGCAAATCGTTCGCACACACGAAAACGTTTGTTCGCTTTTTACTTACAGAATGTCACCCCTGTTGGCGTGGTCCGAGTTTTTAATCATAACAACGAGCAGCTAAATTGTAATTCTTTTAAACCAGCTAACAATCTTAATCTCTCATTCATATCTCAACTCAACTTTTTTTTTGGTTATTCTACTAATCATACTGAATTTCTTTTGTTAAAAGTGGCGCTATTGCATCCGACTGGAAAACTTGGGAGAACTAAGTGTTCAACTTCGCGAACGCCACTGGAGAATATTCTCCCTATCTGGTACACTAGAAACAGTCCGAGGACGGGGAGTGGTTGGGCAGGAACCCATACTAAGTCGAAAACTTCCAGCCTTTCAGTACAGCAGTCATGTAAGCTTGCAAGCTCCTAGTGGTCACATGTGGTAATTAGACCAAGAATCCGAGAACAAAGTGCAAATCTAAAATCTATTATTTTTCTTTTTAATTTCAGGGGAACATTTCGGCTAGAACGTGAGGATGGTCATTCTTTTGATTGCAAAATACCACCATTTTCGTTGGAAAGTAAGCCAGAGGAAAACCCAACGCCCCCAACAAAAACAACTAAGCCGGACAAACCGGAAGAGAATACACTCTGAAGGCGAAGAAGAAGACACCGCAAATGTGAAAAACCAAAATGAAGAATGTTTGAGCCAAGTCCGTTGGCGCGTCGTAAGAGATGCGTTGTCCTCCCACACCTTGTTAGAATTTAGTTTCGTTTTATCTTAGGAGAATCAATAATACATTTTAGCTAAAACAAACATTTAATATTTATTTATTTTCTATTTTTGTAAACGCTTGCTCGCTTTGGCGCTGGAGAGCTTCTCAACTTGAAGGGCAAAATTGAATGGCTTCATGTTGTCCCGCATTCCAAATAATGAACGTAACGCATCGAGAGAAGCCACTTCGATTGCTGTCTGAATGTCTTCTCCAAATCCTAAGAATGTAACATTTTGGAAGTGATTTATTAGTCCAAAGACAACCTCATTTGATAAACATACCTTGTCCGATTTGTTTTTTGTTTGAATAGACTGCGACTTGATAAGCTGCAAGGACCGTATTCTTGCCTATTTCACCAATAAGTCGGGGTTCTGGTTCAGCCAGCTTTAAATCCTTGCAAATTTCTTTCAGGTACTCTGAGGGATTTTTAATATCCCACAGTTCACTCAAGTCCTTCTGATTTAGTTGAGTGCAAATGAAATCACGAACGAAATTAAATGCTTGCTCAGAGCCTGATGATTGCTCGAGAGAACCAATTACGGCGAGGAGACTCTTTGCCATTGTTTCACTGGAAGGTGGATATTCAGCAGAAAGGACGAGTTCAGTTAATCCCAAATGCTTGGATACATGAGCGAGAGTTTCTTCAGATGTAAGGTAAGCTGCAAATGCATTGATACCCTCTTCTGGAACTTTTGGCAGAGAGTACTTTAGGTAAGCGTCTACATACTCCGTAACTAACTCGGCACCTTTCTCAGTAAGTTTTTTATTATCGGTTAAATTAATTTGAGGTGGATCGATACCCACACTTCGTTGTTTATTTTCTTCTTGAATAACGTATGAGCGATTGGTTAGAGCTGATCTTAGAGAATTCAAGTCAAAGTTTTCGTCTAATCGTTTGCCAAACGCATACAATTCCGCTCGAAAGTTCCATTCAATGAACTGTGATCTTGGCTTTGGTTGCTCTGGTCCAATTTTTTCTCTACGCCGGCGAAGTTCACGTAACGTTGGAGCTACCCATCTTTTTATGTATCGCACATTGTCTGTAGAAATGGACAAGTTATATTTATATGAAAAACAAACATAGAATGTGGTTTACGTAATTTTCCGAAAGAAGCTAATTGGGAAGCGACAACAACTGCGTTGAGTGTGTTACGAATTAGGGACATTTTAATAATTGAATCAGTAAACCAAAGCAAAATCCAAATTTCTTATCCAAATTGTAGTTTTACGAAAATATTAGGATGACATTTGACTAGCTGTCAAAATGACAACCAACAATTGACTTCAACAATTGTTTAAGGAGGACCCACATGTATTGACTACCACATGATTTCGACTGCGATATGTGGAATGTATTCTTTTTACGAATGAACCGCAGGCCGCGTAGATAATGTTACGTGTGTTTCATTTTAACAGCGATCGAATCGCAAACGGAGGCCGCACTTGTTTTGCGCAGGGCCTCAGGATAAAGCCAGAGATTCAGCTGAGGCAAGGTAGTGCCATTTTGTCAAGATCGGGAACTCACGTCGTCATTTTTTTGTCGGTTGGTTGTAAAACAGTTTAAAAAGTGAACGTGCTTTCGATAGTTTTGGGTTTGTAACAATTGAGAATGTTTGAAACTGCAGCAACAAATTGAAAACCATAACTAGAATAGCCAAAAGCATTAAAACTGTCGGATATAGCCCCAAATTTAAATAAGACGCTATCATTGATTTCGCAACGAAACTAATCATGTCGATTATGGAATCCGCAATAGTCTATTCCCGCGGATCTCATCCGATCCGCAGGGCATCCGCATCCGCATTGAACACAATTATTGAATTCGCCGGATGAACTGCAATGTCGATCCGCGACACCACTTTACCTTATCCTATACCACCTGTCAAATGGCTTCATTTGACTTTATTCAAGTGGCATTCTTCATCTGTAAAAAAAAAGGAATAAGAAATTAAAACTTGCATAAATCTAATAAAATAAATTTTAAATGGACTCCGTAGCGTTTTTTTTTTTAATAGAAATGAAACTGAAAGGAAATCCGATGAGCTATAAGTCTCGGTCTCCATAACTTTTTGAGCTGCCTAATATTGTGTAGGTGAAACTAACTTGATTGAAAAGAAAAAGTTTAATAAAAAGAATTACATAATTCATTTATCTAAACCAGGAATGTTTTGGTGTTTGGTCTGTTTTTCGTTTTGATTCGTCACGATCGTGTTTGAACGTTGTATAACATTGATTTTTTGCTTACTACTACTTCAGATCGAAATTGAGTTGCATGTTAATTCAATTCTTTCAGGGGTTGATGATGTGCCTATTGTAAGAAGTCGACGCAAAATGCTTAATCCACAACTTTTATTCGAATTTTTCGAATAGCGTTGCAAAACACTAAAAAAAAAAAAACCTACACAAATGAACAAAAAACATAGTACCAAGAAGAATTTACATTCACTTTTAAATATCCGCAACAATTTTGGTGCGGATGAGAAACGCCAAAAATTGTATGGAGTGCGGATGAACAACGGATTCGGTAATACGCCTTTTTTAACCTGTGTTATCGACAATCTTTACTTTCACACCGTCGGATTCAATGCGGATTCGATAATAGCAAAAATGTCAAAACTCGTGCGGATAGCTTCCGCAGTCCATTTTTCGGATTCCATAATCGGGGTGAATTTTTTTAGGCAAAGGAGTCAGGTGCGGATCCAGGATTTTGATAAAAGGGGGGGGGGGCAGTTTTCCTTCCTTTTCAATGATTTGCAGTTATCAAATATAGATTCAATCAAATATAAGAACATATTTTTTATTTAAAAGAATTGGGAAAATTGTTAAAAAAATAAGTTAAATTAGTAAAGCCGGTTTTTAAAAACCTTGTTATTACTTTTTCAAAATCGATCGGGATTTGTCTGTGGATGTGAATAAGTGACAGACCGCAAAGGCGATTTTCACTCATTGTGGACCTTAAACAGGTTTTAAGGCGCCGCGCCGCAATGAAGAAAAAGACCGCTCTGCCGAAGAATTCGTAACCGGAAGCGTTGCAAGGATAAAAAGAAAACTGTGTATAATGCCAAACACATCCTTATTGCATTTATGCATCAACTCAAGAGCAGTAACGGGAAGATAGTTGTTCTTCTTCTTTTCCGTTAACCATTTTTCCCGCCAAAACACCAGCTCATCTTTGAGCAAAAAACAGTCTTTGTCTGTATTTAACTCTAAAGTATTATTCACATGAGAACGAACAACGAACGACGAATGAACGAACACTCGTTAATTTTGACATTTCATTCACATGAGTGTTTTACATTCGTCACGAATAACGAACACAATTTACATGTAAAACAAAAATGGGGAATGATTTTGAGGTTAAGCACGCGCGAAAAATTTATTCGTTGGAGTGTGGATTGTATGTGGAACGAGAATAAAGTCTGACAGTTCGTACCTACTAGATGTTTATTCGTAACGAATACTTTTTTTCTCAATTTTTTTAATTTTAGGCACAAAATTAAAAGTATGTTCACCGAAAAATAAGTATGAACCATATTTCCATCGTTTCCTAAAAAATTCGTGAGGAATTTATGCTTGTAAGGTAATTAAAATCGCATTTCTTGATTTATTCGTCGTTCGTTGGTCGTGCTCATGTGAATAGTCCTTAAGAGCTGACTAAAGCGATTTATTAGCCATTTAACGGTGGTATCCAACCCATCAGTATAATATCGAATTGTATTTTCCGGAATGAAAATTGTAGGTTTAAATACGTCTAAGGCGATGTTCATACTGGTCGATTTGTTGAAGCAACAAATCGACCAAAATGTTCACATTGTTCAACGAATCGACCGCAAGCCAATACCGACAAATTGGTGTAACAGAGAAGGAGAACAAGAAAACAATCGCATTTATTCGCACGAAGCTTCAACAAATCGACCAATGTGAACTTCGTCTAAGGTTTCCGGTCGAAATCTTTCACAAGGACAAAGTCAAGTAGAGGTGCATATAACGAGATTCTGTAGTATACCTCAGGTGAATTAGTATCAAAATTAGCTCGGGGAATTTGGCGTCCACCATGCCGTGGAATACGAGGAATTCTCAACTCAATATTCAACTGATCACATAAATTCTTTGCATGCTGTCAGATGTTGTGGAATTTGGTATCTATGTTCTCCCGGCGACCTTAAAGAACGGAAATCGTGTTCTTCACCAGCATTGCGCTGCTATTCAGGCCAAGAGATTTAGATTGTAGTAACTTGTTCAAGGACTGTGTGAAAGACAACACATCACTCAAACACAAAACTGATACAATAAACTGTGAATTGCATAAAGATGTTATAAGTAAGGAAGCCTTGCCAGCCGTGCGATATCGTTTCCAACGCTTCCACAATTTTGATGAGGTCCAAAGAAAATTGAACTACACCTTCATGTCGTTCTACCCACCTTGTTTCGCAAAGTGATGCAAGGGCACACCCCAAGGTGTTCATGAGGAGAGTTTTTCGTTTTGGATGCGATTTGAAGAAGAAGATTACCTCTTTCATTATTGCAACAGCCAGCGTTTCGAATGGCAGGTACTTTTGAACTTTGAGAAGTGGAGTTATTTAGCTTATGACTGTAGCATGGAGCCCTAACAGCATTTTTCGCTTCTCTCTGAGTTTCCATGACAGTACCTTGAACCCACATAGCATTCAAGTTTAAGCTTTTTCTTCAGTTGCAACAATACAATTTGGCCGATGGCTTGCCTTACCTCTGGTGTGGAGAAATGAATAATTAACCACTTGTTGGAGTTGCCGTTCTAACAGCAACTGCTTTACTCATTCACTTGACAACCCTTTAAGTTGCCAAGAAAAAAAGCTAGATTTTCAGTTTTCAAAAGACTTTAAAACACGGAACCACTACACATGTCACTAAAAAAATACATTCTATTTGAAAGCTCTAATCATTACCTAAACACGCCCCAGCAATAGCCTGGTGAAACTTTAGGCCGAGTTGATTGAAAGCCCATGGCTAAAAAAACAAAAACCTAAGTTTGATATTCAGAGCAAGTTGAGATTTTCTGAAAAGCGCTTTGTGGCAACCACAAGGCAATCTTAGGACTTCAAAAAACAAGCATTTAATTAGTAACGTTTTCCACTTAGCCCACAGAACAAGATGTACCTCTTAGCCCTTAAGATTTTATTAATTTAACTGTTGTATGTATAAATGTATTATAATACCCCGTCATCTTTTAACACTCTTATATGCGCATTCGATCGTTGCGCTGTAAGCACTTACGAAAAGATTGTTATGAAATATGAAGATGATGTTTAGAATAAAGTAAATATCTTCATTGGTTAACTTGATTTACTTATGATGCAATTATATAGCTTGCATTAGAAATATGTTTCGTAATTTGAATTTGTCTTGAATATTATACTGGCAATCGTGCATTTTTTATTTTTAGCACTTTCTACTTCAACAGCCTCAACCTTTTGTTTGTTTTAATGTCAAAGTTCTGATAAGATTTCTGTTCGGAAAATCCATAACTTAAAGAAATAATCTCGCGTAATATGAATTCTAATTAATTTCGATTGATTTCGAATTGCAATTGACTGAGTTTTGACATGGAACACAAGATTGTTATCAAAAAAATTTGTGAGCACAAACCCATGGCGTAATAGAACCTGTTTTTCAGTTTGTGAATTTTATGAATAAAAGGAAGCCAAATTCAAACTATATCGCTTAATGTTCATGTATGTGAAGCATCTTTTAATAACGGTTTGAAAATTAGATGCTACTTCTATCGCAAATATATAAACTTACCACATGTAACCTTAATATAAATTGTAAAATGTAGGGTACTAGGCTCAACATTATCTCAAAATTTACAAGATGATAGTAAAATTGCTATCTAAAGTTATTTGTTACAATCTAATCTTATAAGTTACGCTATTCCGGCCCATTATCTTTGTTCACATTGCACTAAACTAAACAACAAGCAAAGACGCATGGCGACGCAACGTCGCGTCGTAAGGCGTAGATTCTGCACATGAATATATCATGGCGATCTTGTGGATATAAATAATATTCCCAAGAGCAAGTCCAAAGATTGAGTTAGTTTTTTCTTTAAAAAAAGCTGTAAGATATATTCCACATATAGTATTGATTAGGACCTAACAAAATGTTTACGAGGTTTTTCCAGCGTTGACACAACACGCCAAAAATGATTTTATATAATTTTAATTATAATAATAAATATAATTATTTAAATTCATTTGAGGTTAAGTGGGCGAATTTTCTTTGTCGTTTTCAATTAGACGAAAAGAAACGTTCAGGAGCGTTCCGCAGTATGACAGCCACTTCTTGGTTGTTGTTTTTTTTTTCATTTTTTTTTTTTAATAACTGCTTACTCAAAGATAGGAGAACAGCAGGGTTTAGGCCATCATGTTAATTTTGAACCAATAAGTTATCAGTAACGACTGCAGCTTCTCTTCTCTTCTTCTCTTATAAAACCCTTCTAGTCATCGCAGACATGAGTTGGAGGTTTAACTTCCTAATATTACATTTTTTCCTTTTGGTGAAGCTTTCAAATCTAATTCGTATTATGACATAATCTCCTGTGTCGCTTTTCGTTGTTTTACTCGGTAACAGGGCCGGACCAACCATATGTGCAAAACATGGAAATACATAGATGGCCAAGTTCTGGTGCGCATTAGTATTTTTATCTGACCCCCATTACTTGCATGTTGCAATGTTACGACTTCAAATAGAATCTAGCATAAAATGTCTGAGAATTAAAAATTCTACACCACCTAGAAAAAGGACTAGACTAGAGAATGAGTTTTCAATATGAATAAAACAACCATAACGAGTAAAAAATATTCCTTGACAAATATGTTTAATTAGTGGATTCTCAATTCAAATCGAAAAGTGGCTGTCAATGCTCAGAATCATGAGAAGATCACAAATACCTCGTTTCCACTTAGGATCGGGTACTCGAATCGGATTATGATTCAAATTTCGATTCAGGTATCTACTAGCTCACCGAATCGAGAAATCTACGTATGCGTACACACTCTTTCGAATCGATCCAGCTACAAGAGCTGTATCGGATCGGGTAATCCTATTTCAATTCGATCTATGTATACACTGGCACTAATTCGAATTGAAGTGTGATTTAATTCTAGTCGATCGAAAAACAGTGAGAACCGGAACGAAATAATAGAATTTCGTTCCATTTTCAACCGTTTATCGCCGGCTTTTATCGAGGCGATAGTTACAGAACAGAGGCACTGTATCACTGTTCGTAGCTATCGCATCGATATCATCGACAGTAAAACGATGGAAGCTGGAATGAAACCCTACTAAATTCCTCTACGAATTTCGTTCCAATTTCCACCATTTATGGAAAAATTTTATGAAGGCGGTAGTTACAGAACAGAGGCATTGGACTTTGCTGTTTGTCCAATAGAAAGCGGTGTTATACTATGTCTCCAGCAGATTATCTGAAAAAAAAAAAACAAATTATGAGCTGATACAAATATAAAATCTTAGTAGAACACCACCGACGTGACGCCCGCCGCCGCACGTTCTGATACATTTAAATGTCACAGAAGCCATTCATTTCTACCAATTAATTAATAACCATACTATGTTTCATCTAATCTTTACACAATTACTTGATAATAAAAACTCACTCTTCCTACGTCAGCGGCCTCTTTATATAGAAAATCGAACCACACTATCGATCTTTCTAGATAAAACGAGAACCATCAAGAAAATTTTGAGTAGTGTGTGTTCTAGCTTCTCTCCAAATATTGTATTTAATGCCATGCATTACAGACTGTCTTCTTCTGGCACTTTACTCAAGTGCGTGTTTCTCACGACTGCACAATTACGCTTAATTTTTGATAATCAATAATGCTGAGGGAAAAGATGTGCGCAAGCGCTTTTCGAAACTTTGCAAAACTTTGTATACAGTCTTATATAAAAGATTTAAAGTAAAAAATAAATAAATAAATAAATAAATAGGGTGGAGCAACTACATAAGCCAGCAGCTCCGAACCTAATGAGTTTTTTACAACCATGACTGGTGAAAGAAAGGAGAGGACCTTGAATTTTATACCGAATCCAAACGTCTAAATGAGAAGGCGCTTTTAATGGCAATGAATCGACTATCGGAGGACCTACAAATTACTCGCCAAAGACAATATCCGTGTAAAAACATTTTTTGTTCTATCTCTTAATACAGGGTCGAATTAAGGACTACCAAAATGACTATACTTTTACCCTATACTCATTGGGGAAAAAATTAACAAAAAAGAAAAAAATACAAAAGCCAGTCGATAAAAACATACGTTGCAGCGACTATAAGCCATGGAATGGGATGCTTCAGAACACGCAATTGCTGATCTGCATACTCAGAATCTGACTGAGAAAGAAGAAAAAAGAAAATCTTCTTCTCATCCCCTTCACCTATCTTTGAGATGAGCACACGTCTGGCAATTTTTTCATAGAATTGTTTCGTTGCTCAATCAAAAGCTTCAGTATTTACACACTATCATAGGATCTTGAATACTGGAAGAGACTTGGGATGAATAGATGAGATAAAACGACAGAAGCTCATAAAAAACGGCTACAAAATTCACGTACTTTTGTCTGCAGTGGTGTTCCGACACCAGTGTCCTTGAAAACAACACAGGCCATGACATTTGCTCAACCTTAACCTGTTCTATGCTCCAAAGTCCAAAGTCTTAAACCTCTCGGATGCTGAAGCCCTATGACTATTTGATCAATATCATCAG
Source organism: Melanostoma mellinum (assembly GCA_914767635.1). Taxonomy (NCBI): domain Eukaryota; kingdom Metazoa; phylum Arthropoda; class Insecta; order Diptera; family Syrphidae; genus Melanostoma; species Melanostoma mellinum. The sequence goes on from OU612060.1 coordinate 175,850,183, forward strand.
TCGTATGGCACACATCATGGGATTGATACCTTTTTCAACTGGAATATATCAAAAGCAATCAACGCAGCGCTCAAAATCAAGAAATGGATCATTATCTGCCTGTTGTTATTTTACAAACCTTGAACTTGCGGCTAGATCACCGCCTGGTTATATGAGAACGGTTGTGTACTGTGACAGATACGAAAATTTTCCACCTTGTCTTTCTCGAATGTACCTTGCCTAAATTGCAAGAATGAATCTTGCCTAAACAATTAAAAAAATACGATAAACAAAATCAGTCACGACACTAGTCAAGGGCATGTGGAACCATTCGCAATATACGATTGTTTAATTCCACGTAATTCAAAACGATGATCCTCAAGCAAATAATGAAATGCATCTTAATAAACGCTAGATTACGCCCAGCAACGCCTCCGACGAAAACCAATCTGCGTCAGCGACAGTGTTTTCTTAAAACGCCACATCTAATGCACTTTTATCGCAGATAGGATTGTTTTTATAAATAGACAGTGCGGCATTTATCTAATTCATTTCTAAGTCACTTCAATTATTACAATCATAGCATCATGGCTACTTCAGAATTGTCTCCCGCTATCGTTCAAGATCTCTGCCAGAGATACTCGCATCAACACATCAGCCAACAGGATGGATTTGAAATTCTCAGCTATTCTCTCAAAGGAGCAAATGATGCTCCAGCGGGTTTCCTTGGTCGTCACGAAACACTGTCGGTGTTAATTCAAAAAAGTCAATCCGACGCACCACAAGAAGTGAAGTTCTTTATAAAGTCCGCTCCCAACGATGTCGCTTCCAGAGCAAAATACATAGAAGAGTTTGGTGTTTTTAAGAAAGAAGTTTGCGTTTATCGTTATCTGCTGCCGAAGCTACAGACGGGTCTGTCTGAATTTGCTCCCAGGTGCTACTACGCTAAGGGTAATATATTGGTTTTCGAACATCTAGTAGAGATGGGATTCCGTATGGGAGCCAATCGATCGGGTATTCTCGATTTTGAACATCTGAACTGTGCTCTCAAATCATTGGCTAGTTTGCATGCAGCGTCCATCATATTTGAGGACAGCAATAAAAAACTAATTCCTGATATGTTTCCGGAAATAGTGCAGGAGAATGCTTATCCATCGGTTGCGGATGGTGTTCGCGTAGAAAATTTCAATAATGGTGTTGCTTCTGTGTGTGAAATCATTAAAATCATGCCCGAATACAAGGACTCCAATCGATTGGACTATATTTTGAAGGAGTTTCCATTGAAGATGAAAAGAATCTTCGAATTGTGTCAACCGTCAAAAAAGTTCTACAACGTTTTTAGTCATGGTGATTTATGGGCGAATAATTTGTTGTTTAAATACGAGCACGGTCGACCTGTTCAGAGTCGATTAGTTGACTTTCAACTGGCACGCTATGCACCACCAATTTTGGATGTCATCACCTTACTTACGATTCCAACAAGCAAAGAGTTTCGTTCAAAGCACTTGGATATACTTTTGTCCAACTACTTCACTATGTTGGGAAACATTTTGAAACAAAACGGATTGCAACTCTCTGATTACATTCCAAAGAAGCAATTTGAAGAAAGCATCAGGGAGTTCAAAATATGTGGCTTAATTGAGAGTTGTTTGTTCTCCCATCTTACAATTTTGCCAACTGAGTTGACTGAAAACCTCACCACGGACACAGAGGGCTTTGAGGATTTCTTTAATCGAAAAAGGAACGAGATTTGTCTGAGAGCATTCCACATCGATGAAATCTACCGACGGCGATTGAGTGATATGATCTCTGATATCGTAGATAGTTACATATTGAACTAGTTTTTAGTCTTGATCTCAAAAGTTTTGTGTCAATAACGAGTGAAATTTTGTTCAAAATTTAACGTGAAAATTATAATGTTTGAATGAAGCAATAGTAAAACAGCTTTACCTCAAGCTTTAAACTAACACAATGTTCATAAAGATAAAGTACAGAAAGAGGTATGGTTCTATTTTGTGACATAGAACATCTCAGCAGGGCATTAACTTAACCAGAAGTCAGTTTCTAATTGATATCAAATTAAAGAGGCAAAAAATATGAATTATCGTATGTATTATAATCTTAAATAAATACTCAAACAAGCACAGAGCTTTAGATGAAAATATAATCTCGAGCTAATAATAAAATGAAAAGAGAGCAAACACTTGTTCTAGACCTTTGTCTGATTTAAGCAAATATTTAGAAGTAGGTAACAATAAATAGGAAATGTTAATATTGTCTCAAGTAAATAATATTCAACCAAAACAGTGCACACAGCTTGGTAAATAGAAGGAATTCTACAAGTTATGCATACAAAAGAAACACAAATTTATCTAAATTTAATAAGATTATTCATTTGCTAATCAAACAGCTACAGCTTTTAATGCTTTTGTAAACTGAAAAGTGTTACTCAGGCGCTGAGCTTAAAATAAAGAATTCGTTATAGACATGCTGGTGGTTGCTTAATTTAAAGGGAATCCAGTTGATTTGTCAAATTCATCTTCTTCCTTCCTTAGCATTGTGATTTCTAAATCAGAGCTCTCCGAATCATCCACTTCACACTGGTTAACCACCCGTCGGGTATCCTACGATAACATACTATAGCTAACCGATTTCACTATGCACGGGGAGGACTATGGTTTATCGTAGCACACGTTTTCTTCATCTCAAAATTAGTAAATGTACCTTCAAGCTGATAAAACATGTTGCGATCGGTGCAAGACACTCGATCTTCCAGTATATTCTGGATGTCCGATTTTTCGGTGGTGCCAATATTGACTCGGACAGTTAGAACCATAATTCGAATGATGACAATTTCTCTGTGAAGCGACATGACCCAAGATCACCGTAGAGGATAGCGAATATCTTTTCCAATCAAATTGCTTACGATCATAAGACCCAAATGCCACCCCTGCATTCTGACGTCCCAGCAATTTGACGTTTAGCACTTTATCTATCTCTTTCTATCAATTTTCTACTATCATGGCTGACTTCCTGTTGGCATTTCTTTTCACTTTTCATTTAGTTACAGAAGAATAAAGTTGTACAATCATTTTCGTAATCAAGTGTGTTTATTTCAATCCCCTACATTTTTTTGTGTCTCCTGTGAGGACCGAAGTCACGAGAATCATACACTTGATTACTTTTAGTTATTTTGTATAGTTTCAAGAAAAATATGTCGCAATCTATCAATTTACGCACACGACACGCTTTGGGACCAGGTGGAGACATTGTATAAGGCAACGTGTGCAACACTGAATCGCAAGTTGATGCAACTTCAAGCGTCACAAGTGACTGAGCAAGGCTCTCGCGGCAGCGCAAACGATAACTCATCAAAAGAAAGACCAATATGCAACACCTGGACCTGAGACTAGATCCCGTGAAAATCCTATCCTTTCACGGTACACTTCATAATTGGCTGGCATTCAGAGACACCTTTGAAACCTTGGTGTACAACTCAGAACTTCCAGAAGCTTAAAAACTCGGAAAACTGAGACAAGCTATTGATTCCGAGAAGGTTCCATTAATTGGAGGAATGTGCACTGGTGGATATAATGTGGTGTGGCGGGCATTAAAAACACAGTTTGATACCCCAAGCTTATCCACGCTTCCTTAATGTAAAGATTGCCCAAGAAGAGACTTCAGAAGCACTTCAGAAAATTGTCGATACCGTGCAGGAATGTTTGCGAGCCCTCCGCAGATGCTCTGGTAGTGCCAATTATAGTCCTTTAGCTCCCCCTCGTTACGCAGCGGGAGTGGTGTATGGTGGGTTCATCATCCGAAATTTCGACCTTGAGCAGTTTCCTCGAATTCGTCGAAAAACGAGCACAGAGCCTTGCTACAGAGTTTGTTCGACCACATCAACGGAGTGGAAAAATTGTTGATAGAGTTAATAGAGCCAAATGATTCTCAGTTTAGTAGGTGAATCGACTGATATATCAAGCTTAGAACAATTTTCTATTTGCATCCGATACTTGGACATAAAAGCAAATATCTGTGAAGATTTTCTTGGATTTGTGCCAGTTACCAACGTGTTTGGACGATGATTAGCAGATTCAATGAAATTATTTACATGATTTTGGCGTCGATTGCTCATATATGTAATATGTATGGCCAAGGATACGACGGAGCTCCGGCAATGAGTGGTCAATTCAACGGTGCACAGGCTCATCTAAGATCCTATTTCCCCCTGGCAATTTATGTACATTGCGCTGCACATAGCTTTAGTTTGGCAGTTAATGCCGCATGCGAAGTGTCAGGAATCAAAAATGCGTTAGAAACTATCAGAGCGATTGAAGCATTTTTTCACTAGCCTAAAAGACAAGACTACACCAAATTTCAAAAATAAGAGCGAGAAAAAAACCAAAGTTAAAGTCTGTTTGTCCTACCAGGTGGGCTCAGTCTCATGAAGCAGTTGGAACGTACGTTGAATTGCAACCGGCTTTTATTGAATCTTTGAAAGAAACCAAAACGTGAAAAGATCAAGATACTTCGCAAAAGGCATCGGTTGAATTCCAAATCGCCTGTCACATTATGGAATCAGTCAATTCGAACCCCTTCCCCCCGTGGATCCGCCACTGCTCTGAGGATTTTCTAATTTGAACTATAGCCTCTTACCAGGGACTCTTCTGATATTGTATAACGTTCAAATACAACCACGAAAGAAAAATAGAAAGGCTGACCAAAGCACTGCTGCAACGAAATCAGAATTCGGTTGCCCTCAGATGTGAAACGGTCCAAAAACCGGGAGGTTTGAAAATGTATTTAAAGGTCAACGTGGTGTAGCCCAGTGTAGGATCACTTGTATGAAGCAGTTAAGTGAGAGAGCGGTAATCCCTTACGCTTTCGATACTGCCCTTAAGTGGGTGTTAAGGCTTCTACGGAACTAAGTACTTCTAATTTTACCAAGCTAAGTTACTCTATAATAGTACACACAAGTACGAAACTTTATTTTTATAAAAAACAGAGCGTCATTAATCATCTGTTCAGAGCTTTGAAATTATGCTAATATTTTGCCAAATTCTTCACCTGTCAAGCCACGAGCGTCCACTTTGTATATTCTTTGCTTCGATACATACATCGTTAGCTTTGTGTACGGCCGGCGCGGCATGTCAAACGCAGGCACGCGCGAATACGATGTTATCAATTAACCTCTTAGCATAAATTGAGAACTTACTTATCTCGTACAAAACTATTTTGTTATGATCGCGCACCGACAGATAAGAAAATTTTTTTAAATTTGCTAAACAAGCTTTAGTTTAAAGAGAAATGTGACTGTGGCTGGTGCAGTCTAAAGCAGTGAAGCAAAAACAACATTTCACTATGACGACTCGATTGATAATGGGGTTTCCCTTGCACGATTCACAAAACTCTGCAACTTTAAGAAGAAAATATTGCTAAGAACACTTGTCTTGGCCATGTAAGTGTACATTCAGAAGTTACCACCAACAAACTGAAGAAAACCCCACCTACTGACTGTCATTTAGTTTGGAACGAGTTTTAAGGTGAATTACTCGATTTGAATAAACTCAAACTAAAGGCACATTTTGCTTATGATCACAATTAAGCTGCAAAATGGGCTTTGGCTTAATGGGCTTTGATTAAGAAGGCGACTAATGAGAGCTTTGCAATGTGAAAGTTAATGGGGGAAATTAGTAAGATTGCTGATTTTAAGAACATCACACCACATTAAGTCGGAGAGTCGGGAAATTTAAAAGTGCGCATTGTGATAATTGACGGTTTCAATTGCCTCGAGCATGGCATTCTTATTTTGATCAGTCGTGTATTGTGTATTGTTTTGTTTTCTAAATATAAATTCAGTTAAAAAAAATACAAAAAGTAAATAAAACACTACTTTGTTTGTATAGACAATTTTATTTGATTTGATGTTAAGAAAGAAGAAGCTTAACAAAGTGCGCTGTTTATTACAAATTGTTTTGAGTACATTTTAAAAGCAGAGTTTTGACTACAGTTTGAAAAAGAAAATGTACACTCAAGGAGTGTGGAAAGTGATCTCAGTAGTTTTACTAATAATTACGTTGTTTTGTGGAAGATCATCGGGTCAATATCCTAGTGTGCCTTGTCCTGATATATTCGAATATTCCACAGCTGGAAACAGACATATTGGAATCATAAATGCCAGAGGTGTGACGTATGGGGAAACAAAAGTGGTGATCGAACTGTCACAACCTGGAACTTTTGATTCGGTAAATAAAAAGTTTTCAATAAAAGTCCGATTGTAAAAACTACACGCAAACTCTTAACGGCGATCACTCAAATCTCATAGTTCTAGGTTTTATTTTAAGCCAAAAGTGTAAAACTTCCGGGGAGATCCCCGCAGTAACAGGGAGGAGTTTCAATTGAGGTCACTGATTTGTTGCCTGGGTATGAGTACCTATATCTACCAACAAATATTTGATTACTTTTGATCTTCCCCTAAAGCAAATTTATTATTTGCGTTGCTACGAAATATCCACATATATGAAATATCATGTTCGATGGAAGGAAGTCGCGTCGCTTTGTTTTTAAGCTTGTATAGCCTGTTTTTCTATTTATATTGTGTCTTGCATGTTCCTGAATCTATATCGTATTCAAAATATTTTGCGAGTTTCCTTGCTTTCCTAAAATGGTTGTTTGAAGTTGTTCTAAACTTAAAGCGGAAAGGGAGAACACAACAAAATACTTTAACAAACAAAATCGATACAAGCCTTTGTTTAAAATCAGACAGGCATAGTACAAGAGCTAAAGCTTTTGTCTGAGCAACAGCTGTTTTAGAAATGTAGCTTTTGCGAAATCTGTGAGCCCTAAAAGCTTGTTGATCATGTCATTTGTAAAAATAAAACTAAGAAAAGTGTAGATTTTTATTGAAGGGATGATCGGTCAATGAGTTACTTAAAATGAAAAAAACCGCGGAGTAATAAAATTCAATAAATTTTTATTGAACATCACCATCTTCTTAATTTAAGTTATAGGTGTGTTTCTTTACTGAAAACTATTACGAAATGCACCAACATTTGGCGAAAGTGAGTCTAATTATTCTATTCCAGCACAGTGATTTTTCGTAGCTGTGCACAAAAGAGAGTGCGCTCACGATAGAGTAATAGCCTGCAAATTTCGGCCACCAAGATTTCTGTGGACAGAAATCGTAACCGTTATTACACGGTTTTTTAATTTTGTGTGGGGAGTCTCATACTCGGAATGCCGTTCCTCGCGGCTAAGATTTCCTTTTCTTTTTATCATAAAAGTCTCTCAAATCACATTTCCAATCCAAATTCTACATATTCTAACGAATCTCGCGAAATATGGTTTCCTTGGCTCAAATATTTTGGAACTTCACGGCAATTCTCTGCCTACTTAAGCCACAAAAACAAAAGCATTTTCACAAATCCTTTTTTCTAAAATAAGGTGTAGTCCCGAAGAATTCCAAATCAAAGTAATGAACACCATATAGGCGCTCTGAGTCCTTGTCTACCATCTCGAAGATACCACTGTACTTCTGTACATCAAAAATTAGGTTAAAAGATTTTTCCATATATTTCTCGAGCAAAGCAAAATTTAGATCAATCATTCAACAACGGAAAAACGTTCAAAATATCTTGGCTAAAGGATTCGAATTTATTATTTTTGATTTTTCTAGAAACTCAGATAACTCCCATATATGAAAAGAAACAAAAGTCAATTTTCTTTCAGCTCTTGACTTGAATAGAAAGTTATACCAAATATTCACAGCTGTTTGGTAGATATTGGTTTGTGTCTCTGCTAAACATTTAACACGCAAATAGATCCTTTCACACTGTACAATTAGTTGGACAGACTTTGGCTTGAACGACCAATGCTTGACAATGTGAACCCTCAGACAACCGCTGGGCCAACTTTTTGGAAGATTTTCAAATCGATTTTTTCTTGTTCTCCTTCTCCGTTACACCAATTACTCGAATCGAACAGTGGCGGATTAAGGCTTATTGCCGCCCTAGGCCCTGTTTGATACGCCGCCCTTTTTGATCAACAAAATTCTATATATTTTGAATCACAATTTTTATTAAAAAATAGCTTTTTTTACACGACTCATAATGCGAATCATAAGAGAGTGCTCTATTTTTTATTCAAATATAATTATTAAATAATACAAAAAAATGTTTATTAAACTCTAGCTAGCATAACAAATAAAAATAACCATTTTTTCAAATTATAATGTATCGCCTAGTTTGTAAATCTCTTCTTCCTGACTTTTGTTCGAGTAAAAGCATCAACTATGTCATCATTATCAATTTCTTGAACTAGTTGAGCTTCGTTAGACAATAATTCTAAAGTATTAAGTCATACTTGCGAGTAAATAAGATTTAACCCTTTTTAAGGTAGAAAAAGATCTTTTTGCTGAAAAATATGTAGCGGGAATACTAAAAAAAAAAAAAAATACGCAGAGCAATGTCTACATTCGGATAAACATCTGAAAGATTTCGAGAATGCATGGTACTGTGTATTTTTTGTGCGGAGCGTACATCTCCCGTATTTGCTAGGGATAGGGACACTTTTTAACTAATTTATTCGCAAGATTTTTCAGTTTAATCGTATCTATGTCAGGTAAACTATCAAGAAAACTAAAATTTTCGTAAAGTTTTTCATAAGCACTTTTACGTCCGGCCAATTGTACGCTTAAAGTATCGAAAATTCGGTAATACACATTGGTGCGATCATTTTCGTGACCAGATGAAGGTATTGTTTCATTCACTTGTAACTCATCTGCCTGAATTTTTCTAGTTCTCTTGGTTTCATAACGATAATTAACTTTAACTCCATACAGTGCTTTTGCTTTTTCTTCATATTCAGAGCATTGTTTGTCCCTCATATTTTGAAGAAATAATGACAAAGAACCATAAATTTTTACCGCAGATGATAAATCCGCATGAGATTCTTGAAGCTTCTTACTTGCAGCACTGAAACGATTTAAAATAGCATTATGAACTATGACCAAAATTGCCATTTCTAGATGCTGTAATTTTCGTTGCAACCATGTAGCGATCGCGTATTTCTTATGGAAATGCCCAACGGTCATAGACAAGTTTGAGACTTCTACTTTTTAAACGGCACTAGTAAAACCGAAATAATTACTGTGACTCGCTTACAGAAAAAAAAACGATTATTAGTTCTATATACGTTAACCCTAGTTTACGGCACGAAGAATAATGCAATAACCAAACTTGGGGTTCGTGCGAACCCCAAAATTTGTATTCGCATCTAATTTGGAATACTATCAATGGACATCTATTCTCCGAGCCGTGATGAATTGTACACGTTTTGAACATCTGAATATATTCCTCCGTTTCGACGATATTCAATTGGCCGCTGAGCTCAATTATCAGCCAAGACAAACACTCCCCAGAATGTTGAAATACTTTTGAACGAATTGAATTGACCGTACCAGATCAGATGAGTACTGTCAATTTCATTCATTTTTGGATTTTTGCAGAGAATGGCATTGGTATCTTATGTTCCAAAACCAAATACGTAAACAGATCGTTTTATTACCAACACAGAACAATCTTGCGAAGGCTATTTCAGGCTGTCATAACAAGCCGGAACCATAGTGGGGTTCGCACGAACCCCAAGTTTGGTTTGTGGGTTTTTTTCAGAAAAAAATTCCAGAAAAGTATCTTAAATCGCTATGATGAGAATACGATGAAAAACGTAAAGAAAAATTAAATTCGTTCACTGAGTTTTCATCCCAGGTCGAAAATATGATTAAGAAAAAAGTTATAAGCATTCAAACTTGCGTTAGGGTTCGCGCGAACCCCAAAACGTTAACTAGGGTTAAATTCAAACTTTGTCAATCTCTGTTACGTGCTACGCATAGCGCTCTTATTTTTTGTAAACATGTGTAACACACTCACCCCATCAACGAAACTCACTCTCAATCACATACAAAATACTCTCACTCTACTTCAGTTGTTGCAATGACGATCATAAAGTTAAAAACTTGAATTAAAATTACTTATGACTTATGATAATAACACTTTATATAGATGTTACTATATTTCACAGATCACTTTAATATTATTCCCTTCCAATTTGATAAAATTTTATTATAACAAATTCTTGATTGAGATATGTATAAATTAAATATTCTTTTTTTTTCGACTAATTTTCATTTTTTTACAAATTTTCGTCAAACACCGAAGTTAAATTGAAAAATCTGGAAACTGGTTGACCCTGCAGGTCATCCTTACAACTTACCGCTATTTCCAGATCTAAGCGATCGAAAACATCCCTCAAAATTATTGAGGTCTTCGAGCCCAAAGAACGACTTTCCTGTTTTTTGAGATCTTCGAGCTCATTTTCCGAACTCTTTGAGCTCGAAATATAATTGTAAATTTTGAGTCAAAAACGTGAGACTTATTCAAAACGATATTTTGTTAGACTTTGAATTGCGATTTTTTGAAACGCGTCGTTCGATATTGATCCGCTTGGCGGCATTCGACGCAATTTTTAATGCACAATCGATATCTCAATCGGTTGACTCGTCTTTGAGATATCGTGCAACAAAATTATAGCTTACACACACAAACACGGCGGAACGTCACGCTGAAACTACTCAGAATAGCTTCCTAAGACCTCAAAATGTGAAAATCCGATGAGAACTCGATTTTCGAAATTTTCAAAGAAAAAGCGGGACTAAGTTAAAATCCTGTAAGTAACTTCAGAGGCTTAATATATGTAATAGCAATCTCACCAAAGATACAGAAGTGACAAAATATTTAGTTATTTGCAAGAAAGCTTATCAATTTGATTGTTTCTTTATTTGATAATTAGACTATAATTTATTCCATCAAAATATTAATGATGCACACTCAAATTGAAAAGTCAATGAAAAAATAAATTATATTATAGTCCATAAAATTTTTTTATTAAATTCCAAGAAAAAGAACAGATCCAATTTAAAAACTAATTTTTAGTATATTTCTACGGCTCTTAAATTTAAACGTTCTGAAAATTTTGCCGCCCCCCAAATCGTGCCGCTCTAGGCCCGGGCCTCACGGGCCCATGCGTTAATCCATCACTGGTCCCCACCCTGCAAATTTCGGCCACCAAGATTTCTGTGGACAGAGATCGTGCACAGCTAAAACAAAGACAACAACTGTTAAACAGATGTTTTGAATGTTTTGTTCAAATAATTTCTTTACTTTTTAGACAATTACGCTCTTTTAGAGAGTTTCTGAAAAAGTTTTACCCCCACTCCTTAAAATATGACCGATTGTAAATTTCTCTGCAGGTGCACAAAGTAAAGAAATAAGCCTTATAATACTATACTATTACTTATACACTGCCAACCACTAGAATGAGGCCACAAGTTTAGCAATTGATTTTCGTTTTTTATAACTGGTGGAAGTTTTGTACTCGGAAAAGCTTATTACCAGTTAATAGCAACGTATTTTCCATAACAAATTCATGAAATTAAAGGCTTAATTCGAATCGACCGTTTGAAGTTTCCAAGATCAATTAATGAACTACTGAAAATATAGGTATAAAAAGGTGCTCCACTAGGAAGAGGCCACATGCAAAATTTTAGGAAACAACAAAAAAAAAAATGAGTGTATAATAATATTTATTAATAACGTTTTTTTACATTAATAATGAGTATGTAGGCCATTTTTGGATATAACCTCTATTAGACGGTTTGGAAAAGAATCATAAAGTTTTTTAAATAATCAAGTGAAATTTGGGCCCGGGGTCTACGAATAGCATCAATTAAGGTGTCCTTGTCTTCAAATTGTCTGTCACCTTCATAACCTTTACGAGATAGCCATGACCAAACGTTTTCAAAAATGTTTAAGTCCGGTGAATATGGCGGCCATGACAAAAGTTCCACGGCTTCTGATTGAATCCAGCTTCTGGCAACCTTGCTAGTGTGGATTGGGGCATTGTCTTGTTGAAAAATCCAAGTCAGAGGTCCAAAAATGTTTTTAAATGTTGGAAATGACCGTTCTAGCAAATATTTGTAGCTATTTTCGTTAATTGTTGTGGACAAATACTCCAACTCCAATTCTACTATTCTTGCCATAGTAGGAATAGCCCTCCACACCATTACACCTGATGTACGGCAATTATGTCTTGCCAAAATAAGCTCATCCTTTTCGTCAAGGTTAAACTTTTTTTCATCCGAAAAGAAAAACAACGCGACAATGTTCCAAACAACATGCCGTCTTGCAAGCTCGATACGATGCTCCTTGTGTACTGGCTTCAAAACAGTTTTCTTTTTTAGTTTCCTCCTTTGAATAGTATCACTTTTTTGTATTATTCTTCGAACCATTTTTATGCTGGCTGAAACTCCGCTTTTGGCCCTTATCATAGTCGATAATAGAGTGGAATTTGAGGCAAGTCGTAGAATCAACCTATTTTCTCTTGGTGTTGTGGCTTTTCCCACGCGTCCTTTTTGATTTTCGCCATAGTTTTGTGGATCAGCAAGAGAATTGTTTACAACTGTCTTGCTTCTGTTAAGTCTCCTTGCTATTTCACGACCAGAGAGTCCTATTTAATTGAAAGCATCTATTTTTCTGTCGCTGTCAAAGTATTTCCGAAACCCATTTATTTTTAACACTATCTTAGATATTTTATACAAGAATTCACACATGCGCACTCCTGCACGGAAATATTCGCAATGCCCTCATCTGAGTGGAGCTCCTTTTTATACCTATTTTCAGTAGTTTATTAATTGATCTATGAGAAATTCCAACGGTCGTTTCGAATTAACCCTTTAATTTTATGAATTTTTTATGGGAAAATATCTATTAACTGGTAATAAACTTTTCTGGGTACAAAACTACCACCTGGTATAAAAAGCGAAAATCGATCGCAAAATTTGTGGCCTCATCCTAGTGGTTGGCAGTGTACATTGTCTTGATTTTCATTTATTTTTTACAGTACTTGTATTTGTAGTGATAGTAGTTATCTGCTGGAAATTTTTTTCACGGTAAAAAACGATACAAACTATAAAAAGAGGTGAAAGTCCAACGTTAACTTCCGTCCTCCAACCTATTTTTTCTTACACGTTTCTCTTATTGGGTTATGACACATACACCAAACAAAAATATTAAGAAAAAATTATCTTTATAAAATAATTTTTTAAATTCACTTTTATATCTTAAGTATATCAATTTTCTACAAAATTCAAATGTTATGTTAAATGTTAAACCGAATTTACATACGCATGGCATGGCTGAGAAAAAATTGTAAACGTTTACACGGTTTTTTAATTTTGTGTGGGGGATCTCATACCCCAGTGGCAGGAGGGAAGGTTAATATTTTTTTTGTCAATATATTTCTCGAGCAAAACAAAATTTTAAAGTTTTTGTGACCTTCACTCCATTTATGCGTTTCGCCCAGGTACAACAGTGGGCTCATCAGTTAGATGCTGTTGTACCCTTCTAATACGCAATGTTTTGGTCGATGTTTACCGACACCTATATAAAGTTTACAGTGCAAACACACTGTAAACTTTATACTTTTAGGGGAATGTGATTACATTCATGCACCTAAAATCACATTCTCCTAAAAGTATAAAGTTTACAGTGTCTTTGCACTGTAAACTTTATATAGGTGTCGGTAAACATCGACCAAAACATTGCGTATTAGAAGGGTACAACAGCATCTAACTGATGAGCCCACTGTTGTACCTGGGCGAAACGCATAAATGGAGTGAAGGTCACAAAAAACTTTCTTTTTCGATTTTTTAAATCACAATACTCCAAGCTCCAACTAACAATAATAAAATTCTTTTATTATTAAATTTTTGTATGAAAACAAAATTTTGATAAATCATTCAACTACGGAAAAACGTTCAAAATATCTTGGCTAAAGGATTCGAATTTATTATTTTTGATTTTTCTAGAAACTCAGATGACTTCGATATATGAAAAGAAACAAAAGTCAATTTTTTTTAGCTCTTGACTTGAATAGAAAGTTATACAAAATATTCACAGCTGTTTGGTAGATATTGGTTTGTGTCTCTGCTAAACATTTAACACACAAATATCAAGGCCCCGGCTTATACAATCCGTTGCGTCCGTTCGCTGCCGGATTTAACTGACAGCGGTGAGTTTTATCGGACACAACGGATTGGGGAGACCCATAGGATCCGTTGCGGTGTTTTGACAGATATACAATAGTCGAAATGCTACTAAAGATGAGTGAGCTCTTCAAGAAATTTTTCACAGTTAGCGTTTTTTTGAGGTGGTGTATGTATGCAAAAAGTTAAGAGTCAGGCTACTTTTTCCGTTGCGTCCGTTACATCCAATGCTTATGGGTCACCTCTCATAAGATCGTGTGTATTTAATCGAGCTGTCAGTTGAATCCAGCAGCGAACGGACGCAACGGACTCTATGGGCCGGGGCCTTAAGTTCACATTCGTTGATATGTTGAAACTTCATGCGAATAAAGCGATTTTTTTCTCGTCAGGCTGAACATTGGTTTACCAGTCTCTGCTTGCAAACTCATGAATATTCAATACTGCAGCTTATATGTATATAATTATTCCAAAGATTAGCGTTTTTGACCTATACTGGTAGTTAAAGTCAATTACTTCTACGTCGATGTGACCCAATGCGTTTAGGCAAATATAGCTAAATATAAAACTCAAATAGTTTGGACCACATGCATTTTTTTTAGCACCATGTTTGAGGCATCTTTTATAAGTTATCATATTCGTCTTAAATTCTAGATATGAGAATGACTAATAAAATGATACATAAATTTAAAAAAATGCTTTCGAGGAACTTCACAAAAGTCAACAAGTCATAACCATGTGGTCTGCATACTACATCACTATTTGAGTGACTTGAATAAAACTTTGCGACTTGTTAGTTATCAGTGATGTTGGGCATCATAATCGGGTTGCACAACTGTTTTCCGCTCAAAATCTTAACAGAAAGTCAGTATCATATACCTATGTGAAACGAAATGAGACGCTTAACCGTTGAAAAACACTGGAAGTGGAAGTATTGAAAACTTATGTACAAATTGAGTTCTGTGCAGTCCAAACAATGCGTTTTTGAAAAGTACTTTTGGCCCGTAATGAACCACGCCTGCTGTACGCAAGTTTATAAAAAAAAGTTCGTGAAACTGTGAGATTCGCTATCGCCATCGATCTTAACAGCTCAACTTTTCACGCAGTATTCGGAAGAGTATTCTGCACAAAGATTTCTTTTTATTCGGTTACAAGGTTCAATTGACTTAGCAATTGAAGGTACACGACGCTTCACTATAATCTCACAGTTTGGGCCTGAGAGCAGCTTGAATTAGACAAAAAAAAAAAAAAAAATTGACGCATCTGAGAACAAGAAACGTGCACGTTATTGTCGAAAAGTATAGTGAGTTGAGCAATGGTATGCCCACTGACTTTGTGCTCGCCCAACTAACAATTTAACTTTTATAAGGTAGAATTTCTTAAATTTGACAAGACATAGCTTTCATAGTGCTGCTACAGGGCTTACTTATGTTTGTTGAGCATTCTCTTTGATAAAGGAGGTGGTGCATATTTCTATGGAGTCTGGGCCCAAGGCGTACACCTATGAGACTAGTACCAAATGAAAGCTTACGTTTAGCCCAATCAGCCTGCCAAATATTTTTGAATTCGGTCTTGGTGATTTTGAGATAATTAGATTTGAAGTTGAGCGCCAGAAATGGGAAAAATCTGACATTTCTGCAAATAATTACGTATATCTCGAAAAGCATAGCACGTAGGACAAAGATTTTGGTATCATATGAAAGATCATAAAAATATCTTCCATTTCATTCAAAAAAAACAGTTTTCAAAATGCCTTATATTTCGTAAAAAACAGACCTAAAAGTTGTTTGAAAAGAAACATTTTCGTTGACGTTTGCCAGCCAATATCTAGAAAAAATCAGTGATGACCTACAATTTTTTTTTGCACCACTTTAATCCTT
This sequence comes from Melanostoma mellinum, assembly GCA_914767635.1. Taxonomy (NCBI): domain Eukaryota; kingdom Metazoa; phylum Arthropoda; class Insecta; order Diptera; family Syrphidae; genus Melanostoma; species Melanostoma mellinum. The sequence goes on from OU612060.1 coordinate 175,866,137, forward strand.
AATTAGTAAGCTTTAATTTGATATGTAATTACGCTATCATACATAAAGCATATCACGTACATTTAGTGGAAGTCCGTTAGACATAAAAAAGGCAAAACCTAGGAATCCAAGGCCAGTCCATGAATTTTCATGACATTTTCGGAAATGTGTTTTGGATGGCGTATAGAAAAAAGTTAAAAAATAAAATTTCACCGCTCTCAATTTTTTAATTATTTTTAAAATTAATTATTAACTTTTAGAATTTTATTTTATTTATTTAGGGTATTTTAGGTAAGGTTTTTCAAAGCGTAAAGATGGATAGGTTTGGTTGAGACAAAAAAAATTTGTATAGGAGGGGGGTCTATATTCCTCCGTGTATGCGCGAGGGGCAATTTTATATGAAATTTACTTAATTTTTTAAAAAACTATCAAAAATCAACTAAGCCACTTACTTTCTCATACTTTAGTGTTTTTGAAAGCTATTGCTTTGTTCTTTAATAAAAATTTTAATTTGAGTTCACTTAATGAAAAGTTTCGGAGAAATCAAGCCTCAAAGTCAAAATTTTGAAAAAAGAAAATATTTTTTTCTTAATTAATTTTTTTTTTCATAATTTTGCCCCACAAAGGGCCATTTTTTCTTTTCATGTTCAATGCTTTTATTAATTTTTACTCAGAGCAAAAAACCGAACAAAAAAATTTTTCTTGGTTTAGGAGAAATTAAAAAAAAACGAAAGATACTTTTTTCCAGAAAACAAAATGTCGTTAATTTCCCGCTAATTGAACTTTTTTCCTTGAAGTGAATTATGAAATGTGTCTTAAATAGCATATAAAACAAAGTTAAAAAAAAAAAATTTTGTATGATCTTAATTTTAATATAAATTATAAATAATTATTAAAATTTTAGAGTTATATTTTAATTATATTAGTTTTAAGTTAAATTTTAAAACTAAGACCTATAAAATTAAATTTTAAAACTAAAACCTATTACAAACTTGAAATTTCATCTCAAAGGCCAGCACATATACTAATTAGTGCTCTAAATGCTGTTTCGTCTCAAACGAGTTGATGGAACCGAAAAAATGTGGTTTTTTGCCAAATTTTGAATTTTCAACCATTCAAAGAGACTTAAATCAGTTAAATTAACGGCTCGAAGTTTTTTTTAGGTGGGGAGCATGCTGATGTGTAGTTCTTTTTTTTATATAAGAATTGATGCATCCCTTATCGATATATGTTTGTTTGCATACTGAACGCACGTAGAAAAATTCGCGAGTATTTATTTGGCAAAAAACCATATTTATTTGGATCCATCAACACGTTTGACCAGAAATAGCATCTAGAGCAGAAATCAGTATATGTGGTGTCCTTTGAGACCAATTTATAGGTCTTAGTTTTAAAATTTAACTTAAAACTAATATAATTAAAATATAACTCTAAAATTTTAATAATTATTTATAATTTATATTAAAATTAAGATCATACAAAATTTTTTTTTTAACTTTGTTTTATATGCTATTTAAGACACATTTCATATTTCACTTCAAGGAAAAAAGTTCAATTAGCGGGAAATTAACGACATTTTGTTTTCTGGAAAAAAGTATCTTTCGTTTTTTTTTAATTTCTCCTAAACCAAGAAAAATTTTTTTGTTCGGTTTTTTGCTCTGAGTAATTATTAATAAAAGCATTGAACATGAAAAGAAAAAATGGCCCTTTGTGGGGCAAAATTATGAAAAAAAAAATTAATTAAGAAAAAAATATTTTCTTTTTTCAAAATTTTGACTTTGAGGCTTGATTTCTCCGAAACTTTTCATTAAGTGAACTCAAATTAAAATTTTTATTAAAGAACAAAGCAATAGCTTTCAAAAACACTAAAGTATGAGAAAGTAAGTGGCTTAGTTGATTTTTGATAGTTTTTTAAAAAATTAAGTAAATTTCATATAAAATTGCCCCTCGCGCATACACGGAGGAATATAGACCCCCCTCCTATACAAATTTTTTTTGTCTCAACCAAACCTATCCATCTTTACGCTTTGAAAAACCTTACCTAAAATACCCTAAATAAATAAAATAAAATTCTAAAAGTTAATAATTAATTTTAAAAATAATTAAAAAATTGAGAGCGGTGAAATTTTATTTTTTAACTTTTTTCTATACGCCATCCAAAACACATTTCCGAAAATTTCATGAAAATCCATGGACTGGCCCTGGATTCCTAGGTAAAAAGCTTACGGTCCTCCACTAATTATACACAATTCCTAAAAAAATTAAAACAAAAAATATGTTCCACAGCAAATCCATTTTTTCATTTAATTTTTCGCAGTTCCTACTTTGTTTTTTACTAAACATAAAAACAAAATACATTTTAATGCTGCAAATGAGAAAAAAATGACTAATCTTCGTTTAGATCTATCAAAATACCATCCAAAAACAAAGCTGGTGCTATATTCATTGCTTCCTGGTGTCTTGCGTAACCCAAATACCATAAAATACTCATGACATGAGCGCAACAACCAACAGTCCTCAGTCCAACGAGACAGTTACAATAGTAAGCTTTTATTGCGTTCGAACTATGTGCTACGTTTGCATCGCTATTCACCAAGATGTAAGTGAGATACACTTTTCTACTTACATGCCTGGATTTGATTCGCCCTCGCAATAAAAAGTTATTGTTGCCTATAAGACTATGATGAGCAGTAGAGGTAATTCGCATCCGATTGTATAGGTTCCCTGGTCTTTTAAATGTTGAGCACAGTAGGATCGAGCCTGGTTAATTTGGTAATTCCCCAATGACATCATACGAAGTTCTAGAATAGTAAGTTCTGGGAAATTACTTAAATTCGGGATATTACCATCGATGCGGCTAAACATGGCTCTGGTTCTGTTAAGATTATTTTCTCTTACAAATAAGGCACCTAAATAATTATTAGTATAAAAACGATTTAAAGCCAGTTCTAGCAGAACGTTCGCATCAGTACTGTCTTCAATGGTTGGATGAAACTTATTAAAAAGTGCAGCTGCAACTTTGAAATCGTCCATCCAAAAAAATCTTGCCGAAATAGTTTAAAATCCCTTTTAAATCGTCCGTTCACGACTTCAACAACCCATCTGACCAAAGTTACACACCTGGATCTATTAGCCTGCTCTGTGGTAAGTTGAAAGTTACCTTCAGCAACGGATTCAGGCATGTAAGTCTTATATCCTTGAGATTCAAGATGTGGGATTGCGTCTCTGAATCCTCTGTCCAAAATAAAAACATCGTTTTGTCTAAAGTATTGCCTGAACGTTCCATAATCGTCTCTGAACAGATGTTTCATTATGTTAGCATCAGATACAGTTGCAGCATAAGGTCCTTTAACGTCCAGAATATACCCATCTAATCTATAGTCATTTGCGATGGAACATATGTGTACCTTCAAAAAAGTTCAAACTACGGCTTCCAGAAACAATCATACAGCCTACATAAGTATCAAAATCTGGTTAAGCCTTTTGTGATCACATGCTGTGATGGGTATATCCTGGACGTTATAGGACCTTATGCTGCAACTGTATCTGATTGTAGGTCATCACTGATTTTTTCTAGATATTGGCTGGCAAACGTCAACGAAAATGTTTCTTTTCAAACAACTTTTAGGTCTGTTTATTTCGAAATATAAGGCATTTTGAAAACTGTTATTTAAATGAAATGAAAGATATTTTTATGATCTTTCATATGATACCAAAATCATTGTCCTACGTGCTATGCTTTTCGAGATATAAGTAATTATTTGCAGAAATGTCAAATTTTTCCCATTTCCGGCGCTCAACTTCAAATCTAATTATCTCGAAATCACCAAGACCGAATTCAAAAATATTTGGCAGGCTGATTGGGCTAAAGGTAAGCTTTCATTTGGTACTCATAGGTGTGCGCCCTGGGCCCAAGTATGCACCACCTCCTTTTCAAAAATAGCTGCGTAAAAGCAATACAAAAAACTAATTTCAACAATCAAAAGGAGGGATAAAATACCTGGGTATATTAAAGCCTCTATGAGGCCAGTATAAGCCAAAAAATTGAGTCTTATTTAAGGCTTAGTATTCGAAGTCAAGATTTTCTATAGCAATTGCTAATCGAAGTAATATAAGTTTGTCTTGCTTAAAATGGCTGCAAGTTTGTTGCAGTCTAAGAAATGAAAGCTCCGAAACTAGACTTGTGTGTCCGAAGTTACTTCAGATGTTTTCTATAAGGCTTCTAAATCGAAGGCATTCTTTCTTCTAAGAAAGTCAAAACTTTTTGTTGCTTCTATATTGTTCTACTTCACCTGTCAACTTAATTGAAAGTATGGTGATCATCTTCATCCGGTAGTGTAATTATGCTTCGGCGTTGCCAGATTTGACAACAAAAGTGTTCTGCATTCTTCTATCAATAGAAAAACCATGGTATTTTCGTAAAACTACCTCAATAGTCTCCTTTCATTCGAAAACAAAATTTATATGAAAATCCGATTTCTGAAGCAAGAGCTTTGTCAAAAAGTAATAAGAACATCGTATGATTAATAATTTTGCCATATTAAAATACCTATTACATACATTTATCAAAACTACGCATTAATTTATTCCAGGTATTACTATTGCATAATCAAACTGAGTAACTTTGAAAGCTGGTTTCGGTTAAAACTTTAGTTTCTCAAAGCATTTACAAACAATTCACATTCTGCATATAATCAACATTTTAATTTGTGCAATTTATTAATCATCTTTAACAAAATATGTCAATTCCCAATTTATTAATCGTTTCCTTATGGTAAATGCAGTTATGATTTATCTTTCGAAGATATTTTAATTCATTGATGTTTTTAATTTAAAACTGGAAGTTGCTAGCATCTTATTTTTAGACTTTGCATTTGTGGAAAAAGGCTAGTATTTTAAATTAATGAATGGTGAAATGTTGCGGAATGAAACTAGATGTGTCCAGTTTTTCACAGCGATAAGATCCCATTCATAGGTCGCAAGTTTAAAGTCCTTAAAAATTTGACATCTGAATTGGAAGAACATTTTTACTGCATTTCTGTGACTACGTCAACTACAACTGTATGATAATTCGGTGACGTTCTTATCGCATCAGCGTGAGTACTCTCATTTGTCGCTATGTTGACATATGAATTGACAGTTTGATTTGTCCTTGTCACAACCACAAAATTGGTTTGGCTTGGGGTACCTTATGATCTGTGGAGCATATTTTTATTTTTCATACTTGTTTTACAAAAACGGTTGGATAAATCAATCGAGGAATACAAACTTTGAAGGAGTTTCAGGCAGGTTTTAGAGCAGGTTATTCGACAATCGACCATATCTTCGTCCTTAAAAGCATTGCGGAATCATATCTCCATAAAGGCAAGAAGTTGTATACGTTTTTTATTGATTTTAAATCAGCATTCGATATCGTGAATAGAAAAGCGCTAATTTACAAGCTTTATAGTATCGGTATGTCATGGAAGTTTGGAAGAGTAATTGAAAATCTATACGATGATACAACAGCAAAGGTATGGAATGGTGAAGAACTTTCACGAGGATTTAAGACAAAAACTGGCGTCAGGCAGGGTTGTACATTGAGTCCAAGCCTGTTTGCCTTATTTATTGAGGACCTTGTAGACTTCTTACCCTGTGGTATCGATTACGCTGGACATTCGATAAAACACTGCTATTTGCGGATGACATAGTTCTTTTTGCATCATCTCCTGAATCATTACAATTAATGATAAATCGTCTTTACCAGTACTGCAAGCTATGGAGTTTGATTTTGAATTTGGAGAAATCTAAGATTTTGAGTTTCCGAAGCGGAGGAGGCCGAAACTGTGCTAACGAAAAAGGGCATTACAATGGTGAGTTCATTGAAGTCGTCACGCAGTTTAAGTATTTAGGAGTGTACTTCATGCGAAACTTAAGTATGGAAAATCATCTAAAAGAGAAACTGCAGAAGGCTAAAGTCGCAATCAACGCAACTTGGAATAAATGTGTCTACAATAAAAATGTCACCCATAGCATTAAGTACAAGATATTTGAGGCAATATCAAGGTCAGTTTTGTTCAGGCAGTTCAAACTTGGGGAGCGAAACAGTATGAATCCGTGGAAAAACTTCTTCGATATTATATTAAGCGAGTTTTTCAACTGCCGCACAACACGCCCAACTACGTGATTATTTTGGAAACAGGTTTGTCTCCTTTTTTCATCCAAGCCCTGAAGATGCAAGTGGATTATATCTTGAAAGTTATGAAGATGGATAATCACCGGCTTACAAAGATAGCAGCTCTTCAAGTTATTCGGACGAAAAACAGTTGGTATGGTGATTAGATGGAGTTAGCTAGAAACTTTGGAATAGAATTGAATCTGGATAATTCTAATATAGAGGCAATGGAAGTCTCTCTCTATCAGTTTATTTCTATGGCAAACATAAATCTTACTTACTTACTTAGGTGGGCATTACAGTTCGGGGTGAACCTGGGCCTCAACCAACATCCTTCTATAACGACTTCGATTTCGGGCGAGCTCTCTCCAGTTTCGCACTCCAAGTCGGTTGAGGTCTTCATCCACTTGATTGCGCCACCTAAGACGAGATCTTCCCCTTCCGCGATTTCCCTGCAATGTGCTTTCGAAAACCCGAGGAGCCGGAGCGTTTGGGTCCATCCGCTCTACATGGCCCAACCATCGTAGCCTCGCGATGCGTACTCTTCTGGCTATGGTACAGCTCATACAGCTCGTTGTTGTATCTTCTTCTCCACACATTGTCTTCGCATACGAGACCACAGATCATTCGGAGAATTTTTCTTTTGAAATGACCAAGGGTTTCCTCTTCCGCTTTTGATAAGGTCCATGCTTCCGCGCCGTAAAGCAGGACTGGGATGGTCAAGGTCTTATACAAGGTTACCTTCGTTTTTCTGCAGAGGGTTTTGTTTCTCAATTGCCTTCTAAAACCAAAGAAGCAACGGTTGGCAAGAGTTATTCTCCGTTTGATCTCCGCACTGATGTTGTTGTCCGTGTCTACAGCGGATCCTAGGTAGACGAAGTCCTGTACTACCTCGAAGTTATGTCTGTCTATTGTGACGTTTTGTCCAATTCGTCGATGTTCTGTGTCCCTGTTTGATGACAGCATATACTTTGTTTTGCCCTCATTAACCATCAAACCCATTTTTGCCGCTTCTGTTTCAATACTCGCAAAAGCACCTATGACATCACGCTTTTTTCTTCCCATTACGTCAATATCGTCTGCATAGGCGAGTAATTGTACAGACTTTTGAAAGATTGTTCCTCTGGTGTTGACGTTTGAGTTTCTAACAATCTGTTCAAGTATGATGTTGAAGAAATCGCATGACAGTTTATCGCCTTGCCTAAAACCTTTTTCGACATCAAAGGTCTCGGTGAGTTATTTACCGACCTTGACGGAGCAGCGTGAATTCTCCAAAGTCATCCTGCATAGTCGTACGAGTTTTGCAGGGATGCCGAAACTAGACATGGCTCTGTACAGCTCGTCTCTGTAGATACTGTCATACGCGGCCTTGAAATCGATATTACGTTCTCGGGTTTTTTCCAAGATCTGCCGTAATGTGAAAATTTGGTCTATTGTGGACTTCTCTGGTCTAAAACCACATTGATAAGGACCTATCAAGTTGTTGACGTGGGGTTTCAGACGTTCACATATTACAGCAGATAAGATCTTATAAGCGACGTTAAGGAGGCTTATCCCTCTATAATTGGCGCAATTGTGAGGGTCTCCTTTCTTTAGGATCGGGCATACGATACTGAAGTTCCATTCATCGGGCATGCTTTCTTCCGACCATATCATGCAGATCAGCTGGTGCATGCTCCTTTCCAACTGATCTCCAGCTGCCTTGAAACATTCGGCATCAAGGCCATCTGCATCTGCAGTCTTATTTGATTTAAGCTTGCATATAGCAAACTTAACTTCTTCTAGGTCGGGAGGAAGGCATTCTTGATCCTCGTAGAGGCTGAATGGGGCAGTCTGCCTGACAGCGGAATTTGTGTCCTCATCGCCGTTAAGCAGTCTGCAGAAAAGATCTTTCCAGATCCTCAGTAGCGACTGTGACTCTATAACTATATTTCCCTGCTGGTCTTTACAGGCTTGAGTTCGGGGTTTGCCACCCTGGCAGGATCTTTTTAACTTTTCGTAAAACTTCCGAATCTCGTTCCTGTCATGGCACCTCTCTATTTCCTCAAACGAGCGCTTCTCATGATGCTTCTTTTTCTTTTTGAGAAGTCGGTGTTCTTCCCTTCTTCTCTCCTTGAAAATCTCGTTAGACTGATCGTAAGCAGCCCTCGTTCGTGTTTGCATAAGCATTTGTCGTGCTCTTTGCTTGGCTGCATTTGCCTGCCTGCATTCTTCATCGAACCATGGGTTTCGTTTTGGTGGCCGAGTGAAACCCAGAACATCAGAAGCAGCGGTTCTGATGGCTTCTTGGCATTGCTGCCACTGGTCTTCAATGTTTAATGCTGGCGGCATGGGATTCAAGGATAATTAAAGGGACACTCGATTGGAAAAGGCATTGGCAATCTCTTGTGATTGTAGCTTTCCGACGTCATATCTCTTCACAGCGTTAGTTTGTGCTGGTCGTGAACAAGATATCCTCATTCGTACCTTGGCTACAACAAAGTAGTGGTCCGAGTCAAAGTTGGCCCCTCGGAAAGTTCGGACATCTAGCACACTGGAAGAGTGCCTTGCGTCGATCGCAACATGGTCAATTTGGTTGACGGTTAATTGATCTGGAGATCGCCATGTACCTTTATGAATTTCGAGATGCGGGAAGCGTGTACTACTTACAACAAGATTTAGCCCCGCAGCAAAATCGATTAGCCTCAGTCTGTTTTCGGAGGTTTTGTCATGGAGGCTATGCTTACCGATTGTGTTTCCAAAGATGTCCTCCTTCAGGCGCGGATCTAGAATTTTTCTCCGGGGGGGGTCACGGGATAAAAAAAAAAACAAATATAACAAAAATAAACTGTTGTTTATATTAAATTATAAATTGTTTATATGTGTAGGGGGAGGAAGAAATTGAATAGGAAAAACACACTTTGAGTTTGAAGAATAATTGTAATTTAATAATAATAATTAAAGAATAAAAGTTTAAGGGTTTAATAGATAGTTGGGGTTCACTTTTCACTTCTTGTTTCTTTGCTTTGTCTTTACCGAATTAGAAAAGCGCAAGAAGCGGATGAATTTTGCTCACTGGTAGCAAATATTCTGAAGCATGAATAGCACAAAGATTTTGTTATGCGCAACGGTGTTCTGTACAAGTTCGTGGAAGGTGATTATTCATTATAGTTGTTCCAAGAAAACTGCAAAGAGAAGTCCTACGAGGTATTCATGAGCAAGGTCATATGAGCGCACGAAAAGTCGAAGTGTTGGCTAGGAAAGATTTTTGGATACCGAGTATGTCTTCAAAAATTAAAGAAGTTAAGTATTCCATGCATACTTGGAGCTAGGAAAGGAGGGAAGCAGGAATGTTTTCTAAATCCAATCGAAAAGTTTGATACCCCCCTAAATACGTATCATTTGGATTATCTTGGTCCTATGAACTCAACAGCCAAGAGTTACAAGCATTTGTTCGTTATCGTCGATGCTTTTTCTAAGTTTACGTGGATTTTTCCCGTCAAGTCAACAGGAGCCGATGAAATCGTTAAAAAACTGCTGATCCAGAGTGAAACTTTTGGTGACCCAGTACGAGTTATCACGGATAGAGGTTCTGCTTTTACATCAAACGTATTTAAAGAGTACTGCGAGGAAAGAAAGATTACTCATTCATTGGTGACTACATGTGTTCCTCGAGGAAACGGACAAGTGGAGAGGATAAACAGAACAATAGTGGAAATTTTGACGAAGATGTCTGTCGACGCTCCTGACAAATGGTTCAAGCATGTGCCAAAACTGCAAACTCTTATAAATTCAACGATAAGTAGAAGCACTAACAAAACCCCGTTCGAGTTAATGTTTGGAGTTCCTATGAGATGTATTGGGAACGTTAAACTCAAGCAACAAATGGAAGAGTTAATTATCGAGGAGTTCGAAGATGAAAGAAAAAATTTTGCGAAGCCAGGCCAACGAACAAATTGCAAAGATCCAAGAAAAAAACCGAAGAGGCTACAATCGTAAAAGAAAAGCTGCTACAAAATACAATTTGGGGGATCTAGTGGCAATCAAAAAAACTCAGTTTGCACCTGGAACCAAGTTATACCCATTGTATTTAGGTCCCTATGAAATTGTTAAGGTCAAACGCAACGACCGATACGAGGTTCGTAAGGTGGGCAATCACGAAGGACCGAATTCTACTTTGTCATCAGCCGACTTTATGAAACCCTGGCGCAATGGAGATGGTAGTGAATGCGATGAGATTGAAAGCGATGAAGAAGAAAGCGAAGACGATGTGTGTAAAGATGATGTGGCTAATGGAGTATGAAGATGTCAGTTCGTCTGAGACAGCCGACAAGCAGGATGGCCGAATGTAGGATGACCACATCCTAACAATTCAACTTTCAAATAACCAAATGTGTCATTACTTACCCTAATTGTTTTACTTCTATTAAATTATCCACCTTATTTAAGATGAAGATGGTAAAGTTGTTGCGATTCGGTAAAGACAAAGCAAAGAAACAAGAAGTGAAAAGTGAACCCCAACTCTCTATTAAACCCTTTAACTTTTATTTTTTAATTATTATTATTAAATTACAATTATTCTTCAAACTCAAAGTGTGTTTTTCCTATTCAATTTCTTCCTCCCCCTACATATGTATAAAAAAAATTACTTTTAAAAGTAAGAAATGTCTTAGCCAATAAATTTTTTTCTGAAACGTTTCCTCGTGTGTTTACAAATGGCTTCGCCTCATTTATGGCATTGTGGCTAACTTCACATCAGTTTGCAATCAAAACATTGAAAGCACAACAGTCCATTGTTGATTTCAGTGTCGTTGAAATCAGGATAGTTTTCATTGTGTTTTGCGATAAACAAAGAAGGAAACGGAACAAAAACCAGAAAATAAACAACAAAAGTAAAAAATATAAAACAAGGATTCATTTGACGGATGCTTTAAGGTAAATTAATTTGAATAATATGGAGTAAACATCAAGAGAACCGAATGTATGAGCATATTTGTCTGATTTTCAAATTTAAAAAAAAGGTGGTTTCTTTCATAAAATCTAAATAACCATTTAATGACAGTTATTTGTTTGCAGTTTTCTCTAAGCAGCTTTGTACTATTTGTACGGTTCTTTAAATCAGGAATTATAGTGATAATAGTGACAAAGACACGAAGGTTTGTAATTGCAATTTGATGAATATTTGGTAAACATATTTCTACAGTTGTATACCATCATTAGATCTGAAGAAAGCAACCGCTTACATACAAGATACTTTAACTGTGCTTGAGAAGAAAAGAAGCGATGCTGATTCTGTTTTCCAACGGTTGTTTTCTGAAACTGAAAATCTTGCAACACAGTTGGGTGTCGAGTTGAAAGTACCACGCGTTGTTTCTCGTCAAAAACATCGAGATAATCACCAAACAGAGAAAACCCCGGAAGAATATTTTAGAAGAGGAGTTTACGTTTCTCTTTTAGACAACGTTTTAACGGACCTCAACGAAAGGCTTTCTCCAGACGTAATGAAGCTTTTTGGGTTGAGAGTTTTTCTGCCTCAGACTTCTTATACAGAGGAGGACATTGAAGAAGTTAATCTCGTAGCAGTCATGTACCAGAAGCTGCTGAACACTCCTCCTGCAAGCGTTATTGCAGAATTGGAGTTGTGGGTAGCAAAATGGAACCGAATTGTTGAAAAAGGTGGTGAACTTCCTGATTCGGTTTCTGCCGCCCTTGATGCGTGTGATAAAGTAATGCTTTGGATTGGTGACGCTTCCTGTTACTGCAGCCACTGCAGAAAGGAGCTTTTCAACTCTCCGTCGCCTCAAAACTTGGTTGAGATCGACTATGGCAGAAGACAGACTCACCGGTCTTGCATTGCTACACATTCATCGCGACATTGAATTGGACATCGATGCGATCATCAACAGATTTGCGAAACAAAATAGAAGACTGGATTTTCTGTCATAAATTGTTTTTACTTAAAACTTGTAATCAAATGTTGAGATATTAATATCGTTTTTCATTGACGAAAAGAGTTACTCCTTTTGTGAAAAGATCTACTCTTTTTCCATTTTTAATGTTTCATTGGAAAAAAGAGTAGTTCTGGAGTTACTCTAAACGCCAAAGATCTACTCCCAATCGGTTGGGAGATCTACTCTGAAAATTACACACACATGCAAAAACAGCTGTTGTATCAAACGTCAAATGGAAAAAAAAATTGTTATGAAATTTGTTTGGTGATTATTAAAATTGAAAAGAAAAAAGAAAGTAATTGAATATGAGTACAGAAATATGTAAATAATTTAGAATTTGTTAGTTTGCTGCATTCTTTTTTGCCTTCTTCTTCGTCGTCATCCCTTTCCATCCATCACCTACATGGAATGTAAAAAAAAATGGAAAAGATGCAAGTGGGCGCTTTCACTGCTTTAGTAACTACGTATCCAGTCATTAGAAACAACTGCGAAATGAGTTGAAAAATTTTCAACCCACGTAATGTAAAAATTTCAGATATAAAGTTAATTTAGAATCATTTCGACGTTTCACAATCGGCTGTTCGGAAAAAAAATACGAAAGATTACAAACATAAAAGGATTAATTGCGTTTGTAGTTCAATTTTGCATTCACAAAACTAATTGAATTTTGACTACATAGTGACTACAGAAGTGAATGCACCCAAAGCTTTTCATGACAATTGTCACCAATACTACGACAAAACTTTTGAAAAATGTTTCATTGAAAAGAGTAGTTCTGCATTTGAGAGTAGTTCTTTCGGATTTCAATGAAAAACGCTATAAGTAAAGCTAATATCTAAATATAGAGAAATTGATACAAAAGTCAGTATTGTGTGAGAAATTTATTCAATTTTAAGTCAGTTATGTTGAGTCAGCCATTTTTTGATAGCAAATTTTCCATAGTGCAATAAAGTAAGTTGATTTTGGTCGCTTTAGTTTCCGTTTTTCAAGTTTACAAAAATTAGATTTTGTTCGGTTATTTTTTTTTTGATTTTCAGTTTCAGTTTCGATTTATTTTTTGAAATGCGGACTGTTTTGGGGGGGGTCATGACCCCTGTGACCCCCCCCTTGAATCCGCGCCTGTCCTCCTTCCTTAGCCTTGCGTTAAAATCGCCAAGAACGATTTTCACGTCGTGTCTAGGGCACTGCTCATACGTTTCTTCGAGGAGCTCGTAGAAACAGTCTTTGGAATCGTCGTCTTTCTCTTCTGTGGGGGCGTGGGCGCATATCAGGCTAATGTTGGCGAATTTAGCCCTGATGCGGATGGTCATTATTCGCTCATTGACTGGATTTTGGCTAATCACCTTGTTCCTGAGTCTTCCTCTAACGACAAATCCGCACCCAAATAAACGCTGTTTCTGTTGTCTGTAGCAGTCGCCATAGTATAATGTCACAGTTTTTCATCTTCTTTGTGCCCGGTCCACTCCATCGCACTTCTTGGATGGCGGTTATGTCTGCTTTGCAGCAGTCCAGGGCGTCCGCTAATTCTCCAGCTGCACTCCATTAAGTGATCTAACGTTCCACGTGCAGATCCGGAGGTCATTGTCCTTTATTCGTTTGCTTGGGTCGTCAACTTTGAAATCATTATTGTTATCCGAGGCTTTTGGTTGTTTCGGAACTGTCCTTTTTTTACGTGGTATGGCAGACATAAATCAGAGAGAGAAATATATGAACGATGCCACTGGATCCTTATACAGACAACTTTAAACACAATTTGGGAGAAAAGAACTATTTTACAGACGGTAACAGTATTGCCGAAATATCAATGATGTCACAGCTGCGAGGTGAACTTATTCAACTTAACTTCGTGCCACATAGGGAGGACTTACCCATAAATTGCTCTTTACGTAATATGGAAGAAAGAGTGGATATATTCCACTTTATGGGAAAATGCCCAGTTCTTAAGGAAATTAGAAGAAATGCCTTTGGAAGTAATACCTTAACGCAAAATCAAATTGTAGACTTGCTCAATAACATTGAGGTTAAAAAATTATTCAGTTATTGCAGATTAGCCTTAACGTATAGAAACAAAATTATAAACGAATGTTTTTAAAGCATATATCAGTAGCAGTGTTAAAAGTAGGAGCTAAAATCTTTTTTTCTTTAATAAAATGTTTAAATTTTTTTTGTTTTGTTAACTAGGCAGACGGCAGTAAAGCCATGCTTTTGTTATTTTTGTTAATTTGTAAAAATTTTGTAAACAACGTTAACAAATAAAAATAAATAAAATAATAAATATATTTTTATTTGTGTGTCACACGTGTTTCATTTTGACAGCGATAGGGTCGCAATCGCAGGCTACGATGGTTGCCACGAGGATTAAAAATTCACTATACGTCTTGAAGGTAGAAACACATTGACGGGCAGGTTTAAGAACCTACCGGATAGGCTATATAAATATGTTTTTGAACCATTCAGATTGCTCCTGCCAATAGCTGTGATACATATATAAAAACCCTCCTTTTAAAAACATTCAAGATGTCTTTGCTAAACGATTGCATTTTTTTTTTCGAAATCCCATGCAACTTAAGTACCTCTCAGCCGATCATCGTCATATTTTCCTCCAGCATTTGTTGACAAGAAGTATAACCGAACTGACTACGTCTGATTTTCTTTCACAGGATTACTCCGGAGAATTATCGTTGAACTTTGATAAAGATAGAGTTTTTGATTATATTGCCTCAGGAAGTCCGATCACATACAAAGTTGATTTTCCACTTCGAGATGTCATACCTCAAGTGACCTCAATTTCGATCAATGACGTGCTAGTATGTTCTGGTCCGAAAGGTAAATCCACTTTATTTGCATTACATCAAACTTATAATTCAATACAATTTTTCAGTTCGTCCACCTAGAACCACGATAACACTGGAACACACTTTAACAGCTCCTCAACCAAGCTCATCATTCACAACCCAGAGGAGGCCAGTCATTACTCCACAAAGTAAGCTTAATCCGTTCGTCTGTTAGCCGTTAATCTAAATTTTTAAACATTTTTTAGGTTCTAATTTCAACGATTTTAACATTCCTGAGTCTTTGCGTCCGAACTATGAAGATATTTTCAAGCTTTCTAACGATCAGCGACGTCCCGAATCAGCATATAACCCTCAGAACTCTAACTTTCCCGTTTACAATGTGCGAATGCCAAGAACAACAACAAGAAAGCCATCCATTTACCAAACACAAAGACCGTTTAGCACTATGCCAACTTCTGCTAATATAGAATCTCCCATTTTGCAAGAAGCTAGCCAAGCTAGTCTTTATGACATCGAATCGGTTTGTGGTTTAGAAAATGATAACTTCGCTGCAAGAAGACTTTCTTCCGGAGGAGATACAGTTCCAAGAGCAAGATTCCCATGGATTGCGGCGATTTTCAAGAAAATTAAAGCATCTCTTTCTTTCCAATGCGGAGGTAGTTTAATTTCCACACGAACCGTTATAAGTGCAGCTCACTGCTTCTATACCAACTTCAGTCCAATAAAAGACGAAGACATATTGATATCCTTGGGACGTCACAATCTGACTGATTGGTCAGAAGCCTACATTGTTCATTGTGATGTAGAACAGGTTATCAAGCACCCGGATTATAGGCCAGAACTTCCCAATATTGATGCAGATTTAGCTGTGGTCCGGCTCAAGCAGAGTGTGACGTAAGAAACTCTCAAACACTTAACGATCAACTAAAATGTCTTACAATTTATAATTCCAGGTTCACAGATGCAATTAGACCAGTTTGTCTGTGGCAGGGGACCTCTGATGTTCAATTTGTTGTTGGTGTTTCAGGCACTGTAGTTGGCTGGGGTCGTAATGCGGCAGATGATAGAACCACTTCGCCCAGACTGGTGACTGCGAGTATTGTTTCAGAAATAACTTGCATCAGATCAAATAATCAACTTGTGTATTTAACTTCGAATCGGACATTGTGCGCTGGCAATCGAGATGGATCTGGTCCTTGTCAAGGAGACTCTGGAAGCGGTTTGATTATAAAAAGAGGAACCAGATGGCGACTCAGAGGAACAGTGTCAGCGGCATTGGGAAATGCTGTTAATCAGTGTAATTTGGACGAATATGTGGTGTATACTGATATTGCAAAGTTCAGTCAATGGATCGAATCAAACATGTTATTATAGGAGAAAATAAGAACTGAAAATGAAAGGGGGTGTGTTTTCTTTTTTGTGTAAATTTGTGGAATATTTTGGAAATGGTACAAATGCCCACATGTGGTCCATCGAAGTATTAGCTTGAAATGTAAACTTTTCAGGTATGTGCCCAGCGAAGGAAATACTTTGAAATTTACACTGAAAAACCAAAGTAAGAAGGAGATCCTTTTTTTTATTCTCTATAGAGGTGTTTGCGATTTCCCAAAAAAAGTGGAAATATGTGCTTTTCCTTGCAGAAAAAATTCGCCACCAAAACGCAATGTAGTCACTTTTAAACGACCGACGAATGAACACAGAAAAGTTTTTTTTATCACGTTACAAACCTTAATTCTTCACGAATTCTCAAGAAAACAATGAAAACATAGTTTATACTGATTTTGATACAAAAAATATAAAAAAAACTAGTTCTTTCGCTCGGTGCAGCTAGAATTTTAAACATCATCAGTACAGTATTTTTTTTTCTACAAATTTATTTATTTATTTATTTCTCATCAAGTAGAGCACAAAGACTCTTATAGACTACTAATAACAATAATTGGATAGTAATTATAATAAATACCTAGCCACCATTGTTCAATAAAAACAATAATTTTTTCTTAAAACAGTCTCTACTTAAGTACATGTTAAAATCAAGAACTCCACATACTGAATTTGCCTGTCTTAAACAGCGAGTTATAGGCTCATTATAGCCATAGTTTACTCTATGAAAGGATAATTGAAACATTCGACTTTGTCGGAGTTCATAACTGGGAACAAATAAACTCAACATGGATAGTAAATAGGGGCAATTGATTTTATAATTTATAACATCTCTCACGAACATTACCTCGAAATATTTACGTCGAGTTTCCAAAGTTTGGATGCCTAGTAATAAACACCTTGAATTATAAGAGGGCATATCGATATTCCAATGTAAGATTCTGATAGCCATTCTCGTGAAACGTCTTTGTATTCTTTCGATTCTCACTGAAAAAACCGCATATATTGGGTTCCAAATAGTACAACAATATTCTAATACAGTTCTGACATATGAGAAGTAAAGTGATCTAAGAGTAAACGGATCTGAAAAGTCCTTGGCATTTCTGTAAATAAACCCCAGCATTGAGCTCGCCTTAGACACAATATAGTCGACATGACTAGAAAAACTGAACTTAACATCAAATATAACACCAAGATCTTTTTTTTACATTTAATTTAGATAGGGAAGTTCCACTCATATTATACTCAAAAGTAATTGGTGAAGCACTTCTTGAAAAAGTAATACTGTTACACTTTGAAACATTTAGGTGAAGATCGTTGTTACTACACCAAACAGATAAATTCGATAAATCTTTCTGTAGATTAATGCAATCATAGATAGATTTTATGCTTAAAAACAATTTTAGATCGTCGGCATACATCAAGCAACGAAAATTCTTTAAAAATCTTGGAATGTCATTTACAAAAATTAAAAAGAGAAGAGGTCCTAAGTGGCTACCTTGGGGGACGCCGGAGGTCACATTTATGGGACTCGAAAGAACGTTATTTATTCGAACGTACTGAACTCTGTCAGTAAGGTACGATTCAAGCCATTTTAACAAATTAGAGTGAAAACCTAACTTATTCAACTTAGAAACCAAAATTTTATGATCAACTCTGTCAAATGCCTTTGAGAAATCGGTATAGATAGCATCACATTGGAAACCTTGCTCAAGGGAACATAGCACTTAATTGCTAAATATAGTTAAGTTGGTTGTTGTTGATCTTCCACTAATGAAACCATTTTGCAATGGGGAAATAACTTCTTTCAAAAGAAAAGCAAGTTTATTATATACAATTTTTTCAAAAAGTTTTGGAATCGCAGATATCTTGCAAATAGGACGGTAGTTAGTAACCAGGTTTTTTGACCCCGACTTAAAAATAGGGGTTACAAACGAACTTTTCCATACGGTCAGGAAAGCACCTTCTTGGAGAGAGTGATTAAAAATCACTTCAAGTGGAACTGCTAAGGCGCAAGCACATTTTTTTAATACAATTGGTGCAAGACCATCAAACCCTGCCTGTGTGTCTTCCTTCAACTTTTTCAATTCTTCTTCGATTTCACTTTTATTGATATGCAAGTCCCCAATGTTGACTAGCTCAGGTGAATCATCTATAACTGATGAGGTTTCAGTACATAGAGGCTTAAAAACTGATTGAAAAAAATTTGCAAAGAAATTACACATTTTTAACGGTTCACTAGAAGTTTCGCCCAGATAATTAACCGAATTTGGAATACCAGTAGATCTTTTTTTATTCTTTATAAACATCCAAAAACACTTACTATTAGTTTTAAGTTTTGTTTCCATACTTAAAACATATTGCTTGTAAAGAAATTTGTTTAGAAAATCGAATTCCCTCTGTAATCGAAGGTATCTATTATAGAAAATAGTATCGTTGTTCGATTCCCGAGCTAATTTATAAGCTTTGTTTTTTTTATTATTAATATTTATTAGTTTCTTGTTAAACCAATGGGGTTTTGAAGATAATTTCTGGATAAGCTTCGGAGTATATAAATCAATTGCCTCATTTACTGAGTTGGTAAAAAACTCATAAGCAACTTCAATTCTTGAACTATTTAAAGCAGGTATCAATTCAGATGTATCAATAAATTTTGATATTTCATTAAATTTACATTTTTTAAAATTATATTTATATTTTTGGTCAGAGGTTTCTTTCAGATATTTGTAGAATTTTAAAACCAAACAAAGCACTACATGATTATCAGTGTTTGGCAAAGGAGGTGGAATAGGACTATCAATATCTACACTAATCTCTTTATCTATGAAAACTAGATCTAAATAACGATTTAATTTATTTGGATAATTATTTATCTGACTAAGACCGAATTCGGAAAAGGTGTCAACAACAATGCTTTCACACTCACTAATGATATCAAAAGGAATCAAACAATTACAGTCATCTGGATCTTGTAGCCAATTTATATATGGCAAATTAAAATCTCCTAAAATAATAATATGCTGGTTCTCTTTTAGATTTTTTAAAACTGATATACAATTATCTACATGAATTTTATATAATTCAAATGAACTTTTAGGTGGAATATAACTCAATATAAAATACACATCATGAACCATATCTATGCTGACACGTACTATCAGCTGGTCGATATCAAATTGTGTTTGCAAAGCGGCGGACGATGACGGCAAATCCAATTGATAGCACACCAATGATGAACGAATGGCTAGCATTACACCTCCGCCTTTTAATTTTCCAGTTGTTAGTGGACATCGATCACTACGGAAAACATTAAACAGCTGGTTATTGAACATTTCTGCATTAAAATGATTCTCAGAGAGCCATGTTTCAGTGAGTGAATATATGTCAAACTGTTGTGAAGAGGAGAAGAGAAGAATATTTTGCATTTTTGTTCTTAATCCACCAACATTGTGATAGAATATTTGATATTCGGAAATGTTATTGTTGTTACGTGAAGAGTGATGTAGTTGAGTGAGCGAAAGGGAGTAGTAAACGGTTATCCAACACAAACACTGAGTTATCGTTTCCGTTCCGGAATGTGAGCTCTAATCGCCCATGGTACACTAAGGAACTAAAAAAGCTTCGCAACAAAAGAAATAGTGCTTGGCGGATCTACATTAAGACGCGTTCTGAATCTGATCACCTTTCTTACATCTATTTTTTCGATGAATTTTAATCACTATCAAAAACTCTGTTCTCAAGCTATGTTCATAGAATGGGCAACTCATTAAGGGAATATCCAAAAAGTTTCTGGAACTTTGTAAATTCAAAGAAAGATTCGGATGGATACCCAGATAACTTTACATATGGTAATGTCACTCTGACAAAAACATCCGACATTTGCAACGCTTTTGCTCACCATTTTTGTTATTCCTTCTCTGATTCTATTGTTGATATAGATCGTAATTATTTCGAGTTTCTACGTAAATGTCCTCAAGTTAATTTTAATAATGTTCCAATTAACCTAGAAAGAGTCCTTCACAATATTTCATCTTTGAACGATGATTACTCTGCTGGCCCTGATGACATCCCTCCAATAATTTAAAAAAAGTGTAAGTCCCAAATTGCATTTCCCCTTCATTACTTGTTTTCATTATCGTTAGATTCTGGTCGATTCCCTTTACTGTGGAAAAGATCTTTTATTAAAAAGGTATTAAATCAGATATCCTTAATTACAGACCCATATCTAAGCTTTCGTGTATCCCCAAATTATTTGAACAGCTTGTTTGTGAAAGCTTAACTTTCGATATTAAAAATTTTGCAAACAGCAGCATGGTTTTGTACAGAAAAGATCAACAGTTACAAACTTTGTATACTTCCTTCATAAATGTTCAAACGCGCTTGAAAGCGGGCAAGAGTTAGATTGTATATACTGACTTTTCAAAGGCTTTCGATAAACTATCTCACGATATGATATTGTTTAAACTAAATGCATATGGATTCCCTTCAACCTTCGTCGATTGGATCAGGTCGTACCTAACTGATAGATCATATGTGGTAAAATTTAGAAGCATTCTTTCAGACTCCTTTGAGGCGCATTCAGGAGTACCACAAGGTAGTCACCTTGGCCTTATCCTCTTTATTCTAGCCATTAATGATGTTACTTTTAGCTTGTCATCGAGTGAAATTTTGATCTTCGCGGATGATATGAAAATTTTCAAGAAAATAGACTGCGCAGCCGATCGTCTTGTTTTACAATCTGATGTTGAAAATTTTGCCACATGGTGCGATAAAAAAATAAATTGATTCTCAATCCAAGAAAATGTCAAAGTATAACTTTTTCGAAGAAACGTACACCGGCTTTGCATAATTACTCGATTTCTCATCAAATATTATGCAAGGTGTCCAGTATTAAGGACCTCGGTGTTTACTTTAGTTCCAATTTAGAATTTACATTCCATATCAATTACATTGTTAGTAAAGGAAACTCAATGCTAAGCTTTATTAAAAGATGGGCTAAGGAGTTTACGGACCCCTACGTCACTCTTTCGCTGTATAACTGTCATGTTCGACCCCATCTAGAATATGCTTCTCAAGTATGGTCTCCTTATTATGCAGTCCACAATTCAAGAATAGAAAGCATACAGCGAAGATTTATTAGATTTGCTCTCAAGGGACTTCCTTGGACTGATCCTTATGACCTTCCACCGTATGAGCATCGTATTCAACTTTTGCATATGCAACTGCTTTCCTATCGGCGAATAAATAATGATTTAGTCTTTATTCACCAGCTCATAACAGGATAAATTGATGCTCCTGACTTGCTCGCATGAATAAGTTTTAACTACCGGAGAGGCTCATACCAACTGCGCAACTTGGAGTTACTTCACTGTCCTTATCATAGAACTAGTTATGAATTGAATAAGAATGATAAAAGTTTTAAACCTAAACTTAAATTTAATAGATTTTCATATTAGTAAAACTACGTTAAAGTCATTAATTCGAACCAGAGCTCCACTCTCTTGACTATGTTTT
The DNA here is from genome assembly GCA_914767635.1 of Melanostoma mellinum. NCBI lineage: Eukaryota > Metazoa > Arthropoda > Insecta > Diptera > Syrphidae > Melanostoma > Melanostoma mellinum. Next base: position 175,887,892 of record OU612060.1, read on the forward strand.
TTTTTATGTTTCTTATATCTTTATAATTGTCATATTTAATAATTAATTTTACGTTTATATGTAGCTATCTAATTTGTTTTTGTATATGTTTATCAATAATTTTGTAATATTTCTTAGCTCTGTTGTCTTGAGTGTGTTAGACTTAATTTTTGCTTACTAACTACTAACACCTCGCTAAATGATGACAGTGATACATATTTCTGAGTACTTAAGGGTGAAAAAACTCTTGAAGAAAAGATACATTGTTTCACGAGCTCGAAATAAGCTGTTCTGATAGTGAAAAAAAAAGAATATACAAAACCAATTTTGGTCCCAAAATTCAGAGGACAGTTATCTTAAAAGTTTCAAAACCCAAGCTCTGCAACTGAGATACAAATGCCACAAAGGTAATAATTTGCTAAGTCTACTAGCGAAAAAAAGGTACATAAAATGTCAGCAGAATTTATAAAATGAATGAAAGATTTTTCCATTCCCGATAGGTCAACCTAATTGCTGTCACTTTTTCTTCACTGTCAGACTGAACTATAAATCCATAATCACAAGCAATGACATATCCGCATTCAAAAACAGTCTCATGAATCACGAACAGAATCCTAGTGTATAAGAAAAGCCAACAACAATCGTTTCCCTTTACTACTCTGTGATCAAAACCTTCGAGAATCTAGTATCTATTTACTTTTACATTGTACATACAACATATATTTTCGATTAAAATACCCGTAAAACATCAGTCTGAGAAACAAAAACGGACGAAAAAAACCAAAACCCCATATGTATCTGGTGGCAGCAAAATTTGATCTTGGCTTTTATCCGCAGCTAAATCCTTTGACCCTGGCTCGATGCGTGAAATTTTCGTAACTTTCGGGGGTACACACAGAAAATAAATTGTGTAGAATTCATCCTGCGCATCCCTTTTCTACTTTCTCCAAATCGTCCCTTCTCTTTTTTTAATGAAGACAATTGTGATTTTTCACCTAAAACTAATATTTGAAAATGAGCAAAATGACGAAACTTGGCATCAAATTCCATCCCAATTGTTCTTTTGAAAAATCATCCGCTCGGTTTCTTTTTTTTAATAGTATTGTAACGTGCGCTTAGTTCGCAAAAATAAAACTCTACCTTTCAATTTAATTCTACCACTTTATTCAGTATCTACTTTCGATATACACTTTATTTGAACTCAACTCGACTTTTGGACTAACACTTGTATTTACTCTTAACTTTATCACTCTATAAACAAAACTGCCCTCTGGTTGCCTCGGGCGGGCTATTTATATCGAATGACATGCCATCTAGAACTCTCCAGTAACTTCTACATTGTCTCCACATTTGCTGTCAAGCATCTCTCTCACTCACACACACTGGCTTACAAGCAACGCCTGTCATTTATACCATTCCATTATAGTGTTGCCAGTTGTGTTTTCGGTTGAACGTTTTTCGATTAGGAAATTGGTATAAAATGTTGGGTTCACGTTACACTGCCCCCTCCTTAGGATTGTTCGTCCCGAATAATTCCATCTGCAGCCTCGCCACTATATCGATGCAGCCTGTCACAATGAACTACTTTTAACTTGCCTCTTAGTCCTCTTTGGATGCGGTAAACCACGTCGTTAATCCTCGTGACTACAGTATAAGGACCTTCCCAGTTTTGCTGAAGTTTCGGTGACAATCCCTTTTGACGATGAGGATTATAAAGCCACACACGATCTCCTGCTTGGAATCCTGACATTGTCGCTTTTGTGTCGTACCGTGTCTTCATCCGGTCGCTGTAGGCTTTCATCCGTTCCCTTGTTCTTTTATGGATGTCAGCGAGTCTCTCCTTGAGGTCGTCCACATACTCGTTTGTGTCCTGTGGCTCCTCTGTGGGGCATCCAAATTTAAGTTCGCTGGGCAGCCGCATGGCTTTCCCGAACAGGATGTCAGATGGTGTTTGTCCTGTCGAGCTATGTACTGCACTTCTATAGGCCATCAGGAATAGCGGTACGTGCCTATCCCAGTCTCTTTGGTAGCCTACGACCTTGGTGAGGTGTTCTTTCAAGGTCCGGTTGAATCTTTCAACCATCCCATCAGATTGTGGATGAAGCGGTGTGGTTCTCGTCTTCTTAATGCCAAGTAGTCCGCACACTCCTTGGAAGATGTTTGACTCAAAGTTCCTCCCTTGGTCGGAATGGAGTTCCATAGGCACGCCAAACCTACTCACCCAGTTAAACACAATCTGGTCGACCACCGTTTTGGCTTCTTGATTTGGGATGGCATACGCCTCAGGCCACTTGCTAAAATAGTCCATTACAACCAGAATGTATTTGTTTCCAGCGTTGGTCTCTGGAAAAGGCCCAGCCACATCTAGTGCAATCCTCTCAAAAGACGATCCAACATTGTACTGATGCATCTTACCTTGAATCTTCCTACCAGGTCCTTTGGTTGCAGCACACTTGTCACATGTTCGGCACCACTTCTCCACGTCATCTCTAGCATGTAACCAGTAGAACCGATGTCGCACCTTCTCCAGTGTTTTGTTTACTCCCAGGTGGCCTCCAGAATGTCCGTCGTGCATCTCCCGAAGAACTTCACTGACTTTCGATTGCGGTACGATCAGCTGCATCACATGTGGCTTACCGTCAGCGGATTCCCATCTTCGCCTGAGGACACCTTCTTGCACATATAGTGAGTCCCACTGTGCCCAATAGGCTTTGAGAACTGGACTCCTGTCAGAAATGTCTCCCCATCCCGGTTTCTCTTCATTTTCTTTCCATGCGAGAATGGGTTCGATATCTGGATCCTCCTGTTGAGCAGTCCTCACTTCCTCATTGCTCCATCCGCTTATGGGGTCAGCTCTTAGTCGCTGAGCGGTAATGATTTCTTTGTCTTCTTGCCGCTTGCAATGCTTGCAATCCACTTTGCAAGGTCTTCGTGATAATGCATCGGCGTTTGAGTGCAGCTTTCCTCTGCGGTGTTGGATCTGGTAGTCATAGGTCTGCAATCTTTCTATCCACCTTGCGACTTGACCTTCTGGATTTTTGAAGTTCAACAGCCAGCTCAGAGCACCGTGGTCTGTCCGCAGAAGGAATTTCTGTCCATAGATGTACTTATGGAAGTGCTTTGTTGCCAAGATAAGAGCTAGCAGTTCCCTTCTGGTCACGCAGTAGTTCCTTTCGGGTTTCGATAGGACCTTGCTGTAGTATGCCACCACTTTCTCCTCGCCATCATGCACTTGGGATAATACCGCCCCGATTCCAACGTTGCTTGCATCTGCGTCGACGATGAATGTTTTGCCAGGTGTTGGATGTGCCAGCACTGGAGCGTTACAGAGGCGGTATTTGAGTTCCTGGAAAGATTTCTCACACTCACCTGACCATTTAAACTGCTTCCCCTTTTCGGTGAGCTGATGCAAACTCTTTGCAACTCCAGCAAAGTTCTTAACAAAACGTCGGTAATATTTGGCAAGTCCCAGAAAACTTCGGAGTTGATGTTTGTCCTGTGGTGTTGGCCAATTTTTGACGGAGTCAACTTTTTCAGGATCAGTCTTTACTCCTTGGGATGAGATGATGTGTCCCAAATACTTGACTTCGGTTTTGAAAAGTGCACATTTTTCTGGATTCAGTTTAAGGTTAGCCTCTCGAAGTCTCTGAAACACGGCTTTAAGGTTCTTACAATGTTGGTCAAATGTTTTCCCGTAAACAATGACATCGTCCAAGTAGACTAGGCAAGCTTTCCACGTCAGTCCTTGAAGAATGCACTCCATCAAACGCTCGAATGTTGCCGGAGCGTTGCATAGCCCAAACGGCATAACCTTAAACTGCCAGAGCCCATTACCTGTAGAAAATGCCGTCTTTTCCCGATCATCAGGGTGGATGTCAACTTGCCAATATCCGCTCTTCAAGTCCAGCGTCGAGAACCACTGCGCTCCCTCCATGGCATCCAGGGTATCACTGATTCTCGGCAGGGGATAGCTGTCCTTCTTAGTTACATCATTCAGCCTTCGGTAGTCCACACAAAAACGAGTGCATCCGTCTTTCTTTTTCACTAGCACCACTGGTGACGCCCAAGGACTTTTGGAATTTTCGATAAGACCGTCCTTTTTCATTGCTGTTATCATTTCCTCAACCTCACCTTGTTTGGCCAGTGGAAGACGTCTTGCGGGTTGACGAATCGGTCTTGCATCTCCTGTGTTGATGCGATGCTGCACCAACTGTGTCCTACCATATTGTCCCTTTTGCGATGCGAAGATGTCAGTGTACTCTTGTAGGAGATTTTCAGCCATCCTTGTTTGTTGGCGATCAAGTTTGGATGAATTCAGTATTTTAGCTCTGATGGTTTTGAGCTCCTCCGGAGTTATAGTTTTTCTCGGGGCTTCGTCTGTGATCTTCGTAATTGCTGCAACCGATTCACAACGTCCAACCACTTCTCCTTTCTTCAACCTTACATCGTACGGTCTGGTGTTTAGTAATCGTACGGGGACCATTTTGTTTTTCGGTGCTACCAGTGTTTTCCCAATGATGACGCTTTGGGAGGAACACTCTGGGTCTGGTTCCACCATGAGGTATCGAAGGCTTCCAAACTCACCTTCCAGTTTCGTCCAAACGAACACTTCAGAAGAAGGAGGCAGAATAAGATCTTCCCTGATGACAGTTCTCAGTGTCGACGTACTTTCGTTCGAATAAGTCATTGGAAGTTCCTTATTTTGGTACTTCAAAACCTGATTACCGATGTCCAAAATAACTCCGTGCTGTTTCATAAAGTCGATTCCAATGATGCACTCGTCACATATATCCGCCACCAGGAATTGATGAGTAAACACTAGGTCGGCCAGTCGGATCTTAAGACACACTTCTCCATATACTCTTGCTGCTTCTCCCGTTGCGGTTCTTAGACGGTAGCTATTGGTGTTATGAAGCCACGTCGTCTTTACCAGGTCTCGACGTACTATGGAGGCTGTGGCACCGGTGTCGATGGTAGCCACATGTTTGTTCCCGTTAATAGTAGTCTCCACAGTCAGACTTTTGTTGTCTCGTTTGGTCTGAGAGACCTGGATGGTGGTTCTGGGGCCATCGATACAAGAAACCAGCCTCTGCCCCTCGAAGTTGGTTCTTACTCGTTTCCCTGATGGGAAACGGATTGATGGGCAACGCTGGTGTTGTTGTTATCTTGCTCTGGGTTGGATCTCTTGCTTCCACAATGTTGACAACCGATTTTATTTGGTGGTAGCCGGCATTGACGCTGTAAGTGCCCGGTCTTGTTGCAGTTCCAACATCTTACTGGTCCACTCCGCTGGTTCTTTTGTATTTCTGATCTTTGGCACGAGCATTCTTCGACTATGGCCTCTCTAAGTCGATGTACTCCATGAGAAGCCTGTTCTGCTGCTTCAATTGTCAATGCGAATGCTAAAGTTTCGGAAAGAGTACGTGTTCTAGCAGTTCGCACAGACCTCTGAAGATGTATATCGGAAATGGCACGAACGAAGGACTCAACAGCGAGCTGGTTGATGATTTCTTCTCCAGCATCCGGGTATGCCAGGTGAACCAGTCTTTCGACGTCTGCTTGGAGCTGCTGTAGACTTTCACCCCTTTTCTGGACTCTGTTATTGAGTTGGACTCGGAAGACTTCTTTCAAGTGGCTATCTCCAAAGCGTTTATCTATAGCTGCCACGAGAGAACTGAAATCGCCGCTCTTACCAGCTGGAACTGTTTGAAGTAATTCAGCTGCTGGTCCTCTAAGAGCAAGAGTCAGTGCAATGTACTTGTCTTCGTCATCCCAGCCATTTGTTGGCGCGGCTGCCTCAAATTGTCTCTTGTAGACTGGCCAAGAAGACTGTCCATCAAATGTTGGGGGTTTCATCTCCTTTTTCTTTACAAACTCCCCAGCAGACTCTCGAATATTGATTTTCCGGATCTGGTCCAATTCCTTGGTGAGAACATCACATCGACTTTCTACGCCTTCGAAACGATTCTCTACAACAGAAAGCTGTTTTTCCACACCTTCAACGCGTTCGTCAATGGCGCATACATTTTTCTCAATGTTGCCCAATTTGCCTTCTAGAATGTTTTTCTGACCTTCCAAAACATTCTGTTGCGCCTCGAGTCTTTCGAGAATATTCTGTTGTTCTTTCTTTTGTTCGTTTCGTTGTTCTTCAATCAGCTTCTTTTGTTCGTTTCGTTGTGCTTCAAGTTGTTCCAGAACATTCTGCTGTTCCTTCTTTTGCTCGTTTCGTTGCTCTTCCAGATTCTTTTGTTGTACTTCGAGTCTTTCGAGAACATTCTGCTGTTCCTTCTTTTGTTCGTTTCGTTGTTCTTCAATCAGCTTCTTTTGTTCGTTTCGTTGTGCTTCAAGTTGTTCCAGAACATTCTGCTGTTCCTTCTTTTGCTCGTTTCGTTGTTCTAACAAAAGTTTCATCAAACTAGAAAAATCTACATTTTCACTTACTTCCTCTTCTTCCACTTCTGTTTCAAAAACAAAAGTGTTTACGTCTTCCCCTTGCTGTTCCAAATAGTTGCGCAAGCGCAGGACGTGCTCATTTTTCGATCCTGCTCTAGAAAGATTTCGCTTACCTAACTCACATTTAAGCTCAATGCAGTTGAGCTCTTCTAACAACTTACCCATTTTCACTGTACATAATTATTATTTTCTTTTTACTTTTTTTTTTTTTTTTTACACTTTACTAGTCAAATAAGTTTTATTTACACTTCTGACACCAATGTAACGTGCGCTTAGTTCGCAAAAATAAAACTCTACCTTTCAATTTAATTCTACCACTTTATTCAGTATCTACTTTCGATATACACTTTATTTGAACTCAACTCGACTTTTGGACTAACACTTGTATTTACTCTTAACTTTATCACTCTATAAACAAAACTGCCCTCTGGTTGCCTCGGGCGGGCTATTTATATCGAATGACATGCCATCTAGAACTCTCCAGTAACTTCTACATTGTCTCCACATTTGCTGTCAAGCATCTCTCTCACTCACACACACTGGCTTACAAGCAACGCCTGTCATTTATACCATTCCATTATAGTGTTGCCAGTTGTGTTTTCGGTTGAACGTTTTTCGATTAGGAAATTGGTATAAAATGTTGGGTTCACGTTACAGTATGATCAAAACGAACTTGATCGCGAATAGTCACGCAAAAAAACACGTCTGTTAAATATAATTGAGTCACAATCAATTCGATCAATTATTACACTAATTCGATCTTTACACTATAACGAATAACTCTTTGGTTGCATCAGTGGCCTTTTTATGTAGAAAAGCATATCATATCGAGAGCTTTCTAGCAGTTTCGAACATTATATAAAGCTTTTATAACAGCTCGTTATAAACCATTCCTCAACCATAATATGGATAGACACTGTCTCTTTCCGGTATATTTCTGTGCACATACACTCACTCACAAACAACGCCTTCCATTAGATGCAAATTATAGTGATGCCATTTTGTTGAATCGGTTGAACTTTGGGGTTTCGTTTAGGGAGTTTGTCTTGAGGGTGTCTTGGGTGTACAATGTGTACAGGATATTACAATTACAATATGTTTCATTTTAATCGCAACTAAGCTCTGTTTTGTGCAAGGATTTATAGACTTTCATTTATAAATGTTGCATACTTTTTGCCGAAATTATAGAAATTATCATAATAGATAGGTGCTTATACTTACTGGGGATATAAATTAAACTGACTTCTAACAGTAAAGTGTTTATAATTGCTTTAATTTTCAATTGTAATTCATAATTTTAATTTAAAGTTTATCTTAAGTCTTTACGTGGTTTGGCCGGTGGCCGTCTACAAGGCTGAAATTTATATGTATTGTAACGTGCGCTTAGTTCGCAAAAATAAAACTCTACCTTTCAATTTAATTCTACCACTTTATTCAGTATCTACTTTCGATATACACTTTATCGAACTCAACTCAATTACGTTTATCCAATATTCACACTATCACTTTCTAAATAAAACTGACTTCTGGTCGCGTCAGCTCCCTCTTTATATAGGAAAGTGAACCATCGAGAGATTTCTAGTAGTTTGTCTATGAACCATGATGTCTAGACAAGTTCCCCTCCCGGTATTTCTGCACACATACACACTCACTCACAAAAGACGTCTTCTTTTAAACCACTACATTATAGTGCTCCCAGATGTGTTTTTCGGTGGAACGTTTTCGATTAGGAAATTGGTATTAAATGTTGGGTGTACATTACACTGCCCCCTCCTTAAGATTGTTCGTCCCGAATAATTTCATTTGCGGCCTCCCCACTATATCGATGCAGCCGGTCACAATGCACTACTTTTAACTTGCCTCTTAGTCCTCTTTGGATGCGGTAGACCACGTCGTTAATCCTCGTGACAACAGTATAAGGACCTTCCCAGTTCTGCTGAAGTTTCGGTGACAATCCCTTTTGACGATGAGGATTATAAAGCCACACACGATCTCCTGCTTGGAATCCTGCCGTTGTCGCTTTTGTGTCGTACCGTGTCTTCATTCGGTCGCCATACACTGTGGCCCATGTCCCTGTTCTATTAAATCTATCAGTAAGCCTACTCACCGCTATGTTTGAATCACAGACATAACAATTTCGGAACCACTTCTCCACGTCACCTCTAACATGCAGCCAGTAAAAGCGTTTTCGCACGTTCTCCAGCGTCTTGTTGACTCCCAGGTGGCTTCCTGTAGGGCTTCTATGCATCTTTTGTAAAACCTCTTTGATTTTCGATTGAGGAACAATTAGCTGCATTACAAAAGATTTACCGTCAGGAGATTCCCATTTGCGCTGGAGCACGCCTTCTTGCACGCGAAGCGAGTCCCACTGTGCCCAATAAGCTTTGACAACAGAGCTTTGGTCAGAAATGTCGTTCCAGTCAGGTTTCGTGTTGTTCTCTTTCCATTTGAGAATCGGTTCGATGTCTGGATCCTTCTTTTGAGCAGACCTCAATTCTTCCTTGTTCCATCCTAATATGGGTTCCACTCTCATCCTTTGAGTCTTGGTCTCTACTTTCCGCCAGCAATTCCATTGGGGGTTTTCTACCTGATGTCCAATTCGGTATTGATAAGTCTGCGGTCTTACTCTACAGCTCGCGGATTGATTTTCTTGGACTTCACAACGTCGACAAGCAGTTTCAGTTTTAATTGGAGGCAACCGGCATTGTCGCTGTAAGTGCCCCGTCTTATTACAATTCCAACATCTGGCAAGTCCGTTCCGCTGGTTCCTTTGTAGCTTAATTCCTGGGCATGATCCAGCCTCGAATATGGCTTCTCTTTGACAATGTACCATTTGAGAAGCTTGCTCAGATGCTTCCATCATTAATGCAAACTCTAGAGTTTCGGAAAGAGTTCGTGTTCTAGCAGTTCGCACAGATCTCTGAAGATGTTTGTCAGAAATGGCACGAACGAAGGACTCAACAGCCAGATGGTTGATGATTTCTTCTCCAGCATCCGGGTATGCCAGGTGAACCAGTCTTTCGACGTCTGCTTGGAGCTGCTGTAGACTTTCACCCCTTTTCTGGACTCTGCTATTGAGTTGGACTCGGAAGACTTCTTTCAAGTGGCTATCACCAAAGCGTTTATCTATAGCTGCCACGAGAGAACTGAAATCGTAGCTCTTACCAGCTGGAACAGTTTGAAGTAATTCAGCTGCTGGTCCTCTAAGAGCAAGAGTCAGTGCTATGTATTTGTCTTCGTCATCCCAGCCATTTGCTGTCGCAGCTGCCTCGAATTGTCTCCTGTAAACTGACCAAGACGACTGTCCGTCGAATGTTGGTGGTTGTACTTCTCTTTGATTTAGACAATCTCCACAAGTTGTCCGTAGCTCCATTTTCCGCATCTGGTCTAGTTCCTTAGCCATGTTTTCGATTCGTTTCTCCAAAGTGGCAAGCTGACTTTCGCATTGACTCTCAAGCTTGGAAAATCGTTTTTCAACACATTCAATGCGTTTTTCTAGGCCACAAACATTTTTCTCAATGTTGCCCAATTTGCCTTCTAGAATGTTTTTCTGACCTTCCAAAACATTCTGTTGCGCCTCAAGTCTTTCGAGAATATTCTGTTGTTCTTTCTTTTGTTCGTTTCGTTGCTCTTCCAGATTCTTTTGTTGTACTTCCAGTTGTTCGAGAACATTCTGCTGTTCCTTCTTTTGTTCGTTTCTTTGTGCTTCAAGTTGTTCGAGAACATTCTGCTGTTCCTTCTTTTGTTCGTTTCGTTGCTCTTCCAGACGCCCGAGAATATTCTGCTGTTGCTTGTCAATCAGCTTCTTTTGTTGTACTTCGAGTCTTTCGAGAACTTTCTGCTGTTCTTTCTTTTGTTCTAATAAAAGCTTCATCATACTAGAAAAATCTACATTTTCACTTACTTCCTCTTCCTCCACTTCTGTTTCAAAAACAAAAGTGTTTACGTCTTCCCCTTGCTGTTCCAAATAGTTGCGCAAGCGCAGGACGTGCTCATTTTTCGATCCTGCTCTAGAAAGATTTCGCTTACCTAACTCACATTTAAGCTCAATGCAGTTGAGCTCTTCTAACAACTTACCCATTTTCACTGTACATAATTATTATTTTCTTTTTACTTTTTTTTTTTTTTTTTACACTTTACTAGTCAAATAAGTTTTATTTACACTTCTGACACCAATGTAACGTGCGCTTAGTTCGCAAAAATAAAACTCTACCTTTCAATTTAATTCTACCACTTTATTCAGTATCTACTTTCGATATACACTTTATTTGAACTCAACTCGACTTTTGGACTAACACTTGTATTTACTCTTAACTTTATCACTCTATAAACAAAACTGCCCTCTGGTTGCCTCGGGCGGGCTATTTATATCGAATGACATGCCATCTAGAACTCTCCAGTAACTTCTACATTGTCTCCACATTTGCTGTCAAGCATCTCTCTCACTCACACACACTGGCTTACAAGCAACGCCTGTCATTTATACCATTCCATTATAGTGTTGCCAGTTGTGTTTTCGGTTGAACGTTTTTCGATTAGGAAATTGGTATAAAATGTTGGGTTCACGTTACAGTATGATCAAAACGAACTTGATCGCGAATAGTCACGCAAAAAAACACGTCTGTTAAATATAATTGAGTCACAATCAATTCGATCAATTATTACACTAATTCGATCTTTACACTATAACGAATAACTCTTTGGTTGCATCAGTGGCCTTTTTATGTAGAAAAGCATATCATATCGAGAGCTTTCTAGCAGTTTCGAACATTATATAAAGCTTTTATAACAGCTCGTTATAAACCATTCCTCAACCATAATATGGATAGACACTGTCTCTTTCCGGTATATTTCTGTGCACATACACTCACTCACAAACAACGCCTTCCATTAGATGCAAATTATAGTGATGCCATTTTGTTGAATCGGTTGAACTTTGGGGTTTCGTTTAGGGAGTTTGTCTTGAGGGTGTCTTGGGTGTACAATGTGTACAGGATATTACAATTACAATATGTTTCATTTTAATCGCAACTAAGCTCTGTTTTGTGCAAGGATTTATAGACTTTCATTTATAAATGTTGCATACTTTTTGCCGAAATTATAGAAATTATCATAATAGATAGGTGCTTATACTTACTGGGGATATAAATTAAACTGACTTCTAACAGTAAAGTGTTTATAATTGCTTTAATTTTCAATTGTAATTCATAATTTTAATTTAAAGTTTATCTTAAGTCTTTACGTGGTTTGGCCGGTGGCCGTCTACAAGGCTGAAATTTATATGTATTGTAACGTGCGCTTAGTTCGCAAAAATAAAACTCTACCTTTCAATTTAATTCTACCACTTTATTCAGTATCTACTTTCGATATACACTTTATCGAACTCAACTCAATTACGTTTATCCAATATTCACACTATCACTTTCTAAATAAAACTGACTTCTGGTCGCGTCAGCTCCCTCTTTATATAGGAAAGTGAACCATCGAGAGATTTCTAGTAGTTTGTCTATGAACCATGATGTCTAGACAAGTTCCCCTCCCGGTATTTCTGCACACATACACACTCACTCACAAAAGACGTCTTCTTTTAAACCACTACATTATAGTGCTCCCAGATGTGTTTTTCGGTGGAACGTTTTCGATTAGGAAATTGGTATTAAATGTTGGGTACAGTATTATAATTTTTAATTAAAAACATACATTTACTAAGAAAAAAAAGCTAATGTTGAGTTTACATGTTGAGTTTAAACTTTCTAGTTATTTATTGGTACAAGACCTGAATCGAAAGGCGTCCAAGCAATATTGATATAAAAGGGTTGAAGTTTATAGTTTCCTAAGGGAAGAATACCGAATTTTCAAAAAGAAAAGGAAGTAGCATGAGAAGCGCTCGATTGAGGAATGAGGCTTGGAAGTTTTATCAAAAGGGTGCCAGGGTGACAAGTCCCGAACGCAAGCCTGTAAACACCAACAGGGAAACATAGTAATAGAGTCACAGTCGGTCTTGAGGATCTGGAAAAATGACTTCTGCAGACGGCGATGAAGACACCAATTCTGTTGTCAGTTAGAATGCCCCATTCAACTAGACTCTAAGCATGCCACATGCAAACCTAAATCAAATAAAACTGCAGGTGCAGATGGCCTTGATGCCGAACTTTTCAAGGCAGCAGAAGACCAGTTGGAAAGGAGCATGATCATGATCTGCATGATATGGTCGGAAAAGAGTATGCCCGATGAATGGAACCTCAGTATCCTATGCATCATCCTTAAAAAGGGAGATCCTCACAATCGCGTTAATTATAGAGAACGTTCCGTACTGTCTGCTTTAATATGCGAACCCGAACATCATCTTTTTATCGATTTCAAGGCCGCGTATGACAGTATTTACAGAGACGAGCTGTACAGAGCCATGTCTAGTTTCGGCATCCCTGAAAAACTCGAACGACTTTGCAGGAGGACTATGGAGAATTCACGCTGCTCCGTCAAGGTCGGTAAAGAACTCACCGAGACCTTTGATGTCGAAAAAGGTTTTAGGCAAGGCAACAAACTGCCATGCGATTTCTTCAACATCATACTTGAAAAGATTGTACAAAACTCAAACGTCAACACCAGAGAAACAATCTTTCCAAAGTGTGTACAATTACTCCCCTATGCAGACGATATTGACGTAATGGGAAGAAAAAAGGGTGATGTCATAGGTGCTTTTGCGAGTATTGAAACAGAAGCGGCAAAAATGGGTTTCATGGTTAATGAGGGCAAAACGAAGTATATGCTGTCATCAAACAAGGACACAGAACACCGACAGATTGGACAAAACGTCACAATAGACAGACATAACTTCGAGGTAGTACAGGAATTCGTCTATCTAGGATCCACTATAGACACAGAAAACAACATCAGTGCGGTGATCAAACGAAGAATAACACAATTGAGAAACAAAACTCTGTCTAGAAAAACCAGACTTTACAAGACCTTAATCATGCCTGTCCTGCTTTACGGCGCGGAAGCGTGGAATTAATCTAAAGCGCATGAGGAAACCTTTGATCGTTTCGAAAGAAGAATTCTCCGAATGATCTTTGGTCCCATTTGTGAAGACAATGTGTGGAGAAGAACATACAACATTGAGCTGTACGAGCTGTACCGTGACATGGGCATAGCCAGAAGGGTACGCATCGCGAAGGTACGATGGTTGGGCCATGTAGAGTGGATGGTTCGAATCGGTCTAGCTCGACGGGTTAACGAAAGAACATTGAAGAGAAATTGCGGAAAGGGAAGTCTTGGGTGGAGCAATCAAGTGGATGAATACCTCAACCAACTTAGAGTGCAGAACTGGAGAGAGCTGGCCCAAAATCGAAATTTTTGGCGTAAGATGTTGGTTGAGGCTCAGGTTTACCCTTAACTGTAATGCTCACCTACTAGTAATTCAAATTCAAAGTACATCCAATGAACATTCCACAAAAAGGGGTTATTTGTGAGTCAGTGTGTGTGCGCACAGAAACATATGTGGGGAGTATACCAGATACACAACGATATACAACGACTAGGGGTTATTTGTGTGGGTACATAATAATACAACATAAACTAAAAATTGTTTGAAGGTTCTGTGAAGGAGTCACAGCCAACGAACTCTTTATTAATTGCTCTACAGCAATTCTAAGGTTGTCAACCCTCGACTCTACTTCGATATTTGATTCTATCACATTCTCCATTCAGTTGGATTGCATATGAATGCCTAACAATCAACATATTTATGTGTCATTATGGTGCATTGCACTTGAAACAATATGATCCCAAGTGGAAGGCCACTGCCGACCGGCAACGGTAATAAGAGATCTTATTGTTCTGACTGCATGCACTATAGTGATGACATGGCAATAGTCTTTGGGGTATGAGTGTTTGCTTGTGCAATAGGTCATTGGCACTCTCCCGATAGAATGTGATAATGAAGTGGATCAAGTATCGAAGTGTAGTCGATTATTCGATAACTAAAATGGGAAGACCAAAATTATGTTTAAACTAGCTGACCCGCCCGGCGTAGCTCAGGCCCTACGTTCATCAAATTGAAAGTTAAGTAAAGTAGCTTCAAAGTTTCTATTCTAGTAGTATAGAAGTATGTATCGTATTGTAATGGCGAAAACCGTACTGAAATCAGTACAGTGGTTATTGAATTCCTGTACCCGTTCCTGTGGGTAAATGTTGATGAACTATGGTCTATATTACTCAGAGACATTGAAGCACTCTAACCATGAAATAATTTTTGGAATTAGTTAAGTACTTTCCAGGTTCTCGATTATGTCACCATTCCCGCTTCCGTTCCCATTAGAATATGTAAAGAAAATAATTATAGTCTTTGTTACTCAGGAGCACTTTACACTCTAACGTTGAAAATTTTTTGGAACTGGTTCCCGCTTATGTTCTTGTTCCCGTCCCATTCTCGTGGGAATATGGGGATGACATCGTACTGTAATAGCGACAAAAATTACAATTCGTGCCAGTGGTTTTTGAATTTCCGATTCCGTTCCCATTACCGTTCCTGGGAGAATTTGAGAGTGAATCTAAACATTGCACCATTGCCATTTTCCATGAATGGTACCTGCACCCAAGAACCAAAAGGTAGTCAGTAGTTGGTATGTGTGTAAAAGATGATCTTCGTTGGAATGACCACATATTTGAAGTCGCCAAAAACGCTGCTAAATGCTTAGGTTTCTTGAGACGATGCAAGAAGTTCTTCACCCCCTCTGATCTGGCTACCATTTATAAGGCCTTCATCCGCCCAAAACTGCAGTATAACTCCCATATCTGGTCAGGTACTTCCCAAACATCTTTGCGCCTACTTGATAGGGTACAAAATAGAGCGTTAAAACTGATGGGTGATAGTTCAATCGTAGAATCGATTGATTCTCTTGAACATCGTCGAAACGTTACTTGTCTCACTCTTTATTAACGCTTTTTTCACAAACAGTGCTCTAGTGAAATAGTCAGCTGCATTCTGAAACAATTTACCCGCAACACCCACCTTGCTAAGAATGCCCATCAGTTTTACCTTGAGCCCAACTTCGGGCACACAGTCAAGTATAGAGATTCTTATTTTAGTCGCACCACCCGTATGTGGAATGCTTCACCTGGCTCTGTATTTCAACTACATTACGATTTACAAAGGTTCAAAAGCAAGGTGTATCGGTGTATCCTATTAAACCCTCTCCTATTTTCCTAAATGCTCGCACTGTGCTCTATAATATTATAAGGGTAGTCATAACCCATTGATGTGTGGCTTATTATAAAACAAACAAAAATTTGTCTATGGTACTCAGGTGCAATAAATTAAAAAATTAATTAAATCTATACTAATATAACATCAGTCAAAAAATTAAAAGAATTTTCCAAAACAAACCTTATTATTTGTTATTTATTATTTTAATTTTTTGTTGTCAAAAAAAAAAACAAAATCATTGTTTGAATTTAATTTTTAATTCATTACAGTTAAGAATAATGAAATTGTCAATTTTACTATATTCCAATTCCATCTGCCGGGCTGATTTGTGAATCTAAACCATCCAAGGCGCCACTCAAACGCATACAGAAAAATTCATTTAAATCGGTCAAGCCGTTTAGGAGGAGTTCGATTACATACACACGTACAGCAGAATTATATATGTATATAAAGAAGATAAGGAATGTTTTTGAATAATAAAATCAGAGATCGATAGTGGAGTCAACGAAGCACACCGAGTTTTATTTGATATTTGGCAACTCGCCTAAGAATACAAACTGGGATTTTCTGCAGTCATCCACAGTACCAAACCAACCTCCAATTTGCAATCTTGCAATAGAGGTCCGAGCGATAGCAAATACTGCTAAGTGATCGGTGCTGTAGGTGGCAACATTACAGTTCTCGTCTTATCTAGAAAGTTCGATAATTTGGTATGCTTTTCTATATAAAGAGGACGCTTCCGCAGGCAGAGTCAGTTCTTATTATGGAGTAATTGTGTTAAGATTAGATAAGACCATGTGTGGCTATCGATAAGTCAAAGTGTAAATATTAATTGAATTTTATAACGATAGGAAAAGTGGTGCAGTTAAGTATTATTCACGTGAGAACGACCAACGAACGACGAATGAACGAATATTCGTTAATTTTGACAGTTCACTCACATAATTGTGTTTTACATTCGTCACGAACAGCGAACACAATTTACATCCAAAACAATAATGGAGAATGATTTTTAGGTTAAACACACGCGAAAAATGTATTCGTTGTAGTGTGGATTATATGTGGAACGAGAATAAAGTCTGACAGTTCGTACCTGCTAGATATTTATTCGTAACGAATAAATTTTTTTTTCTCTATTTTTTTAATTCTAGGCACAAAAGTAAGAGTTTGGCCACCAAAAAATAAGTATGAACTACATTTTCATTGTTTCCTAAAAATTTCGTGAGGAATTCATGCTTGTAAGGTACTTAAAATCAATTTTTTGATTTATTCGTCATTCGTTGGTCGTGCTCATGTCAATAGTCCTCTTAAGTACTAATAAGAGTTGAAAGTAAAGTTGTATTTAATCGAACCTGCACATTACAGTAAAGAGTCACTATGGTAGCCCTAACCCGACTCTCAATCAATTCTAGTGCGACATCTTTTAGCTGCAATTCTTGCTTGTTTTATGTATCAATAAATATTCAATGGCAAAACAAAGTCCCTGGTTAGCATCTTATCTATAAAGAAAGCTTAACCTATCCCCCTTTGTGTTTACAAACAACTTATAAAAATGATTTTTAAATCAAAACCGGTGTGGATTAATGTATAATTTTCCTCAATTGACGAACTTTGACTATAAATCTTTACCAGTACACGTAGGTGAGTTCTTATGGAAATCTTCTTAAACAGTAGTTAGTTATGAAACGTAAGTAGACATCATCTTACCTTACAGGTAAACCAGACAGCATTTCATGCAAAGATTGTGATTAATAAACAGGGGGTTTTCGCTGTCATATACGATTCTCCAAATATCACTTTCATACGAGCCTCAAGCGGGTATGAGAACCACGACGATGCCTAAAGAAGCCAAATAGCTCCGATCTTACAAGCTGTCTCAGAACTTGGACATTGCAATTCAATTTCCATTCAAGCGTTTAAAAGCTCATCTTAGCACAAAGCGAAAATATTGGTATATTATCGCTGGCAAATAACACAGCAAAAATATTCATTTTACGCAACTGAGAGAAGTAAGTCGAATCGTAGCGCGTTTTTTTTTTCATCTTCACAAACATTTTTACAGATTTCTGCTGATAGAAGATTGCGGTGCGGTTTTTTTCGTTGACGCATAATCTTCGATTCGCGTGTGTCTTGTAAGTTCTTCGTGGTGAAGTGACAAAAAGAAATAAACCAATAAAAATAAAAACGTAAACAAATCAAAATGATTGTGCGGGTTACTAGCATTGTGGCACTTGTGTTGTGCACATCATTGTGTAGGAAATCGTATGCGCAGAACTATCAAGTTCCAAATAATCCTTGTCCAGATGTTTTTCAATATTCCCAATCAGGAAATAAGAATATTGGGATTATAACGATTAATAATGTGGCATTCGGACAAACAACAGTGGAAATTCAACTGTCACAGCCTGGAAGTTTGTACTCGGTAAGAAGCATTGGGTCAGGAGAGAGATTAACGAATTAGTCACCGTCTCATGATTGGGTTTTTCATCTTGCTTTTGCTTTTTTTTTTAACTTTCTTGGGTGTGTTTTGAGAAGAGCTATGTAAATATTTTTGTTTGATTTCACCGAACAAGCACAAAACCACATCACATAAATCACTAATAAGCGATAATAGTGGCCGTGCAAAAAAAAAACCACAAAGGAGGTATTCTGATTTGAAAATTAAATTGGGCGGTACGCGTTCGAATTTACATAAAAAAGTCTTCCTTTATTTACATTTTTTAATCCGGTAAGTTAGTGAAAGCTTAGAGCTTACCTCAAACAAATAGTAAAATACCTAATGTATCCTTCACAAAATGTATCCCTTATTTTCCTAAATCACCACTATAAGGCTTTATCATTTAACAGTAGCCGAGTTGGAATATACGTTAAAATCGAAAGAAAGCCAACATTTTACTAACAGACTGAGTTTTTACAAAGTAGTTGTTGTTTATTGTTGGCCACTAATACAACTCAAAAGTCCCTACCGAAAAAAGCTTTACCGAACATTCTAGGTTAGAACCTAAGAAACCCCTAGAACTATTGTGGATGGGAAGAGCTTTTTTTGTTTTGGGAATAATATTTGCTTTCTGAAAGGTTTCTAAAGGCTCTAAATTGGATTGTAGGCTTAGCAAAGTGAACTAGTTGACCTAAAGAGGGAGCCCTTTCATCCACATGCAAAGGTAGTCACCTTATTAAGATTGTTCTAAGGGAAGAAATCCACTTTTAGTTTCGTCGATATAACAAGGCACTCAGCAGGGTTCGAACCTCAAGATTCAATTTTCGAAGTGAAATTGTAAAAAAAGTGAAGTAAATCGAAAAATTGTGAAGCAGATTTGAATCAAAAAAAAAAAAAAAAAAACAAACAGTATCAAAAACAAAAATTTATTTAATACAATGCGCGTGTAAAGAAAAGTGGTGGGCCTCTCACTGGAGCGCTGCAGTCTTCACGTTTCATATTTTTTTTTTATAATTTACGCGCACTTCACTACCCTTATAATGTTATAGAACACAGTGCGGTTGTTAGGAAATAAGGAAAGGATAAGAAAGGAGATGCCGATGCACATCACTCTTGAACTTCTGTACATTATATTGCGTGGGGAAAATTGAGTTGGGTAAAGCATTCCACATTCAGGTTGAGCGGCTAAAATATGAATCTCTATACTTAACTGTACGCCCGAAGTTGGGCTGAAGGGAGAACTGATGAGCATTCCTTGCGAGGCGGGTATTGCGGCTAAATTGTTTCAGGGGAGGAATGCAACTCTCTATTTCACTAGAGCACTGTTTGTAAAAGAAGCGATAAAAAAGAGTGAGGCAAGTAACATTTCAACG